>CM033619.1:12894306-14339306 GCA_019453435.1 Rhinogobius similis
GGTAACCTGAGGCGGTCACAGAGCGTCTCTAAGCCGACCGGCAGCCGACCGGCCGTCTCACAAGCGGCTGCCACTTTGTCAAGCTTCATAAAGATGCCACTTGGTCGTGTAGAGCTGAGGGGGGCGAGGTGTAGGGTGTCTGATGGATATTCCTCAAGTCAAATTGTTCAAATTGTGGCGTTTTTCTTCTGGGCCCCTGCGCTCACAGATCATTTGTTCCTAGACAGTGAGTCTGCTGAATGCAATGCTTTAGATTCCTTTTGGGGAAAGTTGAATGCAAGAAACGTCTCTATTGTCGATGTCATGACAACAATTTTTAGAAGGAAACATAATTGTACGAACATTCATGATTTTTGACGTCATGACCAATTATAAAATCCTTAAATTACTTTCATTCAAATGAATAAACTAATACATTGAGCTTCAACTAAAGATTATTTTATTCAATTAGTTAACTAGTCAAACTATAATTTCTTTTGTACGTTGAGACTTTTTACCGTACATTTAACCAAATAAAGCTTGAAGTATGTTTCATGATGAAGAAAATGTAATCTGACATAAACATCCAGATAACAATAATTTAATTAAAACAACTTTTTTCTTCTTTTTCTTCTAAAATTGTCAAGGACATTATTTTTTGTAGATACAATTATATTTGACCTGAAAAAACACAATAAAGGACTCTCCAACTAATCATTACATCCCAATAGTTCCAATGAAACTCTTAGGAGAGGTTAGCCACTGGAGATGGGGCAGGGGCTCTGGACTGTGTGGGTCATTCTAGCTTTAGGTTCCTGTCTGGATTGTGGAACCAATCAACACTTTTCCTTATACCTTTCAACCAAGCACCTTGACTTCAATCTCCTCCTTCCTGCATTCCCTATAATAATGATTTTAATATCTTATAAAATGCAATCATACTGTACTTTTCTTTATCTCGTCAGACAAAATTCCTGGGCTCTCGAGAGAAGGTTCACCACGCAGTGCATCTCCAACCAAGGTGAGACTAAAGTATTAATGCCACGCCTCCATTTATAGAATTCATGTTTTTGAGAATCTTAAATAAATGTTAAAAAGACCAGACTTTTAACCACGCTCATTTCAATAAATAAACAACACATTTAATAGAAATTGAAGTGACACTCTGTCCTCTAAAGTTTGTAGAGCTATTGATTTTTCTAACTGTAAATTTAAACTCTGTTGGTCACCAGTGGTGGAAAGTAATCAAGTACAAACGTAAAAGTACTGTTCTTAATTAAAGATTTAGGTGTTTGTACTTTACTTCAGTAGATTTTACAGTGGATATGTTTCACTTTTACTTCACTACACTTTTGTGTACTTTCTACTCTACAATTATGAACTTGACGGAGAAGTAAGAAGTACTTTCTGTGTGGTTTGAGGGTCATTTTGTAGTAGATTCATAGTGACATTCTGCCTATTTTCTTTGATCTCCATCTTTGAGAAAACAGAAATATACATAATATATAAAGTTTAAAAACAAAGAAATTGGTTGACTAAAAAATCAGTACAATTCTTTATCAAGATCACCTCATTTACTCTTTAAAATATATTAAACATATTTGCCGAATACTTTTACTCTAAAAGTAGCATTTTATACATGTACGGTACTTAAATACTTTCACTTAAGCAAATTTACGCAATGCTTGAACAGATGTACAGTTTTTTGTTTCTATATCTGTTTACTCGAGTAACAAAACTGAGTGCCTCTTCTACTACTGGTCACTGTACAGTCGAAATCATCTGGAACTTCTTAGGGCCCATCCTTTTAATAAGCGTTTAGTTGCATTGAAGTATGTTAATGGCTTTTAAAGTGGCACTCATGCAGAACTTGAAAGCCATGTAGCCCGTGCTTTGTTTACCTGTGGTGTAAGCAGACTTCAATCACTGGAACATGTAGTGAAGTCTAAGCAGATCGAATGTCGACAAAGTTGTCCCCTCAAAGCGCTCTTTTAGAAACGTATAGGCATCTGCCACCTGTCATGCAGCCCAGGCCCTTGTTGCACTGATATGATCTCTGTGTCTGTACCAAGCAGTGGAAACGGCATCAGATGTGATTAGATGCAGTCGGTGGAGCCGTGACCACCCAGGAGAGAGGAGGGTCTGTAACCCAAGTCCAAACTTTATCATTCGATCTTACCCACAAACCTCAGCCTCTCCAGGGATCCTGTCAGCATGGGTTTTGGTCAGTTTGGCCCAATCAATGCACACTCATTTCTTTCTCGGTCCAAAGTGTGTACTTTGCTAACTGTCAGTACAGAGCCTTCAAGATGCAGCAAGTGGCTTAGAGAAATAAACTGCGACTGGAAATAAAATAAAAGAGCAATCTTGCAATCTCCCCAATTTGTAACATGAATATGATAAAGAAACAGAGGTTGAAAATTAATTTTAAAGTGTATATAGTATGGTGTTCATTAAAGGAGACATATTATGCTTTTTTTTGGTGCTTAGTATTGAACTATAACATAATTAAATCATGATTTTACTTTTTTTTTTAAATGTAATTGTAAACAGCAAGTTTGATATATAACAGCTTGGTTATAGAAGCAGGTCCATTGACTTCCTGTTCAAAAATGCAGAATTAATAAGCCCCGCCTTTTCATTGTGACATTTCACTGTAACAAACAGCAGATGTCATTTGTATTTTTGTATTTTGAAAAGTGGCTACATGACATTTTAGAATCCTACGTGTCATTCTGAGTCTTCATTTTTCAAAGAATCACAACAAAGTATATAGGGTTTTGGGTGGGGATAGGGGGTAGGTGAAAACAGGAATATTCTGAACATTTGAGACAATACATAACTCAAATATGCATGAATCAATCAAAACACAGCTTTGAGTGAACTAATGATGAGGATTCACTGTTGTAACAAAGTCAAAAGCTCATTAAAGTTCATTTTTCATAATATGTCCCCTTTAATGTCTGTTATCTTATTAGTATTTTTATTTTACAAGAACAATGTAGTTAGACAGATACAAGCTAGCTACGGTGCAGTGCATATGTTTGATGCAAGTGGTCATTTTTTTCCCCGTTCCTGTCCCTGGTTTATGACATTTTCTGTCACAAACCACAGATCCAATCTAAATCTAGCAGTGCATTTCTCAAACAGCAATATCCTGAAGCAGTGCAGTGCAAATCAAAGGTTGTGTTGAAGGATTCAGACCTGCCCCACCCCTGTGCTCGCTGCTGTCAAGTATTTAATGTATCCTGTGTGGTATTGTGCTGCTTTGGTCTGGGGTCTGATCCTATAACCTTTTGTGGAGATAAAAGAGGTGCCCTCCCCCTCTGCTGCCCGCTGAGGTGGCGCTGATCAAACAGACGCACAGGATTGGAGCTGACCTGCAGGAGAAGAGGCCAGGGTGGCAGTTTCTCTAAAGGTCAAAATAAGGCCTTGTCTCTGGGCTGAGGTTGTTGTTTGTTTTGAGTTGTGATGTGTGTTTATGGGGATAACATGCACTAAACTCCGTGGTTCTCCGACTAAAGCAAACTAGAGCTGCACAATTAGTCAAAATCGAATCGAAATTGCAATTTTAATTAACCTAAATACAGGGTGATTAGAGAAGTGAAGTGAGAAGTGATTATATGAATTTTGGCAAAAAATAAGACCTTGAAATGCATTAAAAAGCATTAACTTCAAACAGGCATTAATGCTAAAAAAAACATTTGAAAAAAAGATGTATCCATCAGAATAATAACTATAAACGTAATAAACATGAGCGCAATATCAGCCAACCAGAAGTGCGTGTTCATGACTATTTTTTTTTATATTCCAATTTATTTCGAATCCCAGATGTACTGGATTTATTGAATCTATATGTTAATCAAATCAAAAATTGCAATTAGATATTTTCCCAAATCGCACAGCTCTAAGGCAAACTCTTGATATTTGAGTGTCAATATATTTATTTGTACATTTATATAATTTACTGTCTAAAGAAATGTGAAAAGCAGAACTAGATCATTTTAAACTGTTTACACTGTACCAAAGGTATTCCTTACTTACTTACTTTTGCCGTCACACTATAGGGATAAGTATGATAAAATTGGATGTTTCCTGAAGAGTTACAGCATGGTCTTGATGGATTTTAGAAACCAATAGCCTGTTATTTTGAGTATCTGGCTTTTTTATTTAGTATCGATGGTATCAACAAATGTGAAATTTGAGTATCCTGACAAGGAGCAAAGCAGCCCGTATTAGGCTTTAACGGACAGGACACAAACATTAAGGAGTGGTTCAATCTCACCACCACTAGCATAGATGCTATGACCAAATGTCTTGGCCATAGTGCGGCGCTGTACAAGCTGATCACAGTTATACACAGTTCCTTTCAAGCATGAACATGGTTTATTTTTTATTTTAGTTATTGTATTGTTTAGTTTATCGAAAGGTTAGTTTTACTTCAACTTTAAATGCTAGCTTTAAATCTAGAGCAGCAGTTCTCAAAGGACCAACAAACCACCAAATCTAAATTGGGTCCATAACAGGACTATTTCAGGTCTAAATTAGGGATAAACTAGGTACTAAGGAATACACCATTGCCACAGTAGTTTTGACTAGGAATTTCTTAAAGGAAGAGCAAAAAATCGGAATAAAATGTACCATTAAATAATGCAAACATTACAATTGAAGAGGTGTCCACGGGCCACCAGAAGAAGTTTGCGTACCACTAGTAGTACACGTACCACAGTTTGAGAAACCCTGATCTAGAGGCCAGCACTCGTTTAAAGATGCACTGATGGTGTCCACTTGGTCTCCAGTGGTTTGCCCAATTCTGTCCAAATGTTTGTTTAGAATCAGAGAATAGATAACAGCCTTAAAGAGTCTCTTCTTTGGCTTTGATCATAAGAGGAGGACCTTCCAACCTTATCTTTCTGTTAATGTCTACTGTGGACTATCTGTCGGAAAAATGCACAGCTTCAACCAAGACCACAGCATGAGGATGACTTTGGGCGTAGATAAAATATTAAGGTCAGAAAACCGCAGGAGCTAAATGCTAAAAGATTATAAGACGCCTGGATCGCATCGTCTCTTAGCTTTTGTCCCATAGCAGGGCAGTTTCAATAAAAGTGACGTAAGGGTTGCTATTTTCTGTGAGGCTGAGGAGGGTGAAGACTGACAAACTGTATATTTCACAGTGTACACAGTGAACCTTTTCTCCAGGGAGTGAATCTCAATAATAGGATGGAGTTTTACGAGTAGTGCTTTCGTTTCAAACTGCTCTCAGAGATGTACTATTGTCTGTAATTGCGTTCATCATTCAAGTGGATTTAACATGACTTTATCCTAGTTTTTTCCCTCTCCCTGTCTTTTATAAGAGTCGTCTTTAGCCATGCTTCGGCAATCCAGCGTTCTCTAGTCTTTTATACAACCGCAGTTACATTGTACTGTGATCCAAGTTGGCCTAATTTCCTCTGATGCTCTTTTCATTCTCTGCAGTGCGTTTAGCTTTCCGGTCCGACCACGTTATGACCCATAGTTCGTCTGGGCTGTCTATCTCTGAACTCTGAAGTGACGCAGTTGTCAAATCACTTTACGCAACATCCTCAAGAAATCCTTTTAATTTCTGTAGATGTTTTTCTGTATCCATAACAAAGACGTTCCATGGATTTTCTAGGATAGTTTTGGATTATCTATACTTTACTTTTAATATAGCAATTCTTGTTATAATCCCAGTGAAAGTGAATAGTTTATGGGTCGTGTCAGAACAGGGTGATGACTAGTCGCTGAGTAAAGTCAACACTAATTGTTATGATGCATCTCTTTTGTAGCCTTTTTATCCTCTATGTCGTTTGTTTAAGTACTGAAATGTCATTGATTTTAGTGAAAAAGTCTACGTTTGTGTTTATTGATCTGCTCCAGGAGGAGATCCATCTGCCTGAAGTCGAGCCAGAAGAAAAGATTGTAGTTCCTGCCGTAAACCAAGAAGACGTCCAAAAACCTACAGAGACCTTTCACGAGCGACGAGCCTTGGCCATCGCAGCGAAAGCCCAGGAGATTGAGAAGGTAAATAATTGTGAAAAGATCTATGTCTGTACAATACTGTGTGAAAGGCAGATAAAGCTTTCAACAGAGACAGGGAAAAAAAAGGGAAAAACAAAATGAATACTTGGAAGATCATGTAGTTCAGATGTCTTGGTAAAGAGTGACTGAAACATGTAAAAAAAAAAATTGTATTTCACTGTGAATGCTAATCACTAAAGATGTTTTATCTTTAGTATTCACAGTGAAATCCTTTTTTTTTTTTTTTACAGTTATTTAGGGAATCATTGTTTTGTATGGTATCCAAACTTGAAATTAGGTGTTGAAATGATGAATTCATGACTTCTTTTTTAAAATGTTATATTTTAATTGCACTTTGTTGTAATTGTTAACTGGACTATACAAACTCCAAAACACATGGAAAAAGATATTTTGTCAAAAAGATTATTAAAAAAAGATTATTAAATTAAACCGGAAAAAAACATTAACAATTTAACTTTTCCACCAAAAATGCTGTTTGTCTGAACCATTTCTATATCTGGAAACCTTCAGTTAGCATATTTTTTCCTTCATTTGGTTAAAAATATATGTAACAAATCTCAATTTACTACTTCTAAGATCATCATTAGCCGCCCTTCTTGACATTATTGTGTACTTCACTTTGACAGTACTCACTTTACTCACGACCCAGAGTGAAACGTTGTCACGCTCACATTGGTCTCAAGTGGAAAGATTTTATATTTACCATTTTCTCATTAAATGGACGTGTGTGTAATGCCTTTCTATAAATGTCAGCCTGGTGCATGTATGGCATATACTGTAACCTTGGCATATTTTCCTGGTAACGTGTGCCGACATGGGTTTTTTTTGACTGGCACATGGATCGTTTTACTGGAACAGCCACTTAAAACGTTCATAACAAGGCCGGAAATTAAGCTTGCTGACCATTATCAGGCACAGTGGTTGGTACATCTTAATATTCACTGTTCCTTTCTCTTATTCTGTTACCAGCCAAATATCTGTTTAAGAACAAAGTGTTTCAAATGATCTTAGTCTTGCAGTACAGCTACAGGCTCCATAAAGAAACACACAAAAGCTTTCACAGGGAACAATGAAAAACAAGCACTGTGACTAAGAGATAAAACCAGCCGAGTTTGAATAAGTATAGGTTTGTGTTTAAATTTGGGAGGTCGAGCACTTAACAGAGCAAAACCACCTCAGGCGATAGGTTCAGCTCTGCACAGTTATCTAATGAAAGCCATTCCTGCACCAGTGAGCACCACCGCTGCTTTACTGGGACCATTAAAGCTGAGCCAGCTCTGCCCTGGAGCACGCGCTGGGCCCTCTCATCGAGCTGCACCACAGAGCACCCTAAAGCCTATAGGCCGCTATAACTATGCTGCTGACACTGCATCTCCCCGCTCGTTTTATAGCCTGTGTCTTTACCCCATCTGTGTCTCCTTTCAGCCTTTGCGTAGGCCACACCGCACAACTCCACCGTGTGAGTTTGGTTTTCAACATTTCAGCATTTGCTCCAAAGTGATGCTCTAATTATTCACAGCCTCAAAATTAATGGCACATCAGTCATTGAAAGTGTATCTGACTTCAGAACTGGAGCACAAAATGAGTTGTGTGAGAGGATTTAAAATGTTAAGACTAAAGCTAAGGCTGTTTCACCATGTAGTTTTCTTTTCCATAGTTTTCCATTGAAATGAAATCGGCAAATGCGTTGAAATGTTCCCCTCTTCAGTCAAAGTCGATCACACGTCAATCTCTGTTACTTTGATTGACCTGCACAATTCTTTGTGGCTTTTAAAAGTATTGAGCCATGTCAAGAATTCACATGGTTTGGCTCTTGATGTCATCCATCAAAACACAATGTCTTTTTTCAATTGTAAATTTGCAACTTAAGCAGTTTTTCTGCCATTTTGCCTTCTGATCTGGTTTGAACCTTCACATGGGACCCAGTAGAGCTGCACGATTTGGGAAAAATATAATTGCAATTTTTCTGACCAGTATTGCGATTAGATTTACATTTTAATTATAGGATTCAGTTCAAAGTTTAAATTGTAAACACAACCAGAAAAATTGACAAAAAGACTGAAATATAAACTGACAAACTAATCAAAGAATCACGTGTTTCAAAATGTCGCTTTTTGTCACGATTTTGCGGCTTTTTAGTCACGTTTTCTGAGCTTTTAGTCGCATTTCTGGCGCATTTAGTCACCTTTTGTTGCTTTTAGCAGCATTTTAGCGGCAGTAGCATTTTTGTCACTTGTAGTATTGTTTTTATTGCTAGAAGTTGCATTTGTGTAGCTTTTAGTCACATTTTTGTCACGTTTTTGTCGCTCGTTTCAGAACATGTTTAACTAATCTAAACTACAGGGTTAGTAGTTTTTATGTAGAATAAAACAGGATATTTTACGGGTTTTGGAGGAAATTACTGCACTTTAAAAATCACAGTCCACAGTCCATTCGTTGCGATTTTGATTATTTGTGCTGCCCTAGAACCGAGTCAAATAAAGGTGAAGAATTATTATCTTGTTTATGTTCTCACCTGTCCTGGTTTGAGCCCTGTTTTGTCTGAATGTAGACTTAATTTGGTCCTGTTTTATTCCTGCTCTGGTCCAGGTTTAATTCTGGATTTAGTCTCAGTGTAATTCCAATTTTGTTGTAGTGTTTGTGCAAGGATCAACTCACCCTAAAAACAACAGTTCACTTTGTTGCATTTATTTGAGTTAAACACGATCTTTCTCAAGTCGTAGCGATGTTTGCGTCGCTGTATCGGCAGTAAGTACTCATCTCGAGTGTGTCAGCCAGATGTTTGGGTTGGTTCGGCCCAATCTGGTCTAGCCATCTCCTCCGCTGCTCACACGGACCCAAACACCAGAGCCCAGTAGCTCTAAAAGCACACTTGGATGTCTTATGCACTTCTCATAGATCACAGACCAGGCTTTCCATCATCAGTGGAACCGGGCCTGGCTGTATTCGCCCTGCGTGTTTGTGTAGTTAAGTGAAATTGGCCGCTGAAATTCAACCTGAACCCACTCTCATTGTCAGGGTTGACTTTGGCAGCGGTACAGACCATCGGGCCAAAGTGAGTGACAAGGCAAAGAAGGATATTATGTTTTTTATTCTTCATAGCCAGAGCTGTGATACAAAGGGGGTTTTCTTTCATTTTAAAATGAACCGGGTTTGTGCAATCCATTAAAATGTATAAAACTCACGTGAATTTGGCAGAAATTAAGTCCCTGCAGAAATAAGAAAGCATTAATATTGATTGGATCCAACAAGCATAAAAATCTAAAATGGAAAACCTCAATGCCTTTAGCAATTAAGTTTTGTACAATTTTAATACAAATATAACTTAGTCCAGCTCTCATGGGGTCTTGGTTTAGACATTAAATTTAGAAAATTTGAGACGAAATAAACCTTTGTTATTTTAAAGAACACATATTAGGCATTATTGTGCAATGTTATTGACCTTTAAACATGCTTTCTTGAGTTTCTATGCTTTTGTATTTCTTGTGTTAAAACTTAAAATAATTAATCTACTGAAAGCACAGATTACTTTATATTTGTGAGTTGATCCCTCTTCTGGATCTGTGTTAGAACTCTGTCTACTGGCAGTAAAAAGGAATTACCATCAGGAAATAAACAAAAGCTAGCTCGAACCTGACATGCGAATGTAGCATATCAATGTAATGAACATGATTTGATGACAGAAATGAGGCAATTATTTGCATATATTCCATATTGCAACATAAAAACCACACGAGACCTACAGATCTGCCGATGGTCACAAATGAACCTGAGTACTTTCTGAGGCTCAGAGGGAGAGGACCTCTTAAACAGTATTCGTTCATTAGACAAGCGTGACTATAAAATACTACTCCAGGTGTTGGTTTTTTTTTTGTTTTTTTTATGCAAGAACGACGTTACAACCAGATTAAAGGTCCTGTACCTGAATTTGACTGTTTTGAAATTGAAAGTCTTTACAGCAGTCACATGCACTTTATAAGTTCTTTTCGGAGTCTTTTATCCCTTTTTGCTATCCCTGGTAAAGCTAACAAACATTAGCATGCCAACAATGCACTTCCTGCTTCTTGTAGAATAAAACCCTCTACAAATAGATGCAGAGAAAGCGCTGTGATCTCACTTTCACTCAAATAGATGCTTGAACTGAGGCAAAACAGATTTTACTTTATTACAAGCAAAAAATCGGGTACATGAACTAGTTCTGTTTTTCACTTCACAAAAACATCATGTACTGTAATATGCGTTTTTTAAATTTAATTAAAAGTGTCCTTATCATGACATTTTATTCAATGCTTCAAACTGAAAACATGTAACTGGTGAAAGATGCTTTTATTCTTGGACATCTTCTCCACCCAAAGTCTATAGTACAGGTCGTTTCCTTCCTGATTGGATAACAAGGGAGGGATCGGAGGAGGCGCGCCCACAATACAGGAAGTACATTTTCAACACATTGTTAATTATAAAAACCTGTGTGCATATTTTCTAATGTGCCTCTTTAATAAGAAACCTCAAGGAAAAGCTAGTTTTAAAAGGTTCTAAAAGGTATTAACACTCAGAATTATAATCTATTATTTAAAAATGTGGTAAAGTAATAAATAGTTTTGTAGTAGACATGATGTTTGAATTGGCCCTCAAGGGTAATTATAATAAAGGAAATTGTCTGTATATCAGCTAGAAAAACATCCACAATATGATTATGCCTTGGCGCCACTTTGTGTCCTGTAGACTATACATTTAGTGCTACTATAATTGTATTGTGCTCAGGTTCAGTTTATAAATACAGCTTGTTTTTGGTGGTGACATTTTGTGGAAAAACTTCTCCTTCCCAAATGTAGTTGCAGCCAGTGAGCTAATCTCCCCTGGCGACTTTCTAATCATTATTATTCATTACAGTGGTACTTTTGGGCAGCACTGACTTTGGAAACTATTGTAGAGTCATGTTAAAATGTGTGACACTGGATCTTTATTTGTTGTCCCTGCTCCTTACCAACAATTTGTACTTCACAAGGAACATTGCACACAATATATAAATAAGCCAGAAACTGAGACGGCATTGGAGTTTGTGTCGACTGTTGGTGTCCTGTTAATGTCTGAAACTCACCCTTGCGTCTCCCAATCTTGAACGCATAACAAACTCATCAGTGAATGTGCCATAGCTTTTTAAAGGTGCACCATGTAACTTTTCTGGTGGAGGGATCTACGAATTGCATGTTTTGGTTGGGAGTATTTGGATCAGTGTCATTTTAACTTTGCACTGGTTTTAGTCATAGGATCTGGCAACCAAAATGAGACACTTGTGAGACTCATTCAAATTTCTGATTGGATAATCATCTTGAGAACCAAAACACCAAATGACAACTAAACAACTCTGCTGTTGTGTTTTTTTGTAATTGAGATTAAACAGCGGTACAATTGTAATCAGCAAAAGCAATATTTGACTTTACTTCATATCTGGAGACACTGGAGGTTGTGTTAATAAAGATTTTAAATAAACGTCTGCATATCCTACCTTTAAGAATGGTGATATGCAATTTGTATGGGAAAATATAGTTGTTTCATAGATATTTCATTGTCTGGTACAGACTTGCAGAAATGCATCATTATGCACCTCTGAAAGCACAATTGAGAAAGTGGGAGAGGTGTTTTGTCTCAGATCACATGAATTTAGAAAAGTGGCATTTGAACGACAAAGCCATTTTGAGGATGACCTCTCTACTGTATGATAGTGATGGGCAGCTCGATACCAAATATTAATAAATCAATACTGACGGAGGTGTTGAAAAGTATCATTATTCTTGTGTTTTTATGTAATGATTTTTAATACATTGTGTTTACATTTTTGATATGCATTGGTTTTCTGTGCATATTTTTACTTTTTCATTAGTTCAAGCTGAGGCTGAAAGAAAATATAAGTATAGTCACATCATATCATGATATTTACCACAGTATTACTTGGTATCAGATTGAATGCAAAACCAGTGGTATCGCCCATCACTACTGTATGTGCCAAGTTACATAAATACATTTAAAAACACTTACTTTATTGTTTTGCTAAACACAGAAATCATTATAATCACACTAATTGCATTGAGATCATTAGAGCACATTGTCCTCTGTTTTGACCATGGAAATAACTCTCAGAAAAGAAAACCATACCAGGTCATTATTACCACATCTGTTTCCAATCCGTTCAGACCTGTGTTTCAGTATTTTGCAAATCAAACTGCATTGCGTGGAAGAACCAGACTTTCTCATTTATTTTATTAGACATTTGAGACTGTGTGAAATGGCAGCTCCTATAAGTTTGCTTCCACCAACTCCTCTTCATTGTCTGTTTTATGGCTGTTAGTAGGCTGCGAGCCACCTCTAAAATGTATTTTACAGCATCTCAGCCTACAGTGTCCTATTTAAAAGACCTCATTAAATCCCCAAAGAAGAACTGTTTGTCATTTAACACTGCAGACCCCCCTTCACACCAGGGTAATCAGCCGAGGCAGGAGTATTCACAGCCAGGTGTCAGGTAAAGCAAGAAGGAAACAAGTTGTCATAAAAAGATTAAAGAAGACATATTATGCCTTTTAACCTTGTATCAACCTGTAGCACGAGTAGAGAATTGTTTTACATTTTGATCTTTGGAAACTGCAGTATTCACTTTAATATTATAGAAATGGGAGCATTGACTTTCTGCAGAACTTATAGGCTCCACCTCTTCGTACTGGCATTTCACCAACAGCAGATGAAGTTGAAAATGGTTAAATAACTTCTTCTTTTTTTAAATATCTTGATAACAATATTCAGACGATATGTCAAGCCAACAGAAATGTGTTAAGTCATGTTTTTGAATGCATTAGTTAAGGTTTAATGTGAATTGTCTGATTATGGGTGCATGGTGGCAGAGCAGCTAGAGTTTCTGCCTCTCAATAAGGAGATTGTGGGTTCGAATTCCAAAGCACCCTAACATCACACGATCTCTCTGGGTGGAGTCTGTATGTCCTCCCCGTGTTACCGTGGGTTCTCTCCGGGTTCTCTGGCTTCCTCCCACCGTCCAAAGACATGACTGTGTAGGTTAATTGACAACTCTAAATTGTCCCTCGGGAATGAATGTGAGAGTGAATGGTTGTCTGTCAATGTCTCTGTCTCTCTGTGTCAGCCCTGAGACGAGTTGGCCACTGTTCAGGGTGTACCCAGGCTCCAGTCACCCACGACCCCTAATGGGAATAAGCGGTAGAAAATGAATGAATGAATGAATGAATGCCTGATAAATTAATCACAAAGAGCAAAAGTATCACCATATACCCTTAAAAACGATATACTCAATATTAAAATTTTGCATATCTTCAAAACGGCATTTACGATATTATATAAATTCCGATATATTACCCACCGCTACACTGCGAGTCTTAATTTTTCATTGGGGAAAAAAAAAGATATTTCTGAGTAATTAAGCCAATACAGGATTACTTAAACAGGCAGAAATCAAATCAAAATAAAGCTTTTTAATTACCGTAGGTGCTGGATACACAGACAAAACAAGCTTTATAAAGTTGATTTAGCATAATATGTCTTCCTAACTCCCATTTTAAACTTTAAAATCACCAGTCTTCACGTTTGTACCGTTTCCTTCCAGGTGTACCGGCAGGACTGCGAGACGTTTGGCATGGTGGTGAAGATGCTCGTCGCTAAAGACCCTAACCTAGAAAAGCAGCTGCAGGTTCCCCTCAGAGAGAACCTGGGAGAGATCCGCGAGCGCTGTTTGGAGGACCTCAAACAGTTTATTAATGAGATGGATGAAGCGGTCCGACAGTCCGAGCATTTGGTCTGTGACTCTACCACTCCCACTGCTGCAGCCCTGACCAGCCATAAACTCAACAAGACTGGCCTCAATCACAGCTCTTCTTTTTAAGGATCCAGACTGTTCTGCTTGTGATTATTTGGCAAAGACTTTTTCACTACGAATGCTTTGTTTGATATAAGCTTCTGAGGACAATTTTCATCTTCAGTTCAATTTCTCCACGGACACAATCGGTTCAGGAAAAATGTTTTGTCAAATTTGTTCTTCTCTGCATTTGACCCACCCTCAAATCCCACCAGAACATATTATTGCCATGGTTCTGATCTAGCTGGAGGTTTGAGGGTGATATGTTGGGAAGTCGGGGAGGAAGTTATTTTTCGTTTAATAAAACAAAAAAATAAATCAGACACACTGACATTCACAGAGGTCTCAAACATACCTGTGGCTGCAGAGTTTTTGTGGAAATAAACAGTGTTGATCTTTATAATTCTGCAAATTTAGGGTGAAAAGAAAAGAGTAATTTTTCTAGGAAATATGGATTCAATTGATTTACTTGACATAATTGCATTTGTAGTCAAGCAAGGCAAGATGCCTGTTCAAGTTTGTTTACTGTACATTTTATACAAAGGCTGTCAAGCAGCATAGTTGAATGACATATTGTATTGTGTTAAACTATATTTTTCTTTCGTTTCATGTTGTTGGTTGTTTGGATGAAAATCTACCCCAGGAACTAGCTGTTTAAATAATTTGTGTTTTTGCATAAAAAATTCTTTAAAAGTAAAATAATTTAACACAATTTATAAAAGTTTATATTTTGTTTACTATCTTTGAACGGTCATATTAAACAAAAACCTTATATAAGAAATATAAGATTCATCACACACAAACTGATTTTGACTCAAAAACATTTTATTACAAACGTCTTTACATCACAAGGATATTAGCAAGTTTATGGCAAAGCGAGGGGAGTGAAAATTGGGCAGAACATTAACAAGTACTAAAATTGGTTGTGCACACTAGTGTTATTAACATGGCATTTATTATGACTTGATGTTTCTATTGGTAATATAATGAGATCTGCTTGTTTTTTTAACCACACATACAAAAGTACTAGTATTCAAAATTTAACTTACTATGTACATTTTCAGTTTGTTCTGTTACTCATTAAATAATTGGTTAGTTTTTATAGTATAGTTTTCAACTCTTGAGGAAAAGGTGTTGCCTTTAAAATCAACTAAAATTGCTTTAAAATATGATTACACAACACACATTTGTTGGTTAACAAAATACTGAAATGAGAAAAAATGTCTTCACTTTGCCAATATGTGCATAACTGTCCAGAGACAGGCTTCCTAAAATACCTGCCCGTGTAGTGCTAAATTTCAATAAATCCCATTATCTGTACATATGTACAATGCCCAGATGCTGTTTCCACCGGTCAGTAGATCTGGACCAACATGTGATATGCACAATTTATAAGTAACGCTAATAAGCTTATCATGAACACACATTAGAACTGTGTAAAGCAGTTGCTCAGACATTGTCTATTTACTACTATGGAGTGCAAAGCCGTCTAAGCTGTTAGGAAATTATGCAGTTTTTGGACCGATGACTCTTTCTTCGGTGGTTATGTGAGCCATGGCTCTGTGGAGACAGAGCTGTCACTCTTGTGGGATAGTCCTCTGCGTAGTATCTCCCGGCAGGACGAGGCTGGGGGATGGGCTGTCCCAGGAAGTATCCCTCTTCCTCAGAGTCTGAGTCTGAAGAAGAGGAGCATGTAGAGCACCAGTCATCATCTTCTTCTTGGTAGAGTCCCATAAAGCGCTCTGTCCGCGGGTCTCCTTTTGAGAGCCCCTTAAGCATGTAGTCCGACTGCGTTTGGGGGAAGCCAAGGGGAAGCCTTTGTGAGGGATGTTGCGCCAACATCCCCCCATGACGAGGGTCAGCCAGCTGAGAGTCAAAGTACCTTTGTGCTTTATCCAGAGGCACCATGTTAAGGGCATTATCTGAGCGGGTTTTGCGGCTCCTGTGGTGTCTGCCTTGTCTGTGTTGTTTTCTGTGTCCTTGGTGACTGGTTGGACGGTTTCTTTCGCGGCTCATTTCATCAGTGCGATACATCCTTCGTTGAGGCCTCTCGCTCATGGGATGTTTTCTAATGTTTACATCATACTCGTATCCATTGTCCACAGTGTCCTCTGAAAAGGTGACCACCTGGGGCGGCCTGGACTGAGACTTGCTCCTCCTCAGCGCTGGAGCATGAACAAATGAAGGAGATAAGACCTCAGAGCGGGGTGTCAGGGCTCCTCTCATCGCCATCGCCACTTCTTCATCTGCTGTGACTTTCTCCAGGTTCAAGTTGAGTGAGTTGTTGCTGTGATTAAGGTGAGAAGAATTAAAGGTCCCCATGTTGCTCATCTTCTCACAATCATCTGGCATCAACAAGTTATCCTGGATGGCTTGAAGAGAATACCGCACTGGTCTGTCTCTTCCCTCTGCATCCACTGAAGCACCTGAAAGAAGGAAAACTTTAGAAACGTGATCTTGACCAGATCAAAGCAGATTTTTTAAAATAAAATGAAGAGGTTTAATGTTCTTACCAGTGATGTTGGAAAGTGCTAGGGAATCCATGGAGTCACCAACACCCTGCTCGACCTGCCTCAGTTCATCTGCGATACACTCCAGGGAGTCTTCATACCACTGTCTGGAGTCTTGCCAAAACACCTTTCCAGATCTGGTTTGGTCCTGCTCCTCGTCTAACTCCAGCTCTTGGATTTTCCGTGCACTGGCGGGTCCTGGATGACTCCCGTAGGCAGAATCACCCATCCCGTCTTGAGACTGAGCCCAGTACATTTCAGGCAGATTTTTCTTGCTCATGAGAGCGGGGCTGAGGGCCCGGGACTGGTTTGAGGCGTGGCTTTGTGTAGGACTTGTAGGAGTTGGAGATGAGGCACTGATGCCCAAAGCTGCAGCATCAGGTTTTAGCCAAGGGTCAGAGACACTGTTTAACCGAGTTCTCTCAATACTGGGGCTAGGGGATTTTAGGGATGGTTGTTGAATTGGCTGTTGTAATCCACGGTCACCAAATTTAAGCAAGAGTTGAGTCATGTAGTCCTCATGCTGTGCCCACTCCTCTGGATCTTCTTCACCTCCGACATCCTGTTCTTCGCGATCCCTCCAAAACCTTTCCTCTTCAAGACCCAATCCAGACAGTTTACGACCCACAAGATCCATGTCCCTGTCTGCTACTCCATCCCCCTCACAGTCCCGAAACTTGTAGTCAAAAGCAGGAGCAGAAGATTTGGTGTGAAAGAGCTCAGACTGTCTCCACTGTTCGGCGGGCCGGCTGCTCTTCCCCATTCGCACACTCCGGCGGGACTCGCGTGAGCGGGCCGACTGGAAGGCAGAGTCCGAAGAGTCTGAAGCATGAATGTCTTCGCCTTGACTGCATGCCTTTGAGCAGTAGATGCGACCTTCTTTAGGGAGGAATGGACAACCAAGTAAAGAGGTTTTACACTGGGCACAACAGAAGCACTGGTCTGTGGCATGCCAGTGCACTCCTTCATAGGTCATCTGGGCATGGTCCACTCCTACAAGAAAAGACAAAGAGGAGAGCCATGAGTAAATACAAATTCATTGTTGCACCCAATGTTTTCCCAATTCTCAAACGCACCTATATTTTCACCACAAGCTTCACAATACTCTGCATAAAGGGACTCAAAGCAGCCGCAGCAGTAGGGCCGCCCGTCTTTCATGATGTAACGCTGTCCGCCGAGCATCGTCTCACACTCGAAACAGGCGAAGTGCTTCATGTGCCAGTGCCGCCCCTCAGCCTCAGTGCACTCGTCAGCTAAGATGATCTGAGGAATCAAGGTCTGCTGTTAATTCATTGTCAACACATTGTCCATGGTTAATCAACCAATTAATTTCAACTAAAACATCATACCTCATCACATGATGAACATCGTGGTTTCAGAAGTTCAGCATGATGTCTTCCACATAAGATCTTGTCATTTTGATAGAAGTAGATCAGATCCACAAGAAGCTCTTGACAGGTTTCGCACACAAAGCATGCTGGGTGCCAGCATGGGCTCGGCCCTGCCCTTGAGGCAAAAATTGCCATCTCTCCTCCATTTATACCTCCACCACACTGTAACGAGAAAGACATATATTAGTTAGTTGATCCCCATTTCATTTAATGTCTCAAATAGTATGCTTGAAAATGTATCGGACTGCAGTGGATGATCAAAAGGGAATTCTAAACCAAACCAAAACTGATATTTAGTTCGTCTGCCGGCTGTGACAGACGGACAATGCAACATTTTGTAGACAGTTGGGAGATAATAAAGCTCTCTTTAAAATATTGCTCATATCAGGTGTTGTGTCTAAGACTGATGCCCAAACAAAGAAACCTAAACACACTGCTGGAGGCACAAAGGAATATGAGCTTTTGGAAATGCAACATTGAATCCCACATGGCTGACAGTCAGGACTGACATACTCTGACAGATAATACTGAAGGCAATATGCAATTTAATCTCTTCAGGGTAACAAAAACAGAATGGTATTGCTAGAAGCAGAAGTCATTATCCTGAACCTGTAACGTCCTGGCAACCTGATACTAAAGGGCTTAGGGCTCATTTTCTATAGACCCCAAGTGCAAATTTCAAGTTCTTACCACTTGAAAGTGGTAATGTCAATAAAATACTGAAAAGGATGTACCTTTTTAATGTTTCAGTTATTACTTAATAATGCTTAAAAGATTTACTCAGATACTGTCAGAGCATGTGCCCAGCCCATCAACATTGAGCTGCTATTGCTCTGCTTGGCCAGCTGTTAGACATTATTGCTGGGGCGGACAGGCGGGGGCCTTGGATAGGAGGGTGTTGTGTGTCTGTGGGATTTACAGTGTAAGGAAAGTATAGCCTGACAAACGGAGTGTGAACATGTGCACATGTGCTGGAGAATGTGTCTGTGTGTGTAATCCTGCGTCTTCATGATACATCCGGTTTTACACTGCAGGAGTGTGAGTAGACTTGTCAGTATGGATTGACAGACAGAGTGGATGTCATCCTGAGCTCCACAAGTGAACACCATATATAATGTCTAAATGGGTACACAGTTGGTGCTGGTGAATGTGACCTTGCAATGCTAGAAGAGTGTAAGCCGATGACAGTTTAGTTGTGGCCGTCCGGAGGTATTAACACGGCTCGCCTCTACTTCCTGAATCCGTAGCAGAGGATGTGGTATATTTACAGTAAACTACCACAAACCCAATATTTATGTTATAGCTTTGAAGATGAGTTTTTCAAAGATCTGATCAAGAGCTTCATAGATTGTGCTTGATGTGATGTTTTGAACAGTGTCACCAATCAAAAGTTGACATTAGGGTTTCGGTTTTCAAATAGTTTCCACTGTGGTGTTTGTTAGGGCATTGTGTAATCAGTTTTTCAAATTTAAACCCAGACAGCCATTAAACCATAAATTCCTTTTATTTGGTAAAACCGCAGTAGGTTTAAATAGTTTGCTTTTTACAAACATTCTGCAGACACTGGACACAGCAAATCTTGTTGCAGAAACATACTCAACTTGACAGAAGTCCCTATTATGAATCAAAAACACTAAGCTGTCTTATTCTATTTTATTATTGCTCAAGACATCAGTTAATGTAGTTGAAGACTTGTTGTGACTTGATGTGTTAGATATAATAACCGGCCACATATAAATCAATTTGGAACTATATTTTTGGGGCTCAATAGTTATCATGTGTAGCTTTTTCTTTGCACTAACACCAACAATTGCTGGTAATATATTCAAATTTCCACTGTACAGGGTTGAAAAATGAACATATACAACTCTACTCTCTAATTCTACTTAAAGTGTTTAGGTCTGTTTTTATTCATTAGAGTTCACAATTTTGTTTTTTAATAGAGTTTGATTGGGATTTTTGAGTTGTTTATCGTAATATTTTGCAAAACTCTATAATGCAGATCAAAATGTGTTATCGTATGCCTTCACATATCTTACTTACATGGAAGAAAGTTGTATTTTTATGACCCTATCCAACAGTTACGTGTGTTCGCCTGTGCTTTTTCCTCGCTGGTCATGCTGAGATATAGATGAGCGGCAGGAAATTCCTCACTAGGAATAATGTGGCTCCGCTTGGCTTGACAATGAGCTTCCCAATTTGCCTGCTTCCTTTCTCACCCTAATGAGGAAGTTTATGTCCATGATTAAAAACCATCGCATTTAGCCAATCAAGATGTTGCCCCAGGTTGACATAGTTAGAGGTAAGATAATGGCACTTTGTGATATAAGTAATTACATGTGGGTTTTCTACTGGCCGTGGCTCATTCTCCAGTTTTAAAAGCACTGTTAGTTAGCTTGTAATTTGTGTGCATGTGTGTCTATAATGCGAGATGCTTACATGTTCGCAGCGGGTGTGCTGGAGCGCTCGGGGCAGGATCCTGGGTGTTCCTCTGCCCAGCGCCTCCCTCTTTCTCTGAGAACTGAACATCTGCAGCTCACGCTTCTCCTCCTCCGTCAGAGAGTGGCAGTAACGCACCTAGGAATAAGAACAATTAGATGTAAGGTTTTTCAAATAACAATAACAAGACAAATTATTTTGCCAAAGATGCAGTTGTGTGCTATTTAGTACAGTTTGCAATGGAAAATTATTCAAAGGGACATATGCAAAATCAACTTTATTGCGCTTTTAACCTCATTATAACAGTGTTTTTTCATCATTAGTTTAGTCAAAGTTATATTTTGTAGCTTGTAGCTGTGACATCTTGAAAGTGTAGGCCCAAACATCCGTGAATTAAAGCCGTGGACGGAGCTACTCACCAGCAAGTTATAAGTTATATTTTGATTGATTCCTGCTTGTCTGAGTTAATTCTGTATGGTCCTGCAACTAAAGCTCGAGTGCTCAGCAAATTCCTGTTTTCACCTGCCCCCTATCCCCGCCCATATCCCTGTATTTAGTTGCGATTATTTGAAAAAATGAAGACTTCAAGTGACAAATGTTGGATTCTAAAATGTCACAATAGTCACTTTTCAAAAATGAAAACACATTAATCACATTCTGCTGCATGTTACGGTGAAATGTCACTATGAAGAGGCGGGGCTTATCTGTTCTGCAGTTTTGAACAGGAAGTCAATGAAACTGTATCTATTACTAAGCCATTTAGATCAATATTACAGTTTACAATGAACAAAATGTAAAATAATGACGTACTTATGTTATGGTTCAATACTACGTACCCAAAAAAAAAAATAGATCCCATCATCAACATTTTGTGATGTTGTTTCCCCATGTCAATGCATTTTTGATTTCTGGATACTGTAGACAAGCCATGCACATAAGAATTCAGCTCACAGTTGTAATGTTGCCATAATACAGTACATATATCAAAATGTAACAGACTGCAGTTGTGTTGTGACATGTTATTCATTTTGGAAATAGTCATCGACATCACCAAACAATTCCAACATTTTAAGTATCTATCAAACTTAAATAATGGAAGTTTGCCATAACATCACAGTGTTCATGCAAATATAGCCCAACAAGTTCACACATGGCTTTTTACACCGTAACGGAACAAAAAGAAGAGCGTTAATTGTGTGTAAGTGGAAGATTTTGGAGGAGAACATCAACCTATTAATTCCTCAAATCTGGCTTTGATCTCTTGCATGCAGCTTCACTTTTGTGCATGATACCAGGTCCGCACAACGCCGGCAAGGGTTTAATTAGAGCTAATCCCCCCGAAGGCTGCGTTGAAAGGATGGCGGCAGCGATCCCCAAACACTCGCCCGGTGTTTAGAGTCGGCGATGATGGCTCTGATAAAAGAGCGGGACTATCCTAACAACCGCCTCAGTTGTTCTCTAAACAACAGTAAACGATACAATTCACTGTCCCTGCATCTGCCTCGCGCACACACACACTTATGCATTCAGACCGCAGTTACGCAAGGAATTAAACAAAACTTTTAGGTCCTTATCGAACCGGGATCCACTCAAACGTCGTAAAAGCGCCTCGACTGTGTGCGTATCTCTTATATTGTGTGTCCAAGTGTGCACACAGAGACCACCCCCTGCGGACAGTAGCCTCTCTGTTCCTCCCCTCGGTGATAACCCCCCGGCCATATCTGCTAATGTAAACTCTATTAACACATGTGAAAGGAGTGCTGGTTTACTTACACGTCGTAAAGCTTTTTCAAAGAAGAGCGAGGCATGCGCTTTTATTGTTAGACAAGGGGGTTGTCAAGTGACTAAGGGAATGTGCCTTTGTGTTTGGTTTTACAAGAAAAAGCTGGTTTTGGCTGACCCTGTGATGCAAAAGGCCACATGTGACTCACTTGTCCCCATAAAGTCCATGACTGCATCCAAGTGATATTAGAGAGACGCTGGTTGTTGATTTAATTGTTTTGGAGACAGCGAAAACATTTTGGATTAGATTTAGTCAAAGTTTAACTGGATTTTTATTTTGTTCAACAGCTTATTTTTTATGCATGCCTTATTTTGTCATGGTTTATGTTGTATTTACTATTATTATTTACAGTTGATGTTGTTATCATTCTTTTTTGTCATCTCTTTTTATTCAGCATCTCTGTGACAAACCATTTCATATTTCTGTAACCTCTGATGTTAGACAACTACAGCAAAAGAAAAACGTATACAATAATTAAAAAACTGAACAATGATAATTAAAACAAAAACTTCAACATCTGAAATAAACAGTAGCAACAACCAAAAGCCAGGACAAGAAAAAGACAACACAAGACAGACAAGTACATTTTGTCCTAGTTACCCATGGGTTCACAAAACGGCACTACAGCATTATCAATCTTTTACCACCAAATGCATATTTAATACATAGAAAAAAATCTTCACTTTTTGCTGATTTGAAATTCAGTCCCAATTTGATTATTCCCAGTTTTTGGCATGAAAAAGTAACTTATTTGTCACTATAATTTTTTCAGTTTGATATTGTAAATTAAATTTGTTTTTAAAGTGTGCTAATCATAGATCGTGCAAGTTTCCATTTTGTGACTTTCATTTATAGACGACAGACAACAAAATTCTGATTCTGACAATAATTACTATATTAACTTATCGTTCAATAGGCTATATAATAGAACGAATTATATATTTGGGGCTCAATATTTTTAAGTGTATGTTTTGTTTGTTTACGTTTGGGAACCTTTTCTTTTTTTCTTTTATAGCTTTTATGACTCATTCTCGCCCCCAACTTACTAAACTCATTCTGACAGTTCTTTATTGTTTATTTTATTTGTCTATGTTTTACTTTTTACAAAATTTCACATTTCAAACTTCAAATTTTTGGAATTATCCAGCTAAACGTGCCTTTAACTGGTTGGACTATTCATTTGACTAAAATGCAGTTAACATAAATATATTTCAAAGTTTGATAAATACTTTACAAAATGTATCCTGGTTTAACAATTTTTTAAGTTTTAAATTTTACTTCCTGGTTGTAAATGATGACATCACACTAGGATATTACTAAGCGACCTTCCTGTGCACAGGGCCAAAACTCATCTCATGTCACTTTTGTTTTGTTTTTTGGACATATAAAAACTCATGTGAACACCTTTATTTCTTTGAAGTAATGTTTAAAGGGTCAAAAAAGTAGTTTCTTTTGTGTAAATTACGCATAACCTTTTTCATCTATCTGTAACTTTCTACAGATTTTTCCATTTTTCCTCACAAACGGCTACTTGATTGGCATAAAACTATAATTTACACCAACAACCGATATTAATGCACCAAATAAAGTCAAAATGAGAAAATATTTAAGAAAAAAATGTCATAACCCCGTTAAGAGCAAGTAGTAGTTTCAGTGTTATTGTTTATCATAGTTTCTGTAACAATTTAAAAAAGTCACGCTAGCCAAATTATTTTTTATTTATTCATGATGATGATGCCACCTGTAATGCTTCTCAAAATGCTACACGGTTGTCATCATCTTTTCACTCCCTTTGTATTTATTATATATTTATTTATACTTTTGCCTTTTATATAGACTAAGAATGTATTTTTGTAGGCTATATTTATGTGTCAATAATCTAACAATGATCAAATCTGTTCTCCCCTTTTGAGTTAAGACCCCGTCAGTATCTTTTCGTACGTTCGCGCGTCACTATCGTCAGTCTTTACCTCATTGTCGTGCGGTGGCAGTTGGTACAGGAGCTGTCGAATCCTGTGCTTCTCTCCAGGACTGTTCACATACGGCACTTTCTCTTCGGGCAGACATGAAAAATACATCTGGATCTGCAACGAGACAGAGATGCCGTTTTTAAAAATTGGGTCACCGCTCGCTGGATGTGTGACATGTTTGAGCCGAGAGGATGGAGGTGTCATCAGAAGAGTGAAAGAAACGCGGGTTATAAATAGACTTGGATGGCGAAGGTATAAGGAGCCTTACGTATTTGTGACAGTGGCCAAATGTGTCACAATCACTGACGCCTGGCTGGGACATTTTTATAAAGTATATGTGAGCGATGGCTGCAGAAGGAAATGCTAATTCACCCGGACAAACAGCAAAACAGTTGGTCACAGCTGTGTTAAAATTATGGCAAAACTGTTTTAAATTTGGAAACATAAACAGTTATTAGGATTAGGGCTGCAACATTTAACTAAGTGTGAGTAGTTGACTAAAACAATTGTTATCTGGACTAAACAGACTCTACTAAACTAAACTCTGAAACACAGTCGAATAGACACTTTCATAACAAAGACAGTGGCATTATTAACCCTTTCTGACGCATTGGAGTGCATATGCTACAATCTATATGTTTTTATTTTTGGCAACTTGCAGAAAATCAACCAGTAAATATAAAGTAACATTATTTTTGCACATGAAAGTGGACAAAACGATCTTTAAAAAGGACACATGACTTTCTTCTGAACTGTTTTTGCGTCTTAAGTTTCCCGAAAAAACATAAAATCCAATGTATAAACTTTTAAACAATGTTAATCTCACAGTTTTGTTAACACATTTTAATATTTGTGTCTCTTTTATACGTTTCCTGAATGAAACAAAAATTTATTGATTGGGAAGAAAATTATTTTACCTGTTCACCAAGTAATATTTTTTGTTATTTTTTCAGCTTATGCAAATTAAAACTTCATTGATATACAATTCATATTCATAAAACATCTGTATCTCAAAAAGTACAACAGATAGAAACTTAAAACAAACTTTTAAAAGATATTCTGAAACGATTAGACATTTACAATTTTTTGTATTTGGAATTTCAACATTTGGAAAAAATATGTTAAAAAATATGGAACGTTTTTCTTTTTTTTGTGATTTATTAGGCATTCTAGCTATTTGAAATATTAAATATGTTCTTATTAATAAAATATTGCTGGAATTTCAAGTGTGATGGGTGTATAAATGTTTAAAATAAAATCCTAGTCCTAAAAAATGACACTACAGCAGCAAAAATGGAAAATGATGCCTTGGTGATCTCACAAAGGGTTCAATCAAACTGTCAAAAAAGAATAAATAATTTAGCTTTATTTGGTTGATAATGTATATAAAAAGTCTCAATATACAATAGAAATAATAGTTTGTTCAGTCAACTCATCGAAAAAATAATACCTGACTATTCTACAACTACAATAATCGTTAGTGACAGCCCTTATTAGGATATAAAGAAAAAGGTACAGCCAGATCCAGCAGAACTAATCCTAATTTTGTAATGGAATGTCCGCCTACATAACCTCGCATGAACTACAGCATGTGGTGTCAGAAAACAGGTTTAAAATTCCATCTCTGGGTTCTGTGCGATTACAATCTCATGCTTGGATTAACATTTTTGCTGTCTGTGCATTCAGGCTTTTCCACAGTCAGCGTACAGAGGCTAAAGTCGGACGGACCGCGCTTTACCTGCTCTGGCCTCAGCCCCGGCGGCACCCACGAGTACTCCTCCAAAGCACACCCAGAGTCGTCGTCCGAGGTGGAGCTCCGCTGAAAGCCCACCGACATCTTCCCCATCTTCCCCCCGATGTGAGAGTCCATATCTGGGCCGCCGCGAGGTGCAGGACGCTCCCCTCTGTCGATGCACTCCAGGTTCATCACACAAGGCCGCTGCGGGAGAAACGAAAAGTCAAACCGCTGTCGTTCCTCTTAACCGTGTCCAGAACGTCTGATTGGTTAAAACAAATCTGGTTTGTCTACCTAATGCACCTTTAATCGTTCAATTAGTTGTAATCCGTGTTTCTGCCAAAGATAATTGCTGATTTGATGCTGTTGTGGTAACAGAACAGCGGTAGAAATCCTGGAAATGAGCAGACAACAATGACTCTTTTTGCCCCATCACACCAACGGCATTGTTTTACGTCTTTAGGCGGCTTGAGGAGCGCTTAAAATAACTGACATGTCATTTTCCAGCCCATTACAGATTTATATCATAGCTTTGTTTATCCTGCTTTATCGCACATCTAAAAATGGCAAACAGCGAGCTTTTAACGGCTACTTATGTTGAATGTTGGATAAGAAGTGATGAGCCGAAAGAATAAAAATGACAATAGTAAAAGCACTGCACTTAAGTAAACTTTTTAGAGATCTGTCCTTTTTCAGTGGATAGTTTAGTTTTTACTTCACAGCATTTGAGTGCAGCTATCTACGCTTTCTTTCTGAACTGGATTGAAAAGTAGAAGGTACTTTTCAATGATTTAAGTTGTTTTTTGTAGCACTTTCACGGTGACATTCTGCGCAAAAGATTTGAGTTATAAAATATAGACACTAAATTCACCAGAAAAATCAAGAAACTGATTTGGATTTAGAGCTTTAGAGCTTTGCAATTCTTCAAAATTACCACATTTAACACTCTCGTTCTCTTTGTGAAATACTTTTACTTTTAGACTACATTTTTAGACGAACACTTTGTGCTACTTTTACTCGACTTCTTTTTTTCTCCTTGTGCTTAAGTAACAAAATCAAATACTTCTTCCGCTGGTAATTGATAATATACAAAACCATGGTCTACATTTGCTCTCAAAACAACACAATGCAGCGGAGAAAACATCTGCTCTTTCTTTGCGCAAAATTCTAAGCACAGCATGGTTAGAATTTATCAAATACTTGTTCACTGAATTCAAATTGGGCGGTAACAACATACGTTAATGTCACTGCAGTGGCCGTCTTATCTAATGTGTCTCAAAACGCTGAAAGGCCTGGAGACTGCCGTTTCTTTCACATGCAAATTGTCAGCAAAATGAAGCTTGTTTGGTTAAAAACAGTTGGAAAGTGTCCCGCCTGAATGTGTGCTGTAATGGGCCATCATCATTAGCACTAGACATTTGAATGTGTGCGGTAGAGCTGAGCGATAATGACTAAAATGAATGTTTCGATGCTTTTTTGGTGTCGCTCGATGAAAATAGTTAGTTGATATTATGTCAATCCAACAGAAATATGACTTTAAACATATTAGCTGAGCTTTAATTATCAGAAATATGTGAAATGGCTGTAAAAATGAATCACAAAAGTGCAGAAATATCACCTTGTAACGTTTCCTACAATAAACAATACAATCCATGTGCATAATGTATTCAAAATCAGCAAAGTTTTGACATATTGCCCTCCTCTAATGCCTTGATTTTCCATATATTGCCAGATGGCCTTGAAAAATGTCAGACCCATGGGTTTAATTGAGTATGTTAATATTTTGGAGCGTCGTGAGCAACTTCTTCACCAAAAAAGACGACAAAACAATCAAATTTAGAGAAGCAGAGATAGTGGCACTGACAGGGACAATGTTTTCCACATTAAATAAAAGAAAATACTCCTAAATGGTGTGATTTGATAATATTTTGGTGATGTGCCACAGCTAAAAAAGTGTGCCGTGACTCTAGGACTGTAGTCGTTTATTGGAGTAATCGGTCAATGCTGTCTAAGTCTACCAATATTTTCACTGGTCGACTTATTATTTTATTGGTATTATGAGAGTAAAACAGAAAGGAGAAAACATGGAATGAGCGTGCAGGAGTTTTGAGAATAAATCATGTGTCAATTATCACAATGAAATGTGAAATTTACTGCTACTTCTCTGTATAACTTTTTGTTTTCATTAATTCCTTTGAGCTTTTTAATACTTTATAGTTTTTTTTTTTAGAATTTTTGACAGTGCCATGCCCCTTCTAGTCGATTAATCGATACACTTATCATGTCTTTAGCCGACCAAGAACTTCTTTAATTGACTACAGCCCTACTTGACTCAAAAATGTTGACAAACACTGCTCTAATGCATGTGTAGAGATGTGCAAACCAACATTTGTGATTACATCTGGCTCGAGGCAACGCACAAAAGTTCAAAGTTTGGTTAAAGCACCACTCTTTGCTTCAGGTCTTGCCCCCTTTCGACCTTCGAGGCATCCCGCAGATCAACATGGAGTCAAACACTCACACACAACAAAGGGAAATATTAGCATTTGCTGATTAGCATATAGTTCAGTGAGACCAGAGGGCCCAAAACACAGGTCAGAAATGCAGTTACAACTCAAAGGACTGCTCTTATCACGGGACAAAGAGGTTATGTGGTGCTGGCTTTGTTCTTCACTGACTAATCTATCAGGTTTTATGGTTTGTCAGATAATGTTATCACCCACAAACTTTTCTTTACCTGTTCTGCTATCTGGCTTAACCCAGCACTGACCACTCACTCATGAACCGGCACACCAGAAGGACCAAAACCAATCTTCAAAGCTCTTGTTTATCTCTTGCCCTCGCTCTCATCCCTAAAAACACGCGGCGAAAAGGTGATTCCTGCGGATTCCTGAGCCGACGCACATGCAGGCGCTCACATTACAGTCTGTCACCCCGAAGCAGTCGTACAATAGGGTTCTTTGTCAGACACGGGGGGAAAAAACTAAACTAAAAACTGTCCGGTCGAGCCAGCGTTGAACCTGCAGCACTGGCGGAGAGCTGACAAGGGAGGCGAGGGGTTAAGAAGAGCATTTAAAGAGTCACAACTTTCAGGCTGGGTAAACATAGGCCAGATGTAGTCAGCTAACCGTTAACCAAGAGTGCCTCCCCCGACTAACTGACACTTTTATGGAATCTACACTTTGAGGTTTTAAAGGATCAAACATGCAAAAGCCAAACTGAACTTAAAGGGGAACTGTAATATCATACCCAGCATTGAAAGAAGTACTCATATTTTTGTTAATTAAGTATGAGTACAGATACAGGAGCAAAAAAAGACTAAAGTTATAGTAAAAGTACCTATTAAATGTACTTTAAGAGTAAAAAGTAAAAGTATTTCACGCTTAAAGAACTGTTAAAGCATTAAATGGCATGAATTTGATCAATAATTTTGCAGATTTTTTATAAACAAGAGCAATTTGAATAATTTTCCAAGTTATTTTAGACAATTTTAGATTTTTATATATTTTTTTAGCTCAAAACCGGGACGAGAGCTCTTACAGAGAATGTCACCATGAATGTGCTACAACTAACTCTTAAACCATAAGAAAAGTACTTTTTTACTTTGAGTCCAGTTCAAAAATAGTAGATACTTGCTCTCAAATGTAGTGAAGTAAACATAGAAAGTATCCACAATAAAATGTAGTGTAGAAGTAAAGTCCAGATACATAAAACTTAACTACTTGTTGCACTTTTACTTTTCACCACTGATAATATCTGGGATGGAAAGTAATTACAGTTACTTGTCCTGAGTAGATTTTTGGGAGATAATTGTACTTTTTGCGTAGATTTTTGGACCTGCACTCGTAATTGAGTATTGAGTAAGTCTTATTAGCTACATTTAAAATTATATTAGTTATTACACAAAGTCTCAGTCTGGCCTCAGAGGATACCTGGTTTCAAATAACTTGATTCAACTTTAAATACTTTAATTACACATTTGTATAAAGACTGATAACAAATTCTACAAAAATTGTGTTTAAAAAGTAACTCACTCAAACTTTGACTAATGTTTTGTTTGCACACTTCTTACTTGATTTGATTGGGATTTGATTTGGAAGCAGTACTTGTTTATTTTTCACTACAAGGGACTGTACTTTTACTTGAGTACAAATATCCAGTCCTCCTCTGCGATGGATTTACACTTGCTGAAACCTTTCCATACCTGCTTTTAAATCTCAAGGACAAAATTGGAAAGCAAACAAGGCACGAACCAGAGCTTGTTTTTCTTTGACATTTTCTGATTTTCTTCAGGAAAACGATTAACTTGGAAGTTCAAATAATGAGGCCTTCTCTCGTGCTGGTGTTATTCTAGGGCCAAATGGGTGTCAGGGGGTGTTGCCAGAGCTAGCACAGCTGGAATGATCCTAAAAACGCAGACTTCTACCAAGTTTTTCTGTCATTCATTGGTTTCAGGCAATAATTCCATCTTGATTTGAGGTTTGTTTGTGTGGAAAAGATTTTGATTTGAAGGCTTCAATTGGTTTGGCAACAGAGGACCAGTTTCCAAAGCTTGAAACTCAATCAAAATAAATCATCGACCTGTAGCGCCTTTAATAACATACAATGCATCAGGTATAAAGCAATCTAAGAGGCTAATTTGACCGTATTTCCACAAGGGTTGCCAGATTTCAGAGAGCAACAAGTGACCAAGGCTTTGAAAGACAGCCCAAAACAAGCGACCCGAGATCCACAAAAGTGAAACAAAAACATAAGCAACTAGTTCAATTTGTGTCCCTCTGAATGAGAGCTAAGGAACTTTTGAGAGGTAAAATTATTGCTATTGCGTTGTCAAAAAAGAAACAAAGGCAAAAACAGCTAAAGGGTCTGCAGGACAAACTATGTTGAGATGTTTAATTGCATACTCTACATAAATAGTAACTCTAAAACATTAACAACCTGTATTTCTGTCATCATCGGATTTAATAACGTGAAACTGCACAGAAAAAAAGCTAAAACTAAGCTCTTTTTATAATGTGAAAGTGACTCTCAGAAGCAAGTCCAAAATTTGCAAGTGACTGTCCAAAAATAGAAGCCCAAAGTCGCTATAAAGAAGCAGACTTGGCAACTGTGATTTCCACCTCTCGCAGCCTTAGAATGACCGTTCTCAAGCATCTTTATCTATGTCCAAACAACATCGCTTCCTGCATGTTAAAGCTAAAATAATAGACCAGGATTTAAGCTGGCTTTTCAACTTCCTGATGGAAAACAGTTGGCCCCAAAAATAGGCACCCATTCTGATTTCTCAACCTTGACTTTCTTTGAATAATCAACTCGCGTTAAACCCAATTACCAGATTAGTCCAGTTTCAAATGTCAAACTCACCGTTGCGTTAAATTAGCAACGATTTTCCTTCTTTCTTACCTCCAGGAAAAGCATCTCGAACTCGCTCAAACTTTTTCCTCCCAACAAATTTCCAACGCAGCTCGCATTCACTTCCTCCAAGCCAGTTGCTCAGTCTTCAAGAGCGCCGGCTACATGTCTGCAACATCAGCTCCGATGGATTCGATTTAATCACCGCCAGAGCCTCAGGAAGTAGTCCCCCAACTGTCGGAGAATTTTGAAAGTCAACTCCGTCCAAGTTTTGGGCGCAGAGAGAGGCAGGAGCTGTGTGTCTGTCTGTGCCTGCGGTTGAGAGCTAATGACTGGATGTGTTAAGTGTGTGAGAGAAGGGTCTACAGCCGGAGCCTTGTCAGCCCCTCCCTCATTCCTCCCCTCAGCAGCAAATCGGCTGCCGCTGCGCCTCAATCAAACGCGTACTTCACCGTCAACAACAACCCCCCAGCTCCGAGACCCCAACCCCCACAGCACTGCGAGGAAGTCCACTCACTTTTACGCCTACGTTCTGTCAATACATGTATTACTTTCATTAAAGCCAAGCACGGCAGGTGAACAGGAAGGAATGTTAAATTTGGAGATATCGATTTGAAACTTCTTCTTTAGTTTACTTGTATGAATGTTGGACAGAAATGTGTTTTTCATAGGTGGTTTATGTGTTATTTGGGATGTTTAAATCTGAAAATACAGCCAGTGTTTTCATTTTTTTTCTTTGCTTTATACAAAAAATACAGATGGGATTTTGGATATATTTGGGTATTACCAAAAATGGCAAAAACAATTCCAATTCTGCCTATTTTTGAAGTTAAAAATCATGCTTAGAGTTAGAAATCAACAAATCTATGCGTTAAAATCCTGTTAAGTTCATGAACATAAAGTTTGGTGTAGCTGCTGATTCTTTTGTTTCTTTGGGTGAAAACTGCATTTTGAGAAAACAGACTTTTGAATTTACAATGTTGTATTCAAATCTATGGATGCAAATGGAATAAATCAAATAGTAAAACATATTTTGGTGCAGAATGGGCAGTTTTTATGCTGAGAAAGCTAACTGACTAAAAAACCAACAGTCAGTTACTTTTTTACAGAATTCACTCAAAAAACGTACTTATCGTTAGATTACGTCAGTTTTAGTGCTCAAGTCATGTATGAAATGTTTATTCACATGTATCAAAAGGAACAAAAATAGGCTTTCAATATGAAATTCAAAAACCTAAACAATACAGACTTAATCATTGCCATTTAATTCAAATTTCTTCCTCCAAACTCTGCTCCAAACCACATGCTTTTCCCGAATCTCTCGATCAAAAAACCCAAGCAGAATATTAATGTTAAGAAAAGATTGAATCATAATATCAATTAAATGGAATTAATTGCACAGCCTTACTCAAAATTTCATGATATGCATTTAGTTTTAGAGCTTTGATGTGATCTTTAATATAACATTGACAGTCTTTTTCTTCTATAATCACATCTGTTTTGTTTTTTTTTAATAATCCTTCAATGGTTAATTCAAGCTTTAACCAATAAATCGCAGTAAAAAAAAGTTAATCACACATATTGTACATCTTTTAAAACGCTTTTAAATTAATTACATCACTATAGTTCCAATGGTGTCGTGCTGATATATGATACATTTTAAATAGCCATAGTTAATTTCCCTCTTTGTTAAAGCGCACACCATGAGCCTATTCTAATAGAAGGGAAGTGAAAAATGACTTTTCCCTTTTACTAAATGAAGCCTTCCTGTCTTCTTGGTGTTTTTCTGGTTAAATATTGACTATGCTTCCTCCTGGGCAGCCTCATCCATCTCACCCCATTCTCACAAACAGGACCTTTTGACTCCGCGCTCTTCCTGAACCAATGAAATACTGAGAAAACGTACTCTTACCGCTTAAAAAATCACAACACGGGACTCGTTATAAGGCAAGGAAACTCACGACTGTCATAGAAACCTTCGGAAATGGCGAATGCGTCTTAAATGTTGAAGAAAACGCGGCTAAAACAAACCAAAAGGCGAGCTGTGATTTATCTGGTCTGGGTCATCCATCACTGTGAAAGGCCCAACACAGCGCCGGCTTCATTTAAAGAGTGCGAGATGACAGATGAGCCGAGTCAATTGTCCGGCGCACAAAGATGGCCTCCTCCCCTGACGACCCGGGCTAAGTGACGGGCCGCGGAGGCAACCACTCTGTTTGTCACACGCCAAATTACCTGTTACAAATGACCCGCGGGGCTCTCAGTTAACCGCTTTAGCAGAGGGAGCGCGTAAAAGATGGTCCGTCCCACGTCTCGTACTCGCTATCTGTGTCCATCTCGGCTGAAATGGAAGCCAGATTTGAGGAGAGGATTGGCAGCACGTCCAGCGCTCTCGGAATCTTGAGTTTCGTGGTGTTTCCTGCTGATGTCTATCTTAAAGCTGAGCAAATCTTTCAAGGCGGACCACACGTTTCAAAGCAAATCCGTGTGGGTTGAATTTGGGCAAATGTAATGTGCCACAGGCCTCAGTCGAGATCGATTTTCATCGATAATTGCGATTTTTCAGGTCATATATTCGCCTTATTCTGCCCACTTTTGCCTCTTTTTTTGCACTTCTGTTGTTTTGGCGTTTCCGGTACAGCGGGACTTCTGTTCGCTTAGATGGAAAGAAAAAGGTTTGCTGCTGAAATATGATATAAAGTAAGTTGATTTGTGTAAAATGTTCAGTGTTCATGTGCAGCAACAAGTCAACACTGCACCGTTTCTCTGAGCGGCTTGAAAACAGCTTTGAATAAAACTTTGGCCAATTAGTCGATTAATCGGTTGATGTTGTCTTAGTTGATCAAAATTTATATTGACTGACTATTTATTTTATTTAGATAATGAGGGTTTATATGGGACAACAGCAAAAAATTAGAAGATCTGCTGAAGATTTTTGAAACTAATCATGAGTTTAATTGAACTTATCTGACATGTGACTGTGTTTACTAATACGTTTCTGCATAAATGGTTGCTTTTGCATCAATTCCAGTGCAGTTCTGGTCTTTTGAGTGCACTTTGGGTCAGATACATGGAAATACTTCATAGTTTTGAGAGGGTTAAGTCACAACCCCTTTCAGTCGACCAAGAATTTCATATTAGTCGACTACAGCCCTATAAAAAACATATTTGCTGTTGAGGTCAGCAGCTCTGTGCAAAATGATACAAAGAGAAGAAGGGGCACAATTAATGACTTCCAGAATAAGGTGAATGAGCTGAAATGATACACGCGAGTATTTTAAAAGCAATATTTAGTATTTTTGATTCAAATATACAGTCCTTGTCTTTCAGAATGTTCTATTTCATAAAACTGGTCACAAACCTTAAGAATAGTAACATGTCCGACAATGGGAATGAAAGAAAATGAAAGATTTCTTTGTTGTTTGGTCCCAATAATTGTGAATAATCGCTGAATAATGATGTTTTTTCTCTCACAATAATCACAATACACAATAAACTGCTATTGTGAGATCTCTAATTGTAAAAATATGGAAGAAAATAAGAGTTTTCAGTGTCTTCTGGCAGTCCGGTCGGGCATATTTTCACTATTTGACAAAAGAAATGCCTTGAACGAGAGCGTCATCTTTATTTTATTATATTTTTTTTTACCACTTTATACTTTCAAGCAAATACGTTTGGAATGAATCGAACCTTAGCTGCGACTTACCGCTTCAGAACTTCACTCTCAAAGTTACAACTGCTGTCAGACAAACACTGATAAAACGAATTACATTTCCGATAACGAATAAAAGCCTGACAGAGAAGTCCTTGGTTTATACAGTGGCAGACAACAATGAGTGGGAGAGGAATGGTGCGGCGTGAATGTCCGTGCACGGGTGGCTTTAGCGCAGACAAAGGGCAGATAGTGGCCTTTCAGATGTGGACTGGGCTTGTGGCCAAAGCGCCGTGGGTCCCTCAGAACACAAGAGGACAGCTGACCTTGCTGTCTCTGCCGCTTCCTGCCGCACGGACGAGAGTCGTATCACGTTTCTCTTTGATAAACTCCAATAGATTATCTGTAAATTCTCTTAATATTCGAGTACGCGCTGTTTAATCACCAAAGGGGCTCAGATAAGACGTCGCATCTGCTTACAATCTGGCACCAGGCAATGGCCGTGCGATTTCTGACAGCATTGGCTTTTCGGAGTGTTGTTGCTTTAATGGATTGTTAACTGTGAGACATTATGAAGCTTTAAAGTTGTGTCTGCAGCAAATGAGCAGAGGCTTAGAGTGATTTTAATCCCACAACATTACAAGTTGGTTATGTCATTATTAGTAAGTAAAGAATCTACAATAAACACTAGGGATGGGCAATAAACAGGTCAATATTTGGGATTTATTTATTTATTTACTTGGGTTGGAGTTAGAGTTAGGCTTAGCCGTTTTTTTTTTTTTTGGGGGGGGGGCTGACAAATGAGTAAAAATAGAAATAGAAGAGCAATTAGTCAATAAATACCGCCAATAATGCAACAGTCTATCCCACATAAATACATTACGGAAAACATCGGCTATCGGCAACAGAAGCAAGATAAATAATGGACATCGGTATCGGCTCAAAATCTCTTTAAAATCCATATTGGCCAATCGCTAATAAACAGTATAACATAATTCATATCTTAAGTGAGTGAGTGGAAAGAATGTAGTTTGATATCTTGAATTGTGAGTTTAATTATCCTTTTTTACAGAGAATTACAGTTTTTTGTTTAAATATTTGTAATGTATGTATCTTCTGTAGTGTTGTGGTCTCGTCAGTGCACTTTGGTACAGTTGCATGGTCAAATCATAGAGATTTTTAATAGTTTTGAGAGCTTTTGCCGGTACCACGCCAAACAATCCCCCTTTAGTCGACTGATCCACAGAACATATCATTAGTCGACCAAGAATTTCTTTAGTCGACTACAGCCCTAAGTCTTAAATATCACATTTATGCAAAATTGAAATGCACTTTTTGTATCTGCAATTCATTTTCACGTCCCTCATAAAAGGAAACAATATTGACATAAATGAATACGTCTATATTTTTCTTGCAGGATCTCAAAAACAATATCCAGATGATATTTTCACAAAGCTACAGGAATGTAAAAAATAAAATAGTTTTGGTTTAGGTTCAGGTATCACACAAAACTTGAATGAACCACAAAAGTGAACAATGATCAGTTTACACCCTTGTTTTGAGAGACTACACCAAACGTTTCTATCTCTTTTTGCAGTCATTTTAAACACTTTTGTTATAGACGATATGCTCAGTGTTCTTTTTTGCACATCTCCAAAACAATAACTGTGATATTATCAATTTTTTGATATATTCCCCAACTCTACTCCCCTGTAATCATTGAGATGTGGCTGCTGTGTCACTCCAACATCGGCTCAATCGGGACCAAAGCAGTTCACAACGAGAATTTGACTCTCCAGAAGTCCACCAGAACATGTACCAACAACATCACCCAAACCACATGCTGAGAACCTTTAGTCCAGAGAAAACACTCCTCGCAAGTTCTGAACCATCCACCACAAATCAGCATCTGGTCGCATAAAGAAATGGCTAACATGTGCCGGGACATTTCACAGAAGACTCCTCCGTATCTGATTACACGGAGTAGCATCTGGCCAGTGTCCAATCGTCAAACCCTGCACTGCGTAGATACCTTTTGATCAAGCGTCCCCACCGACTTTATATAAGGGAGTTATTTTCTCCATTGGCAAAGGTTTTGGACTGCGCTTCAAGACAAGATCTCGTGGCCTTTTCAGTTCCATGAAACTCAAAACCCGCTTGTACTACGGCACACTCGCGCACTCGCTCATTCCTCCCGGCTATGCAATTCATTTATCTATTGGAACGGGCCTGCCTCAGTAATGCGCCCTTCTCCTAACCTTTTATTGCGCACTAAAGGTTTTATACCAAGCGTTTTTTTCCCTCCGGCGCTGCGGTTTATAACGGCAACAGTTCACACCACACCGTTTCATCTCGAGGAAGGTGAGAATGGCTTTAGCTGATCCCTTAGAATGCAAATATCAGGGGAGGAATCGCCGGGTGCTCAAAACAGAAATTAACAAGGACAAGCGACAAGTCTCGACAAGTCGCAGGACACTTTGCCATAAAACTCCTAAAGAGAGCACACAAAGATGATCCCTGATGGTAGAATAGCGTTAAGGAAGCTTCAGTCTTGTGCAATCGGCTTTAGAGAATCTTAAAAGCACAATGAATAGTGTGTTAGCCAAGGTCAGTGCATAGACAACTTTACTTTATGTGTGCAGACTGGAACGATTATAAAACGCCATGACTCAAGGGATTTTCTGCAACTGATAAACCTTTAATTTAAGAAACACACCCTATTAATGAAGAGCAATCTATAGAAAAAACAGGAAGAATGACGCAAAGTTACAACAACTGCTGGGAAAGGTCAAAAACAACAGGATATACACATTTTATACACGCACAAATTGCCTTTACTTTGAAACAAGCGACTGAATATAGACACTAGAGAATGACAATATTGCGCACTTTTGTACATATTTTAAATACCGACTAGATTCTTTAATTTATTCATGCAACTTCTTTCAATGCTCTGGCCATAAACTGTATTGACACGTTGTATTACAGTGGTTTTACATGTACATATACGACTATGTTTTAAATGTGAGTGGCTGTATTCCGTTGGGAGCAGCTTTAACCTTTAATTTACCTTTAATAAGCGCTCACCTTTCAACCTGTGCGAGCTATGACTTCACTTTTAAATGACCGTTGACCTAAACAACACCCTGTATTCGCATTATAGTACATGATTCATGGTCATCTTACATTAAAGGTGCGCTACGTAACTTTTACGATGGGTGGCCCGCCATGCACTTGCTTGGACATGTTTTGCTCGGAATGCTCCCAGTATGACGTAAAACTACTCATGCAGCGATTATTCAATTACACATGTTTTATGAAATGTTTGTACGTACAAAAAGTTTGAGCACAAAAGAGTTTGGGATACAAAAACAGACAACTTGACGAGGAAATTAGAGGTTCGGTTCGAAAACTCTGTGCGTTAAGGGCTTTCAGAGACGAGACAGAAAAGCTTCTGAGCTCCAAGAGACGAGAAGTGACCGAGTTTGTGGAAGTTTGTGTCAAGTCCGTGCGTACACTTTTTGTAAGAATTAAGCGTTACGTTTTGTAAATGAGACTCCTGAGTTACACAGTGCACCTTTAACAGCAGTCTGACTCATATAGTTTATTCTGCAAAGCCTGGCAGAATGTTTTTCACTGCTTCCTTCACAGACTATTGACTTTCTATTTGATTAACCGTGTGTATGGTGCTTTTATTTGACCTTTAAAAACATTTTCCACTTCCATTTTTGCTCCTACACAGTACCACCTTGAGAAAAATGGCATACGCAATTTGTAAAAAGATATTCGACCTATTTTAATGAATTGAAAAGTAAAAAAAAAAGACCTATATTATCTACTATCTCACACCTATACACGAGCGTGATCCCTTTTATTAGATTGCAACTTGAACTAACATGTACAGTGCCTTTATTTTACCTTTACAAATCATTTTCCACTTCATTTTGTCATCCTATACGCAGTACCACCTTAAGAAAATAACATTCTCAGTTGTAAAAGCTGTAAAACCTGTAGTATCCGCTGTTTCTTGCACCTAAACAAGCCCGTCCCCTTCTGTTCCAATGCAACCTAAACAAATATGTGTACAATGTATCCATTTCCCATTTAAATCCCTATTGTCCGTGAACAATAGGCCGTGCACAAGGGCTGACAAACTGGCTCGCACCCATATCCACTTCACAAAAAGCCCAGAGATTCACTTCTCAATTCGCGTCTATTATGATCCCCTATTCAGGCCCATTCAGCGCTGACAGACGCCTCTAAGCAGCCATTTACACCGGAGGAAACGTATCTACCGCCGCAGCCTGCACCGCATTTCAAGTCCGCGGAGAGAGCCAGCGGACTTACCAGGTCAGTGTCAATGCTCCCCGACACTTCCAGACCAAGTGCGATGTCAAAAAAAAGGCGGTTGCGATACAAAGTAAAAGCCTGCACACCTCCGCGACAAAGGGACCCACAATAAAAGTGTTGTAAAATGCAGGAAATTGACAACTGGCTGCAATGCTGGTGGTTTCTGTGAAGGTGAAGCCCAGGTGTCAAAAGTGAGATGGGTCTAGAGAAAGTTACTGGGTTGGTGACAAACTGGTTGAATAATTCTTCTGTCTGTGATTCGGGACGCATTACATTCCCGTTATGAGTTGGCAAGTGGAGCGGGCAACTGTTGTGAGCGTGGCACCAAGTTATATCAATGGTGTCAAATGTTTGTAGAGCTATCTCCGCTTTTCTGTTAAGATATACTACTTTAAAATAATTCCCTGTCGCTGAATTTTAAGACACTACAGGCAAAACACTTTTGTTTATTTTGGTTAGTTTGCTCTCTGATTATAACGGCTTTCATTGGAAACAGCAAACTTGTCCAATCTGCTTCTAAAGATGTTTTATTATTTCATTTAATCTACTTCATCCATATATTTATCTGGGACATTGTAACTTCAAAGGCTGTTCTCCAAATGCATTTTCCTCCCAGATCACCACTTAAAGCAGCACCTGTACACAACAACCTTTACAATCTTGTACTTAACAAGATTTTGACGGATCATACAGAAGGATTTGTTGATATTTAATTCTAACCCTGATTTATTAAAGTTTCAAGTCTAAAAAACTAGGCAAAATTTGATTTTTTTGGGCCAATTTCCAGTCAGATCTAGTTTACTCAAAAACTATATAAGAAATTCAAAATCCCCTCTGTAAATTTGTTGGTAACTAATGTGTACATAATGAGCAAAGAAATTTAAACCTTTTGGCGTTTTAATCATACAGTGCCTTATTTACACATGAAAACATGACACGATGAAAAACTTTTTTTCGTACATTTATGTGAGTAAACTACAGGAGAAGTTTCAAACTCATATCTCTAAATTTGAGACTGTTTTCCCATTCACCTGCAGTGTCTCGCCTTCAGGGCTCATACCAGAAGCTGTATCTGCCAGTCATCTGTTGTTTTCATAATTTGGCAGCAACTATTCAATCTTTACTTCTTAATGCGTGCCATTACAAGAACTCACTCTTCAGACGCGTCCCTGTGGGCTGTTCTCCTCCGCCAAATAATTTCAATTGCTGGTAAAATGATCCCGTTTGGAAGAGGAAAATCATAACGCACAAATTGCTTTAGAACAGTGGTGCCCAAACTTTATTCCTCGGCGGGTCAAAATTAGTACATTTTTTTCCTCAGCGGGCCAAAAAAGTGTACATATTAGCGTGCCGAGGGCCAACCCTAATTCTGTTTTGCATATAATTTGTTTATTTGCAAAGATATGATGATTAAATAGTCTTTTATTAACATGTTTTAGACTTAGAATAGACTTGATTTGGTCTCTTTTGCAACTGCTGACAGTCTTTTTAGCACAAACTTTAATCAAATTACTAATCTCAGCACCGCAGGCCCCACTTTGGGCACCCATGCTTTAGAAATTGTTAATGATTATACCTTTTTGCTGTTGTTGCAATGCAGCAGCAGCAGAGTTGCATATGCTTTCCAGAAATGCATTATTGGTTAAAAATGGCCCTTCTTCACAGTTTGACTTGATGAAGGTGATAATTTGTGTCACACTTTAGCTTAGACCTTCATTTTCCGAGTGTCAAGTCATGCACCTACAGAAAAACACTATGCAGTAAATGTTTCTGGTTATTATCTTAATATTTTAGTCTGTATTAACCGACCAACATCAATGAAAAATGTATGATATTTAATGTTAAAAGTTATCATCACGTAAGCCACACTGGAAAAAATACAATCTTAAATAAGGCAATAAGTTAAGAGTGATTGAATTAAGTAGTAAACAATCTTAAAATAAGATTTGCCAAAAGAACATGTACGTTTTGTTGTTATTTCAAGAGCAGTAGCTTTTTTTTTTTCTAATTTTAAGTTAGAAAATGCTTGTCTTTTTCTTATTTTAAGACTAACAGACTTGTTCCATTGGCACTGTTATTTTAAGACAGTAAAAATATACTCCTTATTTCATGTATTTTTTACTCATTTTGTTAATATTATCTTATTTAAGACGGTAATTTTTCCAGTGCAATTCCCGCAAACTTTGTGTCCAACTTTGCGACTTGAGTGCAGAGCTTTAACATTAGCATCCAATAAGGAACATTTTCACACAGACTTACCATGTCAGGAGGAACTGAAGTACAAGTGAGAAAGACATCAACACAAAACCGTAACAGCTATTAGGAAACTCCACGGTGTTACTTCCATTAAAGCGGGAGTGTGTGAGCGAGGACAAACAGAGACTCCTATCTGAAGCTAATTTGATATTGTTAACTGATGCATTCCTTCTTTAATAAAAGCCAGCGACCGTGGATCAGGCTGGTTGTATGCGGACAATCCAGGCTGGAAACCATAAAGAGTTTCAGCCAAAGCGGCGATGGGTTATTTACTGTTGCAAAACCGTCTCACTGATAAAACTCGAAAATGTCAGAAACCTGTAAGTCTTGTCGGTGTTGACAGGGGAAATGTGACCGCGCTTTCATCTCAACGTGGGAGTGCGCTGTGGGGTCGAGACGGGGTCACTGGTGAAGATAGCTAATTTAATTTACACACTTGACAGATATGCAGTGGCAGGGCAAGGAATTTGGGGGCCCCGGGCAAAATGAAGTACAGGCCCCTCCTCATCAAGTGTGATTTTATATAACTTTTCTGTTGCATGTGTTTAATTGTTCTTGAAGGAAGCTTTAGGGTTTTGTTGTTTTGTTTACATTTTAAAGCATATATGTTCTAAACAACTTTAAATAGGGGGGGTTTGGGGGTCCTTCCCTAGAAAATTTCTTGTTTGTTGGTGCATTTAACACACGTTGCAGCCGATTCAACAAAATGGTTTTCATTTGTAATTTTATAATGTGACATTTTATTTACTATTTAGCTTTATTAACTACTTCCTATTTATTTATTTACACATTAGCTTTTAATCTTAGACTATTTTGTTGGTATTTACTAGTTTAAAAGTTCACTGCACCACTTGATATTGAGAGAAAAGCAACTGTTTTAGAGTCTACAATGATCGGGATCGGCAACAGATTGGGGGCCACTTCAGTCTGGGGGCCCAAGGTTATTGTGTCCAGTTGCCCAATGGTAAATCCGCTACTGCAAATATAACAGAGTAATTGACCTGCTATAATTAAATACAGTTGAATGTGTGATTTGTAAGCCACACTCAGGCCAAGGAGATTAAAATGGCATAAGCTGCTGTTCTGAACATTTTGTAAGTCTTTTTAATTGTACAAATCGTAACGGTGCAGTGGGGTGACATTTTGAGCTGTTGAGCTGGGATTTATTTGTGTGAATACACTATTAGCAACGACGGCTAACTCCGTACCAGACGTACTGAATGAAATTATGTAACAAACATACTTTTTCTACTTATTAACTTTGTCTATCTGTCTATATTCACACTTGTCCCATTACTTTGTACACAGCAAACATTTACATCTAGACTAGCTTAAAATGACTTGAATTAATCATTTTTATCTGAATTTGAGTAGTTTTGTCTCAATGATATTTAATTGCTTATGTGATGCAGAATATATCACTGGTTTCAAGGTATTTTTCACTGATAAAGCAATGATTTGACCCAAAATAAGAAAATAAAGTTGCCAATGAGTTAGCAAAATTCATTGACAGATAATTGTACTTGAAGTAAGAAGTAATGTATTGAAAGAAACCAGATATAGTTTGAAACAAGTCAAATAATGTACTTTTATCAAATAAAAAGTCTTAACTAATCTTAATTGGTCAAAACGTCTTTAAAATTAAGATTAATATCCTGAAAGATATTTTAATTTACACTTGATCCTGTTCCAGTTCTGGGTTTAGAACTTAAGTTTAGACCTAATTTGGATGTGGTGTGCTTGAAAACGTTCCTATAAAGTCAAAAGAACAGGATATTATGTGTATTGTATTATATTGTGTCCCTTTGCTTTTATTTACATTTTTATTTAACATGCTTAATTAATATTGTGCTAAAACAAATAAAACGGATATGCTGACCACTGTGTTCCAATGTTCCATCAACACTGTGACATACAGGCAAAACAGCCATAAACCATTATTAGGATAAAACAGTGGTGCTCTGGTCTGTTTACATGGCAACAGTGGTCGGGAAAGCACACCATTCACACCTAATTTGATCTGCATTTAGACGTAAACGATGAGGTGTGAATAGTAACTACAGTATTTTATGTGTGTAAAGCTGCAGTACATGCATCTGTCCAGCAAACGGCGCTATGTTCCCTCCTGACACTGCAGAAGGAGTCGTAGCTCGTGTTTACAATTTGGAGAAAACTTTCAGACTGTGAATGTTGATAGAAAGTTTCTTGGCGTTCATAGCTTTTATTATTCACGCTGCATCGGAACAACAACAGACATCTGACCTGGACGCGACACTAAAGGAGAAATTTCGATACAGTTGAGCATCCAGAAGGTGGCAGCAGTTGCATCATTGAGGCTGGAAGAAGAAGAGGAAGACAAAAAAAAAAAAAAAAAAAAAAAGAAGAAGATCATCTCTAGGGCATTGCTGGCACACTGTAAAGTAAGAAATTGTGCATGTTTTTCTGACAGTTAATCGAGAAAACATAAACGTAGAGTAGAATCTATAAGTGTATTTTGTAACGCAAACACACACACACAGGGGCTTGTCGTGTAAGAAAGAGGGAACTCCAGTGTTTAAACATTGTAGATTTGTAAACATGTATGGCTGTCTGGAAACTTGGAAGTTTTATATTGCAGGTGTTTATAATGTGCAACGTAGCAAACATTAACGTGCCTGTGGAAAAGGCATCTAACATTTAACATGCAACTAGTTCACTGTGGCAACGCTTGAAAAAAGAAAAAAAAAATGTTGGTAGTACTCGATAGTTGGCTGGAACTGGACAAAAGGGAGGACTCAACCTTGATCTTAAACTTAACCAAACCTTAACAATTTTCTTATCCTTAACTCTAACCTCAATCATAACCATTTACTAACCTTAATCCTAAACCTAATCCTGAAATGCATCACTTCAAATGACTGAATCACAGCAGAACATCCCTCCAGAGCATACTTTTCAGCAAGTTTTGGTTCTGTGAAATGGAAACATTTGCTCAGGTGTCTCTAATTTCTACATTCATTCATTTAGAAAAATGTAAGCTTATCAAACATAACATAAAAATCACTGAATAATACACGGAAGTTCCATCTCATTTTTACTTAACTGTCTTTCATACCATTCAGGCTGATGAACCTGCCAGTGATGCAACCTCTATCATGACAGATGAAATCCCCTCATTAATCTAAGTGTCTGACTGATTTACAATGTGTCTGCGGCGACAGCCAAAACAAACAGATAGGCCTGACTTATAATGAGCGACGCCACTGATCCGCGACAGAGCATTTACCAAAGAATAGCAAATCTGTTAATGCAAACAATGGGAGGCAGAGAGGCAGCTTCATCTGACGACACATCATGCAAGAAGGGCCAAAGCGTTGCATCACGGTTACGGTTAAAGTGTGCTCGTGCTAATCCTCGAAGAATGTAAAGTGTACACGGAGATAGACAGGATTCAGGGTTATGTAGACAGGAGCCTAAGGGATGGCACACCAGTCAGTAAAAACAAGAATACTCAAACACACGTTGAATGGTTTGAGCAAGGTTGACTTATCCATGATTTATTGTTAGACTGAGTCCGAGGATGGTGCATTGACAATTTTTAGTTTTCAAGTTTTTTTTGTTTTGTTTTTTTAGATAAGAAATTAATTGTATTTTTTCTGTTTTTGATATTTGGTTAAAGAAAACATTGGATAGTCTTCGAGGAGAGTAATTGCCGAACTTTGCCAGTGAACATATAGTAAAAAGTGGTAATTATCAACCCTTTTTACACCTACAATCTTTATTTTAGTGCTAGTGTAGACAATTCTGCATGAAGGCTTTTCATAGAACTAGAGTTACATTTGGTATGTTCTGAAACAAATTAATTGATTAATTACAACTAAAAATGTATTTAGATGATCATCAACTAATTTAGTAATCCAGTAATCCTTATCTGCACTCTGCACAGAATGACACAAGAAACATTTACATTTAGTGTATTCTGTATTAGTAGTAGTAGTGTAGTATTTATTTATTTATTTATTTTTATCTGCAAGTACTGTATATTCAATCAAGTTGTTCTCAAGGAGCATTACTTAAGTTTAATCTGGATCAAATTTGGTAAAATATCCATATTATGTATAGTAAACAACTAATCAGTTAATTGAAACTTTAGTCGCTTTAAGTAGCATTTTTGTCGCTTTTAGTTCAGTTTTTGACGCTTTTTGTCACTTTCTTGTCACTTTCAGAAGCGGTGGTTGCTTTTGGTTGTGCTTTTGTCATTTGTTTCAGAATATGTTTTAACAAATCTAAACTACAGGGTTGGCAATTTTTATACAGATACAAGAGGAAATTATTGCACTTTGCTATTTGATAATTGCATCCATTCAAATTGCAATTTCGATTCGATTGTGCAGCCCCATAGCAAAACGTGATGGCAAAACTTGCTTGCTCCCACTGAGAGATTTGAAAAGCACTTATATAAAATCAAAACCTGTAGACTGCAGCAAAGAGTTTTAAATGAACTACTTCTGTTTAATGCGTTTTTGAGAAAATCAGGTACAGCACCTTTAATCTTGTAAAGTGGGTTAGTTGTGCTCAGTTACTTCGACACATCATTTCTCCACTGCAACATGAGAAGGCAGAATTCCCAAAGTGACAAAGGGTGTGTGAGGGTGACTATATGAGATTTAGTCAAACAATAGACTCCCAAAGATATAATATGGGTTAGCAGCAGGGAGAGCCATTTTACATAACAAACAGCTGAGTGATTTAGCTTAGCTCAGCAGTGCAACAGGTGACATTTTGGCTCTGGGTTTGGGTACCACAGGTTTGACAGATATTGTGAGTATGTGTGATATGATTTGATGTGTGTATTAGAGGTGAACGTTGCTTGTACTGGCCATTTTGAAGCTTGTTTTGTTTGTAAGTGTCCGCGGTTGGACTTGACCAGGCAGTGACCATCGGCATTCCACACCGAGCCTCGAGTAGCAGGTTTGAGGTTCAAGAGTAAACAGAAACAACATTTGGTGGGCTGACGTTTTGCATCTACAACTTCTGTTCTGACAAGCTACTCAGTCTTTTTTAAACATTGTGTGCAAAGAAGAAGAAGCTGTTTAAGAAATGTCCTTTTATTGGTTAAGTTTGTCAAAAAGAACCACCTGCATAAGAACTATATTGATGTTTCAAGGCAGGGAGCAAAAGGGGCCTAGATCAAGCTTTTCAAGTGAAGTGGAGGTGCTGCAAATCCATGTTGACAGTGGGAGAACATGCAAACAACGCAAGACAATCAGAAAAGAGCATCGTATAAAAGTAAACAATATGAGTTCTGTGAATTTGATCATCGTGATAAGGGCTGCACAATATTCTGCAAAAGTATCAATATCAATACATTTTTTCAATTGTCTAATGCAATTTTCGATACTGCGACAAACTAAATGTGTCACTATAACATCAAGCTCCTCAGTCTGACAGAGATGTACTGTTTCTAAAATGAAAACATTGAAAAAAATAGATTTTATGCATGATTTTCCTTATTCAGTCTAAATTAGCCTTGATTTAATCCAAAAAAAAAGATGAATGTGGTCTTCTTTAATTCTAAATACTAATACTTCCTCTATCAGACCAGTGTTTGTTGACAACTAAGTATGTAGACTTGATTTATTCTTGGTATTGTCTAAGTTAAGCTAAGACATTAAAATATTCTCATTATTTGTTTTAATATAACTGAAATTATTATGTCAAATATCACAGTGTTATCGATAATGCAGTACTGAACAGACATATTCCAATAATTTTCAATATTTTCAGCCCTAATCATCGTCATCATCATCGTCAAACTTTAGACGAAAAGTGTGTGTTGCTGAGTTTAACATTAAGTTTTACCCAAAAGGAAATTCAAATGTCAAATTTAGTCAGATGTTGAAGAAAAGATTGTGACTTTATGAATTCCAGTCCAGAATCTGTTAGTGTGAACTGTTATTTGCATGTAAACCTTTCCCAAACCAATGCAAACTCTTTTATGTTCCTGTACGGTCTGAAACAATATCATGTTATCTCTTGTATTGTTTTCTGTCTGTTTTCTCTCTGCCATTCCCAGCCCACTGTCTGCCTCACGTCCTCTCTCCCCCCTGCTGTGTTTCCTTTGAGGTGACCATATCCTCAGCTGGCCTCTCCGTTAATTCAGACCTACCTGATCGTTCTGCGTTTACTATCCATCCTATAACGTCTCTCTGCAAACACACGCCGAGGACTAATGCGCCGCAGATGCTACAGCAACCACAGCCCGGAGAGGCAGCAGAAGAAAAGAATACCTGCCATATTTGTACCTCTGTGAAGCCAGCGATTAGGTTTCAGCAACAATCTCCGTCCATGGCAGCGGATCCCAAGGGCGTAACTGGGCAAATTAGCTGGAGAAATAAGTAACCAGATGTTTTCGAAGGCCCGGGGGGGATTCCTGAGGGCTCACCGAAGGCTACACTCGTACGACCTGGATGTAAATGAATAAACAAAAACATATGTATGGGATACGCACGCCGGGACATGTTCGATTTCACGGTGGCTGCTTTGAAATAATGAACGCCTCAACCACTACTTTACTGTCTGTCTTCGCGGAGGTCACTGGAGAAACACTAAAGGCATTTATTTACTACCTCATTAATGCAAGTGGCAATTAAGACTCCCTTTCATGGGGTGCAGGGAAAGGGAAAACAGATTGCATAGCCCCAAAACCCAGACAACAGACAAATCACTGTTTGCGTTGGGATTTTGGAAAGTCCCAAGTTTTCATCGACCACCTTCAACAAGTATCTGTTACATTCTCAGTCTTTTGGCGATGCAACTGTCCACGGTGTATGATGAGATGATGTTTGATCTGTTCTTTAAAGCAGGAAAAAGGAAATAATTATGCTGAAAAGTGATACCGAGCTCGTATCGTTTATCAATGTTTCAAGGTTCAAAATAATTGTCTACTGAATTTATTATACCTTGACTTTCATGCTTTAACTGCTAGACAAAATGTGCACTGAAGTCAAAATTTTATAACTCTAGGGAACACTATTAGTCATTTCAGTACTTTGAACCATACAATACATTGGTCTCTATCAAGGTTGCCAGATTTTTAGAGAGCAGCAAACGACCAAGCCTTTCAATAAAGTCCGAAACAAACGACCACAACCTCACAAAAATATGTTAATAAAACATATACTAAGTTAAGTGTGTAGCGGTAGAATAAGAGTGAATCAGTTTTGCAACTTTAAATTCTGGTTTACAAGATGAATCAAGTGTTAATAGAAAGTATTTCAATCATTACTGGATGTATTGTCTGGGTTGACTAACGCAATTAGTCGATTAAAAGGGGGCATGACAAAAGCTCTCAAAACTAGTAAATATCTGCATGTATCGGACCCGAACTGCACAAGAGTTCATGCAAAAACAACAATTTTGACAGAAAAGCACTAGTAAATTGTGTATATGTTAGAGATATATAAAGATTTGATTAAACTCATGATTCGTTCCAAAATCTTCAGCTAACTCACTCCATATCTTCTCCTTTTTGCTGTTGTCCCAAACCTTTTAATCTAAATAAAATTATTAGTCGACTAGTAAAAATGTTGCTCGATCTAGACACCATCCACCGATTAATCGACTGAACAACTAAAGGTCTACAGCCCTTGTATTGTCATAAAACAGACCTGAAAGAGGCTCAGCTCTTTTATGAAGTGAAAGTGACTAAGCCCAAAAAAATGTAACCCGCAACTCTCAAAATTTGTAAACGAGTCTAAAGTCACTATAAAGAAGTGGACTTGCCAGTTTTTTTTTTTTTCAGTTCTTTTATGTACATAAACAGAACAAAAAAGGAACACACAATACTGACCGAAGACACATATTGAACAACATAGTAGTCGAAGTTTGTCAAAAATCAGATACAAGTTTATACTAAAACTAGCATCCAAACTAGATACTCATTTGAAGAAATATCGGGGAAAAAAATCATATTAATAGGGAAAAATGTGACCAGTTTTACAATTTTCGATTTTGAGCTTAATCAATAATAAAGACCACAATGTTTAATATAGAAAGTACTGTTATTTTTAGTTGAGAATATGGATCTTTTGTCTAAAACCTTGATCAAAAAACTGAATTTTTCATTATTCTAGTGCTTTCAAAAATGGTATCGGGATTGAGTATTATACTTTTTAGATTTTTGGTCCAGTCCAAAGTTGGCCTAAATTCAAACGAACAATCAACACTTCGTCAATTTACCAATAAAAAAACGTTCCATATTTGTTTCACTTACAATAAATCTGGAATTCAGTTAATCCCATTAAACGAGTGCTAGAAGTGCTTTTCCCATCGCTGTGGTTGTGTTCTTAATGTATTCTTCTTGCAATGACCCAAACCCAGACTGAGATGACATTCGTGATGAAGGCTTGTCTCTCCGCCCTTTCTTTCTATTTATCAGCACAGACTGTTTCCTGACTCTGGGTGGCATCAGATCGGCATTTTCCTTCCGGTAAATTAAGAGTTTAGATTCCACTGGGGCCGAATGCACTAAAACAGATGGACCACCTAAATATTTCAACAGACACAACGGTCATACATACACATACTGTAAATCCTATAAAGTGATGTTGGAAATGTCCATATTTTATCTTAGGTCATGGTTAAACAATGTAGACAAGGTTTTGGACATTTCCTTTCCTTCTACAGACGAGAAGCAGATGTACACTCACTGAACGTCAAAACTGGGACTAAACTCTGAAGTAAATTTGGATTAGACCAGTCCAGAAACTAACCAGAACTAAAGCAGGACCAAACCAAGTCTACATCAAGACTAAACATGGCTCAAACCAAACCGTTGGCATTCCGATCTCGAAGCAAAAAGATCCCAAGTTTGATTCCCGGAAATGCATCTTTAATAAATCCTTTATTGAAGATTGACTTGGCAAGAAACAGATTGACTTGGCAAGAAACAGAAAACATTACACGCCAATCACAACATCACACAAAAGAGATGATTGTTCATCTCTTTGTTTTCCCAATGGAATTCCAGCATTATGGGGACAATAAAGTCTAACGTCATCTTTCTTGAGCCATCAGTTTACAGCAGGGCTTATGATCAGGCCCATCTTCCAATCTTTATAATGTATATAATTTCTTGGTTGCTGGTTTAATTTAGCAGAGTACTAGTTTAGACTTTGTTTGGTCTTGGTTTGATCCTTGTTTAATTCCGCTTTACCTGGTTTGATTCTGTGTTAGTCCTGGTTCAGACCTGGTTGGTATCTACTGTCTAGCCTTGTCCTCGTTTAATTCTGTATCTTTTCTGGATTGACAATTTTGGAAAGCCATGGTAAAGCCTTTTGTATTTTTCTTTTATTGTATCCCGATTGAAACAGATCAAGTGTTCAATTTTTATTTATTTTTTTTTTTAAGATGGTGACGTGTTTTGTTCCTTCGGCCCAGAGTCCATAGCCCTACCAAAAATCCTCCTCCAAATCCCTCAGAAAAATGAAGTTGAACAGGCCTGGTTTACAGTATGATATTGGTATTATGATAAAATAAAGAACACATTTGCAGAGAGTTACTGGTATTCAAATAACCAATAGTGTTCGTGAGAAAGGGTACAGTTCATTTCAAAATATAATGCACTCACTTGGTTAGAAAAACTACAAAAAATCTTTGTTTCATGAGCGTGACTAAAGGCTTTTTATATTTTTCTAACCAAGTGCCTGACATTTGAAGTTCGTGTTGAGAAAATTGAACGGGATTTTTACTTGTATCTAAAATCTTCTTGAGTGGCTCGATTGAGCGTGTGTAAAAGCAAAAGAAAAAAGAAAAAGCAGGCTGTAAATGATTATGGAGTCTGGGGCTCTAAGCAACAAAGTGCCCAGCGCATGACACCACGAGAGGTTCATTTATGGAAACTTGCTTGGACTAAGTCATGTTTTCCTGATCTATTTTTACATTTCTAAACCAAATCACATTCTCTCCTTTCCACTTTGACCAAATAAGCATGACTTCCACGCCGCGTTGTATCTCCAATAGACAGCCTTTTCTTCTCATGTATTTGGTTTTTCGACCGATCTGAATTTCGAAATGTCAAATAGCACATCGTTTCCAAACATTTCCCAACCTGCCGCACATGTCCTGGATCTCAACAAACCACCAAAGATCAAAACGTTTCTAAACAACCATCAAACTCGGATATGGATTGAAGGTTTTGCATCCAAACAGCTCCGCGAGACGCCAACTGTGGGAACTTTCACGGCACCAGGCTAACCAAAATCTGTTATGGAGACTTGTAATGTTTTTTCCTGCATCAAAAAAAAACCTGAAAGCTATCATTTGTGTCTCTTTCTTCCCACTGCCTCGGGGTGGTCATTTCACTCGGAGTAATTACCTGTCTTCCTATACTTTTCCTATCTATACTGTTTACCTTAAAGTGAGATTTAAAACCTTCTAATTATTGTCATTTAATTATCATCACCTTTAATGTCTCCATGGTGACGGGGCTGGAGACTGCCACTGTCTGGGCAGGTGTGTGTGTGTTGTCTGTGCGGCTTTAATCATGATCAAATAGAGCGCGGTGCATGGGTAATTAAGGTGGTGCCAAATTGACTCTCACTCGGAGGCAGCAGCTCTCAACGAAACGGTTTTATTTTGGGCCGTGGATGACTTTATTTAATGTATGTCGTCGTGTAACCTGAGCTTTCTCCTTGATTGATTAGAAAAGAAAGAATGTTTGATTATTAATACTTCTAATACTTGTGTTTTCCTAATTTGGCACTTCACTTTTGCGGCTAATATTTGCATTTCTTTTGAGCGGCTGAAAATGTCTTTAAACCAAGTGTTAAAACATCAGGACTGCAACTGTCGAGGCCTGTGTGCCATCTATATATAACAAAAAGAACAATGTTTTGTGTAAACAGTTTAGCGAACTGTAATACGTATTGGACAAGTCTTGTTTTATTTGATAGCTAACATTCAGGTAATCATCACAGGGACCATAACCTGCTTCACTGACTTAGAGCTTACACTGTTTCTCACTCCTCCACAAACTATTAAATATGGTTTCACTCTGCATAAAAACTGCTAACCCTGTAGTTTGGATTTGTACCCACATGTTCTGAAATACAATGTGATTCTTTCATTAGTTTGTCAGTTCATAGGCCACTTGTTTGTCATTTCTCCTTTTAATTTGAATTTTGAGTCAGTTTTGATCATGGTTTTGTCTTCCTTTGGACTAGTCCTTCTTTTGAAGTTAAATCATACTCCTTTATAGCCCTATTTAGGATCTGGAATAGTTTGGTTATAGACCTGCTTTAGATCTGGTGGTACTTGGAAGAAGGGCTGGCCAATTAATCGAAAGACCATCAGATCGCGATGGAGTCGTGAAATCGTCAATTATTTGGGAGTTTTTTTTTTATTATTTGTGTTAAATGGCACAGATTACAAGTACGTGTTGATGAATTCATTACTAAAAGCCATTTACTTCGTTTTTCAAAGGACTAAATATAATCTAATGGAAAAAAAATCTTTGGCGAAATGTTTCCCCATATCGCCCAGCACTACTTGGAAGGCCAAATATTATCTTACGTACTGCTTGGTGTGAACAGTTTGAAAACCACTGATCTAGATAAAGGATGATAGAATTACTGTAGAAGAACTGATACACTAAATAGAATATTTGCCACTGGATCTGTTAAAAACTAGTAAAAGGTTTCTAAAAAAAAAAGAAAGGTGATATAGGTGATATTTTAGTGGTTACAGTTTATTCACTTTTGTGCAAGACCATTACAAACTTTCAAATACATTGCACTTATAAATGATTGTTATTGGGATATAAAATGTTGCAACGCTCAGTTTTGTTGATTACATTTACCCTTACCTGCACCATCGTCAATTGTCTAGTACCTCCAAAAAAATCAATTTAAACCTAGTAGCCTTGCAGCAACTTACATTTAGGTGCAGCTCTCACTCAGGTCTGTTACTGGGAGCCTTTATGGTCTTCTAAGTCCTGGATTACGTTCCCTCACCACAAACTGACCATAATACCATGCTACAGGAGCCAGCGCGGCCTTTTGGTTTCGCTCCGTAACCACTTGCCGAGCTCAGGAGCACCATTAGTGTTCGAGATCAGCGGCTCACATCTTCAGCCTGTCACTCACGCCGGGATATTCCTGCCGTAAGCCCCAAAACAAACACAATATTAGCTTCCCGTACAACCTTAAAGTGCATTTAGTGGGTTGCAATGTCAAATGAAGACCTCAAGTGTCTAAAAAGCCCTGGGTTTGTGCTACTAAGTTACCAAATCCTACAAGCCACATTTTTGATCACTGAAAGTAAACGTTATCAAAAGTGACAGCAACTGAGGAAAATGTGTCCTCGGCATTTGACCATTGCTCCACCTGACAGCACTCATTTGTCAGGAGCAGTAGCCTTGTTTCCTTTGGAGCGGATTGGTATGATCTGAAGTGTTTCCACCTTCTTAAGTGAACTTTGGTGGGCAGTTTGACTGCCTCTCAAAGGGGTCCAGCCCTGTTCAGCCCTGGATCCACGTAAGGAAGGAGGAGCTGCACAGCAGCGAGATGATTGGATAGGAGACAACGCAGACTTGGGCGAAACAAGACAAAAAGCAGAGATAAACGGAAAATAAGAAACAATAAACCACCATGTTTCTAGTGACGGTAACTTCTATTTTGAGCCGACATTCTTTGCAAAACAAAGCTAGTGCAATTTAGCAACAGCTGCTTCATGTTTATCGACAGCCCTAATGTCAAGATCCAGAATATTAACTTATTATAATATTAACGAGTGCAGAGTACAGCTAATACCAGCAAAGCCTGATGCATTACATAAAGAGATGTTAAAACATGGTGTAGAAGCACAGAGAAGTGAAATAAATGCTGAAGCTACACAGAGATATTGGGATATATTGTAAATAAAATGACTGCAAGGCAGACAGTGAGCAAGAGATGTTTTCTTTCTGCTAAAGGATACACCACCTGTGTGTTATGTTAAGTTGTTATTGCTAACAATTGACATTTACTTGAACACTAGTGACATCACAAGGTCGTATCTGGAGATGTGACCCCGCTCACAGTAAGAATGTATGTTTTTCAGCAATAACATTTTTCTACCAAAATACAAAACAAAAAACAAACAACACTTGGGTAAATGCAAAATAGATTAAAATCTGGGTTATAATATCTTTTTGTAGAACATTCCATCTTAAAACAACTTGGATCAAATTTCTGTACCTAAACTCAGGTCATGATACATTTCTGTTCATCCTCAATAGTCAAAAACCCACTGTTATTGCCATGATTTTATTGCCAGAAGTCAAGTAGCTCAAATGTAGCCGGTGTCTCAGTATTAGCTGCATTTACATGTGTTTTCTGAGGTTAGGATTGATTTGCACAGCCCCATGCTGGATTAGCTCCAGTGTGAAGGCACAAACTGGCCCCTGTGTGCTCTCCTGTCTGAGCTATTAGACACACAGGCAGCCCACTGTTGACTTACTAATAGATGGAGGTCTCTTTTTTATACATGCACGCACTTTATGGACCTGTTTATGTTTCTTATTAGTTTCATTTATTTTATCTACTGTCAATCTCAGTGCCAATTTAAACACAGGAACAAGAAATCTGTTAAAAAGCTCTTAGACCCCCCTGGACTAACCCATATTGCAAGTAAACTTTTAAGCTGATAAAAGGTGTTTTCTGTGCAGATGTTTTATATTTAGAAGTGGACTAATATATTGAAGCGTCAAAACTGCAGTTAAGAGATGTTTTCATGCTAAACATTTGGGGGAGAAATGTAATTATGAAGTTGTTATGGATAAAGATGCTCGTTTTGAGTGTTGAGATATGAAAATAGTGACTGGACTCACAGAAATGATTGGTTTAGAAGATTCGCTACCATTTTGAACATGGAGCTATTCCAATTTCAGCCAATAGAAAGAAGGCCTGATCAAATATCAAATTGAAAGTGCAGAGGTCTCTTGGATATTAATGGACAATGTTCCAATTCTCTGTTATACATCTTTCTACGCCTTTCTTTGTCCAACATCTTTCCAAAAACATGCCTAAAACCGCTCCAGAGTAGAGTAATTTGTCATCACAGTCCCTTAATCAGCGATAATCTCCTTTTTCGCATCTTTACCAACTGCACATCCTGAGTATTTGAAACTGTTTTACTGCTGTGATCAAAATGAGGTGTTTTCACTGCGAGGCCAAAGCTTCTAAATCCAGAACACGCCGACCAAAAAGGTTTTCCAGGAGAGGGTCCAACAATATCAAAACAATCTCCAGGCTGGATTTCCTCTTTGGCACCAAAACGCCGCTCGAGAATAGAGCCTGTGCTGCATATGGGAGAGTGAATTTCAGGAAGAAGCTTTGTATGTGTCTATGTAACACCTCTATGGAAAGCCAAAGCCTGTATTTGGAATTGCAAATCAGGCATCCGAAAACAAAATGTCTTCTGTATTGACCTCATTATTTTGGGGCTTGTCCAACGGTTGTTTAGAGTTACCTGAATCTCGTCACGGCCAAATGAGTCGCAGCGGTTCACAAACTCCAGCACAAGAACTGTTTGTCCTGTTGGATAAATCCCTCTAAATTAGCAGAAAACTCATTAACTATTTTATTGTAACAGTCTGTTTAAGTTCTATTTCGTGAAACTTACGAAATGTCCCAAAAATGCTCCTCTTAAAGATTTAAACTGACTCTATTAAGATCGCCACCACTATAACAGCCTTAATCATGGTAGGACTGAAACGAAACAAAAAAACAAAACAAAGAATCGTGCAATAAAGGTTTTCATAACATGCACATACAGTTTCATATATAGTTCAGCCCTGTAAATTTGAACAATAACCATTAGTTTCGTCTTTCTTTTGTACAAATGCATTAATCTTAAAACTCTGAGACACTACAAACCCAAACTGTAATCTGGATTGGTGTTGTGGTCAAATAAAATGTTGTCACTTACTATTGCAACTGGTGAATAATGTAGATTTTCCGGATATAAAACCAACTGAAATTCCAGAACAGACTTTTTTTTAAAGCATCAAAATCCCAAAACAATCTCCCTCATATCGAAAATTCAAAGTCAACATCATGAGCTTTCCACAGATCACATGAGCAGCCTCCTTCACTCCGGACATGTGTTCCCAATTGCTGACCGATTAACAGCAGCCAAACTCCAAACACCATCTTTGCCGTAGACACAAACTGAAGCAAGGAGCAGCCCTTTCTACCACACACAGAGGACACACACACTACTCATTAACAAAGACTTAGCGTAGCAGAAAGTTACCCCCCAGCGAAGTCAGCCTGGCCTCCCACGGCGGACGAGAACACACCTCAGTCACCTGATTCTGAGTAGGTCTTTGCACAGATCTGATCCAAACACTAGCTACAGCAGCAGTGAGTAACCCAGTCTCTGTGGTATTCTCATAAAATCCAACTGTAATGACTGAAGCGGACTGCCAAAGAGAGCTGCAGACAAAATGGACCATTTAACAGACACCAAATATAGGCCATGCTAAAAAAGTTTCACAGTTGCATTTCCTATAGGATTTTTGGCAACTACGCACCATAGAAAATACATTTATAGCTATGGAAAAGTTTGCTTAAAGGGGACATATTATGCAAAATCAACTTTTATGAACTTTTGACCTTGTTATAACAGTGTTCCCTCATCATTAGTTTCCACAAAGTTGTATTTAGATTGATTCAGGCATGTCTGAGTAATCCTGTAACTGAGGCTCGACTGCACAGAAAATGTCTGTTTTCACATACTCTCTACAGAGCTCAACAGTCCCGCCCACTTTGACGTTTGCTGTGGTTCTGGAAGTAAAGTTATCATTTGTTTTTTCCATAAACAGTTTAAAGGGCATGACAGAGGCTAAGCAGCTCTGTGGTAACTAATGTCTGTACCACGGTTGTTTTCAGACAAAATAAACAAAAAACATGTACAACTTCTGCTAAAGGTTTCAATAACTTAGTTTCAGAAACAGATTTTAAATAATATTATAGGTCTTGTGCTCATTACTCACTACAGTGCTGATCAGCCCCAGGCAAGCTTTCAAACATGTAACATTTATTTAGTTTTTTTGCAATCTCTGAGAAAATGAGTGGAGACTTTACTTACAGAACCAAACTTTTTTTTATTTAAAAGAAAAAAATTATACCAGGTAATACACATAACGTTCAGAAATGTTGTATAGCTGTTTTTCAGCAATAAAACCACAGTGAAATGTAAGTCAAGGCTTATCAATTCAGCATTTTAACTGGAAAGCAGTAGTCCCAAGTTGTTTTAGATCATTTTTACAGTGATCATCGAACAAAATGTAAAATAATGTTCTATGTATGTTTTACTTTATTACTAAGCACTTGGAAAAAAGCTTAATATGTCTCCTTTAACACTTTCTCATTTTCACAGCTTCGCCTTAACATGAATTCCCATTTCAGCCACTAGGTGTCACTACGGACCTCAAGTCAACTCCACAGACGCTGAATTCTACATATGAGGAAACATTTTTCTTTTTAATTTCTCACTTATATTTGTTCAAGGAAAGACACTGCCGAAAATTAGACAGAGTAGGTACCAAACAGACCAAGGCAGCGTGAAAAAAAGTGACTTCGCCTACTTTAAATCAGCTGAAATGAAAGTAGAGACAAGACCAAAGTTTGTACACCTGTTCTGGGTAAAGAAACCAAAGTATATGGCGCATTAATAATAACGAGTTGCGGTCTACGGTTCTTGTTCCGAGCGGCTCCAGTGATGTGGCTTCCCAGTAATGTGTCTTTACGGTCCGTCAACGCCGCTGCCGTTCTGTTGGTGCTGTACATAAAAGACGCGGCCAGTCAGCTCGTAAATGGAGGAAAAAGCGCAGACAGACACAGCACCAGCGGCAGCAGCAATAAGAGAAAACTCCGAGAGACCACCTGAGTGACAAGCAACAGCTGAGCTCACACATCTGGAAAGCAAACGTAACCCACCACTAACTGCCCGCCTGCGCGTCTTTTACGCACAGGCTCTTTCCGAGTGAAATTCCCCCCTGAAGACTCCCACAGCAGCAGCCACAGATTCACTTTTCTCTCCTCTCAAACGTGTCACGCAGACATGGGCAAACATTTGATAAAGCATTGCACTGGAGAAATTCAACAGCGAACCAGTGCCATTACGCATTTGTGGATAATCCATCATCAATCATAAACAAATCATGAGCAACACGCTTTAAAGTTGTTTTGTCGCGTTTAAAGGGTTTCCAGTTGTGCAAATCTGTTCGTCGACTTTTAAAAATACAATCCTGAAAAACAAAAACACTCACCTCTCGCAAACGTCAGCCACAGATCCAACGAGATATTCCGTTTGTCAGATTGAAAGTAACACTTGCATCTGGGTTTTAGGTGATGAAAAGCTCAAAAGCAACTTCGCGCCGGCTGGTTTGCGAATAAAGTGGTCTATGATAACTTTTGGAGCATGGTTCTGCGCAGGACACTCGGGAGGAAAGGACGCTCTCCAGGGCTGTGCGCTCCGCAGCTCTGGCTCCGAGTTAAAGCGTTTAGAAATGACATTAGCCCTGCTGTTTGCCCATTGGCTCAGAGGAGGAGCGCCCCCCCTCCCTCTACCGCTCTCCACGCACGCACAAAGGCACGCACACGCTTCTCCAAACTGTCTACCTCCTCTGGTGAACGCGCAGGGCTGAATAGTTGAGTCCAAGTAGAGGACAGCTGAAAAACAGTCATTTGTAGCAGCAATAAATCTAAAATAACAAGCTAAAGGAAGAGTAATGTTGTAGTGAAACATTCTTTTTAACATTTCAAAGTGCGGAACTGAGCATAGGAACATTAGCAATCTTAAACAGCACTAATTTTTGATCGATCTACTATTTATTCATTAAAAAAAAACACAAAACTGGAGTTGTGTTTTGTTTCGTTCACGCATAACACACAAATGTCTGTGTTCTTCTTTCCAACTATAAACACTTTGTTCCACCTTGTGATGTCAGTAAGTGGCAATACCATAAGCACTCCACTGTCTTTTTAAACTCCACACAGCATCACTAGAATCATTTGGATAATTAATTTAATTAATTTTTAAGTTTAGCCTCATTGAAAGGCTTTACTTTATATGACAATCTATATCACAACTGAAGCTAAAAATAGCTGTTCACTTTGAAACTACCACTTAATGACATCACAACATATAACAGAATATTTGCAGCTTTGGAAAGGTTGACCGTCTAATAATGCAGGATTACTCAAAGGTGTGAATGAAACGAAACCAAAATCCGGGTATGTTTTTGATGCGGTAACAGCATTCTAACATAAAAGCTCACAGGAGTCAAATGTACGTATGTGGGACCTTTAATGGCTGTGAAACCCAAAACTGACAGTTTGTCAAGTTAAACATGGGCCTGTATACAATATGTTCTACGCCCAGATATCTGACACTGCTGCTGACGTTTTTTAAATTATTTACAAAGTGCCCTTGTAAATACAGAGAGAACTTTCAATGAAAATAAGAATGTTGGAGATTGAAGGTGATGAAGGAACCGCAGATAGTTTATTTTGCTGTTAATTTGCATCAGTTAAGAAACAACATTACACATTAAAACATTAAAAAAAAAAACATGATAATCTATTATTCTCTTATGTACTTAGAGTCTACTGCATATTTTAAAGTCAATTTTACAATCATTATTGTAAAATTGACTTTAAAATATGCAGTAGTTGATAATAATTGTTATTATTAGTTGTATTGTGATTTTAGTGCTTCTTTCCCCATTATGTAAAGCACTTTAAAGGTCCCATAACATGCTAAATCAACTTTTCAGAGGTTTTAACCTTCCTACAGTGCTATTTGGGCCTCGTATGTGTGCCCAAAGTGGTTTTTTGATTGATTCTCTAATGCTTTCGCTAGAGAACTGTCTTTTCCGTCCCCCTCGGCTGAGCAGGCAGACGGGGGCTCCTCACCAGGATGACGCGCTTCACTAGGATGACGCGGTGTTTAAGCCACGCCTCCAGGAAGCGCGCAGCCGCAGAATAAAAACAGCTAATGCTAATGCTACATAGTAATTACACGATGGATATGACAGATCGAAGAGTTAGCTTGTTATTTACCAAACGGCAACGTCCGTCGTCGAGGTACTGGAGCACGTCAAACTCCAGGTCAGATCCAGGACGTAGGACTCAGCACGACGCACCGTCAGGACGGATAAAAGGTTTATTCCCGTGTTTGTGTATCGCTGTTTACCGGAGCACACGGCGCATGCGCACTATCTCCGCTCTAGGCTTCGGCACGGGTTGGGAGGGGGAGCTGCGCGGGTTGGGCGGGGAGGCAGCCTGCTCTCTGTTCGGGGGGGGTCAGATCTCAGAGTGAGCCGTTTGCTTTTGCAAGGAGGGGGGAGGTTATGGATATTGCACAACGCAAAATTTTATCAACAAAGCCCTTAGAATAGACTGTGTAAAGGGGAAAATAGCAGAATATGGGACCTTTAAATTACTTTCTGCGAATTGAGCCATACATATAGACTGGCCTTGCCTTAAATGAAGAATACGCTCCATTTGGGATGTCAACATTAGCCCTTTTTGCGCACAAATATAAAAATCCCCACAATAATCAAAACCTTTTGCCGCAAGTGAAACCAATGTGGTTATTGTTGTTGTTTTCAGTACCATCCATCATATTTTTGTTACCCATTTAATCATTTTTCATATCATCTCCTCTCAAATCGAGCGCATATTTCTGAAATTTCAAAGTGAATTCGAGCCCCTGCTCCTTTTCAGTAGCGAGGAATGTTTGGATCAAATGTTTCAGCTTCAGAGTAAAAAGAGTGTGTGAGTCTTTTGAATGTCCCAGAGGCTGGCACTGGGACAGATCAGGTCGGACAGTGTGGTTTATTGTCCCACAGCAGCGGGGCGGCCCACACAGAGAGGGACCCCGCTCACCCGGCTGGACCCCGCTCTGACAACCTGACAGCTTGATTTACAACGTACATTACATCTAACACTTCAGCCCTTTGAGTCCTGCCTCCGTCCATGGAGACTCCGAATAAGCAGCGAAGGGATGAGGTCCAATCTGTCAATCCCACGAGTTTGCACGAGTCATGGAAACACAGAGACAGTCAGCACGGGTTAAAGGTGCGCCATGCGACTGTTCAGACGTGGGCTCCGCTACCTTCTTGTGTCCAAGGAGTGTTTCTGCCGTTGTTATTATTGCAGGTGTTTGGTTGCTCAAACACAACTTGAAAAACGTGTGGGATGTAAAACTCTAACAATGGAAACAATAGAAGAATAACTATACTGTAGAATGTACTTTTGGCTGCAGCGAAAACAGCATTAACAAGGAACTGGATGACAAAGACAAGGAATGGACTGAAATGACTTTGGACATTTTCAAAAAAAAGAAAAAAAAAAACAAGACTTTTTCTGTGAATTTGAAAATGGACGAAGATTCGATTGACTTTTATTGGACTACTCTGATTCTTTTTGTTTTTGTCTTCTCGCTCTCTGTGTGATGTTTTGTTGGTTTTTGTTCTGTGCTTTGAAAAAAGAAACAAATAAATCCATTCTTTTGAAACTGTGAGGTAAAACTTCAACAATGGAAATGGAAATATACAAACACACGTACTTTTGGCAGCAGCAAGGAAAGCAATAACAAGGAAAAAGATGACAAGGACGGATCCAATTGTCAAAAGAGATTCTAAATCTCAGTGGGACTTTCTTGGCTAAATTCAAGGACTGGACTGAAATAGCTTTGGACGTTTACAAAAAAAAAGAAAAAAAAAGAAAAGACTTTTACTGTGAATTTGGAAATGGGAAAAGTTACCAAACATTGGGACAGATGGGGCTGATACATAAGGGGACAATTGCCAGACAGACTTTCTTTTTGTTGTCGTCTTCTCGCTCTTTGTGTCTTGTTTTGTTGGTTTTATATTAAAAATTAAAAAAAAGTGAGCACTGTAGCCTTTCCACAGAGCTAACCTGTGACTGAGCTTGTCTCCAAGTAGAAATAGAAGTTTAATGCCATGCCATATAGTTAAAGCAATTACATCATCACACACTGTACCAGAAAAAATGCATAGTTAAACTTTAAGGAGAAGAATAGTCTCCAATCTTGCAGGAGCATCGGCCTCGCAAAGATGAGACGAGTGATGAATATTATTATTCTTTTGTTTTTTGTTGACTTTCTATATATAACTGGGAAAAAGTTACTCAAGCACTTCCAGTAGAGTTAAAAGACAGGTGCTTTTCATGCAGCTAAATCTCAATTGTACATTTCAAAACCAAAACCACTTCTACTACTATCAGGACCGGGTGTTTTCAATCTATATGCCTCCATTAAAAACTAGACATAAAAAAATCATGACAATATGGAACTGACATATTTCTTGCACATACTTCACTTTTAAATCCAACTTATTTGACAAATTGACCAATAAACCAATGTATTACGGCGTTTTACTCTCTTCTCTTAAAAACTATACAGCTCAGATCCAGCAGTTCTGATTTTGATCCATATTGTTGAGCTTTATCTGCTCTGATGTAAAAATAAGCTGATGGTGTCCAGATGTGCTCTTTGTATGGCCAACTTGACTGTCTGAATTAAGAGTCAAAAACATGTGTCTCTTCCATTATTTAACAAACTGTCCAGAGGTCTATGAAGTCTAATAGTCCACTTGTTCTCATCTACAGAGGTTAATGACTCAATAGGCCGTTTTTTATTTAATGCGCTCCTGGCTGTAAAATGGATTTACCACACACCGCGCTGCTGAACTTTTTAATGTGGAAATCCGATCACGGTCCATGTCCCTACAGCTTTCTCTCCACCTGTTCCCCTGTTCTCTGCAGAATAACACTGGGCTCTGTACTCTTTGTCCTCGCGCATAGGCATCTGTAACATTAGGCCTCTTTACAGACAGGGACATAGAGGGAGCAGTGCATAAAAGGCAAGTCTGTATAGTCCCACAGAAGCAGCCAAAGAGGAAGCAGGGATCATTCAGTACAAAAAGGCACTTAATCTAACCCTTTACCTCAGGACGCTGTCATAGATTACTCCAAGTGGAAGAAATTCAAGGAGCGGCAGGTGTTTGGTGGTTATAGCGTTCAACCGGAATGTCTGCGGTTCGATCCCGGCCACATCAGTGCATACAGCGTCCTTGGGCAAGACACTTCATCCACTTGTAAGCGCGTGTGTGTGAGGGCGCGGATGAGGGTGGAGTCAATGCCGCAGACTGGCAACCTATGGACGGTTATTGCTCGGTTAATTGCCCATTAATGCACACTTCATGGGCGGTTATTGCTTACTTATGGAGGAAGTTATTGTACACTTAATGGACAGTTATTGTACATTTAATGGGAAACTATTGCACACCTAGTGGGCAGTTATTGCAGACTTAATAGGCAGTTATTTCATACTTAATAATCAGTTATTGCAGACTTAATGCACACTTACTGGGCAGTTATTGAACACTTAATTGTCCGTTAATGCACACGTAATGGGCAGTTAATGCACACTTATTTGGAAGTTATTACATACTTACTGGGCAGATATTGCACTCTTAAAGAGCAGTTATTGCACACTTAATGGTAAGCTGATGTACACTTAATGGGCCTTTATTGCACACTTAAGGGGGAAGTTAATGCACACAAATGGGCAGCTCAGCTGTTGCACACAGTTATTGCACCCTTTATGGGAAGTTAGTGCACACTTAATGGAGAAGGCCTGTGCTTATGAGCTAAAAAAAAATATATATATATTTATATATATATATATATATATATATATATATATATATATATATATATATATATATATATATATATATATATATAATAATGACATCTAAACTACAGGTAATAATAATAATGCAAAGTAAGAGGACTTTTTTTTTTTTTACCATTTGTGGAGGAAATTTTGCTACTTAAAGAAAAAATTATTGTTGGCTTTGTGATTTGCCTATTACATCCATTTTAATCGCAGTTTTGTCTTGAGTGCATATAACCTCGCTGCTCTGGTATCTGTCCGGCCGCAGATATAGTACTTTCAAATATAGGACAAACAGATAAAGGGACTCTGTAACTCCTGCTGCTGTATTGTACATTGTTTATTGTTGTGTTCGATCTGTATGAGTCCAGTTGCAGCTGACCAAATTGCCCCTCGGCGATAACAACAACCCCTATGTTGTACCCTTGAACCAAATGCTGTTATATAACTTTATTTTCCATTGTTGACTGTATGCCTATTGATATACCATTCAACAACAACAACAACAAATTGTGTGTCTGACTTTGTGTTAGCTAGCTTAGAGTGAGTAAGGCATCCAACCTATGGCCACTAAAATACACTCCACATGGGTTGAGTATATTTTTCGTTTTCTGTCATGAGAGAGCAGCTTTGTACAGTTTCGGTAACGTGGCTGTCCCGGGTTGTGAATAGCATAAGGTTATCTCTCGATCTGAGGCTGGGTCTGCTGGTGGGAGGCATCTTCAATAGTCATCTTATCTGGACAACAGCAGGCTCATCTGTCGCACTGGCCTGGTTAGAGATAGTCCATTGATCTTTGTACGTTTGTGTTAAGTGTCAATGGCTGTCTACTGTCTGGGAGGTCATTTGAAATCCTAAAGTTGAATATTTTACACTCATGACAAAGGCACAATTAAAGTGTTACTTTAATTGTACTTGGGTACCTAATTTCCGTGCAAGAAAACTGGAAAGTAGGTATTCAAACTAGTTCCCAGCACAAAACCATTGCCACATTGTTAATTTCCACAAGTTCAGCTTTTGAACAGCATTTTTCACAAAGGCAAAGTGAAACTCGTGCAGACCGCCCCAAGCCCAGCCAATCAGAGCGTTACTTCTTGGTTAATGACACATAAAATACTTTTTTATTAGATGCAGAGAGCGTGCAGTGGTCTAATTTTTGTCGCAAATTGCTGCTTTGTCAAGATACTCTTTGCAGAAAAACACAAAATTTACTAATTTACAAAAAAAATATTATAATAAGTTGGGTATCCTAGCTTTAAGAGTGATTATGTACTGCCACTTATCCAAGCACATTCTTCAATTCTTCTGACAGGTTACCAGTTGTGAACTATATACGTAAAATATTCATTGAATTTTGTTTTGTTTTTTATTACATTTTCAAACATTATAAACATTATTAAAAAGGAAAAAAAAAACAAGAACACAATATGACCAGAGAGCAGAAAAAACAGTAAAGACATTCAAATTAGAATTGAGCCACACACAGTTCAAAGTGTATGCCAAGTCTGTCCAAGTTGTTCAGTTCCAACTTATGTCCCAGTGGGATTTTTTAGGTCGGGTCTAGTGTCAGTTCAGTTCTTAATTGTCGGTGCACAGAATTTTCAAATGATACTAAAACTCTAGACGACATGGGTTACAATAATACAATCTGAGTCAAAAATGCTTTATGTATAACAGATCAATATAACAAAAATGAATACAAATCAAAACCACTACAATGTACTTCCACTTGTGGCAACACGTTATACTTGCCAAAGACGCAAATTCCTCGTATTGAATTATGTCCTTTTGGAATAAATATTTGTTGTGTCCTCATTTGATTTCACTGAATCTGACACTTAAAAACACGAAATTCTCTGAGTGTTTGAAATTTAGTTACATTAATGGTGTAATGTTCCTGCTTTAGAGTTAGCTCCATGGAGGTGTTAGTGCTTTGTCAGGAATGTTCCATAGTATGCCTTTAAACCATGAAATATCTTCAAACAGGTCACTATGCGAAGGTCAGATCTGTGAAGAAAACTTACTTTACTCACTTACTCACTTACTTGCTTTATCATTACTGGCATGAACAAAAAGAAGAAGAAGAAGATAAATCCTGATCATTAAAATATATATATAGTTTATGGTCTTCTGGTTTACATTACACGTTACTTTACTTATTTACATATAAGCCTGCTAACAATAAGAATGCATTTTTTTCTTTATTCTAATGGAAAATTACATTCAAACTTAATTTGTAACACACTTTGGACTAAATGGGACACTTACTTTAGGTGACTTTTTTCGATGTTTTGTGCCACTATTGTCGATTTTGTTCTTGTGTTCTGGATTTTTTGTGTTCTGTTTTGTTTTGAACGCTGAAAACCTGAAAAACAAATGTATTCCTAGAAACATTCCAGGCAAAGCAATAACATCCTCCTCCAGAAAAGTTACACCGTTAAAATTCCCCGCATTGTCATAGTGTAATGTGTTGTTATCCTTAGGCTGTTTTTTACGAGACGCTGAAAAATATCTTGAAAAATGGTCCAAACCCACTCTCTCCGTTGTTAAAATGACTAATGAATTTATGTGTTGAGGTGACATTTGCCCTTGTTCAACCTTGTCAGACAGATAAGTGGTTCCTGGGCCATCATTTGTTAAATTGTTTGAACAAATATCCACCAGGCACAACATGTTTGCCGCACATGATTTATGACTCAGACACAACTGGATGGCTCCTTGTACATAATATTATTTTAGACAACAAAACAGTTATATTATAGCGCATAAAATCAATAGACTTTCCATTCCCGAACCACAGCTCTTTAGGTTTTATGAGCCCTCTCTGTGTGACCCTGTATAACCCAGCCCCGAAACCTCCAACCTCAAGTGTGAGAATGAGGTAAGTGCTTCCAGATTATGCCTGAAGGAAAACTGTCAGTCAGGCTGTGGGAATTCAGGCTGCCTTAAAAAAAAAAAAAGCATTCGTCCCTCAAAACATGCGGAAGAGATGGTCGAGCAAGAATGTCCCGTGCGTCATCTGTTGTCAATAAGCTTCGTTCTTGTAAATATTGTGTTGAAAATACACACTCTAGAACTCTATTGTTACAGCAATTTCTAAATATTCAGGAGCGTCTGGGGTAAAACTGGATTTATATTGGAGACAGGTTTGAATATGAGGTTCTAACCAGGATCACAACTGGACTAATCGAGATTTTAAACAAGTTAAAGGAGCAAGCAGCAAACCAAACAAAGTACTCTTTAGGCAATACAAACTTCTTTAATTAGAGAAGGTAATTTTGTTTTGACAGACGAGGGATTAGAAAATATATGTACTTGTAAATCACATGTTTAAAGGGAGTTCTGTTGGAAAAATGCGTCACATTTTTTATAAACCCATGTCAAAGTGCCCACTATTCACATGGAATTCTAACTGCTGGTCAAGTGGCCCATCATTACCGTGTGTTTTGGGACTGTCCTATTGCATAGAAATATTGGACTGAGATTGACAAAGCAGTCCAGACTATCTTTGATATCCCCATCCCACTTGAGTTCAGCCTCAAAATTCTTGCCATGGCCTCAATAAATGGATATCTTTGGAGCATTCTTTTGGCGGTGGGGAGGAAAGAAATGACTTTCGAGAAACGGAGAAAAATATTCTCTGACTTAATGTGAAAAAGGATCCATTTGGCGGACTTTAAACTGGGTTGGTCTTTTATATTGGTTTAGATATGCCGTGATTATTTATTTACTTATTTATTTTTTCTTCTCTATGGTCTGGTTCTGTGTTTTGTGTGTTTAATTTCTAAAAATTGAAAACAAAACAATCAGGAAAAATAAAAGATAAAATCAAGTGTTGGACCCTCAACTTGAAAACCTATACAGTGCACCTTTAACCAGCCACAACTGTGGCTCAGGTCGGTGATTGGATCTTAGTTACATACTGTTGTTGTGTCCTTGGGCTATACATATTTCCCAATTCCCAATCTTGAATGTAGGGTCTACGATGACAGAACTAGCTTTCCACAAAGTATCACGTATGGGAATTCAACAGAAAGGAACCAAAAGTTGCCAAAATGGGACCTAAATAAGAATATTACCCAAGTTACAAATGGTCCAAGACAGTATTTGATGAAACTAGGCCTAACTGCAACTACTGGACGTAACATCTGTTTTATATTTGAATATTTAATTGTACACTTACAGGAAGAGGCACTGTACAATGAACGACTAATGAGTAAAAGTACATTTTTGAATTATTTGAATATTTAATTGTAAATAAATAAATGAATAATGCATAAAATGAGCAAAACCAAATAATATCTGAAGTAGTGGTGCATGAAACACAAATGTTCAAATAATTAAATATTGTCACCATAAGCTTTTGTCACTTGTAGACTCACAGTGGAAAGAATAACTAAAGGTTTTACTCTAGTAATTCATAATATTATGTTTATGTGGTTGGGACAGAGAACCATTTCATAGTAAAATATATATTGCTCATGTATTAAAAGTGTCTGAAAAGTACTCTAAGAAGGACAAATGTCATTTAAAAGTTATCTGTATATGAACAAATGTAACTGTAGCCTACACAACATCTCTGGAATTCAATTATTTCAAAATAAATGCAAACGAAAACCAATGAACTGCAAAAGTCTGTGCTCAATTGCAATCTAGACCCTGCAAACTGTTCCTGCACACACTCAGCATTGTCTTTACTCAGCAGCGCACGTCTTTACATTGCAAATCAAGCTCCGACAGCACTTTTAATGAGTATTTACACAGTTCAGTGTGCGTTGGGAATCCACAATTGCAGCCAGTGTCACTCAGTAAGCGTATCTCCTACAATCTACGCTGCTCTCTCCCTGTCATTTGTCTATCTGCCCGAGTCATCTCTGTCATGGCCACAGGCAGAACAGGGGCTGATGGAGCCGTGTGCGTTATCTACGAGCTGTCGTCAGTCGCATCAGTTCACTCCAGTCAGGAAAGATTGGGTTACACTTACAGGAAGAGGCACTGTACAATGAACGACTATAGTCTTCGCTGCAAGTAATGAGTAAAAGTACATTGTGCAGATTGCGATTGGTTTGTTTGGCGAAGTTATTTTTAGATTCTGCAAAAACTTGAATTGTTTTGTGTTTGATATTGATTGATAAAGAAAAACACAAATTCTAAAGGCAGTAGGAATGGTCTGATTTTTGTCGTAATGTGCAGTTTCTACAATATTCCCATTCATAAACTGACTTCTCCATTAGTTAGCGTGGGATTATTACACAAACGGCACTGACTAAATTGCCCTCTGTGTTTGTGACTGCATAATTAATACTGGATGTAGTGCACGCACAGTGGGAAAAGTGAGCCACAAACTTTCCGGATTGGACGCAGGTCTTTTTTTACTTGAATTGACTTGACTTTGCTGAACTGTACTTTACTTTACTCTTCACTCTAATCTACTCTACTCTACTTTACATACTCTTTACAATTTTTTACATACATCTTTTGCATACACTACTCCTGCTTTACTTTACTGTACGTTACATTCTTTGTGTTACTTTACTTTTCTTTACTTTACTTTTCTCTCTATTCTACTCTACTCTACATACCCTACTTTACTTTACACATACCTTACTTTGCTTTACTTTACTCTACTATTTTTACTCTTCTCTGTTCTACTTAACCTAACATACTTTACCTTACTTTGACTTTATTAAACTGTACTTTTTTTCTATTCTAGAATACTCTACTCTATTTTACTGTACCTTACTTTGCTCTACATTACTCCCAATTCTACTTTACTTCACTCTTTCTTACCTTTCTTTTACTGTACTTTTCTTTTCTCTCTACTCTACTATTCTTTGCTTTACATCACTCTTTTGTACTCTACATTACTCATCTCTTCATTCTACTTTATTTTACACACACTACCTTACTTTGGTTCACTTTACTGCACTCTGGTTTTACTCTTTTCTCTATTCTACTGTTTTTAAGTTTACATAACTTTACTCTTCTGTCATTTGAACTTGACTTTAAGCTATTCTACTTTGTACTCTGTCTTGCTTTGCTTCACTTTACTATACTTTACTTTCCTCTCTATTCTATTTCACACTACTTTACCTTACTTTGTTTTACTCTTCTCTTTGTTCTACTCTACTTTTCTTTACACTTCTCTCTATTCTACTTCACATTAAATTCATACTCTTTTTCTCTATGTTACTTTACTCTTCTTCACTCTTCTCTCCATTATACTTTACATTCTCTTCCTTACTTTGTTTTACACCATTTTTCTCTGTTCTACTCCATCTTACCTTAGATTACTCTACTTTACTCTTCTCTCTATTATACTTTACTTTACTTTTCATTACTTTACACTTCTCTTTACTCTACTTTGCTTTACTTTTCAGAATCACAGCCTTCAATGACTCTCAACAACCACTCATTGTGACCCTTCAATGTTTCATTTAAAGGTCTATAATTATCCCCTCGTGTGATGGTAATCCTTACACAGACTTAACCCGAGAAAGAGGTTCAAACTGGGATAAAGAAACAGAGAAATTATAATTGTGTATTTTGAATTGAAGTCAGCCGAGTCTTAAACGTTCCCTCTAGACTTGTCTGCAGCCAATGGAAAGCACACACATTGGTCATAGTGCTTCTTGACCTTAAAACTCCTGTGTATCCAAAAACATATATTGGGATGTGTTTTGTTTTTACCCTGAACCGGCCTGAGAATCATAAGTCACTATGGGGCCGTTTGCATTCCTCCCTCTGACATGTCCAGGACCTTTTAGGGTGAGTTTTGTTCTGACACCGGAGCAGCCTGGTTGAACTAATGTGACTAATTCAGGTATTTTTATGAGAGGAAACGCTCCCTGTGTGAGTGGAACAAGACTTTTCCTCATTGCTGACATTCCTGCCACCTGTGAGGGCTAATTGTTGAATGAACAGCACTCACCCGCTTACTCCCACTGGGTTTCAGGTGTGTGGAGGAAGAAGAGGGAGAAAGAGGGGGTGAGAGAGAAAAGAGAAGGGAGAGGGAGATAGATAAAGAGACAGAGAGAGGGGGGTGTATGTGAAAAAAGAGAAGAAGATGATAAAGAGTTAGAGAGATGAACACACAGAGAGAGAGGTGAAAGAGTCTAAGACAAAGAAAGAGAAGAGAGAAACTTTAAGAGAGAAAAGGAGATTAAGTCACTGTGAATTGCTCAAAGAGTGAGAGAGACTGAGACAGAGAGAAAGAAAGGAACATAGAGAACAGGATAAAAGTTAGAGAGAAACAGGGAAAGAGTGATAGAAAGAGACAGGAAGGGAGAGAGAGAGGCGGAAAGATAGAAAGTAAGTAAATGCCAGAAGGAGATAAGAGAAAGTAACCTAGCGGAAAGAGAAATAGAGAGAGAAAGTTACTTAATGAGAGAGAAGACAGAGGAAGAGACAATGTTAGTGACAGACAAAGAGCAAGGAGAGGGGAAGAGAGAGAAAAGGAAGACACAGAGAGTAGGCGAACCTCAAAGAGAGTCAGTAGAGAGAGAACTAGAAACAGGGGTGACAGAGAGACAGTGTAAGTGAATGAGACAGAGAGGAAAAAATGAGAGAAGGGGGAGATAGTAAAAAAGAGGGAGGGGAGAGAGAAAACAGAGTATGTCACAGAAAGTAACTTAAAAAGAGAGAGCGCTGGGGAGAAGAGATGTAAGGTAAGTAAATGTCAGCGAGAGATGAAAGAGAACCTTAGAGACGGGGAGAGAGAAAGACAGAAAGTGACAGACAGAAAGAAAGGGAGAGGTTAGTTAAAGACAGAGAGTAAGTGAAAGAGTAAGGGGAAGAAGAAGATAGAAGAAGAAGAGAGGGGAAAAGAAACTAATGAGAAACCAAGAGAGAAAAGGAGAGAAACAGATAGAAAGAGTGATGCAGCGAGTGAAAAGAGAGTCACAGAAGTCATAGAAACTAAGTAACAAAGTAAGTAGGTAAAGAGAGAGAGGGAGGGGAGACAGAGTAACAGATAGAGATTAGGTGAATGTCGGAGAGAGAGAGAGAGAGAGAGAGAGAGAGAGACAATGCAACGGAGTAAGGGAAAGACAAAGACAGCAGAGGAGACAATAATGTAAAAAAGAGAGGAGAAGAAAGAGAGAAACCTAGTTCAAAGGTGAGAGACAGAGAGAGAAGAGAGAAACATAGTTAGAGGGGAGAGAGATAAAAAAAAGAAAAGCAAGAGAAGAAGAAGAGCGAATCACACAAAGTCAGAGAGTGAGAGAGAGAGAAGAGAAATAAACCAAGAGAGAGAGGGATGAGAGAAAGTTACATGAAATTCAAAAAGCACAGAGAAGAAGATTAAGCAAAAAAAGAGAGGGGAAGAAAGAGAAAAAGACAGAAGGGTGAGAGAGAGAGAAAGACACAGAGTAAAAGAGAGGCAAAGAGAGTAACGTAAAAAGAGAGAGAAAGAAAAGAGAGAAAGAGCAAACAACAGCCAGAAAGAGATGAAGGGAGAGCGACGAGAAGAGAAAGACAGATGGAGAGAGAGAGACAGAGGAAGCGATGGTGCTGTGGTTAATTGTTAATCCCATTATGTGGATGTGTCCCGGGTTGCTGAGGGCACCTTTTCCTTCACGAAACCGCCCCCTCCCGCGATTCCTCTCAGAGCAAAGCAGGGACTAATTGAGGAAAGAACAAACAGAACATCCGGCCCGTGGGATCCTGCCCCGGCGGGACCTCCAGCGGTGGGCCATAACCGACATACCTCAGCCCGCTGTCAGGTGCATGACGTTAGCCCCGCTCTCTACGACCATATTAGGAGAAGAGAACACGTCCACAATCCACTTTCACGAACGATTACTGCTCGTTTGATCGTGTAAGAGTGGCGTAATTTGAAACGGACATTACTCAAGTATAGCCTAAAGTGCGCGTATGGCAGGGTTTTAGGATTTTCCAGATTTGACTTTGTTTGGTGGGATAACATCTGTTGTAAATATAAATAATAGTTTTACGCCGCTCAAGGGTCAGTTTGGGGAGAGAAGTTGAAAAATATGTTGAAAATTATGGGGAGTAGAGCAGAATTGTAAAATATCATGACATCACAGGGACTCCATTCGAATGTTGGGCCGATTAACACCCAACAAACACATTTTTCCAACATTATGTCAATGAAATAAACATGTTTTAATACATTTTCTTTTGTCAAATAATAGTTTCTGTGACATCAGAAGAGTTTTGGCCCAGTGACGTGGTTGCTAGGTGACAGTTACAGAATGTCCTAGTGTGATGTCATAATTTACAACCAGGAAGTATAAGTTTTAACCTAAAAATGTACAAACCTTTTTCTTTCTTTGCTAAATCTTAACTCTCAAATGTGTTTTAGTAAAATTAGTAGTTCTTAAGTAGTATTAGTACTTTAAATATTTCTTTGATTCTTTCTTTATTTTTCTTTAATTGTAAAGCCGTAGGTTTGAATTCATAATCAGCGTCTGTTTAACAATCTCATTACCAAAGATTGCGCCTCAGATTAACGGTGTTGTATGGACATGCTTTTATAATATATCATATGCAGACATTCATCATAATTGTGTCCACATTTTCGCAAACATTTCAAACATCACATTTATTTAAAACAGTCAGAGGAACAGGCCTACTTTTCCAGCAACAGTACACCTGACTGTTGTGTGGAGTGCATTTTTGCCCTCGGGCTTGTGCTGAAAACTGAAATCCCAAACTAAGCTGCACCGCGGGTCCTGCTTTGACACATCAGTTAGAAATGCACACAACTGCATCTGAAAGCTGCAATGAAACGTATGACCTTAAATGGAAACAGGCTTATCGACAGTGATGACTATAAATCTTCAGTCACTACCTCACTTTTGAAGTTAATGCTAAACCTTTTATATGGCCCTGTCTAATAGGTAAGCCTTTGCTGACCCCAAGACCCCAGCCATGAGCGACCCTCATCCTGCGTTTCACTTAAATAGAAGTCATTTTATTCAAGTATTACGTAATCCCCCAGCATTTCAAGTTCTCATGTTTTCTTTCTTGATGGTTGTGCATCTGTTCCTTCATTTCTTCATTTATTTTAAACTCCATTGTAAACTCTATACACACACGGTGCATTAACATTTGTACCACAACTATCAACAAACATGAATTCAGTGATTTTTTTTGCTGATTTGCTTGTTGATTTGATTTTGTTCTTTTTCACAAAACATAAGTTTTGAAGCTTTGTGTTGCTCACGCTGTACAATCTGGCTCTAACCATTAACTGTATGTCACTCCTCACTCTCATCCTCATCTCACGCTGAACCGTCCTGTCAAATAAAGCCTGCTTTTCTGCATTTACCCCTTGCTTCCCAGAATGTATAAAAACATATAAAAGTCTCGCTGGTTGAAAGATCGGGGCAACTTTTGCCAGTGTCAGACAGACAGGGGCCTCTCAGGTATGTCTCCTGAATACAGGAAGTAAACTGTCAACACTGATATCGCTGCACAAATCTACTCCCATACACTTTTGGGATGTTTTATGTATTATGTATCAGCCTTAAATGTTTTTGCAAGTTAAGGCACGCTCTACAAAAAAAACATTTTTGGGGAGTACCGAAAGCAATACTAATTCATGACTCTCTCACGATTCAAGTTTACAAGTTTATCTTTGACTTTAACTATCAGTGCGGTGTAAGGAAAAGTTTGCTGTTTTCAGAATATAAAAGAAACTGTTAGCATTAGCACTGAAATTCTGAATAAAGCATTTGTTTGTCTTACACACTTATATGAATTACAAGCCCTTGTTACAGGCTTTAACGCTGGTTTAAATCCTATTTAGCAGATAGGTACCAGTTTGTTAATGTAAACCAGAGCTCCTCACTCCTCACCTTGCTCTAAAGTAAACTACGGTGTGCCGCAGGGTTCAGTACTCGGTCCAGTTCTGTTCACTCTTCATATGCTGCTATTGGGTAAGATTATCATAAAGCATGGCATTAACTTCCACTACTATGCAGATGACACACAGCTGTATTTATGAGGGAAACCTGACCAGACCAATCAAGTAGAGAGACTTAGTGCCTGCGTGAAGGATGTAAAAACCTGGATGACACTTACTTATCTGCTCCTTAACCCTGAAAAAACTGAGGTCATTGTGCTTGGCCCCAAACGTCAGTGAGACTCTTTATCTGAGCAGATCAGTCTCACTGGACAATGTCACTGTAGCCTCCAGCTCTACTGTGAGAAACCTTGGAGTTTTATTTGACCAAGAGCTCTCATTCAAAGCGCATATAAATCAAAACTTTACACAGCCTATGTGTAATATAGATAGAATCAGAAAAATCTTGCCTAAAAATGATGCTGAAAAACTCATCAGTGCATTTGTCACGTCCAGATTAGACTACTGAAACGGCTAGTTTGCAGCGTGTCCTAAAAGCTCCATAAAAAAAACTTTCAACTAGTTCCAAGTTCAGCAGTGAGATTACTAACAAGAACTAAAAGAAGACAGTACATTACGCCGGTGCTAGAGTCTCTTCATTGGCTTCCTGATGAGTTTAGAAACACATTTAAAATCCTCCTTCTGACATTTAAAGCCACAATTTGCATGGCCTCATTCCACCTCAAAGATGCTATAGTAACATAACCATCCAAACTAACTTTCAACACTATATCAACACTTTTTATAAGCCTTCCAAGAAGTTTCAAGCCCTTCAAAAGAACATAAAATTGCCGCACAACAATAGCGATGGTGTTTTTCTGGTCAAGCGGTGTAAGTATTCCTTATGTACTGATTTCCCCTTGTTACCCAAGTGAAACCAATTTTGCCCAGTCTGTGCTTTTCAATTGCTATATTTTATACCAACTGAGCAAAGTGGAGCTGTAATGTTGCAGTTTCCATGTCTGTAACCTGCGTCTGGGTTCAGGGCTGTCGGAGGAAGTGTCTGGCAGCTCCAGAGTGCACAGTGAGGTATGTATCCCACACAGCAACACTTTGAGTGGGGCAGTGTCAGTCAAGGCCAAGAGTCTGAGCCGGACCCTGGAGAGAGAGAGAGCGAGGGAGAGGGCGAGACGACAGAGGGTGAGAGAGGGAGGGAGGGGCTGACGGACTCGCTCTCACGTTGGGAGGTTATGGAAAAAACAAATGACTTGGACAGGCCTAAGATGAATTTTCCTGCCGTCGTTACAACTATAGCCAAGTGAGTCTCCCAACAGTCCCCAGACCACAACATGTCAGAGGCACGGTAAAATATGAACAAAATATTTTATCTGCAAAAGGCCTTTGAACGCTCAGACTGAAGGTTCCCAAGGGATTAAAATGGTGGATGGTGACTGGTAAGGGCTTAAATTAGTGTAAGAAACATGGAATGGAACTGTTTCTCTAATATTTTTATGTATCGGTCATGAAGTTAAATGCAATGTCTTATTTGAGCAAAACCTTGATTAGTTTGGTGTTTGATGTTATATGATGAATATGGCTTCGAGAGAGAATCAGAAATGGCTTTAAGGCGAGATACTACAGGCAAAACATGTGGAAACAACAAACTTGTCCAGTTTAGTATTTCATTTAATCTACTTCATCCATATATTCCTTTGGGACATTGTAACTTCAAAGGCCGTTTTCTTAAAATGCATTTTTTCCCCTAAGGACAAAAGGATCAGTAAATCACACTTACACCAAACTGTACAATCTTGCCCTGAACAAGATTTTGACAAAACGCACAGAAGGATTATTTTTATATCTAATTCTTAAACAGATTTATTAATTAAGTTTAAAAAAATAAGGCAAAATTTGAATTTTTAGAACAATTTTCAGTCAGATCTCAACTCAAAAACTAAATTAGAAACCCCAGATCTTTGTACATTTTTTGGAATCAATAGGTGTACAAAATAAACCAACAAATTTAAACCTGGTTCCGTCAGATTTAAATGTCCCAAATATGTGTATTTTTGGCAGTTTTTACACATAAAATGCCTTATTTCTACGTAATAACATGACATGATGAAGCTTTACAAGTTTCAAGTTGATGTCTGTAAATTTAAGATTTTTTTTCCTATTCACCTGTAGTGTCTCACCTTAAGGCTGCTGTGTAGTTGCAAAGCTGGACACTAACAAAGCTAAAATCTGAAACATGTACTCATAAAATCTACAGAAAGTTAGACCTTCATCTAGATACTCCAGTAAACAAAAACAGGTTATCACAACATGGCAGTAGTGCACATACTATATCAGAACAGCAGCCCACAATAACAATATTCTATCACCAAAAAAGCCTCATATTATATTGCCATTTTATATTTTGTCACTGCTTCTGGCACGACTTTGTGGGAGTGCTCCTGGCAAATGCAGAGTACTTTCCCAGCACAATCTGAAAAGAAGTCACATATGATATCCTCTGCTTTTTTCAAGTCTACAAAACTGGAGAAGGAAGCACCAAGAAGGTCATCTGGACTAAATATTTTGAAACATAATGGGGTAATCTGACCATCTTTGAGAGTACATGAGTAGTGAATGCTGAAAGGAAAGTGGAAAAGTCTGTCATGGGTGGGTCTTGTCAATATTTAAAGCTCCCATATCATGCAAAATCGACTTTTCAGAGGTTTTAACCTTCCTACAGTGCTATTTGGGCCTCGTATGTGTGCCCAAAGTGGTTTTTTGATTGATTCCCGCATGTTTTCGCTAGAGAACTGTCTTTTTTGTCCCCCTCGGCTGAGCAGGCAGACGGGGGCTCATCCCATGGATGACGCGGCTTCCCATGGATGACGGGGTGTTTAAGCCATGCCTCCAGGAAGCGCGCAGCCGCAATAATAAAAACAGCTAATGCTAATGCTACACAGTAATTACACGATGGATACGACAGATCGAAGAGTTAGCTTGTTATTTACCAAACGGCAACGTCCGTCGTCGAGGTACTGCATGATCGTCAAACTCCAGGTCAGATCCAGGACGTAGCACTCAGCACGACGCACCGTCATGACGGATAAAATGTTTATTCCCGTGTTTGTGTATCGCTGTTTACCGGAGCACACGGCGCATGCGCACTATCTCCGCTCTAGGCTTCGGCACGAGTTGGGCGGGGGAGGCGCGCGAGTTGGGCGGGGGAGGCAGCCTGCTCTCTGTTCGGGGGGGTCAGATCGCAGAGTGTGCCGTTTGCTTTTGCAAGGAGGGGGGCCAGTCCAAGAAATGGGTGTTTTTTGGAAACTGTTATGTTATGGATATTGCACAACGCAAACTTTTATCAACAAAGCCCTTAGAATAGACTGTGTAAAGGGGAAAATAGCAGAATATGGGACCTTTAAGGACCAGACTTTTATTTCTAAACCTCATACAGTATACCTGCAGAAAAAAAAGAGAATTAAAGGCATTGTATCTAATTGTTACTGTCTTAAAAACATGAAAAACAGAACTAGTTATGTTTAAAATGTTTACAAAGGTTTCAACTCACTGACTTAATGCTTTTTGAGCATCCTAATCATTCACCGCGATGTGTTTTGTAAAAGCTTTTCACAACTTTCCAAGCAGAATTTTGTCGTCACGGTAAAGCTAACAAATATTAGCATGCTAACAGCGCCCTTTCTGCTTCACAGAGAATAAAACACTCTATAATAAGATGCAGAGAAAACATTGTGGTCTTATTTTCACTTTGGAGCTGCTTTTACAATAAATCAGTTCTGGAGAGAAAAAAAAACAACTTTATGACATGGTAAAAAAAAATCCGGTAAAGCCCCTTTAATGATATTGCAAATACATACAATAAAAAGCGGCAAGCATAAAATAGCTGCCAGGAAAAGGCAAGTTTATCACATTACTGAATGAGAAACTCTGTCATGGTTCAACATCAGAGTGAGAATGGACTAAAAGTGTGAGGCTCACGTTTCAAAATGGTACACAGACCGTTTAATATCTTCAGTTGGGGGAAAAAAAACTCTTGAATTTACGTGATCCCTCAGTTTCACACAAACCAGGCTTGAGAAGTGAGAACTGTAGGCCTGATAATCAAATAGGCCTTAAATGAATGAGAACCACATGCTGGACATATGGAGCGTCCAGGGCTTTGAAGCTGCAACAACAGACTGGACGTGATCTATCTGCTCAGTGTATACACAGAGTAATGAGGACAAAGTGTTTATAATAAAAGCCTGTGATTTAGATGTGCAGTAATGATGCAGGCCTGTGTTCTGTTCTCCCCTGTCAAACCACGCTCTGTAAAATTTGTAGGACTTTATGACGTACTTACATAGTTATATACAGGCCTCACAAGAACAAGGAGATTTTAGCCGAGATGCTGCAGTGATAAGCAATGTGGTTTGGACCAAATTGTAGTTTTTTTTTACTATTTAGCCAACTTAGTGTAGTATTTATGACACGAAATGGCTCATGACGAATTTGAAAGCGTAAAATTAAAGGGGATGTATTGTGCAAATTCAACCTTCATGAAATTTTAGCAATGTTTCCTCTGTGTCTGTACTCAAAGTTGCATCAGGATAGATTCATGCATATTTGAGTAATCCTGTATTGCCTTGCAACTGAGGCTTAAGTGCTCAAAAAATTCCAGTTTTCACCTACCCCATAACCGCCCAATTTCCTATAACGCGCGTTTATGTAAAATATTTAGACTCGGGGTCATACACATAACTTTAAGGAATGTTGTGCGTCAATTGTTCACCAATAAAACCAAGTAAATGTAAAGCTTGTTACGATTGACATTATGAAAAGGCGTGGCTTATCAATACTCCATTTTTAACAGGAAGTCAATTATCACAGTTCTATTAATAAGCTGTTTTAGATCAATTTAACCGTTTAATGAAGAGAATGCAGAATAATAATCTATACATGTTATAGTTTATCATTAGTTTGTCTGGGGAAAAACCACCATATGTCTCCTTTAAATATGCACTACTTAACTGTTTATGGTGGGGTGTCTGCCATTTGCTTGTCTCCATGGAGAAGTTAATCCTTTGCCTTTCATGTTCCACAGTATGGCATTAGACTTATCTATTTTGCATTGATTCAATTTAAAAAAATAATTGAATTCTTACTTTGAGCTTGCATCTTGATAGGTCTGACCCCTAACCTGGTCTAATGGCTTGTCTCCATGGTGATAGAGAGGTTTAAGATATAATTATAACTGGCCCTCCACAGAAAAGTTATATAGTGCACTTTAAACACCATTCATGTTCAGTTAGTTGCCTTCAACAGTTTTTCTTTTAGATTTCTTCTTCTTTTTTTCATTTTCCAGTTTCTTTTCCTCTGTGGACATTATGAGTTTGCAGCAACTTTCATCTGTTTACCGTTATTTTTGTCATGTCTCCATGTAAATGACTCCAGGAGGAATAGCTGTGCTTACACTAAACGAGTTCAAAACAAATACAAATACAAAGCTACAAATGTATCTTGCTACGAAAAAAGCCATTGCCAGCTTGTTCTTTGGCGAACCGTGAGCTGCTTTTGGTTGAGACATATTGCACATATTTGCACGGTTTGTTTTTAGTTTTTGGTTTGGTTTTGACTCTAAAAAGGCAAGAGGAAGAAGCAGGACACTCACATGACATTACTAAATCAATCCTGGACATGAGCTGATGTTAAATACCTGTATTTTCTCACAATTCTATTCTTTATTGTTGTTTAATTAATCTCTGCTGGTTCCATGTTTATACAGTCTCTTTGTGCTTTGTGTCTTAAAGCTGGCAGTGGTGGATGAAGTACTCCATTTTGTTTGTAAGTAAAAGTACTGATACAGCAGCAAAAGAATACTACAGTAAAAGTATCACATTTTAAAGTCTACTCCTTTAAAAAATGACTTTAAGAGTAAAAAGTAAAAGTAATTATTTTTGGTTTGGAGAACTATTAAAGCATCAAATTGTAATTTTGATTTGATTTATTTTGTTGAGTTTTTATCATAATAATAACTTTCCAGGTTAATTTTCTATAAAGGCTATTTGTTTGCTCAAACAGAACTAGAAAATAAAAGATGTACTAAAAATAAACTCCTCACAGCCTTTTCAGCAGGTCTTAAGAAAATATACTTTTACTTTTCGGTCCAGTTAAAAAATGTAGTAGAGTAGAAAGTACAGATACGCGCTCTGAAATGTAGTGAAAGGAAAAGTATCTACTGTAAAATGCACTTAAATAAAGTACAGATAGCTAAATAATTTACTTAAGTACAGAACTTTTACTTTTGTACTTTGTTACTTTCCACCACCGAAACCTGATTTTCCAGAACCAGAAGTAGGTGTTTAAATCTATCTAACACGTTCCTTGCTCTCAAAACCCTTTGGCTCATTGTTAAAATTCAAAATTTTTCAGACGAAGTGAAACTGGCGAGGACCACCCAAGCACAGCCAATCTGAGCCCTGCTTTTATCTCTTACTTTAAGACAAAATACTTTACTATTAGATGCAGACAGCACACTGAGGTCTCATTTTTGTCAGAAAGTGCTGCTTTTACAAGATACTCTATGGTGAAAAACCCAAAATGTACTAATTTACTCCCAAGAAAGTCGGGTAGTCCAGCTTTAAAGCAAATGGAAATGTATGTCTGCGTCCTTCTGAAAGACACAACCTGTACATCAGCCGGCAGTTTATTTTCCATCGTCGTCCCTCCGGTGCAGGTGGGTATGGGGCCCTTGAACTGATGTATTCTCCACGTGTCCTGCAGCCTGTGTGTGTGTGCGTGTGTGTGTGTGTGTGTGTGTGTGTGTGTGTGTGTGTGTGTGTGTGTGTGTGTGTGTGTGTGTGTGTGTGTGTGTGAGAGGCTCATCTGTGCAACACGTGCCCGGGCGGTTCTGTCAGCGCCTCGGTGAAGAGCGGAGCGGAGCAGGGGGGACAGATGGAGGAGTATCAGGGGAGAGGACGCACAGCTATAAAAAGAGTGAGGGGAGGATCGAGGCGGAGGGGAGGAAGGAGTGTGCGCTGATGAGATACTTGACAAAAGCTCTGACATTTACAGGTCCAGAAGGCTGTGCTGTTCATCGAATTTGAATCAAATCATGGTTAAATTGTTTGAAATTGTCAATGAGAAAGTAATCATTTTGTAGCAGTGAAGGAATAAATGGGTAATTTCTTTGGTGTGTTAAATGACTCTGGAAAAGAAAACACAAATTTTAATTTTAATTTTAATTAAAATCGTCTGTGGTTTCTTGTCTATGTTTATACACCTTAATTAATTAAAGCCCATGTTTATTTGTTTGTAAGAAGGGGGAAAAACATCACGACTGATCATAATGAGGATGTTTTTTTTTTTCTTTTAGGACTCAGTGATCTGCAAATTAAAGCTGGCGAAGTTGATGTTTTTCTTTTTTTTGTTTGTAAATTAGTGAAGTTTTTTGTTTCCTCCAAAGCGTATATTGTAAAAGCAACACTCTGTGACAAAATTAGACCACTACATGCTGCGTTTAACTACAAATAAACTACCCTGTTTTATTTCTTGTCAACCAGGAAGTGAGAGTCAGAAGCAGTGCTCTGATTGGCTGTGCTTGTGTGGTCCACCCACAGCTTCACTAGCTCCACTTCCTTGTCTGAAAAAGCTGTTTAAAGCTGTGCACTCGCCTGAAAATGTATGCAAAAGATTTGTGAGAGCTATAGGGTGAATTAGAGATTTAAATATGTGCTTTGACTGTTTGAAAATCATGTACCCCAGCTTTAATTCAGTACAAATTCCAGAAAAAAAATGAATGGGGCCATTTTGTTTTTAACACACAGAGAGTGATGGGTGGATCAACAGCATGAACATTTTAAGAAACTCATTAGTATCCAAAATTATACGTTATTATGCCTTATGTCACTAATAAATAATGGTTGGGAGTTTGATCTCAGCAACAAACAACTGTGGTGTGTGCTTTTGAGCAACACACTTCTCCTATGTGTGAACAGAAGTAGCCAAATCTCTGCATAATGTGGTCGCCACCAAGAAATTAACAAATAAGTGCGCTGTAAGGTGTCCCTAAAAGTGTTGTATAAGACTCATGCATTGCCAGTGCCCTGTTACTTCCACCTCTGTGAATGGGACGGCCTTCTCTCTCCTGGGCTACATCTGAAAGCCCGTCCTGTTACGTTTTGCCCCCCCGCCTGTAAACCTGGCTCAGATCCACTAAACATGTCTGGTCCGTGACTGCTCCATCGATCATTCTGTCTGTGGCACTTTCTCGCCCGACGCGTCTCCAGCTCCCATCCATCTCCAGGACGTCCCAACAGCTGAACCCAGCCAAGTCCAGACACCTAAATAATCACGCCCGGATCACTTTATTTGCCATGTGTGTGTCAATTTGTTTTACTTTAGCACACTGAGCGGATACACCAACAAATAAGGAATGTGAGGTGAAAGTATCTGGTGTAATTATTCATTTATTTTATGTTCTTGTCCTTATGGAGGGTCCTCGAGGCCTGTACCAGCTGACGTCTGGCACAAGGCGTGATGCAGTCTGGGCATTTGCCAATTAAACAGCGTTGAATGACAAAGTCTACAGAGAGGAGATAAGTAATAAATCAAGGCAGCCTGAAACCTAAAGTATGCAGAAATTAAGCCCATAGGGCAGGAGTAAGTGAGGGACACTATACATTTACTTCACATATTTATACTTTTTGTTAAAACTTTATTTTATTGCATTCACAACTAAAATAAAGAAATACAATAAAATATTCCAATTACATTTAAAACCATCATTGATATTTGATATAAAAGATAATAAATTGGTATATAACTCTCACAATACTCTTAATGTTATAAGATAAAATGGGAATAAAAGAGATGCCGTGATGTTCTGGACCTTGTCCGGCTGAACTAAATATTTATTCCATTTATCCCCGTTACTGCTGATGCTGCAGGTTTTCACACAGATGGAAGCACATTATAATAGACCACTGCTGATCCTTTTATATAGACGTGTTAGAAAAAGCCCTCCTGAGCCCCAGAGAAAAAGTAATTTTCTCATGAGAAGAAAGTAATGGACCTTTATGATCACTATAAAATGTTCGACAGAGCAATCCCAGCCAGCGTAGAAAAACAAAAGTGTGTTTTTGTCCAAGACACTTCCCTCTACAGCCTGAGAGAGCGCGTTAAGAGTGATCAGTGAGGCACAGAATGACAGTCACATCTTTGAGAGTCACCTCTGGTGCCTTTTAAGTGTCTGGTGTATTGTTGCTAACCACACAATGCCCCAACAATGTGACAAAAAAGATTTAGACTACATCCATGTAATTTGTCATTTTCCAGGTGAAAATAATTAAACCTTATCTGAAAATTCACTTAATTACATATGAAGGGTAATAATAATAATACTTCTTGTAAATAAGAATTATAGTTTCACACCAATCAGGCAGCTGTTTGTGGAGAAAAGTTGAAAAATCTGTTGAAAATTAAAGGAAGTGAACACACTGATGACATCACATCGGGGAGCCAAATATTATGCATAATTTACACAAAAGAAACTACTTTTTTGACCCTTTAAACATGAATTCCATAAAATTAAGGTGTTCACATGTGTTTTTCTTTGTCAAATAAAAAACCAAATGTGTGAGATTAGAGCAGTTTTGGTGCGCTGTATGGATGGTTTGGTAATTTCCTACTGTGATGTCATCATTTACAACCAGGAAGTAAAATGAAAAACTTTGGCTAAACTAGAGTAAAACGTGTAAAGATTTTAACAGAAATTGAAATATATTTATCTTAAGTGTATTTTAGTTCAATGAGTGGTCCAACCTGTCAGAGGCACTTTAAAAGTACCTCCCTTTCAGAAATCAGTTCAACAACAGCATGAATCCCTCAGGTCTCATTTTAAAGACACACTGGTCCTCTTTAATACACATCAGGACACACTGAAGCGACACGCAGAGAATGAACGATATCTGCAGCAACTGTCCGTGTCTGAGGAGGTGACGCGACCTTCTGAGACCAGTTACAATATTCAGTCCCCACCGTCAGCACAAATCACGCTCGATATAAGCCACAAGCATTGGTTTTTCATTAGAGACTGCAGTGATTGTATCCTGCGGAGCTCACGAGTAAACACTGTGATTAGTGAGTGAGGAGGAGTGAGTCGATCCTAATGAGCAGCGCCTAAAGTGTCATAAAGTGTCCTAAAGTGCACATCAAACCACGGCAGGTACAAGGACTCAAACCAGAGCGAGAGAGAAAAAAGAGAGGGCTTGTGGTGTTTTCATTTACCCAGGATGCATCTCTAGAAACTGTAGCTGTGCGGTGCAGATGCCACCCTCGGGAGCCCATATGCTGTTTACAACACGGACGAAAAAGGAACATTAATAACGCGATAATGATATAACACCAAACTTCAAACTGGCACCATTACTTTGTTAGACATTTGTCAAGTTTGAAAACAATCTTGTAATACAGCCAATTTAAGAGATTAGAACATTATTGTGTCGTTGTTGCAGGATGTTTCAAGAATATTTTTGTTTCAAACTCTATTTTCACACCAAATTAAGTAATAGCTATACATTTTTATATCTTAATAATAACAGTTCCTAAAATGTATAAAGAGCACAAGGAATATCATATTTTAGGTTTAAAAAAAAAAGTTAAAAAAAACAACAACAACAGATGAACGATTAAGGTGCTTCTTCAACATTATTGATTCCTACATATTTGAGTTAATTCTGTGTTGTCCTGCAGCTGAGGCTCAACTGCTCAGAAAATTCCTGTTTTCACCTACCCCCTATCCCCGCCCACCTCCCTGTACTAACTCGTGGTTATTTGAAAAAATAAGACCTCGAGTGACATGTAGAGTTGTAAAATGTTACACAAGACAATCCCCTGCTTGTTACGGTGAAATGCCAGGATGAAGAGGCGGAGCTTATCAGTTCTGAAAAGGAAGTCAATGAACCTATTTCTGTTGTTAAGATGTTTTAGATCAATATTGCCGTTTACAATGAGTATAATGTAAAATAATGATCTATGTACTATATTTTATAGATTAATACTAAATAAAAACAGAAAAAGTCATAATTATATCCCTTAATTTTGGAGATTCACTTACAAGCAAACGTTCACATTCACAAGCAGTGATAGTGTCAACATAGACCAAGGACAACAAGGTTAGATAACACGGAAAATGTAGAATATAATGCTGCTTGTCACCATGGAGATTCCACAGTTCACTGCAAACTAAACTTCTAGTCGAGGTAAAAATTCTTGATTAATCTAAATTACAGACGTTTTGACTAGTTAAGATTTGTTCGGATGATGCATTTGATAGAACGAGATTAAGCAAACTGTGTCCGACTTGTTTCAATACAGTACTTCTTACTTTCAGCCACATGATCTGCCAATGGGCTAAGATAACTTTACTTTCCCCAGTGGCCCAGTGAATTTCTTATTTTAAGCTAAATTGTCAGAAATACCTTGAAACCCGTCTCTGCATCACAGAAGCCATCGAATCTCATGGAGTCAAAACTACTCGTATCCAGATAAAATGGCAGCGTAGTTCCAAGTTAAAGCTCAGAGTGATGAACCTTCTCACAGTTTGCATGTTTTCAAGGTATTTCTTTAGCAAAATAGCCTACAATTCAATAAATCAAGACAGATAGATTTAACGCCATACTGTGAAACATTCTGGCCAAACCAACACCGTTTCTGGAGACAGATGGTGTACCTTTCATTTAAAAGTACAGCTGTAAATATTCTGAATCAGTGGCCGTGCTTTCACCAGTACACAGCGCCTGACTGTTCTGTTTCCCCCTTCGCCAATATTTAGACATTTACCGAGCTGTCAAATGCCGTGACAAATGAAAACAGAGGCAGAAAGTCATCCGTCCTGCGTCTAATCACGTCTGCACATCGCTAATAGGGGCCTCGAGTCTCACGCACGGCACCGACGCGTCAAAGCGAACTCGCACAGGGCCAGCGCACCACCATGGACGAGTGCAGCTAGGCATGACGTGGAGTCTGGACAGGAATGTAAACATGTCCACAGACTGCAGGGGCTCATCGCTCCGGGTCTGTGCAGCAGGACCAGGGGTTTAGATCTAGAGAGACGTCAATATGAGGGTGGAGTTAATAGACTGAAGGGAAAGTGGACAAAATTAGCACTGATTTGACTTGAAGGGGCGCACATCTGCACCTGGGATAAAGACTAAGATGTGCGCCTTCAGTTCTGTACTTGCGCCACTGAAAACGTTTCTCTTTTTAGCTCAATGATCTGAGCTGATAATTAATATTTAAAAGGTTGTCTCATGTGCAGAATATTGAGTTAGATTACGCACATTTTGATTGTGAAATCTCAGCACTTTCCTTTAAGGCAAGACAATACAGGCAAATCATTTTTTTCAATTTTTTGTCTTTTGGTCAGTTTGCTCTCTCAACATTTCGGCTTTCATGTGGAAACAACAAACTTGTCCAGTCTGCTCCTAAAATGTACTGCTACTACTACTACTGCTACCAAACTGCACAATCTTGGACTCGACAAGATTGTGACAAAACGTACAGACGGATTTTTAAATATCTAATTGTAAAACTGATTTATTGAAGTTAAGGTCAAATCTAGTTTACTCAAATCTAAATAAGAAACCCAAAATCCCCTCTGTACATTTTTTTTATAACTCATATGTGTACAAAATAAACCAAGAAATTTAAACCTGGTTCTGTCCTTTTTTCAGACTTATATTTCCCAAATATGTGCAATTCTGGCGGTTTAAACAAAAATGCCTTATTTCTACATGAAAACAAGACATGAAAAAAAAGGTCTTAAACCTCGACAGGGGCGCACAACTCGACAGAACACCAGGACTAAACCATGACAAGGACAAAACCAGGACTGGGAGAGAATCAAACTAGATCCACACACCTCGACCGAACTGGGTCCAAACAAAGATGAACGTGAACGCAGCTTCATAGACCGACTTTATTAATCCACAGAAATGACTTAGACCAGTGTTTTTCAACCTTTTTTGAGTTGCGGCACACACTCATGGCACACCACCTACTGCTTAAACATTACCAAATCAAACCATTTAGTAAAAAATATGATCTATAATGAGGCAAATCATTTCTGTGCCACTGTCTGGTTCTGTAAATTTGACAACGGTGATGGTTTTGTGCAGCTCAGAACACTCCAAAAAGGTACATTACATCCACATTTGTGACTCAGATTGGACATTTTTTCAAGGCTGGCTAAACCTCAAGGCACACTAGTGTTCCCCGGCACAAACAAATCAAGGACTTTGACTGTTCTTGTTTGTGAGTGTAACCAATGTGCCAGTTTCATGTCCAGAAAAAATATATAGTAAACAAAATTTCAAGTCTATTGTTTGTTAATAACATGGGCAGATGCAGGAATGCTTGGTGTGTTTTTCTTTGATTAACTATGACGGCTTTTTAATTGTTTCCGTTAACAGTGCCTTGGAGTTGCCTGTTCTTTCCATCTTACTGACATCTACTTCTTTTGTAAACATAAAGAACCTCTCGCCACTTCCCATGAGCACCTGCTTCAAGATCCACTGCATCTTTTTGGCCTAATAACATATCACAGACATAAACCTTGCGCTCTTATTTACACGGAGGAGGTTAGAAGTGATTGGTTGTTTGGTTTGATTCAGAAAGAGGAGGAAGTGAGCAAAGGCCTCTGCCAAAGCATTACACCACCTTAACAGTGATCCATATCCACAGATGGTTTGTTTCTTTGCCAATTTCTGACCCGTTCTAAAACAAAACATCTGCACATATCGTTTGTGTTGGTGTTGATAACAGAAATTGGATTTGTGCTTCATTCTCTCTGGATCATTAACTTGTGAATATTTAGTTTGCACTCCCACACGAATATTGTTTTCTTGCCCCCGACTAATAAACTTTGCAGGCAGCTTTACAGACACGAGGAAAGGAAAACCTGAAAATCTTTTATAATCAACAGATCGGTAAACATAATCCCTTCTCTTTGTATCAGTTTAGCATCTTTTTGCAGTTGTTACCGACCTTTTTTGTCTTGAGTGTCCGTTGTCTCAAACTCTGAAAACTCCCTACGGTATGTACTGGTGTTTCTTTGGTAATTATAAATCTGGGTTCGACTCCTCGACTTGTAGATGTGTGAATGAGAGTGTGTTTGTGAGCGTGAATGCAGGACAGCGGACGAAAACTGGCCCATTCCGGCGTCGTATGTTCACTAACATGTACTGTCCTGACCAAATAAACTAAACAAAAGCTATACATAAGGTTAGTACAACTTTTCAAAGATGAAACTCAAGGCCCTGCTACATTTAGTACAAAAACAAACTGTAACGAAATTGACAAAATATTCTAACATGTTTCCCTCTGAGAATGTTTGAGAATGTAACTGAAAAAAGTATCACAAGGAATTTGGATCAAATCAGAAGTACTTCCCAGTAGTTTATAATATTTCAAAAGGTGTCATAACTTAGCACGTAACTCATTAATAAGCATGAAAACGTGTTCGAACACCGTTGTTGTGAGGAAAAGCTCCACTTCCGTTAAAGTCATTCATTCGAAGCAAACCGGTTCCACGGAGCACAGACGCAGAAATCATTTTAAAGGGTCGCGTTTAAAGTCATAACACCAGCACAGTCTTATCCGTGGACAACAAACTGAACTGTCAAAGTAAGCAGGATTTTTAACATAAAATTCAAGCATTTTCAAGCTCTTTTTAAAAAATTCTACCACTTTCCCAACTTTGAAAACAACATTTAAGTCTTTTCAAGAATTTCAAACACCCGTATGACCCTTGTAACCAATTAAACACAAACCAATGAACCAAAGCGTTTTATATGTTTTAAGAAAAGTCATAGTGGAGTGGGGAATAAGGTTACATCTGCCCTGCACCTGGTCCTCCTCCTGCTCTTGTTTGTGACTGTGAGAGTCTGTTCTGAGGCTGTTCTTGTGAGCTCTGACTCACCCTGACAGTGGCACCAGGCTGCTGCTGTGACACTGCATACTCAGCCCCGGCCGGCCAACGCACTACCTACTTCCACTCATGAGGAATCAAAAAGATGAATAACTCGTGCAGAACTAAGATGACTCTAAACTAGGACTAATTCAAACAAAAAACAAGTTTAGTTAACATTACTCTGGCAGAAAGAGACATATTACGCTTTTTCTGGTACTCAGTATTGAATTATAATATTAGTAGATAGTAGATAGTAAACCCCAATATTGATCTAAAATGTCTTTATAATAGTAACAGGTTCATTGACTTCCTGTTCAAAACTGCAAAGTGAATAAGCCCCGCCTCTTCCTCGTGACATTTCTCTGTAACAAAGTTAAAAGCGTCTACATGACATTTTAGAGTCTACATGTATCACTCAAGTACAGTACAGGGATGTGGGCGGGGATAGGGGGTAGGTGAAAACAGGAATTTTCTAAGCATTTGAGCCTCAGTTGCAGGACAGGCTTAACTCAAACACGCAGGAATCAATCAAAGTCCATCTTTGGATAAACTAATGATTAGTAACAAGATTAAAAGATGCCAAAAGCTTGCAGTGGTCTGATTTTGACAAAACTGTAAGAAAAACAAAGTTTTTGTGTAGTTTGCTCACATAAATGTAAGGAAAAAACTCAAGCAAGTTTCTCATCATGTCATGTTTTCATGTAAAAATACGCCATTTTGTGTGTGAAATTGCCAAATTTGCCCATATTTGGGAGATATAAATCTGAAAAATGGATAGATTCAGGTTTAAATTCCTTGCTTCATTTTATTGATATGTTCCTTAAATAAATAAATAAAACATTTGGATATCTTCTTTAATATTTGAGTAAAGATCTGACTGTAAATTGGTGTAAAAATTCTAAATTTGTCCCACTTTTTTGGGTTAAAACTTTAATAAATCAGGCTTGGAATTAGGTATCATCAAATCCTTTTGTACGATTCGTCAAAATCTTGTCAAGTACCATATTGTATTGTTTGGTGTGTGCAGGTGCGACTTCTAAGGCAGATGCATTGTCTTTAACTGCCTTTACCATGTTGATATAAATGTCCATATAAATCAATAAACTGACTGAAGTTGATTCAGTTAAATAGTAAAACATCTTTAGGTACAAACTTTTCAATGTTGTTGTTTCCAGGTGAAAGCTTGAGAGATCAAACTGGCCACAAAACAAACAATTGAGGAAAAAAAAGACTTTGGGAAAAGAAAGTAATTGAGCTTTAAACAGGACTAAAAGAGGAATGAAGGCAGCCTTTGTGGGATGGTCTCGTAGGTGAGTGTTTGAGCGCAGTAAGACCATGTGGCCGTCGCAGCAGGAGGGACAGGAAGTGAGATAAGAGCAGGAGCTGTGATCGATGAGTCCCCGGGGCCACAGCCTGATGCTCTGCGACCTAATCCCCCCACACCCAATTATTATTAACATCAAATCTGTCTCGTGCAGCCGGGGGTCAGTGACAGCTACTCATGGTGCTCTCAGGATGTCATGGATTTGAATAAACAAAATGGAACAGAACTAGATTAGACTGCACAAAGCATTGCCTCTTCTTAAGGCGAGACACTACAGGCAAAACTCTTTTTTTTTTTTTTCTGTTTTTTGTTCAGTATAAAGGCTTTGATCTGGACACAACCACATCGCCCAGTCTACACCTACAGATGTTTTACTATTTCATTGAATCCTCTTGCATTAATAGATTTCTCTGGAAAATTGTATCCTCAAAGGCTGTTTCTTTAAAAGCATTTTTCTTCGACAAGGACATAAAGATCAGCCCTTAAACTCGCTTACACAAACCAAACTTTACAATCTTGTACTTAAGATTTGACAGAATGTACAGAAGGGTTTGTTGATATCAAATTCAAAGCCAAGTTTAAGTTTTGATTCAAAAAATTGCGGTAAATTTAGAATTTTGAGGCTGATTTTCAGTTAGATGTAGTTTACTTAAAAATAAGATATCAATAATCGCCTCATGTACTGAAGAATTTCAAACCCGGCTCTTGTCATTTTGTAGATTTGGTTGTCTACAGCAGTGGTTCCCAGACTTTTTTGTCTCGCGTACCCCCTAAGCTTTGTTTTACACTCAGAGTACCCCTTAACTTGAGTTTTTGGGCAAATAAATGGGTTTACTAGTCGAATATAGTCAATTATTACTGTTATATTTTTTATTTTAATTATATGTATGATCCAAGATACTCCAAAATATGCTAAATTTACAACTAATGACACTTTTTAACTCAAATAAAAGTATATTTAATCTTCATTTAAAACCTGAAACCATTCCAAGTACCCCCTGGTAATTTCTCAAGTACCCCTTGGGGTCCCCCTACCCCTGGTTGGGAAACACTGGTCTACAGTATGTTTTTCTTGCATTTATGTAAGGCAAGGCAAGGCAAGTTTATTTGTAGAGCACAATTCGTACACAGGGCAATTCAAAGTGCTTTACATAAACAGGAAAAGTTGCATTAAAATCACAAAACACAAAAAGACACACAGAATCATTTTAAAATCATTTTAAAATAAAGTGCTTTAAAAGAGAAGAGTGCAGATAGATCTTTCAGTCATGCACGCCTAAAGAGAAACTGTTTTTAGCCTGGATTTAAACATTGTCAGAGTGGAGGCCTGTCTCACATCTTCGGGGAGACTGTTCCAGATTTTAGCTGCAAAAAACTGAAATGCTGATTCCCCATGTTTAGTCCTGACTCTAGGCACCTGCAGGAGGCCGGTCCCTGAGGTCCTCAGAGAGCGAGATGGTTCATATGGCACTAACATGTCAGAGATGTACTTTGGTGCTTGGCCGTGGAGAGACTTGAACACAAGCAGAGCTGCTTTAAAGTCTATTCTCTGAGCCACAGGAAGCCAGTGCAGAGACCTGAGCACAGGACTAATGTGATCGTACTTCCTGGTTCTTGTCAGGACCCGAGCAGCAGCATTCTGGATGTACTGCAGCTGTTTTACAGCTCGTTTGGAGAGGCCAGTGAACAGGCCGTTGCAGTAGTCTAACCTACTGGGAGACAAATGCATGGATAAGTTCTCTCAAGTCTGGTTTAGACACTATACCTTTAATTTTGGCAATGTTTTTAGGTGGTAAAGGCTGTTGATGTTATTGATTTGATGTGGCTGTTTAAGTTCAGGTCTGAGTCCATTATTACCCCCAGATTTCTAACTTGATTTGTCGGTTTTAGAGCGAGAGACTGGAGGTGACTGCTGACACTTTCTCTCTGTTTCTGCGGCCCAAAGACGATGATTTCAGTCTTGTCTGAGTTTAGCTGAAGAAAATTGTTTTGCATCCACAAGCTGATCTGTTGGATGCAGTGACAGAGTGAATCCACTGGTCCATATTCACCTGCCGTCAGTGAGACATAGATCTGAGTGTCATCTGCGTAGTTGTGATAAGACACATTTGTGCTGAGTATTAACTGACCTAAGGGCAGCATATAGAGGTTGAACAGAAGGGGTCCAAGGATTGACCCTTGGGGCACCCCACAGGTCAAGCTCACGTGGTCTGAGACACAGTTACCAATCTCAACAAAGTACTCTCTGTCCTCAAGGTAGGACTTCAACCAATTTAGGGCAGTGCCAGTGATGCCCACCCAGTCCTCTAGTCTCTGTAGGAGAATCCCATGATCGACAGTGTCAAAAGCAGCGCTCAGATCTAACAGAATTAAGACTGAGGCTTTGCTCAGCGTCAGTGTTCAGGCGGATGTCATTTGTCACCTTGATAAGAGCAGTCTCAGTGCTGTGATGAGGTCTAAAACCTGACTGAAAAACATCAAATGAGTTGTTTATTAAGAGGAAGTTTGTGAGCTGTTTGTAAACAACCTTTTCGAGGACTTTGCCTAAAAATGGCAGATTTGAGATGGGCCAGTCATTTTTCAGTACTGAGGCATCAAGACTTCTCTTCTTTAGGAGAGGCTTAATGACAGCAGTTTTCAAGGCCCTTGGGAATGTTCCAGATTGAAGCGACATGTTAACTATGTGAGTGAGTGGTGTTAACAAAGTGCTCAGAACAGACTTTAGAAATCTGGTGGGTAACACATCGAGGCAGCATGTAGAAGAACTCAGACTGGTAATGATCTCTTGGACAGTTTTGTCAGTTACAGGTGCAAACTGAGTCAGCTCTAAATGTGTAGGTGGTTTTAAAGTTATTATTTGCACTGTGGAATTTATGGCATTTTAATGTTGTGAACCTTGTCATTAAGGAATACTGCAAACTCATGGCGCTTAGATGTGGAAATTAGTTCTAACGGCAGCTGAATGGAGGGGTTTGTTAGTCTGTTTACTGTTGCAAACAGAGCACTTGAGTTATTACTGCAATTTCCAATTATTTCAGAAAAAAATCCTTCCCTTGTTTTACATAAAATGAGGTTGTACATATACAACTTTTCTCTATAAATCTCTTTATGAATCTGGAGCTTTGACTTGCGCCATTTCGCTCAGCCCTCAAGGCACTCCCTTTTTGTGCCCTGACTGACTCATTATTCCTCCATGGCGCCTTCTGCTTATTTTTAACCATTTTAACCTTCATAGAGCAATGGTGTCCAGAACATTCAAGATATTCGATGTAACAGAATTTAAAAAGTCGTCAACATTTGAACATGAAGGATTTTCAAAGTTTATCATTTCGACGATGAGTGCACTTGTGCTGTCATTTATGTGTCTCCTCGAACAACTGCAGGACCAGTCGGTGATTTGGGAATAACAGACATGTCAAAGAAAACACAGAAATGATCAGACAGTGCCACATCGACCACACTGACGTTTGAAATATTAACCCCTTTAGTAATTAGCAGGTCCAGAGTGTGTCCTCTGCTGTGAGTGGGGCCACTCACATGCTGAGTAAGACCAAAGGTTGCAAGGACAGCATCCAGCTCTTTAGCGTTTCTTGTCGCAAACATTATCCACGTGAACATTGAAATCACCTGTAATGACCAAACCGTCAAAGTCTGTGCATACAACTGAAAGCATCTCAGTAAAATCATCAATAAAACCTTGGCAGTGCTGGGGAGGCTTGTACAGGACAATGTAGAGTATGGAGGGAGACTGTTTTAGCTCCATTTTAAAAGACAAATACTCAAATGATGAAAACACCCCAAAAGACAACCTCTGGGTAACTATTTTATCTCTAAAAACTGCACAGACACCTCCACCCTTTTTGTTGTCGCGTGTTTCAGATTCAAACTTGAAGCTGGTGGAGTCGCTTCTATTAGAACTACATTCCCGTGTTTTTGTCAAGCCATGTTTCAGTTAAAAACATAAAATCAAGATTATAAGAAGATATAAAATCATTAATTGAAAGTGATTTGTTACATAATGATCTGACATTAAGCACAGCAAGTTTCAGATTAGTTTCAATGTGACTGGACGTTATCTTTTCACAGGGAATGTAAGTAAACTACACACGACATTTCAACTTGATATCTTTAAATGTAAGATATTTTCCTATTCGTCGCTGTGTTTCGCCTTAACCAATACACTGATCCTACAAACAAAGCATTGCATTAACTTTGTGTCTCCGTTTGTAACATTACTTGTTGTGTTGGTGTGAATGTGTTTGTACAATGGTTTGTACAAATTGGGATTGATAATACCTGCTGTGATTGAATGAGAAACGATGGAATGAGGTGGAGGTGTTAAGATTCTACTTCACAGCACATTAATGGAGGAAAGGGTGGATTCTAGCAGATGCACCATTTAGATTGGGATGTCTGAACTATGCGGCGCTCTGATCAAATTGTGTTGGTAGTATGTTTTGCAGTAAAATTGGGAGTAAAGTCTACTACATAACATAAATAAATAACTATTTGGATGTTAAAAAGACCTGATATGAATGTTCCAAACCTTTTTAAAAAGTGTGGTGGCTCATCAAAAGTACGTCAAATGCAAAATTTCACTTCACTTCATTGTCATAAAGTCTGCGCCGTACAAGTTTCAAAATGGTGAAAAAGTTTGGCCACCCTTGATTCAGATTTTTGTTGTTGCAGTGCTTCAAATAACCACTAGGACGACTGTCGTTATCGTCAAGATGTTTCTTTCGGTGTGTTTGACTTGCCTTACCATCCACGTCTAAATGTTTTTCCAATACTTTACAGAAAATGTGGAACCAGGTCTTCTCTCCAAGAGTTAAGATGCTCCAAGATTAGCCAAACTGAGAAATACAGGTTCTGTTTATATTAAAACAAACATTGCTGCTTATTAGTAAAAAAGAAACAGCTTGCCGAATCTATCTATGGTCAAACTGAGTTATAGCAAAAGTTATTTATTTCGTTCTGAATGTGACAAGAATATTTCAGAGAGCAAATGTCATCTGCTATTGCGACACTTGTTGGCGAAATGACTTGCTGTGAGCCCCGTCCCAAACCCTCAAACGGAAAGTAGAAGGCTCGTTTCTGATGCATGTGGTAGCTTTTAGTGTGCATATTCTCCCACATTCTGATTACATGCAGTGAATCAATAATCCCTCTCAGACAAACAAACTGACATGTGTCAAAAGTGTTGCTAAAGTTGCAAAATAGAAACACGCTGACTGCAATAACGAAAACCAACAGCTTGACATGTTCTGCCTGACTGAAACATTTACAAATTACACATGTGTTCTTCGTTCAGAAAGATGCTTTATTTTTCCAGACTACTTTCATTTTTCCCCACCAGAGCCTGTTTGTGAGTCTTATGTAAACCTGGCATGGAGCAGCTTGAGGCACAGCATGACAGAACTAAAGGCCAGCGATGGTTTGAGTGCAGCAGGGGACTTAATGATTAATTTAGCAGCAGATAGACAGATGACACGCTCAGGATCCACCCAGATTGCATAAGGTTAGCCTCCAAACACACACTGATGATGAACCGCTGCTGCCTGATGTCTAATCACGCTGGCAGGACCGAGGGGTTTTGTCGTGCGACGCTCTCTTCTCCTCCAGGCGGTAGTTATGCACATGTGGGCCCGCTCTGCGCTCATATAAACACTGGGATACTGCTGCATCATTCAGCCTAGAATTGGATAAAAAGAAAACATTTGGTTTTCATCAACAAGGATTTGCAACGTCTACACATGATTTGTTGTTCACACTGTACGTGAACGGCAAGACTGTAATCTCTCAGCGCTGGAGGAGACACTACGCCACAGTTTTGTTCAAATATATCAGGAATCAGTACAAACAGGACAGAGACGCTTTCATTTAATTGATTTCCGTTGGATAAGAGTAAAAAAGAAGTGTCTTGAATTGATAAGGTTCCACAACTTTCAGAGCAGAGTTACAGAGTTACAGTTACACTAACAACAACTAGCATGCTAATGGTGCACTTCCAATAAAACCCTCTGATGATTATGATCTGATGACGGTCTCATAGAGCGGTGGTTCCCAACCTTTTTCTCTGATATTTTAGTGACCCAATCATCCTTCTCCTACCTAGGAAGCCACTGTATTTGCAGAAAAAATATAATTGTTTTCTGGTTAATAAAGAATTCTTAACATAATTAAGAAGTTAACACAACAATAATGATAATTAATAAAGAATCTTAACATAATTAAGAAGTTAACATAACAATAATAATAATAAAATACTTTATATAAGCAATTAAAATTCAATTCCCTAATTAGAATTTACAAAATCTAGTTCTAGGACCCCCTCAGAATCTTTAGGGACTCAAATTTGGGTCCCAACCCCCCAGGTTGGGAATGACTTTCATAGAGCTGCTTTAACAATATACCTGTCCTGGGACAACACAGATTTTGTTTAATCAGAATCAGAATTGGTTTATTGCCATTGTCAGTGATCAAAATAAAACATATAATAAAAACAATGAATAAAATATAATAAAATATATAGAAGAGGCATGCTATTTTATGAAAATAATGGTTACAATCAGAATTCTAATGCTTTAAGTGGTAACTGGCATGTGTTATTCTTGAATAACCACACAGCTCCGACAACAGTTAATCACATGCTGCTGTTAAATCAGTGTCCACTACATGATTTTGACTGTCTGCGACAAAAGATTTCTGATCATAGGAAAAATCTTGAGTCATAGCTCAAAATTTTGGCTCTTGGGTCTCAGAATGAGACAAGGAAAAAACCTAACTTTAAAACCATCGTACAACCAAAGACAAGCTGCGATTGATATAAAACACGTCTGATATTTTGGAATCTTGGTCGCAGAGTGAGCCCTCCTGTCGCTGCGTCTACAGTCAATCTCTGTCAAAAATGTAAACACAAGTGCACCTCAAAGTGAAGCAGAAGAGCTCAAAATGGACCTTATCGTCCCATTTCTATTTCATTTAGTAAGAAATTTTCAAATGCAAAAACATCACAAGCATGTAACACTTGCCTCTGCAAACAGGTCTGACAGCGACACATTTATCACACGGAACCTGAACAGATATTCACAAACTTTGGTCACAGCAACAACTGATCATGTGAACCATCGCACAAAGTGACTTTTAATTCATCACGCCTTGTAGTGTGACATCCATACATCTTATAAGACAAAAAAATGTATGCACTGGACGCCCGGCTTTAGAAGGGATTAGCTTGTACTGAAACTGTGATAACTGATCCCTGAAAAAGGATTGTTTTTTATGTTCACCAATTGGGTATTATAGTTTGTGGGACCATGTTTTAAGCAGATTAAACAACTCAGAGCCGTGCGTTACACAGTTTTATCGCAGTCTGCTAAAACTCTGCTGTGCTTCGTTGTGTTAAATCAGTGCAACGCAAATTGGGTCAAAAGTGTCCATCCACCAAGGCATTGCTTCAATCTCGTAATGGTAAAAAGCTGTGCTCAGACCAAACAATCCAACCTGGGAAGAGCTCAAGAATTATGTAATTATGCAAAGTGATATACAAGGACACCAATAATGTCCCCAAAACATGAAGCAGACTTTAGCCATGAGAGCTTACGTGACCTGAAGCATCATCTGAATCTGAATTTAAGTGCGGCCTTAAAAAGTTTGCACTGCCAAGTCAAACACATAACACACAGTGGCACATTGTAACGCATGGGAAAATCATTAACCTGATAACCACGAACCAGCACCCACAGCCCAGAGCAGAAATATGTAGGCTAAATAACAGCAGCAACGGCAGGCCTGAGTCAATATATGCATCTGGACTACAGCGCAGAGAAATAAACAGGTCAGTCTGGGTGAGCCGTGGGTTAGTATTTCCATAAACCATAAAATATACGCAAACTTAAATGATCCTAACTGGAAGCACTTGAAGATTTGTAACAACACTCTAGAGTTCAACGTGAATTTGAACAATATATATGCAGTAACATGATGCGATGTGACACTTTTATGCACTGCCATTTTGACTACGGAGGCTGCTATGTCTCAAAAAAAAGGATTATTCTTCTATAATATCTGCCAAGACCCTGTTTGTCGCCAGAAATGGATTAGCGGCATCAGGAGGGACCAATGGACTCCAGCAGCAGCCGGCTATGAAAGTTACACATTAAATTACATGCTAATAATCAATTCATACCAATGTACGTCATATCAATAATAGAATCCAGTTGTGGCTGGTTGGCGATGTGTTATTTCAATAGGAAGTGTTTATTCTTTTCCTGTTAATAAATGCAAAAAAGTTCAGAAATGTTGGGTGAAAGGTGTTGCTTTTTGCCAATTAACATCTCGCAGGCCAGTCAGTGCAGATACTGAAGCTTTGGAACAGCTTTTAACGACTTTCAACTGGCAAAGACCTTCATCAAAGTAAAAATATTTAATGCAGCACTATTGCCATACACAAGGAAAGGTTTCAGACACTTACAGGCCATGTTTCAGTTTTTACAAGTTTGCAAGTCCATTATGTTTGACCTGTGCTAATCACCAATACAAATCATTTATTAGCATTTTTTACATAACTCGCCCCAACAAAGCCAAACCAAAATGCAATTTGTTGTCTGAACCACAGCTGACAGTAAAGAAAAGTACTGTTCTGATGTTTGAACAGTTTAAAGCAGATTTCTTTTGGAGTTTATATTTGTTTACATTAGGACTAGAACCAAGATGGCTGCGGGCGTCGTACAGGTCACAAGTCTGGCAGGAACCAATTACACAAATTCAGACTTAACGTTGGCCTGATTACCTACTGTCTTATATTTTTGCATCAGACCAGAACACACAAGTCCATGTTCTTGAAAGCTTTGAGGGCTCGTCCGTACAGAGAGCAGCTGTGGACGAGCTTAGATACAAAAGTGGCACGTTTTCGCTGCGTTTAAGTGGTGCTGGCAACTCGGTTTGTCCACAGTTTGTCTTCTTGAAGTATTGCCCAGTTAATTTTGAGTGAGATGTGTCATTTTATTTTATGTTGCACCCTGACAATCTAACAGCAGAGGTCGGCTACAACATACAATGACGTCCTCAAAATGGAGACTTGGAAGATAAACATTGTACACTCAAATTAATCTAAATTTTTACTGACAGCAGACAGAAAAAATACAGAATAAACCATGTTGCCCTTTCTACTTTGCGTTTTTTCTGTTTAAGTTCTTCCTCAAGCTGATTACATTTGTCTTTTCAAGATGTTCTACTACAAAATGTCACCTAATCACAAGTACATTCACCTCCTAAAAACGAGCCGCGCAAAAACTGAATGACTGCACTGATCCAGAAGTTCAGTGGGTGACTGAGAAAGAGTGTGGGTGAATGTGAAGACTTTGAGTAAATCGTTCCTGCTGCCAATTTCTAAAATCACGAGCAGTGAGAAATCGAGGTGAACCAGGTCTTAATAAAGTGCATTTATGTATTTTACAACGGAGACCCATCCCACACGCGCTTACCCAGCATGCTCCACTGATCTGGTGCCTAATGAAAGACTTCATTATGAGTCTAGGGCCAGTACTTATGCACCCACACTCTAATGATACCTGTTCCACCTTCATAAACTCTGACACCACAGACTTTGAACATAAATCTGCTTTCTTCTCTCTGCACTAATTAATAAAGATGGGCCAGACACTGTGGCTCTTGGGGATCATTTGATGATGAGGAAAATTGTGAAATATATCATTAAAATGAACAGTTTTGTGTTGAGTCAGCAGAGGCTTTGTAGTTTTAGAAGGAGAAGCATTACAGATACAGATAAGTCATTTGGATTATGAAAAACAGGCAACTTATGTATTTGTAAAGTATCATTATTTATAAATGAGGTTTTGTGAAGCAACTGAAGGAAACTGGCCCTTTACGTTTGACCCATGCATTCGTTTTGAGTATATTTTGGGAATTGTCTTTTGAGCCAAAAAGGATTTTTTGGCTCATGGGATTAATTTGACAGGACAGCATAGCGTTAAATGGGGATGAGAGAGGGAAGGACATTCAGGAAATTGTCAGAGCCGGGACCTAATTCACTGCTGCGTCCATCTGCACAGAGTCTGGCATTTGTGCGGCACGGTTTCTGGAATTATTACAAATTTATCGGCATTAACAGGAATATATGTATCTGACTTTTTTGGGTGTAAATGAATACATTTTGTGTTTTCCCCCAAAAAGTATCTTTCTGAATTGCTTTCTGAATCTGATAATTGTATGAGTATTTTATATCTCGTCAGCCCGGAAGAAAGAGCTGAAAGCAGATCTTTTTTGCTGTGTGAAAATTAGGTGCTCCAGTTTTTAAGAGCCTTTAAGCTTTTACATTCTTAAATTAATTGATTTAACTAATCTTAAATTAAAATGTTTACTTCCTGGTTGTAAATCATCACACTTTTTATTCTGTAATTGTTACCTAGCAACCATGTTGTACAGCGGGCCAAAACAACTCTAATGTCACAAAAATTATTATTTAACAAATCAAAATATATGAGAATACTTTTATTTGTTGAATTCATGTTATAAAGGTCAGAAATATGTGTTCCTTGTGTGTAAATTGGCCCAAACTTTTGAATGGTGTCTCTGTGATATAATCTTGTTTTAGAACTCTGCTCTACTTCCTGTAATTTTGAACATATTTTTCAACTTTTCTTTGCAAACTGACTGGTGTAAAACTAACATTTATAGTTACAACACGTATTATTCCACAAATACAGTCAAAATCTCATAAAAACCTGTCATACACACTTTAACACTGCTGAAGGTTATGCAAATATACTTTAATATCTGTTCTTTTACAATCACAGCCGAAACAGTACAGCATCCAAAAGAAGTTTAAAGCATCGATAGCATCTTTTACAGCATTTATTGGGACAGACGTGTCTCCACGGACTGTTCATAGTGTATTTTATGTTTCTGGAAAATGTCTGGGAATGTTCTACCGCTTTTCAACTCTAATCAGGAGTAGTATTCCTGGCTAGAGAATAAAACTATTGCTCATGAAGGAGAAACAAATAAAATGCCACCACTGCACACAGCAGCTTCAAATTCAACACTCCATAAAATACAAGCTGTTTCTTTTTCGTCTAAACATGTTCACTTGCGTATTTTCGGAGTCCATCTGTAAGTGTCAAAGTGTTAGTGGCTTCTCAGTGGGAACAGACCCCTATAACGGCTGAGGTCACCGCCTTACGGCCCCAAAGCTGCTGGAGTTCAAAGGTCACGTATCCTCCAGGGAAACCATGGCGACGCCCCAGAGTCCAGAGACCACAAACAACAACAGAGTGAGCTCACAACACCGGCCTCAGTCGCTGCAGCCGTCGCTGGACTTAACGAGACAAACACGAGCCCAGTTGATCTTATTTGTCCGTTCGTTGATTGCATAACGTGATCTGTGGCGTGTCGGTATGTTGTCGTTCCATAATGAGCTCAAGGACCCTTCGCACAGTCCCCACGTCCAGGCTGTGAGTGTTCAGCTCGTTTAGCGTCCGATTAGCCCCAGGACAAACAGCTCGTGGTGACCTCAGACCACCGCAACCAAAACAAAGGCTCGCAAGGTCGAACGGGTGATTTTGAACCGTGAAGTGTTTGGACTCACTGAGCGTTTTTCACTTTTACGCCAAGGTCAAGAAGAACTGAAAACAAATTAAAGTCTTATGTCTTTGTTTCTCATTTCACTTCTAATTCACACTGCAAATGTTCAGAATACCAGATTAAAGAGGATTGGAGACACAACACATTTTCTATGATTAACTGACATAAACAATACGTATAAGCAATAAAATATAAGCAACTATTTGAATTTCCAAGGTAGAAATGTAAGTTTATTTGCTTATATTATAAAAGTTGGACAAAATTGCTTAAAAGTTGTATTTGAGTTCACCCTTTGAGGTATAGTTTGTTTGGTTTTGTTTGTATTCGTCCAGTAAAACCTATCAGAAAACTAAAATCAGAAAATTGCCTCAAGTGTCTATCATAGTCTCATATTAAATAAACAAAGAATGTAAAATACAACAGTAAATGTCTTTAAACCAGGCTCTGATATCGCTCGCAATTATCTGAAAATACCTTGACTTTTCATATTTTGTGATATTTTTGGGTAAATCCCAGTTTGTTCAATTACAATATGTTCCTCTTCACTTTTGCCTCATAATTTCCAAAATGTTGAATGTTTTCTTTAACAAACTTTTAAAGGACTTAAAAAAAAACTGGCCTTTAGGCTGAAAGAAAGACAAAATTATACCGCATTTGGCATTCATAGCAGTAATTGCATTGCAATGGTAAAGAAACACTAACAATAGGCCTATTTTCAGAAGCAACAATGGCAGAGGTGCTCACAGCAAGAAGGTCCCATTTGATTTACAGGTTTTCCATCAACCAAAAACATAAAAAAAAGTTTTAGAGAACCGTTCTTTGTCTCACTGTAGGGAAATTACTTTTGCTCAAACTGAGCTCACGATCTGGAGATGGGCAGTTTATAAGATAATACTGTAGTTTAGTATTTAGTGGTTATTTTTCTGTTTCTATAAACGTAGTCTATTTCTGCCAAAGACATTTTAGAGAGGCTACTACTCCTTCCATTTCTGGTTTTGTTTTATAACAGCAAATCAAGTATCCTGAAATCTTCTCTTCAATCTCTTGATGTTTGACTTTTACAAATGGAGAGTGCCTTGGTGGTGGAAAACACAACTCTGTTCCCATTTTTCAACAACCTTGAGCTGTCAAAATGCCGAAATGCTAAACTCAAGCTAATAGGCCTCACGTGTATATTACATTATAGACTTGTCCTTTAGTAAAAGTCAATTGAATTAAAGAGCGTTTAAAGTGTTGTGTAGCAGACTAAGTAGGTTGCCTGTTGGGTTGATGGATGGGACCTTTCTGCCAATTTCCCTTTGAATTAACATAAAACCATACATCACTGTTCATTAAATCCCAATTTTGCTTTGACATTTGGACTGGTTAAACTGATTGTTACCAAGACGTGTCAAGATTCAAAGTGTACCGCCGTCAAATCCGTGTTTTTGCCGCTGCTAATCACATCACCATCACCTAATGCAGTTACCAAGCTTCCTCTCAATCCATTTTCGAAGTAGGTTTCCTGCTTTGGCTACGGCTAATCTTGTCCAGTTCAATAGAAAGACATGGTTTTTGCCTGGTAACTCGGCCAATAATGGCGCACTTGAGCTGGGACCACCTTGGAGAGGCTTTCTGAGTGGAGCCTTGCACCGGCCATCGAAGGGAAATAAAGACACCCATTCATTGACTTATTGGCTTGAATCTTGTTGACTTTAGTGGAGGGGGAGAAAACAGAAAAACATATGCGTATTTAGATGGCTGCAGACTCCACTTTGGACGGGACTGACTGAAATGTGCTGTGCAAATCACCAAAGGCAGTGCTACTCTGTGGCTGGGTTCACACTTGCATAGACATATCACGTCAAATTTGGGACCAAACTGGGACTAAACCCGTATTTAACCCTTGTTCTTGCTGTTTTAGATTTGCACTGATCAGAAAAAGTACCTATCTTACATTTAAAATTGTATGTTGAGTGATTACCCATGAAAGTTTCAAAGCAATGAATTAAAAACAAATTGGTCTTTGGCATCAAGTTCGAGACAAGCCCCAAGTCAAAAACAAGCAAATCTAAGCAAAGTCCCAAATCCTTTTAGTTTCAAGTCCTCACTGTTCATCAAATTACCATATACACCTTGACTTTTTTGCAATTTATTTGCAATTGGTAAATGGTCTTTCTCAAAAAAGTTTGAGAAGATATTTTCTATTTATTTGAGAAGCATCTAGTGTCTCAAGTCACAGGGCTTAAGTCTAAGTCGAGTCCCGAGTCACTGGTGTTAAAGTTCCAGTCAAGTCGAGTCCATTGTATCCTGTTCATCATAAAAATGTCACCACTTTGACTTTAGAATGGAGAAAAGTGAAACGCCTGCTCATTCAGGAGTAGGTTTCTCACAAGGAAATATAAATAAAAAACCAAGTGACATTATTATAAAGTATGTTTGACACTTTGACATTCTTGTTTATTGTGATTAGTATGTATCTTAGGATGGCTCAGACTGTGCTGTACAAATCAGAGGGCGTTCCACTCGGTCTGACCTCTCACACCTCCAGCTTCTCTCGTGGTCTGGATGTTTTTGTGGACGTGTGGCGCTGCACTCTCTGTGGAAGTCCCGGTGTTCTGTACAATATGTGTTCTAATCAAACAGGACTTAATGGAGCAGAATAGACGTACACAATGATGACGTCCTTTCTTTGACCCCGTGCTGTAAACGAGTGGAGTTAAACCTGTGCCTGACTCAGCGCCCTCACGCCCTCATGTTTACTGAGGACCATCTCTGCTGCTTCTCCTGCTGTTTGTTCACACTCCATTGACTCACAGTGGAGCCAGCTCTGGGACAATAACAATGACACTGACACCGTGTGTGGGGTAGAGACATCTCGCTCAACACAAGGGTTATAGAATCAAGAAGGAAAGTATTTCTGTGGTAACATTGACACAATTTGGATTTAATGTAAAACAGTATTTCTTATTGATTTTGACTTAAAGCTGTGTAGGATCTGCCAGCACCTCCTTGTCTCCATGGAGATGTTATTGGTTTTTGCCTGGACCGTATGGCATTAAATCTTACATTTATTCAATTGCAGCCTGACAAAATAAATAACTTAAAATACATACATTCTTACGGTGAGTGGGATCGTCTCTCCACAGATCTGACCTGCAACTTGGGCTGATGGCATTATCTGCTCGTCTCCATGGAGATAAGACACATTTCCCCAGGAGGGCAATAAAGTGTATTGTATATTGCATGTATAAACACATTTTATGTCATGCTGTGGGACATTCAGGTAAAACAAGTGCAGTTGGGCTGTTTATTTTTAAATTGGCTAGCACATTTTACCATACGCAAATCAGTCTTTACAAAACAGCAGGTTGATCTATTGACTTTTGGTTTATAGGCCTATATTTCAATTATTTACATAATTTACATAAACAAGATTTAAACAATAAAATCTAATTGGCTGGACAGATCACAGAGACGGAGCCCCCAAACTGAGTCTCCTCACCCTCAACATCTTCCAGTTCAATAAATAATTGTTTGCATATCTTTGTGGTGGTGGGGTCCGTGCAAATGAAATCCATTTATCTTTACATAAGGAGAAATGATCAAAATTAACATCCTATAAGACAAAAGTACACTTCCCTATTTTGCATATAATTTTGCTGTTTGTCACTTATTTATATGTGAGCTTTTGTCATTTTTATGTATTATTATCTGTAATTAAGAATCAGGATTATTTATCTACACCATGTCTAAATATCTAAAGCGTAGAAAGATACAGTTTGGAGACTGGACCCCCTGCATAAATCACACAAAGAGAGTGGACAGTGGCGTGTATTAACCCCGTTTGCTTGAGTGCTCTTTAGAGTGTGTGTCTGTGTTTATTAAAAGTACATGTAAGCCTGGTCTGTGGTCTATTCATGTCACTGGACTTGTTTTATGTTTAGATATTGATCCCAAAAGCCTAATAAACACTGCAACACGGCCCAACAGCACAGCACAGCTATCTTAAAATCACATTTTCATCTGGATTTGAGTAGTTTTGACTCCAATATTTAACTGGTTTTAAGGTATTTCTGACTAATCAGGCAATAATTTAGCTTCAAATAAGAAAATACATTTGCCAATAGGGTAAATAAAATGATCTTAATCCAGTGTCTTGAATCAGAAGTGATTTATTGAGTTTGAAACAAGTAAACTAATCTAGTTCCATCAATTAAATATAGTCTCAACTGATCTTAACCCATCTAGAGATTCATTTTTTGCCGTGCATATCTTAATGGGGCATTGTATACATTCTCTCTACATCAACTGAGGCAATGAATGAATGTTTAATCTAAGCACATTATATTCAGTTGAGTATTACAGTAAAATAAACAGATTAATTGCCTAAATAGCTGGTAGTGAGAGATGTGTAGAAATATATGGGTTCTGTGATTGATGTATTACATTCAGCAATGTTGACAGAGTGAGAAAACTAAATGAACAAAGAGTACACGTACAGTAAAAGTGATTCTGGAATTACTTATGTGGGACCCAGCCAGGATTAAGCTCAGTCCTTTGTCTCCCAATCAGTCCAGTCGGGATTAAGTCCAGTTTTGAGAATGTATGAGCGAGGACAAAGACCCCACTTAGGCCTCTGATGCAAATATGAAACAGTACAGTAAGGAGCGATGTTGTTTTTTAACAGGAAAAAACATTGCAGTTAACACTGATCAGTAGCAGTACCTTACTTTGTTTTGCTTTGTTTTTTTTCCACCTTATTTCGCTCACTTTTGCCTCTTTGTGCCTCAGGTCTGCCCTCCTGTAGTAAACGCACTTCTAATTCCATTCACGTAAATGGCGAATGAGGGAAAAGTCTTGGCGCTAAAACATTATGTAAAGTAGACTGATTTGTCTAAAATGTTTAAAGTACCCAAGCAACAAGTCACAACGCTCCGATTTCCTGGTCAGCCTGAAAACACCTTTGCAGTCCGTGTATAACTTATTTTCCATTGAGCTCGTCTGCCCCGTGTAAACTACAATGGAAAAAGATGGCGGCGCCCACGACAACTTCCAGAATAAGGTGAATAGCAGATGCCGTTCAATAAACAATCTTTGTGAGATTTGGATCTTGTCTCTTGATCTTGCAAAAGTATCTTTACGTAAAAAAGACCTATTGTGGATCACACTTATGGATCATCATGTACGAATAAATAAAACGCTTAATGCAACGTCGAGTGGTTAAATGACAAAGGGGGGTCAATTGGTCAAAAACTCCTAAAACTCGATTTTGCATAATAGGTCTCCTTTAAGGCTCGAAATAGTAACTTTACTTAAGGCCAACTAGAAAGAGTGCAATTTTAACTAGACTTTTCTTGGCCATTTTGGAGAGAAACTGTACTGTAAGGTCATGTAGGACTTGTGTAATTGTTTGTATCCAATGCCGTTGTGAATTATGTGCAATGCCTTTTTTCTGTGGTCAGAGGAGTGGATATACTGTATTACAAGTGAAACTGTGTTTGAATGATGTCTGTCTTTATTTCTCCATTACGTGACAATAAAGGCTTATCTTATTTTAATGTGGTTGGATCACATGGGTCAGATTGTATGCCAAACCCACAACGAAAAAAATACCCTAAAATTCAGAAATGGGACTTTTATGCACTCCAAAAATATTTCTAGTTAAGTTCAAATGACTTGAATTCAGGATATTAATCTTAATTTCAACAAATTTGAATAGTTTAGACGCATTTTTATTCATGGACCTAGATTATTTTACTTGTTTAAAGGTGTTTTTGACTGTTTGACTGTTTCTGGTCATTTTTTCTTATTTCAAGCCAAGTTGTTTGCCAATAAAATAGTTTTTACTTACCTCATTGGCAAATAAATTTTCTTATTTTAAGCTAAATTATCTTATAACCAGTCAGAAATGTCTTGAAACCAGTGAAATTGTCTATGCCAAATATGCAAATTAATATCTTCTGGTCAAAATTCCTAAAAATAAGCTTAATATATTTAATTCAATTCATTTATTACAAGTCCCTAAAACTAATTTTTAGTCAAATTTATTTCAGTTTCAAACAAAGAAATTTACCAAAACATACAGAAAGTCCCAAACTACAGAGTCTACAGAGAATAGTTTGCTCCAAAGGGTTCAGAAACAGCTTCAGTTTTGTCAGGTGTTTTAGGAAAATTATTAAGGGGTTAAAAGGGTTTGACATTTTGTTATTCAAGACTAAAGCAATGTCATGTTTCAAATCAATACAGAAAGAAAATAATAAATACATTCACACTGCAATTAATCAAATTCAAATTGGGTTTTACATCAGACTTGGACAACCCTGTGTCAGTGAAAGTACTGTTGCCATGACAGAGCTCAGAATCAAATCAGAAAAGCATTCATTTTAACTTTTTGTTGTTTTTTTGCCATATTACCCAAGCCAATCCAAACTGAAAAGCCTGCTCCACACTCTCTGTATCTGTCTACAGTCCATTATTTCTGATTAATCTGTTTGTTCCGTTCATAAATGAATAAAACTTTTATATTGGAGCGATCAGTCTGCGTCGCAACAATCACCTGGAGTCAGAATCCGTGAGACATTAACACAGAGAGATGTGTCCAGGCAGGAGCCGTGTCAAAACCAACCCTTTAATCGTTATTTACTGCCAGATGTAACCGAGACTGCTAGATATTTTATTGTTTTACCCTTAAGCATTATTTGTAGATTTGTAATTTTATTGGAGAAGTTGATTGACGTATAGTTCTGAGGATTCCTGCTTCTTTTTGTGGAAACACTGGTTGACATTTTCTGTAATTTCGCCATTTGATATGTAAAGCTGTTATTGTTCTGAGTGGAGACAGATGCCGTTTTTTGGCCAAACTGTACCGCAGCAAAAAGCTTTTAGAGTTGCCAGTTGCTTCAAAAATAGATCTGCAATTATCAGCCGATGGATCAAATTGAAAAGGTTTTGTTTTTTTGGAAATTCAGACGCTGTGTTCGAGGTTCTTTGGTTGTGTTTGGTTCATTGGTCGGCAAGAACGTGTCAGTGGAGAGTTAAAGTTTTCAGCAGAACCAGAATAAGACAGATGGTTAAAGGCACATTATGTAACTTTTCTGGTGGAGCGTCCATGCTTTAAATAAAAATGATATCATGACAAACAAGAAAATTATAAAAGTAGACAGTTTAATTTCTTGATCAAGGGAACACTTTTGCACATGACAAAGACAGCTGTAGTCTTTTATACAGAAAGATGTTTTATTGCTTTGTGTCTTTATATTTTTATTCTATTTCTTGTTTTTAGGTACTATTTATTTACTTATATTTTTGTGTTTTGTGCAGCAAACATTTCAGTTCATAAAATGTTCTGTACAAATTGGATTGGATTCTAAAATGCATGTATTCAGGGTGAGTTGATATGATTGAACGTCTTCAGGTCTGGACGAGTCATTCTCCTGGAGATGTCGTCCTCTTAAGATTGGGTTTATCATTTTTAAAAAACTTTTTTAATTCTCTAACAGTCCGCCACCTGCTTGTCATGGAAATGGTCCTGTTTTGCTTGGAAGCTTCTGTCTTTTGTTAAACTTATTTACAAGAAGGTGATGCCACGAGACCAAGGTACAAGTCAAGGGCCTCTTTACTTTAAGACTTTAAGTGTAAATCTGAGAAAAAAAATGTACATACAATATGCACGAAACACAAACATCCAGACTTCTCACCCTCTTTTTCATCTCTAAAACCCTCAGCTTCCAAACTGGAGGTTTTCAATTACTTCTGTGTCATTTTCACGCCTTTTTATAGATCACAAATGTCACAGGTTAATTTTGAAATATAGAAAAAACGATATTTAGGGGAGTTTATTTGCACCCAAAATCCCAAAACAGTTTGCAAACAGTGCCCAAATATTTACAGTGCATGAAAAAGCCAAAACTAAAACAAAGTGGACACCAGGACACTAGGACACCAGGACACCAGGACACCAGGACACCAGGACACCAGGACACTTACAGCAGGCAGCATCTGGTCCTAGGAGCTTCACTTCCCCCAAATGGGCAGAGCTCTCCTTTTATACCCCCCAGCCCCTCCCCTGGGCAAACTAACTATCAAATTATGGGGGTTTCTGGAGAAATTAAACAGATACAAACAAAATTCCCAAACTCAAAAGGTACCTTTAAATCACAAAAAAAAATTAACTAAATAACCCTCCATACGGCTTTAACTTTAACTCAAAAGAAATGTCAAAAAATAACAGCATATGCACATAACTCTGAATGGTCCAGTCCTCAAATCACGTGGTGCCGACAAGCGCGCCACTTTGAGGGATTTAGTACAGCATCAGGAAGTGCTCCGGTTTGGCCCCCGGGACCGGAGGGAGGACTGAAGGTGCAGCAGGTGAGAGCTGCAGCGCGAGTGTGCGCCCTCAACGCTCCACAGCACGGAACCAGAGTCCAGATAGTGGGGAAACAGTTTGTGGGGAGTGTAGGACCGTGGGTCAGATGTGTCCAGTTCGAATGCTGGCTCCGGAACGTGGAGCGCTCCACGCGCGCTCAGTCTATCTACTGAAGAAGGCGGGCTTTACGCGCCGGAAATGTCAGGGCGCAGCCATTCACCTACGAGTGGGCGGTAACCATAGAGGCAACGACGGCAGTACGTCAGCAAAAGGCCGCCCCAAAGTCACCCTCTCCCCGCCTCCCCACCGAGGGGGGAGTGGTGGGGGCTAACCCGCGGCCATTTTGAATTCTCCATGACTGAGCCGCATTATCATGAATGGGGCGGAGCGACAACCGTCTGTCCACTATTTTTATGTCTATGGGTACAACACTTCTGTACAAATGCATGCTTTATAAATGAGAGCCCTGATCTGTGGAGAGGCGAGCTCGTTTTAGCACTAAAACACCTGCAGAGAACTAAATCTAGATCCAAACAGTACTTTTAATAGTACTTTTTAAAAGTTTTCATTCAAAGCAAGGGTGGCTAATCAGTAAAGTCATAATAAATTAGGATACAAAATATATATATGTTTTATGAATATGATAAGTCTTGTGTCAAATCAAGTCATCACTTCCACGTGTTTCCCGTGTTTGTGACCTTTTCCATTCGGTTGAACTCTGCAGCAGGTCGCTTTGGTGCCGCTGTGAACCCAACGGTAAACTTTAGGTGGTTCTCCCTCTCTGTTGTTTGCGTTTGACTTGAGGGAGACGCTTCACATCGATCAGCTGCCACACAGACAGACACTCCCCTGAACTCTCACTGACTCCTCATTTGTCCTCGAGCGCAGCCCATAAGTTACTGTCAGAGAGCAGATTTACTGGAGCGCACATGTAAAATGACTTGTGCACCTGTGGCAATGCACGGGGAAGATTGTGACCAAGTATTTTTAAACCAATGGCAAAAGAGTTCGGAAGTTCTTGACTGCTTTGTGTCAGCTGCATCAAAAATTTACCAATAAAAATGAAGACATGAATATTATGAGCCCCAAGGCAGCCATTGTTTGCGTAATTGAATTAATGTTGTGAGTGTGACCGAAGTGAATAGAGTCTCAGGATAATGTGTTGACCTTTTCAATGTGGCTTTGGTAAATCATTCCTGACAAGCTGCTCTTCCAATGCCTCTTCTTATTGGCATTTTAATATTGAGAAAATAAAAATAATAAAAATAAAGGTTAGCAAAATCTACCTAAAATAGCTTTAACATATAATCATTGTCATAATTTTGCAGTGGTAAAAAAAATAAAAAATACTGTAAAGTGGTTGAGTGCGAGGGGGGTTTGGGTTGGACCATGCAAGGTGTGAAACAATACTACTACTTTTACCACTAGAACTACTTAAGGCTGCACAATACTGGAAAATATTGTCATATGTGATGATTTTTTGCTCTCTCAGCATATAGACTTTCATGTGGAAACAACAAACTTGTCTAGTCTGCTCCTGAAGATGTTTTACGATTTCACTTAATCCACTTCATCCAAATCCATAGATTTCTCTGGGACGTTGTAACTTCAAAGGCCATTTTCTCCAAATGCATTTTTCTCTCACAGAGACATAAAGATCAGGCTTAAAGTTGCTCCCACACACACCAAACGTATCAATCTTGTACTTAACATGATTTTGACAAAACGTACAGAAAGATTTTTTGATATCTAATTCTAACCTTGATTTATTAACGTTTTGATTCAAAAAAATGAGGCGAATTTTTAGGTTAGGTCAATTATATCTAGTTCACTCAAAAACTAAATAAGAAATCCAAAATCGCCTTTGTCATTTTTTATTTTTTATTTTTATTTTTTTTATAACTAATACATGTACAAAATGAACCAACACGTTTAAACATGGTTCAGTCCATTTTTCAGATTGAAATGTCCCAAATATGAGCAATTTTGGCTGTTTTTACACTTACAATGCCTTGTTTCTATGAAAACATACATACGTACATGATGAAAAATCTTTAAATTTAATATTTGTTTTCCTATTTGTACACCTGCACCTTAAGAACAACAATATTCATATTACTGCAATCTTTTACTATACTTTTTAACATAATAATTCCAATTATTGGCTATTAAAACAAAAATGTAGATGCCTTCATAATAATAATGTTAATATAAAACATTAACAGAGACTAAACCAAAAGGCTAATTTAACACTTAATAGAAAAAAATAAATATATATGTTTTTTCTTTTAGTTTTCAGTAATAAAAAGTTACATTTCTGTCAGATGTAAACCCGTGCTGTTACTGCAGTATATTTAATCTGCTTCAATACTGATTATTGCATTAGCCATTATTGCAATATCAATACTTTTGTGATCCATTTTGTTACTGCTCATTCAGCGTGAGTCCACTCTCATAATACACTTCTGTTATAATCCGTCTTTCTGCCCTACATACAAGCTCACACCTTTTTAGCCATTATCCCTCATTAACACAGAATCCACTGTAAACAAACAACCACCCTTTCACTTGACCTCAATGGTGTCACCCATCCCTCCCCCAAACCCAAACAATGCACCCAACTCGGCAACTATCACATCAAATCTGTACGACTTTTACAAATTATGACAAGTTTTCTGTCTTAAATCAGTCCATAACATTTCTAAAAACAGCCTTTTGTCAGTTTGAATTGATGAAACTACAGTATTTAATAAGTAGAGACAGACACTAGCCCCTGTCCCGCTGGTATTAAACGTCTCTATCCTAATTTTCAGACTCAGACTTGGCCCGGATTTGACCTGGATGCCCCCCCAGCCCCCGCCCGTCTGGCCCTGCGATGATGCGGGCCAGTTTTAGACAATAGGGAGCGAGTCCAAGCCATGTGTGCACTGTCTGACTGTTCACATCCACCTAATTATGCAACACGTCACAGGGAGGTTGTTTTGGAAAGTGAAAATTGCAAAAGAGTCTCAAGGGAGGATATAACTTCAGCTACATTGAGTTTAAATGTGCAGTCAGTCAGCTGGGAGGAACGCTATTCACTAAGGAGCAGCTATTATTTTAGACTGGAAGACCGCAAAAATGAATTATCTTGATTTGTAATGTCTATAATGCAATTTTAATCATCTGAAATCTGTCAAATTCTGCCTCTTACTCCTTGACTTCTCGGGAATGCTTGGTCTCGCTCAACACTGTGCTTCAGAAAGTTTCAGTATTTTTGTGTAAATGACTCAGATTATGATTAATGTTCTGAATCCAAATGTAGATATACATTCTTTACATTCAAGAGTCTGAAAATGACAGTCCGTGGGTTTCAGAATGATGAGAAATTAGGACCGTTGCCATAGCAATTAGCAATTTAACAGAACTATGTATATATTTTGAATGAGAATAAAGGAAAATGGTGCATCTAACAGGAAGCTGAAACCCATGAATAGAGGTTTTATGATGACATCACAACAACATTTGAAACTTTAAGTGCCGGTAGGACAGGTTGGTCTAAATGAAAGATAAATATATTTAAAGTTATGTTAAAGTCTTCACAAATGTTATCCCAGTTTAGCCATTATTTCAGGTTTTTAATTTTACTTCCTGTTTGTAAATGATGACATCACAGTGGAAAAATATAGCAACCATTACTCCATGGACCAAAACTTTTTTTAAATTTTTTTATTTCACAAATAAAAAAATATATGTCATCACCTTTATTTTGTTGATTTAACATTTAAAGGCTCAAAAAAGTAGTTTCATTTGTGTTATGCAAAACCTTTCTCTCCCAGTGTGATGTCATCATTTGGTTACTGGTTACCATTTTCAACAGATGTTTCAACTTTTTGCCACAAACGGCGACCTGATTGGTGTAAAACTATAATTTATATTTACAACAGCTTCTATGAGTTGCCCTGAAAAGCGCTGTATAAAATCAATGTATTGTGTTTTATTTAATTATTATTATTCGCAAAGCTCTGCACAGTCGCAGCAACAACAGAGAAACTATTTTGAGTTTCCATGTTACTGTTAATTAGAGCGAAACAACAGCTCAATGGCGAAAAAAGTGATTTAAAAAGAAGCAAAGAAACACATTTTATTACTGCCTCTTCTGCCATCCAGTTACATAAATATAAATAAACATAAGTTATTTCTTATGACTCTACATGCTACCAGTGCTAATCGTTCACGTCCAACACCGCCCATCGCTCATTCTATTTCAGCCCCACTTTAAAACACAGGTACATGTTTTCTCGTAAATGTATGCCAACAAAATGCCGCCCTAAATACTGTACATTTGAGCAGCGGAGCCCGTTTGCAGCCCCTCGGAGGACGGCAGATTAACGAGCTTTACATCAGACTGGGGGGGTCTCAGTGACAGAGCTCTCCATCTCTGTCTCTCTCTGCTCGGACCCCTGGAGTCTGGAAAAGTCCAAGAGGGCCCCACTCAGACCGGGCTCTCAGCATGGAGCCATACCACACACATGACACACACAAACCCCTGCACTGCCTCCTCCTGTGGCCGTAAATAATGCATTCAGTGTACTTCACATGTAGGGGGTGGTTCTTGAGCAAATCTGGATGTATTTTGGACGTCTGTGAATGTTAAATTACCAAAACTGTAAAGGATAACTTGAGTAAAACAGTAGTCAGTGTGTTAGATGTTCTTGACCGGGTTCTGCACTCGGCCCGGAGACCTTAAAATGGTGTTACCTGCTAAAAAAAACTCACTGGAACTTCGTGGGGTGGGTTTAGGGAAACGTTGCTTCGAGAAATGTGATCCATTCATCATTTGTCACATTTTGCAAGTTGTTCAGTGACACATTTTGAGCTTTGGCGTCTTCTTGGATTAGTTTTATTTATTGCTTCCGCTTCTTCCCTTTTTAGTGTCCATTCAAACATGAATGTGTAATACAGTCTACAGGCCAATAAATCCTTTAAAAAAATTAAAGAATTTGCCATGTAACTTACTGCTGTAGGACTACTACTGCTGCTATTACTATTACTACAGCCATAACAGTGTGATCACTTGAGTCAAGCAGTGTTGAATCTACATCCTATCCATTCTGCTACAACCAAACATCAACCAACAGCAGCTGATAATGGTATGTAAGGAATATATGATGTACAGCCTACTTTATTGTACACACGTCATCCTTCATGACATTGGGGCGACCTGTCAGAAACAGTGGGACACTGGAGCGTGCAACTCACAGAAAACGTCTGGGAATTGAACCCTCTTCTTGCTCAAGGTCTACTCAGGCAATGTGGTGAAGACTTTTGCTTTTATAAGCCCTTTTAAGGACATTTATCATTGCTAAATGGTGGGAAAGATTTCAAAGGTAGTCAATCGAACACTGTTTATTTTAGAACTCAAAGTTTCAACTTCCATCCAGAAGCTAGGATGAGGTACTTGATGACTAGCTCAGACCAGAGGTCCTAATGACCCAAACTGTGGGTGAAACTGGCAGAGTAGTCAACAAGGCATTGTTTTTTCAGTTATAACTCCTCCCCTGTAGGCAGGGCTAATTTGATTATCATGCTAGCTTCTCAAACCATTTCCTTTAGATTTAGAATGACTATTGGATCTTGTTTTCTTAAAAAAAATAATAATAATAAAAAAAAAAGCAAAAGTCCAAATGACAACTCCTGAACATATTTGAATAAAAGTGAAAAGGGACTGTGGGGGATCTTTAAAGTGATTAATTTAATTGTGGGTGTCTTTACAGCAATAACATACTGTAAAGAAGACCTACTGAACTATAGTTGATGTAATACCTCATTCGTCCAGGCGTGTTCCATCATAGAAAACGTTTTGACTTCTATCCAGAAGTCATTGTCAATCAGTGAGCTGGTCTGAGAACTCTGGCTTATGCTACTCTGAGCAGTGAGAGCCTACAGGGAGGACTACTGAGCTCTGGTTATAATCTGACCTTGGATCAGCATGTTATATGTTGGACATCCCTGTACGTTACGTCACCTTTGGACAGATGCACTTCATGATAACGTGCAAAGGAATATTTTCCATTTGTACAATAATGGCTACTGGACGCTGCCGAATCCTCCGTGTGTCACTGTTTAAGAATGTAAAATGGCAGAACAAAGTAGAGCTGTGGGCGTGGAAATGGGCTGCACTCAGGAGCGGAGCAGTGGCATCTTGTCCACAGGAGAATAAAGATCCACAAATATACACAAATCACTCTGAATACACCTTTGAGTGGTTTAATGACAATACTCTTGTATACTCTTATTATAAAATGTTTTGCTTATAAGATTGCTTTGCTTGTAATGTTCCACAACATAACATAAATCAACTGTCTCCATACTGTCTTTCCACTTTTTCTTACGACAAACGTTGCTGCTCTAAAACTGCTTTTGCTCACACTCTTACTACCATAACTGCTACTACTTAACACACTTTTCAACACAAAAAAAAACAAAAAAAAAAACCACAACATTCACCTTTGGAGCCCTTTCCTCGTCCTGAGGCAAGTACATAAAACATTTAATTACAATCTTTTGCCACGCAGGGGAGAGTCCTTGAGCGAATCTGGACATATTTTATGGACAGCTGGGGGATGAATCACTGACAGGAAGAAATAATAGGGACGAGAGCGGAGAGGAGATGCACATGTTCTTAATGTCGACTGTTATTTGGTGAGAGCGGGCAGGAAGAGACAGCGTGTTCTGCTTTAAGTGCATTTGGACTTGAAAGCTCTTTGCTGTGGCCTTGATGTTGATGCTCGGGCCGCTTCACTAATGAATTACACGTGTGAAGCATTTGTAGTCTGATCCCGCCATGAGCCACTTTACAAATTTGGACATTTCGAGGATGTTCCCCGCGTTCAGGACAGATGAGATCGACATCAGCTGTGGACGCGTTTAGAACTGTCCTTTGAAGGCACACACTGAGGAATCCTAAGGTCATGTTCAAAGGGTCTGCGAAAAAAAGAAAAATATTGATGAAATTTTAATAAGCTGTTTTCTTATGATCTATAATATCAACATTTACAGTTTGATGGAGAAATATAATGAAAATAAACACTAAGGGGTCTGAATCACCCTTTAAAAGAGACATATTGAGCTTTTTTCACCTCTAACTAATTATTAAACTACAGCATAAGTAGATTAGCATTTTACATTTTGTTTATTGTAAAATGTAATGTTGATCAAGAACAGCTCGGTAACAGCAAAAGATCTGACTTCCTTTTTTTTCCACTGTAACATGCAGCAGATTTTGTTTGTCTGTTTTGAATTTTTATTTTTGAAAAAGTGGCTACTGAACATTTTTGAACCCATTGTGTACGACCCAGAGACTGAAAGGACACATGCTCAGCTACAGTGACTTTAAACTTGTTCTAACAATGTTCCATCATCAAAAACATACATGAAGCTGCATTCAGCTGCATTCACGCTATTTTAAGGAATGTATATTAGAAAATCCTCCCCCCTCCAAACGTCAAACACACTTCCTGCTCAATTTCTTCTATCCGGGACGTATTTTCGGATCATCTACGTCACTTATCCAAGAATATCACGCTGTTTTTAGTCCTTAAATCACTGCTAAACTCATTCTAAACACGATTACCGCTGCAGCAAATCCACATCATAACTTCTATTCAGCGATAACTTCATTAGATTGTATATTGTGCTGGCACATCTGCTGGCTGGAGGCACTCAGTAAGTGTGTAATTTCATAGTGACTGATATAAAAAAAATGTATTGTAAGTAATTGAATGAATAATAAACTATTTTCTTTGTTCTAAAATATGATATGGCAAATTTAAGGCACTCAAGAGTATGTTTAAAGGCTATCGGCAATATGAAAAATGCTGAAAATTGTTCCTTTAATTATTTACTAAGTCAGCGGGTCAGTCTGACCACTCAAACTTACACAAACAAAATGGCTCATCCGAAATGGATTGAATAACAAGACTGAATCATTAATCAGTGTTTCCCATTAATAGAGGAGGCACCAAAAATGCACATATTTGGGACATTTATATCTGAAAAATGGACAGAACCAGGTTTAAATGTTACAATTTTGTCTCATGTTTTTGACTTAAAACTTCAATAAAAAAAACGTCATAAAAAATCCTTCTCTACGTTTCGTCAAAATCTTGTTGAGTCCAAGATTGTACAGTTTGGTGTGTCTGGGATCTACTTTAAGTGGTGACCCTTACATCCCGAGGGAGAAAAATACATTTTAAGAAAACATCCTTTGAAGTTACAATGTCCCAGAAAAATCTATGAATGAAGTGGATTAAATGAAATAATAAAACATCTTTAAGAGCAGATTGGACAAGTTTGTTGTTTCCACATGAAAGCCGATATGTTGAGAGCGCAAACTGACAAAAAAAAAAACAATAAATTGAAGTTAAATTATGTCCCTGCCTGAACACCAAAACAAACACATGAGACAAAACAGAAATGATTCTCGGATTCTTAAAAAGGAGAAACCCTGACTAAAATATGAACTGCAAGCCTACATCTTTCTTAACCTTCCACATAATGATAATGCATTACACAGAGGCCAAGTGGAGTTCAGTCATAATTACCGGACAACCAACGTTTCTTCTTATTTATATTCTGCATGAACCAACAACGACACTTGATACTGTGTGAATTACATGGAGTGGACATGAGATGTGAGTCAAATCAATGCGTTGTGGTTTGTAGCATGCAACTTTATTAAGCATATGGTTTGAATGACTCGCAATCAGTGTTCACATACAAAACATGTCATTATTTCAAATACCGTTCAACTGTGGTCTAGAAACAGTCGTATTTTACGTTGTGCGTGTAAATGTGTGAAGTGACATGACGGTTGCACCAGGGAAATCATGGATACTGTTGGATACATGTAACAATCACGTGACAAAAGGCCACCGTCTGCTTTCACAAACACATACGAGTGCTTTAGAGACGTGTTTTCAGACGTTTCTGAGTTGCGGTACAAGATTATGGGGCACGTTATCCAAAGAAAACATTACCGAATGCCGCTGTTTCTTTGGATTGGTGACCGTGGTTGGTTTGCAGTCTTTTTCAATCCAATCCAACGTTTTTTAATAAAGCACTTTAAAAACAACACAGTCGACCAAAGGGCTGTACACAGACAAAATAATGAAACATAAGATGCCAAAAAACAGTAAAAATATCAACCCTTCAAACTGAGTTAAAATGCCAAAGAGAAAATATACGTTTTAAGAAGAGATTTAAAAACAGGAAGAGTCGGCCTGTCTGAAGTCAGGGTTTATACAGGTTGAATGCTTTTTAATGCCACATTTCAAGATTTTTAATGTCATAATCAATGCCAAAACAAGACATTTACGATTTTATTATATCAAAATTAGCTTGTTTTATAACAAGAATATAACAAACTACTTAATAATATTCAAAAAGCTAATAAAACATGACATTTAAACCATGCAAATGTATGTCTGGGATTCAAATTATTTGATTTCAAAGTAAAAATTACTTCATGGATACAGTGGCTCTGAGGAGACAAGGACTGCAGTAATTATTTGCTCTTTACTCTTTGTAAGTATATTTTATAATGATTTCGTATGTCTTTAGATATGTTTGGATTTTGGTGCAAGTTGTTACTGATGTGTAAAGCACTTTGAATTACCTTGTGTACAAATTGTGCTCTACAAATAAACTTGCTGTGCCTTGCCTTCTCTTTAAATATATTTATATGTATTGTTCTGATGGATACATATTTTTTGTCAAAATGTTTTTTAAGGCCTTATTTTTTATTTTTAATGTTATATTTGGAAAGTACATTCTGTCTTCTTGTAAATATTAACTTCTAATAAGACAGATGTAAATAGCTATAAGTTCATTTACCTGACATGCTTCGGCGGGAGGATTTCCTTCATCAGAGGAGACGTCTGATGTGACGTGTCTCTGATCAGATGTTCCCAGGCGTGGTCAGCTTGACAGATCTATCAAACTGACCACGCCTGCCCCCTGGTGGTCTCTGGAGAAGTGAGTCCCATGTGTGAGACAAAGTAAAAGCCCCTCGTCTCTGTTGATGGTCAGTGTGCCCCACCCTGATTTCAACAGCCTCTCGTATCCACCTGTTGTGCTTCTTTTGTGTTCCTCAGTTCCTACTATTTCTGTGCTGTCCCAGTCCATGACGTGCTTTTCTCTTTTGCACTGGTCAGATATCGCAGATTTGAGATCTTCCTGTGTTTTTCTGATCTTGTTAGTCGTCTCTGTGTTTCTTTTTCACACTCTTTATGGCGTTCCTTGTGTTGAATATTCTCCCAGTCTCCCCCGATGTATGTTTTATTGCATATTTTGCATGGAATCTCATAGATGATGTTCTTCTCCGGTTGCGTACGGTCCTTAGAGTGTACTAGTAGTTGTCTTGTCTGGTGTGAGGTTTTATTAATGCATTTATGTTGTGTTTTCCATGCTCTTTGTATTTGTTCTGTGACCCCTCGTATGATGGTAATGTTACTATTTCTCTGTGTTCAGTCCTGTTCTATTTGTTTTCTTTTTTTTGTTGTGTGTCTTTGCTTGTTTTCTACTGTAGGGCACAAGGAGGTCAGTCAGGTACAATACAGAAGGGCAGAGGGAGCCAGAGAAGAGATTGGAGAATGGGGGTTATCATAAATGCAGAAGTTTTGCTGATTAAAATTCCAAATGGTAAATTATTCCACTCCTGTAATTATGAATCTTTTAACTACATTTTTTGAATGATTTTTTGTCCCGTAGGCTTTAATAGACAGGACAGTACAGCGTGAAAAGGGGATGAGACTGGGGAATGACATGCAGTAAATGGTCGGAGATGGATTCGAACTTATGACCCTGCAGCCTGTCCCACACGGCAGGAATGTGTGATATCTACGTGACCACGAGCTGCACTGTTAACTCAAATTTGATTGTTTCCTTTTCTTTTTCTCAGTTACACCCAGCAATACCTCAAAGAACACTCAGGATAAGAAAAAAAACACAAAAGTCATTATTTTAACGCGTTTCAAAAGCATGTTCACACTCATGTCACGATTTAGCGTCACCAAATTTGCTAAATATATCAAATAGAGCAATACTTTTCAGGTCAAATGTCATTGTTACCAAGTGGTGTTTATTATTTATTTATTTATGTATTCATTATTGTTGATTGGTTTAATTAATTGTGTGCTTAATTGATCCAAAAACACAATAAATTATCGTGCTTCTGTAAAGTATTACAAAAATTTAAAAAAGCAATTTACTATTTTTAATGTGTCTTAGAGAAATTAGAATATTAGAGAAATCAACAGTTCATGCACCTTAAAAACAATATAACACAATTCCTGTGATTGACAATTAATCAATAATCATTTGTTAAAGCAACCAATTAATCAATCGAAGAAAATGTACATCAGTTTTTTATGTTTGTGGCTATAAATAACAGCTGATAGCAATAAAATACAATAAAAAAGGACCAAACTCCAGAAAAGTGGGTCATATTTAACCGAACCTAAACTTGCTTCTCCACGTATTTGGACATTTAGAATTTGCTCCTGGCCAAACCGCTTTACTTTAAGAGCGTGTAATAAACGTTTGTGTAAAAGTGTCAGCATCCATATCATTAACAGGTATGTATTTTGGATGGGTTTCTCCGGGGGCCTCTGCTGACAGTGTGTACAGTACATGAACACAGAGCGGGGCTGTTCTCGGCTCCTCCCCATTCCTGTACACGTCCACATGTGTTTTATTAGCAGCGGGACCATCTGACTGTAAATTCCTGCAGCGGCCGGCCTCGAGGTGCACAGGCAAGAAGAAGAAGAGGAGAAGGAGGAGGAAGAAGACACGGTGCACTCTGAAACAGGCACCGCGCTTGGGTTGGTCTGCAAGTTTTGGTTGGTTTCAAAGGCGGAAGATGTGTTAGAGTAGAAATGAAATGCAATTGTATTATGTGAGAAATAAAAGCAAAATATTGAATTTATCGTCTGTGAAAAGCTCTCACTAGTGCTTAGGGCCATTGCATCAAATCCTGGGTCCAGGTATAAAATTTCTCTGTGGGCTCCTAATCCATAATAGTGTATATGATTTAATTATCTCCACAAAGTTGGGGATAATTCTGCTACCTCTCCAGTCACTTAACCCCTTACATCCTTTTTCCAGGGCTGCTTTCTCAAAACTGGAAACTCAGACAGGAACTTAATATTTACTTACAGTACTACTTGTCATAGTGATAACTAAAGTGACACTTCTAATGTTACTTAAAGTTCTCCCTGCATTAGTACCACTGTGCACCACTGTAATGTGAAGGTTTTAATGTTTTAACGTACCATTTATAACTTGTTAAGAAAAGTTTGCATGAAATATTGAGGGCTTTGTTAATGCGTTAATATGTAAAATGAATACAGATGAATGTGTACTTCATGAATACATGTGATAAAAATAATATTACATACTGCAGTAACTTACTTATATACCACATTGTAAGTACCACTGTAAGTACCACTTCAAGTATCATTTTAAGTATCACCATAAATACAGAGTACCAGTACAAGTACAGTATAAGTACCACTTTAAAATGGTACCATTTTAAGTGTAATTTTAAGTACCACTATAAGTACCACTACAAGTACATTGTAAGTACCGCATGCTCACTCAAGAAAGACCCATTCGACCCGGGAATCAAAAAGTCCAGAACCTTCTTCCCGATGATTTAAGTCCAGTATGTTTAAACTTGCCGTGGGACAAACATCTCCAGCGATGTCTTGACACAAATCAAGAGGCACAGGTCAAAAACACACAATTCCAGCTTACAAAACAAAGCACTATATTATTAAAATTTAAGTTCACCCGGTCATTTTGCAGTTTCTTTCCTCTCCATCAACGTGACAATCTCAATTAGTGCGTGACATTTGGGGTCGTGACCTGTGCCCGTGTCGTGCCCTCTGAACCCCAGCTCTCCTCAGGCTGATTGACTTACAAACATACAAACACACACCGGGAAATGGACGACTTTTACTTCAAAACGGAAACATAATCAATCACCAAAGTATTATTTTAGTGTCTTAGAGCTTAATTGATTTGATTTGATAAAGACTTGATTGGTTTTCTACTATTAAAGGGTGATAATAACAAACAAAAGTGATGTATCATGCGACTAATATATCTAAAGAAGCCTCCTGCTTCTTTTAAGACACATTTAGTAAACAATAGAGCTCACAAAACTCCGCACTGGCAGTGATGGTGGCGGGAATTTAGCATTGAAACTAGCTGCTCTGGCCGCGATTATCAAATTATTTTTGTGCACCGGGATGGACATGTGATCAAGGGCAGAAGGAAGCCCAAATGTTTCACCAGATTGACAAAGCTCCACGTTGACGAGAGAAGTTCAATCAGTCAATCAAACTTTATTTGTATAGCACTTTTCATACATTTAAAATGTAGCTCAAAGTGCTTCACATATACAACAATTAGTAACAGACAAACAGAGAGGACTCCTTAGGGTTATAGAGAACATAAAAATTAGATTAAAAGTTGATTTGTGCAACTGAACTGAACTGTAGCGGGTCAAGCGTCTCATTAATAAGCTACAAATATATGCCGGCATTGATTTGGGTTTTTATTTGTGAATTGGCAATTGCATTAATCATTGACCTATTAATTAAGCGAGAGGGAGTGGTTTAAAGAGAATAAATTATCGCAAATGCCTTTAAAAACAATGGTTACATAATTGACTGTTCAATAAAATCACAAAGTAAAGTCAAACCAAAGATTGGGTGTTTATTACATTAGCGGGAGTGAATAAGCCTCCTGTCATGTACAAAAACCTCACATGTAGCACAATTACATCATTTTAATTAAATGTTGCTGGCACAGTGCTTATATTAAAGTATATTTCTCACAAACATCTGTAAAGACAATTTTTGATATCAGAAGGTGGAAAGTAAATCAGATGTCCTGATTTTGCATTTTTAGGGCACAATCCAATCGATCTAAACTCTTTAAAAGCACACCCTAAGAGTCGCTAATGTGTAATATGACGCGTTTTTGTTCTTTATGGCTTCATAAACCCCAGAAGCTAAATTTTTGGCTCGTTACGCTGTTTCTTGCTTGCCGTAATGACGCTCTCTAAGTCTATTTTATTTTATTCTTAAGTTTATGCATGCCTTCGTTTATATATTTGCTACTTTTTTATTCATCGTTTTACGCCAAAGCACGTTCCTATGTCTGTGAATTTTGTTCAATGACAATGGAAATAAACCTTTTTTTTTTTTTTTTTTTAATTTATTTGCTGACACCGTGCATATTTACAATGATGGTGATATATAATATACAAATCTGTACATATAACAAAACTAGACAGTGAGACAAGTGACAATATAACATACTATACACAAACGAGACACACACATAAACATGGAGACACAGGATACACAGACATAGCAACAAGAAGGGGATGGGGGGGTAGAGATGCTGGTAACAATGGGAGAAAGAGAGAGGGGTTGGGGGGCGGAAATATATATTTAAAAAAAAAAAAAAATATATATATATATATATATAAATATATATATATATATATATATATATAAATAGATAAATAAATAAAGGGGAGAGAGATAGCTGCGAACAAAATAAAATAATATTAGTAGTTTTTGATTAATGAAGATGTGTTAATAACTTTATATACTTGATCTGTGGCTCCTTGGGTATGTAGGTCAGGGACCCCCCCTACCACCACCCACTAGCCAAACGTTAGAGAGAAAAAATGAATAAATAAATAAACCAAACCCCTCCCTCCTCAGATTGTCATCACGTTCGTGCCCCGTTCAACCCTGTCTAATTCTTTTTCTTCTGCAAATGTATATCTTCAGTTTTTTTTTTTTTTTTTTTTTTTTCCTGCCTTTGTGTGAGATGCATTAAAATAAGCATTTCGCTTACCCTATACTAATTGTTTGTTTGTATTCTTCATTACTTAACTAGATTTATGTGTTGCATTAAAATTGTTCGGGGCAAGTGTGGGACAGTACTGGGGGGAGGTATGATTCAAGGCAGATGGAGAGTGACAGACGAGGCCGGGCCCCACACCCACCCCATGGCCACTTTGATCCCTTTAATCCATGTTGTAAATCCATGAATAAAATTTAAAACTTACGTTTTGAGCAATTTAATATTGGCAACTAAAAAAAAAAAAAAAAAAAAAAAAAAAAAAAGGGGGGGGACTAGAGGAGAGAAAGAGAGAAAAAAAAAAAGATATATATATATATATAGATATATTACACTTATATATGAGTGACTGTAGAAGATATATATGCTATAAGTAGTTGTGTATAATTGAGAAAAAAATGAAACCTATATGGAGGATTGTACACGTGGCTTTTAAATTTAAATGTTGTTTAGATTTTGTCATTTATTTTTCTCATGATATTTTAAGTTGTTATAATTGTAGAAAATCCAAGAAATGTGTCCAGGTTTCTTTGAAAAAATAAACCTTTTCTGATTATGATTCTCAACCAATCTGGTCACTTGGGTGCAGGAGCTCTACACTGATCTAGATATAGTTTTGTATTTATTTTCAAAGTCAATAAGAAGTAAACGATCAATAGTAATGTCAAAATGTGATTAGTTCCTTGGACAAAGCAAGGTAAAGACGGTTTAATAGTTCGTGACAGCTCAAGTGCCGCCAAAATGGACTTGGCTTTAACGAGAGTCCTGGAAATGAGTCCTAATCCTCCTGAACTGGCAGCATTACACCTGTTTTTCCATTTGGATTTCGCTGACACCTCACAGACTTCCAACTGTCAGTGCAGCTCTTTAATGCTCCGGAGCCGATAGGGAAAGTCGGTAAAGTGAGTAGGTACAAATTCCTCTTGATATCTTTACAAGTGGTGACGCCATTGTCCGGCACAGTTTAATTACAGCGGGTCTGGTTCCCATTACGCGCAAACAGCCAGCTCTCTCGTTCCTCTTCACTTTCTGCTGCCTTGTCCTCAACTGGCATCGCGGTCGCCACAAAACGCACATCAACAGCTTTTCATTTCTGTTTTCAAAGCCTCAGATATACAACAAGCTGTGTAAGATATACTCGTTTTGGCCTTGTTGGATGTTTCGAGGTAACTGTTAGTCCCTCTCGTGGGGTTTGTGCGTGGTGTGGTGCTGTAAACAGTGTTATTACAGCGCTGTGAAGCAGGAATGTTTTCCATATGTTTTCCGCAGTGTTTTCCTCGATGATGTGTCAAGGTCAAAGTGTGGCATTGACTTAAAATTGTCAGTGCACCTCTGTGTTTTTTGTGCTGTTGTCTGTATGCCTTATGTGGATGTATTGGTTTCTTTTCTTTGGCGCTTTATAATAACTACATTTATTCCTGCCTTAATAAAGCGGGAATAAAGACTTAATTCACAGTGAACAAATAGTTTATTTAGAATGATTCAGGCTTAGTAACTATTCAACTAGTGCTCTAACCCTCATTTCTAACCCTATAAACCTAATTAAGCAGTTACTAATCCTGCATCCAGCTTAATAAACTACACATGCTCATGAATTAAGTCTTTGTTCATGCTTTGTTGAAGTGCCCATGACAGGTTGGATGACTATTTTTTGTAAAACATAGTTAACGATAATTTTATTTAAGATTTTGCTTTTAAAAAAATCAAAATTTTATCCCAGTCGGGCAATTTTTTAGGTTTATAATTTTACTTCCTGGTTAGAAAGTATGACATCACGCTGGTAAAGTTCCATAACTGTCCCTTAGCAACCATTTGTCCAAACTCCGGTAATGTCACTGAAATATATTTTAAAACACCTTTATTTTGTTAAATTCATTTTTAAATAAAAAATGTATTTCAGCATCTACAGAACTGCTGATCCAGAACTCAACCAGGTCCAAACCAGGACTAAAACAGGACTAAATCAGGACTGAACCAGGTCTAAACCAGGACTAAACCAGGACTAAAACAGGTCTAAACCAGGACTAAAATAGGCCTAAATCAGGACTGAACCAGGTCTAAACCAGGACTAAACCAGGACTAAAACAGGTCTAAACCAGGACTGAACCAGGACTAAACCAGGACTGAACCAGGACTAAACCAGGACTAAAACAGGTCTAAACCAGGACTAAAACAGGGATAAACCAGGACTAAAACAGGTCTAAAACAGGGATAAACCAGGACTAAAACAGGTCTAAACCAGGACTAAAACAGGGATAAACCAGGACTAAAACAGGGACAAACCAGGACTAAAACAGGTCTAAACCAGGGCTAAAACAGGGATAAACCAGGACTAAAACAGGGATAAACCAGGACTAAAACAAGGATTAAGCACTAACAAGAATCTAATTTTTAAGTAGATGGGTTGAGGGCCAATTACATAACCCTTGCAGGGCCTGATTTGGCCCCCAGGCCTTAAGTTGAATAGCTCTGGTTTAAATGGTCGAAAAAAATGGCATTTTCAAAATTTGTTTCAACTTCTCTTCACAAACTGCTACCTGATTGGTGTAAAACTATAATTTATATTTAGAACAGGGAATATCCCCCCAAATAAAGTCAAAAATAGAAAATCATAAAAACCTGTCAGACACACTTTAAGGCAAAATAAGGTGCAGTTATTATAAATAAATTGGTACTGTTTCTTTAACTGTAACTTTAATTGAATCTAGTTGTGGACAAATTGATTCCCTCAGCTTTTTAGATTGTTAAGGAAGTACATGTCGTCAGATAAAAGGCATGAACCTCAAAAATGATGAATAATGACGAATGAAAATTATTTAACAGAATAATAATCTCTACTAAAGGCTGCACAAACAATTTGGTGGAATTTGCTATCAGTACAGCATTGACAACAACAGAACATTAAAGACATACAATTTCACAACAGAAATGTATGTTCAGTCCAGAGCTTGATTAAGTGTCACGCTGTTTCTTCAACTTTTAACATTATTTGACAGAGCAGCAAATCTTGCCTTGAAATTGAGAACATTCAGTACATTTTCAGAGCCAGGATTCAGTCTCACGATGCAGAGGCCGGCTTTAGTCTTGAAATTACAACTTTTATTGGTCTGATGTCAGAGCTTTGTGGTTCAACAATATTGAGAATTTATCCCACAACTCGAAAATGAATCTCTGCCATTGCAAGAAAAGTGCACGCCTCGTTTGTGGTTGTCACGGTTCAAGTGATTTCAAGTCAATGTCAAACTGAAAATGTGACATGAACAAATAACAAATACAGAAACAAAAATAGAAATGATATAGTTATTTCTGGCCTGAGACAAAGCATGTAGTTGGAACTAAATGAACACATGACTTACCGAGGTGCTTTTGTTTTGTGTTTGTTTATCACACTTCACTCTGTCATCAGCTCTGACAATGTAGTGCTGTCTCAACAACACAATGACATGTGCCGAGGAGAAGAATGGGAAAACAATAGTGCGTTTCTAACAGAGTGACGACTATAACCGGGAATGTGAATTAAAGAAGCTGCTCATAATGACTTGGCACAAATATTGGACAGAAAATGTATTTATTTTTCACCACAGCTCCCCAGATATTTCATCCTACATTATTTTTCCGTGCTTTTTGGTGGATTGTACTATTTGTTTTATTACATTATCGTTATTTTTGTAATTGAAAAACACAGCTTCTGTATATGGGGTATTTTTTTAATCTATTGCTTTGTTTCATTGCACTTCTGGTGAGAGGCTGAACGACATTTTGTTGAACTTTATTTGTACAAGTGTGCTGACAAAACCTTTTAATCTAATCTAAATCTGTAGAGCAGATAATATATTCATTGTTTGACAAATTGTGTTGAACCACGTTGCACCAATTTTCACATCGTCATTCTGAAACTACTGATCTACATGACGGGTTCTCATGATTTTCTAATTATGACTCAGTTTGGTGCGAGGTCACGCTTCAATTTGTACAACTGCCACTTTGCATTGGTGGCTATGATAACCAAGGTTTAGTTTTTACGAATTTAGGGTTTAGGGTTAGGAGCAGATGTTTTGGTTAAGTTTAGGGCTTTAGGGCAGGTAAGCTTAAGTTGTAAATATTTATGTGTGAAGTTAAAGTTAGTGAAGAAATTTTGAAAAATAAAAAACTGAAAATTACAGGAAGTAGTGCTGATTTCTGAAACGGAATCCCTCTGTGATGTCATCAAAAAGCGACATGCCATTGAAAATACAGAGACCATTTACAGACAACTGACATTTTCCTGACAGTTTAAACCATCATTCAACAAAATAAAGATGCCATCTGGTATTATTACTTGTCAAATCATAATTATTGTGTAATTTATGTGGATTTTGGCTGTTGTTTACAGCAGTGTTTCTCAAACTGTGGTACGTGTACCACTGGTGGTACGCAGGCTGTCGCTGGTGGTACGCAAGGCCCATTTGGAGTATTTGTGTTATTTTTAATTGAATGTTTTCTGTCTTCTTATGGGTTAATCATTATGTAGATCTACATTATCCATGGTTTAGTCTCATTTTAGACCTGTTTTAATCCATTTTAAACCTGATTTAGCTCAAATTTAGAACATGTAAAAAACAATTGGTTTAGATATGGTGGTACTCACAAAGCCAAACATTATCTTGGGTGGTACTTGGTGTAAGAAGTTTAAGAACCACTGGTTTACAGCAGTGGTTCTCAAACTAGGAGTGGTTTCCAGGGGTCCAAAGATGATGGGAAAATATTGATACAGTAGTGTTAAACAAGGCTTGACACCCTTCAAATGCAGTGGTAAATGTAGATTCCTATTTGTTGGGAAAAAAGTCATTTTTTTAGGTCTATATTCTCAAAATAAAATCAAACATTAGATATAAGGCTAATTTATCACTTGTGTGGCACCTATTTTTTTGTGTTTGGGGGTTGCGAATGTGAACTATTTTTATTTTCGGGGTCGCGACTGAAAAGGTTTGAGAACCACTGGTTAAAAGTATGGTTGCTAGGTAACAATTGCGGAAACCAGGAACAGTGAAGTGACTTTATAAACTTTAAAAACACAAAAACTGTCAAACTGTGGACAAACAGGCAAAATGTTTAGTAGAATCTTAAATATAATCATGTTCTCAACGCTTTAGAGAAAAGTGTAGTCTAACCTGTCGACTGTAAGTGTAATTTGATGCATTTTTATGTGAACACAGTTACATTTGTAGTTATTGTAGTTATTTTACACAGCTATATATATTTTTCCCACACATGTTCAGACGAGCTCTTGAGTCCATCTGTCCACAGTCTCACTCTCACATGACAGGATGCCTCTGTAATCATGTGCTGCAGGTCACACCGCTGCCAACCACTGCACTGAAACGGCCCCCACACGCAAAACAAGATATAAATACTCTGGAGCACAACATCAGGGCCGGTACCAGCGTTTGTGTGATAATGCAGGTGGAGAGGGGCCCACATTCACAAGGGGGGCCCAGAGCTGCTAGTTATTTTGGACATGCACTTCATGTAAACTTAGCAAAGTGTGACCTCAAAATTAAAACAAAAAAAAAAAACTAGAAAAATCAAATCATTTAATATTGCCAATGTTATTTGTGAGTTCACAAACTCTTGAGAATCCATCTGGGCGGTGTTCTGCTGTCAGGGCTGCGCCCGCCGTTGTGTCCAATCACAGCACTGCATTGTGGTTTGGGCGGAAGTCAAAAGGACAAACCTAAACAAACATGGTTACGCCGATGGATGTACGTCAGCCTGTTTCATCGCATTTATGGACTCTTTGCTTTGTGCATTTGAAGAAGGAAGAAGTCTGTGCTTTTCTCTCAGCTGGATTTATTGATTTCTCGGCTTGTTCCGCTTTTGTGACGCTGCGACCAATCAGTTCAAATGTGCGTCATGACGTTATGCAATTTCCCGACGGCTTTCAGCGAGAGCCTATCCAGATTGATAATGTGTAGAACTAAATTCAGAGTGATACACATTAAGTGGGACGTGGAAAACAAACTTTTCCTCAAGATTATTGTGACACTGTCAAATATAGTATAGAAGTTAAATTATGCAATCCAAATGAGTTCTCAAATGAGTACAATTCCTTTAAAAGTGTTAAACCTCTGACAATGGAAATGATCACAGTTTATTACTTTTACTTCTCTCCTGGGTTTAAGATAATCAGAAAATAATTTCCTTATGATCTGGATTTAAACCAGTACAATATAACTTTTAGATTTTGATTTAAAACAACAGTATGTAACTTTCTGAATGATTCCAATTAAAATAGAAAGATAAAACCCTACTTCAGAACATCTTCATGAAGATAAATATGTTTTGTGCCACACTGTGGAACATTATAGCTAAAGCAACAACATTTCCATGGAAACAAGCAGAAGGAGGCTCGTCCTCCAGGCAAAGCACGAGTCAGGTTTGTGGAGATGCAAGTCTGCTCACATTAAAGATGTTTTTAAATTGTTTTTTATTGCAATAAAAACAACCAAAATAAAAAATAATAATAATATTTAGACTTTATTTTAGTGTATTATTGATTCATTTATTTATTTATGGCTTAAAATGTTCGTACTGGGGCTGTAATAAAATCAAGTCTCGTCATATGGTAAACCACATGGCCTTTTCTCTCAACCCTGGCAGTTTTAATTCCAATGTGTTTTGAATATCCTGTCTGTGGATGTCAAGGTCAACGTCAGAGTGCACTAAATCCATATGTAACAGCCATAAAAGTTTATTGCATTAAACAAATTGGGAAAAATTGTAATAACAAAACTTGTCCCTGGGATATCACTCTGGTTAATGAGCTGCCCCCGAGCCGTAAACGCTGACATCTTTCCACTGTTAAACTCCTCTCCCGCAGAGTCGTACCGGCCCTTTAAGAGGTAACAGTAACACCCCCCGCCCCGTCCCGTTACCTGCAGGGGCTTCACGCTGCAGAGGATGTGGTCTGCTCAGCCAGGATTTACTCATGTTTGCCCCAACACAGAATTTGGCTCCAGCTGTGGGGCGCACACAAAGTCAGTCTATTGTTACGTGCAGCGGAGGTGAGTGACTGAATACACACAGGAAACATAGCAAGCTGTGGTTTTACTGCGTAGTGTCCTATAGCGCCTCAAGTCAGTTTTAATTTAATAAAAGCAGGAGGTAAAAAATAGGACAGCATTGTTTGAATTTGCTCTGTGCACAACGGCGCCCGGCTCGTCCCAAGAACCAAGTCCCCGAGTGTCTCTGATCAGATGTTGTTCAGATGTTGCTTGACAGATCGAACTCAAACTGAGCAGGCCTGCCCCCTGGTGGTCTCTGGAGAAGTGAGTCCCATGTGTGCACCAAAGTAAAAGCCCTCTCGTCTCTGTCGATGGCTCGTGTGTCCCGCTTCCTGATTTCAACAGCCTCTTGTATCCATCTTTTGTAGTCCAACGAGGTTCATTTGGTCTTCTGATAATTAAGTATTTTAACGTTCTTATTTCAGACCAGTTTGTTTATTTTATCTGACAGTTGCGGTTCTGTAGTGCCATCAAGTCTGACTTCTTTAGGACGTGTCCCAGGTGTCTGAGAGTAAAAGGCCCCCTTTTCCCAGTTCATAGTCCTCTGGTTTCCATATTTCTATTGTCTTCTTTATCCAGCGATGATGTTTGTAGTCCTCTGTCCCAATGATGTTTGCTCCTTTCCCAGTCCATAATGTGGTTCTCCCTTTTGCAGTGATCAGAAATGGATGATTTGAGTTGGTCTTGTTCTGCGTTGTGTTTTGTTGCTCGCGTTCCTTCTTACATTGTGTCCTATCTCTACCGGTAGGAAAACCGCACCAAAACCTGCATAAATCAGCTGAGAAGATACGTCACAGCAACATCGAGTGAAGCTCTGATGAAGATTCGGAGTGAGCAGTCAAAACTGTCAGGTATAATAAACAAACACTGGTCTGAAATAAGAACCTTAAAATATCCCATCTTTTGTACTTGTGTTCCTCAGTTCCTACTATTTTTGCTCTGTCCCAGTCCATGACGCGGTTTCCTCTTTTGCAGTGATCAGATATTGCAGATTTGATTTTCCTGTGTTGCCTTTTCTTTTTCTGATCTTGTTAGTTGTCTCTGTGTTTCATTTTCGCACTCTGTTGTGTGGAGTGGTTCTTTTGACTCTATTTAGTCCCCTTTGTTCGCATTCACACAGCAACAATGGCCGAAAGTGGGTCTAACTGCCTTTAACATTAGCAACTGTAACTATAGAACATTTAAATATTTAATTCGGTGGCTTTTTTCTCTGTGTTCCTACTTTTTGTGCACTTTAAACCTGCACAAAAGTTCAAACTAACAATGAAATGTACACGCAAACTCAATTATTCTCAGTAATTCAAAAATGTAGTTAGTATTTACTTATTTAGAATTGTATTTTTGGAGCTACTGCGTCCAGGTAATTTCTTTTGTGGATCAGTACAATTTGTCTAAGTTTCAGAATTGATACAAATATTTTCCAACAATAGCAGTGTTTTAAATGCATTTGTCAGCCAAAAACATCCTCAAAGTGTGGTCCCAGTCCCACCCTTCAAATGGGGACTGGAACTACAAAAAAGTACCAGGAACGTAAAAGTAAAAGGTTCCTACAGTGGTCAAGTGCCTATTGTCACGACTGCTCCTATTATATCTATGAAAACATTTGAAGATACAGAGTGGACAGTGAGCTGCAGGTGCATGAGGAATAAATACTACAATTACACCACAAACTGAAACAACACAATTTAGTGGTGTTTACGTTACTTTTTAATTTGTTGTTTGTTTGTTTGTTTTATATCTTACATTTTAATAAAAGTTAGCTCTAGCTTTGAGACACAAACGCGTCTTTGTAAACACAGCTCTTTAATAACCTGTTATCAGTGATTAATCATCTGTAACTCGCTGTCTGCAGAGCGATAAGTCATTTAATTATTTTCGCCCGACTTGTCAAACTAGGAGCGAAAGTAGTGACAATAACTGTGAGCTTGCAGGCAATTGTACCATGAACTGTATATTATCTGTTTGTCTTTCTTCAGTCTGATCATTTAGTTATTTTGATAATTTTGTCTTTTATTTTGGTGAGTAGTAAACACATCAGATTCGGAGTTACAAACGCACTTTTCTTTTCTTCTTCACGCTCTTATTCGTATGCCATAGGTGAGTGAAGTGTCTTGCCCAAGGACATAAAGGACACTACAGACACTGCATCCCTGTGGCACCTGGTTGTCCTGTATTTTTTTATTTGTCAAGTCTTGTTTATTTGTTGTTCATATGACCCCGTTCCTGTCCAAATTTTAATGTTTACATATCATTTTTGATTTTTTCATGAAAGGAAAATAAACAAATAATGAAAAATGAAACTCTCAATTGATAAAGAAAACCTGAAACCTTAGAACAGTCGTCTTGTCTTCTTAAAACACTTGTTGCGTCTTCTTTAACAGACAATAGAGATGATGTGATTACCTTTATGTGTTTGTTTTGGTGCCTTCATCAGAACCATCTTACATCATCTCTTACCTATTGTCTGATATAGAAGAAACAACAAACGTAAAACCTGAAATCTATCCCTGTCTGCACAAGCCAGGCCAAACACTGCTTAGCTTCCAAAATCAGATAAGAAAAAATCAAGATGGTTTTGCCTCATCATGAAACCGTCTGTTCAACTGTTTTTAGATATTTCCTCATCCAAACTACACAGAACAATTGAGTCTCTTGTTACTTGTTTATGATGATACGTTATAGAAGGGAATTTATTTCACTGTTTCTTCCACCACAACAGTTTCAAATGGTTGTTTACAGTTTTCAGAACATTTCTCAGTCTCCAAATAACCATAAAGTAATTGAATTGAGCTCAAATTTAACATAAAACTTAACTGTTTTGTTTGACTGTGACACGAGGAATGACTTGTGAGAGAAACATCCAGCTTTTGGGCTGTGTTTAATTGATTGCACGTGTTATGTTTGTCACACTTTTGTCTGGTCATCCACGGGTCAGTGAGTCATGTAAAGGCCAACAGCATGGATACATTTCCCTTTCTGGATCTAGAATTATAACGAATGAATAAATAAACAATGAATTTGCAAACAAAATAGGAAGCAATGCATGATCAATAATGGAAAGTTGCATGTCTCTTTGGATAAATTCTGAAATTCAATCTATGCCACATCAGATCAATTCATCCCTTTTGTCTCTGCTGCGTCCTCGTAATGCTGCTAATGTCGCTATTATCTGCATGATTTGGTAACGGGGGAACTCCAGTTAATTATGGGAGTGTAATTTAGCACTTTCCTCAAACCACTCAAAGCCAAAGGAGGCACGTTTGGCGGATCCATCTTAGTCACATACTTCAGTAAATGATACTTTTGGACGGTAACTAATGCATTTTGTATGTGTCACAGGAGACAGAAAGGTCAGAGGAGGCCGAGGAGACTTCTGAAATATCCGAGAAGTGGAGTTAAGTGGGAAAAATTGTGCTCAGAGCTCATCATTCACCCTCAGGACGTGAAATGTGGTCCTTAGCTGCACAGAAGGGGCTCCTAATGATTTACACTTAGTTACATTTACTCGTGTTGTGGCGTTTTAGTCACAGGGAGTTTTCTTCTGCATTGGATATGATTTTTGACTGTTCATGTATTTGGCTTGGATTGTTTAAGTTTAATACAATGAGAGAAATTGGAAATGTGGATGTATTTCTTTATTTTACATATTTAAACAACAAATTTAACTAAGATTAGAAGTCATGGATTAGAATTGTACTTATTTTTGGAAATGGTTATTTTTACTATATGTGGTGTAAATAAAGTGGATTTAGATGTATACCACGTTGGAAACCGTTGTAGATGAAGGGCAATTCCAAGATTTAAATCATGTCTCAGTAAAATACCTAAAGTACAGAGCGGTGCAGAGATAATGGACTGTAATGTATGAGGGAGACTTTACTTCTGCAGTTGATGGTATCTGCCATTTTCCTACTGCAAACTGTAGATCATCCAAACCCCATCCAAACATCCAAAACCCACCCGAAGCTGCCCAGGAGGCACTCTCACAAAACTGAAATATTTAAAAGTACAAAGAATTGCATTTATTTATTATTTGTTTATTAAATTGTTTGTTCGCACAGTGCATGTTGATGCTGTAAACACTAGGATTGTAGCCGTAGGATCATTTCCATCAGCGTTTCACATTCGCTGTCACAAACACCCTCTCATTCATGCACCAGTGTGCAAGGATACTGGACGACATAACAAAACAAGACACATAACAAGTCTCCCATCCAAGCACTGACCAGGCCCAACTCCTCTTAACTCAAGTTAAGGTTAAAGAAAACTTTATTGTCTCCTTGAAGTTGTCCTTTGACCCGTCCTTTAGTCCTTTTTGCGTCTGTCAGACACTGCTGCTGCTGCTGCTGCCGTCGTCGTCGTCGTCGTCGTCGTCGTCGTCGTCGTCGTCGTCGCCGCCGCCGCCGCCGCCGCCGCCGCCGTTGCCGCTGCCGCCGCCGCCGCCGCCGCCGCCGCCGCTGCTGCCGCCGCTGCTGCTGCACTCAGGGACACATCTCCAGATCCTGGTCAGGATGCATGCTTCAGGTTGATGAGGGAAACCAGAGCCTGGATGAAACTCATCCACTCAGGCAACGTGCCTTTACCTCATCTCATCTCATACTAATTTACAACATGGTATTTCATAGATTCCATAGATCTGTTCATATTTTATTCTTACAAAATGTATTGATATATATATTTTTGGGGTGGGGGTTAGATATTGTTAAAACTGAAACACTATGAAGTTATTTTCCTTGTGTCGCAATAAAGTTGGTTTATACAGTGATAGTGAGGATTTCAATCATTTCAATTCATTTGATTTCCAGTTTTTAGATACTTTTTATATGAAATCACATCAAATCCCCCACAGAACATATCAAACATTGTAGAATAGCATACATCCATCAAAAAGTGGAATATATGGTCTGTCTCCTTGGTATAATTGTAAATTGCAGCTCTCTGCGTTAACCCTGTTTTGTGATGATGGAACTCACATAACCCCATAATGTACATTCAACTTAAAATATTTAGTTAATTAATAATTATTTGCTCCGTCTCTGTTTGCCAGTAGAACAACTTTAAAATCACATGTCTTTGCCTCAGAGGCATGTTTTGTCCAGACGTCACCAGAAAACACACTCTGTTAATTAAATGTCACTTCTTTGAAGCCTTATCTTCTTGCATCTGTGTGAAGTGTCTTGTTGGTGGGTCTTTACGCCGTGATGATGACAGTGTGGACATGGGGCCTCTTGCACCCCAGACACCTCTGTTTTTAGCTCAGCATTCAAAGGATACTTGTGGTATTTTTGTCATGTATTGTTGCCATGCGCCTTGTTGTCTCTTGATGAATTGGGCTGACATGTTGGCAATGACAGTGAATTACTGCTTTGTCATGTTCTGTATTCAGGTGCATTTTAGTTACAATATTTATCTAATTCAAATGAATGGACCACACAAGATATTGTTTTTTTATGTATTTAAAAATAAGCTAGAGTTTTACAGTGGAACAAATTTGTGTAGATATTAATTTTATTATATATTTTTTAACTTGTGATTATGTCTTTTACAAGAGCATGTGGCCTCCTATTTTTGGTGGCCCTAAACATTTGCTTTTGCCACAGGTCCTGGTACACTACCCACCTCTACTGTTGCCTTTGCTGCCACTTTCTCTTCCATTGCTGCTTCAAACGAGGATTAAAGTTAAACCTATTCCTCTCTAAAATGTCCTCGAGTGGCCGTGGCATGTTTCCGCAGTCAGTTATTCCCATAAACGTTCACAGGTCTGAATGTTCTTACAAGTGTACAGGACTGAACTCTTTTGTATCTAACACATGAGTGAAAGTACACAGTTGGGTGACGAGCGCGTGTGTGTTTTTGAGGAGTCCTGGCTTGAACAGAGAAGTTGTGAAAATGCATTTCACTTTGGCATGGACCTCCTGCTGTCTTTCTGAGTAAGTGTGGAAAGAGACTCATTGCAAAATAGTTGGGCGGCCAATAATGCTCCCTCACTGTGGGCTGTGGACAAGCAAACTCTGCACACCGACTCCGAGCTCGACAACAACAAATGAGTCTGGGGAAATGTTCAAAAACACGAGAGACGAACAAAGGAGAGGGTGAACGTGGGTAAAATGTACAAGAGGGTCATGGAAAGAAAATGAACTTTTATATGTCGGGTAAAAGAGATTGTTGTACGTCCAAGAGGAGGATGTGGTTTCTATAGGCATTCGCAATAAAATGCATGGGATTCCTCAAAGAATTGGGTTTCCTGTACGTGAAGATAAACTAGAAAATCGTCATCTTCAACTGCTTTTTCATGTTAGGGGTCGCAGATAACTGGAGCCTATCCCAGTGACTTTGGGCCTTAGGCGGGGCACACTCGTCGCAGGGTTAGCACAGAGACTCTCGGGGCTATTTAGAGTTGCCAATTGACTCAACACATGTCTTTGCACCAGGAGAGAACCCACGGTAACACGGGGAGAACATGCAGACTCCACCCAGAGAGATCGTGTGATGTTGGTCTGGTCCAGGAAACGAACCGATGATCTCCTTTTTGGGAGGCAAGCGCTCTAATCGCTCTGCCACCGTGCATCCCCAATCAATCTGTAAACAACTTAAACATGCAGAACGTAACTTGTTTGCAAAAAAAAAAAAATTAAAACAATAGCATGTTTTTTGTTTTGTTTTTCATTTTGCATGGTTTTATTGCACTAAAAACGTAATAAATAAAAACAGCTGTCCTTAGTGGACTTGCATCTCCACAAACCTGACTAACGGGGTCTGGAGGAGCCTCTTCTCCACAGTATGCCATAACACTTATCTATTGGCATGGCCGTATTATGGTTTTAACTTTCTTTTTCTATAGATTTCTGCTGGTGACTTTCCGCTAGAGCTGTAATCGGGCCTTAAAAGTTAGGCCTGACAGGACCAAAGTGCGACACACTCAGAAAACAAGCTCAACAAGTGCATTTTGACTGTTTGTGCCCCAAAACCATCAGGTTCGTCGGGTTTTCAGCGCTACTTTCCACCGCATTTACATCCTGTGCCTTTAAGTTGCGTTCACACATCCACACACAACACATCAAACAGGGACTTAACTGAGACTAAACTGGAAACTGTACCAGGACTAAACCAGAAAACTATCTACATTCCAGCTATTGGGGCCAAGACGTAAATGGAATGCCGTCTGAAAGACAGAGGATTCACTATGTGCTCAGTTAAAGAGCAGTAAAGCTATATAACGCCTGTGTTGTTGCTCATAATGATCCAAGCCATGTGTCTCCAAATGTAACAGAAATAACCCTTCATGGTTCTTTACTAGACGTTATAGAATCATTTTGTCCTACCACTAAACTAATTATATCTGGATGTACAATTGGTTTGGCCCTGGTTTAGTCTTGGTTCAGCCCAGTTTTTGGTTCAGATCCAGTTTCTTCAGTCCCAATGCAACATGACTGTTATAATAGATTCAAAATGTCATATGAAACTTTGAGCTCTTTCTCTTGGACAGATTTATGACATGCTTTGTCACAACAGAGCGGCCACAGTTGTGTGAATGGAAAGATGAACAGAGGAGTTGTAAAGACGCACGCAGCGGACTCTGAATGTCTTAAACAGAAATAATACACAAATCACACAATGTTTTTCTCTTGCTCTGCCATCATTCTCGACGAGGGCCGTTTACAAGCCAGTGTCGGTTAAAGCGGCTCATTTCTTTTCCTACTGAGGTTTCCTGTTCTCTGCAGTGAATTAGAGGAAAAAGAAACCACTAAGAGAATCACAAAATAACAATAAAACTTTTAAAAGCCATTTGAAGAGATATAAATCAATGTGCATAATAGACTATTTAATTTTCTCTGCTGGTTTCTGAAAATATTTCCACCCTTCATGACGCCCTTTAAAGGTGCAGTGTGTAACTTTTCTGACGGAGGGTCCACTACCTGAACGCTCTCAGCTGGAAAGCAAAAGAAAATAGCTAAAGGAAATTGGATTCTGTCAACTGAACAAAAGTTTCAAGTCTTAAGAAGCCATAAAACGTAATAGTCCAACGAGGTTAATTTGGTCTTCTGATAATTTACCTTAAAGGTTCTTATTTCAGACCACAATTTGTTTTGTTTACCTGACAGTTTCGACTACTCACTCGCAATCTTCATCAGAGCGTCGCTCGATGTCACGATGTCTTGTCAGCTGATTTACACTGAACAAAATCAAAACAAAAACTCAAATCGTCCATTTCTGATCTAGTAAAAGACAGAACCACGTTATGGACTGGGAAGGCGCAAACATCATTGGGACAGAGGACAACAAAGGAGGCAATTGAAATACGGAAACCAGAGGACTATGAACCGAGATGACGGATCTTTGTTGCTCTCACACACCTTAGAACACACATATTGTTCTAAAGAAGTCGGACTGCAGATGGCGCTATCGTCCTACCTCTACTAGAAGGAAACTGCGCCAAAACCTGTGTAAATCAGCTGAGAAGACACGTCACAGCGACATCGAGTGACGCTCTGATGAAGATTGCGAGTGAGCAGTCGAAACCGTCAGGCAAACAAAACAAACTCTGGTCTGAAATAAGAACCTTTAGATTAAGCCTTAAAACTTTTTTCCAGTCGAATTGGGCGACTGAGGGATCACACAGACATCTTTGCCTAAAAAGCTGCACACTATGGAATTAAACCTATCCATCTTGCATTTATTTTGGTGTTTTTATTGCAACTCTGCAGACAAAGTGATGACAGATCCGTGGGGAGGAGCAGGTGAGGGACTTTCAACCAGAAAAGTATTTAAGGATTTGCGAATTACGTATTGATCTGATGTGTTTCCAAAAGGCCCAGTCAGTGGTCTCGATGGACCCTCAGTGGCCGCAGTATCTTGGATGTGTTAATCCTCGACTTCTGCAGTTTTCAGTAACTGTCAGTGGACTGAGAAGAAGGCTTAAATTGTCCAGCAACTCACCGCCTCATAGACCTGTGACCACTGAAATGACGATATGAGGAAACAAAGAAGTGCTCTAGCAACCTTTTGTGTGATTTGTTTGCTTTTAGAATGTTAAACTTCTTATAAAGGACACATTACTGACAGTTCTAAATCGGTCTAATCCCTCCTCGTCCAAGAGTGATTCATCTGAGAAAAAGTTTAAAGGCTGTCATGTTGATAATGTTTTACAAAAAATCAAGATGTTTCGTCTTCTAAAGGTCATTTTCAAGACTGAAATATGATTAATCACTCCTGGACAAATGAGGGATTACACCGAATAACTGACAATTATAGCACCCTTTCCTGTCCACTTAGAATTAATAGTGTAAAAAATAATACAGTTGGTCATCATATTTACAAGGATTATTTTTAATATATAAATTCATTGCTCTGCTCCTCTTGTGTCGCTTTTGTACATGCCATGAATAAATGTGTTGATGAAATTACAAAAATTGATAGATTGGGATCCTGAAATAAATATTTTAACTATTCGCCAGTCCAGTCATTTTCAATTAATTTTCTGGGTTGAGAAAAACATTCAGAGACTTTTAATCAGTTATAGTTTTGAGGTATAAAGCACAGGATTTTTACTATTTGGGGGAAAAAATATGTAAAAAATATGTATTTTAATTTTTGTGAGATTTGCTGAGGCATTTTAGCTATTTGAAATATTGGTCTTTTTGGTATTTTTTTGTCTTTCTAACGGTATGTTGCTGGACTTCAAAGTGTGAGGGTTATATAAATGTATAAAATAACATAAAAAGGACACTACAGCAGCAAAAATAGAAATTTATGTCTAGGGAAACTTGTTCCATGGCAGGTCTTAAAGGATTATTAAAGTAAGAACAAATGTAAAAGCAGTGTTTCAGTTCTTGGTGTAAAACTCAATGATATACTGTACTTTACCATAAGAGGTAAAGATAAGTTTTGCTTCTGCCCATTCCCTTTTTGTGGTCACTATTAAATGCATAGATCTTAGAAATGGTTTGACTTGTAGAGTTCTATTAACCAAAAATAAAAATCAGTTAATCAGGGTCAAATTAGCATCATCAAATAAATGTAGAAGACAATTTTAAAGTTAGACACTACAGGTGAATAGGAAAAAATCTTTAATTTAAAGATGTCAATTTGAAGCTCTCCTGTAGTTTACTCACATAAATGTAAGAAATGTAAGAAATGTATAACAAGTTTTTTCATCAGGTGATGTTTTCATGTAGAAATAAGGCATTTTATGTTTAAAAATTGTCAAAAAATACACATATTTGGGATATATAAAACTAAAAAATCAAACCAGTTTTAAATTTCTTGTTTCATTGTGTACACATCAATTTTACAGAGGGGATTTTGGATATCTTATTTAGTTTTTAAGAAAACTAGATAGAAAAACTGAAATTTTGCCTCACTTCAATAAATCAGTTTTAGAATTAGATATCAAAAAATCCTTCTGTACATTTTGTCAACATCTTGTTGAGTCCAAGATTGTACAGTTTAGTGTGTGGGGGATCTACTTTAAGTGGTGATCTTTATAAATGCATTTTAAGAAAACGATCTTTTTATTTACAATGTCCCAGAGAAATCTATAGATGAAATGGATTAAATGGAAGAATAAAACATATGTAGGAGCAGATTGGACAAGTTTGTTGTTTCCACATGAAAGTCGATATGTTGAGAGAGAAAACTGACCAAAACAATTTAAAAAATGAGTTTTGCTTGTAGTGTCTCACCTTAATTCATTGTCCCATTTGCAACAGCTTCGACAAACCTAATTATTGATACATTTTATGCAGACAGTCCTTTGATATTCAGCTTATTCTAATAAAAAGGTGTAAGTAATATTGCGATTCTTTTTTTCCACCAGGAAGTGGTTTCTAGCGCTACATTAGCTGTGCGTCGCTTTAAATTACCCCTAAAGTGTGTTATTAGCATGACTTATGGATTATTATGGTCTTTTGTTTGGGCTGAAAATAAGTTTTAATGCTTTAATTGTTTAAAGATGCCACGTTCTGCTACATCTTGAGCGTCTTAGTTGCAGTAAACTTTTAGGAGCGCTCGGGGATTTGGGGGAATGGGAATGAGGAGCTTTGTGGGAAATTAGAGTGACCAAATGAGGAACTAATTGGACGCATGAAGCAGGAAGCGCCTGTGCAGCTAACAGTAAATCCCTTTAGACGTGAATGCCGCAACGACCGCTACCTAAAGTCTCAATTAGCGTGCTTTACATCTTTCTGCAGGATCTTGGCCAGGCGTTTGCACAAGATTTCTATAGATAAACGAGCTCGAGTAAAAGTATGACAGAGTTTATGACAGGTTCTCTTTTTATATAATGGTTTTTATTTGAGATTTTCAGGGATTGCACATTTCTGGGAAGACAGGCGTACAGATGGTCAGCAAAACACGTGACAAATTAGGCAAAATAAAGGATTAAATTACACTTAAAATAAATACGAAAACATAAGAAACAAAGGACAAGAAAGACAAGACAGACAAGGACAAAGATGACAAGTGTATGACAGGTTCTCATGTTTTACAAATTATGACTTGTCTGGTGGGATAGAACTTGTGGTAAATATTTATCATAGTTTTACATCTGCCAAGAGTAAGTTTCAGAATAAAAAGTGAAAATAAAAGTTAAAAATGACAGGAAATAGAGTAGATCCATCTGTGATGTCATTAAAAGGCGATATATCATTGGAAATACAGGGACAATTTACAGCTATTTGCAGAGTTTTTATGATAATTATGATATATATGTATACAATGCAAATTTTATATTGCTATTAGTCTTTAAACGTGCTCTTGAGTTGAATACATTAAAGTCCCTGTACCTGATTTGTATTGTTTTGAAATGTGAAAAGCAGAGCTAGTTCATGTTAAAGTCTTTACAGCAGTCACATGTATCGCTCACTTTCCTAATGCAGTCTCAGCATCCTAAATATTCACTCCAATGTGTTTAGAAGCACTTTGCACAAGTCTCTGAGCCCAGAGCGTCACGGGTAAAGCTAATAACCATTAGCATGCTAACGATGCACTTCCTGCTTCTCTTTTTGGATAAAATGCTCTATAAATAGATTGAGTTCTGGTAAAAGTTGTCGTCTCATTTTCACCTGAATCGATGTTTTTACATTATATCTGTGCTGAGGCAATATCAATTTTACTTTATTACACGCAAAACATCGAGAACATGGACTAGATCTGTTTTTCACGGTAAAAGTCAGGTACAGCCCCTTTAAGTTTGGCATCTCATGTTTTAGACTCAAAAAAAAAAGATTTATGAAAACAAAATGAACATCTGTATCTGGTTCTGTTTGCCCTGGCACTTACTGAGTTTAGGCGCCATCTACTGGCTGCATAGCGCTTACACAAGCCAGAAATGCGTTTGTCAGAAATGTGAGTGAACTAGTAAGTTATTAGTGATCGTGTTTAGACGTCCGGAATGCACAGAACGAGTCTAAGGATGATTTAAGGTCTTAAAAAAGCCAGAGATTCTCAGAAAAGTGAGGTATGAAATCAGGAAAAAAAAGTAAATGATAGAGAGAGTGTTTTTGACGTTGGGAGGAGGAGGGCATTTTTTTCTAACCAAAAAATATTCTGAAAGTAGCATGAATGAAAATGAAATGAAACTCCAGGTATGTTTTTGATGACATACCATTAGAACATGGTTAAAAGATCAAAAAAGTCACTATAGCATAATATTCTCTTCCTTTAACAAAATAAAGATGTTATCAGGCATTATTTATTGTCAGTTCCTAACTATTGTGTATTTTATATGGATTTTGGCCCTTGTTTACAGTATGGTTGCTAGGTAACAGTTGACAGTGAATTACCTCTATCCATGTCACATCTGTTGCTCATGTTCAACCAAGAAGTAACATTATAAACAGTACAAAAACTGTCAAACTGCAGGGGACAAACAGGCACATTGGCTAAATAAAGCGTCTTGCCTAAGGACACACCAAAATTGTTGAAACTCAATGCAGCTTGAAAAACACAAAAACAATCAGCAAGTACCAATCACAGCAAGGCAAGGAGGCGGGCCAAAAGATAATGTATTTTTCTATGAGTTTTTAATTAATACAACAGCAATAAAATACACTGGTTGAAAAATAATCAATAGAGGTGTCCTGTAAATAATTGTGTATGAGAAAAATAAATAGGTCAAAATAATTATTAATTATTGGACAAAATAGGTACTTAGGCTGCAAGATTGATCGGAATCGAATCAAAATCAAAATTTGAAAGAACGCTATTAGCAAATCACAAAGACTGTACACTGCAATTTTTAAGGTATACCATAATTTTTCTCCACAAACTATAAAATTCTTTCTCTGCATAAAAAATACTAACCCTGTAAATTTGTTGTTTTGTTTCTTTTATTGTTTCTTAACGTGAACTTTGAACAGAATCCCTTTATTAAAACATAAATTGCAAATTGAATTGCAATACTTGTCAGAAAAAGATATATTTACCAAATCATGCAGCTCTATTAGGTACTTTTATTATTATTATTTTTTTTAATTATGATTACATAATTGTGAAACAGAAAAGATCTTTTAAACAGAACGACTTTCCACAGCGCGTTGTAACCGTCGACCTTTGTGTTTGTGAACGTATAATTTCATGTTTGAATCAGTCTTTTCCAGTCCCGGTTGGTCTGGTCTGCGTGCGCTCTGGAATGGGAAGAATGCCACACATCACACTCAGACCGACCACACACCTCCAGTTTACGGTCAGTTGACAAAGAGGATTATGGGACTCTGAGTACAGCCACAGCAGCAGGCACGCACTTCGGTAATAGCAGACGACACGGGACGCGATATATAAGTCACACAATTCTTTAAGGGTCTCGGGAGGGAAAGACGGAGACAAATGTGAGTGTAACCCCCGTGTGTCGAAGCCGGCTTCACTTTGACACTTACCGCCTCATGGGCCCTTAAGTTAAACCCTTCATATAATGGCAGCTCGTCGCACACAGGTTCAAAGGTCAGCGTCTGTCTGCAGCGATGACTGATGGGAGTTGGCGGAGAGTGTTGAGGTATTAGATCATTTTGTTAAAACAGGAAGAAGGCAAGAATGTCCTTGTTCCTTTAATAATTTCACAAGGTGTTTCTGCGCTCGGGCCATGGTCAATAAGAAGAGCCGGCCAGCAGGTGTGGAGTTAGTCCAAGAAACTCAAAACAGACTCAAAATGCAAAACGTCATGTCTAAAAGGGCTATGGACACATGGATTATACAGTTTTTTTATTTGAACAAGAAGAGGGAAAGTGGCATTGCTATTAAATATTGCTTTTACAATTTTTTTTCAAGTCAGTAAAAGACACATTGTGTAACTTTTATGGTTGCGGCTCTGACTGGAAAGGAACAGAAAAGTATCGCACAGCACTTTTCAAAGTCTATATGATTTTATTTATATTTAACTAACACTTACAGTGAACTATAAGGCTGCAACAAGTTAATCGATTAATGGCAACTAATCGATAGATATAGAAATGGTTGTCAACTAATTAATTAATCGAGTAATCGTTAACTGGTCTATACACAGACTCAAAAACATTATATGTGCTGAAATGAGCTGTTTTATAACTTAGATACAGCAGCAATGACACCAAAAACACACAGGAAACACAGTAAATTATGTGATTTTGATTGAAATCCTTGTTCATCTATAAAGATTCTCCACCAGGATGTCGTCAAACGCCTTCATTTCAGGTTTGTCTGAGTAAAATTGAGTAAAATTCTCATGTTCTAGTGTTGTTCGCACGCTAAACAACTAATCAATTAATCAGAGGAATAATCACAAGACTAATCGATACCCAAAATAATCGTTAGTTGCAGCCCTACAGTGAACACGATTAGATTTAAGATTTTACAAAACATTTTGCCAATATGTCGTAATAAGTTTGACAGTTTTTATAATGTTCTTCCTGCTCTTCTTCCTGTAATTTCTTCACAAACTGCAATTGTACATATAAAACTATGATAAATATTTACCCTCTATCCCACCAAACTACGGAATTAGAATATCATGAGAACCTGTCAAATAGACTTTAATTCCAGATACATACATATACATATATATACATACATACATATACAGGTAAAACTTTTTTTTTTGCTCAGTTTGCTCTTTCGATTTATGCACTTTCATGTGGAAACAACAAACAATACCTCAAAGGCCGTTTTCTAAAATGCATTTTTCTTCCACGGAGACATAAAAATCCACGGAGACATAAAAACTTTTCCTCGTCTTATAGTTTTTTTTAGTCTAGAAAATGAGGTGAAATTAGAATTTTTAGGCCAATTTTCAGTCAGATCTAGTTTACTCAAAAACGAAATATGATGTTCAAAATTTTCAACATAAATTTCTTTTAACAAATGTGATTTAAAAATAAAAAAACTTGTAATATATTTTTCTCTGGCATTTATGTGAGTAAACTACAGGAGTTTTTGTGGTTGTATTGGTGAAGAGTAACTCTCAATGTCGTTTCAGAAAAAGAAAGAAATTCATATAAAACTCCTCTTAGGTCAATATTTTGAAGTAAGGAGGAGAAGTTGCCTATAAACATGATGAAGGGATTGAGTGGAGCCTCATGAGTGGTTAAAGCCGCAGAAGCACTTTTAGATGAGACCATGAAGTGGTTTACTCATTCAGACCAGACATTTTTCAAATCTGTCTAACATTATGCATATTTTTTTTCTTTTGTGCTGATGAGAAATGATTGCTTATTCTCATAATGCACATTCCTTTGAACCTTTCAAAGCACATTTGTTCTTGTTATTTTGCCAACAATCAAGTGACTAATGCCTTCTCATCAAAACAGAGAAAGGAAAACAAATATAGGATATACACAGCAAGAAAAACACAGCAAAGACCTTCAAGTTCAGGGGTAAATGCTTTTTGAGCTATAAATATATCGGTGTTAAAAAGCACACATTTATTCTTTTTGTGAAGTTCTTGAGTTCAATCGTTATTGTTACATGTTACAATGTTGTTTCGTGCCTTGTACCTGGGGGGACTGATTTAGGTGGCGCACACTCACCAAGAGGTCGGGCTTGTAAGTGCACTGAGGCTGCTGTATGTTTAATAAAGTTTATAGTAAGCAATGATACTGCTTTAACCGTCCATTCTGTATAGTTGATGAACAGAACAGAATGAAACATGGTGGCAGCGGTAGTTATTATACAAGAAAAGAGTTTAGCAGCGTACGAAAGAGTGTGACTGGATCGCGGCAGTTAGCCTAGCCCACGAGGTCGAGCGACTGGCCAATGTCTGCTGCGGACTCGGAGGTCAAGAGCGAGCCGAGGGGAACCGCAGACTTCGCCATGGACGGGTTGAAGCCGCCACCGACACTAGGTTTGGATTCCGCCAACTTAGCAAAGACATGGAAAAGTTGGAAGGAGGAGTTCACTTTGTACACGGACCTCACAGTGCCAGATGCAGAGGAAACGACTAAAGTTAAGCTGTTTTACTACCTCTTTGGGGAGAGAGGAAGGGAACTTCTGGACACGCTATCAGACGGCGGAACATCCTCGAGTGGGGAGGACCGTGAGTTCCATGATGGCGCTTATCGATGAACACTGCAATCCAAAATTGAACGAGACAGTAGAGAGATACAAGTTTTTTGTCAGAAACCAAGGACAGGACGAGAACATTGACAGATATGTTACAGATTTGAGAGTTTTGGCCAGCACATGCAACTTTGGCAATATTGGCGACTCATTGATTAGAGATCGCATTGTGTGTGGCACAAACAGTCCTACTATGAGAGAAAGACTGTTAAGAGAGGATAACTTGTCATTAGAAAAATGTGTGCAGATATGCAGAGCTTCAGAACTGTCAAGAGAAAACAGTAAGACAATACAAGGACAGAAAGTGGAGGAAATACATGCCATGAAAAAGACTCAAAGAAGAGAAAAGAAGGGAGAGATTTGCTGCAATTTTTGTGGCATCACGCATGAGAAAAATAAACTGAAATGTCCGGCCTTTGGGAAAAAGTGCAAGAAATGTGGTAAAGAGAACCATTTTGCTGTAAAATGCAAGTCGAAACATGAAAAAAGCAAGAAAAGCAGGCCGATACACACAGTTTCAGAGTCAAGTGATTCGTATGAGGACATAATGACGATAACAGAAGTGTGTGAAAACAAAGAGACAATCAACCATATGAAAGAGGCACCCAGTAAGAGCCAGCAGCTCTTCGCAGGTATGTTACTAGACAAGAAGCTAGTGAACTTCCAAATAGACTGTGGTGCTACATGCAACGTTATTCCAATGCAGCTGTTGAATCCTGATACACAGCTAGAAAAAACAGAGAAAGTGCTAGTCATGTACAACAAGAGCAGATTAAAACCACTTGGAAAATGTAAAGTCAAACTCCGAAATCCAAGAAATGATAAACTGTACAGACTCGAGTTTCAAATGGATTCCAGGATTCCATTACTAGGCAGGAAAGCTAGTGAGGCAATGAAGCTGATAAAAATACAGTATGAAAACATCCTGGCAATAGATAGCATAGTGACACAGCAAGTTCCAGACAAAACAAATGACACGGAAGAACTGTTAATTATGGACACCATAAAGACTGAGTTTAGAGATGTTTTCACAGGTGTAGGATGCTTGGAAGGTGAATATAAGATAGAGATTGACAAGAGTATACCGTCTGTAAAGCTGCCCAAGCGCAGAGTCCCGGTAGCAATGATGACGCCACTCAAGGAGGAGCTAAAAGATCTGGAGGCTAAAGGTATTATTGCACCGGTGGAGCGCAGTACAGACTGGATAAGCAGTATGGTTTCGGTCACAAAACCAAATGGGAAACCGAGGATCTGCATCGACCCTAAACCACTCAACAAAGCACTGAAGAGGAGCCATTTCCCTCTTCCCACCATCGATGACATTTTGCCGGAGCTCTCAAACGCCAAGGTGTTCACTGTCTGCGATGTGAAACATGGGTTTTGGCACATCAGATTGGATGAAGAGTCCAGTTACCTCACCACATTTGCTACCCCGTTTGGACGGTACCGTTGGCTCAGAATGCCAATGGGTATCAGCCCAGCTCCAGAAGTCTTTCAAAGAAAGCTCATGCAGGCACTAGAGGGCTTGCCAGGGGTGTATGTCATTGCAGATGATATACTGATAACAGGTGAGGGGGACACACAGGAAAAGGCAAATGTGAATCACAATGAGAACTTGAAACGTTTCCTACAGCGATGCAGACAGAAGAATATTAAGTTAAATGCAGACAAGTTTAAGTTAAAGAAACAAGCGATACCATACATTGGACATTTATTGACAGCAGAGGGCCCGGAGAAGGTGCGGGCAATAAGAGAGCTGCCCCGGCCTAAGGATGTTAAGGCTGTACAAAGACTTGTTGGGATGTTGAACTACCTGTCAAAGTTCTGTGACCATCTGTCAGAGGACTGTGAGGTTTTAAGACAGCTGACTCATAAAGACAATATGCGCTCAAATAGAAAAGGAATGTTTAGCCATTGTGTTTGGTATGGAAAAATTCCACCAGTATACATTTGGTAGAAAGGTGACTGTTCAGAGTGACCATAAGCCACTTGAAAACACTGTAAGAAAGCCACTACTTAGTGCTCCAAAGAGATTACAGAGAATGTTACTTAGACTGCAGAAGTATGACATTAATGTGATCTATGTACCAGGACGAGAAATGCTTTTAGCTGACACACTGAGCCGAGCATACTTACCGAACAGTAATCAGGGAGAAACAGAGTCAGAACTAGAGTTTGTAAACATGATAACCTATTTGCCCATTTCAGCTGAGAGACTGTCAGCCATCCGAGACGCAACAAAAGAGGATGCAAAGTTGCAGAAAGTAAAGAAACTGATCCTCACTGGTTGGCCCAGGAACAAGAGAGACGTTGACTTGGACATTCAACACTATTTTGCTTTTCAGGATGAGCTGAGCTTTCAGGATGACGTTGTGTTCAGGGGAGAGAGAGCTGTTATTTCTGACACGCTGAGAGCTGACCTCACCCGCCGTATACATGCATCACATCTGGGAGTTGAAGGATGCCTGAGACGGGCACGTGAGTGTGTGTACTGGCAGGGAATGACAGAACAAATTAAGACTTTTATTGCAAAATGTGATATCTGCAGATCAGTTGATCCCAAACAACAAAAAGAGACACTGCGACCCCATGACCTTTCCTATAGACCCTGGGCAAAGGTAGGAACTGATCTGTTCTCGTGGCACAACAAGGACTATATGGTAACGGTGGACTATTTTTCAAACTTCTGGGAAGTCGATTACCTACCTGACACAAAAAGTGCCACAGTGATTCACAAGTTGAAAGCACACTTTGCTCGTCAGGGGATACCAGATGTGCTTGTTTCTGATAATGGACCGCAGTATACATCACAGGAATTTAAGGCATTTAGCCAAAAGTGGGAATTTGAGCACAGGACCTCTTCCCCGGGATACCCACAAAGTAATGGAAAGGCAGAATCCGCTGTCAAAACTGCAAAACGTCTGCTGCAGAAAGCCGCAGCAGCTGGACAGGACCCATACTTGGCTATACTAGACCATCGCAACACACCAAGCCAAGGTCTCAGCTCAAGTCCAGCCCAACGACTTCTGAGTAGGAGGACCCGGACCCTTCTTCCTACCACAGAGACACTGTTGAAGCCGAAGATGACAAATGACAAACAGGGACTGATCGAAAACAGACGCAGACAGGAAAAATACTACAATCGTACTGCAAAAGACTTGGACGGGTTCAATGAAGGGGACAGCGTGTGTTGCCTGCACATTATTTTTAACACAAAATTTATTGTAAAGCACTGTATTTGTATTGGGTCACTGTATATTACAATATTTATTCTTGCTAATGTTAATAATTCACAGTTTTATCATTCACCATGATTAACTTCCGGGTCACAGAGCAATTGGTCACGTGACTTCCAGCTACTATTTAAACCTGCCAAAAACCTCATGTTAATTAGATGTAGCAGTGACAGACTTGTGTCTACTGATTGGGACGGTTCATTCACTAATGCTGTAAGTTTTATTCTCAGTTTCTTTATATCCAAAAAAACTCTAACTATATTCACTACAGTCGTTTTTGTTTTGTTTTTCACCAGGGCTCTTTACGTTGTATTTCATGTACACCAAATAAATGGACAAAAAAAGGAGCTCCTCTCGTGTGTCATTTGAAGTGTGCAAAACGTGCGTGTCCAACCTTTTGATCCTTGTAAGACATGGAAAGTTGCTAAAGTGATTCGACCTGTTAGCGTTAGATCTTATGAGGTTGAGCTGGAGTCTGGTGGTGTTCTGAGAAGAAATAGACGTCATCTCAGACGACACAACCACTCTCCACCCACTTCACCTACTCCGGCTGTGACAGTAGCTAACACATCACCTGTTGTAACTGCTCAATCTGACATTATGACAACAAGGTCAGGTCGGCAGATTAACAGTCCCGCCTATTTGAAGGATTATACAAAGTAGCGAAGTTGGATTATGTTTTATTGTTATTCACATGTTCCTTCATGTGTTTTGGTTATTGTTGACATGTTAAAAAAAAAAGAGAGAAAGGATGTTACATGTTACAATGTTGTTTCGTGCCTTGTACCTGGGGGGACTGATTTAGGTGGCGCACACTCACCAAGAGGTCGGGCTTGTAAGTGCACTGAGGCTGCTGTATGTTTAATAAAGTTTATAGTAAGCAATGATACTGCTTTAACCGTCCATTCTGTATAGTTGATGAACAGAACAGAATGAAACAGTTATAATCGTTAAAAGTGCAATCTGCTAAATTAAGCCAGTCTGACAGAGCTTAAAATAGTCTGTTACACTGAATGACATCATTGGGTGATATTCCAGGAAGTGCTCTTTGGTGTTGTGTTCTTTCAGTCGCGCCTACATACGTCTTGAAGGGAACATATGATGCTTTAGTGACTTTTTTGAGCTTTTACATTGTTCCGTCATCAAAAACATACCTGGAGATACATTCACGCAGTTTGAGGAACACGCATTAGAAATCCTTTCCCCTCCAACTGTCAAAAACACTCACAGCTGAACTTCCTCGATGAAAGACATTTTTCCGATATTTAACGTCACTCATCCAAGAATCTTTAAATCATCAGCAGACTCGTTCTGAGCATTTCTGCCGATCATTAAACTATCATTAAACACCAACGCTAACCCAACTGAAAGCTTAACTCACATTTACTTATCAGATTAAGATGTTAACTATGTTTTTATACGTATGAAAAGAGCATGTTAATACAATAACAATACAAAAAAATGCACAATATTTTTCCCTTAAAATGACAGAATGACAGATTTTTATGATTTGTGTTTTAGTTTTTACTTTATTTGATGGGATAAATCCATTGTAAATATTTATGAAAGTCCCTGGTGCATGTTATTTTACTTCCTGAAGAAGTAAAATAACATGCACCAGAAAAGTTAGTGATGTCATGATTCACAACCAGGAAGTAATATTTTCAACCTAACAAAATGCTTAACTGGGATGAAAAATGTACATTTTTTAATGCATCTTAACTATAATTATCTTAACTGTGTTTTAGTCAGTCAGTACTTCAACCATAAGCACTTTTAATAATAATTTCACTTCCTGGTTGTAAATTATGACATCACACCAGGAAATTCCCAAGAAACCATCCTGTACAGTGCACCAAAACTCCTCTAATATCACTTTTTTTTTTATTTGACAAAGAAAAATAATGTGAACATCTTTATTTTGTTGAATCAGTGTTTAAAGGGTCAAAAAAAGTTGTGTAAACTTTGCCTCCCGAGTGTGACGTCATCAATTTGTTTATTCCCTGTAATTTTCAACACACTTTTCTCCACAAACAGCGGCCTGATTGGTGTAAAACTATAACGTATATTTACTAGCGGTATTAATACACAAAATAAAGTCAAAATGAGAAAATCATAAAAACCTGTCATCCGCTCTTTAAGGTTTATGAACATGGTCAGGTATCCAGTCGAACTTCACAAAGTCTGACCTTACAGCTGCCCATAGATGTTTCACCTGTGAAGTCCGACCCGGCCCTGCTTTGATGATTCAGTCCCATCTGGTCCTGGTCCTGTCCTCAGATGACACTGTTCTCTGTGTGATTCACCCGGAACGGCCCGTGCTCTATCATCCCACTGGGACCTTATCCAAACCACCAAAATGTCATTATACCGCGAAAATATAACCACAGCAGTTAATTCTGAAAACGTGCCATTGGGTGCGAAACAATCGTACTTGAGAATTAAAGACATTAGAGTAGTGTTGTTTAATATGCTTTCTAATAAGGAGAGAATGACGAAAGAGATGTGTTTATTAAATGGTGTTGAATTCAGTTTCTGACTGCGCTTGGATCTTTCAGTTTGGTGTTTGAATGTTCTTCCCATGGCAGGTGGGTTTTACACGACTCCTGTTTTTCAGATTGATGGAGTGGGATTAATTAAGTTTAGAGAAGTCGAAACGTCTCGATCTTCAAACAGCGTCTGGATGACAACCCCTGAAACCTTTTCTACGATACTTTAAGTTATTTTTTCTCTCTCCTTTTTCAGCAAAAATGACAGTAATCTTGCATATTACAAGCATGTTTTATGTTAATATACAGAGGTGGGATCAAGTCGTTCTTTTGCAAGTCTTAAGTCTTTGTGAAAGGTCCACAAGTCCAAGTTCACTCTGGTTTCAAGTCCTGTCAAGTCATTGTTCCATATTACAGAAAACAGTTCATACTTTTGCAATTTATATAATTTTTTGTGTGAATGGTTCTTCTTTTTCAAAAATCCAGGTCAAATCTAAGTATCAACTGTAAAGTTGAAATTGTTTTAAAAATGAATTACATTTTTTGACAAGAAGTATCAAGTCGTCTCAAGTAAGGAGGCTCTCTGTCCAGTCTTAGTCCATTTTATCAAGTCAAGTCTCAAGTTAATTGTCAAAATAGTGCCTCAAATCTGAAGTCATGTGAGATGTTTGTTTTTTTTTTTCCCTTTTTTTTACCTTGACATGTTTTGGCTGCTGGCTGCTTCCCATCTTCAGAATAATCTCAATAATTTGTCTGACAAAAAGAAAATTAATATATTTCATAACTGAAGATGATGTATGTTACTATGAACGATGAGTAATGCTGGTGGTAAAGAGGAGGAGATAGACTGCAGGTTCTACTGCTTCGGTAAACTTTAAAGGAAAAATATTTTGCATTAGCCTTTAAACATGCTCTTGAGTAGCTTTGATTTGCCATCTCATTGAAACAAAAACAAAAAGTTGATTTACACACTAAATGAACAAGCTTCTCTGCTGTCTGGCCTGACACTTACTGAGTGGTAGATGGTGCCTAGATCTATACACAATGTATGTTAGTACTTTAATGCCATGGTCAGGCCAGCAGCAGTTTTTGTGTTTAGACGGCAGAAATGCTCTGAAGGAGTCTGGCAGTGATTTAAGGACTTAAAACAGCAGAAGCTTCTCGGGTAAGTGATGTATGAAATCTGAAAAAACGTCACGGATCTAGGGCGTTCAGCAGGGAGTGTTTTTCACAGTCGGAGGGGAGATGATTTCCATACCAACATTCCTCAGAATGGCGTGAATGCAGCTAAATGCAACTCCAGGTATGTTTTTGATGACGGAACATGTTAGAACACGATTAGAAGCTCAAAGTAGGCACTATAGAAAAATATATGTCCTTTAACATGTTGGATGTCTGTCTGAATTACAAAAAAGGAAGATAAATTGGTGGCAGTTGGTTTAGTTTGCATCTCTTGACCCTGCGTACAACACAGGCTGATCTGAAAATATCTTGCCAATGACAAATCCCTTTATAATGTTTCTGTAATTAAGTCTAAGAGTGCATGGGTTCTCCGTGCTAATTTATACTTATTTACACTGTTTTATCGCAATCGACTTCATAATTTATGGTATTTTTTCACATTGTAATACACACAACGTCTATGAACCATAAAATAGGCCTTAATTCTGTCTGTGTGAATCACTAGAGCTTGTAAGTGCAGCGGAAAAACTACCTCATATACACAAAACAGTGAGGACTCCTGATTTATCACAAAGAACAATCACTCCCAGTTGGAAAGCCACAAAAGAAAAACATTTTCATTAAGCATTACCATTAACTATACGGGTCATAAGGCTCTGTCAGTAATGTATTAAAGTGTAGCCTGCTGTTGCATTGTGTCTTATGGAGTTTTGGCAGATTTATGGCAAAAGAAAGGGATATTTTAGCAGTTCACCCGGATACAGGAGGGAGGAAGAGAGTATCATCGTTTATCTACATATTATATACACTCGCACAAATGTACACAGACTCGGGCCTCTGCTGTGATGACCCGGACCGTCTGACACACTGGAATGAGGAGAGACGGATGGGAAGAGAAGAAAGTAAGTTCTATTAAAGACAGAAGTGCACGGAGGACTGAAATCTGGACTCCAGTGACGGCCATGTTGTGAGTTAAAGTCATCATCGTGTATTAGTGAGTAACAGTAATAGAAAGTGTTGTTTGTGTGTCGTTTAGAAACACTCGTCACTCCGTTCTCTACTTCAGGCAATCGTTGCAATTATCTCTTTTGATAATGCGGCAATTGCAACTAAAACTAACCAATCTTATAAATACGAGAAAGAGAACAAATATGTTTTAATGCTGCTATGTTATGCATATTCAAAATAAAATTATTTAAAAAGACCTACTTCTACAGCTATTAGGGCAGCAGTAACCTGTTGTTCACCCACAAACCCAAGGGTTGTTGGTTCACCGCGCCCACATTTGCTCTTTCTGCTACGTATTCACACTTTCGTATTTATGCTTTCTGCTATGTATTTGCACATCATGTTGGAAGTACTTCTGCTGTACTTACACTTCCTTTATGTTGGCGCTTCCGTTGGTTGTATTTACGCTTTGTTGTGTTGGCAGTTATGTTGTGTTAGAATTTCCGTTGTGTTGGCACTTCTGTTATGTTTGCACTTCTGTCCGTTATGTTGGCACTTCCGTCCGTTATATTTACACTTTGTTGTATTGGCACTTCCGTTCTGTTGGCATTTCCGTTGTGTGTACTTCCAGTCGAGGAGGAACTCGATTCACTTAAATGGAAAACCAGGGAAAAGTCTGGCAGCTAAAATATTATATAAGTAGATTGGCTTGTGTAAAATGTCCAATGTCCATGTGCACCAACAAGTCATCAATGTATCGATTCTCTGGGCGGCCTGAAAACGACTTTGTAGTGTGTGTAGTCCTATCTGTCAATGAGATCTGCGGCCCCAAACTAAAACAATCGGAAGGAAGATTACAGCGGATTGCAGTGCCCAGGGCAATAATGTGAGTATGTATATATGCTGAGTGGGTGTCATTGATGGTTGTGGCTGTCAATCAACCCCATACAAACTATCGAGAGCTCAACTATTGTGTCTCCTTGAGCTTTAATTACAGCACTTGGGATTTTAATTATCTCTGGAAACAAGATGTCTTCTATGACGGTACAGAACACAGTATGTACAGTGCTCTTAGGTTGTGCCGGTTTCCACGGTGCAATAGCAACCCTCTTTTTCAGTGATACAACTCAACTGTATGTTGTGTTTGCCCAAGTACAGTTTCCAGATGACGACAAAAGCAAACGTCATGACACAAGGAAGTTTTTGAACCGCTGCTTGTCCTGAATTCGGGTTCCATTGCTGTTCCACACAGAAGGAGATAGTCGTACCGCAAACTGTTGCCATAACTGAAACATAATACAGAGATGTTTATATGTTTGTTTAGCTTGACATGTCTCTCATACGCTGCACATGGCCATCTACTTACTCTTACTATCATTTCTAGCTGCAGGTCCACACCTGTCCCCATAATGTGTTTCTAACGTAGATAGCGCATGACCATAAACGTGTACAAAAGTTTTAAAATGTTTACTGGCAAATTTAATTCTTCAGCAACTTCAGCAACAGAGCTCCCCCTGCAGGTGTAAGAAAGAGAGCCAAGATTTCTCAGGAAAGTTGTGTTTGTGTCGGCGTCAGTAAAGTTGCAGCTGGTTTTCCGCTCAGAGACAGCAGGGGGCGACGGCGGGAGCTTCAAACGGTCCAAAAATACATTTACAACCACTAAACGGACTTACAAAGACGTTTAATAAAGCTAAAATGTTACTTAGTTCTACTTTAAAGGGAATTTTCAAAGTGATTGAATTGTTTATTTGGTCTGCCATAGGTGTTAGTGACAAACACTCTTTATAGTTTTAAGTGTAGTATTTCAGGTATAATATTTTTGTAGTTGTATTGAAGGAGCAAACACTGGCACTGTAATTCTATGGCTGGGCTTTACCCTTGTTAATCTACATACAAGTATTTACCTGTCTCAAATATTGTTACTTCTGCTAATGTAACCCTGTCCAAACTGTATTGACATATACAGTCTGAAACGAGCCCAAACCTGCAGAGCCCCTTCAGAGCTGTGACAGACACAAGTGGGTTTGAGGAATAAGTGAGTGACATGGTTTAAAACTGTACAGTCAACAGACTTTTGGGGAGGTCAAAGGTCAAACTCACAGCGTCCCATTATGAGACAGTGAGCATGATGAGTGATGAGACGACAGCCGCTCAAACTGAAGGAAAGAGCTAAAGGTGACGTCTTTCAGTGTTAATCCGGCGTGTTCGAACTACTGCCACTGTCTCAAGGCGATCCAACGGTGAAAAGTGTTTGAGTGACAGTGGTTTTGAAAATGAGAGACGGTTACGTAATACTTGATTCTTTATTTTACCGTGCAGTCTTTTTATTATGTTTTTTATTGATATCATTACTAGTTGTTTGCATCAACTGCCAAAATGCATTCCTGGTCAGGGTTGCCAACCTCGCCCAACAAACGACTGTAATTTCCAATGTATTTCTGAAGTGCTCCTCTGACTAATAGACACTTTTTCACACAGCAATCTGATTACTGGAGTTATTGGGTAACCAAGGTGTACATTTGTTACTTCATTCATGGATTTTTTTCTTTTGAGCAACAGTTATTTGGAGATCTGTAATCTGAAAATGACAGTTAATCTTATACATTTTGACCTTGCTACATTCCGTTGTCTCTTTGCTGTATCTTCCTTGTTCATGCACAGATGTAAAAGATCGTAGAAAGCAGATTATGCCGTTTCAATAACCTGACAACTCCAGAAATCAGATAATGATCAGATTTTTTGCGTAACTGTACAGTAAGAATTTGAAATCATTGTTTGTATTGTTTGTTTTGTAATTTTTATAATATAAAAAGGTAAGCAATGCAGCCATGTTCATTAATAGATGAAAATGAAATTGTGCAAAAAGATAACAAAATATGTTAAGGGAACAAATAAGATTAAGATAACGTTAAGATAACAAAATAAGATTAAGATAACGTTAAGATAACAAAATAAGATTAAGATAACGTTAAGATAACAAAATATGAGAAATTCCAGTGTTGCAACGCACAGGTCAAGAACAGCAAGAGAATACAAACATACAATTTAAAACATCAAGATAAATTAAATAACTTAAAAAAAAAAAAAAGACTTAAAGAGGATGTACCTGATTTTTACTGTTTTGAGACACTAAAAACAGAACTATAGTTCATGTTAAAGTCTTACAGCAGTCGCATGTGTCACTCACATCTCACAAGGTCTTTTCATGATTCTCTGAGTCCAGAGCGAGTTTTGCCGTCATGGATAAAGCTAACAGATATTAGCATGCTAATGGCACTCTTCTTGATTTTCATAGAATAAAGCTCTCTATGAATAGATGCAAAGGAAGCACCGTGGTTTCATTTTCAGCCAAATAAATGCTTTAACAATATATCTGTGCTGTGGCAAAACAGATTTTACTTTATTTTACTTTATTACAAGATGGAAACTGGATAGTTGAACTAGTTATAATCAAATACAGCGTCTTTAAATCTAACACTGTTGATGTAGAGCAAGAATACAAGGCTACAGCACAATCAGGTTCAATAAGTGTTTACGACATTATGTACAGTGAATGTAGTGCTGTTTCTCTGGGGTGTCATTTTCTCAGTTACAGAGTCAGTAGCTTAAACAAACACGTTGCATGTTATTTCTGTCCTTTTATTTTCTTCATGGTAAAAGATTCAGTTACCTTTTAAGACACAGCGTATTTGCACAAAATCAGCTTGTTTCTTTTTTCCCTTTCATGTCAAACATAAGAGAAACTGTCTTATCTCTTCGTAAACATTTACATCTCTGGCCTCCTTTCATCCACAGAGACTTGAGCAACAATTGACAAAATACAACATCACATACAGCACACTTAACCAGAGCCTGCATCAACAAAGTCAAATATGGGTTTAAATTACTAGCACAATGAAGATAAGTGTATCAATGTGCATGAAATAAAGACACAGACACATTCAGACCTGGTAGTGTCTGGGTTAGACCTCTTGCAGTGGTAAAGATATATAGCAGGACGATACATTAAAGACAAGATAAGAGACAATGACCCAAATCACTTCGAATGTGAACTTTTCCTTTCAGGCAGACAATTCAGAGCAATTTAATATAAAACAATTCACTTTAGCTGCTCCTTTGTCCCTGCATTATCCCTTTTGAACAAGAACTAGAGGACACTTGCCTTTTAAACTTTAAAGTTTTCTAAATAATTAAATGCACCTCATAAGTTATATAATTGGTCCTTGTGTCCTTGTATGTGGATCTATAGGTCTTTAATGCAATCTTAAATGTGAATGGTAAATTGTAATTGTAACTTATTCATATTTATTGTCGTCTCCAATAGGATTTTTCACTCTAAATGTAACATGGCTCATGAATCAGAATTGTGCAGTTTTTTTGTTTTTTTTGCCTCGAAGCAGACATTGTATACATGGTGTTGAAATTATGTATCTCTGAAATGTCTCGAGTGATTGTGACTGTGTGTGGGATTTATTGTCATGCAGCAAAAGTAGCACTGTAGCCCAAGACAATAAAGTTTACCTGACCTTAGGCTTTTTTATTAAACTATGGCATACGCAGATCATTATTTTACATTGTGATCATTGTAAATAGCTAAATTGATGAAAACAACTAAATAACACAATCAGATCCATTGATTTCCTGTTCAAAACTGCAAAACGATAAGCCCCGCCTCTTCATAAGGACATTTCAGCATTTTTATTATTCAAGTTACATTTTTTTAACACTTACATTTATGATACAGTCTGAGTTATTTATTTATTTATTTATATTAATAATCACATGTAAATACAGGGATGTGGGTGAAGAGAACAGACATTTTTTGAGCACTTGAGCCTTGAATGCAGGCTAAAAATGTGTCAAAAAGTCACATATTTCATAGCATATCGCTTTTAATTGACAGCAGTATTGTAAAAGTGTGTTTTGTAGATAATAAAAAAGTACATAAGCGGATTGGAAGGACTGTGTAAAAGAAACAGATAGCAGAACAAGAACTCCAGGCAGCATGTTGAAGTGATCAGAACGAACAGACTTCTTATCAATCACAGAGAAGTGGAGCGTGCGAGTGTCAGAGGGAGAAAGAAGAGAGAGAAGAGGGAGGATCTGCCAAAAGATGTTTGTCTAAAGTCAGAGTACAAAGAAACGTTAACAAATGCTGTGGCAGAGGTTTGTGAGACGAGTGTACACAAAGCAAATCCTGATCAAACACAGGGAGGACTTCGGCTTGGACACATGCACATACCAGCACAGGGGAAAGACTAAAATATCACAAGGACTCATGTCTTTACAACACACTTATGAATCTAAATTATGTGGCAATATCAAACGATTGCTGTGAGGAAAAAACACCACGATTTAATGATTCACGATTATTACTCATGACCAAACAACACTGCTATTCTTCAAGTTTGTGACCAGAATTTCGAAATCAAACTTTCTGAATGACTAAATAAATAGCTTGCCAACAGAACTTTTGGATAATAGATTGAATTAAGACTATTAACTAAATTCTGCTTCAAAAGTTGTCACTATTGCCAGGATATTATAGTGATAATTATAGATGAACCTAATAATCTTTACAAAAGTACAACGCAAATTAGTTTAGACATGTACATATACTATACTTATCGTAGAAAGGGGTTCAGAGGTTGTCATCCGGACGCCGTTTAAAGATCGAGACGTTTCGACTTTTATCCAAAAGTCATTGTCAATCAGAGAGCTGGTATGGGAACCTGGGCCTTATATGCTACTCTAAGTAGTGGGAGTCCAGCCCCCAGGGAGGAGTCACTGCACTCCTGTCTTTGTTATAAGATTGTTTGTTTGTCACCTGGGATTTAATTAATTGGTCTATCTTGTTGATTAATGGTTGGCCTCACCTAGTTTCACCTGTGTCTAAAGGTCTATTGTTATCTTGATAGCTGGCTGTTGCTCCCTCCTCACTACTGATTGCCTCATTAGCATTTGACTGGTCTATTGATCTGGACCAAGGTGTTAGAATGCTGTCATAAATTTTGGCTAAATTAAATCTTAAGCCCCCATTCCTGTTCAGGGAAGGATTTTCTCTTTTTACAAAAATGGCCTCCTTTACTCCTCTTTCAAACCAGTTCTTCTCTCTGCTCAAAATCTTCACCTCACTGTCCTCAAACGAGTGATTTGTAGCTTTTAGATGCAGATGGACTGCACTCTGCGGTCCGGTGGAGGAACATCTTCTGTGTTGGTACAGCCTTTTGTGCAATGGACTGACTTTGTTAAAGGCCCAGAAGAGCCAAGAAACAGGACAGAAAGGATAAAGACCCCAGCAGGAGGGGTGTCTCTATCCCTTATGTCTCGGGCTTGTCTGAGAAGTTTCAAAGGATTTTTAGACAACACGACATCCCTGTCTATTACAAACCTGGCAACACGCTTAAACAGAAACTGGTCCACCCGAAAGACAAGAGGCCGACAGAGAAACAGAGCAATGTAGTTTATTCGATAGAGTGCAGTGAGGACAGTTGTAAAGAACGTTACATAGGAGAAACAAAACAGCCATTGCACAAAAGGCTGTACCAACACAGAAGATGTTCCTCCACCGGACCGCAGAGTGCAGTCCATCTGCACCTAAAAGCTACAAATCACTCGTTTGAGGACAGTGAGGTGAAGATTTTGAGCAGAGAGAAGAACTGGTTTGAAAGAGGAGTAAAGGAGGCCATTTTTGTAAAAAGAGAAAATCCTTCCCTGAACAGGAATGGGGGCTTAAGATTTAATTTAGCCAAAATTTATGACAGCATTCTAACACCTTGGTCCAGATCAATAGACCAGTCAAATGCTAATGAGGCAATCAGTAGTGAGGAGGGAGCAACAGCCAGCTATCAAGATAACAATAGACCTTTAGACACAGGTGAAACTAGGTGAGGCCAACCATTAATCAACAAGATAGACCAATTAATTAAATCCCAGGTGACAAACAAACAATCTTATAACAAAGACAGGAGTGCAGTGACTCCTCCCTGGGGGCTGGACTCCCAGTACTTAGAGTAGCATATAAGGCCCAGGTTCCCATACCAGCTCTCTGATTGACAATGACTTTTGGATAAAAGTCGAAATGTCTCGATCTTTAAACGGCGTCCGGATGACAACCTCTGAACCCCTTTCTACGATGGACCACACCTGGACGAATGAGGGTTTACATCGACATACTATACTTATCTTAAAATAAACTGCAGTTTTAGTAAAAAATACAGTTTCTGAAGTTCTACATTAAAGTGACTGTTCTAATGCTCAAAGGGAGAGAGAGTTGGAGCTGCTGGAAAAGTCTTCTCTGCATTTAAGGTCATTAATAGTCATTAACTTTTTCTCCCCTCAATTCCTGACTGACTAAATTGATTTTTCAAAACACAAGTAAACCCAGGCAGTACAATTGAGGCGTCTTGATTCGAATCTCAAACAAGTGCGATAAACAATAGTGTTGAAAGTACTTTATGACGCCAGTACAGTTTACTTTAAAGCAGGAAATTCCCAATAAATTATATTTAAACTGTGCAATGTTGTAAAAATCCTTTGCTATAATAAATTAAGTATTTGCAACTGAATTTATAACATGCTACCAAAGAAGAACATAAGCTTTCCTATTAGTGCCAAGAAAAGATACACCCAGTAAATATTGAGCCTCAAAAAACATTGTTCCTGCATTCATTTATTGAACGATAAGTGGACAGGCTGACCTTTACTCACTCGCTTTAGATCTGCAGAGATCTCGGACTGGCATGTGTGGTTTTGTTTTGGTCCGCTGTGTTAAAGTGAAAGTGAAAAACTGCAGGAGCTTCAACGTGGAAAGAAAATAACTTGTGGGCAATGCACTTCCTCAGGTCTGAAAATCATATTCTCAACCCAAATGAGTTCGCAAAAAGTTTTGTTATGTGTATGATTGCGTTTTTATTAGCGTTTCATCTTTTCGTGCTAATGTCGAATTACGTTTCTCAGCCCTCCATTCTCGCCTTATTGTTTCGTTTGGCTGCATGTTGACCGGTACAAAAGTGCTTTGACAAGTTTTAAGGCAAAATGTATTGAGTTTGGTTGTTTAATGCAGTGGTTCCCAACATTTTTTGTCTCGAGTACCGCCTAAGCTTTGTCTCACACTCAGAGTACCCCCCAACTTGAGTTTCAGGCAAATAATGGGTTTAGTAGTCACATATTGCCAATTATAACTATTACATTTTAGTTTTAAGCTCCAGAATACTCTAAAAAGATGCTTAATTTAGAACTAAGTACACTTTTTCTATTCAGATTAAAGTACATTTCATCTCATTTTAAAACTTGAAACCATTCTAAGTACCCCCTGGTCATTGGTCATCGTGTACCCCTTGGGGTCCCAGTACCCCTGGTTGGGAAACACTGGTTTAACGCACGCTTCAAGTTCTCTGCAACATCGTGACTTCTACAGTTCTGATAGAGATCTGTGAGATTGAGGCCACTTATGGCCTTGGCAGCTACACACACATACACACACGCACACACACACGCACACACACACACACACACACACACGCACACACTATCTGATCACATCTGTGGGGTCTGCTCTGTCCGTGGAGCCAAGCGCAGGCCAAAGAAGGAGGGAAAACTGTGCTATTTCCTCCGAGTCTCAAATCTGATTCAGTCAAATGTGTTGAGTGTTGTGGCCTTTAAAGTAGTTCACACAGGAATAATGCATGGCCTCACACCAGTGACAAATGATCTTTGGACCACTTCAGACTGAATCACTTCACGCAGGAAGCAGGAGAAAGCTGCATCACTGGACACTTATTCAGAGACGATGAAAATGATTGTATTAAAAGAAAGTTCATTTCCAACAATGACTAATAAATAAAAGCTCAGACAGACAGAATTTTGAGTTGAAAAGTTGAAAAGTCAGATTTTTTAGTTTAAAAATCAGAATTTTGAGTTTAAACATTTTTGAGTTAGAACTTTTAGTTTAAATGTTTGAAAGTCAAAATTTTGAGTTGAAAGGTTTTGGAGTCAGAATTTTTGTTTTAAAGTTTTGAAATCAGAATTCTAAGTTTAAAGCTCAGAAGTTTTAGTTCAAATGTCAGAATTTTGGGTTTAAAAGTCAGAATTTCAGATTAAAATCAAGAGTTTGAGTTTTAAGGTCTAAAGCAACACAATGCTATTTATTTGCCAGACATAATTTGAACCCAGATTGTGTGTGTTTGTCTCTGTTTCTTGAGCTCAGTTCAACACTGTTCCATAATCGCTGCACACAAATTCTCTTTTGCACTTTTGATGCATCCATCGACAGCCGCGGCACTGACCAGACGTCTCAAGCTCCAATAAACTCTGTCACTTCAGTCAAATCCTGTGATTTTCACACTTTATCACTACGTTTGAAGAGTTTGTACTTATTTATATATATATATATATATATATATATATATATATATATATATTTTTTTTTATTGAACACCGTGTCATACATTGCATTAATACATACATACCATTATTGCAAAGCAATATGGGAGAGGAAAGGGGGAATACAAAAAATAGAAGTAGGGAGAGGAGTAGAGAGGTAAATACATAATAATATATATATATATATATATATAATATATAAGTTATTTTTTTGTTTTGTTTTGTTTTGTTTTAGTTGTACTGTCATGGTGGCGTTTGTAGAGTGTGCGAGTTTGGATGTGAGTGTTGGTGTGTGTTTAATGTGGATGTACGCTGGCAACTGTTAGGAAGGAAACAATAGAAGAAACAAGGTGAATTAATAATCTGAGCATTTTGGGTTTTGCATCGTTCACCAAACCATTGCTGCAGCATGTTTTCTTCTTGTACTTACTACAGTCCACCTATTTTAGTTTTGTTCATTTACATTTTTGGTTTGGTTTCATTTGGTTATTTAAGTATTTTCTTTTTTTTTCTTTTTTTAATATTAAAAAGAATTTATATGCATACATACATACATACATACATACATATATACACACATACATACATATATACACACACATATATATGTTAGAGAGTAGGTTGAAGTTGTGGTATTGTGTATGTTGTGCATTAAAATAAGCAAGTTTTTTTTTTTTGTGGGCGATTTTTCCCACGGCAGCCTGCTCTCTCCTTGCTCTGTCCTGCTTCGTGTCCTGTGCTATGCGTTAAAAACAAGGGCAAGATTTTCAGGTGGGCAGGCTGTCCAAGGGTTATCAGCCCTTGACAACATGCCCACCCCTTGCATGGCCGAGCTATATGGTGTGATTGATTGAGTTGTTTGTTTGATATTTTTTATTTATTAATTTATTAATTAATTTTATTTCATTTATTTATTTATTTATTTTATTTTATTTTTATTTTTTCCTTCTAAATTAAATTTGTTATTAGTGTCTGAGATGGGGTACGTGTGGTAGAAATAAGAATAGTACTGTACAGCTGCAATAGCGGGGGTCAAGGGTGCAAAATCCAATGGCTGCTGTAGTAAATGGTTTAATCAGCAGTTTTAGCAAAGTAGTGATAATAACAGCAACAATAACAACAGAATAAAAACAACAAAAAACAACAGCATAATAATATTATCCCGCTATAGTGGTGTAGAGCAGTGGTTCCCAAAGTGGGGGTCGGGACCCCTCGGGGGGTCGCGAGATGATTTCAAGATCTCATTTAAATGAATGTGACATTGTATTTGATCTATTTCTTAATTAATAACAGTATCTTTTAGTCAAATAGGGTCAAATAAGACAGCAAACTATTCCAATAACCAATATTAAACCTGATTTAACATGTTTTGACACTTACAATTATTGCTACTGTCATTTTAATTTTGGTTTGGGGGTCCTAAGTCAGTTGTATGGCTATTTTGGGGTCCGGCCAGAAAAGTTTTGGAACATCTGGTGTAGAGCTCAGTTTATGGTGAAGTATAGTAGTTTCATATAGGGTTTGGTATGTATTCGTGTAGTTGTGTGGATGTATGTATACAGAGTGGTAATCGTGAAGTGTGAGGCATTTTGAGAAGTACGTGGATTTGGCAAGCTTATTTTATTGGCATTTGTTGTTTAGACATGAGTGATATTGAAGTGGTTAATGAATGGTGACCAGGTTTCTGTGAAGGATTGTATATCCTCATAAGTAATATGTCTTAGCTTGGGAAGTTATGATGTACTGAGTGAGGGAGTTGGTCCAGTGAATTATGCTTAAACAGTTTTTGGATTTCCAGTTTTGTAGGATTGTTTTCTTGGCAATAGTTAGAGATGTTAGTAAGCTGTGTTTGTATTTGGTGGGTATGGGGTTTGTAGAAGTAATGCCAAGTAAACAGAGAGTTGGGGAAAGGGGGATTCTGCAGCTCAGAATGTCTGTGAGTTTTTGGGTGACTGTATTCCAGAAAGTCTGAACAGGTGTGCATCCCCAAAGTGCATGAAAGTAAGTATCTGTTACTCCCATGGTGCATTGTGGGCATGTACTTGTGTTTGTGAATCCCATTTTATATTTTTTGTATTCAGTTACGTGTGTTCTGTGGATGACTTTATATTGGATCAGTTGTAAGTTGGTGTTTGATGACATAGAAAAAGTGTTTTTGCATATTTCGGTCCAGAGTTCATGTGTGAGTGGTGTGTCAATGTCCAAGCTATTGTCATAATTGAGCAGTTTGTATAGTTTAGAAACAAGTTTTTTCATTATCTTAATATTTCTAATATGTTCGAGAAGTGGGGGTGCAGTCAGTGGGTTATTGGGAGTGTTCAGTGCACTTTTAACTATGGATTTTATTTGCAGATATTGGAAGTTATTATTGCTGTTGAGATTGTATAAGTCAGTAAGTTGTTGGAATGTCATTAGTGTATTGTTGCTAAATAGATGGCAGAGGTGAGTGATTCCTTTGTTCCCATGTGCGGTAGTGAAGTGTGATGTTGTTTGCATGAAAGTCAGGGTTGTGCCAAATGGGAGTGTATTTGCAGGGTGCAGTGGATGAGTTAGTTAGTTTCAAAGCTTTCCACCAGGCTGTCAGAGTTGTTGAGATAGTCAAAAACTTGAAGGAAGAGTGTTTTTTGAGTGTAAGGTTCATTGCTGGTAAGTCGGCCAGTGAGATATTTTGGAGATATGACTGTTCTATTTGGTACCATGAGGGGTTTTGTTCTGATTTTGTCCATTTAGCTGAATATTGTAACTGATTTGCTAGGTAGTAATGTATGAAATTAGGGGCATCTAGGCCGCCTTGAGCTTTCGTTTTCTGTAATGTTGAGAGTTTAATTTTGCCTTTTTGTTCTCTTCCAGAAAAACTATATAAGTGCTGAGTCAAGTGATTGAAACCATTTGTCTGGAGGAGTGACTGGTATATTGGCAAATAGATAATTTAGTTTGGGTAGTATCTTCATTTTTATTGAAGCGTCGTCCTATTATGGTGAGTGGGAGATTTTTCCATATTTCAAGGTCGTCCTTTATTGTTTCAAGAAGTGGATTGTGATTAAGTGTGAGCAACTCTGACAGCCTGGGAGAAATATCTATGCCTAAGTATCTAATGTTGCCAGTGTGTATCCCAGGGAATGAGTTCTGAGCTGCAGAATCCCAAGCCTTGTCAGTGAGGGGGAGTATTGTAGATTTGTTCCAGTTAATTGTGTAGTCCGATATAGATGAGAATGAGTTTATAATTTTAAAAGTTTCGTTTAGTGATGTTTTAGGTGTTTGCAAATGCAGTAGAATGTCATCGGCATACAAGCTGATTTTGTGTTGTGTGTTGTTGATATTTATTCCTTTAATGTTGTCGCATTGGCGTATGGCAGCTGCAAGTGGTTCTATGAATAGGGCAAAAAGGGAGGGAGAGAGTGGACATCCTTGTCTTGTGCCCCGGTGTAATGTGAAAGTGGATGAAATGGTCCCATTAGTTGTGACTGTAGCTTTGGGTGTGGTATAGAGTGTCCTTATCCAGTGGATGAATGACTCCCCGAAGCCAAATTGATGGAGTGTGTGAAGTAAAAATGTCCAGTTTACCTTATCGAAAGCCTTTTCTGCGTCTAAAGATGTTATAATAGTTTTGGTGTTTGAGTGCTGTGAGATGTTAATAAGGTTGATATATTTTTTACCAAGTGTGGAGTGTATTCCAGAGGTAAGACAAATATGCCAATCAGGTTTTTAAAAAACACTGGCCTTCTACATTCACTGCTCCTGATTGGCAGCTGGACTCTCTCTGCTGTGTCTCTTTAGAGCTCAGTTAATAAGTCCAGACACTGAGCACCATCTCTGCTCAGCTTTATGTTTTCTTCCCTAAACATGTGACAAATACACCATACACCACCACATATAACATAACTACACATGTTCTGCATACAGTGGTAAGAGGAATTAGATCTCTAAATATTGCATAAATGGGTTCCAGATAGTGTTGATCCAGTTTGTCGTTTCGGCAGAGGTTATCCCTGTTCAATTAGATGATTTAACCAATAATTAAGTGATTACTTTTGTTGGTTATTAGTGTATTTTATTATTGTAATCATACGTTTTGAGATGTATCATTATATCAAAACTTATTATTGTAATCATACGTTTTGAGATGTTTGGAAATTTGTTACCTGTTCAGTTAGATGAGCTAACCAATAATTAACTGATTACTTTAGTTATTAGTGTATTTTTATACGTTTTGAGATGTTTTGGTAGTTATTGCAAAAATGATAGTGAAAAACTATTGGATTCATTAAATGTGATGCTAGCGACACACAATGTCCTTAAATTAGCGAGTTATTGTTTGATGGATGGATGTAACTAGTATTCCAGCAAATGTGAATGAAAAAATAGCAATAATAACTTAATTGGCTCGATAAATAAATCATATCCTGAGAAAGTTTGTACCTGGGGCCCAGAGCTCTGTCCTACGCCCCTGCCTGTATTTGAACATGTCTTCGACGCCTGTAAGACATTTGCTACACCGTTCTTACAATGTGGCACCCATATTTAAGTCGAAGGCGTTTTGATGTATGGAAACACCTGCAAAGAAATCGATTTATGTCTGATCTTTCATCAAAACTACTGCACCTTGAAAACCGTCTGAAAATAATTTATACGGGACTCGATCTCATCTGGCAAACTTCATTCTGGGCTGTCAGCGTCGTAACCTAGATTCAAAAAAAGGGAGACCAGACAAGTAGGGAGATAAAGTAAGAATAATTACCAATGAAAAGTATGCAGTTTGTGGAGAATCTCTGTATTTTTCCAAACGAGATGCCGCGCTTTATCAAGACCCGGGCTGTTGACATAATACAGGACTGCGTTGAACTTATCTGAAGCTCGTAGGCCGTCTTCATTTTCCAGCGCTCACGTGGATCTAGTGTCCTCTCTCCTCCCTTTCTCTCCCTGTCGCCTGTTCTCCGCAAATTGCAGCCATATGTTTCGACGGGGACCACTATTTAAATAACCACCTTGAGAAACATGATTATCTGCAATTGGCTTTGAAAGTCTGGGCAAAGCAGCAAGCGTCGGAGAGTTTGGGGAGAAGGTGAAAGGACAGAAAGAGAGATTAAAAGACGAGACAGCTGAGGTTAAGATGAGTTAGTGTATGTTGGTGCGGGGCCTGGCTTCACCCCCCTGCAGAGGCCGTACATCCAGCCAAGAGTGATTGCCGTCCAAGGATAATCTGTCCCAGACATTTAGAAGAATTTCCTCTCACAATTTTCTGCCCTCTCTCTTCCTTGAGCTCACTGCATTTCACTTTGCCAGTGTGCGAAGACAGCGTTTAGTAACACAGTTGAGCGATCATTTTTAACTTATATTAAAAGGCACTGTATATGACTGTCTGGAGGTGGATAGTCACAAAATTCCACGGAAATAGGGAGTTAAAATCATACTTCTCAATGCAGATAGATAGTCAGTATCAGAGGGAACGCTGTCTCTCCTGTGGACCTCTGTGGCGGAAAACAATCCATTCATTTTAACGTGTCAGAGCTGCTCTTTCACCCACTGTTCAACAACTACAAGAGCAAACACTGAGTTTAGGAGTTTTATTGTGCCGAATACAGCTCCTGTTATGGAATCAGCTCCTGTTCATGTTAAAGAGGCCGATAAAGTCTCTACATTTAAGACCAGGCTCAACACGTTCCTCTTTGAAATAGCTTATGGTCAGTCCAGTTAGGAAGAGAAAAAAAAAATCTACAGTTTTAGCTACGCTGCCCTAGGAGCAACTCTGCTGGGGGAAGTATGGCAGCTTGAACAGTATCTTCTGGTTCTTCCTACTTTCTCTATCAACAATATTTAAGATTTTAGTTCAACTGTAGTATGTTCATTGCTGTTCACATGTTTTTTTCTCTCTTTCTCTACTCACATCACACTAGATGAGCCACCTTCCTTCCTCCTGAGTGGTTCTGGTCCGGATGGATGTGTCAGTCCTGGTCCATCTGCAGCCTGTCCGTCTGTGGGAGTACGATCTCTCCTTCACTGTGGTTTTCCGCAAGGTTTCTACTTTTTCCCCACAGGTTCTCCATTTGCTAAAATCTCTTGAATATTGTTTATTTCATCTGCTTACTACCTATGCCCCATCGAGGCAACTGTTGTTGTGATTTTGGGTGCTACAAAAATAAGTAGAATTGAACTGAATTGAAATAAAGTGATCAAACGATCCAAATTCATGTAGGTATCAAGAATGCTAACGGCAGATTTGGGCTAAATGCTACCGCTGTAAGCGATGTAAGCGCTGTATAAATATGTGACCATTTACCATTTACCGTGATACTTGCACCGCCTGCTGTATTTTTGCATCTACAGAACAATCCATTTACTTTTCTGAGGAAACGCCAGTTCAACAATGTCTGTTAATAGCTGGTTTTGACTTGATTTTAATAATTTGTGCTTAAAACAGACATCATTTAACATAAATAACATAACTTAACATAAATATATGAGACGAGGGGAAAAGTTGTGTTTCCTGTTAAATCAACAGATAGTTTCTCCTGAGCCCCCCTGTGATATGGCACACTGCCGACTGTCTCTATATAGGTTTTATGCTACACTGTGTGGAATATTATAGATAAAGGAAAAACATTTCCATGGAAACAAGTAGGAGGTCGTACTCCAAGCATCGCATTGTTGCGATGTGATTTCACTCACTGAAAGGACACTGTTTTTTAATACATTTTTAGTGCAATAAAATCATCCAAATTGAAAAAGACATGCTTTTGTTTTAGTCTATTTGTTCACTAAAACGTTATTATGGTTTAAGCTATTGTTGCTAAATATTTGAAAGCTATTGTGAAGATTGTTATGTGTTGTTGTGAATTAATCAAAAATAATGATGGCGAGCCGAAAAGAGTCTTCCAAATAGTGTTTTTTTTCCCTTATAATCCATGACAAATGTGCCTCTAAACACACAAAAAGTAGAGTAGACAAAAACAATCAACACAAAAGTGCAGAATAAACAATATGTGTATACTTGTTTTGTAAGTTACACAGCACTACTGCACTTAAATTACCTTTTTATTAACTCTTTGGGCAGCTTTTGGACTGTTTTCTGTCATATCAACGTACTTAGTTTACCTATTTCATTTTTTTTTTCTGTGTTGTATTATTTGATATATTGCCCACCTTCATAACAATAAAATAACCATGAACTTTGGACTGCCACCCTGGACCCCAAAATATGACTTTACAAATGTGTGGTTAAAGTTAAAATATCTACATTACACTAAATGATGGAGGAAAACTGTTGAAAATATGACCAGAAATACCCGCTAATAAAGACCGGTACCCCACACTTCACCCTTCACACTTGGGCTTAAGTGACGATTTATTTGACAAGTCGTGCCGCCTTCCTGTCTTTTTGTTGACCCTTAAAACACTTTTACACTTTGTTTCCACGCCGATAGTCCTCACCAAGCTCCTCTCCACGACAAATGCAAATGTTAAGAATTTATATGACAGATGTAACCAACTACTTCCACCTGGCTTTACGAAACACAATGAATAAAACACATGATAGACACAGAGGCACCATCGCCACAGCCTTTGCACAGTGACCCGAGAGTCAAAATGAAAGAGTTGTTTTCATCACAAGCTCTGCCACGACAACGTAAAGTGTAGAAGACAAAGACTCGAGAAATGCATTGTTAACGTAATAGTAATTATGACATAACCTTGACTGACTTCATTGCGCTGTTTCGCAATAAAAGTTACGCAAGGGACATGACAACGTTCTGAATTTTAACAGTGAGTGGCAAAAACGCACGAGAGTCAATGGTGAGTGATGACATTTTCACTTGTATCAGCTCAAAACACGACTAAAACGTGAAAAAGCTGCTACAGTCTGATAATAAATATACAAGTCTGCACCTCTGCCGAGTATTTAGTTTGTACTGGACATGTAAAAGAAGAAGAAAATCAAGTAGACTGTTGCAGAAAACCAGATAAACAACAGGAACACTGTAGCTTGGGGATCACACACAGTTGAACTTTATACCTTTCTCTCCTTAAATAAGATGGTTCTGAGTCAGTTTGTTGAGGAAATTAATTGTTGTGGGACAGTTGAAGTGTCCTAAATCTCCAATTGCCATTAGCAAACAAGCTAGCTAATTACTTTTTGTCAGACAGGATCGTTTGTTCACCTGCTTGACATGTTTTTGCTTCTTCCAGGGGCCTTCCTCAGATGCATCATAGTGTGTAGTTGTGACTTGTCTTGTCGGCTGTTTAGGGGGACACTAACGCCCCTACTGTTAGTACACAAATTATCCTGTCGTTTAAAAGCTAAATTAGTAAATAGCATGAACCTTCACCAATCGATAATCTCTGCACAGTCAGAGCAACAACGGAGAAACTACTTTCAGTTGACCTTTTACAGTTGAGTTAATTTGAGAAAAATAAAAGCTCCACAGACATAAAATTGGCAAAACAAAATAAAAAAAGAAAAGAAACTCATTTGATCAGTTGTGCTGCCCATAGTTTTGCCACGAGATAGTTTTGTCATAATGTCAAGGGGAATTTTTTCTTGAAGAGAATGTCTGTTCGTAACCTCTATTGTAAGCTACAGAATGGTATAACGTTTGAAATCTTAAAAATACTCTTTTTTTAGCTCAACGCCAAGGTTTTAGATAATAGACATTACACACAAAATAAAAGCACTTTCTTTCTTAAACTTTGTTAGTTCTTAGAAAGCTTAAGGTCATTCTAAAACTGGAAATATCACATTTTGTCTTGTTAATATGATTACTTAGTGTTGATACTCAAATAAGTATCTTGTTTCAATACCATAGGTTTAGAGTTTTAGAGTTTGTATCTGTTTTGTTTATACATTTGACAACCTTACAAAGCAATTACATCTCCATAAACACAAGAAGGTGGCAAGAAGATTCCCCACTAGAAATGTCACTATGCACTTTTAAGCTATATTTGTGAATTACTTTTTAATCCATCTTGCAAACAATAAAAACACTACTTCACATGTGACACAGATTAATTGCTCTTTCAAGGACCGACCTTTTCTCACAGACACCACTTTAAAACCATTATTGACACTAACGATTTGATTACACATCTTGGCACGAGAAAAACTGGTCCGACCTGCCCGGCGCTGAATCACAAAGACGGCAATAAACCCCAAACAAAAGCCTCCATCTTGGTACCCCGTACTTACAGCAGCACAAATTATCTCAATGATGATATACTTCCCTTGAACTTCTGGTGAACTTGCCAAAGGCTTGTCAGATGTATCCGCGGAGTTAGCTTTTGACCTCAGCATGGAAACAGCCCTCCCCAGAAACGTGCGCGGAAAATCTGGGGGTTTACAACGCAGGCTAAAGGCATGGAGGAGTCATGGCGATTTGGAGACACGAAACATGTTGTTACCATTAAGTGTGCAATTTGTTGTGCCATGATTGCTTCGTGTGTGTACAATGGCTGCCCTGACGAAGAAAGTTCAGCGGGAGATTTGGGTTTGGTGTCATTTAAAAGCACGTGTTATGCAATACTTTACTTGTTGGAGCTTTTGGCAACAGTAATTAATCATAAACATATACCTAGAGTTGTATTTTTCTTCATTCACGCTTGTTTCACACTTCTATTTTGCGCTAGATTTAAGTTTATTTTAAGCTGTTTAAAGCTGGGGTTCCTAATTTTCACAAAGCAAAATTGCGAGTAGTTTTTTAAATGTGTATAAGCATTTAAGCATTCTTTTTTGATGCAGATGTGGCTTTTTTATACGGCGAAGTGAAACTCCTGCGACCGCCCCAAGCACAGCCAATCAGAGCGCTGCTTTCAGCTCTTTCTTCCGGGTTTACGCGATAAAATAACTTAATTATTTGATTCACACAAATGATGCAAAGTAATGTGTGTTTTCTTTACATAAATGTTCTGATACATGAAATGCAAAAGCAAAGATACTCACGAGCATGTTAACAAATAATACATAATAGGTGTCCTTTGACTGGAGCAAGCTTGTAAAATCTTTGACGTCATGTTTTATACGCCTACCCTTAATTACGAAAGTGATTCAGGATTGTTGCGAGTGTAAGTAATTGTTTGACCTTGCATCTGGGTTTGTGGGAACTTGAGAGTAGTAGTTATGGATGAAGTAGCAGCCATAGCAGTGGTAGTAGTTGCAGTACTATTAATAGTGAGTATAACTAGCAATAACAGAGCTCGCAATCAAACGTTAGGAAAAAAACAAACAAAAAAAAAAAACATACATGATGTGCTAAACCTCCATGAGCAAAGCAAAATCTGTGGAACAACCCAACAACCGAATATTATCTCTAGTAGAAGTTGTAAGTATTAGTCCAAAGAATGACAATAGCAACTGTAATAATATTATGGATTGGCCACAGCAGCAGCAGCAGTTGTTGTAAGAGTAGAAACAGTAATTGCAATAGCAGAAGCAATTTCAACATTTTTGTTCTCTTTCCAGCTCTGCAAAAGTTTATTGATGATGAACCATGTGTAATTTGTCATGCTGTCAGCCTTCCATATTCATTCTATGGGCAAATTAGCACAAGCCAAATTGTTTATATCATATTTCATCAACGGTGAAGCATTTGCAGCCCATTTTACTCCAAGATAATCTTTTATTTGGCACCTGCTCTTGAGGAGATTTACACGCACACAACTAAAAGCACACGGGGGTCACTTGAGTTGACAAACCAGAGTGGATTTTTATAACTTTCCCAATAAAGACTATGAGGAGATCTCCTTCAGGAATGTTAATGCGGACATATGCTTCCTATTGTGAGCCTTTTAGTGTTGATTCATAAAGTGCTGATTGATGGTTTTATCCTCTTGCTGTGCCAGGTGCCTGTAACAAATACTTAAAGTGTAGGTGTCAGTGCTTACAGGATGTGAGTTGGCACGAATCAAAGTTGTGTCTAAAGTAGCTGTAAACTAAGCTGCAGACAGTGGAAGATAATACTCTGGTTTGGAGCCTGTAAAAATAACGTGTTCTTACAGGTAGTTTAATCGGCTGCAACAAATAGGAGTCAGCGTTTTGTCTGTGCAAGACGTGCTTTGTCCAGTGAAATGCCAGTATTTTTGTTAGCGTCGTATTTGGAATCACCTGATGATTTCTAAACCGTGAAGAGGAAGTAGGTATTTACATCTGACTTGCTCCATGCGCTTTGGTGCACTGTGATTCCTGTGCATTTTTTGGTCGAACAAGCGTCAAATACATCCATCTGCTGACTCACTGATGGATGTATTTTAATCACTGATGTATTTTACTCACTGTGTTGACCACCGCTCGGATATGTTTCGATATGTGGCCTTCCCATGAAAAAATAACTTCTCTGCATTAACTCAATCTCACTTGAACACGCACATGTAAAAAGACATAAGAGACGAGATGGAACTGTCTTGCCCGATGACACAACAGTTGGCTGGAGCTGGGATCGAACTGATGGAAAAGTGGTCTGTCGCTGAGCCACTGCTCCCAAAATGTGAACCACATATTATGTCTATGCTTTATTAAAGAGGATTTTAATGAGTAGCATAATCGTATTTACATAAACTTGGTTGTCTTGCCCAGTAGCACAACGACAACACACCTAGAGTTGGAATCATAATGCCAACCCAGTAGACCAGGGCTATTCAACTTCATTTTACTGAGGGCCTGATATTTTTGGATGGTTCTGTCCCCGGAGCAGCACCAATGCTTTTGAAATATGAAAAAAAAGTTATACGAAAAGCTTTAACAACATCTGCAGAATTGTCAATCCAGAACTGAACCAGGTCCAAACCAGTTCTAAACTAGGTCTAAACCAGGATAAACCAGGACTAAACCAGGTCTGAACCAGGACTAAACCAGGTCTAAACCAGGATAAACCAGGACTAAACCAGGTCTGAACCAGGACTAAACCAGGTCTAAACCAGGATAAACCAGGACTAAACCAGGACTGAACCAGGTCTAAACCAGGTCTAAACCAGGATAAACCAGGACTAAACCAGGACTGAACCAGGTCTAAACCAGGTCTAAACCAGGATAAACCAGGACTAAACCAGGACTGAACCAGGTCTAAACCAGGTCTAAACCAGGATAAACCAGGACTAAACCAGGACTGAACCAGGTCTAAACCAGGACTGAACCAGGTCTAAACCAGGTCTGAACCAGGACTAAACAGGACTAAATTGGAGAACCTGACTTTGCCCCCGGGCCTTCAGTTGAATGCCCCTGCAGTAGACCCTGTCATGAGTGATGTGTTTAGAACAACAGAGCACGCAGCCTGGTGTTTGTGTAAACATTCTATCCCATTCATTTTAATGAGGCAAATAGAATATAAATATGAAACTGCAATTTAGTTGTTTGCAGACGGCGCAGACACAGGATTGTTGTTTATTTGCGCACCGCATTTGCCAACCAGACATAACTATCAATATCTAACTTCAACCTCAAGTTTCTACATTTCCAATCCACTTTATTTATATAGCACATTTTCCACAGTTTCCAATGTGCTGCACAGAAACATATCACTTATTACTGTAGGATTTGTGGTGCTTGGTGAAACAAAACAAAAATCTCTTGTCAAACTGTTGTGGCCTGTTATATCTTTGGTGCATTATTGTCCAGATCATTGTTGGATTTAAGAAGTGTTTATTTCAAGGTTGTAAGCATGTATGCAAACAGTAGCAGTCTACACAAAACAGAGCTACACGTGCTAATGTTTTCAACTGAGGCTCTGGTGTCGCTCACGTGTGCTCGGGTGGTTTCCCTGTGTTTTATAGTTTGCAATGTTTGGACGCTAATGCTAGTTCAGCAGTTGAAAATACATTTGTGCTAACTAGTGGAATGGCACTAGTTAATGGAATGCAGCATTTGTTTGTTTTTTACAAACACTGGTAGGGTCGATTGGTGGGGTAATACTCAAACTTTTCAGGCCAGAACCCACAAAATAACTATGTGAACAACTCAGAAACAACAATTATAATTTCAAGTGTAAAGGCTGTTTCAATAACATACATTTTGAGAAGTTTATTGATCTTATATCACAAAAATTCCTGGTTTTCGATAAATACAAGTCATTACTTTAAAATTACATCCTGAAATCAGCTCAGTGCCCACGACCTGCACTTTGGGAAACCTCTATACGACTGTGAGGCTGTTTTAAATCTGGACAAAGAGCAAATTGTTTATGTGCCACTGAAGAAAACCATTACAATATCCCTGACAACCCCTTTGTTGAAATCATATATCAAAAGCCAGGCACTGACAGAGATCCATGAGTGCACGTGGAGCCAAGTATGAACAAACCATTTTATCATATATTTGTTCTCCGTGTACAAAATAGGTTTGGTTTACATGAGGCAACACGAGGCAATTTCAGCACAGTCTTCAGTTCTCACACTGGGTTTCAATTCATTACAAATACTATTATATTCAAAAGTCATTTATTTCCTTTGGTTGGACAGGCCTCAAACGTGGCCACGGAGACAAATCTTAAAAGAAAAGGCATTACGAAACTATCACACGCAAATTTTGTCCCATTTCAGTAAATCCTGTCATGTACAGTTTGGTCAGGGACATTGGTCATGGTCTTTACGAAGAGTTAATCCAGGCTGAAGGTGATGCCCCGTGACACTAATAACCAACCACCCACTGAGACTCAAAATCTTCCACTTAAATTCAACATATTCTTGAGCTTGCGATTCTCTGTATAAATCGAAAGTGTAGATTTAGCTTGTTCCAAAAAAAGCTGGTGTACTTTTCTGTCTTTGTATTTCAGTAGTAGATGAGATTTAACCTAACCTCATTTTAAGTGCAATTGATATCCTAGTGCAAGGTCATTTAGTTATCTTAACGGACACACATTGTGCCTTTTCTGTATTGCTATTGGCCTTTAAATATGTTATGCATTACTATTACTTTGTGTTGGAATTTAAAGCAGAACTATGTAACATTTTTACCTCATTAAACATCTTTGTAAGTCCATGTGGTGGTTACATATGTCTTTTTGGGGCGTTTGAAGCTCCCGTCATCGCCCCCTGCTGTCTCTGCTCGGACAACCAGCCTTGCAGCATTTGCCGACATCGATCTGAAGACAACTCTCCTGAGAAACTCTTTTTAAAATATTTGGCAACGTGAAATGTTTTTGTATGTTATTGTGCTTCCTTAGAAGAAGATGTTTGCATTTACGTATTTTCAATAGTGTTGTATTTTCACGATTGAGCTGCAGGGAAAGCTCTGTCGCTAAAGTTACTTAGTTCTGCTTAAACATTATTGGTCTTCTAAAATCACATATTATTTGATATCAGTCGGGCATTTCCTGTCTGAAATTGAGTTAGAGCTCCATCTACAGGCAGCAGAGTGAATTACATGCTGGGAGATAAACAAACCTGGCTTTACTCTCGACATGCTAATGCAGACACAGAGTTGAAAATAACGCACTTTGACAACAGAAATGCTAAAAACGAGTCTGACGATGGTCAATGGACTTAAAAACAGCCCTGAAGAGCTCAAAGCCTCTACTTATGACGTGACTAAACTGGAAAATTTGGAAGGGACTGTTTTCTGAGGCTCAGAGGGAGAAGACATCCTAAAGAAACAAGCGTGAATGAAGCTAAACACAACTCCAGGCATGTTTTTGATGAGGAAACAATGTGGTTGAAAGCGTCTGCGTCCTTTCAAACAACGCCAACACAATTCAACTTTCAATTTTAATCAACTCGTGCACATTTCCCTTTTTAACAGTGCACGTTTTTATTGAGCTTGATAAAAAAAAAGTGCAGATGAAAGAATAATGGCGCACTCCAGGGTATGTATGCCAGCAAGTGAGATCATGTTATTAACTTGACTGTGACATTTGAGATTTGCAGATAGTCGAAAAGCACTGGCCAGCTCTGCATGGGTGGAGGTGTGCAATCAGCGAAGTCTCAATGGGCCTACGCTGGTCAAAATTATGGAAATTATAGCTTTCAATCAGAAATATGCCTTCAGTTATGATTAATTTGGAAAATATTCATAATGGGTGAGTATTAACTCCACACCTAAGGGCCAAAGGAGCATAAGTTTTTGTACTTTGACTAACATTGGGCCTGAATTTTTCTTTCAGATCTTGTCTTTTGTTTCAGCAGATCTGTATCTAATCAGTGCTGTCCTCCTCAGGGGTGCTTCGACTGTACTTCCCAGATGAAACCGTAATCTCCCTGGTAAAACCTCAGGCCAGAGACAATAAACATCACAAACACACGCTTGTTTACGTGCCAAGCGGTGCTGAACATGTGGTGTCATAAAAGCCAGCGAGATGCATGCGGTGAAATGGATTGGTTACAGATTTGGTTCGGAGTTTATTCCTTGCTAAAATGCCCCCTCATGGGAAGTTTTTTTGACAGTAAAACGGCTGTAGTTATTAGAGTCACGAGAACTGGGTTAGTAAGGATTCACTGTGGAAACCTGTGCATTGTTACGACCCCCGGGGGGCGCTGTAAAAGCAAAAGAAGGAGGGGTTAATGGCTAAGGGTCGCGATGGGACCAAAGATATTGTACACACTTACTTTTAAGTGAAGGAGCAGTGAGTTCAGACTGCAGTTTTTAAAGAAGCTTCTCACTCTTCCATCAGAAAAAAAAAGGATTTGATGCAATAAAACAATCTGTATCATCCTCTCAGCCAATATGCAAAATTGGTACAGTCAAAAGTGGTTTACTTTGTCGCCTTGTTGTCTTGAATTGGCCTGGCTGTCTAAACTTTGCATGTTCTCCCCCTGTGTCTCCAAGTGCTCAGTTTTCTCTGTGGCATTGTATATTGTTGCTATGTCGCTATGTTGCTATGTATTTGAAAGACTCTCCTAACCTGATTAATGCGTTGAAATGAATGGGGGTATTGTCTGAAAGGATCAAAATGTAAAACTCATGGAGACAGTAGGCTTTATAAGTTAATCAAATTTACAAATATGATCTATTAAAGCTGAGGTAACCAACTTTTTTGTGCAGAAATGTTTGTGTTTTCCCTCAAAGAGTACATTGTAAAAGCAGAACAAAAAATAGAAGTGTGCGCTGTCTGCATCTAATTATACAGAATATATGTACCATCAACCACAAAAGTAAGAGTTGAATGCAGTGCTCTGATTGGCTGCGCTTGGGTGGTCCAACCCATTTTCTTAAAAAAGCTGTTTTAAAGCCATGCACAAGCCTAAAAATGAAGGCACGTGAAGGTTAACTATGTGCCAAAGGTTTTGAGAGAGCTATTGGGACGAGTTTCACAGATTTTAAAATTTACTTCCAGTTTTGTTGTGAGTAAATCACCCCAGAGAGAGAGAGAGATACTCAGCCCAATGTTTGTGTGTCGTTAAACCTTGACATGTTTCGACTGCAGTCATCTTCAGGAGAGTCTCGAGGTGTTGCTGTGTCTTGCCAGCTGATTAAGCGTGCTTCCACATTCGTTATTTGGTCCCTCATTGAGCCAATTATAGTCCTATTGTCGACTTGGTTTGGTTTTGTTCAAGTCCGCGTTTAATCCTGATCTAGTCCAGGTTTAGTTTAGTTCTGGTTTAGTCCCAATTTAGATGAAGTGTCACATTCACCACTTGCACCGTCTTTGGTTTTATTTCCAGGAGAAGATGGACGACAGCGCCCTCTGCAGTCAGACTTCTTCAGAACAGTATCCCAACTACGAGAAGCAAGAACACCCCCTCGTCTCGGTTAAGTGTACTGTGGGCACGTTTACGGATTTTTTATTGCTTCTTTTATCCAGCGGTGGTGTTTGTTGTCATCTGTACCGTTATCTTTGGCTGAGGGATACTTGGGACAGGAAATAAAAGTATCTAAAGAGTTAAAGAAGACCAAATTCATCTCTTTTGGTGAATATACTGTACACGTTTTCTGCACCAACACACCTGGTCCTTTTACTGCCTTCTTCAGAACATCCCTGCTGCTTATCTCCATCTGTAATGCCTGTTATCTCCACACGGGCCGGTCCTGACAGAGGCTGAGGGGCGCGTGTGGGGCCTCTTCATGCTGTCGGCCGCACTCAGCTCCACTCTCCCACGCTCCAGCTGAGGTGTGGGAATGTGTCATCTGATATCATGCACTGCTCTGGGACCTGTGAGGACAAGGTAGGCCCAAATCCCCCCGAGAGAGCACACATAACCAACCGGTCTGGTACCACGAGGAAGACTTTTTTAATAGTTCATACACAATATTGCACTCTAAAAATCGTAGCTATAGCCTCTTATTTTATACAATTGTATTATTTAATCTGTCCATTTACTGCACTGTAGATATAACAATGGTCATAGCCACTTAGTGTACATATGTTGTTTTTAAATATCTAATCTTTCTTTTTCTTTTTGCCCTACCTGCACAGTTTGTAAAATGTAAGTTTATCTTTAAAGTGAATTGTCTTGTTTACTCTGTTTTCTTGCTCTATTTCCCTGCGGTTCTTGATTTATGCGTTGCAAACCTGGAAATTCCCCATTGTGGGATAAATAAACGTTCTCTTATCTTATGTTATCTTAAGTTATCGTATATTCAGGCATGTCATTATGGACATTGACAGATGCAGAATAACGCAATGTGTATCCTCATCATTGCAACGCTTATTACAATTTGGAGGCAACATTTCTCTTAAAAGTGCAGGATGTAACTTTTCTGACAGTTATTTCCCGCCACTTGGAATTTTCCACCATATATGATGAAATATAGCTTCATTTTATTGGCTACAGCTGCTTTTATTGCTCAATCTTGAAAATCATTATTATTGTGTTGCCTCTCTGCAGATCTGACCAGTAACTTGTATCCATGAAGATAGCTAAGGTTAATATATTAGTGGTAGTTTGTTTGTTGTTTGTTTCTTCAGTCATTAGCTTAAACAGTGCATGTCTTGTCGAGAGTCAATATTCACCTTATTCCGGAAGTTGCCTTACGCGCCGCCATCTTGTTTCTGTTGTATTAGTTTACATGGAGCAGACGAGCTCAACAGAAAATAAGTTCCACGTGGACTAAAAAGCCATTTTCAGACTGACCAGGAAATCGAAGCGTTGTTGACTTGTTGTTGCTCCTGTTCATTAAACATTTTACACAAATCAACCTACTTTATGTAACATTTTAGCGGCGAGACTTTTCACTCGTTCATCATTAGCTTTAACGGAGTTCTCGTCATAACGAGAGTGCGTTTACAACAAAAGTGCAAAAAACGGCAAAAGTGGGCGGGGCAGAATAAGGTCAATTTGGATACCTCATTTTAACTTGTGTTGTTTTTTGTTATAAAATACTTCATACTGTATTTGCAAATAGCACAAGTCAATGCAGATGGACAGGTGTCGAACTTTCTCACTCTTTGTTACAAATCAGCCTGGAGTACGGTGCAGTGTATGCATTTAGCTGAAACAAAAGATGCTCACGAGCCCTAAGAACTTGGACTATGCAGCAATTTAAATTCTTCAGGAAGCACTAACAGCTGCTGCAGCCTTGTAACCCACCTAATATTTCCACTCATGATACTCGTCCCGGCCCTCAACCCAACTCAACACCGAGCTTTTATTGCACACGCTTTAAATTGAACCCGTGCCTTTGTTTCAATGTACTCTGGCACTTTGTAGTTTAAGCAATATGAGGACACAAATGGTCTGAAGGTGTTTTCTTTTCATTTAGGGATCTAATCGCGGCCAAGACAGGAAGTTACAACATTGGTTTGTTTTTTGTGCGATTTTATCTTGGTAAAACTGTAAGTGATAATGTCTGGTGTTTAACCTAAAGAGCTAAAGAGACGACTGAAACAGATAATGCAATCACACATAGTTATGATAATAACATATGACTGATGGGTGCACGGTGGCAGAGTGGTTAGAGCTTCTGCCTCTCAATAAGGAGATTGTGGGTTCGAATCCCGCACCACCCCAACATCGTGGTTTCGAATTCTGAACCACCCTAACATCACACGATCTCTCTGGGTGGAGTCTGCATGTCCTCCCCGTGTTACCGTGGGTTCTCTCCGGGTTCTCCGGCTTCTCCCACCGTCCAAAGACATGACTGTGTAGGTTAATTGAAAAACTCTAAATTGTCCCTAGTGAATGAATGTGAGAGTGAATGGTTGTCTGTCAATGTCTCTGTCTCTCTGTGTTAGCCCTGCGACGAGTTGGCCACTGTCCAGGGTGTACCCCGCCTAAGGCCCAAAGTCACTGGGATAGGCTCCAGTCACCCGCGACCCCTAACGGGAATAAGCGGTAGAAAATGAATGAATGAATGAATATGACTGATTTAATTATTTTTTGGGTTAATACTTTTTAAATTATTTACATAATTTACAGCATAAATAAGAAATTGCAGACGCACAGATAGATTAACATTGTAGACAAAAGTTCACTCCCCTTACATATAATTTTGATAGTCACTTACACATTTATCGTTAAACCTTAAAAAGAAAAAGTACATAATTTCCATTCAACACTTACTTTAGTCCACAATTTTACACCAAGAACTGAAACACGTCTTGATTTAACATTTTTCCTTATTTTTAAAAATGAAACCTTGTCAATTATATTCACCAACGCTAAGTTTGAACAAATTCTGTAGGCTTTTGGGAACTATTTCATTTTTTAACTCTTTATAGAATCCCTAATGTTTTAATATATACAGCTTGCATACAAATTATTCCTTGGTTTACAATGTAGTCTTAAAGCCTTTTTTTTTTCTTTTGCAACTTACATAAGGAGTCAAATCAAATCAAATCAGTTTATTTTTGTAGCGCCCAAAATCACAACAGTTTCCTTGATGGACCACAATACATGTTTTTTCTGCATTCCCCCAGATCTCCGCACAATATGAAAAGTGCGGCAATATGAAAAGTGCGGCAACATCTCTTGAACAACCAATCAAATGCAACCCCTTTTCATTCAAGACATCTCTTGTTTTATACAGTTTTCCAACAGATTTTGATTCTACAAATAATATACAAATAAATACAAATAACATTTCTGTCCATATGGCACAGTTTATAACACATCAAACACATGACACTTAAGAATGTTTTTAATGAATTGACGAATTTCAGTCAGCCCTGCGACGAGTTGGCCACTGTCCAGGGTGTACCCCGCCTAAGGCCCAAAGTCACTGGGATAGGCTCCAGTCACCCGCGACCCCTAACGGGAATAAGCGGTAGAAAATGAATGAATGAATGAATGACGAATTTCAATAGGAACAACGTTACAAATGAATATTGTTCTGTACAAAACAGTTTTTTTTTCTTTTCTTTTTAATAAAATTGGATTTGGGACATGGTAGCAAGACATTACCATTAGTTGCAGTTCTGGCGTTGTACTTGTGCACAGAATCACATTAAACGATTTGATTTAATCTACAAGCCGGCATTTTTAGGGTCAGTGTATTATAGAACAAGGCTGCCAAATTAACTTGTATTCTTTGATTTAAACTGAGCCACACAAGAGTTGAATACATTTGTTCTCTGCTTGTTCTAATTGAGCAGCCTAGAACAAGTCTTGCTATTTTGGTTTGAGCAACTTGTTGTTTTGAGATGCAGAAGACCACACATTAGAACAAGTGACATAATGTTAAATACTTTGTGATGTCTAAAGTGTCACGTTTGACACAATTTTTTTGTTCTGCATATGTTCAAATTCAAATGTTTACCACCCCATAATGATAAATGCCCCAATCTGGACTAAAATGGAATGTTTCTCGGGAAAATATTCAGAAAGTTGGAATCTTCGGTCGATATTTCTAGTGAGAAGTAATCTCTGAAAACAACTTATGCAAAAAAACACTTTTTTATGGCGCAAAAAACGTTTTACAGTTCCTAACAAAGATCCACTGTTTCCCTTCTTTTTTTTTATTGTCCCTTTCAAGTGTGAGAGCCAAGGAGTAATAATTTCCACTTAATACAGTACGTCTGACCATCTCATGCTGTCAAACATGTCATAAAAAGTAATTAATCATCAATTAAACCTATTTACTTTACAACAGCAATAAACGGGAGCAGAGAAAACTGTGGCTCTATTGTGTTTTTGTGACTCAGTGTCATCATTTCATGGACACAGCACGCCTGAGTCATCAAAGTCTGCGCAGTGTTAACTTCCTGCGGACAGTTTTCTGCAGCCTCCCTCTTACAATATGTGCCTCGCCAGAACCGCTTCAAACTGGCAGAACAATACTTCTAATTGGCTGGGATCACGTAAAATCACTACATTCTTGGGAGCGAAGAAAAATTCACACCATTGCCATATGACAAAGAAATAAATGAATAAATGGTTCAGTTCAGAGATAGAATGTGATTGGTCAAGAGTCCCCAAAATCTCACCAGGTAAACAAGCTGAAAGTTTAAAATTGACAGCAATTAAGGATTTTCTGGTCGACTTTCGGTTGTCAAAATGAAATGTTATGCGGATGTTTTGGCCTGATGTTTTGCGTAATCATGGGTCTATTCAAATGAAACAGAAAACAGAAACAATACTCAACCTCTTCTCTGCCAGCACAAATTAACTAAAGTCTACAGTACTAAAATGTGGTGGCATTAAGCATGAGTGTTCTGTAATATGGCATTAATCAGAAATCAGGTAAAATAAAGAACTAGGAATTTGCTTCGGCAATAAGGTACAAAACACTGAATAATAAGGCTGCATTCACAATTACACAATCAAAACTACAAACTAAACTGGGATTAAATCGGGATCTAACCCTGGATTAGACCAGGACTGAAACGGGATCAAACCAAATCTAATGTAGGACGTAAACTGATCCAAACCAGGACCAAATCAAGTTAAACATTGACTACGAGAAATAAGGATTGAAACACACACAAAAAAAAAAAAAGACTTTGGTTGAATACAATACAAAATATCTACAGTGTGGACAGAAAAGCAGTGCCAAACCAGCAGTCCAAATAAACACAGTGTTGTTGAAGTGAGTTGTGAGTTGAAGTGACAGTTCTTATGAAGTGTTTACGAGTCCAACAGCAGAGGGAAAGAAGCTGTTCTTGCGGCGAGAGGTTCTGCTCCGAATGCACTGCAAATGGAGTGTCTCAACTAGTTCTTGAGTCCTGGAGACCTTCAGGTCCTGGAGAGATGGGCCATGTTTCCACTGGCCCTGGTCCTTCAGACCGCTTCACTTTGGAGTGTCTCGGGCCATTTCTGTTATTGGCGGAATTTGTTTCCGTCGTTTCTGTGCAGAGGTCCAGGCTCGCAGGGGTCTGCTTTGTTGCTGCCATCACCCAGAGTTTTCTTCTTGAATCTGAATTGAACCTGAATTGTACTTTTTCCTCATGCAGCCGATTACAAAAAGAAGCTAGTTACTATCACATTTATGACACTCTAAGATGTGGCTAAAGTAAATTAAAACATAAACAACTTCTGGTTTAGTGTCAGCTTTTTCTGCATTTTATTTCATTTGTAACATTTATAACTCCATTTATTACACTCTATAAAATACATTGAGTTTGAATTGTTTTGGATCTATTATGCACTGGAAATATAATATTTCTGTCCTTACGCGAGCGCCCTATGTTGGTAAACAGGAAACAGCTGATGCTAGCATGTGTTTGCAAAGTCTGAAAGCTCAACTAATAAAGTTATCGTCACTGGAAATACAACGATTTATCACAAGATCAAGTCAGCATTTGGTGAGCGATGATTGTTTTCTGTTTATTTCTCTCTCTTTCTCTTTTATTCTCTCTCTCCAGTCATCAAAACGACCCAGCACCCTCTGGAAAATAGCACCCCCTTCGGACCCTTCAAACAGAGTCCATGGTTGAAACACGATTATGGTCACCTTCTCGCTGTGTTCAAACCACCCAATCCAACAGTTTACCATTGCATTTTCTGGCACATAATACACTTCCAGACAATGCCATACTTTCTGGCAATGCAAAAACATCATACAAAAAAGTGACATAGAGCACCTTTAAATAACATAATAATGTGCACAAACTCAACTTCACTGTCAGTAAAAAATGTAATATGGTTAACATCTTGGATCAATAGTTTATTATTGCAAGGGGTTAAACTTTAAGCACTTGATCCACTGGAAAACAATAGAGTGCAATTCAATCAGTGAGATGGTATATTTGCTTAAACTCTGGTCTTATGTCTGAACCATGTAATCGTTGGCTGTGCGTATGTTTCCTGACATGGTCATGGAGAGGGCACACTTCACTAGAGGCTTATGACGGCTTTTGGTGCTATTTCTTTACACTTTGGTTGCTTCTTCGAGACCCTCAGCACAGTTAATCCCAAAAGAAGTCATCACATTAAAACCCCTAGAATTAAGGTGAATTAAAGCGCCAGCAGTTATGTAATTACCAATAAGCCTCTGTGTTTTCCTTCTCTATCTTATCGCCGCTAACGTTTTAGATAATGTTTCTGTAAGGGTCATTTCTAAATATACCCAAGTAGGGTAATTTCCCCCGCTCTGGCTCTGCTCCTTGGGTCCCAAGGGTGCTCCAGGAACGAGGCGAGTACGATAACCCAGATGTGACAGAGGTGAGGGCGCTGGGAGTACGGGGGACGTGTTTACATTGAATCATATCATACGTGGCTATATACAGCGCTGGAGATTGGGCACGCTGTGAAGCCGTGTTCCCATGATTCCACCTGACAGAACATGATTAGTTGGACGGCGTGGCTTATGTGTGCGCAGGCAATTTTATTTGACAAAAATAAAGGTTGACAATGGTAGATTTGAGAAAAAAAGCGCAGCTGAATCGCCAGTCAAAGCAAACTGGATGGCGTCGTTTAGAGTTCGTAACAACAGAAATACGTTTGACCCTGTACTTTGTTTTAATGTGCACTACGGAACTTTTCTGGAGGGGGTTTTCTCGTGGAGATGTTATTGCGTTGCCTGGAATGTTCACACTGTGGCTATAAACATTTATTTAGCTTTTATTCGATCACAAGTATTTATAACCAAACAAACCTTGAAAAGCATTATTATAGTGTGCGGGTTCACCTCTCCACAGATCTGACCTGTATCTTGGCCTGCATCACCAGCTAGTCTCTGGAAATAGAGAAGTTAAGCGTGGAACATTCTTGGCAGGGCAATAATATGTCCGCAACAAGAAAAGTTTACCTTTGAGACCACTTTTTGAGACTTCTTAAAGGAGACGTATGATGCTTTTTTGAGGTACTTAGTATTGAACTGTTACTTAAGTAGATTTTACATTTTGTTCATTATAAACAGCAATATTGATCTAAAACGGCTTATTAATAGAAACAGGATCATGTCTTCCTGTTCAAAACTGCAGAAATGATAAGCCCCGCCTCTTCATCGTAACATTTCATTGAGACAAGCAGCGGATTTCATTTTTTTTTGTTTGAAAAGTGGCCATTTTACATTTAGAACTCTAAATGTGTCACTAACTGTGTTCATTTGTAAAATAATCACAACTAAGTCCAGGGATGTGACTGGGTTTAGGTGAAAACAGAAATTTTCTGAGTTGCAGGACAACACATGATTAACTCAGACATGCATTAATCAATAAAATTACGACTTCGAGTGAACTAACGACGAGGAAACACCGTTGTAACAAAGTTTAGACCTCATTAACTTTGCATAATGTGTGCCTTTCAAGAGTGATATGTAAATGTTTCTGTGTTCACGCTAAGAATGTGGCTCTGTGAAAGTTGACGTGAAACCAAAGTAGAATTCTATGTAGTTTCATAAATCATTGCATCTCTGAGAAACCTCAAATATATGAACATATCCACTGAGGCCAAAACCTTCTTGACTCTGTTAGTTATGGAAACACCCACAGGAAGGTCAGGCACAGTGTGAACACGCAGCAGGAAAAATACACATCTTGCTGAAGACTGGACCCAAGCGTGAACGAATCAGAATGTAATGTATTGTATTAGAATTTCATACTGTATTTTGTAATTAATTATCAGCAAAAGCTCAGTTTGGGCTGACAGGTTGTTTGCTTTCATGTTATCGTGGGAACGTAGTAATTCACATCATTATGACATTTAGAGTTAAGTCAGATTCACTGTAACTGAACACAGACCACTTCTCAAATGTTTGTTGAAGATTAGAGACACGCTTCTTTATGAGACATCATTAAAACAAAGGTCAGACGTCTTCTTTAATAAAGTCGACTCTTTTCATCTGCTCTTCCCTTTATTCACAGAGGAAACGATCAAGCTTTACAAACGGATGAGCAAAAACCTCCAGCCGAGCGCCTCATCTGGACCGCGGCCCCATGTTGTTCTAAATAAATGCTGTATGGGTTCAAATACATTGTTGTAACGGCGGCCCATTTGCATCCAATCACAAACAAAGCGGATGATGGGACAAATCCTGAATGTTACAATGACTGTCTTGCATAACGCTCTGAGGCTGAACCAATGAGAGATGTCCAAGCTCAGATACTGCATGAACTGTTCAAATTTAGTTCAAAGGGAACGTATTAGCTGAGGCAGGATGTAAATCAAATGGGTCCAGTACGTAATTTGTGCGGGTCACTCGAAGACAGCCTGTTCCACCAGCTCCAGTGTGCTGTGAGGCTTACCATGCAGAGAGCACGCGAAAACACTCGTCAGATGACCTGAAAACAGCTCCAGGCCGCTGCGGTGACCATTTAAAAGAGACTTCTTGTAAGTTCAGTGTAACAAGGCACGTATCAGGGATTTTTACCTCTTTCAGTTGTCTTGCGGGACCCATGTCGCCCCCAGACCTGAGTCAGAATCAGTGTACGACCAGCGAATATCAACTTATTAAAGGCGTGTAAATGACAACCTGCTGCTTGATACAAACAGGAAGTCAATGATCCTGTTTCTATTACTAAGCAATCTTAGATCAATATTGCAGTTTACAATGAACATATGACAGGTTTTTATGATGTTCTAATTTTGACTTTATTCAGTGTATTAATACCTCTTGTAAATATAAATTATAGTTTTACACCAATCATGTAGCTATTTGTGGACAAAAGTTGAAAAATATGCTGAAAACTCGATGACATCGCACTGGGGAGGTTATGCACAACTTACACAAAAGAAACAACTCTTTTGCCCCTTTAAACATTGATTTAACAAAAAGTTTTTGGCCCACTGTGCAGGATGGTTTCTTGGTCATTTCCTAGTGTGATGTCATAATTTGCAACCAGGAGGTAAAATTAAAAAACTAAAAAAAAAAAATTGCTAAACTGGAGTGAAATTATGAAACGTTGAGCAGAATTTAAAATATATTTATCTTAACTGCATTTTAGTTAAATTAGTTGTCCAACCTGTCAGAGGCAATTTAAGTCCATTGCCAAAAGATGTAAATACATTGCCATTTTTTTATGACTTGAATTAAATTACAATATTTCTAAGCAATAATAATATAATACAATTCTACACACATTGGGAATTACATCAACCAACTCTTGAAGGGGAAAACATCTGAACATTGCTATTTTCAATGGAGATGTTGTCGTTTTGCCTTTAATTTTCTAGAAAATGGCAAAAATCTTATCTATCTCCATGGAGACAAGCCATTTTTTCCCACAATAAAGACACTTGTAGGTGAACGAATCAATAATCTCATACCGCGGAACATTCAACACAAAGCAATGACATTTTTACACGACGAGCAGGTGAAACGTGCACATTTGAGCTTTATCGTGTTCCTCCAGCAGGTGTGAACAGCCAAACACTTGTGGCGCGGACCGTTTTGACGACGTGTTGACATACGCAACGCTTTGGCGCTAAATCGTGTGCGACGCTCATTTTGAAGCCTCTACAAAGCCTCAAAAGAGACGAGCGAGACATGCAGGTTTTGTGCCGAGTCAAAAACCGTGTCGCCAAAGTAAAGACGAGGCCACGACGGTTCACTGAGTCTGTACACGTCCTCAGATCATAACAAGACGCAGATAAGAGGGTCCCGCAACAACAGAGCATGCAGGGAAAACGGTGGAGGTGTTTGGGAGCTGACACGGAGAAAGATCGTTTTTTTATCTCCGCGTTCATCTCCTTAAAGAGCTGCAGAGTAAATCGGCGTTTCAGTGTGTGTGGTCGCACTCCCAAACCACAAATCACGACATCTGGTCCCATTTGTTTTCGTCCGCATCATCACATTTTCACTTTTATTTCAAAATGATGAACAGTTTTCTAAATACAACCTCCCTCGGTCTGACCCCGTGTCCTTTCGGATTTGCAGGAACTCCATCATGTGCGACTAAAGCGTTTACTTCGATGAATATGTAAGTGCGCTGTTTTTCCCCTTAAACTGGGGTCGTATAGTGGTCGTCAGAGCCTCACGTACTTGATTTAATTACATGTTAAACTAAGCATAATGTGTACTTCCTGTTCCTGCTCTGAATGACTGTCACGCTTTCTCGGAAATTGTTCAAATGCGATGCAAAAACTGGAAAGATAGAACACAGCAGATCATAATGTTAGCATGCTTTTCAGGAATATGCATTTAAAGATAATTAAAATGTTTTTGCTGACATCTACAGGTGGTTTTACTGCTAGATATGGTACATTTTTGTTTATTTTAAGTAAGGTTATACTTAAAAGTAAACACATATAATCAAGTTGTAATAGTAATTAGAGTAATTAATTTTCTGTAATACTTTGTCTCTGATTCTGTCAGATATGAACCGCAGTCACATCAAACCCTGATGATTTTATGCAGAAAATATGTCCGACAGACCCCCTACTGTTTATTCTGCTGGATTTGACGAGCTTTGCTAATGATATACAGAAACTGTGCTTATTAGGAACATGACGAACAATGATGCTTTTGTCTTTTACTTGAGAGTTTTTCTTTTGTTTGAGAAAAGATTGTCAACAAAGAAGGAGTTGCAATAGAGCAGAATAGTTCTCTCTACTTGAGAATTAAAGCGTTTTTGAAAACAATGCAACTAGAACAGAAATTATACACAACAAATGACCAGGCAAATGATGATATCTTCATTATTAAATTGTATGTTTAGAACGAGTAGTCATTAGAAATTAAGATACTATTGGCAACATCAAACTTAAAGGGGACGTGTTATGCAAAATCAACATTTAACCTTGTTATAATGGTGTTTGTTCATCATTATTTGTATATTACTTGTATTTTGATTTCTGCATGCTTGAGTAATCTTGTATAGTTCTGGAATTGAAGCTCGATTACTGTTACTTATTCCTGTTTTCCCCTACCCCCATCCCCACCCACATCCCTGTACTTAGTTGTGATTGTTGAAAAAATGTAAACTTAAGCGATACATAGGTTCTTTAACGTCAGGTAACCACTTTTAAAGTAAAAACATTTAAATGACAATCTGCTGCTTGTTTTGGTGAAATGCCAGTATAAAGAGGCGGGGCTTATCGGTTCTGCATTTTTGAACAGGAAGTCAATGGACCTTTTATATCAAGAAGCCGTTTTACATCAATTTTGCTACATACAATGAACAAAATGTGAAATTATGGTCTGCTTATGTTAAAGTTCAATATTAAATTCTTGAAAAAAAGCATTATTTGTCTCCTTTAATTCATCTAACTTATCCCAAACTGCTCAATGGACTAGAAAATTATCTACGTGCTCCAACATCATGATCGATATCTGTAACTCCGGGTCGAGCTGCAAAAATCTCATCTTCATGTGCAAAGTTAGGCCAATCTATAAACCCCCAAAAGACGCACTCGCTTCTCTTTTACCACATCAGGCTCGCATAAAGGTACGGCAGTTTCTCAGGGAAAACAAAGACAGATATAATGCATGGAAAAGCGCTGGGAGCTGGACAAAACGTCGGGAGTGGACAAACACGGGGAAGATATATGGTCCCTCTGCCTCACGTCTGGCTGTTTGTGCGCGTAGAGCGAGTACACGTGCGATAGTATATGTGCCATAGCTAATTTTATCCTTCTCTATGTGTACGTTAGCCAAGCGCCGGATGATGAATGCAGCTTTTTACTCCGCTCAACATGTTAACTAATGGTCTGAGCGCGGTTGCATGTGAGATACGGCGTAGATAATTTGGACTATAGTGATATCAGCGGGCCATATGTAAACAATATCTGTCATGATTTTGGGAAACACCAGCGAAAGTGAAGTGGAAAAATCCATGCAGGATATTTCGGAGAATCAGGAAATAGCCGCGGTCCCTCAGAGATCTTCAACAACCTCCAGTGCAGGACAGGAAGTGGATGCATCAATCACAAAAGACAGTTCTCTCTCTCCTGTCTCGCTGTCTGTCTGCAAAGGGCACGGGGAACAGCATCAGCTCCACTCTGGGCCTGGTTTTCGTGCGGATTACGTCCATACGTCCATATATTTTCAAAAGGTACGTGACATGTCGAGCGTAGATTGAGTCAACATGGTAATTACAGGACGAGGGGCAAAAGAGCCAGGCTTGCTGCTGAAATACTGGCAGATGTGGAGTGCACGGTGGGGCCGGGGTTTATGGAGTAATAGATGGTGTGGAGATGATGGAGATGTTGTTGGATTATTATTTGTCCCCTCTCTGCTTTTTAAGGCCTGCGGATGGAAATGAGCTTTCATAGCTATAATCTGGTGCAAACATCTTTTGTTTTATTTGGAATCTTTTTCAAGGTTTAAGGTCACTTTATTCCTGCCTGGGAAATGTAAAACAATATCTCTGTGTTTTTCTACAGATCAGTCACTGTTTTCATCTCGGCGAGTTCAAATTGTTTAAATTGGAACGGCAAAAAGACTGAAATTGTAATATTTGTTGATTGCCTTGATTTCAAAGATGTTTTTAGTGAGTTCATCTTATTGTTCTCCCGTTGTGAAAAGTCTTCTCGATAAACTTGATAACTCTCTCTTTAAACTTGACAAACAGATCAGTTCAGTGGTGAAGCTTTTTCCAACTTCGAGTCTTAAGCAAAGTTAAGTCCTATTTGTCCCCTAACCAGGTGGAAAAAGTCGTTTGCTCATTGATCACGTCACGCCTGGACTGGTGTAATTCTCTGTACTTTGGTCTTGTCCAGTCTTCAGTGCGCAGACCACAGCTGATCTATCCTCGCTCCACTGGTTACCTGTTTTCTCCAGGATCCAGTTTAAGATTTGACTGTTTGTTTATAAGTCTAGCGCCATCTTATTTATCTGAAATGCTTGTTTTACACACTCCGGGCCGAGCACTGAGGTCGACTGACCAACTGCTCCCGGACTGTCCCGGGTCTAGACTCAAATCTATGGAAGACAGAGCTTTTTCTGTTGCTGGTCCTAAACTATGGAATTTCCCCTGAACATAAGAGCCGCTACTTCTGTTCAGAGTTTTACATCGTTCCTAAAAACTCTTCTTTTTGCAGTCATTCTTTTTCTACCGCTTGTTCCTGTTAGGGGTCGCGGGTGATTGGAGCCTATCCCAGTGACTTTGGGCCTTAGGCAGGGTACACCCTGGACAGTGGCCAATTGGTCGCAGGGCTGACACAGAGACACGGACAGACAACCATTCACTCATAATCATTCCCCTGGGGCAATTTTTTGTGTTGCCAATTAACCTGAACACAGTCATGTCTTTGGACGGTGGGAGGAAGATGGAGAACCTGGAGAGAACCCACGGTAACACAGGGAGGACATGCAGACTCCACCCAGAGAGATGTGTGATCTTGGTCTGGTCCGAGAATCAAACCCTCAATCTCCTTATTGGGAGGCAGGAGCTCTAACTACTGGCTTTTAATTCAAGCTGAGTCGGACATTTTTATTACATCTACATTGTGTTTTTTATTTGTATTTTTCAGTATTAAATTGTCCTTTCCTGTCTTGTGTTATTGACCCTGTGCAGCATTGTATCTGTTTATAAATGTGCTACGTAAATACATTTGACCTTCGACCAGATTTATGAATGTGATTGACAGGTGGACAGACAGGATCAAACAAATATGGCTGCTTACAAGGAAAAAAGAAAGGAAAAAATATTGCAGGACTGAAAAACTGTTGATCTGAGGTGAGAGAAGTTTGATTTTGTTGTAAATGCGAGACGACCAGTGGAGTTCGACAGTGGCCACTCACTGCTCGGTTCTAGAAGTAAAATTTCTATAATTTGTATTATAACGTGAAAAAAGTAATATTAAATGCTTGAAAGCTTACTCAGGGCTAATTAGCTCTGCAGTGTAGTGAGACAGGCACAAGAGTTATAATTATGTTTCAAATTAGTTTCTTAAACTTTATAAACCGCTAAGTTCTTAAAACCTTTTGCCAAAGTTTTACATGTGTTTTTTGGACTGAAAACCACCACTTAACTTGAGTTTCTTCTCACAAGTTAATAATGACAAGGAGACTGAATGAACTTTCCAAATATCTGAAAACCACCACGTTACGGACATTAGTCACCACAGAGCTGCTCAGCCTGTCGTGCCTTTTTGCTCTTGATGCATTTTTCTAAATTCATGTGGCAAAAATGAATGAGAAATTTACTTCTGTATCCACGGCGAACTTCAAAGTGGGCGGGACTGTTGAGCTCCATTAGCTCATTTATGGCACATATGTGTCGGTGAAATAAATGCATGATTGTATTGTCCTCTCTGAGTGGCTCGAGGTGCGACGGAGGGCAGGCGACCAGACTCACTGATTCAAGGCAAACTTTATTGGTGCCATCAGGTACATTTTGCTTGCTTTATGCATATGTTTCTATTTCCTTTTTTCTTTTTATGGCAAACAAAAAATAACAAGGAACAGCACTCAGAGAGAGAACAACACATCCACATAGTCCTAAATGTGAGCTCTGGCATCCGTTATTGGTGGATCAAGGGTTCAGTTTTGTTACACTGGAGCAAAAAAGTACCCATTTGAAAAGATACTTTTGGATTAAAAGTAAAGTCATTTTTATATATTTTGTGTATACTCTTGATAAAGATCTGCTGATTTTCAGTCAACAGAATCGACTGGATCAATAACTTCATTTCCTGGTCATTTGTCTACGTCATTTTTTCTATGTATTTTTGTTTGGTCAAAGCCAGGACTTGAAGTCAAAACCTGGCAAGATGTGGACACGGGCTTAACACTTAAAAATACTTTTCCGCTTAGTTAAAAAAACGAACAGAAAGTACAGATGCCTGGGCTCAAATGTAAAGTAAAAATGAAAAGTATCCAATGTAAAACGTCCCAATTAGTCAAATTTATCCTGCTCCAAACTGTGTGCAAAATGTCATTTTTCGAATGCGAATTATTATGTTAGTCCAGTCCTTGATTGCTGGTTCAGTTCCTGTCTTCAGTTTTTTTGTGTGGCCTTCTTCCCTGCTGCCAGAAGTCTATTCCAAAAAGTATCTGTTCATATGTTTGTGTTTCAGGAGCATTTATCCCGCCTGAGCAATTATTGTCATCGTGTTAGACAATAGGCATTACTTTTCATGCAAACTGCAGCGTAAAAGGATCCTATTTATGGCAAAGTCTGCAAAAACAATGGCATCAGGGGCTATATTTTGCACATGTTCCCCTGGCTCAGCAGAAAGCCTGTCTCTGTGTATTGTTGGTGACAGTGCTGCGTGTTTGGGCATCAGGCTGAATTCAGAGACGGCGCTGGCAGCAGACTTACGGTTCATCTCAGTCGCTCCATTAAAAATAATGAGCGTTGCTGCACCTCTGCGCGCTCACAGCCGCCGCACTCCTCTGGTACATGGTGTCCGTGTTCCCTGGGCTCAGCAGCTTTTCTCCTTGAGTTTAGACAGAAAAACTCACAGCGAAAAAGTGACCCAATATTCATTCTACGACTAAATATCAACACGAAAACTCTACATATTCACCATTTAGAAGCTGTTCTTTGGGGAAAAAAACGTGGAATCATTAGATTTTTGGTTGAATGGCGAAAACGACAGCTTTCCAATTGGGTCCGCCACCCGTTTGTCGCCGTGGAAATGTTATTGCGTTGTCTGAAATGTTCCACAGTATGGCATTAAACTCATCTATCTTGTATTTACTCAATTACAGTTGCTTTTTAGTTGTTGTTTTTTTGCCAGAAAATACATTGTAAAACTGAAACGCTGGGTCATCTCTCCACACATCAGATCTGTAGCTTTAACTGTACATCTAATTTTGCCTTGTCTCCATGGAGATAGACAAGTTTAATGCCATACTTTGGGACATTCTAGGGCAGTTGTGTCCAAACTTTTTCCATCGAGGGCCACATATTGAAATATAGACCAAGCGGAGGGCCACAAATCAATCTTGAAATGTTTAAAATAGGTGCATTAATCTGATTTTTTAAGTGCCACCACACCTAAATTTAGTCTCAGTCCTTAATATCAGGTCTGTCTAGCACCAAAAAGTTAGTTATTTAGGTTATAGTAGGAGAAAATCTGAAATTTTCTGTAAAAAGTACTTCTGAGGACAATGTGGGCCAATTCACCAGGAAGCCTAAGGGCCAAGAAAAATTGGTCTGCGGGCCGCATTTGGCCCCCGGGCCTGAGTTTGGACATGCCTGTTCTAGAGCAATCAATACCATCAGGATTCAGTTTGGTCAAATTCTGGACTAAACAATGAATAAAACTGGAATAAATTGCTCTGACAAACAACAAAACATGACGGGCCTGTGCCTCAACCAGGAATGAGCTCTTTTCTCTTCTCCATGCATTGAACCAATTAATTACTCCATACGTGCATAAAAACACTGCACACAATTCCTCATGTTCAGACCACCCTGAACCATCTGAAATATCTGGTTTATCTTTACATCTGCAAGGAGTCAGGCGGGTGACGGAGAGAAATATCCATTCTTGTTATTATACCCCACCTCTGGGCTTCAGGTCACATTCATTCACATTTTCAACTGATGATTTCAACCCAACAAGAGACTCTGCCACGTCCCGTTCCCAGCCCTGTGTCACTGATGTCTTTTGTCATTTTTGAGTCTGTTACTGTCTGTGATATCGTGAGTTTTTAAATAAATATAAAAAAAAGAGATATCTGGTTTATACATAATTATGTCATTAATTGCTGTTGACAACATTCTTCGGTCTGATCTTAACTTAAAGTGCATATGGCAGGTTTTCATGTTTTTCTTTTCTAATTATAACTTTTTTGGTGGGATAAATGTATCATAGTTTTACTTCAGTCAAGTTGCAGTTTGTGATGATGAATTGAAAAATAAAATGTGAAAATACAAGAAAAGAGCTCTAAAACGGAGTCCCTCTGTATGTCATCAACAAGCAGAATCAGAATTGGTTTATTGCCATTTTTTTTTTAATCAGTGATAAAAATTCACAAACATAGGAACTTGCTTCGGCGTAAGGTGCAACATAAAACAATGAATAAAATATAATAAAATATACAAAATAGGCATGCATAATATTAAGGATAAGATAAAATAAAATAGACTAAGAATATATACAGAAATGTATTGTTGGACAGTCAGTAAAGCACCATTATACCAACAATCCAGAGTCAATTTACACAGTTCTTACATTTTGAACATTCATTCAACAAAGTGAAGCACTGGAGCACTTTATGTTTTGCTGTAACCTGTTTTTATTGTTTATATATTTATGGAAGCCAACTCCAACTGCAAACCAGTTCTACCTGTGGGCATGAATAAAGTGCTCTATTGTATCGCGTAAACATGGAATATGTAACGATATTCTTTTCACTCAGAGAACCATGGTTACATAATGTAACCGTAACATTACCTGAACCTGATATGGATTTTAGCCCTTGTTTACAGTAGGGTTGCTAGGTAACAGTTGTGTGCAACATTTCCAGTAAATTCTTAAAGTGTGTATGACAGGTTTTAACGATTTTCTAATTTTGATTTTATTTGATGTATTAATACGTATTGTACATACAAAATATTGTTTTACACCAATCAAGTCATGGTTTGTGGAGAAAAATTGAGAAATCTATTTAAAATGACAGGAAGTAAAACACTGATGACATCACACCAGGGAGACTCATTCCATCCAAAGGTTCTGCATACTTTACCCAAAATGAACAACTTATTTTACCCTTAAAACATTAATTCAACAAAAATAAAGGTGTATTTTGATTTGTCAGATAAAAAAATCTATGACATTCGCGTTTCAGCCCAGTGTGCAAAGTAATTTCCTAGTGTGATGTCATCATTTACAACCAGGAAGTGATATTACAAAACTAAAAAAAATGATCAAATGCATAATTATTTTTAGCAAAACTTTAAATATATTTATCTTAACAGTATTTTAGTTACATGAGTAGTCTAACCTGTCATAGGCACTTTAAATATAATCATGTTCACTACGTTTTACTCAAATGTGTCGCCTAAACCTGTCCCTTCAAAGCACATCATGAGGCACCAGTCACATAGGCCTATTAATCACCTAACAATGTAACACAAATGATCTAAAACACAAATTGTCTGTATCATTATAAACTTTCCACTCTGTGTTAAAGGTCTCCATGCCCAGTGCTCGCTCAAATGAGTGAAGCCTGTGCAGCATTACCTCATCCAATAATCGTTGTGCTTTGATACGGGCCGGTCTTTCCGCTCGTCGATAGTTGGGTCAGTGTGTTTTCCACACGTGGGACGATCACTTGTGACCCATAAACTGCTCCACAGAGATGAGCTGCAGGCTCCGGGGCACCGAGCCTTCACTGACACTGATGCAGCCTGAACATGACACTGTCCCAACAGCACGGGGTCAAAGGGCAGGCACTGTGCATTTGTGATATGAACCAGTGTAACTTCAAATGCTCAAAGTTAATGCTGTTATAGTGTACAGAAAGTATCTGGAGTTAGTGCATAAATAATATTATTACAAAACCCTTTTTATTTGCTCTGTAAACATATCAGCTTTCATGTGGAAACAAAAAACTTATCCAATCTGCTCCTAAATATGTTTTATTGCTTCATTTAATCCACTTCATCCAAGGCCATTTTCTTAAAAATATTTTTTCTCCCAGAGACATAAAGGTCACCACTCAAAGTAGCTCCTGCACACACCAAACTTTAAAATCTTGTACTTAAAAAGATTTTGTCGAAGTATACAGAAAGATTTGTTGAAATCTAATTCTAAGCCTCATTTATTAAAGTTTTAGGTAAATGAAATGAGGCAAAATTTAAATTTTTAGGCCCAATTTCAGTTAGATTTAGTTTACTCAAAAAGTAAATAAGAAATCCCAAATCCCCTCTGTACATTTCTTTGTAACTATACTCATCATGACAGATATTACATGCATAATATATAATGTACAGTGTGTAATATTAAATACTGAATCATTCCTCCCCATGATCCGCTGTGTATTTTGATAAAGATATACTTTTTTCAGCTTTTTAGTATTTTTACTGTTCTGCTAATAAACCCATGTCTAAAACAGAGCCTTGAGTTTTGATATAGTCTATTTAATCTATCTAGACTTTAATCTTCATTTTGGTAGTTTTTTTTTTTCCTTTTCTTCTTTTCAGAATCAACAGTCGTCCCTTTTCGACCCAAAACAGTCATTTTTATGGCCTGGTCCTGAACCCTCAAACTATAGAAACATCAATATTCAAGTAATTAAATGAAAATACCTGCACCTTCACGCGCTGCTGAATAAACCCAACAAATGTCACAACGACGTGTAATTCCAATAAATCAGTGGCTCAAACCTGCTATTATACAGTATTACGTTTACGCCAGAGACTCAAACTAAACTTCAAACGTCTAAGTGGCTGTAACTTTGTTGAGACTGGGCTTCAGTCGTGAATGCACAGTGACTTGGATCAACATTATTGCTCATGCCCAGCCTCTCTCTGCAGCCCGTGGGCCTTGTGTACACAGACTGTCAGCTCCAGACGTCACTGTGGATGACACGGCCCAGAATGCACGCCGGGCCCACTGAAAAGAGCTCCGAAACTTACATTTACATCTATTTATAGAAACTGCACACACATTGTTCGTACTGATGCAACTTTAAGGTGTGCAGGGTTTTTCGGGTGGAAGGTCCGTGATGAGATGTTGATGCTTTTGCCTGGAATGTACAGTATGTGTGTTAAAATGTGATTAGTTCGTCATTTAATTAAGAACACAGAGCTTCAGCTTCATAGTTTATAAAAGAAAATGATAACAGAAGGTAAAAATACATTATTAGGCACACAAGCAGGATCGCCAATGTCTCAGGACAAACTAGAACTTGAACGATCTGGTCCCATAAATGAATAAATACAACATCTAATTGCAACAGCGCAGGTTCACAGGCACGACAAAACCTCTGGACTTTGGAGCACATGTGTCATCTAAGTACAAAACATATTGGCCTGTCCATAAAGTTCACACTGCTGCTAAACATGTCTCGGACGCAATGTAGTGTCCAAGATCATTTCCACACAGAAAGAAATCAGGAAAAGATAACATGTGGTTCTCCTTTGTATTCTTTAGATCTTTTGATGAATAATTACACGCCTGTTTTATTCAAACCTTGACAGTTTCAGCTGCACTCTTCCTCAGAAGTGCGACGTGTTGTTACTGTGACGTGTCTGTATCTGATTTAAACAGATTTTGGCAGGTCTTCTCACTTGGAGCAGTGGGACGACAGCACCATCTGCAGTCCGGCTTCTTTGGAAAGTCACAGGGAGCAACAAGTATCATCACTGGATCAGGGAGAGTATTAGGATCTGTAAATCAGCACGAGGGGGCAGACCAACTCGCTCACACCCGGGATGGAGTTCAGAAGAAGTTGGACTGCAGATGGCGCTGTTGTCCTCCTGCTCCAAGTAGGAAAATGGCTCAAAATGAGTTTAATTCAGCAGAATAGACACGTCACAGTAACAGCATGAGGCACCTCTGAGGAAGACTACAGTGTACGCAAGACTGTTCTGTGCTTTATCTCATCTTATTTTCTGTTCTACCTGCACAACGTGTAAGATTTAAGTGTATCTTTAAAGTTATTCATCTTGGTTTTTCCGACTGCATGTTCTATTCCTGCTGTTCTCGATTTCTGCGTTTCAACACAAGCAGTGGCGGACTAACCATTAGGCAACGAGCCACAATTGCCTTGGGCCCCAAACCTGAAGGAGCCCCAATCAGACGCCCCCTGAATTTCATAAACACAACGAAACAGTTGCTTTTCTCTTAAGATCACAGTAAAGTAGTGCAATGTACTTTTAAACAAGAAAAAGACCAACAAAATAGTCTAGGATTGTCAAATGTATTGAAATAAAACTAAATAGAAAATAAAATATAATATTATCGAATTTCAAATGAATATCATGTATTTAAACCAGCTGAACATGTGTGAAAACCAACAAACAGGACAAATGGTCTTAAATATTCTTCTGGGGAACGACCCCCAAACCCCCCTTTTTAAAATGTAAAAAACAAAACAAAAACAACAAAAGCTTCCTTCAAGAACACTTCAAGAAACACAACAGAAAAGTTATAGAAAATCACACTTGATAGTGAGGGGTCTGTACTTAATTTTGCCTTGGGCCCCTATATTCCTAAGTCCACCAATGAACACAAGAATTTCCCCACAGTGGGGAAATATATTATTAATATTATTTCCCGTTGCATTAAAATATTATTTCCCGTTGCATTAAATCCATCCAGTAATGATGCTTCTACAACTTGTCAGGCGACGTGGGCGACAGCAGTGCAGGATTCTGGGACGGTTTTCAAAATACTGAGCCTGAATCTTGTTAACGCTGATTCTTGGAGCTATTGTGCCTTTTTAAGTTGATGGGAAAAACTGCAGCACTTCAAGAAAACTCACCAGGACACAGGAAGGACATGCAAACCCCTGCTGTATCAAACCGAGACCTTCTTGGTTTGGGTCTGTTCACATATCCGATTACTCAAGTCAGGATTTTCCCAATAACTGTACATTAAAAGTATGTGACGCCTCGATGTGATTTAGAGGTTCTGATACTTTCAACTATCAAGAATCCAAACTGCACGTCAAGCTTTAACCCTCGAGGCTTCTAACGAAAACACGCATTAAACACATTTATTATGCAGTCAAAGATCAACTGCACTGGCTTCAATAACGGCCCACTTTCCTGATGGATTGAGTGTCATAAAGAAACTAAACTTTTAAAAGTGCAGAAACTCATTACGGCTAATGTGTCTCTCTTTGGCAGGTCGTGTAGCTAAAAGGCAGGTACTTCATCAAACACTTACATCGCATGACAGGCATTTCCAAATCTTCCTCCAGCTACAATAATCTCAAACTACAGCCAGTGAAATCAACTTGGAGGAATCCACTGCCTCAATATTCTCATAAAAAAACAATAAATTAGTCACACAATGATTGACTGTAATTATACAAGACATTTATGGGTAATTATGAGTTTATATGCTGGTGTTAAACTGTCTTTTTGAAGGGTTGTGTTGGGTCTAAGATTACGAGAATAACCTCATAAGAGAATTTATAACCGCTTAATTCGGGAGAATATGTTGGAAAATAAATAATACTGTCTTTATATGATGCAATTTAACTTGTTTTTTGAGTATAAATGACTGTAATTACAATTTAAACTCAGACATTTCCAACTTCCTGTCTATTGTCTCCCTCTAGTGTTCATGACAGCAAAGTGCACAGAGGCTACATCAACATCCACAGCAGAAATTTGATCGTTATCTGATTTCTGGAGTTATCTGATTAATGAAATGTCAGGTTAACAGTTAAATCTGAAATGAGAAAACTGATTTCTTTCTGTTTGTGCAGGTTTTGACACAGAAAATGTAGAAATGTAGAAAATGTTAAAGATTTTAAAGTTTTAACATTTTTATTATGCTTTTATTTCCACTTGTGATTTATATTGTGTTGTATGTGTTTTTTATGATTGTAAAGCACTTACCTTTGTATGAACTGTGTTTTTTGATTGATTGACAGATTTAAAGAGTTATTTTAAAATGTATTATACTTTGTCTTCCAAATACAGCAGTTTCAGATTAATTGACACATGTTACTCGATGTTTTTTGATGATTCACTTTCTCTTGTGCTTGTAAACACACACCAACAATCAAATCTATCTATTGGGTTATCTGATTATTCTGAATTTGCAGACCATGTAAAAGTACTCACTGTCCATAGCCAAATCAGTTAAAAATGTTGTATTACTTACTTTAATAAAAGTAAATAAAACAAACTTAAAATAACACAATATATAATACCTCTATGGTAGTTTTATGCATTTCTGTTAGACAAGAATGTTTTATGATGAACTTAAAGTGTATATGACAGGTCCTCATGTTTTGTCTAATTATGGGTGCGTCCACACTTTGTTTGGAACACAGTTAAATTCTGATATAGATGTGGCCCTGTTTGAGTCCCAGTTTAGCCCTGGTTTTGTTTAGTTCTGGGTTTAGTCCTAGTTTAGCCCATAATTCACACACCCTTTGACTTAGTTTGATGGATAGCATCTGTGGTAAATATTTATCACAGTTTTACATCAATCAAGAAGCAGTTTGTGAAAAATTGTTGAAAAAGAAACATTTAAAATGACAGGAAGTAGAGATGAATTCCTGTCTTCTGCCATCAAACGGTGAAAAACCATTGTAAATAAAAAGACAATTTACAGCAACTGACACATTTTTCTGACAGTTTAAAAGATCATTCAACAAAATAAAAGGTGTTATTTATTGTCAAATTATAGATATTGTGTAATTCATATGGATTTTGGCCCTTGTTAACAAAATGGTTGCTAGGTAACAGTTCAGCTGCCCACGTTCAAACAGGAAGTGACATTATAAACTTTACAAAAACTGTCAAACTGAGGATAAAAAGGCAAAATGTTTATAAAATATGTGGTCTAACTTTTCATTTAGACTTTGGACATTTAGTTTTTGATAGAAATACACTTCTAAATAATAACTTATAAAAAGAAAATATGCTGAAAATGGCACATGTATAGACCCCTTAAAATGCTGTCATCCGAATGTTCAAAATTCCAGAATGGAGTCGACTGGAGGCAAAATGAAGAGGATAATAATACACTGTCAATGATTAACTGACACCAAATCTAAATAGTAATGAATTTATATTAATAAATAAGCAACAATATTGACTTTCCAGGGTAGAAATGTTAGTTTGTTTGTTTTTTATTACAAAGGATGGAGAATATAAACAGTTTTATCCTCAAAATTGTATTTGAACCTCACAAAAAGTATAATTTGTGATAAAGTATGACATAAAATGAAAAACTATTGAGGGATCAAGATTTGTGTCAGTAAAATAAAAAAAATCAGGATTTAACCATCAAAATGCTTAGTGTCTATCATAATTTCTCCTTTTATATGAACAAATATTGTGTTTAAATCAGGCTCTGGTGCCACTCACATGTGTCTGAGTGGTTTTCATTCACCAAAACCACCTTCATCTTTCATATTTTGTGATATTCTGAAGTTAATCCCAGTTTCCTCAGTGAAATCACATTATGTTACACTTAACTTTTGACTCCATTCCAAATTTAGAATGTTTTTGTTTACAATGTTTTAAAATGGTCTATTGTCCTTCTTTCAGCTTTCGCAAAAAAGCAAAAACTAATTCACCATAAACTTCATGACTTCTCTGAGGTACACGGTGGCATAGCAGGAGGGGAAGAGATCAAAATGTAAAGTGAGATTTAATTTGTCTGGGTCTGGTCTATTTTCACAGTCACTTCCGCCCGCCGCCCCGTTTTCGTTCCCATCTCCTGCCTCTCTCTGCAGACAGTAGTCGAGGTTGCGTGGAAAGGCCAGTAGAGGGCGGTAGCAGCCAGGCACGTTCATTTTGAGGCTGTTGACTCTGAAACGGCAGCTCTCCAGTCCATCTTTAGCCAGTCTCTCTCTGTACCAGGTCCCCATGGCGTTTTCGGGGTATTTCACCGTGTTTCCTGGCATTGGGAGGTGGACCTGAAAAATTATATAAAGAAAATAGATTTAGATTTTGTTTAACGTGCCTGGTTGAACAACTCTTTTAACTAAACCACAGTTAAGATAATAATTTTTCAGATTTCGCAAAAAATACTAAACGTCCCAATGGACCCTTTAAAAGTTTGTAAACAAAAACATTCTAAATTCGGAAGAGAGGCAAAAAAAGTGTAACATAATGTGATTTCACTGGAGAAACTGGGATTTAACCTCAGAGTATCACAAATAATGAAAAATGTAGATGATTTGGGAAAATGAAAACCACTCAGACACATGTGAGTGACATCAGAGCTGCTTTAAACACATTGATTATTGTATTTTACGTTATGTTTTAGGAAATTATGATAAACTCTTTGCATTTTTGATGAGGGATTGATCCAGATTTGTGGGTTTTACTGGAAAAGTACTCACAGAAATGTTGACCCTTCTACCCTGGAAATTCAAATGTGTTGCTTTTTTCCAACACAAACACTTAAAAACCAGTAGAATTTAGATCTAACGTGAGCGAATCACTGGAAAATTTACAGTCAACGTCATTTTGCCTCCTGTCGCCTCCATTTCGTTATTTTGACACGTCACATTTTAAAGGGTCTCTATGGCAGTTTTTTGGTTTCAATTTTTACTTCCTGGTTGTAAATCATGACATCACACTAGGACATTCTGTTACCTAGCAACCATTCTGGGGTGAATTATGATTATTACTACAAAAGCACACACAAAAAATTACATACAAATTCAGAAACATTTAATAGGACTTTTATATGGATTCCGCCTGGATTTTTTACTTTATTACAAGTCACACATTACACATTTTTTGTTAAATTAGCTTCAGCTTTGAAAGAGGAATTGTCAAAACCAACAAAAACCAAAACTAGTGTCAATCAGCCAAAACGAACAAACACCAGTTTTACTTCTTCTTCAAGAAAATTTAGGCTGACATTACATTTTAGTTTTCCTCTTTGCAGAGCTTGTTTCCACTTGTAATTAGAGTAAATCAGACACCAGAGGCCAACACTACAGAGTCTCAGCTTCACAAAGACTCCAGCCAACAGTTTGTGTCCAACGGGTTCAGGAACAGCTTCAGTTCGAAATGAATCTCATTTTAGTCAGACATTTTAGGAAAAACAGGTCACAATGATAACTATTGTTTCTGAGTCCAAAAATATGCTATAAATAAAAAGCAAAGAAACACATTTTATCAGTGCTGCCCGAGATTCTGTTTTTCGAATTAAAGGATATCAGTGCAGTTCGCTGTTGAACTGTCAGACCTGTGGACCGGGTTTATGGTTCATATCTCTGTAATTACTGGGCCTATCTACATGAAACAAAAACTGGCTCAAAGTTCAAAGTCTACTCTGTCACATAAATGAACAAATGTGAATCGCCTCAGTAAGCTAATCAGCTATGGAAACAACACTTTTTAAACTTTTTGAAATGCGCTTTTGGGCTGGACTGTTGGGAAAAGTACTTTGAAAATGCATTTATATTGTAATGGAACTCAAAATTAGTACTCTGAATACGCATTTCCGTGTTTATTTACTTCCCAGTACTAGTTATAGACATTAGTCACCGCACATCTAGTTGGCCTCCTTCCATCATGCCTTTAAACGCTTAATATTTGAATTAAGGTCATGGTGAAATGTACTTCTAGAAACAATGCAGGCTCTGAAGTGGTTGAGCTTCGTTGTATAATTTACATACTGCACCATTAGGTTTGGTACATTACAGTAATAAACTATTATTTGTTGGAATTCAACAGGCAATTTGGAATCAACCCAACCCTGTTTGTGTCTATGTTTCATGTGTGTCGTTACATTTTACAATATTATCACACAAAATAAACAATAAACTGTAAAATGTAGTTTGTAAAATTGCTCGACGATGCTGTAAATGTATTTTTGTTAAGGCATTTCTGAAAACAAAGGCTCCAACAATCTTTTTTTTTTTCCAGTCTGAGCAGTCACCACATAAAATTTACAGCCTGGTATGCGCCATTTGTTAAGGGAAAGTGTGCAGTAGGGGGTGGCATTTCTTTGCTAAGTATAGCCCCTTGTAAAACAGTTGACATAATTAACATACTTGATCCAGTGTGTAGACTCTCTCCCTCTCCTCCTGCGCTGTTACCACATGGATCTGGAACAACAAGAGCCGGATACAGAGACAGAAATAAAACTGTAGGCAAATAACTACAGAATAATGGAATAAAACGGTTTTAAAAGCATAAATTATGTTACAAATGCTACTCTGCGGCCATTGAAGTTGAAACAATCCAAGCACAGAGGTATTTTAACTGATATTTAGATTTTAAAATCCATAACAAGGCCCATAAATCTATCTTAAATTAGTAAAAATCACAAATTCACTTTTCCCTTTGGTAAAAATAATGACAGAATCAAGTAATTTGGAATATAAAATAATTTGTTGCATGATTGTGTAAAAATACGGCCATATTATAGCCTAATTGTTCTTCTATTTCCATTTTAACTCAAACTGAAAATCTTTGGTTTATTACCATCAAGCCATACTCATCATAAAAAACGGTTCGAGCTAAATGTGTTTATTCACCAAACAATTATTCTAGTACAAGTAGTTTCTTTTCTATAATCTCTTGTTTTAAAAGGGACATATTCTGCTAAATTAACTCTAATGAGCTTTTAATCTCGTTAACTCTGTTTCCTCATTGTTAGTTTACTCAAAGTTGTATTTTAATTTATTCCTGCATGTTTGAATAATCCTGTTTTGTCTTGCAACTGAGGCTCGAGTGCTCAGAAAAGTCCTGTTTTCACCCCCCGCCCACATCCCTGTACTTAATTGTGAAAAATTAGGACTCTGAGTAATACATGTAGGATTCTAAAATTTCACATAGCCACTTTTCACAAATACAAACATGTAAATGATAATCTGTTTGTTACGGTGAAACTTCACTATGAAGAGGCGGGGCTTAACAGATCTGAACTTTTGAACAGAAGTCAATGAACCTGTGTCTATTATTACGCCGTTTTAAATCGATATTGCCGTTTTACAATGAAAAAAAAAATGATGTAATGTAAAATGATGACCCACTCATGTTACAGTTTAAAACTAAGCACCCGTAAAAACTAGTTAATACGTCTCCTTTAACCTACGTGCATAATTACCTGATTTGCGCTTGTTTCATCGCTCTCATCCATTGGGCCAGTCACTTCCTGCACCAGATCTCCCTGTTTGACATCGTGGCCTAAAGTACTCAATCGATGTGCCGCGGCTTCATTCCAAACTCTGCAAACAGACCAAGATAATTAAGTTTGCATATGTGTTAGGGCTGCATAATATATTGCAGAAGTATCGATATCGCAATACTGGCAGACGCAATTCACATTATTCCGCCTCATCCATTTTTGCCTCTTTTTATGTCTTATGTGTATGATCCGCACTCTTGTAGTAAAGGGACTTCTGGTTTGACGCTAACGGTGGTCGCACAAATGGCGATCGAGGGAAAAGTCTCTCACTAAAACATTATATAAAGTAGATTGATTTGTCTAAAATATTTAATGTACACCTGCAAAAACAAGTCGGCAACGCCCTGATTTCCTGGGCGGCCTAAAAGCAGCTTTTTAGTCCATGTAGAACTTATTTTCTGTTGAATTGGCGGCGCCCACGGCAACTTCCGGAATAACGATACCACAACAAACAAAATATATCGCAGTAACACCACAGTCTTTCATCTGATAGAAATGTTTTGAAAATGAGAATAAAATCTAGCTTTTTCAAACTAAATTAGCCTCAGTTTTATATTTGTTGTTTTTTATTTTACCATAACAAAATAAACAAAACAAAATAAATAAAAACAAAATAGGGCTGGAACAATTAGTATAGTATTAGTAATTGTGACAAGTCGACTATAATCAATAATTGCAGACATATTTTGATGATTGTCATCGTTCTCTGGACTAAACAAGACTCTAAAACACAAACTTAAAGACTTTTATAACAAAGACAATGAGAGAATTAAAAAAAAATGGCAAAAAAGAACAGACTTTTCTCAACTATAGGCTTATATTCATTAAATATAGACGCCTTTATTCACAATATTTCAACATTTATGTGGTTAAAAATGTTAGTTTGTTTGTCTCAATCTACAATACAAATAAATCGCTGACTAACTGACAACTAAAATAACTGGTCATTTCAGCCTTTGTCAAAAAGTCTATTTAAATATCGCAATAATATCGATATGGTAGATCCTAATAGGCATATCATACATAGCAATGATTTCCAATATCCTGCGGCCCTAACATGTGTATAGTTTTACATTGGTGCAGTGCTGTGGGAAGCCTGTACCTGCTGCAGTACGAGTGTAAGTAGAAGATCCTGCTGCTGTGGGGCAGACTTAGCCAGGCTTGAGCACAGCCGTCTGGACCTGTTCCAAACCGGTTCATGGCACGAAGCATCAGCCGCTCCCTCGCTTTGGACTCCGGCATCAACTGCAAGGCCTCTTTAGCGTTTCCTGTCGTGGAAAGATAAAACTCGTCTGATCCACAGTGGCTTCTTTTCATAATCGAGCGACGTCCGATCGATAATAATCACCCGTTTGAAGAAAATGGCGCTTGGCTTGGTTTTGCGGCTCATCTCCTTTGTCTGGTGTAAAGAAAAGGTGCACCGCACTGACCTGAAACAGCATTATTTTTACACTAATTAATATTTCACCAGTATTTAAAAGGTACGCTATGTAACTTTTCTTGTAGAGCAGTCTTCTCGGTCAGCATAATAATACCAGCATTACGATTAGATTTTGAATACAAGGATTCTGTTCAAAGTTCACGTTTTAAACACAACCAGGAGAACCGTTTTAAACACATCCAAAAGACTGAAATATGAACTGACAAAAGAAACAGAATCACATTGTTTTAGAACCTTTTTGTCAGTTTTTGTCCCGTTTTTGTCATCTTCAGTTGTGTTTTTCTAGTTTTTAGCTGCATTCTTGTCACTTTTAGTGTTTTTGGCCTTGTTTTTGGCGTTACAGTCACGTTCTTGTCAGATAAAGTCACATTTTTGTCAGATAAAGTCACATTTTGTCACCTTTGGAGACATTTATGTCACTTAAAGTTGTGTTTTGTCACTTTTAGTCACTTTTTTGTCACTTTAATTGCTTTTGTTATTTTCAGACATGTTTTGTCACTTTTAATCATGCACTTTTATGTCGCTTTTAGTCACCTTTTTGTCAATTTTAATAGCATTTTTGTCACTTTTAGACACGTTGTTTTAATTGTGTTTTCGTCGCTTTGAGTGCCGTTTTGTCACTTGTCGTGTTTGTGTTGCTTAAGGACAGATCGTAACAAATCTAAACTACAGGGTTATCTGTTTTTATGCAGAATAAAACGGGATGTTTTGCTGTTTGTAGAGGAAATTATTTAACTTCTATAATGGCAGCCTTTACAATTTACGCCCATTCAAACTGCGATTTAAATCTCTAACTCTCTAACAATCTCTAACAAATAATGATAAGTTTCAACATTTGTGGGATTTCTGTTTAGTTATTTATTTGAAAGACAATAAATCTCTACAGAAGACACCTTTCCTTCTTTAGAAAATATGAAATAATCAAATTCTAAAACGTGAACTAGCTAAATATGAACTGTTAAATAGATTTATATAATTTTAAAGTGTAACTGACTATAATAGGGGTAGCTCTTTCCATTTCAGATAATTAAAACATGTTCTACTTACCATGTCTTCTTTGAGCAGTGCCAGTCCTACTTGGTCAGACTGAACACTCTGCGTTAAACCAAACCTCTGCGGACCATAGTAGTTCACAAATCCACTCTGGAAATAAAAGCAACAACAAAATGTCAGTGTTACAGTTTGTCAGAAAAAAAAATATGTTCGAAACGATATATTATAGCACCTTTACACTCTCTACTGCCATCTTGACCAGGTCCTCCATGTGAGCGAGAGGGTTGGGCCCGTCGTAAATGTACGGTTTTATGTCCCGAACTACAATGTCAAAGTGGTTTCCCCGAAGTCGCCCGAGCCTCAGAGGTTCACGCACAGATCGAACAGCAGAGACACGCATCCCTCTTTTCTCAAACTCTGCAGCTTTCTCTTTCAACCTGAAACCCAACAATATAAAGTAAACAATGGGGAAAACGGTGTAGATAATTATTTCCTTAGAGCTTTGTTTGCGCTAGAAACGATAACGAATTTGTGCGATTTAATGTTCCAGACACTTAATGACACTGACACAGCACCCAAAAATCCAACTAAACCTTATTCCAAGTGAAGTAAAAGTCATGAGCTGAACTTAATAAAGAGCAGTAAAACATAAAAAAGCATAAAACACATATTTTGCTAGTATAATTTATGAGTTGTATCTGTTATTTATTCAATCTCTCACCTGAAACTTGTATATATCACCCAAAAATTACAAATATTTCCTGTTAATGCAAAGAAACAATGCACACGATAAATATTGAGCGCCAAAAATATCGTTCCAACTTTAATTTATTCAAGTTGGAGTAATCATTGTGAATTTTGTTACACTCAATTACACTTGTTGTTATTGTATTGCTAAGAATGTTCCACGGCATTGAACTTGACTCTCTTGCATTCGTTCAATTAAAGGTGTTTTTGTTGCTAAAGAAATACAAGGCGTGTAAACAACAACATACAACAGGCAAAGTTACATAGTGCATCTTTAAATCTGCTTGTTACTCATTCAGATCATGACAGAGGCTGATCGATACGAGGAGAGAGTGGAGAAATATTAGGCATGTGTCTGGGTTTAATCATGGAGCTGCCTTAAATAGAAAAGCTCTGACTCACAATTAGGAGTAAAGACATACCACAATTAATCGACTAAAAGGAAGCAACGGTGACGCGTAGTGAAAAGATCTCAAAACTATTTAATATCTCTATAATCAGACCCTGAATCTGACCCAAAGTGCACAAATAAACCATAAAATGAAAGACAATTACAAATATTTGAACAGAAAACTCCTAAGGATGTATACGACAAAAAATAAAACAAGAAGATATGGAGTGAGTTAGCTACGGATTTTGGAGTCAAACATATAAATGCACTGTTTCCTAGTACTTTTTTGTAAATTGTTGAACTCCAGTGCAGTTTTGTTCTTTTGAGTGCAGCTTGGGTCAAATACATGGATTCATAGTTTTGATATATATTTTGCCACGCCCCCATTTAGTCGACTAATCGGTCGATAGAGCAGGTTTTTAGTCGACCAAGAAGTTCTTTAGTCGACTACAGCCCTAGTAAAAAGGCAGCATTAATTTAAAATACACTCCCAAATCTCAACCTAACTCACTTCTTGCCTTCTCTTTTCCATTATGGTCTATATAAATCTTTAAAATCCCAATAAAATAATAAGAAATCCAGTAAACATTTGGTTGATTAGGGTTCTATCAAACAATTAATCAACTACACCAATAAAAGCCCTACAACCCTGTTCACAATTTAAGAATCAAAATTGGTGAGCTCTATGACAAAAAAATTATCACGATTTTCTTGGAGCCAGATCACAATTTCAATTTCATCACAATTCATGTAAACGTGTAGTATTTTATGATGCCATGGAGAGATAAATAGAGTCATCTGCTTCTTCTGAAAGTCCACAATTCATTGCAGTTGGTTAAATCCACCTGTCACTAACTCAGAGTCGTTCAGGCTGACCAACGGGAGGAAAAGTGTCTAAAGAAAAACAAAAATGTGTGTATCACGATATCTCGATTGTACCAAAACTGCATAAAGTCATACCATCATATTGCCCAGCCATACAAGGTGGTCCACAACGCAATTCTAGTTGTATTCCTCAATCCTAATTAGATTTGTAACTATATTGTAGGACTGTAGTCTTTTAGTTGTTTAGTCAATTAATTGGTCGTTAGTGTTTTAGTCCAGTGGTTCTCAAACTTTTTCAGTCGGGACCCCCAAAATAAGAATAGTTCACATTCGCAACTCCCAAACACAAAAATAGGCGACACGCAAAGTGATAAATTATCCTTATATCTAATGTTTGATTTTATTTTGAGAATATAGACCTAGAAAAATGACTTTAATATGCCAACAAATAGAATCTACATTCACCACTGCATTTGAAGGGTGTCAAGCCTTGTTTAAGACTATTGTATACATTTTTCCCCGTCATCTGGAGACCACTGAAATCACCCCTAGTTTGAGAGCCACTGTTTTAGTCGACCGACATTTTTATTAATCAACTAATTGTTGTATTTCAATTAAAAGGATTTATACGACAAAAGCAGTGAAAAAGTGAAGATATGGAGTAAGCTAAAGATTAATAAATCTAATTTATAGATCTCTAACATATAAATACACAGTTTCCAAGTACTTTTCTGTATAAATTGTTATTCTTTTTGCATGAACTCTTGTGCAGTTGTGTTTTTTGAGTGAAGTTTGGGCCAGATACAGAGAGATACTTTATAGTTTCACCACATCTCTTTAATTAATCAGCTGACAGTGAAAGTCTTTAGTCGACCAAGAATTTCTTTAATCGACTACAGCCCAACTGTACTGACACACACCTCTCTGGAGACACTTTCTTGACCACCATAGACTGGTAGGTGATGGCTCTCTTGTCTTTGATGCCGGCGTAGGTGAAGTCCGAGGGCAGAACTCCGAGCTCAGCCGCCATGTAACTGATGGCCTCTAACGTCTCCAGGTTCTCCTTACACAACGTGAACGCTGGAAGATATGGGACTTAATTATAGTTTAGTGAAATCATAGCGGTAGAATGGTGAGACAACATACACGACAACAATGATATCATGTCATTAGGAAGGGCCGCAACCTCAGGATGAATGCAAAAACGTTTATTAAGGCAATGAATAAAAATGTGACAATAGAATGCAGAATTTGGGGCTTCGATGGGGCCTCGTATCCCCCGTACCTGAAAGATGAGGTAGAGAATAGTTAAATAAAGGGAGGGGCACGAAGACGATGAACAACTAGCAGAGTAGCCCGGAGGCTTAAATAGGCCGGCTGCCTGAAGGGACGTGCGCGGGTGAGAGGTGGTCCTGCTCCCGAACTTATGACAACAAACTTAAGATAACAAACTTATCTTCATTTGTTGCTTGTGTACCGGTTAAAGAAGCACAATTTGGGTTCTGATTAGTTTTGCAATTGTGATTAGATATTTGATGGATGCTTTAATAAAGGGATTCGGTTCAAAGTTCACAGAAGAAAGGCCAAAAGATTGAAATAGGAACTGAGAAACTAATAAAAGAATCACATGTTTCAGAACAGCTGTCGGTTTTTGTCACGTTTTTGTTGCATTTTTGTTTTTTCAGTAGCCGTTTTTGCCACGTAGTCACATGTTTGACACTTGTAGTCGTGTTTTTGTCACTTAAGATCAGTCGCTTGTAGATCTTGAGTTTTATCAGGACGAGTAGAGAACCACAGACTGGAATAAAGACGGTGCAATTATTTAGTGTTGAAAAAGTTAGTCTGTTGTCTGTATCAAAATTGGTATTAAGTATTAAGCTTATTTAGTAAGCCTAATGTGATAGCATTGTGATAACATTAATCTGTATTTAAGGGATTCTGGCATTCGTTTATTCGTTCAAATTTCATCTTCTCTCAGATCTTAAAGCTCCTGAAGTTGTTCACAAAGTGCACAGAAGGCTACTTTTTATTATCACAAATCTAATCTCAATCACAATATTTCAGAAAAATCACACTTAGATTTTTTCCCCCCACAATCATGCAGCCCAGGTCTAAAAACAAACTAGAGCTGTGCAATTAATCATATATAAAATCGTGATTTCAATTATTACTATGTTCAATTACAAAAATGTTCAAAAATACAATCAATTGCCCTCTGTTCTGAATTGTACACTCCATGTGCCTCAAACCTTGGAGCAAAATGCACTTTTCTAAAACATTACTAATAAAATATATTCGGCTCTTACTTTCTCTACAGAATAATTTTGACAGTATAGAAGTAATTGTTGTGATTTCAGTTAGCGCCAAATACTCGTCGTGATTGTAATTTGTGCCATAATCGAGCAGCCCTGGGTTAAACAAATGATACTTTATGCTTGATATTGCCATAAACGTATTGAAATAACTAGATTTAATCCCTAATTTGTTCTATTTTGATTAGTATAGGCAATCAGTGACAATTAAACTCCATAAAATGATTAAAATATGGATTACTTGTGCCAGAATAGTGCGGTATAAATCATAGTCTCGGTATAATCCTGTGGGAAAGGCTGCACATTGATCCATACCTGTGTAAATGTCTTCCTGTCTGCAGTCCTCCGCCGTCCTCTTCTTTGGCTTCCCTCGCTCTCTCAGTCTCGCACAGATGGACGTTTGGCCCTGGTCTGTGAAGCTCTTCGTCTCCACCAGTTTCCCAAACCTTCTGCTGAGGAGGCGGTGCACTTCTGTCCTGTGCTCCTTGTTGTCATCAGGTAGAAACGTATACGAGGAGCCACTCACTTTGGCGTCTGTGAATCTGAAGAAAGCATCTGCCTCCTGCTCTGAAACCAACCGCCTCAGCTCTTTGTAGTCTTGGCTTTCTTTAACTTTTATCTCGCATTGGTTGGTTATTGTCATCAGAAATGGGAAGCGAAGTTTGACAGCTCGGTGGACGTTTGCTCTTTGATGTTTGTCAGTGAAACATCCTAAACTCAACTCTTGTTCTGATGAGCGGCCATTTTTCAATGAAGATGCAAACTGTTCCAATTTATCACACATTATCTGGCCCAAAATAACATCCAAATCTAAGCTCTCTGGACTGGGAGGGCTGCAGTCTGATGATTTGCATTTAATCGTTTCTGATTTTGGAGAAGCATCAAGTTGCTTATTGCAGGATTCAATGGTGTTTTCAACAGAACTGCAGGTCGCATCTTCAGAAATAGTTGATGTGCTGACTAGGTTACCAGCAATGTCTATCTCAGTCACTACGAAGTCTCTAGTGAAGTTTTTAATGCTGCCTGAAAAACCATGATGTTTTGACAAGAAGTGGATTGAAGCCATAATCATCTCCTATAGTTTAGTTCAAATAAATTGCATTTTCACACCGATTTATATTAATTCACATCATATACCTGTACGTACCCAAACCCATACGCACAATGGGTAATATCTAGCCTTTGATTTGGAATAAAATGATGTTAAAATACAAGATTGTTCAATGAACCTTAGAGCAGCAGTAGCAGCGTGGCGTCGCGAGATGAAAACAAACGTCACGTGACGTGCCACATGGCTCAACGTCACTTGTACTTCCGGGTGCATTTGCCACATGCTTTTCTGTGTAAAAGACTTTTTTTTTTAAGAGTACAGGTAGATTGTGCTTTTATGACTAGTTTTGTGCCGCGGGGAAAGTAACTTTGGTGAAATAAATGTATGCTTTGTCATCTCAGAAATAATGGCGAGTGGTTCAAGCAGCAGCGCCAAGCAGCGCTCTCCAGTGTGGGAGCATTTCGACAAGACAGCGCCAAACAAGGTAAAGACAAGCGGGGATGAGACAGTTAAAGGTGTGCATGCAACACATGCATTTGGCTACGAAATTACTTCATTATTATATAATTGTAACTCCACACGCTTACATAATTAATTATATTTATATATAATTAATGAATTATATATCTGTATTTTATTTATTTTATATAGTTATATATATATATATATATATATATATATATATATATATATATATATATATATATATTACACAAACTTTTTGCTGAAAGCATCCGGGGCACACAAAATCATAGCTGATAGATGTCTCAGAGTGACAGGGTCCATCACTAAGCAGTTGTGCCTCTCCAAAAACATACAATTAATATAAACTTTATACGTTTTGTTGCAACCCGAATTAAAGCGTTATTTCAACTACAGTTAGTTATGTTGAATGTAATGACAAAACTCTCAGCTCAGGATTAAAAGTAGTTTCAGAGCAGGATCAATATTCATTTTGAACATGTATAAAATACGTGTTGAGGGGGCATCCAGTATCTCTCAGCCCGGGGAGATTTTGATAATTATGACCTGTCTTTTTTCAAGAGATGTATAGCAACATCCACAACAAGTAGTCCAAGATTTTAGGGTCCCGTGATTTTCATTTATTTGTTCTGCATTTAGCTCATTCTTAAATCAAAGCCACTGTCCACTGTGCATGTTTTAGGTTCATGGGAACATCCAGAAGAGGGAAGAACAAGCAAATTCCTCTTCATACTTATTACACCAACTCGTAGCACCACTTTTGTGCCATTTATAAGGTCCTGTATTTTTAATGTGTTTTTTCCCCAGGTGCGTTGCCTTCACTGTTGTCAGGAGTTGTCATATTCCAGCGGCACCTCAAGCATGCTCAAGCACATGCGGAACAAGCACCGCGAACCGCAAAGCCATAATCCTGAGCGTAAGTCATATTTTTCCAAACCTTGAACCTAAACTTAAACAATGTTGCTCTAATAATGGTGGTTTATCTCGCCTGCAGTGAGGAAAAGGCGCATCGATATAGCCTTGGTGGATATGTTGGTGTCGCTTCGCTGGCCGTTCTCGCATGTGAGAGGAGAAGGATTCAGAGAAATGATAAAAGTTCTGGACCCAAACTACGTGATTCCGAGTCCCAAAGAGCTAAAGATTTTGAGGGATGCACGTTATGGAAAACCCATAGGGAAGGAGCCTGCCAACTCCTCGAGTGACTCTGAATAAAAATGCGGGTCATTTGAGTCATTTGTTCTGCCTTGTTTTGGCTAACTTTAAGTTTGAGTGCCTTGTTTACAGCTTTTCTCCAGAGTGGGGCAATCTTAGGGTTAGAGAGGTGGATCAAGGTGAGCACTAAATAACAACTCAGCCCTTTGTTGCTTCAGTTTTTCTTTGCACATGTTCAAACAGTGATTGTAAAAGATGTTTACATTTCATGTTATGTTATTTGTAATGAGAAATTTTCAAATATTAAACTGTTACTTGTCCATAAATGTTTTACCTTCATGAATCTTATTTGACCAGATTCAAGCAAAACATTAACATAAAGTCAGTTTGGGTCAATTAAACAGCAACTCAATTGTCAATGCAATGGTTGTATCTCAACTACATTTTGGAAAAAATATTAAATTTCTGTCATTGTCATTAAACATTATTGTTGTTCATAAAACAGTTAACTATAGCGACTATATGGAAGGAGCATGTTTATGGTTTAGGCCAAAGATCTTCCAGGGAAGACAGAACAGCACTGATGTTGCAAAGTTCATAAGAAACGACTCGCCGTTTTTGTCTGCATTTCGGGCGAGAGCATTGTACAAATATATCAAGGATTTGATCATCTTCACTCATTACTAAGAAACAACACGCCTTTCTCAGCAGAGCCAATGGAGAATACTTTTTTGCATAGTTGAGTACAAACAGATGTCACTTTGGCAGATGTCAGTGCACTGATTTTGTGACTCCTTACTGGGTCCAAAGTCATCTGCTAAATCTCAGCTGGAGCATATTTGTTCAGGGCAAAGGTTGCTTTCAAAACAGTAGGATTTTACACAACTTCCGGTCTTAGAGATTCGGGAAGGAGCATGAATCATATGCAGCGTGTATGTCACTAATCAATGTCTAATACGATGGCTGGACAGAATCAGAGCTCACAATATCTACCCTGAAGTGAGCCCAGCTTCTTGTGTAACATTCTTATCTAGTGCAATACATCTGTTTAAACAACCCCCAAAATAGCCGTGCAGCTGTGGGTTCACCGTGCCTCATCGGAACAAAAGTTAAAGGGATCTGCAGGAAAGAAAAAGTAATCTCAACATCCAAACATTCCTGAAAATATGTTATGAATGGGGAACGTCAAACATTTCTGTAACAACACAAATAATAGACAGCTGGTTGTTTGTGTAAATGGATTCAATGTTTTTTCAGCCGATACGGGGAAGATGTTATACATATTCATTAATATTTAGATTCTATCTCTCGTGTTTGCTTTATAAAGGTGAACTATGTCATTTTTCTTGTCTCTTGTCTCCATGTTGTTTTTGCTTTGCCTGGAATGTTCCACAGTAAGGAATTTAACTTATCTATCTTGGTGTTGCCGTTTGTATTGCTAAGAAATACCTTGGAAAAGCAAATGTTATGGTCAGTGGTTCTGCACAGATGTGGCCCGGTAGCATCACCATTTTCTTTCTTTCTTTTCTTTTTTTAGTTGAAATATTTAAGTTAAATGCCATGATGCGTGTGAAACATTTCAGACAAAAACATAACATCTCCAGCAGGTTGCGGACCCTCCACCAGGAAAGCTACATAGTGGACTTTTAAATGAATTAAATTATACATAAAAAGAAATGGTGATGATTTCTTTATTTTGAGTCATTTTCATACATTCATATGCAAGAAATTAAACATGACAGGAAGAAATAGCAATACTCTTTTTTTTTACTTTTGTTACAGAAAAGGAGTGATGAAGTGATATTTATTGAATCTTCATGTGCATATGATATATATGTTTAATACGCATCCTGTACATTACAAAGTCATTCTGTTAACAACCTGAAATATTCACTAAGATACAATTTTACAAAACAAAACTCATAATATCTCCCTGTTCTACAATGTCCAAGACAAAGTTGTTACAGTTTGGCTGATAATAATAGTATTGCACCCTTACTGCTCATAATAAATGAAATAAATACTAAATCATTCATGATAATTGAGGTCAATTCCAGCTCAAATGTGTCGTTCCAAGCAACAGAGAGGGCTGAGGTCAGGACAGGCCTCTTGGCTAAAAACCCTGCACACCACGAGGCAGCGAAACATTTAATTGTGGATTTAATCAGAATTCCACAAGACAAAAAGGGAACTGATGATTTTTTTTACAAGAAAGTGACTTCCCATTTCAACTGTATTCATAAGATTCTTCTTTCTTTTTCTTTCCAACATCAGTTTTCCATCAAATCTCAACTGCTTCTGTATTTTTGGAGTAGGACCAGAGCAGCTCACGGACTGCGCCGCCCACTGACTTCCTGTGCACTATACAATGTCCTCTGTTTCCCAGTCGAGTGAGCGCGTGCCAAATGTCTCTCTGAGGTTGACTGAGAGGCAGCGAGCGTATTTCCGAGCATGTTTGTGTCTCATGCTCTCCAGATGTTCCCACAAACAGCTGAGGCAAGCAGCAGATACGGAGTCAGCTTTTAGACAGGCTTTTGTCAAGATGCACTGAAATAATTGCTCTGCCTCCATAAACGTTGGTACTTATCTTTTTTCCCCCTTCCTTTACCCTATAGGATGGTGGTTTTGTGTTATTGGACAAGGCACCTCACCCACCTTTATGAAGTGATGGAGTAATTGTTGGACATCAGCCCCAGGGCAGCTGTGGCGACCTGAAGCTCACCTCCGAGTGTGCAGTGAATGAAGGATGCTAAAGATGCACGATTTGGGAAAAATTCTGTATCTAATTGTGATTTTCTGACCAGTTTGAGATTAGATTTGTTTTTGATTGATGTTTTAATAATGGAATTCTGCTCAGAGTTAAACAGAACCAGGAGAATTAACCAAAAGACTGACATATGAGCCGAAAAACAAATAAAATAATTGTGTTTCGGAATGTTTTGTCACATTATTGTCACTTTAAGTAGCGTTTTTGTCTCCTTTAGCAGCGTTTTTTTGTCACTTTAAGTCCCGTTTTTGTCACCTACTCGCAATTGTGTCGCGTTCGTGTCACTTTTTGTCGTGTTTTTGTCGCTTGTTTCAGAACATGCGTTAACAGATCTAAACTATCATGCTTAGCCATTGTTATGCAGATAAAATAAACAGGATATTTTGTGCTTTGTGGAGGGAATTATTGCAGTTTTATTTTTTTATTGCAGCTTTTGCGATTTGCTAATTGCTTCTATTCGAAATGCGATTTCAATTCGATTTCGATAAATTGTGCAGCCCTAAAGGATGCAATGCAAGATGGTCATTCCTTTTATTATTATTGAACCAGATTAAAGATTGTGATTCGTCATTCTGAATCTGGTCCAATTCAAACTAGTAACAACTAAATCTCTCCTCATTGGACTATAATGGTAAAGTCTTTGTTTGATGTACAGTTAGTGAGGGACTGGGGGCAGGTCATGTGACTGGACATACTCTGACTGGTGTCTTTGTGAACGAAACAACACCAGACAAAAGCTGCTTTGAGCCTCGTAAACGGACTTATTATTGTACAGTAATGTCTTATTCTCATCTTTGATGCCACAATACGCACACACTTCAATGAAAGACTCTGCAATTAGTCAAAGATTAATCCTAGTTGCATGTATTGCTCCGGTCACTTGAGCTCACAGATACATGAATTTTCAGACAGTCCAATGTTAAATCAATTTAAGATGCTAAATACTAAACTTAGCGTTACTTTAGAGTGACCAGAGTGGGGAGTAACAGTAAAATTGTAAAAAGTTGAAAAATATTGACTGTCGTATCCTTAATATAATCTGATTCCAGGGAATATCTTCAACGTAATGAATGACAGCAACCAGTTCCAGTTTAAACATTTATTGATGAGGGATTGGTGGTTGTGGAGCAAGGAGTATGGAGTAGTGGTTTATTCTATAGAAGACAAGGACAAATGTATTAGTGATGGATGACAGTGGTAAACTAACAATTACACCACATTTAACAGGATTAAATGAAGAGAATTAAGGCAGAGGAATAACAAATATGATTACACAAATAACACTCACTGTCATCCACCCACTATTCCATTTGGACGAGGGAAATCTCCACAATCGCAGGCAGCCTCAGCTCAGCACAGGACAAAAGGGATGAACAGGTGAATGGGCAAGGCAATTATACTTTAGGGGCGGAGCAAGGTGCTGCCCAGAGGTGGGCCTAAGGCAGGGCAATGGGTGGGACTAAAGGGGAAACTGAGAGACTGAGGGATTTTGTACAAAGTACATTATTATACACTTGGTCCATTCAAAGCTCATTCACGACTTCAGTAAACAGTATAATATGAGAAATGTCTATTTATAGTGCTCTGATTTTTTGTGTTCTGGTCATTTTCAAGAACAATTTGCTCTATTTTGGCAATTTATTCCTCTTTTTATTGTTGGTTGGTATCAAATTGGTAAAAGATAGGGACAACTGGGACATATCTTATGTAAAACTGGGACAAATCAATGGTATTGGACACATCTTCTGGGACATGGGACACAGGTCTCAAAACTAGAACTGTCCCGTGTAAATAACGTTAATTGAAAAGTATTCTAACACTATATATTGATAAATGTATTTGTACTCAGCAGTTTATCAAGTTTTTCTATAGATTTTGTTCACTTTTTTACATTGTTTTGGCTAATGTTCGCAACATATGTTTAGCACACCAACAGCAAACATGGCAGATTTCCATGGTAACGGCTGTTTTTTGATGTTCTATCCAGAAATTAAAAAATATATAATAATTAAAATCTGGTTCAAATTGAGATGGATACTTGATCTGACCCTCAAAACCTGGAGTAATATCTGTGCTGTCTGTGGTTTTTAAAGCAAGAATCCCAAAACATCAGCCAAACATTTTACCTGTTACAATGTTTAAGATACCAGATTGATGGCTAAGCTAACTGTTTCTCATAGCTAATGCCAAGTTTTATTAAAACGTAAAATATGAAGAAACCACCAATTGAAATGTAAAGTAAAGACTACCATAGTTGTTATATGTAGATTACTTCTGTTTTTTGTTTTGTTTTATTTTAATCTTTATTATGCTTCAAAATTAGCATTAGCATTAGCATTCACCCACAAGCACCATCCATTTATCAACACAGGAGCTCACTGTTCACTGCCTGGTCTGTAAAATGCATTTGAGTTTTTATGATTTTCTTATTTTGTCTTTCATTTGGTGGAAAAATATAAAAATATCAATTATAGTTTTAAACCAATCTGGTGTCTGTTTGTTGAACTGAAACTGAAAGTAAACAGATTGATGATATCACACCAGGAAGACAAAGGTTATAGCATAATTTACAAAAAAGAACCTAATTTTTTAAACATTAATTGAGCAAAAAACAGATGTTCACGTATATTTTTATTTGTTAAGTATAAAAATCTATGACATTCATTTTTGCCCACGGTACAGAGCGGTTGCTTGGTGATTTCCCAGTGTGATGTCATCATTTACAATCAGGAAGTAACATTAAAACCTAAAATATTGCTAAACTGGGATAAAATTAGCAAAGAATTTAAGCGAAACGTAAAAAGTATTTATCTTAATTGCCTTTTAGTTAAATGAGTAGTCCAACCTGTCATCGCCATTTTAAGTATTTATTCATTTTAGTGTCACTCTGCAAGAACCCATGGAGATAGAATTGGACAGGAAGCACGCAGTAATACAATGAGCCATAAAAAAAAAATAGCTAGCTGAAATTCTATGCACAGAGCCCATTGTACTTCAAATAATCGACAATACACCCTTGCGTTGTAACTGAAAGTATAAAGCAAATATTCTAAAATTCAGTTCCAGGAATAGCAAATGGCTAAAGGTTAATATTACGCCCAGTGCAGGTTTTAGACGATGTAAACTGTGTCCATGAGGCAATAACTGAAAGACTTACAACAGAGACAGCCATTCTCTGTCATATTCATTCAGAGGAGGCATTCTGGAAGCACTCTCCCTGAATGTTTTCGCAAAGTGGGAGGAGAAACCCCACAGAGACAGCAGCTCAGTGTTGCATCACTTTATTATTGATGAATTTGTCCTGAGTTGATTTGCACTGAGTGTTCCTTTCTTCTCTGTCTCTTCTTGGACATGTGTGAGCCGGTGGCGGATGATGTTTTGATACTTAAATAAAAGTACAGATACAAGAGGAAAAAGTACTTAAGTAAAATAATCTGCTTAAGTAAAAGTATTGTGCCCGTTTGAAAATGTAGCCTACTTTCACAGTAAAAAGTGAGGGTATTTTTCAAAAGTCAAAAGTAGTCATCTTGATAAAGAATTGTTCAGATTTTCAAGGCAGGAAAAGACTTTGTACTTTTCAGTCCAGTAAAAATGTTGTGGACTATAAAGTACTGATACCTGCTCTGAAATGTAGGGAAGGAAAATTAATAAAAAAAAAAAAAATCCAGTGCAAAATTCACTCAGTTATAGCATGGAAAACCTAAAACATTTACTTAAGAACTGTACTTCTACTTTCGTATTTTGTTACTTTCCATCACTGGCTAAAGTAGCAATGACTTTTTAGGATGTTCTTATATTTCAGTAGAAAAGTAGTCTTAGTGTCATTCCCAATTTGTTTTTTCTTCTAATTAAACTTCAGTATGACTTAAAGCCTGTATAAGAGTAAACTTAAATTGCACATAAGCAGCCTGTGAATGAAAACACTTTGATAGCGGTTAGCATTTCTGCTTTGCAAGAAGATGGTCTTTGGTTTGATTTCCAGGCCATGGGACTGTTATGTGTCAGTTTTGTTTTTGTGTAAATTTCCCCCTGGTACTCTCCCCAGACCTAAAAATAACCAACTTTCCTGCAAAAAAGAACTTTCCTGTTTCCTTGTTGAGACATTTTCAATAAAGGGTAGATCAACAAAGAACTTTTTCTGAGAGCACAGTTTAATTATTTGAAGAGTTCATTTGCAAAAAAAAAATAAAAATAAAAAAAAATAAAAAACAGTTAAGTGCCATCAGGCCTGTCAACAGAAATTTGGGGGACGGGGCAAGAAGCTTCACATGGGCCCACCTCTAAAATAAATTAATAGAAAGAGGGTCCCATTCTGGGCCTCTAAGATCCTGAGGCCCAGGACAATAGACCCCTTTGCCCCCGTGTCTACTCCCCTGAGTGCTATAAATTCTTTTTTTTTCAATGGTTTAATCTATTTTTGTTGAAATAAAATGCAGTGTTACTGCAAAAACAAACAGTACTGTATCATAATATAAGCCGGTAGCTACACAGGATGTCTATAAATTAGCGAGTTATTGTTAGATGTATTGTATTGTATCGCCCACTTTTGCCGTTTTTTGCACTTTTGTTGTAAACGCACTTCCGTTTGATGAGAACTCCGTTAAAGCTAATGACGAACGAGGGAAAAGTCTTGCCGCTAAAATGTAGGTTGATTTGTGTACAATGTTTAATGAACACGAGCAACAACAAGTCAACAACGCACCGATTTCCTGGTCAGTCTGAAAACAGCTTTTTAGTCCATGTAGAACTTATTTTCTGTTGAGCTTGTCTGCTCCTTGTAAACTAATACAACAGAAACAAGACGGCGGCGCGTACAGCAACTTCCAGAATAAGGTGAATAGAGACCATAAAATATATTCTTGCAATAATCCAAGAAAAAAAAGCAATAATAATCGAATTTGCTGGAATAAATAAATATTCAAAATTATGCATTAGGGGCCCACCGAGAAGGTTTGGTCCAGAATTTGTTGCTACGCCCCTGCTCTTTGGAAAAAATCCACACAATTTAAATTTACATCGATAATTTCTGTAAAAGACGACAGCAAAAAGAAAAACAGCCTACTTTTTAACAATATTTCAAAATGGAGACATCTGTTTTTGCACTTGAACTGTTCATTTTTTCTTCTTTCTTGTGAATTATTGACACATTTTAACTCCTACATAAGTATAACTGTACCCGATCTTTTGCGTCTTGTGGTGCGTTTTGATGAGAAATCGGTAAACAAGTCTGTCAATCCCACTCGAGCGCAGATTTCACGCTCCCTCTCACCCCCGATGGGCAGGGCTTACCCGTCAACTCCCCCCTTTTCTTTCCCCCAAGAATAAACAGCAGTCGGTACAGCGGCATCGAAATCGCGTCTCCTCCAAAGACGTGGCTAAAAAAACTACTTTCATGCCACACGAAGACAACAAAGCAAACAAACTGGGGCGCTGGGTTTGACGCGACGGAGAAAGAGACATCATGGGGACGGTGAATGCGTGCGTAAAAAGGGGCTACATAACCGTGGCGAGCCTCATAGCTGTAAGTGCTGCTGCAGATATGTTTTTAATAACGTGAACTGCACTTTGATACTTCGTGCCTTATCCAGTTGACAGGAGAATTGCTATTTTAGTTGGCTTATAAAGTTGTTTTAGTGAGTTATAGCATGAAACACAAGTCGCCTGCTCGTTTTACGCGTCATAACAAAGACTATATGAGCCAATCTGATTTAAAGGAGACATGTTGTGTTTTTTTTCAAGTGTTTAGTATTAAACTACAACATGTGTAGATCATTATTTTATATTTTGTTCATTGTAAACTGCAATACTGATCTAAAATGGATTCGTAATAGAAACAGGTTCATCGACTTACTGTTAAAAACTGTAGATTTTCATACTTACATTCCACTGTAACAAGCAGCAGATTGCAATGTATATGTTTTTAATTTTAAAAATTGGCTACGTGACATTTTAGAACTCATGTTTCTCTTGGAGCCAAATAATAACAACTAAGTACAGGGATGAGCGTGATAGGCAACAAAAACAGGAATTTTTCTGAGCCTCAGCTTCAGAACAAATCAGGATTAACTCAAATATGCAAGCATGAATTAAAGTACAACTTTGAGTAAACTAATGATGAGGAACACTATAATAACAACACAATAAAATTGACTTTTAATAATATTTCCCCTTTAACAATTGTCATCTGGATTGCCAGTGTCTTCTATCTTGTATCACGATTTACCAGTGTTTCTCAAACTGTGGTACGTGTACCACTGGTGGTACGCAAACTTCTTCTGGTGGTACTTCATTTAGAGTACATTTTATTCACATTTTGGCCCTTCCTTTAGTACATTTCTTGTTAAAACTACTGTGGCAATGGTGGATTCTGACATAAGACCTGGTTTATCTCTAATTTAGACCTAAAATTGTCCTGTTATCGACCCAAATGTAGATTTGGTGGTACTCAGAAAGCCAAATCGTTTTCTTTAGTGGTACTTGGGGTAAAAAGTTTGAGAACCGCTACGACAGACTATTGGTTAATTGAAGCGTATATCAAAAATAATAGAATACCCGTAACAAAAAAGAATTAATTAAAAATGTTTGGTGTCTGATTCAGTGACAAAGCCTCGGACAGGAGTGGATTAGTCTCGGTTGGCATTTAGAGTCTGTGTGTCAGAATGGATAGCTTTCGTTGGCTATAGGATGTAAATGCCAAATGTTAATCTTTGCGTGCTTCTTGGAAATAATAGGTTACGCAACATGTGTTTGTGTAACGGCTTTTGTCCTGGATGAATGGAGCAAGCTTTCACTTGGTGCCATGTGTGTGGGAACTGTTGAAGTTGATTAGTCATTAATGCCCCGCAGCACTTTGAGGACATACTTTAATCTACTTCCGAGACATTAGGATCAGCGCTCATCTATTGTGAATGAGATAAAGAAGCACTTATTTCAATGCAATCTGATTACTGATTTGATAAAGTCACTCAATCTTACTTTGTCCGTTTGTTATAGATTTTCAGCGGCTTGTTGCTGGCCATCACTTTGTTCAGTCACGGATACCTCCATGAGAATGAAGAGGTAAGGCATAAAGCATTCGTTTCAGAACCAAACCTTTCCCTCCAAACGCCAAAGTCACCTATTCACCTGAAAAACACACGCACGCCTGTGAACGGTGGGGGACTGTCGATCGGATGTCCCAAAGTTCAAACCTCACTGAGAGACAGAGCACCAAAAATATACAATGGTGGTCTCTAGAGGAGCAAAACAGACGTAAATCTTTGACCCCAAAAACACCACAGAGTCTCAGCTGACAGCACTGACCCAACATTCAGACTTTAAAACCAACATGACACGACTGACACACATCTGACGGGGAATAGCATTTTCACATGAAGACAGAAGAATATTGACTGCATTGAAAGTAGATAAATAACAATGTTGGCAGTGTGATTTTGTGTAACAGTTTCACAAACACCCACATCCTGTTTTTTTACAATTGGGGTAAAAAAAAACATTTGTTGTGGTTAGAGCTGTGACTAACAATTACGTTGGTAATCGATTAGTCTAGCACGTTAGAACATGAAGTGCCTCTGAATATAAGAGTTTTACTAAATTTGACCCAGATTAAACCAAGATAAGGCCGCTTTGGCTCATCCTGGTGTTGAATATTTACAGACAAATAGGTTTTTGACTTTGGGCTTCTTTTTTGGGAAAATCACAAGTCGCAAGTTGCAGGTTTTTGGGCTTGCTTCCTGTTTCTGAGCAGCATTTTCATGTTTCAAGAGCAATTTTTAGCCGTTTACAGCTCTGTTTCATGTTAATGGATGCAATGATCACTGAAATACAGATATTGAGCTAGTTGTCTATTTTATGTCTTATTTTTTATGGATCTTAGGTCAGTAGATTTTGGCTGTTTTTAAATACTTGGTCACTTGTTGCTCTCTGAAAATCTGGCATTTGATCAAAAACACGAAATTATCACGTTTTCTTTGTCATTTTGATGTAATTCCTGAGTAATAAAACCTCTTTTCTGAGCTTTAAAGTCTGTGTATTATCCAGATAACGATTATTTGATTACTAAAATAGTTGGCTATTATCTCAATTATTGGTTAGTTGCGATTAATCGATTAACTTGCTTCAGCCTAGTTGTCGTGCGTCAGTGTTACAAGGTCACAATATGACACTGATGATGGCTGTGAACTAAGTCTCTTTTGGAAATGTTGGTTTGACGGGGGTGACAGGTACGTAGGAGGAAAAGTAACTCGCTACAAAATGTTTCACAGTGTGACAGTAAACTTATCTTACATTCTTACAGGGGTTTTAAACGTTTAAGTATACGGAATCTTTTTGTTTGTGGACTTGCCTTCACTGTATGTCCATGAAGGTGTCTCCTGCTTAGATAGATAGTTTTAATGCTATACTGTGGAACATTTCGGGCAAAGCAGTTGCATCCATGATCGCGAGCAGGAGGCAGAACCGCCGCCAGAAAAGTTGCATAGGCTACAGATCTTATATTTGGAAAGTTAAAAGTAAATGAGCTCATAGCTTTTTTACAACTGTCTTATTAGAATAAACTCAAGTGAAGTCTACAGACCTCACACTGCAGGGGGAATCTGATTTTTTTGTCCAAATGTGACCTGGATCTGATTTTTTTCATGACATTGTGAACTGATGAATATGATTTTTTTTTCCAAATGTGACCCAAGCCACTTTTATATGTGGTACGATCTTTTGCAACGAGACTGCAGTCTGAACTCACAAATGACATTAATCTGATTTCTACAGCGCTGATTTGAAAGAGGAGACACATGTTTTAATTTTAAAAAGACAGGAATTAAACAGATTAAACCTTCAAACTGCCAGACAAAAAGCAGTGAGGCTAGAAAGTGCAAAAGAGTTATTGACAAAGAAAAAATGTCAGCGTTTGCCTGTTTAAGACAAAGGATAAAGACGACTTGATGATGCTTCCTCATTGTCGGTCTCATAATGTGACAACAGCACTGGTTTTGTCCTGTTTCTTCTCCTCATCAGACGCTTCAGGGCTATTGCATTCACTCGTTAAAACTGAATTTAAATGCATTTTATTTGCAATGTGACCTGCCTCTCCAAAAAAATCTAACACAGGAAAAAATTGGAATTGAGCATCAAAACCTGCACTAGGGCTGCATCCTTCAGTTGATGAGTTGTCGATGGTGTCTTAGTTGACCATCAATTTTATTCATCTACCAATTATTTTATCTAGATTAAAAGAAAAAAATACAATCTTAGATAAGATAATAAGTGAATGCATATTTGAATTAAGCATTATTTATCTTAATTTGAGAACATTCTGTCTTAAAAAAGGATGTCTTTACTCAAAATAAGAAAAACACAAGCATTTTTCCTTCCACACCCCCTTTTAGTTGATTAATCAGTCCTAGTGTGAACGTAGCCGTAGTGACCCTTTTGGGTTTTAGATTTATTTTTCTTTCACAACCAGCTTCACATTGATTTGTACACACAATTTGGCAGAAGTGTCTTGCTCAAGGACGTCAAGGTTCAAACGTCACAATCCTGTTTACAGACTTTAGCCACGCTGTTTGAGTACATTGCGCTCTTATCTCGTCTGTCCCTGTGCCACTGTGACCCATTTAAAGTATTTTGTGTTGATTTGTTTGTACAGATTGAGAAACTTCTTCCAGGTCTCCAAGTCATGTACGCGACTTCCCTTATTACCATCCTCCTCGTCACCACTGGTTTGTACGGAATCTGCAAACGGAAGAAGTGGATGTTAATATGCGTAAGTATGAAGAGTTAAAGGGGCTGTACCTGATTTTTAATGTTCTGAAACGTGAAAAACAGAACTAGTTCATTTTAAACTCTTTACAGCGGTCACATGTATCGCTCACTCACCTAATGCAGTCCCAGCATCCTAAATATTCACTACATAGAGTTAATACATTTTTTTCTCGAGTTTCTAAGCCCAGAGCTCTATAAATAGATGCAGAGAAAGTGCCGTGCTCTCATTTTCACTTAAATAGAGGCTTTTACAATGTATTTGTGCTGGGGAAAAACAGATTTTACTTTTTTACATGCAAAAAATCGAGCACATGAACTAGTTCTGTTGTTTACGTTTCAGAACAGTAAAAATCAGGTACAGCCCCTTTAATCTATGTATTGTTTTCTCATTGTTTGTTAATAATTATACGATTTCTACCTCTGTTTCAGTACATCGTTGGCATGACGATGTGCTGCATGTTACTGGGTGTACTAGATATTCAGGGAGTGGCAGTGCGACCCACGGTAACACGTTCACACACACAGTGACACGATGATCTGTAAACAAGTTGTACAATGTCGTTTAAACATGTCCATGCATGTAGATACAGTTTAAGTCACCATACAGTATCTTAAAGAAGACTTATTGTACTCTTGTCTTTATTATAGTTCTAATCTGCGATCCCCTTTGATCATAATGTTATATTTTGGGCATCTTAAATTGTAATATTGATCTAAAACGACCAATTAAAAAATAAATCCGCTTACTTTTGTGTTGTAGAAAATCTCCTATTTTCTGGCTCCGTTACCTTAGCACAGCATATTGAGTATTAGTTTGATTTGTTATTCTCTTATCTCTTTGATTTACCTTTCGGAGCCTCTTGCGTGTTCAAAACTGAGAGAGGAAGAAATGAATCAAACAGACATTGCACTATCAGCTAATAACACATACCAGCAGAGGAAGAACACGGAAATCAGTAGCTTTGATCCAAAAGGTTTATTCCCTAAGTTTACAATCTAATACAACTCTGGCACCTGCTATGCCATTATTGAAAGCTACGTTCCGAGTCTGCTTCCCCTGAAAACGCGCGCCCCAACATAGCAGGTTGCCAGTATTTTAACACACAATACAAAGTTGCAAAAAATGTACAGCGCGCTGTGATTGGTCCAGCACCCATCCGACTCCCTCATCCGGAGTTTCTCTCGTTATCTCCAGCTCTGCATTTTTCCTTTGGTCAACAGAAAGTATCTGTGTGGGAGGTGTGAGACCAGCAGTCCTGTTTGACTGTCTCTGAAGTTGTTTACTGGAGTGTGACCTGGGCTTAAGAAACAGAGGGTTGTGCACAAAACAACACAATATACTTCTGACTCCTTCATTCATCATTATGACAATACACTTGTGAATAAACTCATATTAATATAAAAGATGAAATGTTGAACTCTTCAGTGTTCAAAACCACAGAGCTTCAGTTCACAACTTTTTTTAATTCGTGCCAAAAAGGTTATGCGACGCTGACAAATCCTATGTGTGTCACAGTTTAAGTAACAAACAAACTGAATGAAGTAAGTAAATATCAGGACGTGACACGGGGAGCAATGAAGACCTGGACTGACGGAGCAATGGCGTTGTGTCCACAGAACAATTAAGATTACTCAAATATGCACAAAGTACTCTAAATACAACTTCGAGTGGTTAAATGACAAGGGAGGACAATTATAATATGGTAAAAAGCATAATAATAAGTCTCCTTTAAAACACAAACTCAATTTTCACAATGATTGATGGTTTTTATGATTTTTTAACTTGACTTTATTTGGTGGAAAAATATCTGTTATAAATATAAATTATATTTTTATCCAATCCAGAAGCGGTTTGAGCATTAAAGTGTAAAATTCTGTTGAAAAGTATAGGAAGTAAAAACAAGTTGATGACGCCACACTAAGCAGAGGAGTAGACAGGGAGGACAAAGGGGTCTGTTGTCCCGGGCCACAGGGTCTTAGGGGCCCAGAATTGGACCCTCTTTCTATTAATTTATATTAGAGGGGGCCCATGTGAGGCTTCTTGCCCCAGGCCCCCAAAATTCTGTCATCCCTGTACGTCGTTGTCAACCTGCTAGAAAGACTCATTAACTTGAGAGTTTCTTTAATAAAACAGTTGATAACAGAGTTTGTATACAGTGTAACAGTTGTAGAAGATCGTTTATCATACCTTATAGCTTTTTTATAACGCTCTTACTAAGTTAATTACAAGAAGACAGAATGAACTTTCCAAATATAAGACTCAGACTCATTCCATCCAAAGGTAATAGATAATTTACACAAAGTAAACTACTTTTTTGACCCTCTAAATATTCATTCTACAAAATAAAGGCGTTCTCTCATATTTTGATTTGTATAGCCCAGTGTACAGTGTGGTTGCTAATTTCCTAGTGTGATGTCATCATTCATAATCAGGAAATACAATTACAAAACAAAAAAATGGCTAAATTCAGATTAAATTTGTAATTTTTTTCTGCAAAATTTTAAATATAATTATCTTACATGCATTCTAGTTACCGTAAATGAGTTGTCCATGGGCACTTTAAGATTGATTTGTGACACAACACCCAAATAAAAATACTTGTGGACATTTACCTTGCATTTATCTCTGAAGGATTAAGTATTACAATCAATAACTGCTGAGTTCGATGGCCATTTTCACTTTTTATTTAATTATGTCTTTATTTATTTGAATTAGGGCAGTGCATGTTTATCTTTGTGTCAGTAGTAGCTTCAACATAAATAGTAAAATTTCATCTGTTGATCTGGTAAACAAAATTAAATATTCAACTGGACAACAACAAACTCATAACTTGACAATACAAGACTTAAAACATTAAATCTAACAGACAACAGACAAGACAGAGAAAATAGGGATTATTTACAGTTGTGTTTTTGTTTATTTGAATGTTTTTTGTTGATTTTATTCAATTTTATTTGTTTTATTGCTTTAAATGAGGACTTAAACAGAGCTTTATCAGTATTTGTTTTGTATTTTAATATATAAATGTGATTGATTCATGTAATAACTAAACTTTTTGTGCTTCTTCTTTGTTGTTTGCAGTTAGCTGAAGACATTAAGATTCAATACTCGGCTTTACTGCCTTTCTCTAACGCCAGTAAAGACGACATAGAGCACATGAATGAATTACAAGCAGAAGTACGTACCTGTTCAGCTGTAACTTGACTTTGAGTGAATGTATTCGTCCATTGAGTGTTATTTCCTTCGGTGCGTTTCAGTTGCAGTGCTGTGGAATCTCTCAGGGTTATCAGGACTGGGGTTACAACATCTCTGAGTCCTGTCTGTGTGTGGAAGATGCGATACATGCATGTGTAAGTCATGTCCGATTACATATACAGGCTTTAAACTCTAAATTATCTTCATTCATTTCACGAACCCTTTAAAAGCCTGTATTTATGTGGAGGCTTCGTAGGCGTAATCTAATATGCATTATGTTGACTTTTACCCTGAAAGGAATGAATAAGTTCATGGTATACAACAGGCATTTTCACATTTACCAGTACCAAGAACTAAAGTCCTGTTTAGTTTGAGGAACAACCCAGTCCCCATTGCTCGCGTTCACACAGCAGCAGTGACTGAAAGTGGGACTAACTGACTATAAAATGAACTTATTCAATTACGTTAGATTACAAAAGTATTTTTTTCCCTCTATCCTGCTCCTTTTGAGCTCTGTAAACCTGCACATAAAACTGTGATGCACAAAAAAATCAGACAATGAAATAAAAAAAAACATAATTTGTAGTTAAGAATTTTGGTTGATTACAAATTAAGAATTCTATTTTTGGAGCTACTGCAAAATTTAAAAAATACAAAAATAAAAGTGAATGAAACATATTTCCTAATAAAGTTAATGTTGTAAATGCATTTGTTTTAACAAAAAGGATCCAGGTCTTACTGGAAAGCTCCAGAGCAGGAGCTAAAAAAGTCCCCAAAGTGTGGCTCCAGTCCCTAGCTCCTACTCTGAGTGAACACGTATCAAATGAGGACTGGCACGCCAAGTGAAAAAGGTTCCTATTTTATGTAACTTTTCGGTGGTGGGTCTGCCATCTGCTCGTCTCCATGGAGATGTTATTGCTTTGTCTGGAATGTTCTACAGTACGGCATTAAGCATTTAGAAGCAAGTTTATGTATTGCAAAAAAAAAAAAAAAAACAGACATTGAAAAACATTCAATCTTACCGTGCGCGAGGTCGTCACCTGCTTGTTTCGATGTAAATAAACAAGTTTAATGCCCTACTGTGCAAATCAGTGACATCTCCATGGTGACAAGCTGGTAACGGACCCTCCACCAGAGAAGGTACACAGTGTATCTTCAACATTACAAAGCCTTTACTTACCCACGGTAGAGAAATGTCAGTGTTGCAACAGAAAATACAAGAACTGCTGTAGATGAGGCTGTGTTCACACTTGGTTTGTGTTTGCTCCCATTTTTGTCGTAAACTAGACACGGTTTGGTCCTGGTCTCATTGTGGTCAAGTTGCAAGTTTAGTCACATTTTAATTTCAGTTGTCAGTGTGAATGTGTGTGAGTTAAGTGGATGTGCCGTACAAAGTATTAGAAATATGCAAGACAAAGATAGATGATTTATGATGATTTTTTTTGTCTTGAATGAACCCCTGAGAGGCTTTTGTTTGTGATGCAGGTAGCAGCCCCAAGAAACAGCAGTTTGTTTGAAAACACGAAAACAGAAGACCCTATAATGATTTATAAAGAGGTGAGTGTAGATGTGTCACTTCTCAACAGCACATGTGCTTTCAGAATAACATTTTCAGTTTCAGTTTACATTTTGATTGTTGTGGATGTAGTAAACAAAAGTGACTTGAATTTGATTTGACGCTGTCTTGCTGTGTGTGTGTTTCAGCCGTGCGTCGCGTACCTCACAGCCTACATCCTGTTCGCCTTTGATGTGCTGCTAGTAATCATACTGTGTACAATATTACTCTGGGTGAGTACTTTTCAGATATGAGCATTTGTTAATAAATCACTGACGCTTTGTCTGTTATATTTTAAGTACATGTACTACCACTTTCAACACTGCTATGTTTTTTTGCTGGTTGTAGCTGTGCTGCAGTTCTATCCTTCTTCCTCACACACTGTTGGTGTGTCCTACAGGGCTGTAGTCATGACACATCCCTCCTCGTCTGTGTAAATGTGGTTGGTGGTGGTTAATGTGGTGTAGAATGGTCCCCTGTGAATAATTAATGCTAATCTTGGAAAGCAAGACATGGAAAGACAGATGCATTCATAGAGCACAATCTGTACACACCATAATTATGTTTTATAAGAGAAAAGATGCAATAAAATAAAACTATTAAAAACAAAGTAATATTAGTAATTAGTAATATTTTACTTTAAAGGAGAAGTGAGCAGATGAAATCCTAGATTTAAACATTGTCAGAGCAGAGGCCTGTCTCAGCTGCATAAAACTGAAACGCTGATTCCCCATGTTTAGTCCTGACTCTGGCACCAGCAGGAGGCCCGTCCTTGAGGTCCTCAGAGTACGAGATGGTTCATGTGACTCTAACATGTCAGAAATGTACTTTGGTGCTTTGGAGAGACTTGAACACAAGCAGAGCTGCTTTTAAGTCTTTTCTCTGAGCCACAGGAAGCCAGTGCAGAGACCTGAGCAGGACTAATGTGCTCGTACTTCCTGGTTCTAGTCAGGACTCGAGTGGCAGCGTTCTGGATGAACTGCAGCTGTTTAACGGCTCGTTTGGAGAGGCCAGTCAACAGGCCGTTACAGTAGTCTAACCTGCTGGAGATAAATGCATAGATAAGTCTCTCCAAGTCTGGTTTAGACACTATACCTTTGATTTTGGCAATGTTTTTCAGATGGTAAAAGACTTCTGATGTTATTGATTTGATGTGGTTTTCAAGCCCATTATTGCCTGTAGATTTCTGATTTAATTTGTAGGTTTTTAGAGAAGATAGATTGAAGACTCTGTAGGTCTGGGTTGGCGTGATCAGAAATAAATTCACAGAAAATCAAAGTGTGGTTCAGCCATCTTTTTATTGCTACAAAACTGAATTGTTGAATGTGATCATTCACAAGGGACTAGATCCCATTCTGCTACTCTTTCACTGAACATCCCACATACATTAACTCGTCAGGGCTATAGAAGGTTATAACTAAAACGATGTCTGCCTGCCCCCTTGTGTTTGATTTTAACATTACACCCTATTTATAAAATCTACTTATCTAGACACCGCCTGTATTACTTGCGATCATTGGCCTCGTCTGATCCCCTCCTCTCTCCGTCCAGGTGTCGTCGGTGGTGTTGTGTGTGGTGACTCTGTGTCAGTTGAACCGAAAAGAGGACACTCCGCCGGTGGTCTACAGCCCCGAGGCCAAAGCAGGAAATTATGACGTCCTTTTAGATGATTCTGAGCTCACATGATTCAACGCATTGGCCTTATTCCCTTTTTGCAAATGCAGGACACTTTTATAGTATATGTTTTAATACTTATGTTATAATTATGCAGACTTTACCAAAGAGACCACTAAAATATCCATAATAATAGTGTGTGGCATTACCAATTTAAAAATCCAAAAATGTAGCCTTTGAATGTAAATAACAAACGAAAAGCACTGAAAATGCAGCTTTACTCTGAATGTTAACATTGACAACCATTTTGTATTGAAAAAGGCCTTAAATCATTGCTTGTCTATTGCAACAAATGAATGAGTCGTAAGGCAGTGCTGCTTGTAGTGTTTTATCCATATTGTTTAGTGTCGAGTGTTACATGTCAACACTATTGCCCACTAAACTGGAATAAAACAGGCCCGGGATTTATGTTTTTTTTTTTTTTGTGTTACTAAAGGACTATTTAATTGTTGCACTTTGTCAAAGAGGAGTTGCCTTTGTTAAAGAAACAATGTAATTGATCTTAACCAAAGCAGTGAGGAAAAATACAAGCAAAAGTCAATGGGAGAAAAGAAGAAACATGAATTTACAAGGTGCCTTCAAGATTATCTGTATTTTTTGTAAAAAAAAAAAAGTCACAAAGTGTGTTTTTTTTAAATTGTCTATTAAAATCAACATCTTCTCTGTCGACATGATCTATTTTTATACTCTATGTAAACTTAAATTGTTATTGTTTACTTTACTTGTTTGGAAAGAGGGAATTCATGATGCATGAGAGTTTGAGAGATCGCAACATTTCAGCCGCTCTTCTTAAATTCTTCCTCTGTCTTTGAACATACAACACTAGACTGTTAAAGGAACAAAAGGTTTATTTTTCATATTTACAAAATATTACACCAGTTCAGTCCTTAAACAAAACAGTGTGTGACTGAAATCAAATACTTTGCAATATACAGAATATCAGGCCATAATGGTTAAAGTGCACAGTAGACATTGGATCAGCTGTTTCACATTGAAGAAGTCTGAAGGTTATGTCATAAGTCAAGGAGCCATGTGGCCTGCAGGCAGCAGCTCATGCAGCAGTTTAAGCAGTGACAGAAAGGCTACTGTGGTGAGAGTGGCTGTGTCAAACTCTCTAACGTTAACCTCCAGTGTCTGTCTGCAGTGGCCTCGTCCTTAATCTCAGACAACATTAGAATCAGATATATATACAAACCCTTTCTGAGTTAAAATAATAGATGTCTACTCAATGTGCAACCAAACAGAAAACCCTGAAGCTTGATTAAATGTGCTTTTAAATATACAATATGCATAACAATGCATGTCAACATTCAGCTGTAACTCATTCCTGTGTCAGAGCCCAGTGGCGTATTGCTTTATGATGGATACATTTCTCACACTGTAAACACTGCTGTAGGATATAGAAAGACACAAATGTTTATTTCTAGTGGTGATGGTTCAGTGCATAATGTTTATTGTATTAAATGGAGTTTAGAAATGGTTTCTCTTTTTTTAGACCAAGTGCAGCCATGACTTTAACGCACTGAACTTCACCAAAAGAAATAAACATTTTAAATGCTGTGAAGTTAAAATATACAATATGCAGGATATATATATAGCTTGATTGCTTCAGTAAAGTTACGGGGCATATATGACATTGTATAATACAAAACTACTCGTTACCCCTAAACAGCTAATGATTTATGAGGTTATACCTTGTACATTACAGCAGTCACTGAGATGTTCGTCTGAATCAAAGTGTAACTAACACACAATAATACACTGAACAGCACTTACCTTTATAGGTAATACTTGGAGATATATTATTTCTATAAATAGTCATATAAAAGTGCCTCATTAATATACTGTTAATAAGACCTTCAGAGAGTGGCAATGACTTTGGTTTGTCTTTTTGAATGAAGCTGCACTGTCCCACTGCAGAAAGGAGGGTTAAACTGCCAGGTGCATGTAGCTTACAATCAGATGCATGCAATAGTAGATGTAGAAAATCAGTATGCAACTCATGAAGCAGAATTAGCCGGATTTAGCATACAGCATAACATGTTAAATGTGCAAATTCAAACCAGGTCAGCTCGCTAATAGTTTACAGTGTGTTGTTAGACAGTTGTTCTAGAAGGCCCCGGGCACATATCTGTTTGACTGAAGCAAAGCAATGAAGTCTTCTTTCCTTTTGAGCTGCACCATGAGCTGGATACTCATCACCATCAGCGCCGCCTGCAGACCACACAGATTTAACAACAACATGAACATAAAATGCATGTGTTGTGTTTACTATAATTTAACATAAGGGTTAGACAAAATAAAAGGAACACTGACCCAGAAGACGCCACTGCCAAAACGTATTCCTGTCGATAACGTGAATCCTCTCTTCAGAGCAGAAACGTAGATTGGTAAACAAGGCTGTGGACAAGACATGAAACCATAATAAGAGATCAGCGCATGTGCAAGGCTTAAAACATATCTAGTTATTGTTAGTTTGCACCGTGTTGGAGCTTTACATTGCTTAAAGTCCGGGAATCAACCTCCTCCTGCGTAATTATTTTGCGCCTTTTTTCTAGTATTTTTCATTAGTGTATACCTCGGGCCATTTTTAGTTCAAGTCTTTTGTTTGAACCCAACCTCTGACAGAAACTTGTCAGTGAGTAAAAAGTGGTGCTATAGTCATGTACGGCGTCACACAGTTATGTCATTTAGAACTGAGAATACTGACATGACGAGGAATAAATACAGCAATATAACATTATAGGTTTTTTCATATGAATTTCCAATTATTAGACATTATGTTTAAGAAAATATCAAAAAATGGCATTCTCACAGACAAATCCTCTTCAGAAACAGTTACGGCATGATACAGTTCCATATGTAAATAAAAAACGTCCCTAATGTACTAGCTTCAAATCAAGTCCAAGATGAGCTCTGTGTCGCAAACACTTCCCATACTCCCAAACCGACACATAGAATTCTCAATCATTTGTCCACAGAAAGCTGCAGATTTCAGGAAAATAATTCATCTAAACTTTCATGGATTTGCTTCAAACTTGGGGCCGTAAATACTGATGTACTAATAATTATCTGAGTGAAATTTTTGTCTTGTATCTTTTTTAAGTGAAAATGTGAAAATTAAGAGTTCCTTTAACCACAGACTTTGGAATGTTTGTAAATTATGATATTTTTAGGGCTGTAGTCGACTAAAGGAATTCTTGCTTGACTAAAGACCAGCTCTATCGAGAGATTAGTCGATTTAAAGGGGGTGTGGCAAAAATATATCAAAAACTATTAAGTATTTCAATGTATCTAAACCAAACTGCACTCAAAAGACCACAACTGTTGAGGAATTTATGCAAAAACAACTATTTATACAGAAAAGTACTGTGTATTTAAACATTAAGACTCCAAAATGTTCAGCTGACTCACTTCATATCTTCTCGTTTTTGCCATATAAATCATTCTAGAATATCCATCCATCCATCCATCCATCCATTTTCTTCCGCTTATTTAATACAAATAAAATGATTAGTCGACTGATAAAAATCTTGGTCGACTAAGATACCATCGACTAATCGACTAAAGGACCACAGCCCTTGTGATTTTATCATATTTATACCTGTTCTAAAGCTGTGCTAGCGGTAAATCATACATGTGAATACTGGTGACGTGCCAAAGGATTTCTGAGAGCTAGAAATGAGTTAGAAAGGTTTAAATATCTACTTCCTTTTTTCAGGGTTTGAAAACTAAGTGCCACAGCTTAATCAACAGAATCAGTCAGTTGTCACCTCTTGATACACGTAGACGTTTTTAGGAGCTCCGAGCGTCGCACTGCCCCGTAGTCGAACCTGGGAGAATTATAAGAGCATTATGAGTAGACAAAGTAAAGCTGCACGTCAGAAAAATCCCTGATGTAAACATACATACACATTTGCCTGGATACTGACAGTTACAGGACACTGGGATGGTGGAGCCCCAGTCCTTGTATCCGTCCACCAGACCACAGCATTTGAACTGGAACAGAAGCACGGTGAGTTTTCGAGCTCTGTTTTTCAGTGGACATTTAATGGTGTTTGTCTCACGTGTGCTTGGATGCTGTAGAGCAGAGTCCTGTTGTTTTTGTTGGTCGCACTCAGAGGCATCATGGACAGCAGTTTGCTCTCTTCTCGAACCACCACTTTCTGAAATAAAAACGACAATTTTATGTAATACTGCTTCATCTTTTCGTTTTTATGTGCATTTGTTCCTGTGTTTTCTGTTCAATTTGCCGGTTTTCATGCAGTTTTTATACTGGGCAATACGAAATTAATTGAAATGTTTTAGTAAATTGTGAAAATATGTGAAATATTTATGTATTTCTGTATATCTGCTGTATATTTAGACTTTCTAAATATATTAACAGCCAAATAAAGGTTGAAATATGTTGACTGAAGCCTTGTAGATAGATAATATTTATGAATTAAGTGTATAAATGATGAAATATCTTCTTTTTTGACAGTGTGATGTAAAAACATTGCTGTCTTTGTTATAAAAAGTCTTTTGACATGTGTATTAGAATCTGAATAACCCAGTTAACGATTATAATTATCAATTTTTAAAGCTGATTATTTTTTTATAGTCGCTTAGTAACAATAAATTGATTAATCTTTGCAGCCCAAATATGAAAACAGACATGCTTTACCTCATAGATCTCTTGATAACTCAGTGCTGTTTTGACAATAATTGTTTGACTTGCGGCTGCCATCCCAGCTGCAAACTGCAAAGAGAAAAGCAAACATTTGTTACAGAGATAGTTTGCATGTCAAGATTATTCATGTCATAATATAATTGGAAGAACTAAAACTTAATGAACAAACATAACATATTTCAGTTCAATCTATACACTAAAAAAGTAAACCTGAATGTAAGAAAAGCTTTTAAATCTGGATGTGTATGGTAACTTACATATTGTTATAAGTGCATCATTATTAACTTTTTCTCGTTCAGAAAGTTTGATTTCATGAAGTCACAGATTAGAGGAACTGTGAAGTGTTACACATTTCAAATGAGAGAAAATGAAATGTTTTACTGTTGTTTGGTCTTGGTGTCAATAATCGAGAATAATCGTTAAACTATGATGATAATAGTAATAATAATAGTAACACTAAAATCTGATAGATTTAGTGAGTGTACAAAGTTAAAGGTGCACTATGTGGTTTTTCTAGTTGAGGAACCATCACCTGATTTTCTCAAAATAAAATAATTCTTGCTTTATCTGGAATTTTTCACAGTATCATATAAACTGAGACTATGAAACTGTTTCATTTATCCAGGTTTTATTGTCCAAAAGTACTTTGTTTGCTGCTTGGCCTCTGGAGATCGCTTGGTTTATTCCATCTCAGTAAACGACACAGTCTCCCTTAAAATACTAAAAGTGTAATTATAAGTAGGACACATCAAGCCAAAGGATAATACTAACCACGAACCAATAATGAACTGATCATCCATCATTTTTATATCTCATAAATATGGATTCCCAACCAGCCCAGCATATTAATATTTTAGTAGTCAACTAGTCAGCGATTCTTTTTTTGATTAGTCGACTATTTCAATTTCTCTTGTTCATTTAGACCTATAAAAGACATTTTCAGTCAAATAAAGAGGCGACTGAAGGCTTCAAGATGAGTATATGTATGAATAAACAGTATTATTGATTTAAAAAAAAAATCTATTCTTTTTTTAACATTTTGATGAATAATGTCACTGTTTTTGTTATTTAAAAAAAAGTCTTTTGCCATATGTTAGAGTCTGTATAGTCCAGTTAACAATTACAATTACAATTATTATAGCTGATTCTGTTTGTATAGTTGACTGGTCATGATTACTCTATTAATCATTGCAGCTCTAACACTCACACTGTTAGGATCAGTCAAAGTATAAAGCAGTGTGTACCAGTATCAAGCACCATCTCTTGCCCAGGCAGGCTCCCAGGACCCCGAGCAGAGACAGCAGCATGCAGCCCACCTCCAGGATGTACATGATCACCACAGACGCACTGGACACCAGCTGTGGACCACACACACGCAGTCAAGGGGCTGTCAGAGGATCCTTACATGAATGTATAACGAGAAGGCGTCTTATCACTAACAATTACACTGCGCAACCAAAAAAAAGGGTAAAATGAATCACAAAAATGCATGCGTTTTTCTATAATTGATACACGCAATATTCAATTTTTTCACATCTTCAAAATATTATCTCAATTTTAATATACTGCTCACCTCACCTGTTTGCAGTTTTTTTTTTTTTATTTAAACCCGTCCAGGAACTTTAACATTTGAGAAAAAAGTGAAATGTGAAAAGTATTTTAGAGCATGTTTGTAGATATCCAAACGTCAAGGATATTTTGTTCTTTGCAGAGGACATTCTATTATCTAAATAATTGAAATCTCTGGGATGTGATTCAAATTCCAATTTCGATTTGATTGAGATAAACCGCGGAGCCCTTGTGGACAATATAATTCAGTATTAACAGAGCAGAAAACAGACACAAAGCTATTGGACAAGTCAGACTAAAGATTGTATTAAAGGTTGACATGTTTAAGAAGCATATTTTTAACTCTGACCTTTTGCTAAATGTTAAACAGATGCTGACGTAGTGTTTACGTTCTTCTTTTAGTCCTTGTAAAGGTACAGCAGGAAAATCATGGCAGCTACAGCTACAGTTTTCAATGGGCTTAGTCATATTTAATGTTTTTTAATCATGTAAGCATATTAAATTATCCATCCATTGTCCGATTATAGCAAAAACTGATTAGATTTAGTTTGAACATCTGACTCCGTGTTGTCTTGAGTGGTTGTGAATGATATTTGCCTGAATACGCCGGGCCGAAGAGGAATTTCTGTTTTTATCTTAGAACAGACGAATAAAGTTCTGTTCTATTCAAACTAGAAGAGCTGACGATTTGGGGAAAATATCCAGTTGTGATTTTCTGACGATTTAATTTGCGATTTATGTTTTAATTGTGTTTTAATTCAGTTCACAATTGAAGCACAACCAAGAGAATTGGCAAAAAGACTGAAATATGAACAGACAAACTAATTATCCATTCAAGTCAAGTGTGGTGTGTTAAAGCTCGATGACGCAGGCCGAGATGACAAGAGCTGAGCTGGCAGTGTTTGACTGACACAGGGGCAGAACGCTATAATAACACGCTGTCAGACGCTGAGCGGAAATAACTACAGGTTAACTTCATGGATTAATGCAGGAGTACTTCATATTACTTGGTTATTGCATAAGATAAAGAAGAATCCTATTATTTGAACTATCTCTATCTTATCTTAGATTAGTTTATGCAGGATCGACACTACAATCAGTGGTGGAAAGTGACAAAGTACAAAAGTAAGTACATTTTTTAGGTATCTGTACTTTACTAAAAATACATTTTACAGTAGATACTTTTTACTTTTACTTCACTATACATTTCAGTGTGTGTATCTGTACTTTCTACTCCACTACATTTTTGAACTGGACTGAAAAGTTAAAGTATATTTTCTAAAGGCTTTAGATCTGCTGAAAAGACTGAGAGGTTTATTTTTTACACATTTATGGCGACATCTTGCCTGTTTTTTTTTATTTTCTACTTCCCTTTGAGCAAACAAAAAGCCTCTAAAGATAAAAATAACCTGGAAAGTTGACTATAACGATCAAAACTCAACAAAACAAATCAATCAAGATTACAATTAGATGCTTTAATAGTTCTCCAAACCAAAAATCACTTTTACTTTTTATTCTTAAAGTACATTTTTAAAGGAGTGCTTTAATATTTTTACTTGAGTAGATTTTGAAATATGATACCTTTACTTGAGTATTTTTTTTCTGCTGCATCTGTACTTTTACAGAAACAAAATGGCACTTCATCCACCACTGACTACAAGAAAGGCCACTGTGGACAGACTGAAGCTTAGACTAGGGCTGATCGATATTGGAAATTATTGCGATATACGATATGGCTATTGAGATCTGCAATATTTAAATACACTTTTTGACTAAGGATTAAAACTAAGGATTCACTTAGTAGTCGACTAGTCAGCGATTATCCCTGTTGTAGCTTGAGACTTAGCATAAACTAACAAATAAATGTTGAAATATTGTGAATGAAGCTTCTAGACAGAGAATATTTATGAATAAAATGTGTAATTGAGGAAAATCAGAAATTGTCTGTTCTTTTTTGCCATTTTTCTGCTAATTTAGTTTGAAAAAGCTAGATTTTATTCATGATTTTCCCTTTTCAGTGTCTTCAAACAAGACTTTGATGTTACTGCGATGTATTTTGTTTGTTGTGATATTGTTATTGTGTCAGCCATTATTGTGATATCGATAGTTTTGCGATTTATTGTGCTGCCCTACCTTAGACATCTTAAGTAAATGAAATTGGTAAATAGTTACTGTTAACAAGTGGGAAGAGAAGTGTTTAGAGAAATATTAAGGCAGTGCAGGTGGTTTAACAGAAATACGAAGAAATATTGTTGCTAAAATGTATCAAGTTCCTAAAAAAATAGCATATATTGCAGAATATCAACTAGGGCTGGGCGTTATGGAAAAAAAATATTATCATGATTTTCTTGGGGCCAAATCATGGTTTCGATTTTATCACGATTCATGTTCACTTTGTATTTTTCTATTGTGTTTAACAGAGCTGCACGATTCAGGAAAAAATATCTAATTGTGATTTTGTGACTAGTGCGAATTGAGAATAGATTTGTGATTTATGTTTTAATTATAGGATCCTGTTCAAATTCACATTTTAAACACAATTTTGTCACTTTCATATGTGTTTGTCACATTTAAACACGTCTTTGTCATATTTAGTCATGCTTTTGTCGCCTTTAGACATGCCGTTGTTGTTTGCTGGCGTGTTTTTGTGGCTTTTAAATGTATTTTTATCGCTGTTGGTCGTGCTTTTGTCGCTTGTTTCGGAACATGATTATACAAATTCAAATTACAGTTTTTATTCAAATCAAAGCAAGACATTTAGTTCATTTGATTTAATTGTGCAGCCCTGGTCTATAAGAGGTAAATAAGGTCATCTGCTCAGAGGCTTCAGAGGCTAAACAACAGGAGAAAAGGAGAAAAAAGACAGCGGCATTAAAGAGACAAACAGTGAATCACGACACGACGATTTCACAAAAATAGCAGATCTCACAAATAAATTTTTATCACCCAGCCCTAATATCAAGAACAATATATTGATTATTGCATACATTGTAAAACTGTTGTGATTTTGTTGTGTCGTATCAAACCGTGAAGGACCCTGTGACTCAGAGCCACATAAACAAGCACGCAAACTCGACTTCATACTTTAAGGCCTTGATTTTCAACCAGTGTGCCGGGGAACACTAGTGTGCCTTGAGGTTTTGCCAAGTGTGCCTTGAAGAAATGTCCAACTTAAGTTTATGTATTGACAGTTGTGGATGGAATTGACTCATTTTTCATTTTGGAGTGTCCTGAGCAACTTATGCACCAAAAACTAATGCAAAACCATCACTATTGACAAATTTAAAGAACCAGACAGTGGCACAGACATTATTTACCATATTTTTTTTAACTAAATGGTCTGGTTTGGTCATGTTTTAATTGTAGTTGGTGTGCCGTGGTATCATTTCAACCCAAAAAGCGTGCTGCAACTGAAAAAAGATTGAAAAACACTGCTTTAATGCACAAGTGTAAAGGCGGTTTGTGGTCCCGCTCGTCCACTGGTCTGTGTCTCTTGTCCGTCTAAACAGGAGTGTAGGTGTTCGGATGTATCAGTAACAACATCTACTCGCTGTGCTTTATAGTGTGCACATTACAGTGATGGACAGGAGGAGGACCACTCACCTGACCGGCTTGGATTACATCTTTGTGCCAAGCCACTGTTGTCGTCAGCATAAAGAAGCACAAAGCCTGAGACACAACATAAACACACGTATTTCAGACCAAATACAATCACAACACAAAGTAAAACACGTAAATGTGAGGAGTTCAATTACAGGAAAGTCTACAAAGATATGAAACTCAGAGGAAACGTGTGCTGCTTATATTACGATCTTATGTTTTATGGTGAGACGCAGCAGGTGAATAGGAAAAAATCTGAAATTTAAAGATATCAATTTGAAACTTCTCCAGTACTTGACTCACATAAATGTAAGAAAGAAATATGTTACACATGTTCATCATGTTTGCATAGAGAAATAAGGTGTTTTTGGCCAAAGTTGTACTTATTTGGGACATTTAAATCTGAAAAATGGACAAAACAGGTTTACATTTCTTGGTTGTACACATTTTAGTTACACACAAAATAAAAAAAATACTGAGGGGATTTTGGATGTCTTTTAGTTTTTGTTTTTTTTTTGTTTGTTTTTTAGTAAACTAGAGGTCAGAAAATTTAAATATTGCCTAATTTTTTTTAAACCTTAATTAACCAAGCTTAGAATGAGGTATCAAATCTTTCTGTACTTTCTGTCAAAATCTTGTTCAGTACAAGATTGTAAAGTTTTATGTGTGTAGTTACAACTTTAAGGCTGATTTGTATGTCTCTTTGGGAGAAAAATTCATTTTAAGAAAACAGCCTTTTACATTTATGGAAATCTATGGATGCTGTGGATTAAATTAGTAATAAAAATTAAGGTGCAGATTGGACGAGTGTGTTGTTTCCACAAGAAAGCCTAAGTGTTCAGAGAGCAAACTGACCAAAAAACAGAAAATGGACAAAATTGTGTTTTGCCTGCATTGTCTGTAAAGTAACAAAGTAAGAGTAATATGAGTGGACTGAGCTGAAATCACTTCCAAGCTAAAGCTAGAGCTGCACTGCATGTGGCTGTGGACACAATGGGGTCCAGGGGGAATGTATATAATAAATAAAAACTGCATGTGCCTCGTTTGAGTGGTCGCTTCAGGAAGAAATTGCAGTATTGAGTACACAGTCTGGACATTTATTAGCCTTAGCCTGGCGTCCACAAAGGGAATTTCTTTTTATATTGCTGCTTTCCAGTTACATCTTGGTGTTTTATTGCTTGCTAGGCATCTCGTGTGCAGCTGCTAACAATATACGGCACGGACTTTTGCCAATGCGTAAAAGAATACACAGATTTGTATAAGAATGCTTGCCTTCTCGTGACAAAACGTAGCGATCTTGCGATTTTAGTGATGTACACTGCCCAAAACTGAGGCCTGCATCTGTCTAGTATTTCACAGAAACAGCCAAATGAATCCAACCTACCATATTGACAGCATTTGCGAAGATAAACGGCCTTTTGAGGCTGGTTTTGTCCGCAACCACGACCACGGCGCTGTGCTGCATGCTGCCGCGTCTTTCGTCCCTGCAAAGCGCCGTAATGTGTGCAGGAATAACACGACAACAACAGGAAGAAGAAGGAGGAGGAGGTGGAGAAGGAGGCTACGGGCGTGCGGTGATGACTGTAAGGACATCCAGCGCTGCTCCAGATCCGCACAGTCCGAGCAGAGCGCACGACGCGTCATGGCGAGGATGCGCGCAGCAGCCGAGCCAGCGTCAGCCTCCGAGGCGTTCAGGGGCGGGAGGGAAGGTGGGGACTTACGACTTTCGCGTTTTTTACACTGATGGTAATCGGGTTTAGTCAGTGGCAGGGTTTTAGGAGTGTTTTAAGTCTCTTCTTGAAACTTTTTCCGTTCTACCTTTGGCATTTAACTATATGTATATGTTTATTTATTTATTTCAGTGTTTATGTATTTTTTTATTATTATTTGTATTAGTATAATAATGTATTAACTTGTATTTTTGTCTTTTTTCTTTATTCCTATTTTAATATTCTGTTTCGTGCTGTAGTTTTGTCAAATGTTTTAATTTGTGATCAGCACATAAAGCTTTGGTCGACTGTCTTGTTTTGAAAGTGCTCTCAATGAAGTTGAATTATGTTTTGTTTTTGTTTTTATTGGAATTTGCAAGACATGTGTTTACTCTATGGGTGATGATTCATATTAAATGAATTGATAATTTCTTTCCAGTTAAATAGAAGACTTAGATTTGTCTTCATCTGGGATGGAAATGCAAATTACGAGATATAAACGCTAATGATTGTTGTTGTTAATGCATTTTCCCACCCACCCGCAACAGTAATGATGGAATTATAATTATGATCTAATGTTACAATTAAAAAAAACATGTTTGCATTGCCTACTGTGCGGCTAATTGTTTTACGCACAAGTCTAGACAGAAAGGAAAAGAATATACCCACTTACTACTTCCGTAAGAGAAAAAATCCAGAACAAACTTCCGTCAGCTGCAAATGACTTCACTTCCCAGCATTCCTTGGGGCCTGGGCAGCTTTAGGGCGGGGCTTCTCTCCTCAAAACAGGTGTCAGGTGAAAGGGAAGTGAGTGAGAGTTAAACGACCGATCAGGGAGAACAACCTACCGCTTTTTGTTGAAACCAACGAGGGAGAGGATTGACATTTACAGAAACAAAGACAAACCTGTGCAAGGATTTAAAAACAGAGAGGGAAGAAGAAGCAACTCTCTTCAAGCTGCTGGTTTGGACTGCTTTATTCATTTGCTGCAATATATTGGAAAATTCTCAGCAGATCCAGATTCAAGGATGTGCCTTTAAGGATGCTGCATATGTTTGTTTTTATGTGCAGTTCTGCTTGATTTAGTGGACAACTTTCTCTTTATTTTTACTGAAAGCACTAGACCACTTCTGACTAACTGTTTTATGTTTACTCAACATTTACCTGGTCCAGTTTGGTGACTTTAACTTACTGGAGCGTGGAAATGTGGCACTAAAAGCAGCCTCAAGCTATAAAGAATTATAACCCCGTTGTTTTCTTCTTATGCTGCACTAAATTCTTGTTATTTGCAGAAGAAAAAGGCCTGTAAGTGCATATTTTTTGACTAAACTGCCACCTCCAGAATGCTGCAGAGTCCTGGACCAGAGCATGACGACTCTTTTGATTTCCTGTTCAAAATCATCCTCATTGGAGACTCGAATGTGGGCAAAACATGTGTGGTGCAAAACTTCAAGTCTGGAGTGTTCTCGGAAAGGCAACAAAACACAATAGGAGTGGACTTCACAGTACGGACACTGGATATTGAGGGGAAAAGAGTCAAGGTAAGTCGATATTTTCGTGATGACAATTGGGACTGGTTTAAAAAAAATGGTTATTGTCGCAGAGCAGAAGTCGAAAAGCCACAAATTAAGAAAGCTAAGCAAATTGTTACATTATTATTACATGGGAAATGCCTAAAAGCAAGTCCTTCTTCAAAAAAATAAAGAATTTGAGAATAAAAAGGAAGTATTAACGGTTTAACAACTGCAAATCAGTTGTGTTTTATTAGACTGAGGAAACAATGAACAATAAACTCCAATGTGGAAGTCACACTTTACTTTTACAGGACTCAGTAACACGCTTGCCACGATAATAACACATTTTAAACTGCAATCAATTCTTACAGAAAATATCACGATAACATAGCCCCGTCACAACAATGACTATATCGACTTCAATATATGAGAGAAAAAACTATATATTTGGGACTGTATTTATCATGCGCACATTTTGTATGCACTTTGGGGAACTTTTTCTTAGTTTTTTTTAGAAGATTTGAATCATAAAGAGCTAAATAAGCTGCTTTTACGTCTAATTATTGTCACCAACTAACTAAAAAGGTTTTTCTTTCTGCTATTTCTTTACTGTAGCTCATGTTTTGAACAATATTTCACATTTAGACTGACTTTGTGTGGGATTGTACTGTAAGTGGCATCAGTTAGTGTCAATATTATCGTTTTTCTCTTACAATATATCGCCCTTCAAAATTTGTTATCGTGACAGCCTACAATAGTAATGAAACAACTTTATGCCACCAAAACAATAACTTTAAAGAAAGAAATTCCCAGTAAACTCTATTCTAACTGTACCATATTGTAAAAATCATGAGCTGTAAATAAATAAAGTAGCATGAAACACTTAAGTAGTTTTTTAGTATCATTTATGAGTCTAATATACAAATGATTGAACCTAAACAGCTGAAATTTTAATATATTAAAGAAAAATAACAAAAAGTTTCCAAGTAGTGCAAAGAAAAGATGCACACGATAAATATTCAGCCCCAAAAATGTGTGTTTCGGCTTTCAATTATTCATTTCAATTATATTAAGTCGATATAGTAATTATCGAGACAGGCCCAGTAATAGTATTGTAATATATTGTAAAGAAACATGGTAACTTTGGGATAATAAAGGATAAATCGATAAATGATAGAAAGATCAAGCATTTATGGGGATCAAGATTTATCGTGGGGACTTTCTCTTTGTACTTTTTGTCGTTTTTCTTTTTTTTAGGATTGGATTTGAGCTGTAAACTGTTGAATAAATCACTTTAATGACTATTCTAGATACAAAATAACTACTAAAGTGTATTCAAGTATAGCCGCTTATGTTTTTTTTAATTATATTGAACATTTAGAATTGTTTTGGGAGAGTCCGGCATAAAATTAGCTTCTATATTATTGTTTACGTCTGCGTTTTCTTTCTTTTCTAATATATCGCACTTCAGAATGTGTTATAGTGACAGGCCTTGTTTCATACTGAATTTACAGTCTTTATTTGGGCAAGGATTAATCATATAATTGCAAAATAAAAAGGTTAGGGTATACTTTATTGTCACTGTAGGGAAATCTGTCATTTGACCCATTCTTCAATCCCGCTGGGGCAAACTGTCAGGAGCAGAGCCTGGATCTTGGGCTGGTTTGGTCAGGACTGTTTTAGCTGGAGGAGTTTTACTTATGGTGCAAGTTTTGGTTCAATTGGGGAAACCGTAGTGCCAAAGGAAACCCACCCAGACCTGAGGAGAAACATAGAAACCCAACTGAAACTCCACCAGAAATAACTGTTAGGGCTGCACCGATACCAAACCTAGTGTCGAATAACGTCTGCCATCTTGAAAAATTTGCAGAATGAATCGAGTATCGGCTCCAAAAAGCAGTTTAGCTGATATGGTTGGGCCTGTAAATTGATTTTAAGACTATTTACTGGCCCTTCTTGGTCCGGAACGTCTCATGATGTTTGAGTTTTTATTCATACAAAGCTGTTCTGTGAGTAGTTGAAGGATAAGTAAGTTACACAACTCATTTGCAGAGTTATTAACGATTATTTTAGTAGTCAACTAGTCAAACTATTATTTTTATAGCATATTTAGACTTTCTAAACACATTATCAACCAAATAAAGGTTGAAATATGACATGATAAGTCTTCTAGAATATACGAATAAAATGTATAATTAATGAAAATCAGCAATCATTCATTCTTGTCATTCATTCATTCATTCATTTTAATGTAATAATGTCACTGTCTTTGTTATAAAAAGTCTTTTGACATGTGTAATACAGTTTGTATAGTCCAGGTAACGATTACGATTATCAATTATTATAGTCGATTTATCACGATTAGTCGATTAATCGTTGCAGCTCTACCCCTTTGGCTCAGTTTTGTCATATATTATTCTTGTTTTCAGACAATAAATGCAATTTTTCGTCCCTGCAGTGGTATCGGTTGATATCGGAGATCGACAGCTACTTAAAAGCTCAAGTATCGAAATCAGTATCGGATCTGAAAAAACTAAATAACTCTGTAATTACCATAATCACACTTTAAATTAGTTCCCACACAATTACTGCTGTGTTGTAAAGTGCAGGAGTTTTTGTACAGGCAAAATCTTAAAACAAATACAAAGGTAAATATAAAATAGGCGTATATCTTAATAATACTTTCACAAATCATAATCTCTTTTTTTAATATAAATTATAGTTGAAAGTTAAAGTAAATGCACTCGTTAGCCATTTTCTGTTGACCATCTTTGACAGAAGTTGAATTATGGAGGAAGTTACGAGGAGGATGCTGGCTGTTTTGCATCGACCGCAGTCATCTGAAAAGCACACATGAAGTTTTATTAGGTCCACGGCAGCACATGTGATAGTGTTTCCGGGTGTGTTTGTGACGGAGGCTACAGTGATGTGTCCTTTACCGAGTGTCAGTTTGACGCAAAACTAGACAAACGAGTTCGTCTCCTGAAGGGCCAGAGATACGGGTTACTCAGGTTTCCATGGCTTTTGTCAAGTCAGAAATAAACTCGATAATGGTTTTTCTGTCCTGCTGTCATGGAAAACGAGCCTGAAGCTGCAAATGTGTGTTCAACACGACGGTCACGGGGAAAGTGAAGCCCGATTATCTCTACATTATTGCCCTGTCGGTGTCAGGCAAGAGGAAGTGTGTTTGAAGGAGAAAAACAGGAGTGATGCACATTATTAGAAGTAATGTGTTTTTTGTTTGTTTTAGTGTGTTGACCGATTAGTTTAAATAAAAAAACATTGCTGTGACATGTCAATTTGAAATTCCTTGGACTAAGAGAGAGTCAGTTAAACAGTGCAAATATTACATAAAATTCTGCTCCTGCTGCTGCGTTGTCTTGTGTGCAGAATAACTAGTTAGATTGCCCTGGGACAAAAGGTTTCTCCCACTATCTCCTGCAACTCAAGTGAACCGAGCCGTAAAACAGAAGACTGGATTAGTTGTTTAGCTTTAACAGTTTGACGCACACGTTTATACAAAGTTCATTAATAATAGAAAGTGTCAGAGATGGGACCAAGTCAAGTAAGTCTCAAGTCTTTGGCCTCAAATCAAGTCAAGTCCCAAATCAAAGACGGCCAAGTCCAAGTCAAGTCCAAGTCCTCACTTTGGTTTTCAAGTCATTGTACCAAATTACTAAATAAGGCGTATATATATATTTTTTTTACTGTGTTAGCCCTGCGACGAGTTGGCCACTGTCCAGGGTGTACCCCGCCTAAGGCCCAAAGTCACTGGGATAGGCTCCAGTCACCCACGACCCCTAACGGGAATAAGCGGTAGAAAATGAATGAATGAATTTAATTTTATTTTGTTTGAATGATTCTTTTGAAAAAGACCTGGTTACATCTAAGTATCAACTGTAGTGAGAAAATGGTTTTAAAAACATCAAAGTGTCTCATGTCAGAAGGCTCCAAGTCCCGAGTCACTGGCCTTTAAATCCAAGTCTAGTCCCAAGTCTTTGTCCATTTTATCAAATCAATCAAGTCTGACTCGAGTCCCAGTCCTGACCTGCAGGTCCACACCTCTGGAATGTGTTGTAAAGGCCCAGTGCTCATTTGAAACACAAAATAGTTTGTCTTATACAAGATCAGAACAAGAAAGGTCACATTTTATGGTACGAATGTGATTATTGGTCAGTTTTGTTACAACGCCGTCCTCCTGCCTTATCCAGTTCTTGACAGTATAATTCCTTTTGGATTTGACTGACATTCACATTCATTATGGACTTGTTGGTAAAAGGTTAACTCTATAAATGTGGGCTAAAACATATTGACATAATAATATTAACTGGTACAGGTTTTAAATCCAAAAAATCTTAATGAAAAAAATATCCTAAATGACCTGTCAGTGTTGTGAAGCTGTAACTAAACAAGCAGTGAGGCTGTTTCTATGACGGCTGTAACCATGACAACATAGTGTTGCTGCTCTGGGACTATTCACAAACAGGGATCCACCTGAATCACTCCACTGTGGAGACATTTACATGACCAGGAAACAAAACAGATATCAGATTTTTACGCTCAAACACCTGTGACACATTCACATCTTTCATGTTTTGTTTTTTGCTTTTCTCTAGTTTGCCTAATTTGTTCTTTCATGTCTCTGCACAGATGCAAACAATCAGACAGAAATCTTACTATTACTAGAAGTAGCTGTTTATTTTACATTTCAATCATCTGATAACTCCAGAAATCAGATAAAGATCAGCTTGTGGGTGTGAATATAAACATAGTCTGTGAGAGCGCAGCTGTGGAGGCTCATGAGGCTCACATTTAGGGCTGCAACAACCAATTATTCATTGTGATTAATTAATAAAAAAATAATTGATTTATTGAACAAATATCAGGAGAATATAGGCTGCTTCGGCATGGGACTATTATATACTTTTGTTTTTTAAACTAAATTCAAAACAAATGATGCTACACATTTTGCTAACTAGACAAACAACTATTTTAGCCATTAATGAATTGATTATTACTTAAAATAGATAGATACTTTATTGATCCCGAAGGAAATTCAGATTAATCAAATGCTAGTTATAGTCCTATCTGCATAAAACAATTTCCTTTTTTTATCTGTAGCTTTTTTGAACAAAAAGTACAAAACATGATACTGTTGCAGCTAGTTTGCACGCTGCCGTAGATTAATAAAATAAAACTTTTCTTTGATATCCAAAAATTTGGGTTTGGACGACTGAAGTTACACTGAAGTTGTGACACTGGTGCAACGATTACTGCCCTTGTCTCACAGCAAGAAGGTCCTGAGTTTGAGTCCCGGCCTTTCTGTGTAGAGTTTGCATGTTCTCCTCGTAGGTTTCCTCTGGATGCTCCGGTTTCCCCCACCATTTAAAACATAAGCAATAGGACTCCCTTGAAAATTAGATCTTAGTGAGACTTTTGGGATTAAATAAAGATCAATAAATATGTCTTATGCAGGCTCAAAGTGGGTCAAATCAACACCAGCACAAAAAGAAAATACATAGACGTTTGGCAAGAAACACAACACAAACACAAACACATTTGTATTTAGCTAAATTAATGCAAATGAACTACTAATTATTTGATTATGTATCATAGAAAAGATATATAGATAAATCAAATGTTGGTTACAGTCTTACCTGCATAAAAATGTGTTTGTATTTTATTTTATCTGTAGCCTTTTTGAACAAAAAGTACAAAACGTGATACTGTTGCTAGTTTCAGTAGGTTATCAACACATTATTAGTTCTCTTTCACACTAAAACTTTAGATTTGGACTGGATTTATATTAACCGTGCTTAAACTGGGTCAAAACAAACACCTGACCCACAAATGTGATGTTCTGTAATGTAAAAACTGTAATTATTGGTACAGTGATCGTGTTACAATTAGGCCTGTCACAATAATTACTAAATCAACTTCAATACATGATCAAAAAAATATATATATCTGTGCAATATTTATCATGTGAGTTTGCTTTGCACTTCGGGGAACCTTTTCTTTGTTTTTTTGGTACAATTTGACCTGTTGAGAGTGAAACAAGCTACTTTTACGGCTCATTATCGACACCAATCGACTAGAAAAGCGTTTCATTATACCATTTGTTCATTGCAACACACGCGTTTGAAGACAACCGCTCTGTTTTTATCAGATTCTCTTGCACGCCGTATCCTAATGCTGTTGTGTTCCTGGTCTCTCAGATGCAGGTTTGGGACACGGCGGGTCAGGAGAGGTTCAGGACCATCACTCAGAGTTACTACCGCAGTGCCCACGCCGCCCTGATCGCCTACGACATCACTCGCCGAGGCACGTTTGAGTCGGTGCAGCACTGGATCAAAGAGGTGGAGCTGTACGGAGCGGCCAACGTAGCCATGGCTCTGATAGGTGAGCACAGAGACGCTATAAATACACTTTATTACACGGTAGAGGTTATGCAGGTGACACACGGCATGGAAGTCAATGGTGAGTATGACGTGTTCCCCTGTAAAAGCTCAAAACTAGGGCTGAGACAAGTTAATGGATTAATTGCAACTAATTTATGCATCGGATAATGGTTATGTGGATTATGCACAGACTTCAAAGCATGTTGTGTGCTCAGAAAAGAGGTTTTATCACTCAGAGAAATCAGGAATTACATCGAAGTGACAAAGAAAACGGGATCAGTTAGTGTTTTTGATCAAATGTCGGTTTTCAGAGAGCAACAAGCGATCAAGCCTTTGATAAACAGCCTAAAACAACTGACCCAAGAGCCATGAAAATAAGACAACTATAGGCAACTAGTTAGACGTCTGTATTTCAGTCGTCATTACATCTGTAAACATGAAACAGAACTGAAAAAATGGCTAAAAATGTGCTCATGAAATGTGAAAGTACTGCTCAGAAGCAAGACCAAAAACCTGCGACTCTCAAAATGTATTAAATAAATATATTAAATATTCCAAAATAGAAATAGTCAAAAACCTAAATATACAAAGCAGGATGTCCCAAAGCGGCGTCATTTTAGTTTAATGTGGATCAAATTTAGTAAAACTTTTATATTCATGGGTACTCAATATTGTAAACAACTAATCGATTCATCGAAAGAATAATCGAATAATCACTAGACTAATTGATTACCAAAATAATAGTTAGTTGCAGCCCTAGTCAAAACACAACTAAAATGTGAAAAAGTCTGAGAGCAAATATAAAAATGTACAACTCTGCTCAATATTTAGTTTGTACTGGACGTCTAAAAAAATGAAAATCAAGTAAATAGTTGTAGAAAACCAGAAAAACAACAGAGCACTGCAGTTTACACTGCAAAAATGTACGTAACCTTAAAATAACTTGAATTTATAATTTTTATCTTAATTTAAGTAGTTTTAACTCAATGAGATTTAATTGCTTATGTGAGGCAGAATGTTTTACTGATTTCAAGGTATTTCTGACTCATCCCGCAACCATTTAGCTTAAAATAAGAAAATGCATTTGCCCATGGAGTAAGAAAAATTATCTTAGCCCATAATTTAGCTTGAAGTTAGAAATAATGTATTGAAACAAGGAAAATAATTTTACCAAATTCCTTCAAATAAATAGTCTTAACAAGTCAAAATGTCTGAAATTAAGATTAATGTTCTGAAATCACAACATTTTAACTCAACTAGACACACATTTTTGCACATACATTCACACTTATCACAATCAGTTGAGTGAGACGCATATTGTTATATTGTGAATAAAAGGCTGTCTGTGCATAACCTGTATAGACTGTATTTCTTTTATTATGAACTTTTAACCGTGCTTGCTCAAATATAATATTAGACGGTGACGATGTTTATGTGCACGTCAAAAATCTGATCAGTATCTATCAAATCAATCAAATCAAACAATCAAATTCTTTCTTTGACAAGGAACATCATGTTTAAAAAAGTGCAAACAAAGTGTGTCTCAATTCTTTCATTTCAAAAACAAATGGCCAAATGGTACAGTTTTTATTCGATGTCACAGCTCTGGGGACACAGAAAGTCAGGTGTATATAAAGTATGTTTTGTTTCCTTTCAGACATACATGGCATTTCGTAACATTATTCTGTCTGTTTTTCTTTCCTGGTACAAGGATAGTGTTGTTTTGCTGTTAACCATTAACCACAACAATTTATTGAGTTAAATGTTCAGTTTGGTCATTACTTGAAGTTGCGATGAGGTGTTCATTTTTATACATATTTTTGAAGTCTTAAAAAGGCATTAAACCTCAGTCCCTGTGTCCAAACTCTCTTAATTCACTGACCAGGTCTTTGATGATCAGATTTCCCTCGTGCTGTAAACACACACCAAAAATCAGATCTAGACCAGATAAGAGAACCTTTATTTGTCCCACAATGGGGACTTTCCAGAGTTCACAGCAGGAGAATTTAAAAATCGAATTATTCTAGTTACTATTAATGTACGCACTGATGCTTAATATTGATTACATTTACATTATTTTGGTTGTTCACATTAAGACAATGCGCATAGAACTCAATATTGTTAGTTAAGTAAAAGCACAGATTCAGACGCAAAAATGACTTGAGTAGGCTACAATAAAAAAATAAAAAAAAATAGTCAAGTAAAAGAATTGTATCTTTAAAAATGTACTTTTACACACTAATTTTGAAAACTATTAAAGAGACAAATGATGAGTTTCATAGAAGCGTCTGAATTGCTAACTTGATTTTTCTGGTCATATTTATTATTTATAGGTTTTTGTTTGTTCAAAGCCAAAACTTGAACTTGAACATACAACCTTTATTTCTATTAGGGCTGCATGATATTGGAAATGACTGCAATATTTAAATACACTTTTTGACTCAGGCAGAAACTAACGATTATTTTAATCGTCGACTAGACAAGGATTATTTCTATAGTAGATTAAGACATAGAATAAACATTTTTAACCAAATAAATGTTGAAATATTGTGAATGAAGGCTTTAGAGAGAGAATATTTATGAATAAAGTGTATAATTGATGAAAATCTAATTATTTTTCTTTAATACTGTCACTGTCTTTGTTCTAAAAGTCTTTAAGTTTGTGTTTTAGAGTCTGTATAGTCCAGAAAACAGTGACCATGATCAAACTACGACTGATATTATTGTTTTATATTCGACTAGTCACGATTATTCTACTAATTGTTGCAGCCGTATTTTGATGCAACAATATCTGTTATGTTAAAATAAAAGCCAACAAATATAAAACCGAGGCCAATTTAGTTTGAAAAAGTTGAAAAATTTTATTCATGATTTTCCCTTTTCAATGTTTTAATTTTAAAAAGATCATTTCTATCTGGTGGAAGACTTTGGTGACTGCGATATATTTAGTTTGTTGCGGCATCGTTATTGCATCAGACAATATTGCGATACTTCTGCGAGATATTGTGCAGCCCTAGTTTCTATAGCGCATTTTACAAACAACACTGTTTCCAAAATGCTGCACAGAGTTACATAAAATCAACCAGTCAACAGAATGAATAAAACCACAAAATAAAACACAAACAATAAAACACTGTACACTATGCTGCGCTCAAATGTTGTGAAGGAAAAGTAAAAAGTATCCACAGCAGAATGTACTGTTTTCGATACCTAAAAAGTTTATGAACAAGACTTTTACTTTTGTACTTTTTACTTTCCACCACTGAATGTTACCAAGTACAATTTATACATTTTAATTAAAATCTGGTCCAGTTGACCTCTCATTTTTAACCCTTGCCCTTTTAAAGTCTTCGCTGGTGGGACATATCAGTTAATTATTGGGCTGCAACAAGTTAATCGATTAATTGCTACTAATTATTTACTGAAATAACTGTCAACTCATTTCGAGCAATCGTTAACTGGTCTATACGCAGGTTCTGAAACATGGCGTGACCTGAAGGTGTTTTATGATTCAAATTGAACTGCAATTGCATAAAAATGACACGGAAAATATGTAAATTCATTGTATTTGACAAAGACACTCTTTTCTTCATAAATGCACTAAATCAGGATCCTCAAGCGGCTTCAGTTCAGCTCTGGGTCAAATTTTGCAAAAAGAAAAAAAAAATGTCATCACGTGACCAAAACAACTTATCAATGAATTGAAAGAATAATCGTTAATAGCAAAAGGATCATTAAATGCAACCCTAGTTTATTACTGGGTCTGTCACAATATTTACTACATCGACTTATTGTTAAATAAATTAGACAATATGTTTAGGGGCTCAGTATTTATCGTCTGTATATTTTCTTTGCCTTGTTGGGGATTTTCTGGTTAAATTATTATAAAACAATAACATTTGAGGTCAAGAGAGTAAAAAAAAAAGTTATAATTTGGCTCTCATTTTGGCTTTTTATCTGTTGCAATTCAAGATTTTTAATGATACTGTACATACGTCTAAAAAGGGGTTTACTGGGATTATTCTGCTTTTGGATTATTGTTTCAGTGGCATGAAGTAGTCTCAATATTTTCGTTGATCATGATATTTTTTGGTAGCAATTCATCGCTCTTTGAAATGTGTTATCGTGACAGGGCTATTTTAAATATTTAATACAACTATATAAGGAAGCTAAAGTTATAAAGTTACAGAGGTCTTTTTATAGAACAGATTCACAGCCTGTGCATGAACTTAATAAACATAGACACCTTTTGCTTTGCCATGTCATTATATACTTCAAACCATAATCTATTTAAAGTTCAGTTGCTAGGTGCGGCTATTGTCTGTAATTAACCTGTAAATGCTTTTCTTATATAAAGACTTTCAACAGTTTCATTCTGTTCCGTGAGTTTACTTCATTTTGATAACATTTGCACAGTTCAAACAGTGATATTTGAGTTTCATTATCTTCTTTTTGTTCATTTTATTTCCTCTCTTCAGGAAACAAATGTGACCTGGAGGAGGTTAGACAGGTTCGGTTTCAGGAGGCCTGCACGCTGGCAAAAGACAAAGGACTGTTAGCGGCTTTAGAGACGTCTGCAAAGGTAAACTTGTGAGATACACATCGATTCATGTCCATCACACAGTTTGGTAATGTTTTTGTCGACTGGTTGGTTTGGTTGTTTTAATAAGGATTCACATCAGATTTTTTTAGCAATTTACAGCATTAATCCGTCAAAATGTCAATCTGTGGCTCTTTGCTTTGTTTCAAAATGAGGCCCTTGAGGAAATAAGTTTATAAAATCACTTTTTTTGAAAGAATGAGGGCTGCACAATTAATCAAAATCGCAATTGTAATGGATCTAATTAGCAAATCGCAAAGGCTGCAGTTTTTGAAGTGCAATAATTTCTTCCGCAAACAACAACATATCCAGTTTTATTCTACATAAAACTGCTAAACCTGTAGTTTTGATTTGTTAAAACTTTCTGAAATAATTGAGCAAAATTCCACATTCAATCAGAATCAGAATCAGAAAACCGTTTATTGCCATTGTCAGTGAAATTCACAAATGTAGGAACTTGCTTCGGCGTAGGTGCAACATAAAGCAATGAATACAATATAAAAAATATATAAAAAGGCATGCATAAAATTAGGAATAAAATAGACTAAGATAGACTGACTGAGACTATATACAGAATGTACAGTTGGCTGATGCAATGTGCAAATGAGTAGTGCAAATAGATTGTTCTTACATAATATATTGTTAAAGTGGCAGGTGTTACAGAGTGTTCATGAGAACAACGGCAGCGGTAACTAAGTAACTAAAACATGAAACGTGAAAGCAACATAAATGCATCTAAAAGTGACATAAATGTGTCTAAAAGCGACACAAATGTGTCTCAAGGCAACATCAGTGCTTCTAAAATCAAACCAAAAATGTGTCTTAAAGTGTTAAAAACTTTACTGTATTCGACAAAAACATGGCCTTCGACAAACGTGACAAAAAAGCCTCAAAAACGCAACTAAAAGTGACTAAGACGCTACTAAAGGTGACAAAAATGTGACTAAAAGCATCAAAAACATGACTTAAAGTGCAAAAACGTAACAGAAATACAACTGAATATGACAAAAACGCCGCTCAAAACAACAAAAGTGACAAAAAAAAGTGACAAAAACAGACTTCAAGTGACAAAAACACGACAGAAACGTTCCAAAACATGCGATTGTCAACTGGTTGTGTTTAACAGAATCCTATAATTAAAATAAATCACAAACCCAATCGCAGAACAGGTCCGACAAATTGCAATTAGCCATTTTTCCCAAACTGTGCGGCTCTAGAAAGAATTAACAGAGAAAAGAAACATCTGAATAGCTCTACCTTTGACATTTGATTATGTTTTTACCTTATTTCAAACTGAGTCATTTAACTTCAGACACTCGTCACTCCTCCTCACTCCAACAACCGCTCATTTCGTCCTTTTTCTGTGTGTTTCTGTAAAGGAGAGCCAGAACGTAGACGAAGCCTTTATGATGATCGCCCGAGAGCTGATGTCCCGCAACGGCCTGAGCGTCCAGCAGGGGGACGGGACCTGTGCGCCTCACGCTCTGCTCAGGACCAACTCCAAACCCATAGACATTGGCTCTTCATACTCGGCGCAAGAGAAGAAATCCTGCTGCTGAAAAATACACACCGAGACTGAAAGACGGAGAGACGTTCAAGATCTCATGGGACGTGGACTAAACCCAGCCGAGTGAACTAAAGTGCAAAGTATTGAGCAGAGGCGAGCAGAAATGATTTAAAGTTCTTTCTCTACAGTTGAATGACAGAAAAAAAACTAAAACTACAAATTAATCAAACATTTTAGTAAAGTAAAACTTAAATGTCAAACTTGCTTTAAATTTTAAGGGAATTAGGCATCTTTTTAGACAGTAAACTGTAATTTTTGTAATTTTCAACATAAAATAATAGCACATAATAATAGGGGGTGTATTGACAAAAAATAATATCTCAATTTTGTTTTGTTTTTTGTTTTTGATTATCCTGATAATGATAGTCAAATAATATGTCAGTTCAACAGAGATGCGTTTAAGTGTATTAATTAAGATTGAATTATCAGACAAATGTGAAATATCTGTCAAATGAATCACAAAAGTGCAGAAATATCACCTTAAACCTTGAACCTTGAAAGTCTACAACATAACTTTTTTTCATTTTTAGTTTTAATCAGCTCTTTCTGTCACATTTTGTACGATAAATGATACAATATTTAGATTTTTCTCTTCAAAACAAACAAAATTCACAATATTATCTACATTTCAAAATATTGTCCTCCTTTAGTAAATAATAAAACCACCTGATCTTATTAAAGTCCTGTTAGCGATCCAGATCATTCTAAAGCAGCTCAGAAAAAATCTATTTTGTTCTGTAAAATTGATTTTTTTTTTTTCATTATCGGTTCATATTCTTACCTTTTTAAGCCATCTACAAATACTAGTAATTGTCTGAGTGCAAATAAGACAGACAAATAACAAACAAATAAAACAACAAAACTAATGCCTTTAAAGTCCATATGACAGGTTCATGTTTTTCCAATTCTGTCTTAGTTTGGTGGGAGGGCACCTGTGGTAAATATTTATCATAGTTTTACATTTGTGAAGTTGCAGTTTGTGAAAAAATAAAAGTTTAAAATGACAGGTAGTAGTAGTGCTGAGTTCTAAACTGGAATCCGTCTGTGATGTCATCAAAAAGCGACTTATTGTAGAAAATCAAGAGACAGTTAACACTCGACTGACACATCTTTCTGACAGTTTAAACTATCATTCAACAAAATAAAGGTGTTATCTGTTATTAGTATTTGTAAAATCATTACTATGTGGATTTTGGCCCTTGTTTACAGTCTGGTTGCTAGGTAACAGTTGTAGAATTACCTCTACCAATGTCATATTTGCTGCCCATGACCAACCAGGAAGTAACATTATAAACTTTATAAAAACTTAGGCAGATAAAATAGGCTAAATGTTTAATAAAATCTTAAATATAATGATGTTTATGAAATGAAATGAAATGTGACGTCTAACCTGCCATTTAGACTTGAAACGCCTGATAAATACTTTGTTACGCGACCTTTGTTTAAGCGTTACTGAAGAATGTTACGTGTCAAAATATGAAGAATACTAATCACATCTCTTCAAAATGTACACACGATTATACGTTAAAATGACTGGCATGAATGTATCTAAACTTAAAACATACTCACAAATCAACTCTACAGATGTATCTTGATTATTTCCATCTTATTCCACGGCCGTCGTCGAGCCGTGGATACAAAGTGCTCCTGTGTGACGGATGACCCACCCAGCACCGTGAAGGATTGTTTTGTTTGTGCTGCCGCTACAAGGACTTTGAATTAGACCTTGAGTGCAGGTCTGTTTACCCATCGGGCCTTTGGAGGGCTGGCTGAGCGGTGATCACTGCCGGGCGAAATGACTGGAGGTCATGTTTATTTATTGTATGAACCTGATTGTTTAATTCAAGCACAAAGAAAGTGGCATTTGATGAGCCTTTGTTATCGTCGGTGTCATACTTCAGTCGTCCAGGTGGGGTTCGTGGCAAAAGGTTGAATTCTGTCAACTGGACTTTTAAAATGATTATTATATTTGCAGATTTTACGCGTTGAAGTTTTCTCTTTGGGTGCAGCAAATGATCTGCCTCTATCAAACCTTTTCCTTTGCACTTTCTTAAACTTCTCTGAAACAGTCAAACGACACTGGAAAAAAATGACAAAGACTTTCCAAAACATGTGATTCTTTCAATAGTTTCAGTCTTCAATTCTCCTGATTGTGTTTAAAATGTGAATTTTGAACAGAATCCAATCATTAAAACATAAACCATAAATCTAAGATATTAGATATTTTTCCCAAATCATGCAGCTTTATCTTGAACTTTTCTTCTTCCAGCTTTCCGCTCAAATACACATTCAAAATACAACACTACAAGCGACTAAAACGACACTTAAAGTGTCAAAAACTGGACTAAAAGTGCCAAAAATGACACTAATAGCAACAAATATGTGTCAAAACTCAACAAAAATAGACACTAAAGGCGACACTAAAAACGCCAAAACGACACTCAAAGCAGCAAAAACGGCACTAAAAGCGGCATGTGTGACTATAAGCATCAAAATAACACTAAAAGTGACATAAACTCAACAAATTACGAGAAAAACTACACTAAAAGTGACAAACACCACTAAAAGTGACAAAACTGACACTAAACGTGTCAAAAATTACACTATAAGTAGAAGAAGACATTAAAAGCAACAGAAACTCTTAGCAGAAACAAAAACATTCTGAGACACGCAACATATTTCAGTATTTTTGTCAACTCTCCTGGTTGAGTTTAAAATTTGAACTTTGAACAGAATCATATTAATTAATTAATAATAGGATTGCAGGACTATTACTATTACTAAAAGTGACATAAGTGTGACCATAATTGTCAAAAATGACACTAAAAATGACATGACTGCAACTACTTGCGAGAAAAACTAAACTAAAAATGACAAACACAACTAAAAGCGACAAAAATTACACCATAAGCAAAAAAAAAAAAGAAACAAGTGACAAAAACGTTCTGAAACACGTGACTCTTTTGTCTGTTCATAGTTCAGTCTTTTGTCAACTCTCCTGGTTGTGTTTAAAATGTGAACTTTGAACTGAATCATATTATTTAATTAATAATAGGATTGCAATTGAGATACTGTTTTTTTTTTTATTTTTCCCAAATTGTGCAGCTCTATCTTGAACTCTTCTTCCTCCAGCTTTGTCTTTACAAATGATCTCAAACCAAACGTGCCTTCAACACAAATACAAAACAAATACAAAACTGTTTTAATGATTCTCAAAGCCGCCTTCCTTGCCGCTTGACCTCACTCACCCTCTTCTTGCTCCATAAGTCTTGAATATCACAAACGGCCCAAAGACTGTGAATTATTTGCCAGTGACACCACGTTGTATTCTGTTCAAGTTTAATATGAAGAGGCTGCAGAACCGGGCGTTCATCAGCAGAGGGCGCTGTGCTATTACATTTGTCCTGTACCACTCTTTTCCTCTGTTTGACATTAAAGACACAGTTATTTAAAACATCTAAAGGTGACTTGGTTTACCTCAACACGAGCCACATGCTGCATCGTCATCATCTGCCCCAACTTTGTCCACTTTTATCAAACAAAATGTGCGGATATTATGGAGGATACAGAAAAAGCCAAGTTGGCAGAAATGTCTTTATAAACAATCTGGTTGTTATTAAATTAATCCCAGGCCACAGAGACAGTTGATCCATTTCTGTATTTATTCTGTTATTGCTGGCGGGGGTTCTGGCTCCTGCTGCCAATATTTCAAAATAGATCCTGGCATCAAAGACCCACTGAATCCATGCCATGAAGCTAATTTAATTGAAAAACACACACAAAAAAAAGACCTTGATATTCTTTTGAAAGGGAATCCCATTGTGAACTGGCTTCCATTGCACCTCACCTCGCCAGAATAGATCATGCCTTTAAAATGGTCTAAAATGTGACTGTGTTCAATGCCATGTTTATGTTTTATATTTCACAGCACTTTGTCTCATCAGTGACTTTAAAGGAGACATATGGTACTTTATCTGGGTATTTACTATTGAACCGTGACATAAGTCGATCGTCATTTTACATTTTGTTCTTTGTAAACTGCGACAAGTGTGTTTACGTGCGCTCAAATAACATGGTGTTATTGTTTTTTAAGTATCCTGTGTCCATGTAAAGTCAGAATCCTGATTTCAGTGTCCTGGTTAAGAAAGTATCCCGGTTATGATGAACTCTCAATGGGATGTTCTGGTAGTGTCCTCAATATCGAGGCCTGTAAACACAGTATCCTGATTTAGTGTTTATGCAGGTTTAAGATAATCAAATTTAATGCTTTTTTATGCCACAATTCAAGATTTTTAATGTCATAATCCACGTCGATGTAATCCCTCATTTGTCCAGGTGTGGTCCATCATAGAAAAGGTTTCAGGGGTTGTCATCCAGACATCCAGTTTGAAGATCGAGACGTTTCGACCCTCTCACTACTCTCTCAGGACTCTCACTACTTAGAGTAGCATATAAACCAGAGTTCCCAGACCAGCTCTCTGACTGACAATGACTTTTGGATAAAAGTTGAAACGTCTCGATCTTCAAACAGCATCCGGATGACAACCCCTGAAACCTTTTCTACGTCATAATCCACGTCAAAACAAATATTTTTTTTTTTTCGATGATGTGATTGAACGTCTATAGATTCAATAAATGCAGTACATCTGGGATTATATTTTATATTTATAAATACATTTGAATGTCATCGTAGAAAAGGTTTCAGGGGTTGTCATCCGGACGCTGTTTGAAAGAAAAGATCGAGACGTTGAAAGATCGAGATGTTTCGACTTCTATTCAGATGTCGAAACGTCAACATCTCGATCTTTTGATCATTTGAATGTCATGGACACACATTTCTGACACGGACTGCAATAATTACTTGGTCTTATTTTATTGTGTTATTGTTCTGATGGATTCATCTTTTTTCAAAATATATATATTTTTTACATTTAATGCCTATGGGGTTTGAATTTAATGCTTTTTCTTGCATTTTAAGGCTTTATTTTTGCCTAAATTAATTTACTTAATGACTTTTAATGCCCCGTGGAAACCCTGTACTGAGCATGTGCGAACAAAAGCAAACAAAAACACTGATTACCCAAAATGAGTCAAACTTCTACCAGGGCTTTTTTATTTGTACTATTTTATCATCACTTTAGTAACTCTGCTGCATTGTCCCACTATTTAAATGTCTTTTACTCTCTCTTTCTTGTCTCTCTGTTGTCTCATGCTGTTACTTGATTGTATCTTGTCCTTTTTGCGTCAGAAACAGGACAAAAAGTCATAAGTTTGCAAAGTTGCTCATGTGTTTAGGTCCGAGCGCATGTAAACACACTTATTGATCTAAAACGTATCTTAACAGAAGCCGGATCATTGACTTCCTGTTCAAAACTGCAGAATCTGACAAGCCCCGCCTCTTCACAGTGACATTCCACCAAAGCAAGCAGCGGCTCGTCAATTACATGTTTGTAATTTTGAAAAGTGGCATTTTAGAACCTACATGTATTACTCGGACTCTTAATTTTTCTCTTAATCAGAACTAAATTTAAAGATGTGGGTGGGGATAGGTGGTAGGGGTAAACAGGGCTTTCTGAGCACTGTCAGTTGCAGGACAATACAGGATTAACTCATACATGCAGGAATCAATCAAAATACAACTTTGAGTGAACTAATGCTGAAGAAACAATGTTGTGGCGAGGTTAAAAGCTCATTAAAGTTGATTTTGTAGAATACGTCTCCTTTAATAACCCCTTACCATGATGAGGGCTTATTTTTCCACTCTTGACTAAAGTGAGCTCCATTTCAAACTCAAGCTGTTCTTGAACCCTCTGGAGCACAAGCAAACGTCTGGACTCTCTGTGAAGCTGAGACTCTGTAGTTTTGGCCTCTGGTGTCTGATTTGCTCTAATTATAAGTGGGAACAAGCTTTGCTCAGAGGAATATCAGACTTTCTTTGGTAAATATCACATGCAAGAGTAAAGCTGGTGTCTGATTGTAGAAGAAGAATTGTCAATACCCAACAACTGCTCAAATTAGTGTTAGTTTGGGTTTTTTCATTTTTGGGATTTGACATTTCTTCTTTCAAAACAGACAAAAAAATATCATAGTTTTAGGGACTTTAGGTAATAAAGTTAAAAAAAGAAAAAAAAGAAAAGTCCATGCGGAGTCCATAGAAAAGCCCTATTCTTTTTTTCTTTTTCTATTTGTTGATTTGGAGTACAAACTGACCCTGATTCATCCCAGAATGGTTGATTTGACGGAAATTAAGACGGTTACGGCTTTATTTTTATATGTAACTTAATTTGCCAGTTTCCTTTTATCAGATGGTGAATAAAATGGAATAAATAAAGAAAGTTGACCTCATGGTTACTCTTCATTACAGAACATAACTTGGCACTTGACACTTTTTGGAGTTGTATAATCACACGCTGTGGTGGGTCACTTCTGCTGCAGAGGGCAATGTGGGGTGCATCATGAATTAACAAAACAAACGTTCAGAAAAAATAGACGCCATTTTATTTCCCAGAAAATGATCAAACAATATTATAAAATACAATAAAACAAGACCAAAAACTACTGCACCTCATCAGTAAAAACACTATCTCAAAACGATCCTGAATTCAATATTAACTTTGCTGTAGCAAAAGCAGCACTAGTTTCACAAAGATTTCAAAAAGAAGATAAGGAAAATTCAAATATCTGATACAGACTCAAATGAAAGATCTACAGAAAAACAAAAGGAAGTTAAACATTTATCTGAGGTGGCTTTTTTAGAGGTCGATAGCACAATTTGTTCTGGTTAAGAGATGATTTAGTCTCTGATTAGATTTCAGTTCATTTAAGGTTTTACGTGACAAACGGTAAAACAAATCTCTATTCTAAGGCACTTCTTATTCAATATTTTAATTTAACACTGTAAACATTTGTGAAATTAGGTTAAATAACACAACAAACTACTGAAATAAATGTTATGAAACCAGATTTTAAATGTTTTGCCACTAAATTCTACAATTACCATCATTTCATTTCATTTTAGAGTGTGTTTCCCGAGTTGTTCAAATAGTTAATTTAGGATCACGACCTGAAAAGTTAGAAAAACCCTCTTCTAAGGCAAAATCCACAATGACCGAGAGAATTCGAAGACTGGAAGCCTCTAATTTACTGCATCTAGTTGAGTCTAATGATCTCAATCCTGTTCGGTTTCTCCTGGATGGGTCTTGGGAGGCTGCTCTGCCCCTCCGTCTCCCCCACCACCTCCTGCGCCTCGTTCTCTCCCCCCTGCACACCGGGGCTCGTCTCGAAATCCGTCTGCTTGTCTTTGGGGCACTCCCCGTTGTAGGTCTTGACGTAATCCTCGACCCTCCAGCCCCTGAACTCGGCCGGCGCGGCGCAGATCAGGCCGGAGTAGGCGACCCCCGGGTGGTGCTTGAGCCAGTAGACCAGGTAGTGGATGTTGTAGTCGCAGGTCCAGGGGTTGTGGTCCAGGAAGAGTTTTCGGAGGAAGTACAGGTCCTCCAGAACCCCGTACTGGAAAAACTGGAGGCTGTTGTTGGACATGTCCAGCTCACGGAGGTACAGCAGACCAGCGAAAGCAGCTGCAGAGACAGGAAGAGAGGGGTTAGAAACGGGGCAGGTTTGTGGACTGTTTAATGCATCATGGGAACACTGGATTTTTATTTGTTTAATTTGAGGGGTCTCCCACCTGTTTGTCTCCATGAAGTTGTTATTGCTTTGCCTGAATGTTCCACAGTCTGGAATAATAAACGGATCCATTTTGCATTTATTCAGTTCCAGGTGTTTTTATTTGCATGACCAAATTCCTTGAAAAACATGTGTCTTTATCTCTCAACAGATTTGACCTTGGCCCGGTGGATTCACCAGTTTCCACGGAGATAGATATGTTAAATGCCTTTCTGTGCTACATTCCAGCCAAAGTAGTAACATCTCCATGGAGACAAGCAGATGGCAGACCTCCCAGAAAGTGCTTTAACATGAAAAGATGCTCTCAAATCACAATACAAACAAATGAAGGCATAAATAGTCATTAAAAAATGTACTTAAGAAGAGAAGAGTGCAGATAAACTCTTTCAGTCGTGTGCACAGCTGAACAGAACTGCAGAACAGCCTGGATTTGGATTTGTCTCACATCTCCAGGAAGATAGGTCCAGTTTTTAGCTGCATAAAACTCAATCCCTGATTCCCCATGTTTAGTCCTGACTCTGGCACCAGCAGGAGGCCGGTCCATGTTTAGTCCTGACTCTGGGACTCAAGATGGTTCATGTGGCAAAAACATGTCAGAGATGTACTTTGGTGCTTGGCCATGGAGAGAAACAGATGGGAACGTGGTGATAATTCATTCAAAAACTCAGCCATACAGGCTTTATACCAACAATATCTGCAGCAAGTATAAAATCCCACATTTCTAAAATATTTTTGAACCATGCAATGTGATCAATGCTAAAACAAGTTTGAAATTTGAAGTTCAAACTTAAAAAGAAATTCAAATGTTCCTGTCACTGGTATATTAGTATATGTTTAACTTGAACATGTGGCATAAGAAAAACATTTTACATTTTACTAGCTGCTGGTGTATGAATGAGAGTGTTGTGAGAGTGAATGCGGGACAATGGATGGAAACTAGCCCAAGGCTACGATGTTTACAGCCTGCATGTTCATTAACATGCACTGTCACCAGCAAATAAATAAATAATAATAAACATACGTTTTCACTACTTCCACCCTCAGCACTAAAATTAACGTAAAATTCCCATGACTGTACCTGTACAGCAGACACTTTCTTCGCACGCTTATGTTACCCCTCCACATGTTGTGGTCATACATGAGCATTTGATGGATTACAGGCTAAATGTAAAATGACCCAGTTACTCAGGAATGTCCTCATTAGTCCCTCTCTGCAGGTAAATGTATAGCTGTGTAGGAGTGTTGCAGCCTGTAAAGCAGTAGGGGGCGTCACACACGACCGACACAGCCCACCTTCAGCTGCACCTGCTCTCTGTCAGGGGCCTGTACTTGTACCAAATAAGACAAAATAATGACAAACAGCTGGAGCATCTTTAAGACCCTATATGAGCTACAACCACGGTTATCAGTCATTATTTATTCACCTAAACAGGCACACGTTTACCTAATGCCTAATCACTGGCAGACGTGAGCAGCAGATTGAGCTGTGTGCACGTATGAGGAGGGCTTCATGCTGTCCACTGGCCTTGGGCTAAACTTTGATGTTACACAGCGGAAGAGCAGAAGGGAGGAAAGAGAGGAAGTAAGAGGAGGAGCCAATGGACAGACTGTGGAGATGGACAAATGTTTGAAGAAATTACAGGAAGGACATGGCGCACTCTGGAGACACGCTCCCCGCCTCTGCACTGTCCATTTGGAGTAATCGCTGTGGTAAAATTACTACGATTGCATCAGTGACTTGGACAGAAGGAAAGGGAGTGAGTTCTTCTCAGGTTCATCTTCCCACATTTTATACACTCTGCTACTGTTGTTTTGGTTTTAAAGGGCAGTGACCAACATCATCCAAAATACCTGTAGTACAAGCTCCACAGTTACAGAGTGTGTGACGGGTTTTGATGATTTTCAAATTTTGACTTTATTTGGTGTAATAATACCTGTTGTGAATATAAATTACAGTTTTACATCAATCATATAGCAGTTTGTGAAGAAAAGTTGAAAAAAATGGATGAAAATGGCAAATTGATGACATCACACTGGGCAGACTCATTCTATTCAAAGGTTATGCATGATTTACACAAAATAAACAGCTTTTTATCACCCTTGACCATTGATTCTGAGAATAAAGGTGTCACGTTTCATTTTATTTGTCAAATAAAAACGATCTGTGACATTAGATGAGTTTTGGCCCATGTGTGCAGCATGTTTCCTGGTGTGACTTTAAGGTGCATGCAGGTTTAGTGGGATAGTCCCCGTGGAAAATATTTATCATAGTTAACATCAGTCAAGAGTCTGTTAAGAAAACTAAAAAATTCAAGTTCAAAATTACAGGAAGTAGAGCTGAGTGTTCATCAATGAGCGACATTCTATTAAAATGCAAAGACAATTTACACACAAATAACACAATTTTCTGAAAGTTTAAACAAGCACGTAAGGCTGCAACAAGTGAATCGATTAATTGCAACTAATCAATTATAAAGATGGTTGTCAACTAATTAAATGATCGAGTAATTCTTAACTGGTGTACACACAAACTCAAAAAGTGCTGAAAAAATAGGTTTATTACTTAGACAGAGAGGGAATGACACAAAAAGACACAGGAAACAGGTGTTTTTGATTAAAATCCTTGTTCATCTATGAATACTATCAACCAGGACGTCATCAAACGCCTTCACTTCAGCTTTGTCTGTGTAAAATGTTGTAAAAAATCTCATATTCAAGGGTCTTTTGTGCTATAAGCAACAATTGATTAAGCGTATCGATTATCAGAATAATCATTAGTTGCAGCCCTACAAGCATGCAACAAAACATACATCAGCTAAATCATTGTGTAATGCATATGGATGTAAATAAACTTTTTGCATGCCCTTATTTTATCTTATTTTAGTCATCTATACTTTTTACTTTATTACTTTTTACTATATGTTGCACCTTCCCGCCAAAGCAAATTCCTGGTTTGTGATTTTTTTTTTTTTTTTCAGTGACAATGGCATTAAAAACCTTTCTGATTTTGGCTCTTGTTTACAATATAGTTGCTAGGTAACCATTGGGAACTACTTGTCACGTCACATTCAGCCAGGAAGTAAAATGATAGACATCACCACAATGGTCAAACTGGGGAAAATTGGCAAAATATTATGAAAAATCTTAAATTGAATCATGTTTTTCAGTATGTTTTTGTGAAATGTAAAGTCTAACGCGTCATGTGCACTTTATGCGTTTGCAGTCGGTTTGCTTCACTTGGCATGAGAGATCGGGTTGATTGAAGTTTTTTTGTCTCCACATGAAGGAATTCCATGGCCATGTGCAGAAGGGGAACATAATCATTTCTGAAACTGGCAGAACTTCTCAATAATTTGACACACCAGACGTCAGCATTTTTGTGAAGAGAGCAGTAACACGCCTTAACCAATAACCATAACTTATCTGTTTGTCTCAGTGGAAATGGCATCGCTCTGCCCTGTGTTCCACTGTAAGGTTTTGCAACAACAGCAAGACACACTTAAACTTAACTTAAAGGAGGCATATTGTGAGTTTAGAAGGAAGTAAGGAAGTAATTAGATCATTATTTTACATTTTGTTCATCGTATTTATTACATATTTTGATCTAAAATGGCATGGTAGTAGAAACAGATTCATTGACTTCCTGTTAAAAACTGCAGAACTCATAAGCCCCGCCTCCTCATCATGACATTCACTGTATCAAGCAGGGAATTGTTATTTACATGTTTATTTATTTGAAAAGTAGCAATGTAACATTTTAAAAAGCAACATGTGTCACTCGGAGTCTTATGAGTCTTTCATCATGTCATGTTTTCATGTAGAAATAAGGCATTTTGTGTGTAAAAATGGCCAAAAATGCACATATGTGGGACATATAAACCTGAAAAATGTACAGAACCAGGTTTAAATTTTGGATATCTGACTTAGTTTTTGAGTAAACTAGATCGGACTGAAAACTGTTCTAAAAATTCAAATTCTTCCTTCTGAGTTAAAACTTCAATAATTGAGTTTTAGAATTAGATATTAAAAAACCCTCGTTTTGTCAAAATCTTGTTCAGTCCAAGATTGTACAGTTTGATGTGTGTGGGATCTACTTTAAGTGGTGATCTTTATGTTTAAAATGCATTTTAATAAACGACTTTTGAAATGTCCCATAGAACTCTATGGATGAAGTGGATTAAATGGAAGAATAAAACATGTTTAAGAGCAGATTGGACAAGTTTGTTGTTTCCACAATAAAGCTGACAGGTTGAGAGAGCAAACTGACCAAAAAACAAAAAAATTGAAAAATATATCTTGCTTTAATTCAAACATGATGCAGGAATCAAAATACAAACTGATGATGAGGGAACACCGCTATGTAAGGTTAAAAGTTCATTACCGATTTTGCATAATACGTCTCCTTTAAAATAAGTTCTGACAGAGATGCAAATTCGAGAGCTTGTGTCATGACATACATCTCAAACAGTTCTTCCCTTCTTTGTCAGTTTAGCTTCTTTCCAGGGCATGTTCTTAATCTCTCGCAGTCGAGTAACAAATCCCAAACTCTGACTCAGCTTAACACTTTAAAGCTGCTCATCAGTTTTTCCAGCTCTTTTTCTCGCTCCAGATTCGTCGTGAGGGAGGTGTGCCACGAGCCTTCAGCAGAGGTGATAAATGATGGAGCTGCCCCCCGGCCCGCCCAGCCGCTCTGCCTCTGTGCGGATCTTGGCCGCCAGTCTCCACAACAAATAAACAGTGAGAACGAGGCAGGCCCTATAACAACACTAAAGAAGGCATCTGTTACTCGAGCTGCAGCAGAGGGAAGGCGGACAAAGGAGGCTGCACAGGCGGCCGATAATGGGAAAAAAAGCACTGCTCAAAATCTGAAAAGTGAGATTCAGACAATGTTATGCCAAGCCAACAGAAACGTCTTTAAGTGTATTAGTTGAGGTTTAAGTGACAAATATGAAATGTCTGTAAGATGAATCACCGTGTACCCTAATTTGAAAGTTTACGACATAACTTTTATCTTTTTTATTTTTAATCAGGTCTTTCTGTAGCACTGTAGCCAAAATAAACATGTCTCAGTACCACTTTATAATAACTGCATCTTATTTTGCCTTAATAAATCGTAAACAAAGACTTAATTCATAATAAATATATAGTTTATTAAACATGAATCAAGTTTAGTAACTACTTAATTAAGGTTAGGGTTAAAAATTAGGCTTAGAATGTTTGTTAAATAGTTACCAAGCCTGAATAATTCTTAATGAACTGTTTATTGATTATGAATTAAGTCTTTAGTCATGCTTTATTAAGTTATGAATAAGTGTAGTTATTATAAAGTGTTACCCATGTCTTTGAATGTGTTTGTTGAGGTTTCAGTGTCAGACATGTCAAATACTGTGAAATACACACAAAACTGTAGAAAGGTATCTCAAACTCACGGCCCGGGGGCCAAATGCGACCCTCAAGATGATTTCTGGTGGCCCGCAGGATAATTTTTTATTTGTATCATAAATGGCCCAGATCATCCCATCTTATCATTGGCCTAATAATACATGACTTAATTAATATCAAGATGGATTTATTACTAAAACACATAGTTTGAAGATAGTTTGTGACTAAGGTACTATCATTTCTAAATTATATTAAATATACCTTAAAATGTAAGACTTCTGGTAACTAAAATCTCCTGTATGAATATTATGGGGGTAAAGAAAATGTATTTTAGTGTGTTTCAAGTCTGTCTCTGTTGCGGCCCCTGACCAGCTCTGATTTACAACATATGTTTTTATCAATGTTTCTGTTACATTTCTTGACTTATACTTATATACTTATATTTGAATTGTGAATATCTTCAGGATCAGTTTCAAAAAAGTGTTCATTGCCATTGTCAGTGAACAAAATTCATAAACTAGGAACTTGCTTTGGCTTAAGGTGCAACATATAACAATTAATAAAACAGTAGCAAAATATATAAAAGAAGGCATGCATAAAACTAAGAATTAGCTAATAAAATAAAAGAAAACAGACTTAGACTATATACACAATATTCACAGTTGGCTTGACATAATACAAGATAGCTGCTTATCTTACAAAGAATATTCCCAATATTAACAATGTTTTGATAATCTGTTAACCGGCTCAAAGCACCACAGAAAAGATCAGAGGTGGAGCCAAGTCCTTGTTTTGAGATTCTCCAGTAAGTCTCAAGTCAGTGGGCCACAAGTTCAAGTCCTGTACTTTGAGTTTCAAGTCTTTACAAGTCATTATACCAAAGTACAGAAAACAGCTCATAGTTTTTGCAATGTTTATGATTTAAAGTGAGTGAATGGCTCTTTTAAAATGTCCAGCAAACATCTAAGTATCAACTATAGACGAGAAAATGGTCTTAAGAGCACATTCTTTTATTTTTTTAGTAGAATCGTTAAATCTCAAGTCGCAAGGATCCAAGTCCAAGTCTAGTCCTGAGTCACTGACCTACAAGTTCAAGTCGAGTCCCAAGTCTTAGCCCATTTTATCCATTGTTTGTTTGTCCGTAAATCAATCTATTAATAGTTCGATCCTCTCATCTTGAATGCTGTTAAATCCTACAACTGCACAAAATAAACGTGTGGCTCAGACAGATATTCATTCATAAAATCCATAAGAATACTTTGGTCTCTATCCTCAATCTTTCACGGCTTTATCTTGCGCTCTGTTGTCTCTGCGATAGAGTCATTTTGTCCATTATTTATAGATGCCAGAACAATGAGAAGCCAATTTCATAACGCTCATATTGAATGTAATGCAATGAGCGCGTGTGTGTGTGAGTTTTGTCATTACTCAGCACTTGACTAATCCAACCAAAAACAGCTGTATAAAACCTTGCGGTTCCCGGGGGTAAAGAAGCAAAGTGAGGAAGAACGAAAATATAAGACGCATCAAAACAAAGCAGAAAGTAATCATCATTTTTCACGTAAAAGCAAGCATGTTTGAACGCGGGAATTATCAAGGGACAAAACAAATGCAATCCAATTAAGATAACGCTAGGCAGAAAGACTGTGCATTGCTCATGTATTTGCAGACTTCTCAAGCTTTTTATTCGTACAACATCTATTAATTAAGCTTATCTAAATGCTCAAACTGAAATTTCTCTGTGTTTTGCTGCTCTATTAGGCTTATCTAAACGTTCAAACTGAAATTTATTTGTGTTCTGCTGCATTTTTTCATTTCAGACGTTTCCACACGACTCATTGAGAACAGATACTAAACGTTTCCGAAACACGCACGATAATAAGCAGTAGTTACAGCGACTGAGCTTGTAATGCGCACTTATTTTAACAGCTACTTAACTCTTAAAAATAGGAAAATTGTGGAAAAGTGCTTTGAATTGGGCATCACTTAGTTACATTATCTATAATCGGGCTAAAAAATTGAACCATCTGGCTTGGATTCAAACAGCGCTACCCTCCATTACTGATATTTCAAATCGCTGCGCTGTCTCCTTTTTCTGATTTTTCTGATCTTCTCCCAAACAAGTCTAATTTACGCGCGTGATTAAAAGGATGTAACGTGATTGAGTCCATGTGTCAGGAGGTCTAACGAGCTTTAAGAGACACAGAATCTGCTCGAGCTGCGGAAGATTGTTTACATGTGTCCAGCCGTAATGAATGCAACTACAAGGTTTGGTAAAGGATTTCCCTCGTGGACAGGAAGACATTAGCCCCGAGATCATTAGGCTGCAAGAGCAATGAGTCCGCAGTCTTATATAATGGGCTCGAACAGGAACATGGGGGAAAGTGCCAGTTTATCGAAGCAGGATTAGTATGCAGGGCGAGAAGGCGACATGGGTAAAATTGATCTTCTGAACAGTAAATTCCCGGGTGTTTTGTGGATAAATGAAGGCCTGACAGCTCCATAATGGATTACTTTGTTTAGGCTCGGGTAATGTAAAGAGGGCGTATTGGTTTAACTTCAGTGCGCAAAGTTTTAGGTCACAGAAAAGCCAATAGACTCTTTGAAATGCGCTGTCATCGAAAACGGAGGCGATTGGAGGCAAAATGAAGTTGTACGTTTTTCAATGATGAGCTCACATTAGATAAATAAGTGTTTGTGTTGGGAAAAAGCGACACATTTGGATTCCCAGAGTATAGAAATGTCAGTTTGTTTGCTTTCTATTACAAAGGATTGACAAATTATGATAATCTAGCCTTAAAATTGTATTTTAGCTTAAGAAAAAAACGTAAAGTATCTAATATATGTCTAAATAAAATGAAAAATGATCTTCGGCTCAACATTTCTCTAAGTACTTGTCCAGGAAATGTGTAAATCTGGATTGTTCCTTCATAAAAATGCGAGAGTTTATCATAATTTCCTGAGAAATAATGGAAAATACAACAGTAAATGTGTTTAAAGCAGCTCTGATGTCACTCACATGTGTCTGAGTGCTTTTACTTTCACAAAACCAACTGGATTTTCCATATTTTGTGATATTCTGAGGTTAATCCAGTGAAATCACTTCACTTCTGCCTACATTCCGGAAAATAGAATGTTTTTGTTTACACACTTTTAAAGGGTCTATAACTGCCTTAAAAATGTGAATGGCTGCTGATAAAACTGACACACTGTTCCCATTTGGAAAGAGTGAATTGGTTTGGTTAAACATTGTAGTAGAGCAGCAGATGGTCTAAATGTAGAAGAAGTAGTAGTTTAGTAAGTTTTTGCATAAATGTGGTCATGCAGATAACTTTACCCAGAAGTTTTTATGATTCATGGACTGTTTTGATGAAAGGCAGTGTAGTAATCTGTAAACCAAATGGCATTGAGTGGCCAGATATTTTCTTGTGAGTTTGTCAGTCACATTGTCATCTCTAGTCACGTTACATTATGTTACAGAAAACGAATGAGCACAACACAAGCCCATAAAGCCAGCTCAGAGCTTGTCAGTTTGAAATGGATGGAAAGGGAAAAGAGTGAGGCGTTGATTAGCTTTGTTAACATTACAGCTAATGTCAGCAAAACAGGGTGTTAGGACAGTAGCTTAAGGCAGCCATCCATAAAGAAGTCTATTGCCAGGTGTTTCTCCTCTAATCGCTTCTTTTCTCCTGGGGGAAAAAAACTGCTTAATCACTAATTCTGTGATGGTAATAATTAGTCAAGTTTGCACAATTTTGCAAGAAAGTATGTAATTGTATTTAAATCTTACACATATCTAATCCAAACTATAGCCAAATCCAGGAGCGATGTGTTTAGAACAGCTGCACACGCTCATTGTGGTGAGGCAGCAAATAAAATAACAGTTTGTGGACGGTGCAGAAACATGGTTGTAGTTAATATGTTCATCACATTTGCCAACAAGTGATAACCATCAATATCTAACTTCAACCAGTTTCTAAAGTTCACTTATTGTAGGATTTGTAGCACTTGGTGACACAAATCAAACCATTTCTTGTCAAACTCTTGTGGTCTTTTATATTTTGCTGACATTTTATTGTTAAAAAAACAGTATTTGTGCTATTTTTGGCATAAATTGCTAACAGTAACAATCTACACACAAGACTTGCAAGTTTACACAACAGAGCTGTTGTGTAAACTCTGTATTTTCACAGTTTGTGATGTTTGGAGGCTCATGCCAACTTTCCCATTGAACGTGCATTAGTTCCAGCTCGTGGAATGGTAGCTGGCTAATGGAATGCAGAAGTTTTGTTTACACGCACTGGAAGGGTCTATTTAGACATTGCACAAAAATGAGATAATTTCAAACATTATCAATTATTATTATATGTTGGATAATTAAAAAGTTAGGGTTTTTTGTTTGTTTTTGTTTTAGTCGATGGAGCTAAAGTGAAGGTTCATACTGGAAGACTGCCCCAACAGAAGCCACTGGACTAAATACATTCCTTTCCCCTTTTGACTCGGTCCAGATTGAAACGGTAACATACTGAGCTCAAAAGCGTGACGTGAACATCTCTGAGTGTTGGCCTCTGTGTCGTCTTTACCTGTGTCGATCTTCTGCAGGCTGTTGCTGCTGAGGTTGAGCAGCTTAAGGTCTTTGGACAGCAGGAACTGTTTGGGCCTGAGGTGTCGGATGGTGTTCCTGGACAGATCCATCTTCACTATGTCCGAGGGCAGGTCAGACGGGACGCTCTTCAGATCTGTGAGCAGAAGACACAAAACATAAGCCATTACACAATCAATAACCAATGTCCAGTGCAATTTTCTTGGCCAATATGAATAAAAAAATTAAAATAAATAATAAAAACACCCCACCAAAGTCTAGTGGTTGGACTGCATTACAACAAAGTCCACGTCGCTTTGAAAAGTGTGACCAAGAGGTGACTGTTGTTGTGTTTTTCAGCTAAAAAAAAAAAAAAAACAGCAACTGCGGCACACAAAACAACATTTTATACATCAGCAGATAGACATGTTCCTTCTATAGAGCACCTTCGGATCACTGCAGACAGAAGCAACACACAAAGGCCTTGCATAATGCTCAAACTTCCAGAAACGGACATCTGAGACGTTTTAGTTTTTAACCTTTCCTAATTTCCTGCTTTCAACTTTGAGGACAGGTCTATCTACCACTGACAAGAGACACAAACAGAATCTGTTTGCTTGCTTTACTTATTCCAAGATGGCGCCGCTGACGGATGCCCTGGCGTTTTGGTGCGCTTTATGTTGTTTGTTTTTGTGCGTTAATCGTGTGTCCGCGTGCTCTTACACCCGTGAAGAGCTCTTAAACATCAGAACTTCTGCCCCCACGGACCTATTTCCAGTTTTTTTAGCGTCTGCTGCAGATTTGGCGCTAGTGTTGGCCAAAAGAGTGAGACGCCGCAGAAGAGGAAAGCGCGCGGGGGCTCTCGTGCGCCGAGCGGCGTCACGCGCCTTACCTGGGATTTTCCTCTCCAACGTCCACTCACTCAGCAACAAGATGGACGAACTGGCGCTGCTGATGAAGAGGAACAGGGACTTTTCTTCGTCTTCTGTTTTGTGTTTCACGGAGACGTGGCTCAGCGAGTCGATCCCAGACTGCGCGCTCCATTTGGAGGGATACCAGCTCCTCCGCGCCGACAGACAAAGGGATCTCTCCGGGGGAAAAACAAAAGGCGGTGGAGTCTGTTTCTTCATCAACAACGCTTGGTGCTCCGATGTGACTGTGATCTCCAAACTCTGCTCTCCTGACCTGGAATACCTCTTCATTAACCGTAAACCATTCTACTCTCCACGTGGGTTTGCTTCATTCATTCTCGCCGCTGTTTACATCCCGCCAAGCGCGAACGTACACGAGGCGGAGCGGGTTTTGAATACGGAGCAGGACTTCCCGGACTCTTTGTTGATCATCCTCGGGGATTTTAACAAGGGTAATCTCAGCCAGGAACTACCAAAGTACAGACAGTTTATTAAATGCCCGACCAGAGAGCAGAACACGCTGGATCACTGTTACACTACAGTGAGTGGGTCCTTCCGCGCGGTTCCTCGTGCTGCCCTAGGGCTCTCAGATCACGCCATGATCCACCTGATCCCCACGTACAGACAGAGGCTGAAGCTCTCCAAACCTGTAGTGAGGACTTCCAAGAAGTGGACCAGCGAGGCAGTGGAGGAGCTACGCGCGTGTTTGGACATTACAGACTGGGATGTGTTCAAAACTGCCACGGATGGTTTGGATGAGTACACGGACACTGTGACGTCATACATCCAATTCTGTGAGGACAGTATCATCCCCACACGCACCAGGGTGATTTATAACAACGACAAGCCCTGGTTCACACCCAAACTGAGGCAGCTCAGGCAGCAGAAGGAGGCAGCTTTCAGAGCCGGGGACAGAGAGAGCTACAAAGGCGCAAAGTACAGATTTAGCAGGGAGGTGTCAAGAGCTAGATCTCTGTACAACACGCGCCTAAAGCAGTCTTTCTCTGCAAACAACGCTTCGGCGGTCTGGCGGGGACTTAGGCAGATCACCAACTACAAGCCCAAAGCCCCCCCTGCTGCCGACGACCAGAAACTGGCTGAACAGCTCGCCTCCTTCTATTCTCGGTTCGAAACCTCAACCCCCTCCCCCACCCATCTCACTACAATGGACACTTCTGCCAATCACACCCTGGGACCCCCCACCTCCCCCACCGGCCTTTCACTACACAGGGACAATGTAAGGAAACAGTTTCGGAAGTCCAACCCCCGGAAAGCTGCTGGACCAGACGGTGTCTCCCCCGCCACCCTGAGCCACTGTGCGGACGAGCTGACTCCTGTCTTCACAGACATTTTTACCCCCTCCCAGGAGACATGCCATGTCCCAGCCTGCTTCAAGTCGTCCATCATCGTCCCTGTCCCCAAGAAGCCCCGGATCACTGGACTTAATGACTTCAGGCCTGTGGCGCTGACGCCTGTCGTCATGAAGTCATTTGAGCGCCTGGTCCTGCCCCATCTCAAGTCCCTCACCTCCCCCGCCCTGGACCCACTGCAGTTCGCCTACAGAGCCAACAGATCTGTAGACGACGCCATCAACCTGGCCCTCCACTTCATCCTGCAGCATCTGGACTCCCCGGGAACCTATGCCAGGATCCTGTTTGTGGACTTCAGCTCTGCATTCAACACCATCATCCCTGCTCTGCTCCAGGACAAGCTCTCTCAGCTCCACGTGCCTGACTCCATCTGCAGGTGGATCACTGACTTCCTGACGGACCGGAGGCAGTGCGTGCGGCTGGGGAAGAATGTCTCAGAGACTCGGACTATCAACACAGGAACTCCACAGGGCTGTGTACTTTCTCCTCTGCTCTTCTCCCTGTACACCAACTGCTGCAACTCCAGCCACGACTCTGTAAAACTGATCAAGTTTGCAGACGACACCACCCTCATCGGACTCATCTCGGACGGCGATGAGTCTGTCTACAGGAGGGAGGTGGACCGGCTGGTGTCCTGGTGCAGCGATAACAACCTGGAGCTCAACGCCCAGAAGACAGTGGAGATGATCGTGGACTTCAGGAAAGTCTCAGCCCCCCTGCCCCCCCTTGCCCTGACAGACTCTCCCATCACCACCGTGGACTCTTTCCGCTTCCTCGGCACCTCCTTCACTCAGGACCTCAAGTGGGAGCCGACCATCAGCTCCATCATCAAGAAGGCCCAGCAGAGGATGTACTTCCTGCGGCAGCTGAGGAAAGCCAAGCTGCCAGCGCAGATGATGGTGCAGTTCTACACGGCCATCATTGAGTCCATCCTCACCTCCTCCATCACCGTGTGGTACGCTGGAGCCACAGCCAGGGACAAACAGAGACTTCAGCGCATTGTGCCTCTGCTGAGAAGGTGATCGGCTGCAGCCTTCCATCTGTCCAGGACCTGTACGTCTCCAGGACTCGGGGACGAGCAGGTCGGATCACAGCTGACACTTCTCACCCTGGACACGGACTATTTGAGCCACTCCCCTCGGGCAGGAGGCTACGGTCCATCCGGACCAGAACCTCCCGCCACAAGAACAGTTTCTTTCCCTCTGCCGTTGGACTCATGAACACTCTGTAACACCTGCCACTTTAACCATATATTATATAAGAACAATCTATTTGCACTACACATTTGCACATGGCACTGTCTGCCAACTGTACATTCTGTATATAGTCTATCTTAGTCTATTTTATTCTTAATTTTTATGCATGCCTTTTTATATATTTTTTATATTTTACTCATTGCTTTATGTTGCACCTACGCCGAAGCAAATTCCTATGTTTGTGAATTCACTGACAATGGCAATAAACCGCTTCTGATTCTGATTCTGATTCTACAAATATGAGTCTGGTCACCAGTTTTATCTCTGTGAGTTCAGATGGAGGTGATTGACAGGTGTAATAGCCAATCAGCACACACAGTCTGTTTGAATCAAAACAAATGTCTGCTTATGACGAAAAAAGAAATATCGAGGGACCAAAAATCATCAAAGACTTCCGTAGAAACATTTAGCAAAGGACAAAACGCTGCTAATCTGTGGCAAGAGTTTGATTTTGTTCTAAATGCAGGTGACCAGTGAGCTCTTACGTTTTCAATGCGTCTCTGAAATAAACAAACCAGTGTGCCTTGAGGTGTTGCCAAGTGTACCTAGAAAATATGTCCGATTTGGATTCACAAACTGATTTTAATTGAACATTTTACCGTTTTGAAGTGTCCTGAACATAATTCTATACCGAAAAAGAAAGCAAAACAATCACCACTGCCAATGTTAAAGAGCCAGATAGTGGAACGGATTATTTGCCACATTTTTTGTAAAAGGTCTGATTGGTTGTTGTATCTTTTCAACAACATTAAAGTGTGCCGCGGCTCAAAAAGGCTAAACAACACTCATCTACGGTATAAAAGATACTAGGGCTGCACAATGTATTGCAAAAGCTTCGATATCGCAATATTGTCTGACGCAATAACGATTGCAACAAACAAAATAAATCACAGTCACACCAAAGTCTTCCATCTGACAGAAATGACAGAATTTTTTTTAAAGAAAACATTGAAAACATTCAAACTTGTTTTTTATTTTATATATAATAACAGATAATTGCAGTCGTATTTTTATGATTGTCATCGTTCTCTGGACTAAACAGACTCTAAAACACAAACTTAAAGACTTTTATAACAAAGACCATGACATTATAAAAGAAAAATGGCAAAAACCTATAGACCATTTCAGACTTTATTTGTAAATATTCTCTATCTAGAAGCCTTCATTTATAACATTTCAACCTTTATTTTGTTAAAAATGTTAGTTCATTCCAAGTCTTTACCTACAATAGAAATAATCGTTGACTAATGACTACTACAATAAACGTTCGTTTCAGCCTAAGTCAAAAAATTGATCTAAATATCGCAATAATATCGATATGGCAGGTCTTACTATCCATATCATATATCGGAATAATTTGCAGTATCATGCAGCCCTAAAAGATACAGAGAAAACCAATCTGGATTCCAGATGAATAATCTGTTACCATCAACTCAGGTCAAGACTGTAACTTCACTTCATCACATCCGTTGTTCCCTACTTTAACATAAAAATTTGATGAAAAAGGCAAAACAGTCATAATTTTATGTTTAGAGCATGGAAGGTGAAAGTTTTCATTGGCCAGGGACAAAAACAATGACACCTTCGCAGCAGGTCTGGAGAATAGAACGAGACAATAAACTGAAAATGGCCAAAAAATGACTTGGACAGTTATGTTATGAGGCTGGCGATATCTGCACGTTGTTAATAGAGTCGAGGCAGAGACAGCTGTGCCTGAACAGTAAATTCAACGTCTCACAATCTGCAGGAGAGCTGGAAATCTAATCAGCTCTGCATACATTTTCAAGATGTCGTGAGTGGGTTGTGAAACATTTAACATTTTCAAGATGGAGTCAAATGTGAGAGCCTGTTTTACAATATTTCAGCGGCGCATCTCTGGTGTCTCCCAGACCTTCAGACAGGCAGACGAGTGTTCAAGGATTTTCACATCAGCTCAGAGCAGAGGCACAGAAAATACAACAAAAAACTGATGGAACATGGTTCACCTGGTGGCACAAGTGCAGCAAACATGGGCGTGTTTATACAGTATGATTCGAAACAAGAAAAGGATCCAATTTATTCATTTATTTGACCATCTGTAGAAGAAGAAGTTACAGCAGGTTAAAAGTGACTTCGAAATTCCTATAAATAAAGGTGAATTTTTAAAAATCATCTCTAAAATAAGATCAGCAGAGATCATTTTATGTGATGTTATATGTTATATTTTTATAAAGTTTTGTGAAAATAGTATTTTTATGTCATAAGCAGGCAGTGAAAGTGGTAGCAGCTGTATATTGACAACAACATTTATTTCAGTGCAGTGTAATTCCAAGAGTACTTGAAGAGTTCAATGGCAAAAACAGATATTTCCATTTTGAAAAATTGTCAAAAAAGTATTTTAATTTTTGTTACTACATACATAATTAATTAAATAATGTGTATTGGATTTTATCAAGCAGGGGTGGAATACAATTTTGATATCAGTAAAATACATTTTGCTTTTGAAAACATCACTTCACAAAGACTTGACTGCAAGCCTTCGATGACATTTTAAAATGGCACTTATCTGTTTTTGCAAATGAACTCATTCTATTTCTAGTCATAGGTTACAGTTTCCTGTTTATATGCGCCATTTTGAGCACTTTTCACCATTCAAAAGATAGAATATTGTGAATTGGCCTGTCAAGAGTGCACATTTTTTATCACTTTGAAACATGTGGAAACCAAAAAATGGTGGCAATTCCTGAATTTGTACAACATAAAAGTACACAGTCATAGTGCTTGTCCTATTGCTGTTTTCATGTGGTCTTCGGTGCTTGGATTTCCAAAATTAGAAGTCAGTGTTTTGACTTGTTGCTTTTATCTTGGAAGGGGGGGTATTGATGAATAATAAACTCACTGTTTAACAGCATTTAATAGAGCAAACCAGTAAGATTTGTCATTACTTTTTTACTTTGTCTGTAGCTAACATTACATTTCTGATTAATTATACAATACTGTCAGGTCGTTCTTGCGCAGATTTGTTCCTCTTATTGTGAAATGGACAATCACATGTAAACCCCTGTAGCAGATGTTTAAGATAAAGATTTTTGTCCATTTCCACAGCAGCTGACAACAAGTGTGGAAGTGGAATGATTGATATCAGTCTATCTCTATTCAAAGAAGATGCACTTTTGCACTCTTCCTGCCACCACTGCAGATCAGCATTGCACATGTCGCCTTATGGGAGTCATCTTGTTCGTTTTAAGCCATTTCAAGTCAGATCAACACTGTAATGGGGCTTGAATGGGTTTTCCACTGTTTCTGGACGTCTTTCACCCGTCAGTTTGTGATAAAATGCAAAATTAACCTGCATTTCAGGTCAGATCTGCTGCACGGATCAAGACGGAAAAGAAAATCTGAACAAACATCATTCACTCAACAAGTCCTGATGCTTTCAATGAATCGAATCACGTTTGAGATGTTTTAGCGACGGACAGGGGCGCAATCACGATGTTTACCAGCGTTTTCCTGCACAAAAACGTCTCTTTAGCGCCGTGTACTGCTTTACACTGCGGAGGTATGTTTGTACAAGCATGCATGGATACTCATTTCCTCCACAGCTTTATTTACACAGCCTGTATATTTAGATAGAATTTCCATATTGACACGTTTATTGCACATGTAGCTCTTTATGCAAGTACAATAAAACACATTGTTCACCCTTTAACATGAGCGTACAAAATAAACCTATGATAATGCTAATTTATCCAGAGACAAATTCCCAGGTTCCCTTGAGGCGCATCGGCCTTCTTCCTTTTCCTTTTCTGTCCAAGAGCAATACAGCTGCTCTTCTCTCAGGGAAATTCACAGACTGAAATAAACGGTGTATTGTGTATTGTGTATTGCAGAGCCAAGGTTAAAAATAAGTCGATTTAACCCCTCTCTGATAAAGCCAGTGTCAATCTAGTAACGTGAGACATTTTATTTGCCACATGTTCTGATAATTACAGCGTATCTTCACCCTAACGATCTCTTCCTGTTGAGTTACAGCAAAGGTCGTCTAAATGGGAGAGCAGAAAACGAGAGAAAACATGCCAGAGGTGATTCATTCATGTCTGCGATGGTGATTTGGGTGAATCTGCTGCGGTCGTTATACTCCGGTACATATCTCAAGCTCAACCCGTTTAGCCCCGACAATCCTCTGCGCGAGAAAAGTGTAGGCAAAAGACGCAAGGGAGCAGTGAAGAAGTGGGACCTCCATCAAGGGTTTAGACATATGGTTAAATATTAGGGGCATTATGGTTTGCTGGAGGAGGGCATGAGATATTCTTTTTGATTGAAGATAGCAATCTAAGCAATCTCCTGGAGACAAGCTGCAAATCAAGTACTTTTTGGGCAATAAAAACTTGCTTAAAGACTGTATTTTTTTTAATTTACTCTAGTTAAGATAAATCCTCTTTACATCACACATTGTTTGATAGAAGCAACTTCATGGAAAGATATTGGGTTTGTGATGTATAATCTGTGCATATTATAAACGCGCTTTGTTAGAAAAGAACTAGTGCTTACCAGGGTCACCTCTTTTCAGCCAATCAGGCATATCGTACACTATGAATCATGGGAAAATAACTTCTTGACACTGTCCCAGACATGTGATTCTCTGCCATGGTGCAGTTTCAAAAGAGCTAAAAGTTAAAAGTAAGGAGAGTGAGAGGAACGATATGGAAACAACTGCATAAGACTATTACAGACAGTCGTTTCTGAGTCATGGTGCAATATTGAATGAAAGGAAGGACAATGTGGGCGGGGCTAATTGTTCCAACAAAACATGTTCCTCTGTCATGGTTTAAAATCAGGTACAGGCCCTTTAACTAGAAAACTTACATAGGTCACCTTTAAAGTCTGGTTCTCATGTTGTTTTAACTATGACTTAGTTTGATGGGAGGGAACCTGTGCTAAATATTTATTATAGTTTTACATTTGCAGTTTGTGAAGATTTTTTTAATCCCTCTGTGATGTCATCAAAAAGCAACACACCATTGAAAATACAATTTACAGACACTGACACATTTGTTGTCAGTTTAAATGGTCATTCAACAAATTAAAGGTGTTATCAGGTATTATTTATTGTCAAATCATAACTATTGTGTAATTTATATGGATTATAGCCCTTGTTTTCAAAACGGTTGCTAGGTAACTGTTGTGAAATTACTTCACTACGTTTTAGTGAAATGTGTCATCTAACCTGCCATATTGACTTTAAACATTTGTAAATATGTTTTTTTGCTGAATATTATTGTAGTAGTTTACGTAAATCTGTTTGTGTGGCTGTTCTGTGAGTTGTGGAAACAACTAAAACTTCACTAGCAAGGACCACAACCTCAAGCTTGGATGCAGAAGTTTATTGGCGATCAAGAACGATAAAATGCATGAGAGTAGATGATAAATGCCGCTTTGGGGCTTCTAGCGATGAGGGCAGCAGGCTTCCGGGCCTCGATACCCCCTGACTAAAGGATAAGACAGGACAATTAGAAGAGGGTGGGAGGGAGGGGCACGAAATTACGAACACTGGTGTGTGTGACCGGGAAGCTTAAATAGAGTAGTCACCGGAAGGGCCGTGGATGAGGTGTGGTCCTGCTCCCGAACTTTAGATAACAGACTTATCTCCATATGGGAAAATACTGTAAAATAATGTTATAGTGTTGAAATAATGCATTGGGGGAAAGAGAAACAGACAAATCACAATAAGATTGGAATGACCCAAAACAAGTCTACGGGTAAACAAAGGCAGGGTAGTTTCAGTATAAAGTCTCTCAGACCAACTCCAGAGTTTCAAGTTCACTCTTTCATTGCTACTTTTTTTTTTTTTTTTTGCAAAGTTGCTTGTAAATTTTGAGACTTGTGGGTTGTGGTTTTCTGAGGTTGTCCCTGAGTCACACTTTGACGTCATAAATGAGGAGAATTTTAGCCTTTTTCAGACCTATTTCACGATAATGGACCCAGTAATGACTGAAATACAGTCTGTTAACAGCTAATGAATGTTTTGAGGTAGTTGTCAACGCTCATCTCATCAGTGCCAGGTCTGTGGCACTGCACAATGTTTAACTAGTTGCTTATTTTATTTGCATTATATCCATTGTGACGCTGAAGTCACCTTTTTTAAACTGGCATCCCTGACCAAGTCCTTCAGATTGAAAATGACTGTCAGATGGAAGTCAAAATGTCTTGATTTTAAAAACATACCACCCCAAACATACTAAGTTTTTTCTACTCCAATTAGCATTTGATTGGCTTGGTTTCCCCCTTGACTAAGATGAGAGGACACTGATGTAAACAGGCAGCAAATTACACCATAAACCACCATTTCTGTTCAAAGAGATATTTTCTTTTTTCATAAACTACCCTCCTTCACACCTTTTTCAAACAATTTCTTCCCTGCTTAAAATCTGCTCCTCACAGACCTCAAATGATGAAGATGGACATATTATCCATCATTATTACAATTTGTTGTAATCCCTCATGCAACACGACATTCCTGTTTACTTTAAACCTGGCAATACTTTAAGACAGAAACTAAAGTCAGACAGAATCCACCCAAAGGACAAGACACCCACACAAAAACAGCAATGTGGTGTATTAGACAGAACGCAGTGAGGACGGCTGCAAAGAACGGTACATAGTATAGTAAACAGCCACTGCCTGTATCAGCACACCAGGCCGGCAAAGAGTGGAACCCAAAATGCAAAGAAGAGTAAAGGAATCCATTTTTGTGAAAAGAGAGAATTCTTCTCTTTAAACAGAAATGGTGGTCTAAGTTTAAATTTAGCAAAGGTTCATGACAGCCTTCTAACACCGTGGTCTAAATCAATGGACCAGTCATATGTTAATCAGTTACTCAACAGTGACGAGGATCTACATCTGACAATAGGACTGTTCACACGGCTAACACAGTAACAAGAGATTAGTTTCAGGTGAAACTAGGCAGAGTAAATAAAGACACCATTTACAAAGACCATTATCAGGGACTCCTCTCTGTGGGCGGGTCTTTCACAGATTATCATAGAGCAACATATTCACCTTATTCCGGAAATAACTTGGGTGCCGCCATCTTATTTCCGTTGTAATTTACATGGGACAGATGAGTTCAACAGAAAACAAGTTCTACCTGGATTAAAAAGCCATTTTCAAGCCGCCCAGGAAATCCGTGCGTTGCTGACTTGTTGTTGCACGTGAACATTAAACATTTTACACAAATCAATCTACTTTATACAACATTTTAGCGACAAGACTTTTCCCTCGTTCGCTTTTAGCTTTAACAGAGTTCTTGTCAAACAGAAGTGCATTTACAACAGAAGCACGTATCTGTGACAAAAAGAGGCAAAAGGGGGTGGGGCAGAATAAGGTGAATAAACCAGAATTCTCAAACTAGTTACACTGATTGAGAATGACTTTCAGATGGAAGTCGAAACATCTTGATTTTCAAAACTGCATCCAGATGACGACCTTTGAGACCTTTTCTATGACTTTGGTGTTTTGTTAATTTACTTCTACACCAGCCCGGGTACGACACTGCAGCCATACTTCTTTGTCCCGCCTCAGTGACCATCCAATCGAAGTGTCTTGCTCAAGTGCACGGCGATATGACTCGAGAACAGGACCTGAACTGCTTGTGGGACCTTCTGTCTGCCTCTCTGTCAGAGCTCGCAAGTTCCAAGACACTATAGTTTGCTTTATCATGGAAATAAATCAGCTAAAACACAGCTTGCGACGTTGAAACATGCTTGTTATTTTATCGCGTTTATCTGGGGATCCGTTCTGTAATACGACAAGTAATATGGCTTCTCTTTGCTATAATTCAACATGAGTATGAAGAAGAAAGCTCCATTAATTCGCTCATGTTTAGACAGTGGAAATGGGAGCTGTTCTTCACACACATGCAGAGAGATTCAGAGTTTTGGACCGCAGCCTGACAGGAAAATTTGTTACTTTTAATAGTTCAAGGTCCTGGGTTTAATGCATGGGAACATTATGGAGCTGCAACTGGCTTTTTACATTCAATTTTTGCTTCTGAAGCTAAAACTTGCTCATTTATGGAGTTGATGCTCAAGATAGTAAAGACTTCCTGGAGTTGAACCATAATTACTTTACTAGACATGTGCGAAAAGCATTAAAATGAATGATATCTAAACAGCGCGTCGTGATTTATTGCTTTAAGTCGCCTTTTATTGCTCGTCCTGTTTATAACGCTGATGAATCTTGATATATTTATCCATAATGTAAGCCTGTTTAAACCATAATGACATCATCGAATCTATCATATACTTGAGACTAAACGAAACGCAGGGGCAGCTTTTTGACTTTGCAAAGAGAAGAGATAGAAAGCAGAATACGCTCTTGTGCAGACAGGAGTGGGAGATTTGGTGCTTTTTATTTGCAGCCAAGCCGAATGGGGTTTGGGGTGAAGATTGATTGAGGACGTTTGAGGGAAAGCTTGATAGATGTTTTGGAGTTGATGTCGAGAGGGGCCAGATTGAGATGGTTTTGAGGTTATGACGAGGAAGTGAATGTTCTGTTTGGGAAGAATGATGTTAGAGCTGCCAGAGGACGATCGAAGTGGAAATGTAGAGAATTGAACTGGTATCTTCGACTTCAATTTCGACTCCTGCCATGGAGCAATCAATGGGTATCTCCAGAGTGTTCTTTTGGCACAATCTCTACCAACAATTAAGAACTGGGCTGACTTTCGATACATGGAGAAAAAAAAGTCGCATTCAGGCTTAACTTAAAAATTGACCAATTTGAAAGGCAAAATGGGACTTCTGTGTCAAACTAAAGGTGCCTTCATTCTCTTCAGATGTCTTTTGTCGTCCAGTTTACTTTAGTTTACTTTTTTCTTAATGTTATTGCTCTGGTCTTGTTCTATTGTTGTTTTACGTTTATTTTACGTTTCATGCCGCTGAAACATGTCAGGTAAATGAGCTCATAGCTTTATTTTACAGCTGTCTTATTAGAGGAAATTGACAAGTTAAAAGTTAATGTTTGTGTAATGTTTTATGAAAAATGAAAAAATACATTAAATAAAAGACCTGACGATTGATCTGATTCATGTGAAAAAGTGTGATATAAACTTTATTACATTATTGCATTGTTTCATATCGTGAAATATCGTGATAATGTATCTTCAGAAGTCTCAATAATATCGTCGGCTGTCACAATATATCAAATGTCAACCCTCTTAAATGCTTTGTTTTGTTGCTAAAAATAACAGAGGGAACTACACAGACCATGATCCTTTGCTCCATTCCAGTACAGACATAATCAAGCTTTATCTATTATTATTAAGCACTTTTATATTGTAAATCTATGGAATATAACATTAAGGAGTCATGTTAAAGGCTTGTCAAGGTATTGGAAGGAAGGAAAGAGTATCATAATTATAATTCAGACTAAGAAAAAGTTTTGTGGCCAATGTCAGTGAACAAAATTCATAGGAATGTGCTTTGGCGAAGGGTGCAACATGAAACAATGAGTAAAATATGACATAAAAGTAAAATGCATACAAAAATAAGTTACTAATAAAAACAGAAACGTTTGAAGTAAATGTACTGTATGGTCAGAAAACTAGCAGTGCAAATAGATAAATAAGTGTTGTTGAAATGATTTATCAAAGGGAAATTCTGTTAGCCTCTTCAAAATGCTGCAAATAATATCGTACCATGATTTGAATCAGATTTGCATATTGCTACATTACCATTTCCTTATTCCCTTTAAGATTTAGTGAAAGAGGAAATGAGGCTGTTAGTGCTGGAGAAATACAGAGAAGAATCGTATTTCCCTGCACAGAGAAACGGACCATATTCCAAAACTGTTGCACAATATGTAGTGAAATCGTTTGTTTGTGCGTGGGTGACCATGGCAACAAGGAAACAAAGAAGGAAATACATATAGTTTTCTATGATCTTACTTTACTGAAAATCCCGGATGCCAAAACCTGAATTATCCGATTTGTCCAGTTTTGAAACCGTGAAAAGGAAAAAGGTTGTTGAGTTTAAACTGTTGGATGTAGCCCCAACTTTATCAAGCTCTCACAAACTCTTACACCTGATTGTGCAAGTGAATGAGCACAATACTCCAATTTTGAACTCAATTTTGAGACTAAGGAAAAGGCTCGATACTGATTTTGAGTCTACAATCCCCGTTTTTTAGATAATGGAGGTTATGCAGGTGACATCACATCATTCTGGGTTTCAGGATTCGTGTAAAAGCTCAAAACACAACCAATATGTGAAAAAGATGCTAAATATAAAAGTCTACAATATTTAGGTTTTACTTCAGATCTAAAATCAGAAAATCAAGTAAACCAGATAAACAACAGGAACACTGCAGCTAACACTCACATTTATCACTGATACAGATTCAGGATCACACAAAGTTGAACTCATTACCTTTCTGTGCTTAAATAACATGTTTCTGACTCAGAGTGTTGAGAAAATTAATCAAATGAAGCCGCAGAAAGTGGAGAAACAACATTTTATTAGTTGCGCTGCCTATAATTCTGCCACTCAGATCAGAAGGTTGATGAGCATTTTTTGGATAAAAGAATGTCTCAACCTGACCTCTATGAATCTATCATTTTCAACTCAAAGAATACTATTTTCTTTGTTTCCATGTGGTCTATTCTACTTCTGACAAAGCTCAAGAGGATCATTCTAAACTGGAAATGAAAGGTAAAATGTTTCTTATCGATGCCTACTTAAATGAGTATGATAGTTTTAGCATAGTTCTGATAGTTTTAGCATCGATTAGTCTGTGATTACCAATACTTTCGACAACCGTTATGTAAATGACCAAGAAATGTGACATCACCAAACAGACTCTTTCTTCCAGGTTCTGCCACACGCTCGTCTCTTTGGAGTATGGACGTGACAAACTAACGATAATATTGTTCATCATCATAAAAAAGGTTGACAACAATCCTTAGAGATGCATTTAATACAATTGTGGAAATCACCAACGAAAATAAAAATTGCAATTGTAACACCAGATTGTGCAAAAAAGCTACTATTCTTTTTTGGATCCAAGTTGTTTAGGAAAATTCAATTACAGTTGTTTTAATATGGAACGTAATATCAAATGTGATAAATATGAATATCCATAACGTTTTAAAACTGACACAATTATTTTGGCCATCTTTATATTGTTTTTGGTTTTCCTGGAATTCCACAGAGCAATGTTTAAACTTGTATGTTGTATTTATTCAAAACAGCCAGAATAAATACAACATATAACCAGAATTCACCAAAAACGTATAACTCGTCCTCACCGAATACAACAATAGCTGGCGTTTACTCTCATTTATTCATTATTTATTGGTAGAACCTCTTCCCAGTTCTACTAATAAACAATGCCGTGTGGGAAAATCCATTCTGATTTTAAGCCGGACAGGAGCGCTGCAGTACGATTGGAAAACATCTTGACAAATGCAGTAGCTGTTTTGCCCACTTTTGTTCCCCACCTCAGATGACACCATGGAAGATTCATTATTCCCGCTGACTCAATGCTCCGGGAACCGTGAAGTCCAGGGAGAGAATTTGCCAAAACAACTGCAAACATGAGTCAGATCTGTTGCCCTCGCAAGTTTACAATAAATTTACAATATCCGAGGCCTGAAACATTTTGAAACGCAGCAGAAGTGAATAAATCTACGAAGCAATGTGCCAACTTGAAACAAAGACGATGGAAGATGACATTCTTTAGTTTCTTATACTTGATTGATACTGTATGCTTTAAGCTTTTACAGAACTCAAATTAGTTTCAGCCAAGAAGGAAAAGTCAAGTTCAAATTCACAGTTTTGTCTGTTTTATGATACGTCTGTAAGCTACGCATTTCTTGTGAACTTCAATTTTACGGTTAGAAATAAACAACTAAAAGCGCATACGTCTTAACTGCAATTAACAATCATTTTTCTGTTCGATTAGTCTAGGGATTATGTTTTTGATTAATCGATTGATTGTTTAGAACGCAAAAATCACATGAGGAAAATAATTTTTACAAAATTTGACCCAGATGAAGCTGAAGTGAAGCCGTTTGAGGATCCTGGTTTAGTACATTTATGAAGAAAAGAGTCAAATACACTGAACACATTACACATTTCCCGTGTCATTTTCATCAAATTGTGGCTCAATTTGAGTCATAAAACATCCTCTCTTGGTTCATGGCATGTTTGGGAACTTATTTATAGACCGGTTAACGATTATTCCAGTGGTTCTCAAACTTTTTACCCCAAGTACCACCAAAGAAAAGATCGATATCAGGACTATTTCAGGTCTAAATTAGGGATAAGCCAGGTCTTAAGTAGGAACACACCATTGCCACAGTAGTTTTAACAAGAAATGTACTAAAGGAAGGGCAAAACATGTGAAAAAAATGTACTCTAAATGAAGTTAGCATTTGTGTCAGCAGGTGTCCACGTACCACCAGAAGAAAGTACCACAGTGTTTGAGGAACACTGGATTATTTGATTACTAAATTAGTTGACGATTATTTCAGTAAGGGGTGCACGGTGGCAGAGCGGCTAGAGCTTCTGCCTCTCAATAAGGAGATCGTGGGTTCAAATCCCAGACCACCCCAACATCGTGGTTTCGAATTCTGAACCACCCCAACATCACACGATCTCTCTGGGTGGAGTCTGCATGTCCTCCCCGTGTTACCGTGGGTTCTCTCCGGGTTCTCCGGCTTCCTCCCACCGTCCAAAGACATGACTGTGTAGGTTAATTGAGAACTCTAAATTGTCCCTAGAGAATGAATGTGAGAGTGAATGGTTGTCTGTCCTTGTCTCTGTCTCTCTGTGTCAGCCCTGCGACGAGTTGGCCACTGTCCAGGGTGTACCCCGCCTAAGGCCCAAAGTCACTGGGATAGGCTCCAGTCACCCGCGACCCCTAACGGGAATAAGCGGTAGAAAATGAATGAATGAATGAATGAATGAATGAATTTGTTGCGATTAATTGTTACATTAAACCTGGTATAACTAACATGTTACTTGTAAAGTTTTAAGTTACTTTTCAGTTGCAGTTTTAAACAATTATTCACAATTATTGACAACAGTAATAATCACATTGTCAAATAAGGTGTTTTTCAACCTTTCTTGAGCTGCGTCACACTATTTAAATTTGGAATGATGCCTGTGCCACTATCTGGTTGTTTAAATCTGACAATAGAGCAGTTGTGCTTTCATTTTTGGATCAGAGGTTTGCTCAGGACACTCCAAACCATTAAATCATTTTATTAAACCCATATGAGAATCTGTTAACTCCAATTTTTCAAGGCACACCTGGCAATACCTCGAGACAAAATCAAAGGTCTAATACATGATACTTTCTTTAATACGTGATCAGCTTCATGAAACTGAACTTTTTGAATGATAAAATAAATGTAATGTAACATAAACAACCAGACAAAAAGCACTACAGGTTTACATTTTAGTGAATAGATGTTTAACCGCAATTACTTATTTTTGCTTGCAAATTCTCACAATTATTATTTTTTAGTTTGTCCGACTATTTTGATCTGAATAATCCCAATGTCAGACTAAGCAGTTCAACATTCCTACTCTATTGGTGTTGATTGTTTTATCTTTGGCAGTTGGTTCATTCAAACAAACAAAATGAAGTGCAGACTAAACGTTAACAAAGTTCAGATGTGAAACTCACTGTTCTATATTTAATAAAGCCTTCAGTAAGAGCTTCCATCTTGTCAGAACAGTATTAGCGTCAGTGGAGTCTGGGATCTGTGTGGTAGACCTCAGAGGAACAGTCTTAAACCCGAGCACTCACACAAATACAGTACATTGTGTAGAGACCGAGAGATTAGAGAAAGTTTCCATTCAGATATTTCAGTTTTCTGTCCTTTTTGTTTTTCTCTGTTTTGGGCAGCACTTACTCAACTGCCATTTTTACAGTTTTTAATCATCCAACGGAGTATATTAAACTTATATAAAACATGTAGCCAACATTTAATATCTCAGCTGAGAGGCAAACGATTGATAAAGTCTATTTTATGTGTCAAAGCAAAAATGTTAGGAGTCCCTGGTTTCAAAGACTTACGATTACATTCAGTCTTATTAATCTGAATCAAAAGGCCTGTACCTCACTTTCACGAATAACGCCTTTTACTCCATGTACAGCATTTCTGGGAAATAAAAAGAAAATTAATGATGTCATCGATACACTGCAGAAGGAATTCTGTTGGATGACAATCAACTCCAGAGACTGAAGTTTTACCCAATAAGAGACAGTCATTGTTTGCTGTTGTTTGCTTTTGTCGATTGGTGATTTTATTAGTAGTAGATTATTGTTGTTATTGTTGTTTGCTGTTGTTTGTTGTTGTGATATATGGTGTTCTTATTGATGATGGTTGTTGTTGTTTGCTGTTGTCATTTCTTGTTGATGATTGATGATTGTTGTTGTTGTTTGCGGTTTTTTGTTGTTGTCATATGTTGTTGTTGTTGTTGATGGTTGTTGTTTGCTGTTGTCATTTGTTGTTAATGATTGCTATTGTTTGGTGTTGTCATTGATGATGTTGTTGTCTGCTGATGTTATTTTGTGTTCTTATTTGTTGTTGATGTTGATGATAGTTGTTATTGGTTTTCTGTTTTTATTATTTGTTGACATCCATTTGTGTTGTTATTTGCTGTCGTCGATGATGGTCGTTCTTGTTGTTGCATTTTTGTTAACGATAATTGCAAAGAGGTGGGTCTTTAGTAAATATTAACAATCGTCAGGAGACTGTGCCGTTCTAATATTTAGTGACAGACTGTTCCACAACTTGGGAGCGGCCACAGAAAAAGCTCGGTCACCACGAGTCTTGAGACGAGTTCTTGGGACATTTAAAAGGAACTGATTTGTGGCCCTCGTTTGACCTTTGACCTTGTTGCTGTTGACACAGTTGTTTCTCTGTCATGGTTCAACATCAGGGTGAGAGAAAGTGAAAGTGCCTGGGCAGAGTTAACAGTTCATTCTCAAACATGTTCTTCACTCGTGGCTCAAAATCAAGTGCAGATCCTTTAATTTCATTCATTGCTCTGGTTTTCCATTTATGGTCATAGTTTTTCTCTGTCTTGATTAAACCCAGGTTCACTCAGAGTAAAATAGTGATTGTCAGCTTGGAAAACAATAAATTATAGCATTGCTGAACTTCAATAAGCCCTACCATATTGTGAGCCTGGCATAGCATTAAATCTACAGCGCCGGATAAGAACTTAATTAAAGTTTAGCATAATCCTGCAGCTTGGTTCACTTTGTCACTCTCACACATCGCAAATTGTCTTTTATGGTGTGGTGAGGTTAGGATTTCAGGGCTGAAACGTAGCAAGATGGATGGCACAGACAGAGCGGGCTTTATAGTGGTTCAGATAAAGAATCGATTCAGCTTTGGAGCGAGAAAATAATTAGGAAAATATGCAAAAGGTTTCCCCCGACAGACACAGATGGTGCTTTGTGAAGTTTTGGCATATTGACGCTCCATGAAAGATTGCTCTCATTGCGGGGCCCGGCATTTATGACAGCAATTAAATATGGGAAATCATTTGATGCAAACCATGGACACATAGATCTTTCATTTTGGGGTGTTGACATGTTCATTTGATGTGCTTTGAGGTACAAAATGGGTTGCCGAGAATAAAATGATGCCAATGGAGAATTTATGAGCCATCCAGGGCAAAGAACTCCCACATAAAAGTGTTAGAAATCTGAAATCTACTTCCTCCTCAAGCTCTGTAACAACTTTTATGACGAAGTGGAGAAGTTACAGCCTCTACAATAGCAGCTCCACTGTGGCATTTTTACACAGACAGAACCAGATGTGAACCTGGAAAATAAGTCCTCCCTTCCTCCGCTCGGCAGCCCCCACGCAACCTCCCCCTTAATCCTTTATTATTTTGACTGATGTCTAGAATGATGACTCACTATTTGAATAACCAGGCGGTGATACTGACAACAACATGGACAACTGTAAAGAGGTTCAATCCCTTTAAATTTGATAGAAACGTTTATTTGGAAGATTTAAGGACTAAAACGGACCACACAAGAGGACAAGAGCGAGCTGAGAATTATGATTGAACATGCAAGTTTCCACAACATTGAGATAGGGATTGCATCATCACTCATCTAATAATGTTTGGTAGAGTAATCAGATTAAGTTCATTAGGTCTTCTGTTATTATTCATGGATTCGGTAGCACTTTATAATAGCTACACCTTATTTTGCCTTCAACAAAGCATTAACAAAGACTTAAGCATAATAATGAATGTAATTAAGGTTAGTGTTAGGGTTAGGAATTAAGGGTTAGAGTATTAGCTGAATAGTTACTAAGCCCAATTATTCTTAATAAACTAGTGGTTCACCGTGAATACAGTCTTTGTTCAAGTGTAGTTATTATAAAGTGATACAAGGATTCTTATGAACAGATGTTTTTATCATACCTTGACAGTTTTGGCTGCTCTCTGTCGTCTCTCTGAAAACTGTCATTGGTGTTAGTGTGATGTGTCTTGTCAGCTGATTTGTTGAGCCACTGAGTGCCAAACCCACAGGACAGCTTAAGTCTCAGACCATTCCAAGAGGAAAAAACGTCTCACAGACTGGGACAACGCTAAGGTCATAGACACAGACAGCAACAAGTACCGCTCCAACAAACTTAGTTTCGTCTTCTTTTGATACATCTGTGGCAGTACGGGTTTCTGTCATCGTAAATAATATCCAGCAGGTGGCGCTTTAGACAATAAAAGCCTCTCTCAAGCTCTTCTTCGTTCTCTGACCCGTGCATTTCTACTTCCGGTCCGATGTGTACGCCCGTCTTCTGCTGCGCCAGGTAGCTATTCACTCTGGTTGTTCCCCAAATCTTACAAATGTCAGTTGTTAAGTAACGCTTGTATTATTTGTAGTTCCGCGGTGTGGCTCTTTGCCCCATGATGCACTGCTTCTGTTGTCCTGTGCTTTGGTGGCTGGCTTGCCTTTTGACGCTGGGGTCCGAGTGTGTCGTAGCCGGCTATGACCCCGTCAGCCATCACCTGTCATGGGTGCAACAAGCCTTCACATGAAGTACGTTCTACCTGTAGTGCAGCGCGATTGAAGTGACGTTTTGTGTTCTGAGATAATGTATGTATGTTGTATGTTCATATTCAGGCTGAGATGTTGAGACGGCTCATCGCTGCCTTGCCCTACAGTCTCTTGCCTCAGACTGGTCTCCTACCTGTTGTTGAAGATGGTTTTTATTTTTATTCATATAATGTCATGAATCAAGGAATAAACTTAACGAAACACTTATTTAATACCTTATTGTAACTAAATGGAATTTGCCTCCTTTTATCAATTTAAACAAACCTGTGTGCTTTATTGTTAATATGGTCCTGGACCCATTAATGTCCAGGTGGCGTTGTTGCGTCTTTTAAAAGTGACTAAAGTTATATTTAATTAAATTTACAAGTAAGATCCCGCCCACACTGCCATACATCCACAAATGTAGGTTACTTTTAAAGACAATAAACCAGGACATGTAGTTACTTTGCTGACATGTTATGTTTGCTGGCTGCTATCTGCGAGCCATTTTCAGATACATGTCAACAAGTATCATAGTTTGGAGCAGGAAGGCCATCCATTGAGATATACAAACACGCCCACCAGACTGTAAACCAGGATGAAGGGGCATAACCACTCTCTCACACCTGGGATACAATTCTGCAGAAGTCGGACTGCTGCTCCAAAAACTGTGCCAAAACTTGTCTTAAACCAGCTGAGCAAACACATCAGTGACACTTCTGAGGAATGAGGCGGAGAGCAGCTGAAACGGTCAAAAACTCTGAGAAAAACTCTAAAAACAGAGGAGAAACTATTATAGGTCAGTATAAGCCAATGGATATTTTCATTTCATATTTCATTTGGCATCACTCTATTTCTTGTCCAGCAGCTGAGGGAGTTGATCAACAGCTCTTTTGTTTAGTTCTTGAAATAATTTGGCTCTATGGAGCTCTATGGAAACTCTATGGAAATGTAGCCTGCTTGCAACAAAGATGGCAGATAGTGTCAAAAATTTTCAATTTATTACGTTTGGGCTGTGCAATGAATCATATTTATAATTGTGATTTCATTTATGACTCTGCTCAATTACAAAAATGCTGTAATCGTAAATACAATGAATGGCCTTCTGTTCAGAATTATGAGTGCACGCCTTTTGTCACTTAAAACCTGGAGTAAAGGCACTTTTCTAAAATATTTGTAATAAAATATATTTTCTGCACAGAATCATTTTCACAATTTAAAAGTAACTGATCTAAATAATTGGGCGCCACACAATCATGATTATGGTTTTGTAGATCCCAAATGATTCACTCCAAATAATGTCAATGCTCTTACGCTGAAATTTAAGCTACATTTTAAGTTTAACAATTGAGCTCGTCTGGGAATTTCTGGGGAAAAAACTGCATTTATATAATACTCCCCACACAGTTGCAGATACAATTGCTCTATGCATTGACTATTTCTAAACCTACTCCCCATGCATCATTCATCTCTTAGGTTCAGTTTTGGATTGAAAAGTCAGGCAAACACTTCACCCAGCTATTTCAAATCAACAGCACTTGAGTCTTGGTTTAAAAATCCACTTCTCTGTGCCAATTTTGAACTCTGAAGATACTCTTAAACTACTTTACAGATGCCTGTCCGATCAGAGAATAGCTCAGAAGTCTATATGACAGGTTAGACAACACAAATTTAACTAAACATTTTGCCTATTTGTCCCCAGTTTGATATTTTTTGTAAAGTTTATCATTGTATTTCCTGGTTGCAACAAATATGACATAGATAAAGATAATTCCAAAGCTGTTGCCTAGCAACCCTACTGTAGAGCCAAAATCTACAAAAATTACACAAAAGTTATGATTTGGCAAACAACAATACCTGATAACACCTTTATTTTACAGAATGACAATTTAAACTGTCAGAAAAATGTCTGTTGAGTATAAATAGTCTCTGTATTTTCGATGGGCGTGTCGCTTTTTGATGACATCACAGAGGGATTCAATCTGTTTTAGAGCTCAGTGCTACTTCCTGTGATTTTAAACCTTTATTTTCCAAAATGTCTTCATAAACTGCAACTTCACAAATTCACAGGTGCCCCTCCACTAAACGAAGTCATAATTAGAAAAACATTAGAATCTGTCATATGGACTTTAAACAAAAGAAATCCAACAGAAAACACAAATCTATCTAACTCCAAAAACCAACCATTCAAACAACAAATCCTGCATTTCTGTGTGCAGTTTGTGGCCACATGTTTCTGAAGCTGGAGTTGCATTCTTGTGTGATTGCTCACCTTTGTGACCGCAGTCCAGCACCGGTCTGGGGAACATATACGTGTGGCACATCGACGTAGCATCCATTTTGGGCCGACTCGTGGGTTTCGTCCGCCCCCCTCCGCCGTGTCCGCCCTGCTCTCCGCCGCCCGGCTTCCTATCCACGCACAGCGAATCCACGTCCACCTTCTTCAGCTTCTGCCCCTTCAGTGACAGCGGTTCGGCACACTTGGCGTAGTTCCCCAGGTTGCGGTTGCTGGGAACTTGTATGGTCCTGATGAGGCTGTCCAGGGAGCATTGACAGTGCCAGGGGTTGTCGTAGATGCGGAGGTAGCTGAGGCGGGGCAGGGGCAGCAGGACTTCCTCGGAGGCGGTTTTGAGGCCGTTGTGTTGCAGCAGCAGAGTGGTGAGCTGGGACAGGCCGCTGAAGGCTCGCTCCTCCACCATCGAGATGTCGTTCTGCTGCAGGTCCAGACTCTTGAGCTGCGTGAACTGGGAGAACATGTTGTCGCGCAAAACCTGAGGAGGGAAATATAACAACTTCAGCTAAACGAAACGACAGAAATCCTAAATACTAGCACAAGTAAACGATGAATTATGAATGATACCTTTAAGCTGAATTATTACTTGTCTAATCTACAGTGGATGTCTGTTAGAACACATATTACACTACTTTTTTTTTTTTTTTTTTCATTAGTCAACTAGCCAAATGATTATGTACATTTAGACTTTTTAAATACATTATCAGCCAAATAAATGTTGAAATGTGGTGAGTGAAGGCTTCTAGATAGAGAATATTTTTTAATAAAGTGTAATACTGATGAACATTTTTTTGACATTTTTAATCAAATAACGTTGCTGAGTCTGTATAACTCAATTAACTACAATGATTATCCATTATTGTAGTAATTTATAAAACATGTATATTATAGTATATCCGCTATTAATCGAAAATTTTGCAGCCCTAATTGGGTACCACTTTATAATGACTCCACTTATTCATGCCTTAACAAAGCATTAACAAATTGAATTTGATTCAAATTCAAAATTAATTTACTAAGAATTATTCAGGCTTAGCAGATGCTTAATTTAGGGTAATTTAAGGTTAGAAGTTAGGGTTAATGCCTGAAACATTCTTGATGAATGAATTAAAACTATGTTCAAGCTTTATAAGTATTATGAATAATTGTAATGTCAGAAAGTAAATTGCAGAACACACAACTTGCACTAAAGTTGTAAATATGACAATTCAATTTTCAATTCAATTTATTTTTGTAGAGCCAAAAAACACACCAGTGCAGTAGCACAACAGTATTACTGTTGTACACATATTTATCAAGTGCTTGATAAATTTAGTTTTTTAGTTAGCCTTTTTTTTTATATATATACATCGGACCATTGTACGTATAATAGTCCAATGAATGAAAGAAAAAGAAAAAGGATTTGATGGAGGCTAAGTGCTGAAACTTAAACTTAATTAAAACATTTTGGACATCTGCCACGTGAGTGTGCAATGTACGTTTTTAAGTTTTGACGTTACTGTTCCTACATTTGCACCTCTACAAGTATAATTGGGTGAGTGTTACCGTTTCATCTTCAAAGTTCATTTCCAGTCAATTATTCATGGCTTTCAGCTTCCTGTTATATGCACCATTTTGAGGACCTTTGACCATTGATAAGATAGAATAATTCTTTCGAATTGTTTATTGCTATGGCAACGCTGCTACTTTTTTATCACTCTGAAACCCATGGATAATACCTAAGATCAAATGTGTAAAAAAATATGGGTAACATGTAAACAAAAGAGCAGAAGAACAACCCAATAAGCTGCTGGGTCACTACTGCTAACTATAGCACTGCAATGTCAAATTACTTTTAAAAGAATGCTGAGTTTAGTATTTAGCATCTCAAATTCTCCGCTGCTCACATAGGCCATTAGGAAAATTCTTTGATGTGTAATCTCTATCGTCTTTATTTATTGTCCAGCAGCAAAGGATTGTCTGCCTCTTTCAACAACTTTGCAAAGGATTTCTCCGACAAGAGTGTGTTTGATGTGAGCCACATGTAAATGCTGCACAGATGTTAATGGATCAACAAAACAGAGAGCATCCGGGTGAGAGTCAGAGGCCTTAGACTGTAAAGAGGTAAACAGTGTCCTCCTGTAGAACATTTGTCAAGTACAACATGCAGATAATCACACTGTTGTTTTCATTCTTTTGACACTTGGGTTTTACGTTCAAAAAGTGTATAAAACTAAACTGTTAGTCACATGTATCGCTCACTTTCCTAATGTGGTCCCAGCATCCTAAAAATTCACCTCCATGAGTTTAGAAGCACTTTTGACCAGTCTCTGAGTCCAGCGTGGTAAAGCTAACAAACATTAGCATGCTAACACCGCACTTCCTGCTTCTTGGAGGATAAAACATGCTATAAACAGATGCAGAGTAAAAATTGTGGTCTCATTTTCACCTGAATGGATGCCTTTCCAATATATTTGTGCTGAAGAAACGCAGATTTGACTTTATTACATGCAAAAAATCCGGCACATGAACTAGTTCTGTTTTTCATGTTTCAAAACAGTAAAAATCAGGCACAGCCCCTTTAATTAGACACCTGACATTATGTGTGTAACTCATCAACTTTTGATTATCTCACCAAAATGTTTTATTTCATCGACACAGTTTCCTATATTTAAATAGAACAGTGGTTGTCTAAACATAGAATATTACCAGAATCTTGTTGGAGAAAATGTCAATCTCTTCCACCTGACATGAATTAAATTCATTTGCTGTAAGTGCTCACAAATGTCAGCTAATCAGTGTTATTCCATTGACCTAAAAGAGTTTTGGCCTGTGTTTCATGTGTTATTTGCAGCACAAACCTGGATCTTGTTGCGTGCCAGCAGTAGGTGGTGTATGTCGGTAGGCCAGTCCTGCATGACAGTGGTGAGCTGCCGGTCCTGACAGTCGAGGTACTTCTCTCCGGCCTCCTCGTACTCTTTACACTGTGGGGTCTGGCGTCTGTTCACTGCAGCTCTGCCTCGGCCCCGGACCCTGCCCCCCGCCGGCCCCTCGCCTGCCCCTGAGCGTCTGCGGGGCTCGGCCGACCGCAGCAGCAGGAGCAGCAGGAGGGCCGGAAGCACACGCATGGTGCTGCAGAGGCTTCTGGGTAAGCAGCACAGGAGAGGAGAAGTGAGTTACCTACACTTTAAAGAGGACATACATACAAAATCAACTTTAATGAGCTTTTAACCTTGTTACAACAGTGAGTCCTCATCATTAGTATACTCAGCTCTTGTTTTTGATTGATTCATGCATATTTGAATTAATCCTGTATTGCCCCGTAACTGAGGCTCAAGTTCTCAGAAATTTCCTGTTTTCATCCACCCCCTGTCCCTCCCAACATTCCTGTACTTAGTTGTGATTATTTAAAAAAATAAGACTTCGACTGACACATGTAGAGTTCTATAAATGTTATGCATAGCCATGTTTCAAAAATAAAAACATCAAAACGACAGCCCGCTGCTTCTTGTGAAATGTCACGATGGCTTATCAGTTTTGCAGTTTTGAACAGGAAGTCAATGAACCTGTTATTTTAAATCAACGTTGCAGTTTACAATGAACAATGAAAAATGTAAAATAATTATCTACATTCAGTATGTTATGGTTTAAAACTAAGTGCCCAAAAAAAGGCTAAGAACTATACTTTTTACTTACAGGTGCTTCATTCAACTTTCCTTCAAACTGCAAGAACTAGAAATATTATCCATTTATTTCTATAAAGCCGTACAGTTTTGCCTTTCTTGTATAGTGTTGCATTTTATTATCTTTACGCCTTTTTGCAGCTTAACTCTAGTATTTATTTATCCTTATTTATAATTGCATAGTTTCCTGCTGGTTTTGCTCTCTTCTTGCTCTCTTCAACATTGGAATTTCCCTACAGTGGGACAAATAAGGCTTAATTAAGCTCATCTTATGTATGTCCATAAATATGTATGTTATTGCAGCATACCATACTTCAACATGCTTATACTTTAATTTAACTTTAATTTGTTTACTCTGCAAATGTCAAAAACATTAATATTGCCTTTGTATTATTTTATATTTGCAGTTGTTGTTGTTTTTGGCCACATTGCTCACCTCTGGTCCTCGGGTCAACCTCAGCTGTCAGAGATCAGTGTGACGGGCGCTGCAGGCCGGTCACAGCTGTGGACAAGAGAAAAATGCGTTAATTTACAGGTTCTGAGCGTCCGCTTCATGTCCTAGTGGCGTGTCTAAACCTGCTGCTGACAACTGGGAGAACAGCCCTAAACATGCTGAACGTGTTAGAGAAAGTGGAGAGGAAACAAGGCAGAGGTGTTTGTCGAAGAGAGAGACATTTGTTGGGTGCGAACAAGTTTAAATGTGGTTAACACTTCAAAAACTGTCTTCCATTTAATGATAGTTGCAGTAGCACTGGATCTGTGTATTGGAAGAAACTAAATGTAGCCCAGTTATATTATCTTTCTTATATTGCGCAGCCTAAACACTAAGTTAACACTAAGTTAAAGGTGCACTCTGTAAATTTTCTGGTGGCGATTTAGTGGTTGTCTCCATGGAGGTGTTATTGCGTTGCCTGCAATGTTCCACAACTTATCTATCTTTGTGGAACCAAGCAGATGGCCAGGCAAAAGTTACAGGTCAGGGGTCTTATTCAACTTATTCCGCCCCGCCCACTTTTGACTGTTTTTACCACGAATCTGCACTTCCATTGTATTGGGTCTTCTGGTTTCACACAAATGGTGAGGAAGGGAAAAGTCTCACCACTAAAAAGGTATGTAAAGTAGATTGATTTGTGTATAATGTTTTATGTACATGTGCAACAACAATGCACCGATTTCCTGGGCGGCGTGAAAGCTGCTTTGTAGTGCTCCATGTAAACAGAAAAAAGATGGCAGCGCCCACGGCAACTTCGAGGGTAAGGTAAATAGAGTTTATGTAGAGACATTGGTTTATTCAAGCTTTTGTTTGGCTCAAATCAACTTTATGCAGTTAAATGTCAATTGAAAGTAGTTTCTCTGTTGTTGCGATTGTGCAGAGCTCAGTTAACTTGTTTGCTAACTGCAGTTGGAGATTTAGGACACTTCAACTTCTTCAACACTTGGAATGAAAGTCCCAAATACATAAACATATATTTTTTTAAAGCAAGATATGTTATAATTCCATATGTTCCAATTCCAAGAACAGCAGCATCTTAAAAGCTCAATATCTCAATCAAGACATGGCAGACTATCCACTAGAAAAGTTACACACTTCATCTTTAATAAATGCCAACCAATGTATCTCAATGTATGTTATACTATATTTCATATTCTTGAGTTTTACTCTCAGTGGAATCTGTCAAGCTACAGAGAGAACGTGTCGGCTGACTGACTGTAAAGATGACAGCATGATTTACATTTCCTTTCAGAAACAGCCAACATTGTCTGTGGACACAAAATCATAGCGTTCAAAGCCAAGGTCTGTGTCACTCATCTTAAAGCGGTGCAGTCAGATAAACAACATGACGGCACTGCTGTTTGTCTTCTCTGTCAACAATACAATGTTTAGTGAGCCACACATAAAAAGCCTTGAAACAAAATGCACTAAGTTTGCTAAACATACCTGAAAAGACCTATTAGTCGTCCTCCAGTAAAAAATGTAGTTCGGTGTTATTCTACTTTGAGTTCATTTTTGCTTTGATTGTAAAAAGAAATACTATTTGCAGCCATTATCTTTTGCAAACGCTTTCACAAAAACTCACAGCAACATCACAAAATTACCTGGATAACATGCCAGGCTTAATTATACAGAAACAAAAATATCAGGTAATCTAATTTAAACTTGATTGTGTTACCATTTTGTTAGTACGAGTATACGTAATGCTTCACACCAGAGTAGACAATGTGAATGAATCTGGCATTTGCTCTGTCTGTCTGTCTGTGTTTTATGACAAAATAAATGAGTCATGGGTCTCTGGTGTGAGCGAAGGCATAAAAGGTCTTCGGCTTTGCCAAGAAACACCACCTACACACATAGTTCGGTTCATATGTCTTGTGGGGACATTACATAGAGATACATTGACTTTTTTTTAAAGCTGAACCCAACTCAGTACTTCCCTAACCTTTACCTGACTGAACATTTCTAATCTTCAAAACGGGTGTGGTGTTGTAAACCTACTATATAGATATATATAGTAGTATATATACATAAGACTTAAGGAAAAATATTCAGCATTTTTTATATTGCTGTTAGCTATAAAACATGCTCTTGAGTGCCTTAAATTTGCCATCTCATGTTTTAAAACAAAAAAAAGTTTCTAATTCATTCTATGACCTGTGTTATCAGTCACTATGAAATGACACTTACTGAGTGCAACCAGCCAGCAGATGGCGCCAGCGCTATATATACAATCTAGTGACGTTAGCGCTGAAAAAACGTTATAGTGCAGATTTGCTGCAGCAGTTATCATGTTTAGACAGCAGAAATGCTCAGACGACGAGTCTGGCGATGATTTAAGGACTAAAAAAATGGAATATTCTCTGATAAGTGACGTATGAAGTCTGAAAATACGTTCGAAAATCCCGGAAGTTCAGCAGGAAGTGTGTTTGACGCTTGGAGGGGGGAGGATTTACAAATGAACATTCCTCAAAACAACATGAATGCAACTGAATGCTACTTCAGGTATGTTTTTGAGGATGGAACATTATTAGAACATGGTTTAAAACTCAAAAAGTCACTGTAGCAGAAAATGTGTCCTTTAATCAATTTTTGTTGTAATATAATTATGTCTGCAAGACTAAATACAATTACATGACATCTGATCTATTACCCTTTGAAATCATTATTAACATAACTGAGAATAATACATAACATAACATAATTGGCAACCATATTATATTAATTGATATTAATTCATTATTATATTAATTGTTAACAAAGACACTATTGATTTTAATTTGCAGTTGGTGTAATGTCTTATTGTAATACAGTGATCCCTCGCTATATCGCGCTTCATCTTTCACGGCTTCGCTGCTTCACGGATTTTTTTTTACAGTGCGGATATTTTTACAGTGCATTGTGCTCTGAATCCTGATTGGCTCAGGGGCTTTACTGTTGTCTAGAAATAAAATATTGACGCTGTACTGTATTGGTTTTTCACTTGTCAACAGTTTTCGTTTCTGTACATTCTGCCAACTTTACGTTTGCATTTTTTTCTCTGTGACAAAACCCACAATGTCGAAGAAACGCTCTGCGCCGACAACGTAGTGTTGTGAGATGTATGTCTAGCTCCTATTGGCAGATAGCTCTGTGTGTGACATAGTGGTACGTGAGTGAGAGAGGCTGCGTGCGCGCGGCCAATGCGCGCGTCAGAGAGTGAGTCGCGAAGTGAGCGGGTGTGAAAGTGTAGGTACCTGGGTGAGGACGGCGACCGGGGCTTAGCGAGGGTGTATTACAGTAAAATAAAGCCAAAACTCTGGAGCAACAAACTGAGGTCGTCATTGCACTCACACTACACTTTGGACAACCGTGGGGTTCAGAATAGGGAGTTAAACCCCGGAGGACGAGCGACCCTTCGGCCCTGGAGACGAGAATCTCCCCTGTGTCCTCCGACCACGGTCAGGGGACCGAGACAGGAATGGTTTAACGGGCGACAGACGCTACAGCGGAGCGGAGTCAGGACGAAGAGGCACAGACTGAAATACGCGAGTGACAATGTTTCCAACCTTGTATTACTATATTAAAATTATTGTTTTAAACTAATTTTGGGCTTTAAAACAGGTTTTGTTTTTTGGTTTCATTCCATAGTTCAGTATTGCATTGTAAAATAATAAAACTACTACTTCACGGATTTCACTTTTCGCGTGTTATGTTTGGAACGCAACTCCCGCGATAAACGAGGGATCACTGTACTACATTTTGAGATGTTTGTGATATTGGTCTTGTAGTTATTGCAAACACAACAGTACGGTTTCATAATATAAGCCAGTAGCTACGCAAAATGTCTTTAAATTAGCAAATTATTGCTAGGTGTAGCTGCAGTAACTAGGCTGCTAAATAACCATGAAATCCTAATCTGCTGAGTTAAGTAAATCACACACAGAATTATGTATTGGAGCCCAGTGAGAAGGTTTGTACATGGGGCCCAGAATTTGGTGCTACGGCCCTGTGAAAGTTTGTCTCTGTGTCTGACCCATCCTTCAACTTGTTCCACCAGGACGACTCGTCAGGACCAGTGACGTCAGGACAGTCCACCACACAGTTTCCCCTGATCTTGAGCCAGAATCTTGAGCCAGAGTCAGGACCTTGGTCATCATGAGTACCATGTTTGAAGTTTAGCACACACACACACGTCTTTTTTCAGGTTGATGGTATAAATCTATCCAAACAGAAGAGGAACATTATTCAGACTCACTTTCCACTCTGCCATCACCACAACAGAACAGAACACCAAATTAACCCATATCTTAAAGGGGACGTACCAAATGTTTTCACGTAAAAAGGTAAAATCTGTTTTGCCCCAGTAGATATTTTGTTAAAGCAGCTCATAGGGTAAACACGAGACCGCTGTGTACTGTCTGCTTCTAATTATAAAGTGTTTCATTCTCTGTGAAACAGGAAGTGCACTGTTAGCATGCTAGTTGTTTTTAGCTTTACAGTGACGTTAAACTCTGCTCTGGCCTCTGAAAGTTGTGAAAAGAGCTTGAGTGCATTAGATAAGTGAGCAAGAGTTAAAAATTAACTAGTTCTGTTTTTCATGCTTTTTGGTCTAGCACCTTTAAAGTCTATATGACGGTTCTCAATGTTTTTCTAATTAGGACTAATTATGATGGGATAGGACCTGTGGGAAATATTTATCATAGTTTTACATTTACAATTGCAGTTTGAGAAGAAATTTTGAAAAATGAACGTTTAAAATTACAGGAGGTTGTGCTGAGTTCTAAACAGAATCCCTCTGTGATGTCAGCAAAAACATATACACATACTATTGAAAATACAGGGGCAGTTTACAGACAACTGACACATTTTATGACAGTTTAAACAGGATTTCAATAAAAATAAAGGTGTTATCGGGTATTATTATTTGTCAAATCATAACTATAGTGTAATTCATATGGGTTTTAGCCCTGGTTTACAGTATGATTGCTATAGGTAACAGTTGTGAATTTTCTACCTATTAACCTTATTCTGTCCGCCCACTTTTGCCTCTTTTTGCCACAGATCCGCACTCCTGTAGTAAACGCACTTCCAGTTTGACGAGAACCCCGTTCATGTAAATGCCGAATGAGGGAAAGTCACAGTGCTAAAATATTATATAAAGTCGATTGATTTGTGTAAAATGTTTAATGTACACGATATCTGGGGCGGCCTGAAAACAGATTTTTACTCCGTGTAGAACTTATTTTCTGTTGAGCTCGTCTGCCCCATGTAAACTAATAGAACGGCGGGGGGGGGGGGGGTGGCGAAGCCCACGACAACTTTCGGAATAAGGTCAATATATTTGATGCCCAAAAAGGAATTACAATTATAAACATTACAAAAACTGTTAAACTGGGGATATATAGGCAAAATGTTTAGTCCAATTTTAAACATAATTGTGTTCACTACATTTTAGTATAATGTGTCATCTAATCTATCATGTACACTTTATGTCATTGATAGTATTCAAGAATTTACCTTATGAAGCATGATTTTTGGCCCTAAATGTAAAAGTCTGCATGAAGAGACTGCATACAGAGTCCCCACAGTGTGATGTCTGCCAGCTCACACACACAAGCCCGAGTGCACCAAACCGCAGCCTCCCAGTGTCTCTCCCACAGTGGAACAAGCCTGTCAATGCAGATGTTGCCGTTCCATTGTGCATGTATAACACTCAGGACATGTTAGCCGTGCGAGCAGATAGAAACAGCTGGGAATGTCTCGGCAGAGGGACGTACTTTCCAGTCTATTGAGAGCTGTCCAACTGTACAACTATCAATCACATCAAATAAAAGAGCGATTTACTCCATTGCTGCCGTTCCATCCAATAACACACAACCAGCGAGATATAACATGATCTGATGTATGAGCTTTAAAATCACGCCTCTTTGCGTTTTCTATGTTTCTGTTAAAGAATGGGATACTTTAAAGGTGCACAATTCATTTTTTTGCTTGGAGTTGCTGTTGCTTTGCCTGGATTGTGTTCAAAATATTATCTTTCAAGCCTTTATTCCAATACAGGTGTTTTATTGCTCCAAAATACCTTTAAAAAGATGCATTCCTTCTTTGAGCGAGATCCTTCTCCACAGATCTGATGTGTAATTCCTAGTGGCATCACCTGCTGGTCTCCATGGAGATAGATAGATTTAAAGAAGACACTTAACACTGAACAATAACATAAGTAGATTATCATTTTAAATATTGTTAATTGTAAGCAGCGGTAGGTTTGTCATTTCTGAAAAGTGGCTTGGTGACATTTTAGAAACCTACAGGTCTCCCCTGGAAACTGAATTTTTTAAATAATCACAGCTATGTACAGGGATGTGGGCGGGGATAGGGGGTAGGTGGAAACAGGACTTTTCTGAGCACTTGAGCTTTAGTTGCAGGATGACAGAAGATTAGTCAAACATGTAGGAATCAATCAAAATACAACTAATGATGAAAAAATGCTGTTGAAACAAGATTAAAAGTTGATTTTGCAGAATATGTCCCCTTTAATGCCATACTGTGTGGAACATTCCTAGCAAAACATCTCCATGGAGACACTTCCTCCATAGTTACGTCCTGCACCTTTAAATGAGCCAATGTTTTGTCTGAATGGCGTATGCAGAGGGAAATGTTTTAGAGTGGTGTCCCTTTAAACAAACTGTGAACTATGAGGTGAAAAAAAGCCAAACTGAGTGGTTCCGTCTGCACTTTCTTAGAGTTGTATGCCATGGTTGTTTTACACAAAGTTGTCCCACACAACAATTTGAGCTAATGGTACCTATATAGTTGAGTTTATGGCCTCAGCATATAGTAAACACTCTCCACTGTGAAGCCGCATCCTCTTAAATGCACCTAATTTAGTTAAATGTTGGGTGCATGACAACTCCATGGAAAAACTGCCGCCCATAAAACCTCACCCTAATTATTTAATAAAAACTGGCACTGCCTCTGTAAGTGAGAATAGCTTGTCAACCAATTTTGATTTTGTTTTTTCTTTAAAGACTAATTCCAGTTTAATAAGACTACAACTGCTATACAATGTCTGTTGAAAAAATATTTTGAAATGTCACATCCACACCAAACGCAGGCTTTCATATGACACAACTGACAAGCATTTCCTACATGTAATTATTGTTGTATTAATCAATCTTGACTTAATTGCGTTTAAGTCATAGAACTATAATTAAACCTGGAAGATGAATCCAAAATGGCGCCCTGTTTATCCCTATGGAGAGTGCTCATAGGCGCATGACCCCAAAAAAGTTTCTTACTTCTGCATTTACTTCCTGATACGGAGGCTGCCATCTTTGCTCATTAAGGCTGCCATCTTTGCTTTACGTCAATCCCCCATGATGCTTTGAGCGACGTGAACGACCACGCAGCTTGCAAGTTTTTGTGTTAACGTTAGCTTGTGTGATTGTAATTGTGTTCTTCATGTTAGATCACGCATGAAAGCGTCTGAAATGAAATAAAATACAACTTACAGGTATCGCTAGTCGAGCCTTGTCCACGTGCTTCTGTTTGTATCGTCCGACGTGCTCGTTCACGTGACTCGCACATGTTTGCGGTGACGTCACTTTATATAAAAACAGTAATTTCTGCGATTTTAGAAACGGTAGAAAAGAACATTTTCTTCTATTTTATTTAAATACCGATAATAATTCAGTACTGTCTGCAATTATAATGTGCAATTTTAGAAAAAGGCTGCTTCCAAGAGGCTGCAGTACCTCACACGGCCACTAATCAATCTGGGACCACAGACAAAGGGGGCGTGGCTTATCCAGTTCATTTAATACATCCATGGTTTAAGTGAATAGTACATTGTTCACATATATTACTTTGCTTGAACAATATAAATTTTTCATTTTGATCGTTTTCTCTACATTTATCTTTGATTAGGAATGGCATAATGGGCCACAGCTTTTGTTAAAGGTGCTGTACCTTATTTTTACTGTTTTGAAACCTGAAAAACAGAACTAGTTCATGTGTCCAATTATTTGCATGTAATAAAGTAAAATCTGTTTTGCCCCAGGACAGATTCAGGTGAAAATGAGACCATAGCGCTTTCTCTGAATCTATTTGTAGAGTGAGAGAGTTTTATTCAACAAGAAGCAGGAGGTGCTCCGTTAGTATGCTAATGTTTGTTAGCTTTACCCGAGACAGCAGCTGGGGGTCAGAGACTCATAAGAAGTGCTTATAAACTCAATTTGGTGAATATTCTGAAACTAGGTGAGCGATACATGTGACTACTGTAAAGAGTTTAAAACAAACTAGTTCTGTATTGCATATTTCAAAACAGTAAAAATCAGGTACAGCCCAGGCTAAGGGTTCACTCAGTCTTGCACAGTCACCACATCAAAAGGGGGTCTTACCTGGAACTAAATCTGGACTAGAGCAGGGTTAAACCAGGACTACAAATCAAGTCCGCAGAGTGGGACTAAACTGGGCTCAAACCGGGACATTACTCATTCAGAAACAGGGAGCTTTGTTGAGTTAACTAAAATAAATCAATGCCAGATTCCCTGACTCACTTTCTTTTTTAAGATCTGTGTGCGTTTTGGTGTTCAGTGTCTTTATTTTCAATTGTTTGGACCACAGACTGCTGCTCAGATCCGGGCCACATCACAGCTGCGAAGACGGAAAAGTCCTTCTAAGAAAACTATCTCAGACCATAACAAAGCCACTGAGGCCGAAGCTCTCCATGTCGGACCCCTCCAGCTCCTCACATCAGCAACAGTTTAGGCCTTTGTAACTATAATATGCCACCCATTCTGTCCAGTCCATTAAAGTCAAATAAAAATGGTTGTCCAATGTAAACATCCCTCTGAGTGCTCTTCCACTGTTTTTCTTGTGAGTTCTATTTGAGAATACGAGACAGACCGTGGCATGCCGTGAGCCCAAAGCCAGTTCAAAGTTTGGTCTAGTTATGAAATGTGGCAGCAATATGTTTCAGTTTTGAGCTGGTGACATTTTTAGGGGAAAGTCGCATGGATTCCAGGAAAATGTCATGTTGCGTTAAAAGGAATGATTCTGCATGGCTAAATCACTTTCACCAATTTCACAAAATGGTTATGGAGAACACAGACCTCCATAATGTCCAGGCCAGACTCAAACTTTAATCACTGAGTTCAGGGAGAAATTAGTCTGAGATGTTATCTGTGACCCTCTCCTGCAATGATAACAGACCCTTCCAGATGAATAGTAAATGCGAATGATTTTGTAATTGGACCATTTGCCACGGAACAATTCAACACAAAAAAAAAAACTATGTATTCGAGACCACTAGATCGGAGCTAAATGTGAGTCACAGTAACAAATCTTGAAGCATGATACTGTACATCGCTACAGAAAATATCACAAAACATCATTTTGAAACTACTTAATGGCACTGATACAATATCCATACAGCAGGATTTTCCAAGTAAATCATTTTTTTTGTGTGTACGGTATTGTTAAAAAGCATGAAGTATAAAAGTATATAGCAGAATTAAACTGTAATTAGTCTTACTCAGGGTGCACGGTGGCAGAGCGGCTAGAGCTTCTGCCTCTCAATAAGGAGATCGTGGGTTCGAATCCCGCACCACCCCAACATCGTGGTTTCGAATTCTGAACCACCCTAACATCACACGATCTCTCTGGGTGGAGTCTGCATGTCCTCCCCGTGTTACCGTGGGTTCTCTCCGGGTTCTCCGGCTTCCTCCCACCGTCCAAAGACATGACTGTGTAGGTTAATTGAGAACTCTAAATTGTCCCTAGTGTATGAATGTGAGAGTGAATGGTTGTCTGTCCTTGTCTCTGTCTCTCTATGTTAGCCCCAAGTGCAAGTTGGCCACTGTCCAGGGTGTACCCCGCCTAAGGCCCAAAGTCACTGGGATAGGCTCCAGTCACCCGCGACCCCTAACGGGAATAAGCGGTAGAAAATGAATGAATGAATAGTCTTACTCAACATCTCTACATTTCATTTCTTATCATATTACCCAAAAAATAATAATAAAATGTCCCCCATTGCAAAGAATATGTTCACACTATAAATATTGAGCCTCCAAATATATTGTTCCATCTATTATTTGCTGAACAATAACTCGATATAGTGATTATCATGATAAGCCTTTAGATGTACTTTATGTCTAGATAGCTGAAGTGTTTATCATAGCTGTATTAAAGGCCCTGTATTAAGTCAAATTTGTTTTGCCCTAGAACAGATATACTGTATTGTAAAAGCTAATTATAGAGCGTTTTGTTCTATGAGAAACTGGAAGTGCACCATTAGCATGCTAAGATTTGTTAGCTTTACCATGATGGCTAAACTTGCTCAGAGAGTTGTGAAAACGCTGATGAACTAGTTCTGTTTTGTCAGGGATCACGGAGGCAGAGCAGTTAGAGCTCACTGCCCAATAAGGAGATCATGGCTTTGAATCCCAGACCAGACCAACGTCTCACGATCCCGTGTGGGTTCTTTTCGGGTCCGGCTTCCTCCCACCGTCCAAAGACATGCGTGTGTTAGGTCAATTGGCAACACTAAATAGCCCCGAGCGAATGAGAGAGTGAATGGTTGTCTGTCCACGTCTATGTGTCTATGTCTCAGTGTTAACTCTGCGATTGGCCCATGTCCGAAGTGTACTCTGGCTAAGGCCCAAAAACCCAGCACAGCGCCTTCAACAGTGAAGGCGCAACAAAAGAACTCCAAACTGTGATTCCTGCCAATCTGCTTGGCCACGCCGTCAGCCTGTGATAAAACGAAACAATAAGCTAAGCTCCGAACACAAATGACCACAACTGTGTCTGCAAGTGCTGAGCAAGTGGAAAAAAAGAATGACTTGTAAATCCATTTAATTCAGATTCAATCGAAAGCAGTTAATGCAGAATTTACTCAAAATGCAAAAACAATCTGTAACTTTAAAGAAGGACTATATAACTTTTCCTTCACCATGGAGATGTTATTGCTTTGCTTGGATTGTTCCACAGTACAGCATTTATTGATTTAGCATTAATTTCATTGCAGGAGTCTCAATTACTGCTAACAATGCCTTCAAAACTGATGTGTGAGTGGGCAGAGATACGTTTAGACAAGCAGCCAGAAAACTTACAAGGCGCACCTTTAAGAGCCTATAACATAGAGAGAGTTTGTTGGACGCAGCTTGTGGGAACTACTTGCCTTTTCGGATATTTCACTATTTACTTTGACCTGGTTTCGAAGAGGGGGCAGTAAATTTACGTTATAGGTGTGTGCCGTAGAGAACGTTCAGTAGCAACGCTCACACAAATCCATTTATGTAACTGAAGGGAAAAGTATAATTCAAGTAGACATGTTGGAGTTACATCAGTGGAGCCATTTGCCAAGGAAGGAGACTGTTGTGTTGGTCTGAAAGAAAGCCAAGGTCATGGCAAAAACTGTATTAAAGTACACAACTGTAGCATCAAATGTGTTAAACAATTCTTCTGCCAAAAAGTCAAACTGTAAGGCTTCTTAACACCACAACCAACCTACGCAAGAATGGCATTAGACAAAGATACATTGAGGTACAAGAACAAAGATGGATCAGCTTCCTTCAACAAAAAACTCATACATGCGGTAAAGTGAAAGCAAACACAAGGGCAGTTAGCGCAGAATAATAATGGAAAGGATTTGGTTTCAGGCGTTGCTGCTACTGTAAATTCACAAAAACATCCTGACCAAGTGGAGAAAAGGCCTGTGCACACATTAATAACTGGAGCCATCTCATGTTACGATTTTGGCTCTACACACTAAACAATAAACCAATTCGAGTCAAGTTTAAATACTGAATGTATGGTTGTAAAAGTTAAACTGATAGAAATGATTCTGCATGCTTTCTTTGTGCTTTGTGGGACGTTACATAACGAGGCTGGCAGTTTGCGTTCTTGCCTCAAATATGTCTGAAATCCCTGGGTCTGATTTCACATTGGTTCTATTTGAGTTTCCTCCATCAAACTATTCCCAAAAGACTAATCTCCCATGTGCATTAATGAATCGGGCAAAAATAAAAACCAACCCTCTTACTTGCCCTAATGAAGCCACTGAAATATTTGTTTGATCAGCCAAGACTATACGCTTTGACAATACTTTACAAAGACGTTTTGGTCTGGAACCACATCCTGTCTCCACACGACAGACAGAGACAGAAATGCTTGGTCCATTTGTGTCTCAGCAAACATGGCGTTTTTTACAAGTGATAAAGAAAAAAGAAATAACACGAGATGGAGACATGGCGAGGATTTCTGCAGAATCAGTGAGTGAAGAACTAAACTCTATAAATCTGAGGTGAAAGACATTTTATTTATGTGCTAGAAATTAGCGGTTGTGGTTGGATCGTCCCAAGTTAGGAGAGTTTTTTGATCCATTTCCAGACTGTTCCGCGTTCAAACAGAATGCAGGAGGCACTGGCTGGTCAAGGAAACTGAAACATGTCATTAAATTGAGATTAGATTCCACATTAAATATTCTATTTGAGGTATACAGCCAAAAATGGGGTTATACATTTAAAGAGAACACTGACAGTTTGCACCATCAGTATATGGTCAAATGCAGAAGTTCCCCACAATTTCCCTACAGTGTCACAGGTTCTCATTGGTTTTTTGTACATTTGTGAAGCTGTACTTTAACCTGCACTTTAACCTTAAAAATAGACAATTAAAAACGTTCCAATCATGTCAAAATATACGCCAGTTTGGGAATCAGGCCAAGTCAATATACAAACAGTACAACACAATGCAAATGGAACCACAAGACACAATTTTGTTAACATCCCAAGAATAAGATGAAAGAAAATGACCCCTGAGCTGCAAAGAAAAAGTGTTCATTCTTCATAGATCATTTTCAAAAGCTTGCACTGTTGTTACCCTCACTGGTGTTACCCGCGGAGCCCCTGCATGCTCTAATTGCACTGTACAGGGCACTTCAGATGGAAACACCTCAAGAAGAAACGCACAAGGCCCACTCTGTTACAGTAAAACAGAACAAGACGGAGAGACTGTGAAAACATGTGTCAAAGAGCCCTTTTCTTGACTGAAAAATCTCAAATATTCCCCTTCTCAGCGTGGATAAAGTTGCCGGGCAAGTCAGCCGGTCAGTTGGAAAGCGGGCCGTTGTTATGAAGTGTTAGCAAGGTGGATTTTGTTATATTCTTTGTGCCAAATAGTCATCCATTTCTCTGTTTCACCAGGCGTTCTTTGTTTCCTTTGAGTGCGCGCCCAGTTCTGCGTGGCCTGTTCCCATCTTTTACGTGCAGCCTTAACAGTGACACATAATAAGTTCGCTCACTGTACAAGGAAAGACTGACACAGCGAAAATGATAGAAAAGTAACCACAAGATACACAAGGGAGCGAGATAAACATACTCGTGTAGAGGCAGCAGGAGACATAGAGGGGGGACTCGCTCTGGCATCCCTGAGAGCCTAATTGAAACCAGACCAGGTTCGTCGGCCTGCGCAGTCGGAGGAGCTGACGCTGGAGGGAATGAGTGCTGTAGAGACAGACAGAGAAGAGGTGAACCCGAAAGATTAAAGAAGAAACTCCAGGCTGGAAGTGACTGCATTCGGGAAATCAGTTTCATCAGTTTCCTGGATCCAATAAGTTAATGAGAAACTAAATGGTTCGAGTTGTGCAATTACAGCTATACAGTCATGATATAGTCGTGAATTTGGTGGACATTACTTTGTCCTCGCTGTCAGAAGCGTGACAAACCATACAGTGTGTTACGCCATTGTCGCAAGAGTCTGACGGTTTAGTGTATATGGTCATTTATTAATAACACATTCTAACAATTTTGAAGATAAACCAAAACTGTGAACCAGGGGTGTTGGACTGAGGGGGTAAAGGGTGATGGTTTCCCCAGGAAGGGCCCTCAAAATAATGGGAGGGTTTTTTCTCAGTTGCATTTTTCTGTGCTTTAATCTATATTTGTTTTAATTAAATGCGATGTGGTTACGTAAAGTCCTTGAGAGATTAAATGCACTTATGCACGACATCTGAGGGACCAATCACCATTTAAAAAAGAGAAAAATCATTGCTTATCAGTCAAGTTCTTAACAATTAAAAGTTGTTGTATACAATACGTTTTGAGATCTTGGTGAAATTGGTCTGGCTGTTGCTGCAACAACAAACAGTTCTGAATCATAATATAATCCGGTAACTACAGAATATCTAGCAAATTATTGTTAGGTGTATGTAAAAACCATTTATGTATATTGTGGCAATAGTAAAATGAAAAGTAACAATGACAAACGAATTTCCTGGGATAAATAAATAATATACAAAATTATATATTATGAACCCCCAGAGAAGGTTTGTACCTGGGACCCAAAATTTGGTGCTACGGCCCTGCTGTGAACAGTGATGGGAAGAATACTCAGTTTTATTGTTATAATATACTGAATACTTAATACTGAATACTATTAAAATGTATTCCATTCAGAGTAGTGTATTCTGAATACATAGAATACAGTACATCCCTCATATTATTGTGTAAATAAACATAGGTTGACATGACATAGGTTTACACAGTTTTACATTTTTTACAAGACCTTTTATGCAATTATTTATCAGGTATTAGAGTTGCCAAATAACGCACATGTGTGAACCTCAAAAGCAGGGTTTTTGAGGTTTTTTTGAGGCAAACTTTATTGATCCACAAGGAAAATTACTTTCACTTTCCTTAATAACACGGTGAAGTTCCAACCACTTTTGATGAAGAATCAACATGGATTTGGATGGATGTTTTGGTAAGTAACATCCAAGGGTTTTAGAATGATGAGAATCGAGGACTATTGCCAAGTAATAATTTAAAACAAATAACTGTAACTAAAACACTTACTCATTTTTTTTATTCTAACTGCGTGTTTTCGGTGCATGTATTTACTTCCCAACACCTGTGAATATATATTGGATCAAAATATGTACATTTGTCTTAAATAAACCAAAAACATCTATTTTGGAAAAAGTTCAGAATCATGATTGTATAAATTATATTTGATTGATTTATTGACGTTATTTCGAGCTTATGACAGACACATTTGGTTTACAATTCGTTACACATTGCCCACATTCACCGACAAACAAACGGGTCCATACACATGTTCATACATAATTGCACACACATTTGAAAGTCCACCATTTGTCCATGTTTAAATCCAAATAAACCAGCTCAGAATGAAGTGCAAAAACCATAAATTGAACGTCACTTTGCATTGTGTGGTTGCAGGAAATTTACAATTTGTTACATTTGACAAAGTTGCATTAATTGGCAGAAAAAAGGCTCTCAAGTTGGGTTTTGTTGCACATTTTCATCAAAACTAATAGTACCATAATGACCGACATGCAGCAACAGGCCACAGCGCCCCCTCCCCAGCCAGTCCAAGAATACAAATGTTCTAATAAATGACAAAGGTAATCGGAACTGTGCAATTACTCTCTTCCCTCTAAACAGATTTTCTGCAGTGCCATTTCAGATATATTCCAGATGAATGCAAAAATAGATACTTGAAGCTAAATATTCAAACAGTAGTGTAGCATTCTGTTGAATTCTATTGTATTTGTGATAAAAGTCCAACCTGTTGACTAATTTATATGATTTTGTTGATCCAGAAGTTGACATTGGTTATGAAATCTCCCTGCAGCAGCTTGTGACCCGCTCTGTGCTCTTCACTGATTGGGTTGAACAACTGCCAGACACATCTGTACCTCAAACATACACTTTAAACATCACACTCACGCACTTTCTCCTTCATTACAAAGAGCTTCACTCCGACTTTGTGACTGTGACGAGCTGAACCAGCAGAAACACAAGCTGAAGGGGTCTCCTGCTCTCTGGAATCAGCAGGACTCAGCTCTTTTGGGGAGAATTCCTCTGTGAAGCTACACTCCTCTCTCCACAAAGACTGGAATTCTACTAAAACGTACAGCGAGGCATGTCCTGCTGCTTTTGGCCGAACACATGTGCAAGTGTGTTCAGCTGGAGCACATAAATTTGCCTGTAACTTAACACCGATAGTTAAACTACTCACACCAAATATTACATGACAAAATATTTGGTTTTCATGAGAAGTCCCATCTTTAATTAAATCAGATCACATTCCAAGAAAACCGACTTAAACTCAACAGAAAATCATAGAAACAAGACAAGACAAGACAAGCGCAAATCCAAGACTAAACCATGACTTAAAAGACCAAACCAAGGAAAGAGTAAATGTAAGGGTGCGTTCAATACATCAGCATTTGGACCAAACTCAGACTAAACTTGGACTAAACCAGGACTAGAGATGTCAAGATTATTCAGTTAATCGATAATTGTGATTATTCAAGACTAGACATGTGCCAAAATAACAAAAATGTGGCTATGCAGTGTCGATATCCCTGGCTGCTGTAACGATATATGAGTAATTTTTGGTGTAATTTACTGGACTGTTTTTGAAAAACATTTGACATATTCATAGTTTTGGAAAAAAACTGATGTATATCCTTTTAAGTTTGTGCAGGTTGTGGTTTAACAAAGAAAAGGCGTTGTTAAACTGTATTGGGCTCTTTAAAAATACTGATATATTGTAGAATATCATGAGAAATACATCTATTATCACAAGTATTGCAATATCGTAACAGCATTGTATCAAATCATGACGGAACCTGTGAAAATTATCCTATGAACATAAGAAAATAAGAATGATGAACAATTCCAGTTCAATCTAAAGTCAAACTATACCTACAACTTTTTTTTTTAATCTGTTTTTGTGACAAAATAACTACTTTCTCATTCAGAAAGTTTGATTTCAAAAAGCAAGTGAGAGATGATGATCTGTTAGACTTGTGAAAATGACCAAATTAAGGCTTTTTGTTTGGCCAAAGTTCCAGCAATCATGAATAATCGTAAAATTGTGATGTTTCTTCTCACAGTAAACGCTAAAGTTTGATAGTGTGACTTCTCCAAACGCACCATAAACCATAAATCCAAACCAGGTCTAGACAAGATCTTCAACAAGACTCAGCAGTTTATTAATCCAAGCCAAAGTTGCACTCAAAGAACCTCATCTCAAGTCATTCCTGAACAAAACTCCCCAACCTCTCATTCATATTTACTCATGATATCCCAAGCACAACATCCCAACAAAATAGGAAACGAATCCCTTCTCAGTGTGCGGTGTGGACTAGACAGGAAACTCCATCTGTAAACACGGCAGTCTTTGTGGTTGTAAGATTTTCAGGGTTTGATGAATGAGACCCACGGCCAGTTATGTAACAAAAACATTCGGAAAGCATATAGAGTCTGTTGTTTTCTTTGGCTTTTTGACGGGAAATTGAGATAAATTCTGCTTTAAGTGCAAGCCCTCAACAAATAACTGTGCAGCAGGAGTGTGTGGACATTGAGTTAGTATATAAGTTACTCCTTGGTCAAACAATGAATGAATGAATTGTTATCTTTATGACCTTCCGGCTATTGCCATTTCTGAGTAGCTATGTCCACAAACAACAAAACTCAACTCTACATGACTCAAAAAGACATTGTCCAAGCATTTACAAGTGGAAAAACTGATATGTGCAGATGGTTTATGAATCCTCTATCAATATTATAGAGTTTTCTTGTTGCATACTGAGATCCAAACCGTGCCTGACAATGTTAGTCTTAAGTGCATTGCCAAAATTGTTCTTGGCTGGTGCGCGTGGCAGCAGGCTCGTGTGTGTGCGCCTGTGCGTCCCCCCTTGTGCAGCTGACTAAAACCCCTTTGTTACCCCTGATTATTGGTTCTCAGCAAAAGACCGGTTTTCGCCTGCGCTTCTTACCTGCACAGGAAGAGAATCTGGCTCGGACCTGCAGATCTCCGGTTGGTCCCGCGTCCCCGACTCCTAATCCTGTCATGAGAGCTGCGTGCAAGCCAAGAAACTCTGCCTGGCTGTTTGTGAAGTCAAAGAGCCGGCCAGGACTGAGGGACGAACAACTGGCTTCTGCTCCAATCACTCTCTCTCTCTCTCTCTCTCTCTTCCTCCTCCTGCCTCGTCCTCTCTCCTTCTTTTCCTCCAGCTCCTTTGCTTCTCACACGCTCATCTGGATTACGCGACTGCCGGTGCGAAAAGAAAGAGATAGAGAGGGGGAAAAAAGTATGAGCTAAGTTTTTAAAAAAAGTTGATTCTCCAGAGAGAGCTGCAAGCCTGTGTCTGGTTTAGAATTACAACACTTTTACCTCTCCTCACATGCAGGAGGGAGGGCTGCAGTGCTCCCCCGCTCTCGTCCCCTCTGGGTTAATAAACGAGTGGACTTCCTCTCACCGCTGACCGCTATACTGGGATGGAAGAGTAAGATGTGCTGTGTGAAGGATCTGGGTGGCAGGGACAAAAGCAGTTCAACTATAAAGCAAAAAGTGAAAGCAAAACACAGCAAACAAAAAGCTCTGCCTGTGATCGCAGCTTAAAAGGGGACATATTCTGCTAAATTAATTTTAATGATCTTGTGACAACAGCGTTTCCTCATCTTTAGTTTTTATCAAAGTTGTATTTTGATTGATTCATGAGTGTTTGAATTAATCCTGCAACTGATGCTTGAGTGGTCAGAAAATGACTGTTTGCATCTCCCCCCTATCCCCGCCCACATCCCTGTGCTAAGTTACGGTTATATGAGCAATTAAGACTGTGAGTGATACATGTGTGGATTCTAAAATGTCATTTACCTCCTTTTACAGTTAAATGCATATAAATCCGCAGCTTGTTGCGGCGAAATGCCAGAATGAAGAGGCGGGGCCTATCAGTTCTGCAGTTTTGAACAGGAAGTCAATGAACCTGTTTCTATTGCCGAGCCATTTTAGATCAACACTGCGGTTTATGGTGAACTAAATGTAAAATGATAATCTACTTATAAGGTTCAACACAAAAAAGCACAATATGTCTCCTTTAATTTAAGTTCTCTTGGTATAAATTAAAGTCTGCTTACCCTTTTTGCCATTTGTTCAGAAATCCCAGACTACATCCAAACTACATTAACACACGGGATTAGGGCTGCGTAATCAATCGAAACTGAATGAAAATTGCAATTTGAATGGATGCAATTTTAGAAGTGCAATCATTTCTTCCACAAAATAACAAAATATCCTGTTTTATTCTGCAAAAAAACTGCTAACCCTGTAGTTTACATTTGTTAAATCATGATCTGAAAAAAAGCAGCAAAAGCGCGACTGAAAGTCGCACAAAAATGCTACGAAATGCAACAAAAATCCTACTAAAAGCGAGGAAATGTGACAAAAAGTGACAAAAACATGAAATTCTCAAGTCTTTTTGTCAATTCTCTTGGTTGTATTTAAATCTAAAGAATCTAATCATGAAAACATAAATCACAAACATAATCACAATTGCAATACTGGTCAGAAAAATCGTACTTAGACATTTTTCCAAAACTGTCCAGCTCTAACTATACTTAAAATACAAAAAAATCACATCTGATGAATCTTTTTGATCAAAAATGTATGTGTTTTTAGTCATACATTAGTTTGCATGAATAAATCCTATTTTAAGTACAGCTAAAATACCACGACAAATACATCTTAAAAATACATTGGTGTTTTAAATTTGCTATTATCGATATATTATACAACATTTGACCCAAAGCAAAACAAAAATCCCGATAATTAGCTCTATTTTTCATTGTCCAGACTCCAGGCAGCCTCAGTGTTATCAGTTGGCTCTGCAGCTCCTTCATTTATTTACACTTGGCACATTCCCACTGGGACCGTGGACACCTCACCACTTGTTACTGACACAAACCAGTTGCTCAGCTCGACTCAGAGCCACTCCCACAAGAATTATATTTATCTGCAATTAAGCAAGCATTTGGTGCCACTTCACAGAAAACCTAAATGCAGCTGAAACACTTTTCCTCTGAGTGCATCGGGATCATCTTTCTGCGCCGTCTTGAATGTTCTGTTTACTGGCACGCTCTTCAAACAGCTCGTACAGGCACTTGTAACTGTTTTAACTAAAGAGGGATGGGCCACAACAGAAACCCTGCGGCTTTAAAAGTCAGCGGTGGACAAGCCGTCTCCAACAATTACAGACAAAAGAGAAAAACAGGTAACCAAAGAGAAAACAGAAGCTAAGACGGAGAACGCTTAATGGCACTAATATACTCCTTTTTTCTGTTTCTTTTTTGTTTTTTCAGTAAGAGATTCACAAATGAGCTTTCTGGGAGGTAGAGACGGCACTCAGTTGTTGTTTATTGGCTCAAATTATAGGTCTTGGCAGAAGAGTATAATGTAAACGCAAGACCTTTCCCTGTTATTTGGAAGAATTTGCAACCAATGCCAGTGTCCTGCTGTCATCCCATTAAAGTCTTCTGTAAACGGTGGCTGTGTTTCTGGTTTTAAGAGTTTTAAGGTTAAAAGAACTCTCTAAATCTCTTTTGGGACCGCTCGTCTTCATTCTTTTGCGGTTGTATTTATGAGAACAGATGTGGGAGATCAGACCAGGTGTGCTTTCTGGCCTGAGAAAGCTCTACAATCCTAAATCTTTCACTTTATTTTCACCAAAAGATAACTGATCTGTCTATTGCCACTATTGTTATGCCTTCTCTGTCTTATTAGCTGAAATGTAAGATGTGAGGAGCTTTATTTGTCCCACAATGGATACATTTCAGTGTTGCAAAGAATTACAAAAGAATAAAAATGTAAGAAAATGACATGTATGATATATTAAAGGGTAAATATTATGCATTTTTCATATCGTTATTAGCCTTTAAACATGAGCTTGAGTACCTTAAATTTGACATCTTGTGTTTTATGCTTTACATGAACAAGTTTCTCTGCTGTCTGCCTGACACTTACTATGTGTATGCCACCAGTAGATTTCATTCATTTTCTACCACTTGTTCCCGTTGTGGGTCGCGGGTGACTGGAGCCTATCCCAGAGACTTTATCGCTTTAGGAGACGCTATGATGTGGTTAGCAGAAGCAGTTATCGTGTTTAGACGGCAGAAATGCTCAGAACGAGTCTGCCGATAATTTAAGGACTTAAAACAGCAGAAGATTCTCAGGTAAGTGACGTATGAAATCTGAAAAAACATCACAGATCTAGGGAGTTCAGCAGGAAGTGCTTTTGACGGTCGGAGAGGATATTCAAGCCAACATTCCTCAAAATGGCGTGAATGCAGCAAAATGCTATGCCAGGTATGTTTTTGATGACGGAACATTGTTAAAACAGGGTTAAAAGCTCAAAAAAATCAGTGTAGCAAAAACCTGTGTCCTTTAAAGCAGCACCGCATAAGATTCCTGGTAGCAGGAAATTTAAACTCAAACTTTGGCACTTTTTAAAAAAAAACAATTTTCAAGGCAAAAAAAGAACATCTCTATGGAGAAAAGCAGACACTTAAAGTTACAAGCTAGGTCTGTGGAGAGACAAGCCTCCTCTCAGCAAAGATCCATGTTTTTCTTTTTTTTTGTCTGCATTTTAATCACCTGTAATTAAGTAAATGTGTTAATTTCATTTTATTATTTGGCTGAAATCTTGCATGATGAGGCTTTAAAATATACTTTGAATAGAACAAAAAATAAAGATAATAATAGAAATAGAAATAGATCAAATAAAATACAACACTGTGCAAGTCGAGCTTCAAAACAAATGCAGTGTGCACAGTAAGTGGCTGTGACTGGAGTGTTTAGAGTGTTTATCTGTGAAAATTCCAATCGGGTTTGAGCCAAAAGTGAGTCTGGATGGGCTACTGTTATTTTTAGAACTACAAGTTACAAAGAAAAAAAGTAAAAACATCAAACAGATATTTTCACTTTGGATACAGAGCTTTAAAGTATTGTGACTCCAAAATACACTTTATATCCCGTGCAAAACATAATCTCTGCCACTTTCTGTGTATTTATGCAATTACAACGATGCAAATGCACACTGAGCTTCATGGTTAGTTCTACTTCCTCACGGCGGCTGACAGTTGATTATTGCTGGACTTTTTTTTGGCATTTCCATGTAGAGTTTATGAAGGTGTAAAATTTGCCAAACAAACTATATTAAAGGTCCCATATTCTGCTATTTTGCCCTTTACACAGTCTATTCTAAGGGCTTTGTTGATAATTTTTTGCATTGTGCGATATCCATAACATAACAGTTTCCAAAAAATACCCATTTCTTGGACTGACCCCCCTCCTTGCAAAAGCAAACGGCTCACTCTGAGATCTGACCCCCCCGAACAGAGAGTAGGCGGCCTCCCCCGCCCAACCCACGCGCCTCCCTCGCCCAACTCGTTCCGAAGCCTAGAGCGGAGATAGTGCGCATGCGCCGTGTGCTCCGGTAAACAGCGATACACAAACACGGAATAAACATTTTATCCGTCCTGATGGTGCGTCGTGCTGAGTCCTACGTCCTGGATCTGGCCTGGAGTTTGACGTGGACGCAGTGCCTCAACGACGGACGTTGCCGTTTGGTAAATAACAAGCTAACTCTTCTATCTGTCGTATCCATCGTGTAATTACTGTGTAGCATTAGCATTAGCTGTTTTTATTCTTGCGGCTGCGCGCTTCCTGGAGGCGTGGCTTAAACACCACGTCATCCTTGTGAACCGCGTCATCCTTGTGAGGAGCCCCCGTCTGCCTGCTCAGCCGAGGGGGACGGAAAAGACAGTTCTCTAGTGAAAACATGCGGGTATCAATCAAAAAACCACTTTGGGCACACATACGAGGCCCAAATAGCACTGTAGGAAGGTTAAAACCTCTGAAAAGTCGATTTTGCATGATATGGGACCTTTAATTCAATTCAATTCCATGTTTTTTCGTAGCGCCCAAAATCACAGCAGTTGCCTCGATGGGCCACAGGTAGAAAGCAATTGAAACTAAGTTCATCCAGTGCAGAGAGAGTTCCTCCAGGCAAATGGGAACATCCAGGTATATTCATTTTAAATAAGCCTGTAAACTGATTGGAAATGAAGAACGTTTCAAAGAACGAGCAGAGGTCAGAGGAACATTTGGCCAAGCCCAGGCAGATGATCAGGAGGAAAACCACATTTATCCTGAAACCAGACCAGGCTCCACAGATCCAGAGCACGACAGAAACGGACAAAGTCCTCATGAAGAGAGAAGAAAGACGACTAAAAACCAAGGAGCTTGTGAACGAGGGCCGGAAGATCTGACACACCAGGATCATCCTCAACCACAACAACTCCTACATTTGATGTGCATACTAAAAATAAAAACAAAAAATATATCAAACAGAAGTATATGTTTTGTGTGATGGTTTATTCTCCAAAGTGACAATGTTTAATCTAAACTAATCTAAACAGTTTGACTAAGAATTGGATCTGTACTCTTCTCTTTTAATATAACTGTAATAATTATTGGTTTGTGTATTTTGTTTTTAATGCATCTTTTCTATTGCTGTAAAGCACTTTGAATAACTTTGTATACGAATAGTGCTTTAAATAAAGTTGCCTTGCAATTGTATCCTGAAGACCTTATATCTGCGTTTAGCTTCACCTGTTGACAAACAGATTAATGCCAAAATGAGCATAAATTGTAACAACAATTGAATTTATATTTAAATTCAATCAAAACATTTAAAGCAATTTCTGCCGACCAAAGTTCTTCACATATAATTTATTAACAGTGTCAAAGTCACACTTTAAAATACAATAATACGACATGTACATTTATCAAGCTCTTGGTTAGACTGAGGGACTGTGTAGTTAATCCAGTTTTTTGTGATTATAGTTATTAATTTATTGAAATTACAAAAACATGATACAAATGAGGAAACATTCAAAAGAAAATAAAAATGTATAACCCTGTATCCTCTCCATATCTGTGCAGTTTCCATCCAAGTTTCACCTCCAACCAAAGACAGTCAGGGTCACCTCACAGGAGCCAGAACCCTTCAGGCTGGAAATGACAGAAAGACTTTTATTGGCAAATAAAATAAACTGTAAAAAGACAAGCTGATATAATGTTATGATGTTGGTCTTTGCTTTGGAAGGAGCCTTAAACATAGATATTCTTGAGAACAATAAAATACATTTTTGGAAGTCTACTTTGCAGCACAAGAACATATTTGGGTGCAACAAGTGTCTTCGTGGTCGGGGCCATCAGTTCAAATCTTGGATGTTCTGGATTCTGGGCCAGACATTTTACTCATCCTTTTCCATGGAAGAACACGGTGTGTGCAAGTAAAGTGACGTGTCTTCCCTACTCAAAATATTTATCACAGTTTTACTTGCACAATAAATGTTTAAAATGACAGGAAGTAGTGCTGGAATCCCTCTGTGATGTCTTCAAAAAGTAATATCCAGTTGAAAATGAAGAGACACTCAACTGACACATTTTTTGACAGTTTAAACGGTCATTCAACAAAAAAAAGGTATTATTATTTGTCAAATTCTAATTATTGTGTAATTTACACTGATTTTGGCCCTGGTTGCTAGGTAACAGTTGTGGAATGTCCTACCCATATCCAACTAGTAAGTAACATTATAAACTTCAGACAAACTGTCAAACTGGGGACAAATTGGCAAAATGTTTAGTCAAATCTTAAATGTAATCAAGTTCACTACGTTTTAGTTAAATGTGTAGTCTAACCTCATAGACTTTAAACTGTTGCAAATGTAGTAAAGGTTGCCATAAAAGTTGTTGTGAGAAGGCACAGTTGATTGGGCAAAACAAACAAACTTACTTAACTGTGCCTGAAATTATAGAGGCGGCTAAAGCAGGAACAAAACAATAAAACGTGGTTACTATTCGACTTTTAATCCGTTTTAATACCAGTTGCATCTGATTTGTGATTTTAGTTCCCACCTCATGCAGACTTGTTGCTTGACCTGTCACATCACTCAAACCCATTGCATTTTATTATTTTTAGCCTTTCCGTCTTTGCCCATTTAAATTAGTCATGAATCTGTAATTTTGCTTTGAACATGGGCTCTTGATTTATGACTAACCCGTACTTTACTGTAATACATTTGTACAGGGCCGTAGCACCAAATTCTAGGCCCCAGGTACAAACCTTCTCGACGGGCCCCATATTTTATTTCTCCCAGAAAATTCAGTTATTATAGTTAATTTTTTCATTCACTTTTGCCAGAATATACACCCTATGGTTTCTATCTACACTTATCAATAAATCGCTAATTCATAGACATCCTGAGTTACTATCTTATGAGACAGCACTGTTTGTTTTTGCAATAACTACTAGAACACTTTCACAAACATCTCCAAACATATTATCACAATAAGAAAATACTAACTGCAATTTATTATCACTATTTATTTTTGTTTGGCTAATATGTGAGCAATGATTTTGTTCTTTGATTAAAGGGTGATGGGGCCCTCATATTTCATACAGAATCGTATTTAATCTCTCACAGGACCACAAAACACTGATTAAATCTAGAAGAATACAGAAAGAAACCATCCCATGCTTTTGAGGACCCTTCCCTGCCCTGGGCCCCGGAGAAGCTAGTACCCTTTGCCCTCCCAGTCTGACGCCCCTGCATTTGTAACTTATTTTAATCATCTTCTGTGGGTTACACCGTCACACAGTTTGATTTCACAATAATGGTGTTGAAACTGTGTGATTCACCCTCTCCGATTTCAAGCTTCACCTCTGACACAGGAACTAAGACCTAGCCTGGGGTTCAGGGCTTGTAAACGCTAACGGGCGATGTACTTTGGGTCAGCTTTAAATGAATCGGAGTCAGGAGTGGGAGTTAAGACAATGACAGAACATGTAAAATGATAAAGTGCATAACTAAACGCTGATGTAACTGTCTTACTTATACCATTTTTACTTCCCACACACAAAGAAAGCCTTATATGGTATGTTCATATGGTGTAAAACATTGTTCATATTTATCAAGGGTCCGAAAGACTCAAATAAACAAAATAATCTGAGATGAATGGCTTTAGAACTTAGAACTCATTTTACCAGAATAAAAAAATATATATTCAAGAAAAGAACCTGCAGGAAATACAGGCCAGTATGTCTGCTGGATGCTCATCAGAACTGAATTTTGCTTTTGCTTTTACATTTCAACATTGAGAAGCTCCTTATGTTGTCTTTAAAGATTTGTGATGTAAACAGATTGCAAAAACGATTCAAAAAGAGAGAAAGTATGTCATTTAAGAGGAACTGATCTTTTTGCTAAGCCACAGTTTGGAACAAAACCAAAGGAAAGATGTATTTCGATTCAAGGAGTCTGTGGAACAACCTGGAGTGCAAAATTAAAACCTCCAAGTCCATTAATATCTATCTAATATCTAAGAAAATTGTGAAACAATTGTTAGTGGGAAGATACAAAAATGTTGTGTAGCAGGACATCCTAAGTCGTCTTTTGTGTTATGTAGCAGAAAACCTTTCTTTTTTTGTTTGTTTGTTTATTGTTTGCAACGCATCGCACTGGAAGTGTACGATTTCTGTTGATAAGGGGCAGATATCATAAGCTTTTGCTTCTTTCTGTGCCCTTTCATTCATCATCTCTGTTCAAGATGTATTTGTTTTATTCTGTTGCTATGAATGAAATGAATAAATAAATGAAAATGAAAAATTAAACAGCAGGTGTGAACAATACTTAAAACTGAATATTAAAGTTTCCTTATGACACTTTTTACAGCTTTTTAAGGTACTCATCATTGAGCCATGACACGAGTGGATCATTATTTTACATTTTGTTTGTTGTAAAAGTTAATATTGATCTTAAACAGCTTAGTGATGGAAACAGATTAATAGATTTCCTGTTCAAAACTGTGACACCATAGTGTTTTTATTTCTGAAAGGTGGCTCTGTAACATTTTATATATATGAACATGTGTCTAATGTTTTCAAATAGGGGGGTAGGTGAAAACAGACATTTTCTAAGTACAAGAGCCTCAGTTGCAGGACAATTCAATTCAAAATACTTCATTCATCTCTAAGGGGACAATTCAACAATTCACTTACATAAAAACAATAATCACAAAAACAACATAAACAAATCGACATCAGACACGAAATACAAACACAAGTTTTGTATTGCATTATATAGACATAATATTCACCTTATTCTGTCCCGCCTATGCACTTTTGCCTCTTTTTATGTTTATGACCCGCACTCTTGTAGTAAAGGGACTTCGACGACCGGTTAGACGAAAACACAGTTTGCGCAAATGGTGAACGAGGGAAAAGTCTTTCGCTAAAACATTATATAAAGTAGTTTGATTTGTCTAAAATGTTTAATGAACACATGCAAAAACAAGTCAGCAACGCACCTATTTCCTGGGCGGCTTGAAAGCGGCTTTTAGTCCATGTAGAACTTATTTTCTGTCGAGCTCATCTGCCCCATGTGAACTACAACGAAAAAGAATGCGGAATAGGATTACTCAAACATGCATGAATCAGTTTTTGAGAATACTAATGATGAGCAAACACTGTTGTAATAAGGTTAAAAGTTCGTTAAAGTCATAACAAACTGTAAAATTTGAGTTTGTTAAATCTGTGGCTATAAATTCACCCTCATGGCATTTTTCTGGAAACATTCTGCTTACTTCCCCAAAAGTCTGCCTGGGTTGACTCACAGAAGCAAAACATGCCCTGTGGAGGTATTAAGACTGTATCAACTATATCAAGGACAGTATCAACGGCACAGCACAGTTAATTAGACCCGAGTCACAGGCCAGTCTAGTCTCTTCACCAACTATTTAGCTAATTTACTTTTACACTGAGCATGTCGGGTATGTTGTGTTGGTTTGTTTGGAAAAGCAGACTCAGGCAAACTGCACTGGGCATGACTTGACCATTTCTAGACAGTGACATGTTGTTGCTGATAAAAGTGTTATTATTTTCTTCAGTCTTTGGTCCAGACATTTCAAAATAGACCAGTGACTTTGAGAAATTACACTCATTAATCAAGTGTCAGGTGGAAATAAGGCAGAACATTGAACATTTATCGAGACATCAGTAAGTGCATGAAACTTTACTCAGAAACGCAGCGAGTTCAACCTGATCCATTTGGCTGTTTGGTTTGTACAGAACATTGTAACATAGTGAAAATATACTCCAAAAAATGAAATACTGATCCGACATATATGTAGGCTTATATTATGCCTTTTTGCATTTAATTATTTTGTTTCTTGAATACAATTTTAAGGGATTGGTAACACTTTATAACAACTAGACTTAATACAGCATGAAAAATACTTTGTTCATAATGAACAAATAGGAATTATTAGGGCTTAATATAACTTCTTACTTCTGGGTATTAATTAAGTTAAGTCAAGCTAAGTTTCCAAGCCTGAATCATTCTTAATAGAGTACAGTATTTGTTAATTTACATATTAAGTCTTTGTTTATGCAACATTAGGACATGAATGTGTGTATCATATACTGGATTAAATATATACATTCAGTCAACATAAATGATCAAGAATGAAAATAATATGTCTATTTAGGGTGAATAGTGCAGACAGTATTGCATCTGTGTGTACGTTTTGTTTTTTTCTACTGTCTAGACTTAACTATGACCTAATAAAAGTTGTTTACATTTTACATTAAAGCCATACGTGATTAAGGGCTTGGGGCAAAAAAGCGTCTGTATATTTTCTTCTATCTTTTGCCACCACTGTAGGATCCATCCAGAGTGCGATGATGAATCACTGCTCACACTCTCAGCCAAAGTCGTCTCCCATCGCGCCAGCATCTTTTTCACTTCCGTTCGTCTTTCTCTGTGTTCTTGAGCGGAGATGGTTTCAGTCCAAAGCACGATTCAAACGGTTGCATCACCAGCCTCCTCAGTTTCTCTGCCAACAAAGAAAGAAGGGAGGAACACTGGGATTTAAAACATGCCGTGTTGAAGTCACAATAACGTTATGGAGTACATTGATTAAGAATCCATTATGTGCGTTCATATAAGTTGTGCTCTGTTTTACTGTAGGCTTTTTCTGGGAAACTTCAGCATGCACACAATAGTTCATCAGCTTGTCCAGGTGCAATCATCTAAAGAATGCACATGCGGAAAGAAAGACAACATTTGCAGCTTGATATTTTGGGGGGATTTTCCTGGTAATGAGAATCAGATGATGTTCAGTTCAGTTCCATTTATTCTTTATAACACCCAAAATCACAACAGAAAAAAAATAAATAAAAAAAAAGTGGATCAAGAACCATTCAGGCGGAAGGAAAGTGGCTCATCTAGTATAGAGAGAGTTCCTTCAGGCAGATGCAGAACATTTCGTTTCGTTTAGAGAGAGTTCCACCAGGCAGATGAGGAACAGTTCATTTAGTGTAGAGAGAGTTCCTTCAGGCAGATGCAGAACATTTCGTTTCGTTTAGAGAGAGTTCCACCAGGCAGATGAGGAACAGTTCATTTAGTGTAGAGAGAGTTCATCCAGGCATTTCAGGAACAGTTCATTTAATGTAGAGAGAGTTCCTCCAGGCAGCTGAGGAACATCCAGGTCATGGTCGTGAAATGGCTTGTGGGGTATTATTTTAATTAACTAAATCATGCCCGGAAATATCTTGCGCAGATATGAATTCATGTTTTAGTGTTTGTTTGTTTGTTTGTAAAGATTCTCTTTATTAGATTTGTTTTGTCATTAAAACAATATTCTAAAATCAATCTTTTTATTTTCACTAATCTTCAAAATAACAATGCACTATTCATATTATCTACCAGACTATGTAAGATATGTGCCTTTTGCCCACCTCAAATAACTTAAATACTCTTAAAAACAAAAAAAGTGTTTTGTGCCAGCATTTAGTACCTGTCATCTGTGCTGGTCTTTAATACGGGATCATCCGATTTATTTACTTATGACATTTTTAACCGTTAGTTTGACACAGGTTTACATACAGTTGCGGAAAGCAATCCAAATGTATTCAACTTTTCATCCTCACATTTTGTTGCAATCAGACATTTCAATTATAATCAAGCTTATGGAATCAGTCCAAGAGTTGAAGAAAGAAGCATGAGGCTGGAGAAGTTTATTACCATCAGTGGGGGACCTGGAACCTGGAGACATGAACCCTCAAGACATTGCGATCATTGTCTTTGCTTCCGCTGCAGGAGTCATGTACCTCTGACGACGAAGGCCAAGACAACAGCAGCTGGCAGTGTTTGACTGGCGCAGAGGAGAAATGTTATTTTCTCCCACAGAGCTCAGGTTTACTTCAGCGTTGCCAACAGCATGTGCTTCATTCTCGCTGTATCTGACAGAATTAAGAATTGTAACATTCCTCTGACCGTCATCGTTTTGCTTCCGTAAACTTTCAAACTTTCTCTTTAATGTAAGTAGCTTCTCAGTGTCAGCATCATATTTGTGGCTCATAAACTGTACTCCGTATCTGTTTCGGTCCTTGTTATTTTGATTCTCTTTTTATGCAGTGTGAAGGCATTTAAAGAGATGACAGCTTCATAAAGCCAGGCCGCTAATAGCAGCTAATAGGAGCTGTGCAGTGTCATGCCACTTTGATGCCGTGGGCCCCAGCTGTTTATAGCAGCTGTCACACTGTAATGGAACAAACACATACATTGTCACTACCATGGCACACAGCCCATGTCGCCTGGTTGATCACGCTTTTGCAGATGATCTTGCCATTCTGGTATGTGAAAACAGGCGCCATGTTGTGTGTACTGCAGAGAAAAAAAGTTCATATTAACTGTAAATTAAAAACAGTTTATCACAGCATGAAACAGCTTAAAATAGCTTAACTAAACTGACTTTCCACATCCAGCAAAATTTGAGTCAGTGTGACGGCAAATCACAAAAGTATGACATGATACATTTTTGTAAATATTTTAATCCTTTATTTGGACTAAGTTGTCGCATCAAGCCGTGTTTCTTGCGTTTATCATTCCAAATAACTCGATCTTTCCCTTAGGCCATGAATTTAGTCATAAATCTAGCTCTGCAATCTGATGCTACCTTAAAACATGACGGTTATGATGTCTGCTTGGTTTTGTTCCTCCTGAGAGGTAAGAAAAAGCATTCCCTAGCTTACTATTTTCAGCTGAATATGGTAAGTTTGGTTTTATCCAAGAAAAGTGTTTTGATTTTGGAGCCAGACCGTTGTGATTGTTGTTGTTCTGAGCAGACGTGAGTTTAACTTTGGATGATTTACTCTGGAGGGAAAGCTCACATTTGAGGATCTGCTGTGCACTGTCTCTGCAGATTACAGCCAAATGAAACAGAAGGAAAAACCTCACTTTAATTTCCCACAGGTTTTAGTTTGTTTGACTGTGTGCAATTGGATGGTAAAGTACAGGGTTTGCACTATGTCACTCTATCGTGGGGTCTGCCACCTGTTTGTCTCCAAAGAAATGCTATTGCTTTGCCTGAAACGTTCAACAGTCTGGTATACGTGTCTTGCATTCATTCAACTACAGGTGTTTTTATTCTTTACTCTGACTGTGTCGGGGTCACCTTTCCTCAGATCTGACCTGTCACTTGGCCTGGTGATGTTGTTTTAAATTGATAAATGCTATGCACATTTTTCATCACTTTAAAACTCATTGTTAAAAAGGCTTTGTGACTTCGATAATAAATACTTTGAAGCTTTGAACTCGTATGATCTGGTCCTCTGTAGCACTCCTCTTTGTCTTCAATCATTCATAGTGTGTTAAATCTATACTGATTCCTCGGGGTCTCTCTGGTCTGGACCGTTCACCAAAACTGCAGGGGAACAGGAAGAGCATCTGGGGTCAGAGGAAAAACACAATCCTTCACAGATCAGTCCTTACTACAGTCCATTAAATATTCCAGATGAAAGAAGTCCCACTGATGTCAACAGGTTTCCACATGTAACCAGTGTAACATATGTGAAAATATACACGCCAGCAGCACAGCAGTGAGGTGAGGCGACGACATGGGATACTGGCGGGTGTTCAACAATATGTCCCACTTGTGGCAGAAGTCCAAAGTCCCTGGTAACAGTATTCTTAATGGAGTAAATGACATTATTCTTGTAAATGAGTATATCCTCCCAAATGGATTATACTGTAGGAACAGCACTTGAACACTATCAGATTGCTGTGTCCTTTTCTAATATTTTATCTTTCGCCTGGAATCCTAAAAGTTAAAGCCAAAAGCAGCTCCTCTTTCACTTTTACCGTATGAAAAAAGTTGTTCTAAAGCACCAGAAAATTCATGCAAATGAATATTGACGATGTGCCAAAGACTTCATGAGAGCTAGAGATAAGTTAGATATAGATTTGTACCCCAGCTTTGAGATCTTGTCAAAAGCGGAATCCATGTTGTAAATTAATGGTCTGAGCCAACCTGATTCATCGGATTGAACGTGCAAACTCCACTTAGACAGAATCTTGTCCGAGAATCCAATCGTCTTTATCTTTTACCACATTTCACGTTCAAGTGCTGCACAATACAAAATAAAGATGCAGAAACAAATATAACATATAGCTCTATTTAACATCTAAACCCAATAAAATGTATTTAAAAACACAGAGAACCCCACATCACACGCGGTGTTAAAAGCCAGACAATAAACGTGGGTCTTAAGACGAGACTCGGGGGGACAGAACGTTCCAGAGTTTAGGGCAAACCCAAGACTTTATTGCTGTGAGAAAACAGAACTAGTGTGCCTCTACAGGGTGATTATTTGTTGATGAATATATCCGTAATATTAAAACTGAAAGAAACCACCAATCTCATGATTCAAAGGCTCTGTTTACCTCATCAAAAAACATACAAGTACGGCTGCAAGATTAATTGCAGTCAAATAGAAATCGCTATTTGAATGGATGCAATTAGCAAATCGTAAAGGTTGCAATTTCTAAAGTACCATAATTTCATCAACAAGTCAGAGAATATCCTGTCTTATTTTGGACAAAACCTCGTATGCTTGTCGTTTAGATCTGGACATGTTATGAAATGCGCTGTTCATATTTCAGTCTTTTTGTCAATTCTCTCGGACGCCTTTAAAATGTGACCTTGAACAGAATCCGATTATTAAAACACAAACCTCTAACCTGATTGCCATTCCACTCAAAGAAATCACAAATCTTTCAGCTCCATTGACTTGATTCGGAACATTCTTTAAAATAGAAAGTCCCTTTTGCCTGTTCTGACACGCTCAGACACTGACCGGCTGTCTCACTAACCCTAACGGGGGTCAGGGGTCACACAAAACGCCTGTTGGTGAACCCTGAGTCACATATCTCACTATGATCTCATCCCGTAATAATGCCTGCTTGTTGTTTCAGCTTTGTGTTGACTTGCTGGTTAAACGGGTCATTATCAGTTTTTTAAAACAAAAGACTCAACAAGTCAAGGATTTTACGCTTGACTTGTTAACTGATAGATTCGAGGAGCTTTAGGATGTTGCCAAAACATGCAGCTGTTTAAGACTTTGCTAAACTGGTTACCAAGCTGTGCAGGATTTGGGAATGCAGCTATTTACAGAAGTATTTTTTTAGGCCAAGAGTTGTAATGGTTTTTCACAAGCCACGACAAAAAGACAAACTCTTATTCGCTCTTTTTGCATGCAAGAATTGTACATTTATGATCCGTTTGATCTTTATTTTCTCTTCTCTTTTCCATCTTTGAGAAATTAATTTGGTGCACATTTTTGTATTGTACTATTTGTTCCCATCCATGACTTAATTCCCAGCTCAGAAGTCTATAATTTTGGTTTTGGGTTGTATGCCATTCTCTGCAAACCAAACAGAAATCTCACGAAACGGCCCTGACCACAGACAGGAAAAAAAGACCAAAATAAGTTATGGAGAGGAGATCATGCTATGAAAATGAACTGCATTTTTAGGATGAGGCAAGGGCCCATGGAAAATTACAGTTTAAGCTTGTGGTTTCTATACTGAAAACAACATGCAACAAAAGAAAGATGCTGTCAGTCATTTTATAGAATTTGAGTTTGATAAAAGCAGTGTTTCCTGAGATTTTTTTTTGCATTATAGAGATTTGGAATTTTCTTTATTGACATGATATTCTGAGAAAGTGTGATACATTTAAACGACAGAGCGGTGCAATGTAGTATGCAAACTATTTCAGGCAACATTTTCACAAAAATCTCCTGAAATGTATCAAGATGTTCTCAATTAAGTGCACTAACTTGGGCGGTTTTCCAGTTTTCTCCATGATGTTATTACTTTGCCTGGAATGTTCCAAAGTATGGCACTGAACGTGTCTATTTTGCATTTATTCAAGTGTTTTAATTTATTGTCAATGGTGAGTACTGACATTTTCTCCTGTCAAAGCTCAAAACCAAAATGCGAAAAAGCTGCTCAAGTCTGATCAATGATATAAATGTCTACAACTCTGCTAATTATTTAGTTTGTACTGGACACCTGGAAAAAGAAAATCAAGCAAACAGTTGTAGAAAACCAGATAAACAACAGGAACACTGCAGCTACACTCACACTTATCACTGATGCAGACTTTGAGATCACACACAGTTGAACTCATTACATTTCTCTCCTTAAATTTGATGTTTTTGAGCCTGTTTGTTGAGGAAAATAATACTTGTGCACCAGTTGAAGTGTCCTTTATCTCCAAATATCTTTTGCAAACACTCTGGCTAAGCTCAGTCGCAGCAACAACAGAGATTTTGACAGAAAATAAATTTTATGTTTGAGACCAAGAATCAATTTATTAATTTCCTTCTGCATTTATCTCAAAGGAATTTGCAGATTTTTGGACAGGCATCAAGGCAAGATGTCAACAACATGGCTGTAGTTTGATAGCTCAATATGTTGTGAATGTGTTAAATCTATGTTGTGCTGCTGACTCTGTTTCCCAGGCCTGGAATATTATAGACATATGTTTTATTTTTGAGAGTGCTCTCTGGTCATTTAACACAAGTACACAAATCCCCCTCTGATCATTACATTACAACTGGAACTGATACAACTGGAACTGACACAACTGGAAATGATACAACCCGCAGCCAAAAATATGAAATGTCTGCTTTTCTCGTAAAATCTATGCAATTATTAGTTATTAGCGGTGATGGGTGAGTGTGTCACACAGATGTCTTTCTGTGTTTGGACGAAATAGAGACAGAGCGTTGAGAGAAACTGTGCGGATGATTCAGCTCCCAAAAAGACTGTTGCAGAAAAAAAAAGTAGAGAAAAAGAAAGAAAACAGGAACACAAATTGAAACAGGAAAAATAATTTGCATAATAAGGTAGAAATTGTAAAATCCAGTTATGTGTGTACAGAAAACCAAAGCAAGCAGATCAAGTAGGAGAAAAATGTATATATTGCAATTGTTGGTACACAAAATGTTTATACTGAGGACATTTTTTTTTAATAAAGAGATATCTGAGGCAAAAAGAGCTGACTAAAACTAAAAATACCATCAACGTTATCACCAAACCAATAAGATACTGCAAAGCTCACAAAGAAAGGCCTTGTGGGAGTTATTTTAAAAAGAAAGGAAAACCTTTGCATGAATAAAAGAGCAGGAAGCCTGGCTCTGCTGCAATAACACACACATACACAACAGCCTTGTGTAGAAGAGGCTATCCTCGGTGTCTGCCGCACAGATGAACAAAATTGCTTCCACATTTTTCTGCAAGCCTTAAGCAGCTCTTGAAAAATCAATTTGCTGCCACACGTTGTGAGACTCAGTTTTTTCTCCTTTCAGAGTTTCCGTAAAGAATACTTTAATACCTTCAAAGGACGGGTCACCGACATCTGTGAGCTGGTGATTAACGCACTTATGAGATGACACATGCATCCACGCTATACTTTTTCCCCCGTAACTTTTTTACCTCTTCACAAAATGAAACCTCAAAAGCATGGCATAATTAATCACACGCAATGACGACCTTTTGATGTTTAATGCCCACTTTGTAGTAGAAAGATAAGAAGAGAGCGATGGTCAGACATGCCCCAAGGATCAAGCTTTGATTTAGTCTGAACAAAAACAGTCTTGGCATCGATACGACATGTGTTCAGCTGCACCTGGGCCCGACTTTTGTAAATAAAATCAAAGCAAAAGAGGTTTACGTAATACAAGCCGGTCTACAACACGGAGCTGTAAGTACTATGTATCTATTCTGACTGATTTGGCCCAGGAAAAGGATTAGGAAAACCAAACCATGTCAGTTTAGATTTGTATCTGATCTTTAACACGGACTGACCTTGTGACCCCTGGATTTAACTTCAAGCCCCAAAATCTTTGACCGTGAAATCCATAAAGAACTCTGAATAGAAATGAGTTGCTCCTTCCATATTACTGGAATAGTGTTGGTTATTTTAGTTAAACCCCGGGATTTTTGTGGGTTTGTCCTTGGATAAATTCACCCTCAGAGGTCAAAGACAGTCACACAGCTGGAAGCGTTTACCACAAACACTGCGTCACCGACAGATCTGGACCCACAAGGTTTTTCCAATTGACTCTTACCTGTAACAAAGGAAGAGGTTCACCCAAACTTTCAACTTGGCTGGGTAAACAAATCATTGATGATGTTTTGATTAATTATAGAAATGGGTAATACTTTATAATACCCACACCTTAACAAACTTAATTCACAATGAACAACAACAACAACAACAACAGTTTATTAAGCATGATTCAGGCTCAGTAAACATTTAACAGTTAGGGTTAGGATTTAGGTTAAAGTATTAGTTAAGTAGTTACTAAGCCTGAATCATTATTAATAAACTATTTGTTCACTATGAATGAATTCGTCGATGTAAACCCTCATTCGTCCAGGTGTGGTCCATCGTAGAAAGGGGTTCAGAGGTTGTCATCCGGACGCCGTTTAAAGATCGAGACGTTTCGACTTTTATCCAAAAGTCATTGTCAATCAGAGAGCTGGTATGGGAACCTGGGCCTTATATGCTACTCTAAGTAGTGGGAGTCCAGCCCCCAGGGAGGAGTCACTGCACTCCTGTCTTTGTTATAAGATTGTTTGTTTGTCACCTGGGATTTAATTAATTGGTCTATCTTGTTGATTAATGGTTGGCCTCACCTAGTTTCACCTGTGTCTAAAGGTCTATTGTTATCTATCCAAAGGACTCAATTTCTCGGTCACCTCCAACCATATCCCAACAACAGATTACATCACAGCCACTGAGACAGCCATCAGAAACAACAAATTGAATGATGCCGAGGCAGCAGACCTCAGGATGCGGGTCACCGCCACCCTGAAAAGTGCCAAACCACCCCCTTCTAACATCACACCAGAAGAGAGGAAGGCACTTTCAGCTTTACAAAAGGACCATACCATAAACATCTTACCAGCTGACAAAGGACGCTGCACAGTGATCTTGAACACAGCGGACTATGAGTCCAAGGTCAACAGTCTCCTTGAGGACACCTCCACATATGAAAGACTGAAAAGGGACCCCACAAGTAGCTACAAGAAGAAGGTTATAGACTGTCTACAGAAGCTTGAGAAGGAGGAGTTGATTGACAGGCCTCTGTACTACAGACTGTATCCTGGTGAAGCCATTCCATGTATTTATGGCCTCCCCAAAATACACAAAGAGAATGTCCCATTGAGACCCATTGTGTGTAGCACGGACTCCATCACATACAATGTAGCTAAACACTTAACCTCCATCTTGGCTCCATTAGTGGGGAACTCAGAACATCATGTGGACAACACACAGCACTTTGTGAGCAAAGTGAGACACCTCCGTATGGACCCAGATGACGTTATGGTCTCGTACGACGTGGTGTCCCTTTTCACTTGTATTCCTACCTCGGAGGCAGTGGCAGCAGTGAGGATGCGACTGCAGGAGGACTCAACCCTACCGGAAAGGACCAAACTCACACCTGAATACATCTGCCAATTATTGGACATCTGCCTTAACACAACTTACTTCCAATTCAGGGGACATTTTTACAGACAGATCCACGGCTGTGCTATGGGCTCGCTGGTCTCGCCGATCGTAGCCAACCTATATATGGAACACTTCGAGAAGAAGGCTCTGACCTCCTTCCCGGGCACACCTCCGAGCCTCTGGCTGCGTTCGATGGACGATACGTTTGTGATAATCAAGAAACAAGAGCTGGAAACTTTCTCTGAGCATATCAATGGGTTGGATGTATACATTAAGTTCACCCGAGAAGATGCTAAGGACAACCGGTTGGCGTTTCTTGATTGCTCCACAATCAGAGAGGAGGAAGGCAGCCTTCAGACAGAAGTATACAGGAAACCCACCCACACAGACCAGTACTTACTGTTCGATTCCAACCACCCACTGCAGCACAAGCTGGGAGTGATTAGGACCTTGCAACACAGAGCCCATGAAGTACCCACCAGCTCTGAGGGGAGAAAGAAGGAGGAAGAACACGTCCATCGTGCCCTCTCAGCTTGTGGATACCCTAACTGGGCCTTTAACAAAGTCAGAAGAGTCAAGAAACAGGACAGAAAGGATAAAGACCCCAGCAGGAGGGGTGTCTCTATCCCTTATGTCTCGGGCCTGTCTGAGAAGTTTCAAAGGATTTTTAGACAACACGACATCCCTGTCTATTACAAACCTGGCAACACGCTTAAACAGAAACTGGTCCACCCGAAAGACAAGAGGCCGACAGAGAAACAGAGCAATGTAGTTTATTCGATAGAGTGCAGTGAGGACAGTTGTAAAGAACGTTACATAGGAGAAACAAAACAGCCATTGCACAAAAGGCTGTACCAACACAGAAGATGTTCCTCCACCGGACCGCAGAGTGCAGTCCATCTGCATCTAAAAGCTACAAATCACTCGTTTGAGGACAGTGAGGTGAAGATTTTGAGCAGAGAGAAGAACTGGTTTGAAAGAGGAGTAAAGGAGGCCATTTTTGTAAAAAGAGAAAATCCTTCCCTGAACAGGAATGGGGGCTTAAGATTTAATTTAGCCAAAATTTATGACAGCATCCTGACACCTTGGTCCAGATCAATAGACCAGTCAAATGCTAATGAGGCAATCAGTAGTGAGGAGGGAGCAACAGCCAGCTATCAAGATAACAATAGACCTTTAGACACAGGTGAAACTAGGTGAGGCCAACCATTAATCAACAAGATAGACCAATTAATTAAATCCCAGGTGACAAACAAACAATCTTATAACAAAGACAGGAGTGCAGTGACTCCTCCCTGGGGGCTGGACTCCCACTACTTAGAGTAGCATATAAGGCCCAGGTTCCCATACCAGCTCTCTGATTGACAATGACTTTTGGATAAAAGTCGAAACGTCTCGATCTTTAAACGGCGTCCGGATGACAACCTCTGAACCCCTTTCTACGACACTATGAATGAAGTCTTTGTTCATGCTTTACTAAGGCAGGAGCAAGTGGTAGTATTATAAAGTGTTACCAGAAAATGCAATAGAAGAGAAAAAAATCATCAAGTTATTTTATATTGTCTATGCCTCAAATTTTCTCTCCGATTTACTGAGTTTATTTCATGTTTACTGGCTCTTAGGCTCTATATTTCTACAGGGAAGACTCAGTGAGATAGAATTTCCTTTTCATGAGAACCCTGTTAAAATACAAAGATATAAAGGGAAACAACTGTTATAAAACATCAATCAGATCCATTATAACAATGGAATACAAACATAATCAAACAAATAATATGGACTAAATCCTATAAAAGCAAGAGCACTGCACTGTGGGTAGTCTCTGATCAGTGATTTGAATTTATTTAAAGGTGTCTTGTTTAATTTAAAAGTCTTTGTGCTTTGTTCCAAAGACTGGGGACAAAGTTTGTGAAGGCTTTTTTCCCATTTCTGTGTTGATCCGGTGGGACTCCAATAAATAAATGTCTTGTGATCTTAATCTCTGAACTCCTGATCTGATGTTCAGCAATCATGTTAAGTAATCCGGGCAAAGTACCAATCAGAGTTTTATAAATAAACAAATGCAGTGTTGTTCTCTTCTTAAAGCTAATGATTTTCATCCCACTTTAGAATATAAATTGCAGTGGTGAGTTCTGTATCCTTCAACTGTAATGAATCTTAATGCAGAGTGATAAACTGAGTTCAGTGGTTTTAAAACCGTTGCCATTGAATACATATAATATCACCATAATCCAGAACTGAGAGAAATGTTGCTTGGATTAACTGTTCTCTGTAACGCAGAGGGATACACTTTTAATTTCTATAGAAGAATGACAATCTTGCTTTAAGACTAGTTACATGCTACACAAGAAGTGCCATGTGTTCACTAAAACGTATGGACCCTTGAGACTTTGTGGAAGATATATTTTTAAATGGGGAATACATCAAATTAAAGCATCATAAGTCTTTCATAATGACGCAATGATGCAAAGAACATAAAAGCAGTTGACACATCAGAAAACTATGCTAACATTACATCACTGCATTGTCTTATCTTATCAAGCAAGTCGCAATTCATTTAGAGAAAAAATCACACCAAACTTAGTGTGGTGTTGAGTGCGGCGAGTTTGGTCCAAGGAAAATATCACTGGAAAATAAACTGCTTCATAGTTAAAATGATCATTTCAGTTTATTCATGAAATAGTAAAAAGGGATTTTCCACCTCGTTAAAATAATCTTCTACCAAAATTGTTAATCTACTTTTCAAAGTAGGTCTAAAGCACGCACTTTTTTTCAATCTGTTTTTAATCAGAACTTTTTTTTATTTTGCAAAATGAAGCCATATTTAGCCATTTCTTTCCTTTTTGTGCACACAGTGGGTTAAGCCACAGGGGAGACTTTGCACATTTGGCAGTTTATTCCCTGGTTTGCTCAAAGATACTGTGTGGAAATATGTCACAAATCTGTGCCGAAATCTCCCACAGATCCAAGAGAATGACATCAGACTCCCAGAATCCCACATGCAGTCACCAGATCTGCAGTGATTTGTGACTTACAATCTCACAATATAAAACTTTATGAAGCAACTTATACATGGTGTAACTAGCCAGGACGTGAGATGATTTGACACTGACATTTTAAGCTTCAGTATTATATCTTTAACGCAAATGCACATAAAGCTCTTGTCAGTCTTTTAAGATATAAGTTTGCTATAAAAAGTGCAGCGCTGATTCATCTTGCATTTGCATATAAAGGCTTGAAACATCTGTTCGTAAAATGAGTCAAGACGTTTAAAGTTTGATGAGAAAAGTGTGGCGTACTGATTAAAATCTTTTCAAATGTGTGGTGCAGGGGCTTTTTTATTGTGAAAGAAGTATTTCCATTGTGTTTGTTTATAGTGACAGAAAAGATGCTGAACTCTGTGCCAATTTTTGTTTCATGTGGATAGGCCCATTGGATATTAACATAGCAGAGCAATGTAAGACAGGTGTCCCCCAAGGAACAATCCTGGGGCCAGTTCTTTTCTACTTCTGTGTGTCCTGAAGTGGGCCTTCAAATTTACGCTGAGGATGATGACACAGTAGTTAATGTGTCTCTTGCTGTCATCGGTGCTAAATTAAAGAAAGTGTACCTGATTGGCTGAACATATCATGCTTAAACTTGAGTATAAATAAAACCAAATCCATCTGGTTTCCCTATTGAAAAGACAGATGCAGAAAACAAACTAAACATTATCATGAAATGAAATGTGCTCTCATCTAGGCATAATAATGGAATACTTAGGTGTAATAATTGATTCTCAATTCAACTTTTAAAGATCATATCAAAAACTTCTTATCAAAAACAAAGGCAAGCGTTAACTGTTTCAGGCTTGTCTTTGTCAACACTATGATTCTGTCTCAGCTGTTGTACTGCACTGATTCAGACCAACCAAACCACTCTGAAGCCGCTTGAGCGTCTCCACAATCTTGCTTCAAAAATTTTAGAGAAAAAGCTTATCAGATTCCACCATTGTCTAATTTTATCAAAATTTAAAGCATTTACATTATGATGTTTTTCATTTATTTATAAATGTCTGGTTGGATGTGCACATGATCCCACACGTGCGGACTGTAGAGTTCTACGTCTGTTCTACCCGTCCCATCAACTAATCAATTAATTAATAAATAACAATTAACCAGGTCAAGAATTCTGCAATCTGATGGTTAAACTACATAATCATAGAGTTCTAAACTGTCAGCTCAATTTTAACTGACAATGGCTATGTTCACACGCAGGTCTTGACACACAATTGAGATTTTTTCCCAAATCAGATTTATCTGGAGAGGCCGTTCACATTCCAAATAAAATGTGACTCAAATCAAATTTAATGTGTGAACACAAACAGCCCCAAAGTGTCTGATGTGGAGAAGAACAAGACAAAACCACATTTCACATTATAAGACAGACTGTAATAAGGAAGCATCTGTCAGTACAAGCCTATAGTCATCTTTATCGTTAGTCTTAAATCATTAAAAGTTGACTTTTTATCTTTGTCACTCTTTACAGAACCAATTCAGTTTGAAACTTGACTTTTTTGCACTCTCTAGCTTCACTGCTGTTGTCTGGCGGCGTTTAAAGGTATAATCTGTTTAATGCCTGTCTTTTCTTGTGTGAAAAATGTGTCATCAATGTGTTTAATTTCAGCACAGTAGAAATCAGATTAATGTGACCTGCCTGTTCAGACTGCAATCACGTTGCAAAAGATCAGATTCAAATCAGATTTAGTTCCACAAATGAAAGTGGCCTGGGTTGCATTTGAAAAAATCAGATTCATACTGTTCACACTGTCATGAAAAAATCAGATCCAGGTCACATTTAGACAAAAAAATCTGATTCGACCTGCAGTGTGTACATAGCCAATGATTCAGGAAATGTGAATGTTACCAAAGTAAGCCAAAGTCTAGTCATTTTCATTGTATAGCTGACATGTCTCAAGATCAGAATTGAAATGTAACGTTCTTAACAGTATATAATAAATAATAATATACTTATGGAATTACTGGAACATCAGCATGATATTTTTTTACAAATTTGGTCATATAGCTGCTCAGGCATTTGTTTTGGATGATTTCTGAATAGATCTTTGGATAAAAGGTGAGATGGGTGCATTTGGACAGCCATCAACAACAAATATGGTAATATTTTGTGTGTTTTTTTTTTTTAGTTTTGCAAATGAACACACAGGCCCTAATTAACATGCATGTAGCATGAAGCAGGCTATTAATGTGCTCAAGGACAATGACTACACCTACCACATGCTAAGATTTTTATTTTCATTCAGCCAGCTGTTGTGAGGGGAAACAAATGAATCATGCCAGCAAGTGTGTACTGTGGGAAAGAGTTTTTTTTTAAGGGAACAGCAGTGTTGCATCATTAGCACAGTTTTCACCTTGGATTCAGGTCAGTGATTGAATCCAGTTTCTTTTGTTCTTTCATTGCTCTGTCGTTGCTGCTCTTTCTTCCACCTGGCCCTAAAATCAGGAATGTGCTGCAAAGTCGTGCGTATTTTGTTCACCCAGAAAAGGCAAAAACCTGCCACCTGCTGGACAATTGCCGCAAGTTAGAATTGTAATGACTATAAAAAGTTTGAATATTATTATAAGAAGAAACATTATATATTATTAAATAAAACAACTTTAAACCAAGAACGGTCAGAAAGTTTTTTTAAGAACTAGGACACGAGGAAAAAGATGGATATTTTACTCGAGCGCGTGACACCGTTGCTATAGTAACCACAACAGGCTGAAAGCAGAAGAGCAGACCGTGATTCTGCTACAACTTAATAACTTACTTCAAAACTCAGCATCGCTTAGAAAAACCTATCAACACTCCATGACCTGTAAGTATATGACTTTTGCAACGTGTTATATGTTGTAATAAATTGGATTTACACAATTAACATTTACTGCGTCTGTTAATCCGTGCAAAATAAACAAAGGCTACTTTTGGTCAGCGAGTTAGCTTAAGTTTGGCTAACGTCAACTTTTGCTAACGCAAGCTAACGCTAAATTAATTGTTTTGCAATTTTTAGGCTAACATTAGTTTACTAAAGAGCATGTGGCAGATGTACGTGTTTATGTTATTATTACTTTGTTTAGGGACCTGTGGTAAACGATTATCGTAGTTTGGCAAATGTTTTGAAGAAAAGTTGAAATATAAAAAGTGGAAAATTACAGGAAGAAGTTAAAAAGTTTGTGAATGAAATAAAGGAAGGTGTATTTTAAAAAATAAAAATAATATAAAATATAAAAAATATATAATATAAAAATAATTATAGACAAGCTTTGTACCTTGTTTACTGTTTACTTGGTAACATTTTTTTTTTTAGCTGTTGCTCATGTTCAACCAGGAAGAACAATTACAAACTTTACCAGAATGGTAAAATTAGACAACACTTGGCAAATTTAGTCAAATTTAATCTATAATACATATATGTGTATATATATATATGTATCGAGAAAGGCTCTTGTATAACTGCTTGGTAGATCTACCTCAACCAATCCAGCTACAGCACTTAAAGCAATTCATATATTAGTTACTGGAATGAATTGATGAGCAGCAAATTAGTTTAACTCCTGCATGTTTCCACTTTTTTTTCTTGTCACTGTTATCCTGCACCTGTGTCTGCAGCAGGATGAGTCTATTTGAGGACGAGCAGCACAGCCGGCCGCTCAGTGTGGAGGAAGAAGAGGAAGAGGAACAGACGGAGGGAGAGCAAAGAATGGAGGACAGGCCTCTAGTGGCCATTACACCTGACGCCTCTCCACTACAGGAGCAGGAGCAGCCCTCTACCTGCACTCATATCCCTGATAGTCCTGCTCTACAATATCTGGACGAGGTAAGGCATATTATTTTGTAAGAGCACAAAGCACTTAGTACTTTAGGCTAAATTATGCACGTTCATCCCTCAAACCATGATCTAAAAAACAAATTTGCCAAAACCTTTCTTTCTCGGCTTAGTAGGTTTATTGGGACAAAGGCCAAACATAACAATATTTTTCATGTAAAGAGTTTATTTTTTACAAAAATATGTGATTCTATTGTCTTTATGTGGAATAGAGCGATTTGGCCTTTCGTCCTCTCATAAACTACATTGCAAATCTCTGCAAACTCTTCTACCTTCTTAGGGCCAATATTAGTCAAAAACAATTCATCTATACAACATTTGTTCTCATGTAACTAGAAGAGCAGCAAGTGTCATTTTTAGTCCAATAATATATACAGTATGTTAAGTAAGTAACAACTGCCACCACCATATCACTATTATTTTCCAATACTTGACAGTGATTGATACATTTTATTGAGTATCACTTACAATGACAGACAGCAACATTACTGACAACAATTTCCATCTTTCACAGCCGTATCAAACAGAATCCTCAGACACATTTCTCTCTAAAGTCAGACTTCAGTGCACTGCAGACTACTTTGTTTTTCAAAATGTATTGTCATGCCTTATGTACACTCGATGTATACATTTTGTAAGGTGCCTAAAATACAAAAAAGCTTAAAAAATTAAGCAGGCATTATGATCTCTGAGAGCATTGCAATATACACAGCTAAATGTGACAATATTTTTGTATAAAAAGTGCATATTTTTTGGCATGATCTTGTTAATGGATGATAGAAAAGGTCAATGTTTTACATACAGAGAGTCTTAAACACACATAATATCACTATATGAATGATATCAATGTCAATAAAGCTCAAATATCAACACTCATAAGACCTTAAACATTTCATATTTATAAAAGCTTTCATATCACTCTAAAGAAAATAAATACTGTACACGTCCGTAAACATTCCATTTCCAATTCACAGTGTGTACACTTGTTATGTGGTGCTATACATTTTTCTAACATTAGGCTGCAGTATTGTACAAGTGGGGAATCTGAGCTGCTGTTCTAAATGCAAAACTACAGTTGTGCAGTTATTCAGTGCTCCCAGTGTTGTGAACAACTGTGGCAAGTCAAATGTATTCAGTGTCAAGAGCAGTAAGCAAAATGTCAATAAAGTACAATGTTCTTGGCACTGTTCCCAAACTAATTTCATTCTTGGATCTATCGCTCAGGATGATGATGCATTTCATCAGCATCACAAAATCAGCACAGAAGCACTGCTGCCTTATGGGTGCTGTGAATCGGGGCTTTGATTTTTAATAAAACTGGGAAACTAGATAAGCCCTGCATGTGGTCTTATGCCATCAATTTTAGACTGACTGCTGGAAACGGTTTGATCAGCGCTCATATACCTCACATGAGTGCTTGCTTTTAATTAAGGAGCCTTTTAGAGCAGGGAAAATGATAGCTCATTAGTTTTTAGGACTGTGTGCTGGTCTGTGTGTTTCTGCTGCCGGGTTTATGACAGGACTGGAACATGGAGGAATATGAGAGACATTCCACATGGAGACCCTCCATATATTATTATGGCTACTAAAGACTGCACTTTCAAATGCATGTGGAATTTTTATATTTGTCTAAAATCAATTTATTTATAACATTCACATGGCCGCTCTGTTGAATCGTGAAAAATAATTTTTGAGCTTTTACTGCATTCAGTCTGTCCATTGGGCTTGTTCTGTTTTGTATGTGCATGGTATGTGCATGTACAAAGTAGACCTCAGCTTTTCTTTCCATGCCTGTCTGTTTAACTTTGAACAATTTTCTGGTGAATTTTTTTAGGGAGCATAGTTTTTGGGCCTTATCATCATCCTGACAGTCTTGAAGGCCTGTCTGTAGTTGGTCGGGTAGAACTCCGATGACATGTTGTGCCAAGTGCCCCAGAAAATGCCGTTCCTGACGCCCTTGTATCGCTTGTGATAGTACTTCCCATTGAGGTTGGCCGACATGCAGGCATCAAACCACCAGCCCGAGCTGTAATAGGCGCCGCAGTTTCCAGAGGGGTACATGTCATTGTCGCGGTCCGGAGTGGAGAAGAACTTCTGGTCATGGTTGAAGTGTTTGTTGAAGCTGATGGCGTTCCCAGCCGTCCCACTGCAATGATAAATTTATCCATGTTCAAACCCTCCTCAGTGTGGCAGCACAGTATAAATATTTAATCTTGCCGCACAGACAGATACTCTACCTGTATCCACTGATGGACAGCCGATAGCGAAGGAATTCATTGGCCACATAGAACTCATCAAACTTTGCATACTCCCGCACGCCCTCAAAGTCCTCCAGGTCTATGCGCAGCACCATGTCTTTGGCTTTTGTCAGCAAATGGATATGATCATTCCCCAGCCAGAGCTCGCCCCTGCAGATGGAGAAAATATGAAATATTTTATACTGAATGAAGTGTGGGCATGTCAAGCATCATGAGCAGCCAATATTGAGTGCTGAGTGCATCTTAAAATGTGTTCACCGCCCGGCCAAACGTAGTGAGTTTTACATTAGTAAAACTAGAAGCACTGCCGAAGTCAAGACACCCACAGATGCAAAGAATATTAATGGTAAAGAAGAATGCGAGGAAGAGCAGAGTTCATTGACAAGACACGATATCTGTGTCTTTACTTTTTGTGAATCGTATTGCACGGTTGCCATTTTTCACAATAATGAACGTTCATTCTAGGGATGGTTCGATATAGATTTTTTTGGACGATATTTGGCTTGCTGCTGTGGCTTTAACCAATATTTGCAGATGCCAATATTTGAATTTTAAAATCCATAGGTAGGCCTGCAAATCTATCTTAAATTGAAGTAAAGATTTACTTTTAGTATTAATAATAATGTAATGTATTTATCTGTAAAATGATACACTTTCTATTTTCACTCACTAGTCTGTTCAAAAAGAGAAATCTGATGCACTGAGGCCAATCTGGGAATGACACAGGGCAGGGCACGTCTGATACTGGAACTGACATACATCACCCATCCCTATTTTATGTTTTATTTTTTGTTTTCATTTCTTCTGGATTTCAATTCAACTGTAAAGCTGAGAATTTAGTGTTTTTGGATACCTGTCTGGGGAATTTGAATTCAGCTCTTAATCTGTCATCTGTGTCCTTCGTAGTACCGTATGGGTTGCCTACCGGCCATAGACTCCATAGCGAGTGGAATGAAGAAACATAATTAATCCCACAGTGCAATAAGTGGCTGTCTGATGTTATGTTGGAGAAAGAGAGAATTATTATTAGTTTTTGGCAGCAAGTGACATTTTGTTGTTGCCCCCATTAAAATGTATATTAACCCATATTTGCATTTGGGCTATCAGCAAATTGAAGCAAACTTTTCTTTTCTGCAGTGTTTTTCTTATCATCTAATCTTTTGTAATCAGTCTAGCTCGGGCCCAAACAGATGGCCAGTTCCAGTTTGATGGGCCTGGTCTAGTGGTAAATTGGAGGGGATGCATGCAAGACTTTTTCGTATATTATTCGCCATGTACGCACGCTAATGGGTTTCATCTTAATTTACCACTGGGACAAACGATACTGAAAATATTAGGGCTATACCTTAGATTTCCAAAGCCCTTTTTGTACTCGGCCCAGGTCCGGTTGAAGCTGACAGACCCATCTAGTCTCTGCTGGATCACGGTCCAACCCCCTCCGTAGGATTCCATCTCGCAGAAGACCTCGAATGTCCCGTTGCGAGGATCAGGAGTCACTCTGTACACGCCGCTCTTCCTCTCCTGCAGCACGTTGTAGTCGGAGCAGTCCCTCGGGGCCAGGATGACTGTTGGCAGGCAGACGGAAAACAAAAAAGGCAGAGCAGTTTAAAGAGACTGTGCTCTGAATGCGTTTTCATTTTTCTCTGGCATTCTCTCGCCGCTAAACCAAGGGACTGTAAAACCAACAATCCCTTAGGCGCAGACAGGAGAAAGTATGAGAATGAGACAGTGAAATCGGAGCGGGCAAGCCAAGTTTCATTTTTCAGTTTTGTACAAATATTTCAGTGTAAATCTTTGCAGTTGAGGCTTTTGTACAAATATACGTCAATTATGACCAAACAGAGGTGAAATGTGGGTGAATGAAACCTTTATTGGTCATAAAGGGATTGAAGTTCTTACAATACTAAAATTGCAAACTTAAAATCGACTCTGCAACGGTATTAAAAGACAATGCAATGTCATTTTCAATACAAAAAAAAGGAGTTTTGTAATTCTGAAATGATGAATGAAGAAGTGGCTTAAAGATAATCAGGGTTGTAGTCACTGATCTGATGTCTGTAGGAATATCGCAAGTTATAAATATTTAAACTTGTAGATTTGCATTTGGATTGCTGATAAGGTCACTAGTGTTTGTGGGTGTAGTTTTTAAGATGCATTTTAAATGTTAGATGACCTGTTCCTGTCAAATAAATAAATACGTAAATGGAGGAAAGGTCCAACTGCAGTCATTTCTTTTTCAACATTATCCTTCAAAAGAGAATCTCCTTTCAGTTCTTATTTTAGTAATGCTATCTGGATATCAATTTTTTCACCCTCTTGCACATGAGAGCACAAAAAGGGCAAGAGGAGGAGACTTATCACAGACCATATCACAACGAAACCGTTTATTACAGAATATTAAGCCCAAAGAGCGTGAGACGAAGGAGAGGCTCGTGTTGAACGGTTTGGACCGGATTTTTGACATTGCTGGACAACTGTGTTAGAGCATCTTCAAAAGGGCAACTCTTGTGGGATGTTCTCTGTCTGCAGTGGTCAGTCAAACGTTGTCCAAGAGAGGAACCGTGCTGAACCAGTGGCAGGTGATGGACAGGTGTTCCAATCTAGTTTCCTAACAGCTCAAACTGTAGAGAAAATCAGTGCTAACCTTGATGGAAAGCTGCCAGAATGCACAGAACTATTAGGCAGGTGTTCGGTTGACAAAGTAATGCTTGATTGATATTGTAGAGAATTGCCAAGTCTTCTATTAATCCCTAAATGCGCCTGTCTATGCTTTTTAATATAGTGTTAAGGAAAAGACTTCCACCTGCACAGAGTCCAAGGACAAAGGCCACTGTCAATCGATAGCAGTCTAATGCACTATGGTCCCATTTCATACAGTGCAGCTCAAAACTCTCTCTCTCCCTCGCCTGCTGCGTCGCTCGGCTTGAAACCGCATCTTCCTCTGCTGCATTGACCCCAGCCAAAGCCCAGGTGGAAGAATTTTTGTCAGTTCGCATTTAAAATACAAAGAAGAGTCCCGAAAAAACAAGAGGAAGTGTGAAACCGGATTAAACCGGACCGGCCCCCCTCGTTGTGAGTTTGGCGCCTTCCGCTCAAATCGTCCTGACAAGCTGCATGCGGACCCTCACGCACTTCTCTGGACGTCCCACTGCTTAATCCCTTTTGGAAACTCTGTGTAAAGGGAATTGCGATGATCCTGAGTGTAAGTAGAGCAGTTGTGAGATTCAGGTTTCTCAAGATCCACATTTTTCCGTGTGAAATGTGTTCTTGTCGAGAGAGCTGGAAGACTAATTGCAATCAACTCATAATCACAATTTGAGTTTTAACAATTTGCAAATGCCGTTCTTTAAGTCATTGAGGTTATGCAAATGGCATCACAGCATTTGGAGCTGGAGGTATCAATGGTGGTGAGTAATGACATTTTCTCCTCTAACAACTCAAAATACAAGTAACAAGTGCGAGAGCTAGCAAATACACATTTACAATTGTGCTAAATATTTAGTTTGCACCTGGTGAAAAGTTTGTACCTGAAGAAAATAAAGTAAACAGTTGTAGAAAACCAGATAAACAACAGGAACACTGCAGCTAAGCTCACATTTGTCACTGACACAGACTTTGCGATCTGACTTCCTTTCTTTCCTTAAATAAGATGTTTCTGAGTTCGTATGTTGAGGAAATGAATGGTTGTTCGAGCGAGTTGAAGTGTCCTTTATCTCCCCTTTGTCAACTCTCTACCATGTGTAAACCAGCACGCTCTGCAACAGAGCAACGGAGCAACTACTTTCAGTTTTCATTTTGTCTTAATAGTTAATTTGAGTGAATGAATAATTCCAGAGAACTGAATCTTCTTATATTGTATAGCATGAAACCTGTGATTTAGACCTTTACAGTTTCCGAAATACATGTGATTTTTGTGTTAAGCAGATCAAGTTTCTGTCTTCTCTCAAATGTTGTAATGAATCTTGTAGTCTTGAGTTTAATAAATGTGATTTGAAAAAAAAAAAGAAAGACATATTCCAACAGCATTGCTTTTCAGACAAATTGCAGTTGCTTTTACACAAGGCTTTTGACCGGTGAAATAGTTGTTATGTGCCCCACACTTGAAGTTGATGACCATAGTTCTTCACTTCACATTCCTCCCTCTTATTTGTCATCCATCTGTCTGGTGTCCCTCGGCCCGACAAGAAGAGCCATCACATCTCATTACCTTGGGCACTGCGCCTGACCCAAATAACTTTAATATCAGCCACTTACTGATGCCCAGATGTTGGCTGATTGGCTGTCCCACTGGTGAGGGGCCAGCCTGCCTGGATATGCCCTTGCCTAATAACTTCTCTGATGGCGAAGACGACAGACTGTGTGATGAGCTATAATAAATGACTTCCAGCACCCTGCCGGAGTGCATTCACATAACTTATAAGCAGGGGTGGGTCATAATAATCACTTACATTTACTTGTGTAACCTTCTCATCATTATTTTGTGACACCATACTTTTACTTTAATGTGAAGAATATCCTTTGGAGCAACCATAGGATCAATAATTTTGGTTTATCTATTTTTGTGTATGTTTTTTCTGTACAATTTCCATACAGTTACTTCATACTACCTTGTAGTGTTATTTTTACATGCTTGAGTGGTTTTTCTGCACACTACTTTTTACTAACCTGGCTCATGTCAGATTGATAAGTGCAGAGCTCAGAATTCAATTCTACATATTAATCACTCTGGAGAGGCTATCAGTCAAATTGATAGGGACTTTCGGCGCTTCACAACAGTGGAACAAGAAGGGAAATCAAACTTCTGTTAAATTCAGCTGAGAGAAAAGTGCAGACATCTTTTCCTGTTCGTTTGGGCGTTTCACAGTTGGCTTCTGCCCAAACCACATTTGGACCATTCTCCACAACACTGGTGGTTCAGGCCCAATCACAACTTGGAACTCACAATTATTGTAAGAATTCGTCTTGCTGGCCATTATAACTTTGTACTCTGACTTGAGTAATCTTCTAATCAGTAATCAGTAATCTTACTTGAGAACAGTTGTGACGCTACACATCTTTGCTTATAATTGATAGGCTTTAAGGGGAAATCAACTCCTATCTACAACAATAGTGCACAGTGTAGACAAATGCACATGGATAAGCGAGCATAAGGATACTTGGTGATAATCTGTAACTCAGCCACAGTAAAGTTTCATGCTACAAAGAGAACTCATCTGAAGCTAGCAGACTTCCTCTCCAAAAACTGTGCGTTGCCACATTGCAGATAGACATTTCCTGATGAGGCAGCACACAACTGCACATCCATTTTCTTTGGCTGAATTGAGTTAATGTAGCTGAACTGTAACATGAATTGCTGTCCATTCACCTCAAGGCCCTCATACGTCTCGGAGGAGTGAGGGAGAGGAGCAGTGCGTGGAGCTGGGATGGGGGTTGACAATGGGGTGAAAATAAATGCTGGCAGCGAACAGCAGTGAGAGCATCTTGACTGAGCCTGACAAGAGCCGCTTGTACTTCTGCTTGAAGGTGAAAGTCCGTTTCACATCAGCACCAAAACACAGACCTAGTTCAGCATATATAAGCATTTATTTCCTCGCCCGATTTCAGTTCTCATGGGCCTCTCATTAAGCTTTCAAGGATATCGGGCTATTATAACTTGACTTTAAGCTAATCATGATTCTGAAGTTTGAATTTAGCTGCGTCGTAAGTCCAATTCCACTGGGATCAATTATTCCATTATATTGTGTTTTTCTTTGTAAAATAATTGACAAACTTGCATGCATGAGTATATTTAAGAGCAAATGCCATTATTTTCTGTAAAGCAGCAGTGTAATTTAGTGTTGGTGTTGGTGGTTCTTTCCTGTCATTTTGATTGTTGACAAGGGAGACTATGTTGGCCCAACTTCCTGTGCTGTGCTCTGTGGGACTGTGTGACTGACGGGCTGTCAGCATCTCAAATCTGAATTGGTCATGAAATCTTCCAGAAAAGTATAGTGAAATACTTTGGCTTATGGCAATATTGTGGGCGTTTGCAGAAGATGACGAGTGGTTAGGGCTGCAACTAACAATTATTGTAGAAGTCCAATAGTCAGCGATTTTTAAACTTTTTTTTTTTGGTCGACTAGTCAAAGGATTATTTATAGTGTACACCTTTAAAATACAGTATCACGCTAATAAAGGTTGAAACATAGCGAATGGAGGCTTCAACATAAAGAATACTTAAGAATAAAGTGTGGGTTCTAGAGTCTGTGTAGTCCAGATAACAATTACAATCATTAAAAGTTGTCATTGCAGCCCTAGTTGGTATAAAATATTGCAGGAAATTAAGTAAATTACACAATGCTTGCTTGTTTTGACTATGGCTTACTGCAAAACATAACTGTACACCTGACCATCACAATATCTCTCTGTCTATTCTATACTGCAGGTTTCTTTTTGGTTCTTTGGCCGTTGATGTTCATTACATTATTTTTAGCTGTTGTGAAGCATGTTTTGTGATATGTCCTCGTAGCCAACATTGAACCACACAAGCTAACTGGTCAACATCGATCCAAAACAGTCAAGATGACACACAGAGCTTCTGGGAGTGTGTTCAACTTTGATGCCATTCGTTGTACAATCTGTTTGCAGACTATTTGGGCAGCAACTAACGGTTGATTTGCTAATTGGTTAAGCTAGTGATTAGATTAGTTGTTTAAATTGTAAAAAGGTCAGAGCATATGAGATTTTTACTTTATTTGACGCAGATGAAGCTAACCTGATGCTGCTTGGTGACACCTTAAGCGAGTGTATTAGCAGAAAAAAATGGTTTTCTATCAAAAATCTAAATTTGACATGTTCCCTGTGTCATTTTGATGTAATTTGTGTTTTATCTGAGTCATAAAACCTCTTCTCTCAGCTCATGACATGTTTTGAACTGGTATGCAGCCCTACTGGCCTTATACATTATTTTATGCTTCAGCAAACATTACATACAGTATTTCAAAAACAGGACTACAGTTGAAGTGTAAAAGTAATTAAGGTGTTTATTTTTACTTATGTTTTGACTTTGCAATAGACTATTTTTCAGTTGTTTGTTTATTTCCATGGAAACAGCTGCTGTTATCTGCTTCTTTTGGAGTCACTTCAGGCATCATCAGGAATAAATGATAACACGAAGTAGACTCCTGCAGATCTAACTGTTGAAACTCATTAATATACAAAGACAAAGTGTTGTTGACCCGAATGCCCCAGTGACTAAAGACTCGAATGCTGCCTAAATTGTTTTGGTGAAAGATAATGAGCACTAGTTGTTTTTTTTAACGCAGTGGAGAACACTCAAGAGCATGACCTACAGACAAAGGAGCAGGAGGAGAAGCGTGGAGACGTGCGGCACGAGAAAGTGAATTAGCGGCAGACAGGCAGAGAGGAGGTGCGAGAGGATCAGGGACAAAGCAGAACCGAAGGGCCGTTTGTCGGAAAGTTTAGGGAAGACGAGGAGAAACACAACACTGGGATTCCCTTCACACCCGTGCCCCTATAATCTACTTAGAAATAAGCTGTTCCCATCAAAATCTACCACATTCTCCGTTTATGCTGTATCAAAATGGTATTCACTTTTCACAGCACTCGCCCAACGCTTCTGAGAAAAGCGTGGAGTGGAACATTTGTTATGTTTAGCCACATTGACGTGATAACATTTTAAACGCGCCAAGAAGCTGTCTTTTCACTCCCTAAATTTGAGTTTCTCCATATGGACAAGACAAATTTCATGGTCAGGACACATGAATTGATTATGTAACATGCAATTTAAATCCTTTGAGTAGTATTGGTTCCTGACTTGAGCTATTTCACAATAAGGACAATAAGACTGGTGTCCGCACTTGACTCTCTGCCCTCAGAACATTAGTCACTCACTTTAGTCACTTTAGTCAAGGTGAAATTGCCTGGGCTTGCAAACATTATGCAATACCTGAAAATCCTTGTTTCGTCCATCCTCAAAACCTGAGTTTGCTTCGTCAATAGTATTTTACTGACATACATAGTCGCCTATTTACTCTAACAATCACAAAGTTAGACTTATTGATTCTAAAATACCATCTGTTGTGATCTTTCTGAGAAGTTATGTCCAGTAGTATTTCCTTTAGATACAGTGTGTCTCACTGTACTGGACAATTTATAAAGAGTTTGTATAATAAAGTGAACCACATGGAGACATCAGTGGGAGAAGGGAGACAATATATAGACCAAACAAAAACATTCTAAGTTGGAATGGAGGCAAAAGTGGAACATAATGTGATTCCATTAGAGAAACTGACAATAACCGCAGAAAATCACAAAATATAAAAAATCTAGGTGGTTAAGGCAAATGAAAACCACTCAGATGTATGTGAGTGATAGCAGAGCCTGATTTAAAGACATTTACAGTTTTTATTTTATCAGAGATCATGACAGACAAGCATCATTTTTGATAAAGGTAAAATCTTTATTATTTTCTTTTTGGTTTTACTAGACAAATACTCAAAGTTTAATGATTGTATCTATAGCTATATTGCGTACTTTACCATTAATGAATCTTTTTGTGAAGCTCAGATGCAATTTTAGGTTAGAAAAAAGTATATTCTCCTTTGTTAAAGAAAAGTAACTAACTGACATTTCTACTCTTGCTTTGTTCCATATTTAAAGATTTAAACCCATTTGTATTTAGATCTGATTTGAGCTAACCATTGAAAATGTATTACAGTCTACTTAATTTGCCTCCAGACCACGATCTATACAGTCTTGAGAGTATCAGTAAAATAGTTAAAATATGGCATATGCATGATGGATGCTTATGTTCTGTGCAGTAAGTAATTCAGAGCATGCTCACATTGAGGGCTGTTCTGGACGGCGCACTGAGTGTTGCAGGAGGAGCTGAGCTTGTTGACCACTCCGGTGATATTCTCCACTCGTTGGTCCACCATGGCCTGCACGTTGTCCATGTTGAGCAGGTTGAGTCCCTCCAGGCGCCCCTGTAAAGCAGAGATCTGGCTCCTGGCGTTGCGCAGGCTGGCGGACATCCTATTCAGCTTCACCTGGAAAGGACCACAGCAAAGGGAAGGAAATCGTCTCTGCGTGCGGAATATAAAGCAGGTAGATTACTCGAGCCGCCAGCCTCTTCATTGTTTCAATTAGGAATTTAGAAGAGAAACAAGGCTGAATGATGCCTGGCTGCCGGCCAAAGTAGTGCTGAGAGTCGTCGCGCTTACCAACCAGAGTGAAAATTTACCATCATTTGACTGCTGTGTGATACTGATTCCCGCCCTGTTTACAGAACCAGGAATGTTCCCCAGAGGATTGGTGCCAGGCAGGACTTTACAGCTCTTTACATCTGCTCAGTGCACATTCCAGCTGACTACATCTGAATGGACATATTTATGTAACTTTGTACACTGTTTATAAAGCACATTTTACCTCTCTTTGTTTAGATAGCCAGCCTCCACAGATACAGGTATGACGTTAATGCAATTACACATGGCTTAAATCAAAGTAGAGACAGTTGTGCAATCCTTCCTTCCTTCTTTCTTTGGTTTTTCATTTTTAAATGTAATAATTGGGTGCATTTTTATTTATAATTATTAACTTTAAATCTCATTCACTTCTTCTATTGTCTTGTTTATTTACCAAAAATAAATGATTTTGAAAATTTTAATAATGAAATCATCTTTTTTTTTTGTCAGACTTAAATGTTTACCTTACCTTAAATTACCTAGTTTTTTTCCCTTGTTCGTTTATTTTCATCATGATAAACATTATCATTGTCCTATCGTAAGACAAATCCTCTTACCTGCATTTCCAGCAGAGAGCTTGGGCTGGGACTCAGTTTGCCATAAATTGGGACTTGTCCAGTCACGGTTGTATCCTGGGCTCCTGGGATGGTCCCATCTCCTCGCTCTTCTTGGCTGGACCCTCCGAGCAGGTCCTGCCCTGACAAATCCACCCTGTGCACCTCCTCTGCATCCCTCTGGACCTGCGTCTGTCCCTGGTCGGATTGCTGATGTACTCGAGCACCGCGGCACTCCTGGCAGCCGCTCTTCAGCTTGTTCACCTGCTCTTTCAGGCTCTGCAGCTCCTTTATAGTTTTTTCCAGCAGTCTGAACTGCTTAGGCAGTTGGATGGTGAGAGGAGGCAAGGTGAGGTGATAGGGACAATCCTCTTGGTCCTCGGAGGTCCCACACTGACTCGAGGGTCGTAATTTAATCGGACAAGAGGCTGATGTCCCGGAGTCAGATCCCAAAGGGTACGATCCCCGAGTGTCCCATCTCTGGTGCGCATTGATGGGGAAGTCTGCTGCCCGGCTGCTGCCTGGAAGCAGAGCGGCTGTCACCAGGACTGTGGCAAAGATGCAAAGCCCAAGTGTTCTCATTTTCTTTTGAGTAAAAGTTAATCAGTCTCCAATAATGTCTCCGTGCAGTTCAGCGCTGTAGTAAGAAGTGTGAGCTGCTGTGGATTATTGAGGTCTGTAAGCTTAAAGATGTAAGTCCAGTGTCCGGATGTTTGAGAGAGTGCGAGGAGAGCAGTCTGCAGGAGGCAGAGCGCGCTGGGGAACTGCCGCTGCCTCACATAGCCGTGTCATTAATATCAGGAGGAGAGAGAGAGGCGGGGAGGGAGCGAGGTATGGTGCTGTGGAAGGGAGGGGCACAACTATTGCGTAATGCAAAACACCATATCCCCAGAAAAAAATGGAGATGCAGGCAGATTATGTGAGAGGAGAGAGGGGGGAGAGGTGCACCCGCTGCAGTCAGGTGCCTCGCTGCTCATTTCCCTGAAATGAGTCTGTTCAGTGGAACTACACTCCACAGCACTGGGGCTGTGTGCTTCGTCTCTTTCCTGTTTTTGTGGTTTGGTGGCTCCCTGTTGTATGACCTTATCCAGATGAGCTATGAACTACTGAGCAACAGTAAATTAGGCAAGTCACTATAAATCAATGCAGTACAGTGCACTACAGTAGAGGAGAGCAAATGTCACTTTGCTTTATTTTTAGTTGTTCTAAACATGTTTTTACACAATATAAATATTTATTAATGACACGACCTGAAATGACACATTGAAATTTGTTACCTCTTTTGCCTATCTATATCTACTATATCTACTATATATATATATATATATATATATATATATATATATATATATATATATATATATATATATATATATATATATATATATATATATATATACTAGGTTTGTACCAGATGCCTTACCTGTATTAACTAGCCACATACTTTGATAAGAGTACACCATATGTGTGTATTCTTGCCAAGGGCAAAAAAAAATTCAAATTAGATTGGAAACTTAGATAATTACAATGCTGGTAATTGTGGCTTCTGTGATTCCTAATTGTGCAGCCTTTGTGGTTTGATTTACAAAATCTTCTATTGAGATTTCAACATTTAAATTATGATTGTGTTGAAATAGATAGTTAGTCATATTAAGAAGTTTACTCAGAAACTTCTGGTGGTTTCGCCAGACTTGCAATAAATCTTGAGACGTCATCAAAAATCTATACATATTATTCTTTTCATATTAATTGGAATCCGATGTGTATTACTGCCTGTAGATGGTTAATATTTCATTGAGATCATTTCTCTGACGTCTTGAGTCATATTTCCAGAGAGGCAGCATAGTTTCAGATAATTGATATCATCCTCACAAGTGGTTCTGTGCCCTGATGGAGGAATCCGGTACAAAAGAAAATACAGAGACACAAAAACCTCCCATAACAAAGCGATTCAATCTCGCTGTTGGCTCAACTTCAATTCCAGCAGTCAATATGAGGACATGAACACATACAAAGAGCGGTGGCGGTCCTCTCCATCACATAGTGCGGCGCTGCGTCCTATACAGAGAGCCAGTCATTATTTTTCTCCCCGAGGTGCAGGGTATTAAAGTCTACAGCTGCTGCTCGGTCCACCCTTCACATATTTTATGCACAGGTCTGCAGTGCTAATATTTTACACGAGCGCTTGAGGCAGAAAGACAGGTGTGTATGCTCCCTCAGCTCCTGATGTGGGTCCACACCTTTCCATGATTGTGTCTGCTCCACATATAAAATACAGGCTGCTCTGTGAGTGAAGTTTCTGCCTGAAATATTTTGGTGATGCTTTGGAGACCTTTGAGACAAGTTCGGACGGCTCGAGTTGAATGAATTCTGGCAAAATGTCCATCACACTGGTTTGGTTTGACATCTATGTCTGAAAAAGAAAAAGTACAAGACTGTAAAGTAAATACTGCATAACTTCAGTGTGAAATTACATGTAAAATATATAAGATAAATCGGTAATGCTTTATAATAACTCCCCTTATTCCTGCCTTAGTTAAGCATTAACAGAGTAGTTTATTACTATTAGTATAGTTTATGAAGCATGATTCAGGATTAGTAACTACTTAATTAAGGTTAGGATTAAGGCTAGCAATTTGGATTTAGCATATTAGTTAAGTAGTTAATAAGCTTGAATCATTCTTAATAAATTCTTTATTCACTATTAATCAAGTTTTTATTCATGCTTTACTAAGGCAGGAATATGGGGAGTTATTCTAAAGTGTTACCGATAAATCCAATTTCAATCATTGTTGGACAAGGGGACATAACACCAAAGGTTTAAATAAAGGTGTAATTTAATGAACAGGTGAATTAACACAATCAACAAATGGGTGACAAATGGAAAGGAGACACATAAGTATCAAGTACATGCACTGCCACTGCAGCCCTGACAAACACGAGACACACAGACAGACACAATGGTATACTGGCCCCACAGGCCAGCAGCCCTGAACACGACAGGGGCCAGTCCTGAAATAGTGGGAGGAGCCACAGGCCGAGACTGATCGGCACATTAGGGGCCAGTATGTCAAAACTTTGAATCCAGATCAAAATGATCCAGATTTCCAAATCCCTGGATTCTGATCTATACAGCTGAGATTTCTATCCCAGTATTTCAGAACATTGCAGAGTGGGATCAACATTACCCTGATCCTCTTGGATAGGGATTTCCAAAACCCACAAGACCCACAGAATCAAGCACAGCAAACAGGAAGTGATGCGAGAAGAAAAGTGTAACGAACAAATACATGATAGACAAGCTTCTCATTGTGGTCATTTTATCATTATATTTACATTAAGTTATGTGTGCCACTAGGAGAATGAAAATTTAAAGAATTATAGATTTGAAATAGATATGTGACTTATAAAATAAATTAAATAATTTCACATTAAGTTCATAATAAGTCCATTTAGATTAATAAAAGTTCTTATTTTGTCTATAATATGAGGATTCAGTAAGAAAGGCTATGAAAAGGATTTTAAAACCTTGGATCAGCCTTAGATAATTCTAATTTTCAGGATCAAAATGATCCAGATTTGGCTCTAAAGTTCTGAAATATCCAAATGAGTAAAACATCTGGATTAAAGACAGAGTTGAATTTACAAATCTGAATTTGAATCTTGTGGATCAAATCCTGTTTGAAATACCCGATTTTGGATCAGATTTGGAAAAAATCCAATCCACCTGGATTAGTCCTGGAGGATTATGTTTGAAATACTGTCCCAGACGGTCAGAAAGCAGCAGCCAACCACGTTCAGCTAGAGCAGGCCTCCAGTCCCAAGTGAGAACACACAGAAAGACACATTTTAAAACACAAAACACAGGGAGAGAAACTGCAAGTCTAGGGCTATAACAGTAATGAAAAAACACTTAGAATAAAGTATTTATTTTGTTTTTATTGACAAAAATACATTCTTATTATGAATTAGGTCACCTCTCGACAGATCACACCTGTAACTGTAATCTCATTTGTCTACGGAGAGGTTTAGAAGAAGAAGAAGAAGAAGAGTGTTTATTTATAGAGCGCTTTTCCACCTAACAGGCACCCTAAGCGCTTTTGTTTAGGGGTGGGTTTTTGTTTTCACTGTATTATATGCCACACAATAGCCACTTTGGTTGATATTTTAAATTGGGATTAGGAACAGGTATTTTGGTTAAGGTTAAGGGTTAGGAAACCGGACAAGAACTGTGTTGGAAAAACAGACCATCCTCCTGAAAAGTTACATTCATGGATCTATAATATGAACTGGATAAGACAGTTCACCCTTCCTTCTTTAAGTGAGTTTGATGGTCACTCCATAGTTTCTGCACTTCTAATGCAGTTCCGATCACATCAAACTGCTCGTGTTCAACAGAGCACCTACAGCTTTCTCAAAGGTCGAAATTTGAAGGGATTTCTCTCTATTTTCACAATATGATTTTTTTTTTTATTTCTATCGAAATTTTTTAAACGCTCAAATGCGCCTAAAACAGCTTTTAGGCGCCTAAAACAGCTTTTAGGCGCATTTGAGCGCATTTCCGCTCTCACTGGCATCGCACAGATTGGTCTGAACTGATCTTGTTGTCACACCGTGGGCGGCACTTGCATGTGTTGAGGAAGTACAGTAAATGCAGAAGAAAAAATCCAGCATTGTCCCAGTCCCCTGAGAACAGGCCACTGAAACAAAACCAATGCCATCTTTGGTTCGGATCTTATCATTACGCACCATTCATTTTTATTTATTCATATACATGGCTAAGAATAGGTTAGTTGTCTATTTCACTTGGGAGTTTCGCTCTGTTGAAAAAACAAAACCAAAAACAGAACGACAATGCTATGAAATTTGTCTGTGCTTTTACTGTAAAGTAGTTTCTTGTAAATATTTTTTTGAATTGTGTGCTGCAAGTTTCCCTTTGTCCCAGCAGGTCATTCTTGGGAAAGACGTTTTGATCCCAATGCTGTTTTTTTGTTTTTGTTTTACCTGATTAAATAAAAGTTAATAAAAACTTACACACACATCTGCCAATCACATCCCCAAGTACTTTACATTGTTGGCTTATTTGAATGCACCAGTTCGCCCCAAGTATTAATTATTTAGCCCTAAGTATTAATTATAGTTGACAAGGCTCTTCCAAGATGCACTTAAGAGATAATCACACATTTTGTTGTTGCTGTGTGACCACGGGTGAATGCTAATGCACACTTACTGAAAACATTAGAATAAATCACATTAACAACCACTGTAATCTACATCATTCACCGCCGTCATATCTCCGTCCCTTTCAGCCCTTGGGACGTGCCAGGCTTGTGCATTTATTTGTAACAATAGCCAGATAAACAGAATAATGGGGTAAATCTGAAAACATAATCGGCGCAGAAAAACATGTTTGAAGTCGAGGCAGAGATACAGCCCCCATATGTGTACAATCATTGCTCTTGTGTGTGTTCAGTGCCGTTAGATTACCTGCTACACAACGTGACCCTAGATATCCCGAAAGGCTGCAGCTGGTGATACAGACAAGCCTATTCCTCATTACTTCTCCCCCACTCCAGTGCCCTGCCTCGGAAGATAAGAAGGGAACAACACCTGTCCTCTACTTCTATCACCGACTCAACCCCACAAACCAAACTACTCCGTCCAGAGGAATCGGAAAACAAACTCGAGACGTAATTTCACCTCCTTCAAAGTCGCTGACCTGTTCCGTGCCCTGTCTGCTTTACTCTTAACCGCGTTTCATCAAGTTTATCTACGCGCTCTAATCCTTCCAATCCCAATAACTGCATCTAAAGTTATCTTACTGTTGTTTCTCATTGGTCCAGTCACTTTCAGTTGTTTTTGTACTATTTTTATTGCAGATACATGGACTGTTTTCGCGACGATAAGGTGTTCTGATGTAGGGCGATATGGGGCAGGGATTATTCAGCGTAACTTTGGATGGATTCCCTTAGAGGACATCTGGGACTCGGAGTTGAGAAAGCACACTTTAACGTTTGTCACAATTTTAGTCCAAAAGTATATTGCAGTAAAACAAAGCTATTATTTTGTCAGAAAGTTTGCGCTCTTAATAATCTCAAACTCCTTTTGGGGTCTGTGTTGATTTAGTTTTCAACTGCTGGAACTTAATATTGCCTCTCAACAATATTGCGCTAAAATGCTTACTGGTCAGAATCAGACGTAGCTGAACCCTATATGTGCTTATCGAATAGTTTTATTTACCCAAAATGAAAAAGGAGATTCAAAGGCCTTGGGTTTTCATTTCTCTTTGTACACCTGTGCATCTGAGGAAACTGTAGAAAGAGAAACACTGTCCAAGATTTGTTGAAAATGTATGTGAATAGAAGCCATATGTTGGAAAACGCTTGAACGGCAGCTGATGAATGGTGGGAAATGTGGATAATAAAGTGCATTTGTCAGTACTTTACCGATAACGTTTTACAAATGCTGGCTCATAGAAACCCTTCTAAATCGTATGTCTATCAGAGGGCCATTTATTTCTCACTGTTCTCATTCATTCTGATACATTCTGTCATAAAGGGGTAAAAAGCAGTGTTCTTGCATGTGTAATGATTATGGTTTTGTGCTTTCCAGCTTTTGTCATCAGGCAAAATCAACAAGAATGAAGTGTCCAAAATAACAAACACTTTCAAGCGGCTTCAAGAAGCTCTTAAAAGGTAATTCTTCCTCTTATCTCCACTACTACCACAGAAACACATCCAGGCAGCTTGTCCAATTCACTTTTGTTGTGAACTAGATCTGAAACCACTTCCATACAGACACATTCAAACATGAAATTGATCACACTCAACAATAATCACATTTATTTAAAACGGGAGTGGTTTTGTCAGACATTCAAATTATTATTTTATTATTGCCTACTTTTACATTTATCTCATCAGCCCCTCACACAAACGTTAATCAGGAAGGAATGATTTGCCTGAAACCTATTTATAGTATTTTGACTTTATCTCAACCTCCATCTGTTGTATACAGTGCACAGGAAGCCGAGGCGGAGCTCCTCGGACAGGCCAAGAGCTCTCGTGCTGAGCTGGAGAGACTGCGGGTCGAGTTGGAGAGCGCTGAGGAGCAGAGCACCGCTGAGGAGCCTGACAGTGAGGTCATCAAACTGAGACAAGAGATTCTTGAAGCGTACAGAGACGTGAAAGCAGCTGAGGACAGAGATTACCGCACCCAATGTGATCTGCAGTGGTAAGAAAGATACATTGTGTTCAATTCCTCACTTCTGTTCAATTAACTGATAGCGTTATCGCCATCACTCACCCTTTTCCAGGCGGACAATGGTTTTTGGGGAATTAATATCAGACTTTATTTTTTTAAAAGATATACAATTTATACTTATTGGTCCTATATTATGCACGCTTTACCTTCTTGAGCTAATAATAATAATGGGTCTTCATGAAAACCATACCCAAGATGTGTTTTGTTCTTTTCACACGTCTTTAGATAAAACTGCGTATTTTCCTTGTCTTCCTCCCTGCTTACTATGGGTATTCACCCTATTCCGGAAGTTGCCGTGGGCGCCGCCATCTTTTTCCGTTGTAGTTCACATGGGGCAGACGAGCTCAACGGAAAATAAGTTCTACATGGACAAAAAGCCGTCTTCAGGCCGCCCAGGAAATTTCAGACAAAGCAATCTACTTTATATAATGTTTCAGCGAGAGACTTTTCCCTCGATTGCCATTTGTGCAAACACCGTTTGCATCAAACTGGAAGTCCCTTTATTACAAGAGTGTGGATCATAAACATAAAAAGAGGCAAAAGTGGACGGGGCAGAATGAGTTGAATACATGAGCGAGTAGTAAACCACTGAAGTAAACTAATAAGCTCCACATTTATTCTGATGCAGCGAAAATGGCCACCGCTATCCTAGCATCCTGTCAACTCTGATGCAAGCTGCCATTGTTTTTTCTCTCATCAGTGAATCAGCACACGCAGGCCTAGCCCCCTCGGCGTACACAAATTTAATTGCAATTAAGGTTTGGAAGTATTTTCCAAAGTCACATGCATTATCTTTTTTGTTGTTGTATGATCCATAACAGGAAACAACAAATTACGGTGCCCAAGACATTGTTTAAAATGAAAATACTATAGTACCTTTAATACCAATTCCAATGTGTTTGTTCTGCTTCTACAAACACTGACTGTGCACTTAGGGCCCAAAATGCATCTCTTTTTTTCCCTCATACTGAAGTCTGTGTATCCCTCATTCATCCAGGGGTGATCCACAGTATTAAAGAAAAAGACCCAAAACAGTTCAAAGAAGTAAACAAAGGCAGGGTAGTGTCAAGGTAAAACTCCTCCCTCAGGGCAGAGCCAATTTAGCTCAGAGCTCAGGTCATCTTCTTCAGATTGAAAATAACTTTTGGATAAAAGTCGAAACGTCTTGATTTTATTGTATCGAACAAACTCTCAAACTCTGTTTGAATACATTTCTATTTTGTCTAAAATCTTTTGCCTGAAAAACAATAAAAGAGACTTTCTGTACTAGTTTCTTGAACATAAATGATACAGACTTTTAATCAGTGTCTTTCAATACAAAAAAAATAGTCAAAGTTCCTCCTCCAAAGTCACAGAGGATTGGCTGTAGACTTCTCAATTAAAAAGTTGATGAGTGACGATTAGACGTGACTGAATCTCAATCTCAATTAAAATGTGATTACTTGCACAGCCTCACATACACTTACATACACCAGAAAGAAGCCCAGGGGACAGAGGTAAGGTAAAGCTAAGCACGTAAAGATAGAAATCATGCATGTGTATTCTAGTGATGTAAGCAGAGACACACAAATACAGGAGACGAGTGCCGGTAAACAGTCACATCGGGGACCTAACGCTGAGCAGTGAGCTGAGCAAGGCAGCATCTTTGCAGAGATAGTATCGACTTCGGAGGGCATTTGGGAGAGGGGTGAAGGTGAAGGAGCATAAGACACAAACACAGAATTTTCCACAGTGGTTTAAGAGACAGTAGCTCGTTCGGACAATGTTGTTGTTATACCAGAAATTCAATAAAAAATAGTGAACTGATGAAATCTCATGCATGAGGAATGAAACGTCTTAAAGCCAGGATAAGCACAAATTTCTTCTTGCTCACTCTCTAAAACAAGACAAAAATAAAATGTAAACTAACAAATTGGAAAATACTAATAAAAAACAATACTACATCAAGTGGTTTATAACTTATGCGCAGAATAGTGAGGTGGTCAAAAGAGGTTATTGGTGCGCAGCAGTCTCCCACTAAAGATAGTTAAGTGTGGTGTGGACCTGTCACAATTACACATTTTGAAGAGCGATATATTACTGATGAATATATAGACGATAAACTATAACATAGAAACAAATTTACAGTCACTGACAGAAACCATTTTACTACATTTAACTATTTTAAATGCACAATATTGTTAGAAACACAAGCAGCAATAAATAAATAGCAGAATAATACACTTTAGTTCTTTCTTTGTAGCTTTAATGAGTCAAACAAGTTATTTATGTGACCATCTACAGCTCAAATCTTATCATAGCACAGAAAAATATCAAAAAGTCCCTCACTAAGGCAAAGAAAAAGTACAGACGATAAATACTGACCCCCAAAAATTATTTCCTTTCGTCATTTATTTAACGATATGTCGATATAATAATTATTGTGACAGGCCTAGGTGTCATCACAGTTTGTTTGCTTCAGGGACTCAGTCTGAACCTCCTGATGAATTAGACATAACATGGATAAAAATGCTCTAGACTTGACAATATTGCCTTGTTTACAGGCAACATACCTGTATAGACAAAGGTTATTAAAAATATTTGGCGTCCCCAGCCCCACCAGGGCACTAAAAACTGTAAAAATAGACCTAAACCTGGACAAAATCCAAAGTGAATTTCTTCTTATGTATAAAATCTACTAACCCAGTAGTGTAGGCCGGTGGTTCCCAACGCTTTTTGTTTCGAGTGTTCAAAAATGAAACACACCCTGCAGAATGGAAAGTACACTGGACTGTTTCCCTCCTCGGCACATAAACATTCACGAAGGTAAGAGGGAGGTCAGAGCAGGAGTGCTAAGCAACACGATAACACACGCTAACAAGACATTACGAAATAAAATTAAAAATATTAGACCAGTGGAAAAAAGCTATCTTCAAGAAATGGATGACACAGAATGAACCCATTGTCAAGCACTGGGCTCAAATAACAGTGGAATTTTGTTAAATGAAAAACAGATCAGTTCGCGGTGAGTTTTAAGATGGACAAATTTAACAAACAGTGATACAAGCTTCATGCCAGACATTATTCTTTTGAGTGAGTGAACGTTTGAAGGAGTAAACTTATGGAATGATCTTGACAAAGAAATCAAAGAATCAAAAACATCCATGGCATTCACGAAATACATAAAAGCTATCATATAATAACTATGTATGAAAAAGAAAATTAAGTTGTTGTGGTTAAATGGGCGAAGATCTGTTTGCAGTGTGTTATTAAATGCAAATGTTTAGTTGTAAAAGGGGGCAGATAACGTAAGATTGCTCTTCTTTCTGCTCCTTTTCATTCAAATTACTATGTTTAATACTATGTCACTGATGGTGTCTTTTAATATGAAATGAATGAAATAAATAAACAAAATGAAAACAAACTGTGCACTCTCAGATGCCTCATAAAAGCAGAATAAAGTCAGTAATGTACATGAATCATAAGTCCAATTCCAAGTGGTGGGATTACTTCCTTCTTAACACACACTTGAAAAATCTAATGAGCTTTTGAGGGTAGTTTGATTGTGTTAAACTCCCACAAATGCACCCAGACTTCAGAAAACAATCAGATAGGAAGAGGAAGTAAATTGGCTGACAATTTGACCGTCTGGAGGGACCAGTGCCGCACAAAGCATCAGAAGAGAGATGGAAAGCAGTGTAAACAGCTTTAATGTTCCTATTAATTCCTATTTACAGTACTCAATACTTCAGTAGTCTTTTAAAGCACCCGCTCCGTCTTCGCCCGCCTGCATTGCATCTTGCTCTAAACCGCCTCAGCAATATGGAGCTACTCAGCAGATAAAGCCACAACTGTACACCAGCGATACGATCTGTAGGACACAGTCGTTTTCCACCGCACACAACAATGAACAGCAGCAGTAATTGAAATATTACATGGAAATCACTTACATAGCACTCTCCCAGGCTGCAGTATGGACATTTTTCGACAGTGAGCTTGCATATTAGACGTGACAACTCTGTAGTCTTCCCACTGTAACGGTTTTTAATGCTGCTCTTTTCTTCCACACTCTTACTTTTCTGCTCCTTTATGTTTTAAATTAATTGAGGTTCGCACATGACAAGCAGATGCTCCAGTGCAAATATGCTGTTTGAAATCTACGCCTCCTTTATCTGCGGCCAAATGCATACAGAGGAATTCAGCACTTTTTGCCACCCACGGATTTTAGCATTCAAGCAGTTTCGCTGGTCTATGGCTTAATATCCAATATATCAACATGTCAAGAAGATTAATATCATTTACTGTATAGAGTAGTGTGCAGCTCGTGGGGTCTGATACGATTTTTCACTGAGATGAAGCAAAATAAAAATTGTTTCATGCATGTTTTAATAGGCTGCTCAAAAATGTTTGCTACAGGGATTTTAAATATTCATTACATGATTGATACACATGTTACATTTATAAAGGATTACAGAAATATTTACCATTGTATGTTTTCCAACCTCCTTTCATAGCAGTGTTGGATTTACTTATGAATTATACATGTTTAAAGGTGGATGGTCCGACACCTGCTTGTTTTGCGCTGAATGTTACGCAATACGGCATTGAAATTATCTGTCTTCTTGGAGACAGGCAAGTTACAGGAGTTACAGGGCAGATCTGTGAAGAGGCGGCACCACTCAAAGAACGCATGTTTAGTTTAAGGTGCTATTGACTTTATTCCGGACATTGTTGTGGGCACTGCCATTTTTTTTTCCAGTTGTATTAGTTTACACAGGGCAGACGAGCTCAACAGAAAATAAGTTCTACATGGACTACAAAGCTGTTTTCAGGCCACGCAAGAAATCGGTGCATTGTTGACTTGTTGTTGTTCGTGAACATTAAACATTTTACTCAAATTAATCGACTTAGCTCTGTGACTTTCCCTCGTTCGGCATTTACATGAACGGGGTTCTTGTCAAACAGGAAGTGCGTTTACAGGAGTGTGGATCTGTGGCAAAAAGAGGCAAAAGTGGGCGGGCAGAATAGTGGGCGGTCAATACTGCAGAACATTACATGCAAAGCAGTAACATCGCCATGGAGACAAGATGGTGATTGACTCCAGCACGAGAAAAGTTACACCATTCACCTTTAATTCAGCAGAAAAAAGAAAAAAAAATCCACATAAACAAACAACACAATAAACATAGACAGTCTACATTGGGTCACATTAGTGGGTGAAAACTCCATTGATACAATAAGAAACGCCACTTTCTCACGACTATCAGGACGTTTCCTGTTGGATTATTTATATTTTAAGCACAACTAATTCAAGTCAAATCACAACTGAATCTTAAAGGAGGTTGTTGAGCTGACGTTACCTTCGAAAAGTATACAAATTGTTCTGTTGATGTTTAAATACAACAGGTAGTGCTAGCACAAAGCTACTGTTAGCATTCTTGGATATCTACAAATTTGTGTTGTTGGATCACTTTATTCATGTGTTTGTGTCTGTATTTGGCACAATACAACTAGTTGCTGAACAGTGGGGGATTGACCGAGAGCAGCTCTTCTCCATTAAAATGAATGGATTCCCCCCACAGCAGGCGTTCCCTCGCTTAGGTTTGGGGCAGCAAAAGCCACTGTTTTTTACTACTGCTTCCTTAGAGAATTAAATGCAACACATGTTTTGGAAAAATGTATAGCCTCACAGACATTGTTTTCTCATAAAAAACATTTCTAATCTGTTTCTACTCCCTGCCCACCATTAGTCTGTGCAGATATGTTTTGTCACCATGTTTTGTCTTCCTCTCTCTAACCTTACTTCCCCTCGTGTGCAGGCTCCTGGAAGAGAGGCGGAGTTTGCAGCGAGAGAGCCAGCTTCAGACCAAACCTGCCGTAAGTTCATCACCACTGCACCATCCAGGTCTAGTTTCAGAGGCACGGATTAAAACTGCAGCACCCGCCTTCAAAGAGGATAAATATGAGCTCCACTTTTAAGCCTTCGGGTCTAATCCACCAAGACTTGCAGTTTGCAGTTCGATAGCCCTAAAATATATCATGAGAAACACCCAACCAGCTAAAATAACTGTCAACTAACATATTTCATCATAGTTTTTGTTAATTTAATACTGTATTTTTGTTAAATAACTAATAAATAGTAAACAGTGTCACTACAGTGACTAACTACGACTAAAAGTGCAAATATTTTCCATCAGCTAATAAAAATGATTGGTACAATTTAAAGGTACAGTATGTAACTTTCTGGAGGTGGAAAGTCACCTGTATAACTCCATGGAAATAAAAAAGAACATTCTCCATGCTGATATATAAATTTTTATGTTGTACTGTGGAATATTACAGCTGAACGAACAAAATTTCCATGAAAACCAGCGATTGGAGGCTCGACTCCAGGCCGTATAAGAGTCCATTTTGTGGCGATGCAACTCGCTGTAAGAACGCAATTTTTGACACATCTTTGGTGCAATAAAACCAAATGAAAAAACATCAACAATGCTTTTGTTTTAGTCTATTTTTTGGGTCTAAAAAGTACTGCCTTTAACTGCATTGCTTTTGTGTACTTTCCACTCCTACTCTCAAGGAATGAGTCTTTGGTCCTGAAGGAGCAGACAAACTATTACAATTTGAATTAAAATATATATTTTTTGTAGATTTTTGTAGACTTATTGCATTAGATTTCACTGACTGCATTAAGACTTTGAAAATAGTTATTTGACTAAGTCTTGACTAAAACAAAAATTCTTTTGTGTGGAAAGATAAAGACCAAAACTAAATGGAAGTGGTTTTGTGGTCAAGTGGCAATATTTAGCAGAGACACTGACCAAACAAACATCCACTCTCGCTTTAAGATTTCACCAGTTCATGATTTCTTTGGTTTTTCTGTACAGCGAGTCAAGTGAGAATATTAGGCAGAAATGAGGAATTATCCCAAATCAGCGGGGAAGTAATGGGTAATAGCAGATCAAGGCGTCTAATGAAAAAACGTGCTTTTACACACTTTACGACTATTTCCAAATTACCTCCTAAATTATTAACCTAATTGTAATTAAAATTGGGACATTTGAATCCGCTCAGAAATGTAAGTCTAATTGTGCACCGTAGGCGAGTCTCTCCAGCAGACTATGGGTGAGGCACTAATACATGTATAGCCACCGTAATAAAGTTGATGAATGTCGCTTTGAAAAGACATTTTAATGTTGTAAATAAATCTGCAGGGCATTTTTTAAATTGAGTAAGTTTTATAATCACCCTGTCAGGAGTTTGCCACAACACGGTAAAGCTTGAGCAGTCAACAGTTACATGAGCAAAAAGCAATAAGCAAGTAATTAGAAGTTGAACATTTCTACGCATAAAAGTCTGTTCTTGCCCATAAATCAGGACCAAATGACAGTCCTCAGGAGCAATGCATTTAGCGGTGCCCAAATGAACAGAATTAGAATTGTGTTATAATTACTGCTGTGGGTCGCAAGTTCAACTGCTTAAAATGCACCCTGTTACTCACCGTTTTGGAAACACTGTGTCCCTGTTCTTTAATTAGTGCCACAACACATGTTCTCACAACTGTCATTCCTGTTGCATTTTAACACAAATACAGCAATTATATAAGGAATACATCCATTTATTATTAAGACAACAACATGTGGGAGTGTAATTTTAATGCTCCAGGCAGATTGTCTGGCTGAAGTATCCATATGCACATTAATAAATAGCAGCAACAAAGTTCAAATCCTTGACTGCAAACAAAATATGTCTTTAAGTCAGATAAGTGGTCTTATCTTATAACAGATGTTTTTTTTTTTTGTTTTTTTTTTTTTTTACTTTTTATGGTCCATCTCTTGATAAATGGCATAAAAACTACCATAAAGGCTTAGGGTTATTGCGCTGTTTTTTATTTGGATCCTCATTAGCTGCCATTAGTCACCCAGCTATTCTTCATGGAGTCCTTGTATTTGTATGCAAAGTGTACAAGATGATTTGTATTAAAAGAAATCTTATCTTTACTGCGTTTATCTTAAAAGTTGAATGTTGCATTCAGTTTAGTTTGGAATCATGTATTTTCTTGTGCCCCAAAGCAAAAGTGAATGGGAACCAAGCAAACTAGAATTATCATTACTGTATCATTATCATAACCACAACATCATGAAAATACCAGGTGGTCCAGAGTAAATCAATCAATCATAAATCAAATAAATGAAATCAGAAGCTAAGTATGGTTGGGTGGTCCTGGTTATGTATTTCTAGGAGTGGAGACCGCTGGAAATATCAGTCAGTCTACCCCAGGCAGCTCACACCGAGTATGGAGTGAAGAATGACTAATTCACAACATTTTAAAACAACTTTGAATATCTATATAAGAATAATATATAATTATCCTCTATTTCACTGGCGGCGTAATCCTTTATTCAATTACCTTAATCCCTTATCAGACATCGTCATATTTAATTGACCGTAATTGTTCAGTCACTCACATTTAATTGTACTTTACATTTCAAGTTTATTTAAAGTAACTGTGAAACACTGGAGAAACTTTCTTGACTCTGAGCCCTGTTTCTGTACTTTTAGTATTAAAATTTACACAACCTGATATCCTTGCATAGGCTCAAAGCAAAAACACATGAAACATTTTACTTTTTGCAGAAATGAATGATAAGAATTCTTTACCATGTGTTTACAAAGGTTTAAAAGGAACAAAAGCTCTCTACCTGGTGGGAGGAAACCAAGTCCAATTGTTCTTTCAATTTTATACTCGGGAGAGAAAAGAAAAAAGATCAAAACAACACCAACCAAGCAAGCAAGCCACAACGATATAAGCCCATGCCACCTTGCAATGATAAACTAAAAGTAAGATGCGTTTATATTATCGTTGGACACAAACACAAAAAACCCCACAAAAGTTTGAAATAGTGACAGAAACTCACAGCCCACGCAGCTAAACAATAACTTACTGTGCTAATATTTCATCTCATCTGCTCCATTGCAGGAGGTAGAAGAGCGAACAAAAGCCCTTCAGGATAAAACTGACAATCTGAGAAGAGAGCTCGCTGAAAGGCAACTTGAAATCAGGTATTGTGTTGTCCTTGGATGTGCGCAATGTTAGTCAGTTTTATATGGGTTTTTACTCCGGCAGAAGCATTTTGTACCGTCAATCATGTGTCTAGTCTAGTGAATATGTCTCTTTTGCCTCTCGTCACAGAAGTCTGATGGAGGATGTGTCTAACCATGAAATGCAGATAGCAAAAGAACAGAAAGCGCTGGAGGACACAAAGGAGGTTTTAGAGCTGACAGAGGTTTGTACGTGTGCGGGGAGGACGGGGCTCAAAGCGTATAATCAATGAAGTAACAAATCATCTGGTTTCGCACATTTACGTCGGCCGTGTTTGTGTGTCTCGCCAGGCTGAGAAAGCACAACTCATCAGCGTACCTGACCGGATTTTTAAAGAGACGGAACGAAAACGTGAGAAAAAGGAGTGAGTGTGTTCATGTATATTTTATTTTTTGAGTTGAGAAACTTGTACGAAATAGTTATAGTTACTTACTAAAATAACTTTTTCTACCTGCTTGTGTCATGAGATATTATTGCTTTGCCTGGAACGTTTCACCGTATGCTATTTATTTATTAACCTTTATTAAACCAGGTGAGAACTCGTTGAGATTGAGACCTCTTTTTCAAGGGTAACCTGGGACAAAGTGAAAATATAACAGCACACAGATTACAAAACATTTACAGAAAAGTTTAAGAAAAACAAAACAAAATCAACATTTAAAAGTCATGGCAGTTTTTGAAAGATTTTCTCTCTTTGTTTTTAAAATCGAGCAGAAACTTTTAATTGAGACCAGCCTCAAACCCGACTATAGGGAGTTCCAAGCCGTGGGAGCAGCATTAAAGTGCACAAGTTAGACTACTCATTCCACGAAAACACAGTTAACATCATTAAATTAAGATGAGCCTAAAATGCCTATTCTTTTTTTCCAATCTAATACATTTTGGAGAAGTTTATAATTGTACTTCCTGTTTGGACGTGAGCACCAGATATGACATGGGTAGAGGTATTACATAACTGTAACCTTAGCAACCATAACCTTAACAATTGCCAAACTTGTCTAAACTGCACAATAGTTATGATTCCAAATAACTGTTTCAGCATTTTCTTTGGAAATGTCTGTGTTGATGACAGATAAAGGATATTCTGTTTTAGAACTATCACTACTTCCTGGATGGAATGCCAACAAACAGCCGTTACCACGGAAATCCGCCATGTTTGCTGCAGCTGTGCTAAAAGTCCACAGAGACACATTAGCCAAACGTTGTAAAAAGTAGGCAAAAAAGCAGTGGAACAAGTCGATAAACAGCTGGTTCACTACTGGTAAATACATGTATCACTCCATAAAGTCAGAATACTTTTTGAGTGAACAATGTGTTTGGTACTTTTCTTCTCAATTTTTATTGCTGAAAAACACCTTGAAAGACATCCAACATCTATGGAGATACACAAGTTTAGTGTCATACAGGCAGGCAAGTAATAACATCTCCATGGAGACAAGCAGGTGTTGGACCCTCAACCAGAACAGTTACACATTGCACCTTTAAGCAAAAAGTTAGCAGCTGCTTTTTGAAGGTAAAGAACCCTTTGATTTGCAAATTTGTTCTCATACATTAGCAAAACCTCTGTCTGCTGTGATCTCCTCCTTCATGCAGAGTTGTTAAATTAAGAGGATATGGTCCAATTTAAAATAGAATCTTTTCGTAACACATCAAGCAATGCCAGCTACCTTCTTTAATTTGGCTCAGGGTAAACCTTGGTTACATTTCAGTGAGCAGCAACAAAAATGAGCAAGAAAGCTAGAGGTAGGCTAATTATCATTTTTTTCCTCATTGTTAAAAACACATTTTCACTTGTTGCTTGGTTTTGTGCCTGGTAGTTTTGGTTCAGGTCCACTTCTCCTTCTTATTTACAGCAGACTCTCTGGTGCTGTGAAAATCAACCTTTCAGTTAAAATAAGGAACAGAAAGTTTATTTGAAAGCCACTGTTCTCACACGAAATGACTGCAAAAATAAATCTGTCCACGCTAACACAAATGATGGCCACATACCAGCGCTACAGTGAATCTGCCATTATTCATGTATTCAAATGCTGCTTTTCACCACGGGAATATCTCGCTTTGGGCTTTACTGCAGTCTCTTTAATGTTTATTTCAGATTAATATTTGACATAGAAGCGATGTTGCGGAAATCTTCTGTCGCCATGAGAGCTAGGAGGACTGCTAATTTGGAATTCACAAAGCAGAGGGATACTGCTGGCTGTGTGTAAAAGATAGATGCTTGTGCTGTTTTGCCCCGCCGCTGTGCAAGGTTACAGCCATAAGCCTCTCTTGTCTTAGTCATATAATTACACTCTCTCTCCGTATGTCTTTTTTCCCCTTTCATCCTTCCACTTGTTCCACCTCAGAGCTGCACTGCAGAAGATGGAGACCCTAAATGCAGAAATATCAGCAATGGGGCAGCAAGTGAAAGAGGTGGATGAGCACAACTCCTCCCTTTCGACGGAGAAGAAGAGGATAATGAAAGAATTAGAGCTTGTTCGAGCTCAAGTAGAAGCCAGTCAAAAGAAGTACAGACAGTGGCTGAAAGAGCAAGAAATCCTAAAGGAGGAGCAAATAGAGATCACTGGAAGCAGGTAGAAATGCTCTTTTAAATTGTTGAGGCGTCCAGTAAAGTTATTCAGAATGTTTTACTTTTTTTGTGTCATTTGCAGAGGTATTTTGGAAATGAAGCTCCAAAATATCATGGCTGACAGAAAGCACTTGTACAAGCGCCAGTCTGCACAGCAAAAAGAACTAAATAGGTATAAAGAGACTTTTAATGGTTTACTGCAAATCATAAAATCCAAATGACTTTGGAATGAGAATGTGTCATACACCTCTACTGATTTAAAAACACACTACAAACACAACTAAACCTGGGAAACCATCAGCTGCAGGGTTATCTAAAGTATCGAAACTCAGATACTAATCTAGACTAAAACAAGTTGCGAAACTGATACTTATTTGAATAAAAATCACTTTTACCTTTCATGAACAGTTTTAGAATGATCTTGAGCTTTACCTGAGCTTGTATAAGACAGCAATGTTTTAATAAAGAAAGTACAATTATTGAAAGTCTAAAACAGGAGTCTTCATCCTGTAGCTCTCCACTGCCTTCCAAGTGACTCCCAAAAGGATTGAGGCATAACGCATCTGATTAGTGAAGATTAATCACGGTCCTCTTGCCATTGTAAATTTATACTTTAAATGCCTATCTAATAAACAAATAATGGTTTATGTCAGTGTTTCTCAAACTGTGGCACGCAGATTGCTCAGCACTTTTCATTTCACATTTTCTACATTTTTGGGTTAGTTCTTTGTCAGATCTACTGCAGCAGTGGTGTTGCCCTATTTTCATCTTTAGTTTAGACCAAAAATATATTTATAGTATATGTTATGACCCAATTTAGCTTTGGTAGTAATCCGAAAGCTGAATATTTTCTTAGGTGCAGAATGTTTGAGAACTACGTTAGGTTTTATATCGACTCAATTTCTTGCAAAACCTGAAAAGATTCGCTCTTTGCCATTCATGAAAGTGGCTGTCTGGATGACAAAGGTTGGAGACTACTGGTCTAAACATTGTCCTAAAAAAGAACAATTGTAATTATCCTTGTGGTATCAAAATTGGTTTACAGAATTGAGTATCTTTTTGGTACCACTTTATAATAACTACATCTTATTTTGCCTTAATAAAGCACTAACAAAGACTTAATTAATAATGAATATATAGTTTATAAACATGATTCAGAATTAAATACTTAATAAAGGTTAAGGTTAGGGTTAGAAATTAGGGTTAGAATATTTGTTAAATAGTTAAGTATGAACTGAAAGCATGAAAGTCTTTTTCATGCTTTATTAAGGCATGATTAAGTGTAGTTATTATAAGTATTATTATTATTATTATTATTATTATTATTTAGTATTACCATATTTTTTTGTATTGAATCGAGTTTGAACCTTTTGTGTTGTGAAAGCACTAATCAGCAGCCATATACTGAGGACACAGTTTTGGCAACCTGAATCAAGGAGCTCATTTGCCTTTCTGATTCTAATTACAACCAAAGCAAAAGATGTAAACTTGAACAACTTTGACATAATGTAAAAGGGTTTGTGAATAAATCAAGATTACGATCATGTTATCATGGTTAATTCATATTATACTGCAGACACAGATGGGTAATATATAAAATCGCAGGAAAAGACATCTGCTGTAAAAATCTTTGTCAACATGCAAATGCAAATCTCTGCTTGCTAGGAAGCGTGTTATTTTCTGCTAAGAAGGAAGTACACTTGGATTCGCTGAACTCGATCAAATAAATAGTTACACTTCCTAAAATATATGCTTCCAAGCTTGCATAATTTGACAAGAACTCAGAAATCTATATGTAATTAGCTCGGACCAATAAATTCCTGAAGCAGTGGAGCTGAAAACTGTAATCCTGGCCTTATCATGATATTATAAATATTTAAGAGGGCTTCGTGCTTCTTTCCAGGCAGATGCAATACCTCAAGAGGATGGAGCATGGACTGGCCATAGCTACTGAACAGCTCAAGCACACGCAATCAATCTACAACGAGCTAAAGGCGCAGGTAGGAGGGGAGAGAGTATTAAAAAGTCTGGCTCTGACGGTTAAAATGGGTTCTGGCTCAATTTCTTTCTCCAAGAATTTGTCTGAAGTTCTTTTCTACTTTGAATTCTATCAGTGGTCACCACGTTTGAGCTGCCTATATATTTTGAAATCTTCTTGATGTACTTATATTTCAACGGAAAGCAGTGACACCAAACTTCCTTTTCTCTTTTGGGGAAACGTGTCAGCATATATTGCAGCTATAATACAATGGAAACGCCAGTGACACACAAGGGAACTGGCATATTTCACAAATCAAAGGCGTCAGACAATTTTATTAATCGTTGCACAATAAAACTGTTATTCAACAACTTAAAACTCTTTGATGGATGTAAAGTTTGCTCGCATCTATCTTTCCCATAGCTTGATTGATGACTGCGATGTTGTTTAATTCACACTATTGTGTTCAAACTTTAGCCAGTGTGGAGCCTAACCCCGATTTTAAATAATGCAAGTGCGTATAGTTCGCAGTTGAAATCTGACTTGCTTTAATTACAAGCTGTAATGATCATTATTGCTCACATCTAGTTCCAATTATAGGGAGCAACGTGACTTGCAGCGGCGCTGTTCATAGCGCTGGACTGGCAGGCCTGTGGAGAGGGGTGATCCCAGCGCCTACAGCCATACATTTTTAATTAGTTTCACTGAACAGACTCAGCGTCACCCAACGCTCGATCCCTAGAGGAAAACTCTGATATAGAGTATTAATTATTTTGCCATAAATGTTTAATATGGAATTGAAAGTGCACCCATTTTTACACAAAGCTGGCTCATCTTTGTGCCAATTTTGCATGTTCCTTCTCTCATTTATCTGTGAAATCTAATGCACCACATCTGACAAAAGTGAAAAGCACTGACAGCGCTGTATGAAAATTACACAATGCATAGGATTCTGACTTTGTTGTGTTTGATTTTTCATTCCAGTTGGACGTGGTGCCAAAGAGAGAGGCTTGTATTCAACAGCGCATGGATCTTCAGACGGAAGTGGATGCTCTGAAAGCCAGCTTTGAAAAACAGGTGCGGCTCTGAACCTTAAAAGAGTTCCACTACAGAGGCAATAGATTCAAGCGCTCCTCATTGTATTGTTTGTGTTGAAATAGCGAAAGTAAATACATTCAAGCTTTCTTCTTTTTTAGTTTGTCAGTCCTGAGGTGTTTTTGCGACTTTTCCACAGCAATTAGCCGGCGAGGAGGAGAGCCACAAGAGGCAGCAGTACGCGGCCATAGAGGACTTGGTGCGGAAATCAAACAGCCTGAGAACGGAGCTGCTCGAGCTGAGATGTCTGACCCAGATTAAAGCAGAGGAGAGGGGCCAAAAGCACAGGGAGATGCTCCGCGCTGAGGTGCACCAGATAACAATACACACTTTGCCACAGTTTGTTGTGTGCGGAGGGCTTTGAGTATTTATAAGACATCATTTATCAAAACCCACAAAGAGACACACAGATAGATGTAAGACCTCTCCGCAATGTCAATGTATCGATTTGACAGTAGATGGTTTTTTTTTAGTACTGTTCTTGCTGTACGTTTATCAAACTATAGCCTACTAAAGTGAATCATGAGCCTTAAGTCAATATTTATCATAGTTTTCTATCGATATAGTAGATAATCTTTCCTTAAAGGCATTACATTTCACAACACTATAGTAGCTCTTTCTTCTAGGACACAAGGTAGGTTATTTAGTGATTAAAACACCTGTGCTTGAATAAACGTACAATTAATACGTTTAAGGTCATACTGTGACATACCAGAAAAGTTATACTGTTAAACATAAATGGAAATGGAAATTATCATCTCTTTTCTCCAAAGAAGTCATTGTATGGATTATTTGCTGGACCAGCCATTCCCTCCTACATTCTGTTTCAAATGCAGAATGGGAATCAGACTATAAAGGCCACCAACAAAACTGACTTGGGGCAATTCAATCACAGCTCGTGTCTCTCAAATGCAGAAGACATCTCCTCTCGGATAATCAAAACAAAATACTGTATATGACGTTACCCACATGCATAAGAGTTTAGTGCTTTTTTCCCGTTATTACTTGTGCATGCACGGACCATGTATTTCTCTGATTGGTTAATCCGCCTGTCAATTACATCCCTTTGAAATCGGGACGATAGGAAGTGAATCCAGTCAGAACATGTATTTTGGCTATTCAGGCAATTCTGCTCACTCTCATCGCACTTGTATTGTAAGCACTTAAATTATCCAGATAAATTCAGTCAGTGCTTCGAGTTAGTACCTGCTCTCATCATGTTTATTTATTGCACAACCTCTGACAAAAACTAATGCAAATCTATCCACACTCCACAGCACAAGAAGCACCAGATAGAACAGGAACTGAAAGAGAAAGAGCTTATCATCATGGACCACAACAAGCTCAACGCCGTGCTGCAGCACAGGTGCCTTTTTATTCCTGCATTTCTGCATTTGCATACAATTCACTGCTCGGACCAATTTTAGGTTTGCTAATCGTCAATCCTCTTGTTGTTTCCTTGGTCCCTGACACATCTGTGCGTGTAACAGCTGGGAAGACATTTAATCTGCAAATGTTGTCTGGGCAGGAAACCTTGTCTTGTTAATTGGTCATACTTCAGTGTTCAAACATAGCCTAATATGTCTGGCACCTCGCGCAGCAGCAACGCATATATAATGTCCAGGGAGCAACACAAGTGACAAATGGCATGTGTTTAAATTAAAGCGCACGTAGTTGTGTACAGAAAGATCAATGTAATATTTATTTATATGATTTAAATCTAAAGTTTTTTCTCTTTTGGTTGTAGGGCTTAAACTAAAAAATATTTTAGTAGTTGATTATTTTTCCATTTAGTCACCTTGTCGAACGATTATTCCGATTGTACATTGAGAAAAACATTTTACTAAATAAAGGTTAAAATATGATGACTGGAGGCTTAGAAATTGAGAATATTTACAAAAACAGTGCATCATTGACAACCATCAGAAATTTTTTTTTTTTTACATTTTGATATATTAATACCACTGTCTTTGTTATAGAAGTGTATTTTTGTATGTGTTCTAGAGTCTGTACAGTCCACATAACGATTATGATGGTCAAAATACAACTTTAGTTATTTTTATTGTTGACTATTCACAATTAGTCAATTAATTGTTGCAGCCCTAGTTGGTTGACTCATTCTGATCCGGACCTATGCCTGTACCATTTTTCCAAAACTCAATGTCTTCATGTTTATGGAAAAAGTTCCCAGAGTCAAGTTTTCCCACACTACGCCCCCTTATCCTGGCCCTAACTTTGACCGTAATCTTACAAACAGGTCCTAATCCTAAACATAACCCTAAAAGATTGCTGCATTGTTAACAAGATTTTAAATATATTGTACAGTATAATGCCAAGTTTTAAATTTCAACAGCTCTAATTATCAAGTAAACAGGTATAAATACATGATAGGTGCCTCAGTTTTGTTTGTCTTTCTAGAATTTCACAGTCACGCCAATTGTGTGATATGTTCATGGAGGAGAGAGATAAGTACATCAGACTGAAGCAGACGACTTCACAAACTATTACGGAGCTGAAGGAGCAGTTAAAAGTCCTGGAAAATGAGACTGAGATTCAACGCACAATCGTCATCAGCAAAGACAGGTGCGTGGTTCGTGCGCGTCTTTTGATTGTGTTTCAAATAAACATGTCGTCAAATTAATTTAGAGAGGATGCTGATGAAGAACGAGGAATCGGTCTTGCAAAAAACGATGGCTGGTCTTTGCTTTTCAAACTTGTTTTGTTTTGTTTTGTCAGATTAGTGACAAAAGCGTACATGAAGATCTCCCAGAGCTGCAAAGTGAGAGACAAGTTACGCAATGACATCTCCAAGGTACACATTCAAATACCACTGCGTGCTTTTGTCAACACTTATACAAAGAGGATTGTGTGAATAATGGAGAAGTCATGCAGAATGTTTTCACAATTAAGCGTAATACATTGTTTTATTTTTTTAATTGTTAATAGTTTCGCTTATGTAACTCGACAAAGCATTGGTGCGGGTCAACAAATTAATCAGCAAGTGATTTCATGCACAATTAAGGAAAATGTAATGCACTCCTCAGATTCATACTGAGGCTCTGATTAACCTCTGTCAAATTGCTTGTGTAATAATATATTCATATTTTTAACACTCGCCGACTGTCTTGAGTGTGTCATTTGTTTGAGCCACCAGCTGATGTTATGCATTGATTATTTGGGTAAATTCAATCACAATCTAATCAAAATCACAATTTGAGTTGCTGCAATTATCAAATCACAAAAGTTGCAATCCTTTCGATAACAGAATGTCCTCTTCAAAAGGTAAAATATCCTGTCCTTTTATAATAAAATGGTGATGTACCTTTAGTTTTAACCTCTACAAACATGTTCTGAAATGCTTAGGATTCTTGTATTAGGTTATCAGTTAATATTTCAGTCTTCTCTCAAATTTTAATGCTCCTCTGCACTCTGCACAAAATTCGACTGTTTAAACGCAAGTTGCAATTCCAATCACAATTGCAATACTTGTCAGAAAAATCACCACTTATGTTTCCAAATGTGTGCAGCCCAGTTTAAATGTAGTTTTTAGAAGCAGGTAGAGCTCATTGGACTGGTTTAGTGCTGTACAAATCACCTCAAACTTTTTCCCCTGTCAGAGGTGAACAATATATTGCATTATCAAAATATTGTTTATGTTGTTATTTGAATATTGAGTATATCATTCATAAGGACATGTTGCATAAATAAGTGAATACAAATTAATGGGAATCAAAGAGAATTTTGTTTAAAAAAACAAACAAAAAAACAAAGGAATACAATTATATTTCTGCACATTTGTGGGCGCTTTCACTGTCTTTTCACATTTATCAGTTACTTCAAACTAAAATAATAAATTTAAAAACATGTTTTTGCACATTTTTGTTGGTTTGCCAAAATGTCTTGATTATTGTTCTCGAGATAATCCCAAAAAATGTTTTGTTCATTTTCATTCACTTTTGTTTTCCGCTTGTTTCCGTTGAGATTACTAGGTCTCCAAATGACAAAGAACGTGATTTAAAAAGTAAAAAAATATCTCAAATAACCAAATGTTGTTTTGTTAAATGCATTTCAGGTTGTTTGGAAGCTCCAGCAAGTCAATCAGGAATTTGAAGACAACAAACTGGAATTGATGAAACTCACACAATCAATCAACCACCAGGAAAAAGCTCATCTGGAGCTGAGCAGGAGCCACAAATTGGCCGTACAGCGCCGCGATTCACTGTGTGTTAAATTACCGTCTGTAATTAGGTCTAATCAAGGTATTGTTGATTGTTTTGTAACAAATATCCCTCCGTCCTCAGGGGCATTGAGCTGCTGGAGCATGACGAGGTGCTGCTGGGCTACTATGAAAAGGTTAATGTGCAGGAGGCGGACATTAACAAAGGGATCAAGGCCCTTGAGACTCTGGAGAAGGAGATGATGGACTTAGAGCTTCAAATTAAGGAGGAGAAACGTTTAGTGGAGCTGAGGCTGAAGGAGGTGCCTCTCGGGAAACAGCTGGAGGAGGAGATTACCATGCTACAGATACAGGTGGGAGCGTCTCGCAGTAAATATTCACATCACATAGTAACCCTCCTATAACAGTAGCAACAAACTCCACAGCTTCCAGGCCGGGGCTGTAATTACTTGTAAAAGTTGTGGGCGTAACGATGTGTCTGCACTTTAGGTAATGATTTTCTTTAACTCCAGTCAGTGTGAGACATGTTGGGTGGAAATCCTTCATTAAAATGTGTTCAGTTATGCTGGATAAACAGTGACACAGCAGCGGTCTGGATAACAGCCTCTTCCTTCAACACATTCTTTCTTGGCAAAAAATCAAGACTAAAAATCTCATTGTTACATTTCTTATCTTCAGCCGGTTATAATGAATATATTAGTTCCCCGAAGGCATAAGTAGTGCAAGCTGTTATGAGAAGTGTTTTTTTCTTCTTCTTTTTAAGTAAAGTAGTAGTAGACAGCAAACAAATATAGTCTCAGAAAGAAAAAAAATGAATAAAAAATTAGCACCAGGTTAACCAACATTTTTTTCTTGCAGGGTTTACTTATTTAAGACTTTGAATTTGTGATATTTTATGTAGAATACATCCCAAAACGTACGCTGTCAGCCTCTTAAAAGATGTATTATGTAATTTCTCTGGTGGAGGGTCCATTACCAAGGAGACTTTCTTGCTTTACCTGGAATGTTCCACAGTATGGCATTAAACATATCTAGTATATTGACTTCATTGCCAGTGTTTTATGGCTCAAAAATGCCTTAAAACATGCATTTCTACTGTGCCACTCCACAGATCTGACTTGTAACTTGGCTTGGTGTTACCTTCTTAAGTTTAATGACAATACTGTGGAACATTCCAGACAAAGCAATAACATCTCCACAGAGACAAGCATGAGAAAAGTTACACAGTAGACCTTTAACTTATTTGTAAACATAAGTTAATAGTTGTACTACCTTTTGCTCAAATGCTATTAAGATAGAGACTACAATTTGTAACTTTAGTTAAGGTTATTATTTTCATTCTTTTGCCCTGATTTGTTTTCTTGCGTTATTTTCTGGATAATTCTAAATCCTAAATCAAATATTGGAGTGTGCTAATCTTACAATTGTTTCAAACTGGTACGAATTGAAAGGCTCAACAATTTTTAATTTCCCCTTGAGCAAACTTAGAGCAAATACAGCAACTAAGAGGTTGTGTACAGCGTAAATTCTTTGGTAGAATTTGCTTTTTGATGGTTAAATACAGTTTTGACCTGATTTATGATTAATAATATATGTGTAATTACTGGACCTGTTAATCCCCAGAAAACAAAAAAGTTAAATGTAATCTGTGTCAGTGCAAATAAACTAAGGGGACATTACTTTTCCGCAGTCACTTCAAAAAGTAGTGGCTTCAATCAAAAAGGTGTTATTGGACTTAGGTCATTGGATTATGGTTAAATATTTGTGTATTTTCAATTTGTATCTTTCAAAAACAGTGAATGTCCCACAGAGTTATATACGCCTGCCATTTTATGTAATTATGACATCACATTCTTGCATCTATCACTAAAGTAGTACCATATTTTACTGTCCACATCCTCAGCATCACATCAGCGCCAGTCCACGGGGAGCGGCTGTCGTTTAGGGCCTCCTGTGGATCAGATGTAATAGTACACATCTGGTCACAACAAGTTAGACGAAGATTTAGAATATTTTGGCAGATTGTGTGGGTCTATCGTTTGTATGCATGATAGCTAGCGCGTTTGTCCAAAAGTGCTGCAGGCGATTGTCCAACTGTGAGTGTCCCTGTAGTTTTTCTGCTCTCCTTTTAGACATTTATGTGATTTATTATTTGAATTCACAGCATAGATCTCATAGCGGCAGGGACTTGATGCGCTGCACTCCAGTCCGGGGCGGTGTACTCCAGTGTTCATCTTGATGTCAGTCATTGCCCTCCAAAAAGACATTTTTAAAACAGACGTTTATTTTGCATAACTCAATAACACATTAGTTGCACAAGACAGCAACACTTGTTTTGCTGATTAGGTTAGGGAATAGAAAAAAACGAAATCCCCAGGAAAGATGGACAGGGTCAAAACTACACTGCAGTAGATATGTATCAAAATGTGGGGAAAAAAAAAAAAGTCTTGTTTTCCTAGAGGCAGTCTAGATTCCTTTTGCTCTCTGTAGCCAGCCGTTTTTTTTTTTCTTCTCAGACCTTGAATTAATTTACTTATATTTGTTTGTCTGTTTTCTGTGGTCATTTGAGCCTCCGGGCAGCAGGGGTTTCCAATAACAATGAACAGGCACAAGCTGAACTTTAACTTGGAAAGGAAATATGTATTTTTAATATTATTATCTGTCAATGCCAAATACCTTTGTGAGAGTGGGTTATTGAGCTCTTTAAACTGATGCCGTTGATGCTCCTGGAGGCTGGAGCTGGAGGCACTGCTCTGTTTGAAGTTCTGTTACTGAAGTTATAGCTTTTTTTTAACACCATCCGACCATAAAGAACGGACTTATTTGTAACAACAGGTGAACTGATTTGTGCTGTGAAATAGGTCAGATTCAAGTGACATTAAGGGACATATATTATGCAAAATTGGCTTTTTTGAGCATTTAATATTGTTCTAATATTGTTCCCGCAATTAAAAACTGGAGTTGGATTTAGCTTCGTTCATGCTAGTTCAATAAATGCTGCTTTGTATGTCCTCTTCCTTATGTGCCTCAGAAAAACATTCCGTTTCAAAATTCCCAGTTCTGTGACGTCATAAGTAGAGCTTCAGGATCTTCTTTGTTGATGAACTGATATTTTTAACACCATAAATTATCGAAAGCTAGGTTTGTTCATCTCCTCTATGTAATTCCCCCTGCAGCCTGTCTTATGTAAAGTAATGTGTGCTTCATGTTGACCTTTTTTTTTAGTTCTAAAGCATGAGAGACAAAGCAGATAAACTCAAGAGCATGTTTAAAGGCCAACAACAAATGCATATGTGTCCTTTATAGTCATAATTTAGTATTAGCCAACAGTTTTTCAGTCCCACTCACCCTTTTTGTTGAAAATCAAACACCTAAATGCGACTCTGAACTCAAGTAGCATCCAATTTCATCACATTGACTAAGAATGTAGGTATATGAGCTGTACATTTTGTTTACAAGGCTCTGTTTTGCCATGATACAAAAGTTTCCCTCAGGCTAAAAAAGCTGGCAATACATAACATACATCCAAAGCTGCTAAATTTAAAGGGAGTGTTTTTTGTGGTTGCTACACCGGCGTTATGTCTGTAAGCAAGCTTTGATCACTCATCAAAAGCAGCCTATTTCTAAGCCTCATTTTGCACCATTTTCTTGAGGTGAACAGACGCTTTTCAAGGAGAAACACAAACCGCTTCAACTATCCAAAGGAATAAATCAATAGGGACTAGCCCCAAACTAACTCCACACGACACCCGCAAATGAATAAAATGAAAACATAAACAGGCAGCTTTGTGTTGCGGGGAGAGTGACAGATGCAGAGAAAAGTCAAGAATAGAGACATATTTGAACACATAGCTGGGTTGTCTGCCAGTGATTCTGCCTGGGGACTGGGTGTGGGGTGGTTTTGGAGCAGACTAGCTGTGCTGGACCAGATCTGTCTTATGGAAGTCTTTGGATAAACTCAATGTTGGGACTCTCTGCTCCATGTGCTGCTTTGAAAACTTCTTCTCCCTCCATCTGTCCGCTACAATAGGCCTAAGTGGTGCATGTTGTTCCCACGTAGATTTACTGTGCAAGTGAGTGGTGCTGTTCTGGAGTTTTAGTGTAGGCAGATACTGGGAGGGTTGTTATAGAAGTTATGCAGATGGCATCACAAATTTGGAGCCCCAGCACTGAGTGGCAAATTCTGATGTTCTGCACTCAGTCAGAATGTTGAATGTTTTAAATTGAATTGATTTCGGTGCATAACCTCCACAGCTTCGCAAAATATAAATGCCAGACTGGATGTTATCCAATACATTTTGTACTTCATGTATATTCAGTAAACAACGAGATTTTAAACCTATTCAGAAGCATTAACCATTGAGAGAAGACAGAAACGTGAACTGCTAATTAGGGCTGCAAGGATTACGCGACTAATCATGATATTAATACATAAAAATATTTAAAAAAACAATAGATTATTTCTATCTATAATACACTTATTCATAAATATTCTGTGTTTAGAAGCCTTCAGTCATATTTCAATCTTTATTTGGCTGATAGTGTATTCAAAAAGTTTAAATATACAATAGAAATAATCATCGGACTAGTCGACTAATCAAAAAAATAATTGCTGAGTAGCCGACTACTACAATAATCGTTAGTGACAGTTACTGCTGCTAATACAACTTTATACTATAGGCTTAACATGCTTTGTACAAAATAAGATATAATGGAGTCACATGAGTTTGTCTTGACAACTGTAAACTAATGACATGGAATCATTTCTCGATTTTCATTACACTTTAACTGATATGTGCTTTTATATTTATACTACAAACACTGACACTGAACCGTGTAAGGACAAAAGGTTGTCACTTACTAATTAAAAGTGACAGATGTTAACAGTGTTTTCATGCATTTCACCCATTCTCTTATTTATAGCTGTATCACAATTAACCTTTAAGTGAAAGCACAAATGCCCTCTCTGTTTTCTTTTACCTTAAGTGCTTATGACAGGTTAGACAAGGCATTTCCCTAAAACACTGTGAACATGATTATAATTAAGGTTTTACTTAACATTGTGCTTATTTCTCTTCATTTTGAGTTTTTGCACTTCCTGGTTGGCCATGGGCAGCAAACATGACATTTGTCAAGGTAATTCCACGACTGTTACCTAGCAACTATACTAACAAGGGCCAAAATCTATATCAATTACTTAGAACTCACAATTAATAGATAGCAATTAACAATAAATAATACCTGATAACGCCTCTGTTTTGTTGAATAATCGTTTAAATTGTCAAAAAATGTGCAAATTAATGGTACGTTGCGTTTTGATGAACATAGCACTACTTACTGTAATTTTAAACTTTTATTTTTCAAAATTTCTCCTCAAACTACAACTTTATGACTATGATAAATATTTAGCTCAAGTGCTATCCCACCAAACTAAACATAATTTGAAAAACATGAGAACCTGTCATATAGAGTTTTCGTTTAAAGCCATTGAACCCAAATCTCTTCATTAATAATGTCAGTTGCTTAGCTTCATTTGACATTTAAAAATATTTTAAAGTGTGAATAATTGTGTGTTTAGCGGTATTATAGGACATCTGGCAGTTGTCTCAGTGTTAATAGAGCTCGCTTTTCGGAAAGTATTTACTATTGATTATATTTAGGTCTACTGGATTAGTCTCCATCCTTCATTTTGAGCTGCTTTGTGCAAATTCAAAGTTAATGCTATATATATCAGTAGCGTGTGAATCATTTGGATAGTTGCTCAAATATAGTATCGAGATAACAGAAAGCCTTTTGTGGAATTTAATAGACTACGCTTTCTCCTCTGTCTGACATTTTTCTATCTTCGTTGGTGAAACATTCCTCTCATTTTTTGTTACAGCAGCACTAACTTCATCTATTTCTTGGATGCCCCTTTCAGACTCTTTTTTTTCCATTTCCACTTCTCTGCTTGTGTCTGCGCGCACAACTCTCTCTCTCTTTGTGTGATTGACCGTACAATTGGCTGCACATTCTTCACAGTATATTCCTCCCTCATGCCCTTTCTTTCCTGGACTCTTTGAAACCTTTGAGGAAATGCTACTTACATTTGCGATTAGTGCATTATGTTATCCATCCATCCCTCCCTCCGTCCACCCGTTTACCCTGTCGCTCCAAATTTCTCTCTTTTCCTCACTGTGTAAATTGCAAATCATCTGCCAAATGACTTGTTTTTCCGCGCGCTGCCATGTTGCTCCCCTGGGCACCAAAAGTGAATCGCGCGGGTCTGCCCTTATGCACGAGGCTTGCCAGCTTCATTCATTCCGCGAATTCATTCTCTATGCGAAATTCAATCTCTGCGCTACTGTCTTGCTGTCGATTTATCATATATATTGTGTATCTGTATTCATCTGTGACCGGTTTATCTGTTCATAGCAGACACGGGCCCCCCTCCCTTTGATGGCAATTTTTGACAAAGACAGATCGGGCCATCTGCGAGACTATTGAAGTTCAATATACTCGGAGGCTTTCATTTGCTCAGAGGAATTTTAATTGCTCACAAATACACTGCAGTTGGATTCTGATTTTACTACCCGTTTATGAGTGGCTGGCACATCAACACCTTGGGCACGTGAGCAAGCTGAAGCTGATATAATGTTATTCAGACAGCCCTCTAACGACTACTTCTGCCAAATGTTAGTGCCAGCTCAGTGTCGCCCGCGCAGTCAGACGCACGTATATTTTTAGATGTTACACTTCACGGCTTTTGAGATTTATAACTGGGCGGAGATGGTGACATTCGGCACAGTCCCAAAGGCAGTGAGTCATTGTGTCTGTGTCCATATCGGAAATCTTGGGCCGGTCTGTTTACAATGCACTACATACGCAGGGAAACCACATCACAATACAGTACAAGACCGGCAGAGGATCTCAGACGCCTTGAGGCCGAGATCCTCTTATCGGTCAGAAGATATCCCAGTGAACCATATCGGGCTCTACCACGATGCCACAGTAACATTCATAAGGTCAGATTATGTCAAATTTAACTGCATATTCTTGTTCTAACTGTTCAATCAAAACATTAAAGGGGAAGTATTATGCAAAATCAACTTTAATGGCAAGGCAATTTTATTTTTAGAGCACAATTCGTACACAAGGCAATTCAAAGTGCTTTACATTAAAGGAAAATTGCATTAAAATCACAAAACACATAAAGACACATTAAAAGAGAAGAGTGCCGACATTTTAACCTTGTTACAACAGTGTTTCCTCATCATTAGCTTACTCAAAGTTGTATTTTGACTCCTGCATGTTTGAGTAATCTTGTATTGTCCTTCAACTGATGCTCAAGTGCTCAGAAAAGTCCTGTTTTCACCCATCCCCTATCCCCGCCCACATCCCTGTTCTTAGTTGCGGTTATATGAAAAAATGACGTCACGTAGCCACTTTTCAAAAATGAAACCACATAAATGACATATTTGCTGCTTGTTACAGTGAAATGTCACAATGAAGAGGCGGGGCTTATCAGTTGTACAGTTTTGAACAGGAAGTCAATGGGCCTGATTCTATTACTAGGCCATTTTAGATTAATATTACAGTTTACAATGATGAGCTACTTTGTTATAGTTCAATACAAGAAAAAAATCATAATGCCTCCTTTAAATGTTTAACAGCATATAAAATTATTGTATTTTAGTCATGGTCCATGTCTTAATAAACATTTTTGGAGTTTAAAAATGGTGGGACGAGGGATATAATTGCCTGCGGTTAGAAAATGTCTCAAGTCAGGCTTATGTAACAAGTATTAAAATTGTCGAGCCAGAGCCATGACGGTCAAAGTTTTGCGTTTAAAATTAAAGTCAAAAGTTAAAAATAAAACCTTGACACCGTAAACAAATGCAAAATACAATGTCATCATTGATATGAAGGGGAAAATAAATCAATGTATATTTAAATGTATGTTTTTTCAAAGTGACCGGAGCATCATTCTTGAAATGGAAAGAGAAAAAATAAGTAGTAAAAAGAATCAGAATCAGAAACGGTTTATTGCCATTGTCAGTGATCAAAAATTCACAAACATAGGAACTTGCTTCGGCGTAAGGTGCAATATAAAGCAATGAATAAAATATGATAAAATATATAAAAGAGGCATGCATAAAATTAAGAATAACATAGACTAAGAATGTAAATTAGAATGAATTTCCATTTAATAAAACATACATTTCAATTAAAACCATTAATTAAACAGTCTGTCTTAGGAAAGCTGGACAATTCAGCTGGTGATTCAAGGAGAAGTCTTGAGGATATAATCTGAGTTGACATACTTCCTGCTTGACTCTCTGACTCTTTGTTCTTTTGTGTTAGACCTCTTTCAAAAGGAGAAGCATATTCCCCTCAGGTATCAATTTGGATGGCAATGGTTTTATTAATATCACTTCTGCAGAGAGTAGACACATGGTTCTACTGGTGGGGTGCATTCTGGCCAGGCTTCTAAAACTGATGCACCACGGGCTCGTCCTGAAGGAATGCAATGATTTCACAGAGTCTGAAATGCCTTCAACAAAACGTCTCCAAATGTATATTCTGTTGGTATATATTCTTTAGCCTTTCTACACTGTGCATGATTGACACTCTCTGACAGTGACTCATTGTTACTGCGATGTAAAATTTGAACAAAATTACATAATGTACTTTCTGTAATGTCAATAATATTTGCTCACTAGAAGAAACATTTCAAAATAAGTAAAATAACCTGCCAGTACATTATTCATACTGCAATGTGCAAATGCAATGGAAGTATAGTTATGCTTTACTAAATGTTAAGAAAGATATGCTTGACACAATGTATAAAACATAACTTACAATGTATGTATGGCATGATCGATAAGCTTGAATAAATGAAACCATTATTGCCCCGAGAGGAATTTGTCTTGAGAGCACATAAAATCATTACCCAAGGCAAGGAAGACATAAGAGCTGGAGCTATAGTCCTTTAGATCAATTGGTCGATAGCGTCTCAAAATATATTTGTGAACTACTCCTGTAATTATATTATAGATATTGCAAAGTATTCATTTGGGCCACAGCGGAAAGTAGAAGGCATAAAGTGAGTTAACAGTAGTTTTGGGAATTAATTGTGAATTATTTTGCCTTTTTACATGCAAATGTGCAATATACTACCTGTTGTCAGTGCACTTTGGGTCAATTAAATGATCGATAGAGATCATTGTGATATTTTTTAAACTATTTTCCACACCTCCTTTTGTCAATTAACCCCTTGATTTTCTACCAGAGTGCCGGAGAACAGTAGTGTACGTTGAAGTGTTGCCAGGTGTGCCTTGAAAAGATGTCCAATTTGGATTCACACAGAGATTTAAAATTAAAATTACCATTTTAGAGTGACTTGAACATATTTCTACACAAAAAAGAAAGCAAAACAATCATTGAACCAATTTAAAGAGCTAGACAGTGTCTTTGTTCCATTATATACCAGATTTTTTTTTTTACTGTGCCGTGACTCAAAAAAGGCTGACCAATGCAAAGGTTATGTTATGCCTTTAGTTGATTAAGAATTTCTTTTGTCAATTACAGCCCTAATAAGAACACAGATAACAAAAAATGAGTCCACATGTCAGTGCGTCGTATAGGGTTACAGTTTGAGCATCTTACTGCGTGGGACAAAAGACGTAATGCCCCTCAAGCAGCAGCAACAGCAGATGCTTGAAACATAGTATTTTTCTTCTATTTGTTGAAATGGGGAACATTCATTATTATTATTATGTCTGTGAGCTTCGATGAGATGGACTTGGTCGTCTGCTGCTTTAAGTCTGTTGAATGTTTTCCCCGAGGAACAGGAACAGTCTGTACTACCTTTACCCTGGACTTAAATTACTTTAATCATTTTAATTCTTTTAGCTTTATGCGAGCAAAATATTTCATGTTTTTGTGGAGTGTGTGATTCATTCTTGTTTACGAGATTACAAAGAAAGCGCTTTATCTTCTTTATTGATATGCTCCAATAATTAGCCCTGGCTAACCTTATTATGAGGACGACTTTACTGTTAGTTTATTGACCTTTCTGCTTTACCGATCTTCCCCACTCTCTTTTATGTCTTTTAATTGGGGAGACTTTTTAACCTTCTTTTAAAAGGCGTTACACAAATAAGGTCATAATTTCTCTTTATTATGATTCCCTTCCTCTAATAAGCCGTTAAGTCGCCTAATAAGTGCAGGGGAATTATGCAAAGTGTATGCAAATGTTATTCTTGTGAGGATGCCGTCGCGTGTTTCAGACTTTTATGGCGTTCATGAGGCAAGAAAGCAGGCATTCTTTGAGCCTGTCAGATGAAGTGAGCAGCGACAGAACACACACAAGCTGACACGAGGACGGATGAGTACAAAGAAGACGACAAACAACTCGGCGAATGAAGGAGAAACGCCGACGAGAGCGCTGGAGTCGCAGCCACAAAAGACGGGTGAAAAGATTGATTGAAAAGTAGAAAAGGGAGAGAGAGCGAGAGAGTGACAGAGACACACTGCAGCCCATCCATCATGCGCAGTTTAAATGGTTTAGGGTTGTCGCGAGCCAGAGGAAGTACAGTGGAAGTTTCGGGATAGACTTATAGTTCATACGAAGGCGAAGTCGTTAGGAGAAGAAGTGGGAGAGTTGAAAAGTGAATTGATCATTTTGTGTTAGAGACTTAATGGTGTGGTCAGCAGAAAATGATCCAGTAATGTAGACTTGCCAACATGTCTTGTATTAGTTCTGATGGGAATAAATGAAGCACAGCCACACAAGCGTCTACGTGAACTTTAGATTGTGGTCCATTTTATTGATGAGTAAGAAAAGTTCAGGCTTGTCACATTTTTGGATTCCTGTGACAAATGAAATTACCGCTATGCATCGATTTGGAATCTGGTGTTTTGAGGCCGGGCTGTTGGTCATTTTTAAACTAGTTTGTTTTGTGAATTTTAAATCTGAAATAAAACAAATTCAAACCAATATTATGATTCAGCTGAAATGTTGAAAACCAGCAGTGCTTCAATTATTTTGCCTGTAACTTCTTTGTGCCCTTTTTTCAACCCAGCTTGTTAGCTTGTTTTTGGAAAGATTGGCCTGCTGTTTTGAAATTTAGAAATGTTCAGTTTGTATGTTTGCTATTTTACCATCAATTATGTATGAGTCAAAACAAGCTTGGTATGTTCAGCTTCCTCTAACCCTGTTTTATTTTGTTTCATATTAATTCCAACTTCTCTCACTGCATGATTACTATAAGGCGCATATACGGTAAACTTTTTTTTTCTTTTAAACGTTTCTCAAACCATTTACTTATCTGTTTTTATAGTTAATGTTTATAAAAATCAAAAAAACAAAATCTTGCTTCTTCGCTCTATGACCCCTGCATTTAACCCATACTTTAAAGGACACATATTATGCTATTGTGACTTTTTTTTACGCTTTTAACCATGTTCTAAAACTGTTCCCTCATCAAAAACACACCTGAAGTTGCATTTAGCTTCATTGATGCTAGTTTGATGGATCTTGGTTTGAAAGTCCTTTTCCTTTCGACCGCCAAAAATACTTCCTCCAAAATTTACAGATGAATGACAATTTCAGATTTTAGACGTCACTTATCCGAGAATCTTAAGCTGTTTTTAAGTCCTTAAATCATCGCCAGACTCGTTCTGAATATTTCTGCCGTCTAAACAATCACTGCAACTGCTAGCCTGATTAGCATCTCACGCAGTCCCTTGTGTAATAAGTAAGTACCAGGACAAACAGCAAAGAAAAATCTGTTCAATTAGTTTATTATAAACTACATTGTTACGCGCCCCAACGTAAATATATAATTTTTTTTTTAAATTCCAAAATATGAGATGGCAAACTCAGCATATTTAAAGGCTAATAACAATACACAAGATGCATAAAACTTTTCCTTTAATGCCGCTGGGGCAACTTGTCAGGAGGATTTGGTGACTCATCTCCAGATCTTGAGCTTGGACAGGACTAACGAAGCTGGATGATTTTACCTATGGTGCATTTTGTGGATTGATCGAAGAAACTGCAGTGCTCAGAGGACGCACGACACTTGAGGAGAAACATGAAAGGCCCGGGCGACCCAGGAGCAGAACCCAGACCCTTCTTGTTGTTAGTGCCACCGCGCCGCCTTCCAACTTCACCCCTCATCAGCCGCATCTCACTCCCCCGGTTCACCCCATGACTTCTTTAAAGTTGAAATCACATGGCACGAGGCGGATGTTTCAATGAGTGGAACCCTCAGTCTCCTCTAATTAGGCCTGCTGTCCGTTTGCGTAATCTCATCCGTGAACGCCAGGGCCAAATGGGAATCATCACTTTGTTCTACGCTGCCTTTGACTCCTGAACTCACGCATGTGGATGAGAGGAGACAGGATTTCGTAACAGAGGTCATTTTAGGCCAGAACAACAGCACTGAGCAATAAACTTCACCTGAGTAACCGCCACATCCTTTTTTTCGTTCAGTCTTTGTTTACGTTTTTAAACATCTATTAATATTTCTCTACTTTAGTGCCCTCCCTGACTTCTATTTTATCTCTACACTTCCTGTCAGCATTTGATCACGGCGCAGACTTATATATAATTGAGACTGCTTCGTGTTGTTTTGCAGTAATGGGGCCACCAGGAAAGATATTTTTTCATCTGAGATAACGAGAAGCTTCAATTGTTTTATTTAAGTGTGTCTTGTGTCAAGTGGTTGTTTTTAGCATTTACCGTTTACTTTTCACTTCTGGCATGGGTTTATATCCAGTTTGTAGAGGTCTAAACTGCAGTTATATTACTTCCTTTTCATCAAACAAAGAAAAACAAAACACAATCGTTTGTAATGGTCTTATTACTTCCAACCTTTGTGATTTGACAAATTAAGACTATTTCGAATTCAGTTGCGATTTAATTGAGCAGCCATAATATTCATCCAGCAAATACAGTTAACAACACCGCAGTCTTTTTGTAGCACATCATTCTGAACTTTCTTTCCTTTACCATGAAAGACAGTGTGAGCACGAAGATGACTCTACTCTGCTCTACAATTCATTCTGCTTGTGAAGAATGTTTGATCACAAAAGACATGGTGAGATTTCTGACTTCAAAGTCAAGTTCAGAAGACAAACAGGAGCTGTGTGTGCGCCAGTCCATACTATCAAAGACCAAAACTGAATCCAGTCTTATTGTTGCGTACATCAGGGCTGCTCGTGTTACATTATGTACTAACTTAAAATGGAAATATTGACTTTTCAAGCTGATGATTTGGTCAATAGAGCCAGTAGATTTTTAATTCAACAGTATCAAGCCAAAAAACTTGCTAATAACAAGTTTTAAGGCATCTGTGATAATCTCAATATTGTGTTTGTACATCGTTTATTGTACCAAAAACTAATCTGTGATTTCCAGCTCTCGATCCAAGTGGGAAAGTAAAAGTCAGTAAAAGTCACACCGAGTCGAGCCGAGTTGTGTCCTGATTGTGTTCTTCAAACCCCAAGTCAGTCCAACCTCTCTTGACCTTGAGCCAGCAAACCTAATCCACAAAACAGAACTAAAAATAACAACAACAACAACAACAACAACAACAACAACAACAACAACAACAAACTCAGGTCATAATAACTAAACTATTCTTATTTCATGGTGTGTGAAGGACGAGGTGGCTCTAAATGATGTGGAAAAGTGGAGGTTTTATCCAACCTAAACATGACCCCCTTTGGGATGAACAGGTGCCCCAGAAAGGCAAAAGGGAAGCGCAACGAACGACGATCTAATCTCAGAATGTTTTCTACCCTGCCCTCGAGCCCAGTCTGTTCCTATAAAGATATGAAGCTTCCAACATTTAAAAAACAAAATAATATCCACATAGTAACCTATCTGTTGATCAATAAAGACTTTTTTATAGATTTTTTGACCAGTTGGTGGACAATAAAAGGCCAAGGTTGCCATCACCTCAGCTACATTGTAAGCCATAACGCAATTTTATGTCTTGAGTAATAAAACAGAACCGTAGTAATCTTTTATTTCCAAAAGGTCAAAGGCCAGATGTGTTGCGAGATACTAATGTTGTGGTTATTACTCGAGTCGGCAAGTTATGTTCTTGTTAAATAAGATGTTAAAATGTACAGGTTTAGAAGTCCCTGGTTGAGGTTAGAACATTAGACCTAGTTTTAAACCTCTCCTTATTGAAGCACCTTTTATTTAGTGCGGTGCGTTTTATGACCCAGTGCTTTTCAGGTACCTTTCCTTCCGGGGAATGGAAATAGTCTGAGACACTTTATTCTTGTTGGTCCTTGCTCTCCATTTTCTTTGCTTAACCCGGCCGCTTTTATTCCTTAAATTGTCTTGAGGGCACTGAGGCGACGTGCTGTAGTTTTGTAAGTGACCCATATTTCCCATCAGCACATTGGCTTTTTGTTGAGCCGGTGTAAATTATGCCCATCAAAGACACTATCAAAATGAGTAAGCCCTTTATGCCCCGTAGACACTGTTGCAGTTTTGCCGTGCGCGTGCCAGCAAAGGCCCTGAATTCTAATACTTTTTTCTCGCTACAGTATTTTCTTTTGACTCTTTCAACTCTGCTCCTAAATTCTTGTGCATGTCTAGAAGTACCCGAAACCTGGTGTCTCGGAGGGATCCTGTGGCGTTTTGAATTTTTGCTGTCTCTTATCGCACTTTGCCAGGAACTTGTCACCTTGCAGGAGCTCTTATAGGCAGTACATTTTGCTGAGGAATGCGTTAGGCGTTTTTTTTTTTTTTTTTAATCCCCAGTGTAAGACGTATCTGAGACAACCGCAGGACAAGGCCAACTGCGGGAGACTAATTCTACAGCTCTGCTCTTACACTGATAGTATTTACTCGTCCTGTTATGTCAAGTGTCCTGTGGGAAATTACCTGCATTGTTTTCATTAGGCGGCCTGGCTTTGAAATGACAGCTTTAAAAATGCACCTACTTTTGTCACATACGTTATGTTCTTTCCTTTGGTTTGTCTGTAGGTGTAAAGTTTGCTCTGACCTAGGGGTGACAAAAAATAATGTCTCCAACAAAAATGTGTTAAAAATATATCTATTCTGCCTCCACTAGCGTTTGGAAACTAGCTTCACAGATAGCGAACAGTGGCTCCAATAAACACCCAGGAAGCCTCTTTCTGTTTGGTCGTTTATTGAAGCATAGACTGTAAAACTGTAACATACAAAAATATAGACGCAAATAGCCCTTTTCATAGCATTTTTTTTTACCAAACAATGAACGTGATATCCAAATGTTGCATAACTTCAAAACAACTTTCAAGATAGTTTCTAAATTTCAATATATTACTTGCCTTGCCCACTGACTAGGTCTGACTAATGAAATGTTTGTTGAGATTTTCCTAATCTGGTCAAAATTAAACACTAGTCTTTTTAAGAGGACTTATTATGTCAAATTTACTTTCATGAGTTTATAACCATGTTGTATTGGTGTTTGCTCATCATTAGTTTACTCAAAGTTGTATTTTTATTGATTCGTCCATGTTTAGGTAATTCTACATCGCCCTCAAAGTTGTATTTTTTATTGATTCGTCCATATTTGAGTAATTATCAGAATATACAAAACAGAGAAAACAGTTCAGGAAGTCTTGTCCTTGATGAGCACCTGCTTTCACGTCTTTTACCAAAGAATATCTTCTGAAGCACTCACTTTTTCTTGTTCGAATTATCAGCATATGTTTTAGTTTAATACTAAATACCTCAAAAAGTATAAAATTGATGTCTGATTTAAACATTTGAGTTGAGTTCTTGATTGTTCGGGACCTAACAGACTACAAGTGCTTCACTTAAAATGTCAAAAAAGAAAAACAAAGTTCTCGTTTTATTTGTAATGTTCAACTGGAGCAATGAAGTGGCACATTTTCTGTTTTTCTGTTCAAGATTCAGAATAACACACTGACTATAAATGTAACGTTGGATGAATAGTTTAACATCACTAAGTACAATTTATGGATCGTATTAGACTCGATGTACACCAGGAGAATAACGGTGTATTCTCTGGGAGATTATTAGTGCTTGAACTCACCCCTGCATCCACAGCTCAGTCGGTTCACTCCTGCATATTTCATATCTATGAGGCCGGACCTATGCCTTGGAGGTTTTGTGGGCTCCTGAGTGCATTTGCGTCTGTTTTTTTAAAATGTTTATGCAACTTTCGCGTGTGTCTTTCAGTTGTCCGAAGCCCAAGACAAGTCGCTGCGAGGCCTGAGTCAAACACTGGATTACAAAGAGCTCAAAGGCAAAGATCCCTCTGAGGCTGAACTGGTGAAGAAGATCGAACAGGTAAAAAACGGACAGCGCGCTTGTTATTCAGGACACTTATTTCTGGCATTTTTAGGAGAAAACATTTTGTCCTTAAAAGCTGTGATCCAAGACGGTAATGATTGCGTGTGCACGTGCAGCTGGAGGTGAGGCTAGCCGAGCGTGAGAGACAGTTGCTGGAAAAAGAACTCCTCGTGGACCAAGTGAGCCGCCTTATAACGCCGCTGAGAGAGCGCATGGACAACTGCAGAGAGGACCGGCTCACTCTGGCCAAGAAGGTGCTGTATGTAGTGGTTGGATAGATGTAGAAATTCAAGTTTAAGTGGCAACAACACAGTAATGATTATACTGCAATTGCTGTTTTGGAAATATGCAAAGTTTGAATGCTGAGTATATTGTCTAATAGTAAAAGAACAATTAAAAAAGGCCCCAAAATAAGCCCTTAAAGAATAAAAATATTACAAAGTTGCCATGTAATATTTAAAACAAAGCATATAATGTGATATTTCTGCACTTTTTTGGGTCAATTTACGGCCCCATCATGTTTTCTGCGATATTTAAACTCTAATAAATCCATTTAAGGCACATTTTCACACATTTCTGACAAAGTGCTATAATATCATTTGAATATCATCATCGGGATAATACAAAAATATCACCTACCACTACCAGATGTATATTTTAATTATACTCAAATTACACAAAATTATGTTTTAATCTTTCAAGCAAAGGTATAAAGAGGTATTTCTGCACTTTTGTGAGTAACTTTACAGTCCTTTCACATTTGTTTGATACTTAAACCTCGTCTAAAGACATGTTAAGCACAATTCAAAATATTTACGGATTTCCATTATTGTTGGAATGATAATGACAAAAGGGATTTACATTTTTGTCCCTATCGCCCACCACCAAAAACAACTTTAAAAATGTTCCATATTTATTTATTTAGTATTATTTAAACACACATGCAAAGACAAAACAATCTCAGGACATACAGACATGCATAAGTGACAATTTTTTAATGAAAAGTGTATTTCAGGAACACTTTACAGTACAGACAGACTTATACCTACATACCAGACCTGAGTATGTAGGTATAAGTCTACTGTGGCAGCATACTTACTAAAATTACTTCAGAAATATTCCTCCCAGTTAAGAGTTGTCATATTGTTGCCCACCTTTTATGTCGTTCAAAAATGTTTTTTTGCACTAAAAAACACATTTTCCCTAGAAGAGTAATGAAACGTACCATATATTTATATTTCACCTCTTCAACAAACTATACAAGTATTGACAGGGGGCATAATTCTTGCAGCCACTACATAAGAATACCAGACTAAACGGGGAGCCAGACAACAGTATAAATAGATGTAATTTGCGCTGCATAGTGTTTTATCTGTTGTGCAGGATGGTAAAATCTAAAAATAAATAAACACATGTACATTTGTCAGAGTAACAACGGTGAGACTTTTCCATTCCCACCTTTGATTCTCACTAAGCAGATCTGAAGCGAGCAGATGTGAGGAAACGCTCTTGTTCACACTATTAGCATGCTGACGTTTGTTCATTCATTCTCGGGCGTCTTTTCCTTTATTTTATTTTTCACACAAAGTCAAAAATCTGTTGCAGCAGCGTGTGAGCTCCATGTGAGAAGCCCTGCAGAGCGGGCATTAAGAAGTTCACTGAGCATTACAAATTACAAGAACTTGCACTTATCTTTCACTTCTTCTATAAATAGCTTTAAAACACAGCACATGTAACTTTCTGCAGAAACGTGAGCCAAGCAGTGAGCAGCGCTGTATAGGTACAAGGTATTTATGGGTTTCAGCTTTTATCAGCGCCATTTTGAGCACTTTGTACCATTTAAAAGATAGAATATTATTAGGTTTTTGTCTCTGTGAAATCCATGGATAGTTAGCGCTGTCTTTTGTTATTAATAGTCTTTAATTAAAGTAGGCGTTACATTAAACTAGAAAATGAAACACATATTTTTACTGAATTCACCCGCCTCCAAAGAGCACCTGACTGGTTCCCATTTTTAACATTTTCACATCCATGAGGCGCTCCCCAACTTCATTATTTTAATTTAAAATATTTTTACTCATTGCTTTTCTCTTGCATTTGTAGTTTCAGTGAATTATGATCAGCCTTTTTTTAGACTTTTTTTTACTTTCATTGTGCCCAAAGGGATTTTTTTTTCCTTAAACACAGAACTCATTTGACAAAAGCAAGCAAGCGAGCAAAGTTTATTTGAATAGCACCTTTCACAAACAATGAAGTCACAAAGTGCTTCAAAACAAAAAGTTAAAATACTGAAAAAGAAAACACACTTACAATAGGAACACATGCAACAATATGACAGTAAGTCAACCCAGAAAAAACAGAAATTAAAACGCATGAGCAAATGAGAAAGTTTTGAGTTTGCTTTTGAAAGAATCAACAGAGTTTAATGAGAGTGAGGAGAGTGAAAGATCGTTCCAAAGTCTGGGAGCAACAAAAGCAGCTTTTATTAAAACCATTTTGAGCGCTTTCCACCATTCGAAAGATAGAATATTGTTAAGTTTTTGTCACTCTGAAATCCATGGATAGTTAGCTCTGTCTTTTGTTATTAATAGTCTTTAATTAAACTAGGCTTTACATTAAACTAGAAAATGAAACATATTTTTACTCATTGATTTTCTCTAGTTTCAGTACTGACCACACTAGACGGAGCATTTGTTGGGTTTTGACAATTCCTCTTTCGAAACATACGCTAAATTTGACAAAAATTTACTTTTTTAATGTGTGTTTTTTTTTTTTTTTTTTTAGTACAATCTGATCCTGATTCATCCCAGAATGGTTGATTTGACTGAAAATAAGAGAGTTACAGCTTTCTTTTTATATTGAACATGTCCAACAGCTTGATAGTTTCAAGATGGTGGATCAAAAGGGATTGGATAAGAAAAAATCCGATGACCTCATGATAACAGGTTTTCCACAAACACAGAACTTGTTTGACAAATGCACAAACAGACAAAAAACAGTAGACAGATTACAATAAAGTGCACTAGTTGAAAACTAATAATTATTTGCCAATTGATTGCTCTATTGATACGAATGGCTTAAGACTCATAAATATAAGTTTTTATGTGTAAATTTAAACCACATGAAGTTAAATGTATGCCCCTGAAAACTTGACAGATAATATTATTTAGACAAAGAGAGTTTTTCATCAAAAGTATTATTCCTGTACTGTTTTGTTTAATTCCTGCTCATGTTGTAATAAACCCTTTTGTCTTTGCACAAGGGATGATTTAGCGTCTGTGTATCCTTCAGCTAATTGTTGTTTACTAAATTCGTTGTGGATTACTTCAATAATTGATACGTGCGTTTTAGTCCGAGTCGTTTTTCCATTCGTAAAATATGCTTCTTTCTGTTGCAGTTGAACGAGATTCGCGCCAACATCGTCAACATTTGCCACAAACTGATGGCGACCTCAGCTCACCTGGCCACGAGGCAGGCTCTGGTCCTGAGTCTGCAGCAGGAAATCAAGGACAAAGAGCTGCAGGTCACACACTCCGCACCACAGACACCGACTTAAGAGACGCGGTGGTTTACGCTAATGCTGCGCCGTCCATCACTCGCACAAAGCCAGTCCGGGAACTTTTCAGACTCCGGTCCCAGTCCTCGTAGAGCTCGGGATCGGACGTCAAAAAGTCAGCGTTATTGATAAAGTCTGACATGTTTTTTGGCAGCAGTGCAAAGAAGTACTGTACGTTAGCCAAATACACACTGTACTACTTTTAAATGGCAGCTAAACTATGATCTTGTGCTCTATAGCTGTTTGGATTAGCCCTTAAAGTTTAAAAATTACAAGTAATCATGATGGTTTTGTAAGACTGTTAACTCACCAACCACATTTATATTTTATCATGGAGACTTTTATGTTTTATTTTGGATAATAATTGCCGTGCGAAATTGGCCTCTAAGGTAAAATCATATATAGTTAATGTTTCTTTTATCGGCCATTAAGGAAAGACAACAAAAATTACAAAAGGTAATAATAAAAACATGCCATAAACGTATGTAAATGTCCGAGCTGTACTATCACAACTTCAGCCACTCACAGAAAAAAAAAAAAACTGCTGCTGTTTATTCTGACAGGAAGACAGTCTGGTTGTTGTTCCTCATTTCTTTCCTATAATTGACTATTTAAAAAAAAAAAAAAAGGACTCATAACGATACACAGAAGAACAATTAAAAAGAACGATTAGGTACTAATTTAGAAATACTTATCAAAAGACAAGTTGTATGTGTCTTGTTAGTATATATTGCGGTATCTATGACAACCATGAACATGAATGTAAACAGTTTTATGACAACTTTGGAAAGAAAAGCTTACATTTATTAACTTAGAGTAGCGTGTACACTATCGCCTCAATTTGCATAACATCGTATCAGCCATTAAAGATGAATTGTAAGGTAGGTTTTATATGTGTTTACTTTTAATTAAATTATGTATAGGAATAATAATGTAATGCTATATAATGTTACTCAAATTACATTGCCGGGTCAAAAAAAAAGTCGCCACCTGGTTTTAACTTAAGCAAACAGGTACGAGCCTCCTGTTGGATCATTTCTGCACAGGTGATTGTCTTTCAGCTGCAACATAGTACCTAAACCCAACTGATGCAGTGAGTGGCTTCTCATTTCTGTAACAACCACGTGGAAAGACAAATCCTGTGGTCGTGGAAAAGATGTTAGTGTGTTTGAGAAGGGCTAAATCACTGGCATCAAGAAAACATCTAAGAAGAAGCACAAACTACTGAAATTGACTTAAGGTGAGACACTGCCGGTGAATAGGAAAAAATCTTACATTTAAAGATATAAATTTGAAACTTCTCCTGTAGTTTACTCACATAAATGTAAGAAAAAGTTTTTCATCATGTTTTCATGTAGAAATAAGGCATTTTATATGTAAAAATGGCCACAAATACACATGTTTGGGACATATACATCTGTTTAGTTTTTAAGTAAACTAGATTGGACTGAACATTTTACTAAAAATTCAAATTTTGCCTAATTTTTTTAATTAATTAAATCAGTTTTAGTTAGATATCAAAAAAATCCTTCTGTACGTTTCATCAAAATCTTGTGGAATCCAAGATCGTACAGTTTGAAGTGTGTGGGATCTACTTTAAGGCTGATTCTGATGTCCCGAGGGAGAAAAATGCATTTTAAGAAAACGGCCTTTGAAGTTACAATGTCCTAGAGAAATCTATGGATTAAATGGAAGAATAAAACATCTTTAGGAGCAGAATGGACAAGTTGTTGTTTCCACACGAAAGCCAATATGTTGAGAGAGCAAACTGACAAAGGAAAAAAAAAGGGGGGTTTGTCTGTAGTGCATCGCCTTAAGAACTCATCAAAAACTGGAAGGGTCGTGGAGAACCATCGTCTTGGAGAAGGAGGTAGGTGAAGTAATGCACCATCATGCCAGTGCCTCCTGTACAAGCCTGTAGGCCTGTTATGACCTGGGGCTGCTGCATTTGGTCAGGTCTAGGTTCAGCAACAATATGTGTCCAAAGAATGAGATCAGCTGAACCTGAACATCCTGAACGACCAGATTAGTGCATTTCTTCTTCCCTGATTCCCTGATGATACACACACAGTCCAGATCTGAACCCCATTGAGAATCTTCGGGATTTGCTGGAGAAAGCGGCGCAGTGGTTACACTCTCCCATCATCAATACAAGATCTTGGTGAAAAATCAATGCAACCCTGGGTGGAAATAAATCTTTTGACATTGCAGAAGCTTACCGAAACAAAGCCACAGAAAATGTGCTCTGTAATCAAAGCTAAAGGAAGTCCAACGAGACATTAGAGCACGTGACGTTTATTTTTTTTGGCCTGGCAGTGTATTATTATTAAGACTCAGGCACATAATATCAATTTCCTGCATGTTTTTACGCAGAAGATAAGCGTTACGGTACAATGCACTAACAATGCAACAACTTCACTATTAATATGTCATGTTTTTAAAGTGACACATTTTATTTCCTCCTGATAGTCTTCTCTCTGTCAGACGCTCACATACATATTTTATTTCACTCGCGGTATAACCTTAGGACCCCCTGCAGCTGCTGTTTGCCCGCAGCCGCCTCCAACTCGCTGGGAAGCACTACATTTACAGACATAACTTTACCCGCTCTCCCGCACTAATGCCATCATCTGTTTTTTTGGAGTGCGGACACAAATAACATCCGCGGTGTGGAGAGCTCCGAGTGACGAGAATACAAAGTGAACGCTGTGTCTCTTCTTGGCCCCGCGTGTGCTTTTCAGATGGACAGGTGCCAGAGGCGGCTGGAGCAGGACCTACCTCCCTGTCCCGAGATAGAGGAGGAGTGGAGGAAGATTCTGCGGGACAAGAAGAGGAGGCAGAGGGACAGAGAGGAGAGAGCGAGGGTAAGTGGACACAGGCACTCGGACATCTGAGACATGTAAGCCTGCCTTTGAAATGGCAAATGGGCACTCGCAAGCTTGTGTCTGCTTGATATCTGTTGTTATGAAGTGAAGTTGCACTCATTTTTAGATTGAAATAGCCAAGGGACTGATGCAAATGTCCTTGAAATGTTTTAAACTCCATTGGCCGTTGTACAATATTCTGGTTTGATCAGTTCAAGCAGCATTTTGTGTGTTTTTCACTCGTCTGGGCTGGTTTAGTTTGAGATATGCTTGGATTATGTTTGACCAGGTTAAACAAAGCTTGAGTTTGGTAATTGAGTTTCCGGTCTGGAGTAGAGTCAGGCCACTCAGCGTTTAGTCACCTTGAGTGTAGCAGAGGGCAAACAGTGGAGCCAAGAAGAGAGATAAACCAAGACAGGCTGCTATTTTAGAGAAACTGGAAATATGTGACTGTGGGCATATTATATTCAACTTTAATCCATAAAATGTGAAGTAAAGTTGAGGTTTAATTTTAATGAAGAATATATTATTCACCATGATTTACACAGAGTTGAGTTGAGAGTATTTGAAGTTTGATGCGACTTGTGTACAAATTGTGCTCATAAACTTGCATTGCCAGGTTTTTGTAGCTCGACATTAATCAAATGCAACAAAGTTATAATTCACTTAATTGATTATTCAATTTACAACAAACTGATTAACTTGATTGAAAAAATGGGATGAAGTAATGTATGAGAAGTGATACATGAAAGAATAAAGTTGTAAAGTGGAAGATGAATTTGATCAGGACCAGGGTAAGTTCACAAAGTGAGTTACCATGGTAACTGACCTCTTTAGGTTAACTCTATGTGAAACTGAAATCTCTGTAGCAGATATCATAGTCGAAAAATCTGTTGTTCAACGCCTGGAAATGTTTTGAAAAATGACTAGTTTAAAAGATTGGGTACAGTACTTCAACATGTCTAGACTCCGATCGAAACTGCCTCTGAGATTGAGACACAAAATGGAGGTGTTTCCTCTTGGTGTAGTTCAGGGGCAGATGTGTTGAGACACAGGCGCTGCTTTGAAACAGCAGATCATACCAGCCAAAAACACTGTCAGTCCTCCTCTTGCAGGGTGCTTCAAGTCAATCTTGTATGTGTGTGTGTATATATATATATATATATATATATATATATATATATATATATATATATATATATATATATATATATATATATATATATATATATTTTTTTTTTTTTTTAACCAACATTTTGTCTGTTGAACAGTTAATAATAAGAATAAGAATAATAATGCTAATGATAATAATAATCATAATCGTATTGCCTTTTATAGAGCTGTGTCAAATGCTCATAGTCACTTTACAACTTTGTGCATTATTTATTCACTCCACACTTGGGGTTGGTGGTGGTATTGCAGCTAAACGTACTCTGGGGCTGATGGAAGCGAGGCTGTACCATTGGCACTTTTGACCACCACCAACTGTTCTCACACACCACATTCATTCATAACAGAGGTGGGTGAAGGTACACTTTATTGTCCCCTTAGGGAAATTTGTCCTCCACATTTGACCCATCCTTCAATGCCGCTGGGGCAAACTGTCAGGAGCAGTCACTGCATCCATTCCCAGATCTTGAGCTATGTCAGGTTCACTTTAGCAGAATGATTTTACTTATTGGACATTTTTTGGAATGACGTGGGAAAGTGGAGTGCCCGGATAGGGCTACAGAGGGGCAGCGCCTCTGGGATTCTTATTCCCAGTCGTCTCTCATCCAAGTACTAACCAGGCTCAACCCTGCTTAGCTTCAGAGATCACACCATTGTTGGTCCTATCACGCAGTATGCTTCTTCTAGCTCACAAACAAACCTGCACGTGCCTCAGCTGATAACACCAGCCCTAAATTCTCGTACTTATTGAAATAGAATGTGATGCAAATATTTAAGCTCCTTATATTCACGTGTTGTGTTTTCATAATAATTATAAGTGATGCCACTGACTTTGTGCTACATACAAACATGTATTATGCAATTCTAAAGTTGGCAACTTCTAATTCAGGGGTAAATGCTTTTCTCATATAAAATAAAATATAAAACCTCTTGTGGGTGTAACAATAGCCTATATTTTGTCTTATTTTGCAACAGGAGTTTGTGAAAAACTACTTTCTCACCTTCTTATACTGAAGTCGGATCCATGGAATCATCTCTGTATGCAAATATTTTAAGCTTCTTATTTTCACATATTCTGTTGATGGGATATTTTTGGTCTTGTCTATCTACATTTTCATATGTGATAACAATAAAGTGAGCACTTGTTAATGCTTTGTTTAAAAAAGTGTCCAAACATAAACAAAACACGGCATCTACAAGTCATGATACACATGCTCTGTCCTTTGAACCACAAAAGCTGATACTGCATATACATAACTGAAGCATTTGTTAAAACTACGAAATGTGAGGGTTTGTTTATTTATTGAAATGTCTCTGGTCCTGACCTTTGAAAGTTGTTTCCTCACCACCCTCAGTGAAGTAAACAGGTTCAAATCACATGCAGAACCCCTTCTTTGCTATAACAGTCTAAACAAAATCAAAACTGAACGCAAATGTTAGTCTCTTTCCTCTTCACATATCTGTTGCTTCTGAAGATTCATATTTTGGTGTTTATTCATGCGCTCGTGCTCTCTGTGCTTTCAAGATCTATTATTATTTGTCTAGCGCACAGTCCTTAGATCACATGCCAGTGGATAAACTGTTCATATGCATGAGGAAATGGCCATCTCTTTGAAGCTGCCGCTGCGGTTTAGCCACACTTCATTTGCATGTCGTCGCAGGGTGGAAGTCAAAAGCAAAATGTTAGATTTCGAGGCGTTATTTTCACAGCAGCACGCCGACATGGGTCCATCAAACACGCTGGGATCACATCATGGTTTCTCTCAAGATGTCTTCAAAAGTTTCAGTGTTTTGGTTTTGGGCAAAACAAGAAGAAAAAATAATGAGCAGCCAATGAGTGAGTCAGTTCTGAAAGCAATTATGCATCATCTGATTGCCTTCCTGTGAATATTGCAATATTTATGAATAAACTAGATTTGAACCCAACGGGAAATATTCCAAATTGTTCCAGCCAGTAGGGTATGAACCTTTCTGTGACACCAGATTCAGCTTCATTAGATTGAGAATAGATTTTTGAATGGCCCTCTCTGCAAGAATCATTAATAGATTTCGTTCATGTGGATAATGTTAAGGTTATTTGAGTATTTATTTGTTTTTCTTTCTAGTTCTTGTTACAAATCCTTTTCAGTGAAATCCTATATAAACCTGCAAGCGGAAAACAAAGCGAGAAAGCTGAAATAATGTAATGCAAACATTTGTTTTGAAGCGTTGCAAAACTGGGAATCTTCTTACTTTACACCATGAATTTAAATCAATTATTCAGACATAAATAGTGTCACATAAACATAATTACCGGGCTTCATGTAGGCATAGCGTTATCTGCTTCTATACATTAAATTGGATCTATATGATGTACTTACACACAAACTTACTCACAAACGCAAATGTGACTTCTTTATGTTCTTGAAATCACAGGCAGTCGTGACAAAGAATGTTAAAAGCAAAAACACTGAATGCATTTACGCTGAATACGTGCTAAACAATGGCATGTTAAAACACATATAGAAATAGTTCTCCGTTCCTTCACACTGAAATAAGCCAAGCGTTCATCTTCAGCTCCTCGGCACCTGCGTCAGCCTCTCCAGATAAATCCATCGCCATCAGTAATAATTTAGTAGACATCCATTTGCCCTTGAATGACTGACTGCTAAAGCCCCGCATGTTTATTTTTTACACTGCAGATTGTCGTACCGGCTGTGATTTGATTAAACTCAGGCAAATTATGAAGAAGAAAGTGTAAAAATAGCTGATATGTGTGATTTGTTGCAGCAAACATACTGAAGTCAAGTTGTGTTAAGTGGAGGAAGTGACTCTACCCAGCAATGTGGCATATTATTTATGATTTGTTTATTAGGAACCTCACAGAGCCAGCTATTCTTCTTTTACGGTTTATAATTTAATATAGACGTGCCTTGAAAAAACAATACAAATAGTACTATCCAGGGGCGTCAGACTGGGGGGGTAAAAGGTTCTGGTTTCCCCGGGGCCCAGGGCAGGGAAGAGCCTTCAAAGCATGTGATGTTTATTTTTTAGTTGCATTTTTCTACACTTTATTTTTGTTGTAATAAAATGCATTTTGGCTGTGAAATGATATGCAATTATGCTCATCTGAGGGCTCCATTCCCTTTTAAAAAAGAGGAAAATTATTGGTCACATATTTAACAAATAAAACTAATGATTATAATTTGGAGTTAGTGTATTTTCTTCATAATAATACATTTTGAGATGTTTGTGAAATTGATCTGTTAGTTATTGCAAAAACAAACAGTACTTTATCATATTATATGCCCATATAGCTACAAAGTATGTCTATAAATAAGTGAATTGTTTATGTAAAAACCATAGGGTGTATTTTCTAGCAATGGTGAATTAAAAAATAACAATAATAAACCAAATTTGCTGGGATAAATAAATTATATGCAAAATAATGTTTTAGGGGCCCACCAAGAAAGTTTGTACCTGGGGCACAGAATTTGGTGCTATGCCCCTGCTACCATCTATTCACAAAATGGGAAATGTCTTTACGTTGATCTAAAAACTGGATCTTATTGGTGAAAAAGCAAATCATTCCCCTCTATTATTATTTGTTGTCTTCCTGAAAACTGTATTTTTGAGTACAATGTAAAAATACTATAAATGTGACACTAAAAGATGAAGATATTTCAAAATCTCGCCTGGTAATTTTATGTAAAAATATTCATTGCGCAATAAAGTCACAACCCAAGTTATTTAATGTCTTGCTGAATGATACTCAAAGGTGAGAATGGTTCATGTGTAGATTTAGAGTGACATTCTCTGTACGGCTTACAGCTGAACTGTGTAATGCTCAGATAAGACGTACACCAGTTTGATTTTGCTCTGACACAGGTGCTGCTTTTTCTGTCAAGATGTCTAACCCTATCTTTTCTACCGCTTATCTCCTTAATGTTTTTCTTTACAAAATATCAGCCTTTGAAGTCACAAAATATCGATCCTGTGCCTCCTCTTTTAGCTTTACATTTCAACGTTTGCCCTGAAAAAAAGTATGTCAATTCTATGCATGGAGATAGTACACTATAACCACTCTAAAAGTACAAGTGCCATATTAAGTTGTTGTAATCGGCACAGTTTACTCGCCTGAAACTTAATTTACTTTGAATTCTGAAAGCAATCTTGTGTTTCTGAAACATTATACATTATTCATATCCGTAGGCTAAATGCATGATTGTTTTGGCTCTGACGTGTTTTCAAAGTGTACTAATTCTTTTGAGCAATATATTTTTCTTTACAAATAGCACCGACCTAACAGATGACTAAAATATGACTAAAACAGAACCAAAACAACTTAAACTTGAACTGCATTGTTTTACTCTCAGTCTGAAACACAACTTGTCTTAATTTTGAAACAAGTTTTTCAAAGTTTGCGTCGATACTTGCAAATTCAAATTCACTTTATTTGTTTAGAACACTTTATAAGAACAATTTACAAAGTGCTGCACGAAAATAAAGACAAAAAAAGGTATAATAATAAGTGCTCCATTTTATCTTACTTGTCCTTAAACACTAAAACCAGTCAAATCAAATCCAAGCAAAATTCTACAAACATAGAAAAGCAATAAGTAAGTAAACTAAATAAAAAAAACACAAAGGACCACACAACTGAAACATAAAACACTCCACAATCATCACATTAAAACTGGGACCAAACTGGGGCTCAACCTAGAATTAAACCTGTACTTTGCAAAGGCTAAAACAGGACTAGAACAGGACCAAATCAAGTCTAAATCTGGACTCTAATCAGACACAAAAACTGTCCGTAATTCATTCTAAACTCGGTGTTGTCTTGTTCCAGTTGGCCCAGGAGGACGAGTGGAAGCAGTTGCCCAATGGGGAGTTCACCACAGCCCCTCGCCGCCCGGACGCTTACATCCCGCAGGGGTCCGAGCTGCCTGTGCCCAAACCATATGGAGCCCTGGCGCCCTTCAAGCCCACGCCCTCCGGAGCAAACATGAGGCACATCCGCAAACCAGCACTCAAGCCTCTGGAGATATAATAAAGTACCAAATATCCACAGGTAAAACGTGGAAAAAGTATGGTTCACTGCATCGCCAACTGTCTTTTGGGTCACTTTCTCCTATACGTACCAAATACATTTTTATTCAACCTTTATATTACTGCGCAGTATGTAGTTTCTATTAGTAATCTATTCTCCTGGAGATGGAATAAAACCAATCAATCTCCTGGAGACTAGCAGCAAACCAAGTTATTTTTGGGCAATAAAAACTCTAAACTTTAAATGGATAAATGAAAGATAGATGAGTTTCTATCATACTGTGGATCCTTCCAGACAAAGTAAAAACTATTTTATGAGAAAATCAGGTGACTGGCGCTGAACTAGAAAACTATTCGCCTTATTCTGGAAGTTGCCGTGTGCGCCGCCATCTTTTTTCCGTTGTATTAGTTTACACGGGCCAGGCGAGCTCAACAGAAGACAAGTTCTACATGGACTAAAAAGCTGTTTTCAGGCCGTCCAGGAAATCGGTGCATTGTTGACTTCTTGTTGCTCGCGTTCATTAAACATTTTATAGTCTACTTTATATTATGTTTAGTGGCGAGACTTTTCTCTCGAAAGAAACTGTTACCGGAAGTGCGTTTACTACAGGACGGGGCGGAATAAAGTGAATACATAGTGCACCTTTAATAAGCGCTTTGTCCCCTTAAAATTACAAGGTTCTACTCTACATTTAAGTGGAAAATTAGTTAATCATCTTGTTCCTGATTATTTTTTGAGTTTGCTTAAACTGGGCAAAACATTATCCTTTTTTGGAGTGGTTAAAAATTTGACCTTAAAAAAATCATTACTACACAGAGTCCCAGAAATTGAATTCTGGACAAATTATATCTAAAGTAGGGCTGCAACAAGTTAATCGTCAATTAATCGCAACTAACTGATTACTAATTACTAACATAATAATCAACTTATCTGGTCTATACATTAGTTCTATAACATACCATGAGCTGAGAAAAGATGTTTTATGACTCGAATTCAGCCGTAATTGCCTGAAAATTACACGGAAAATGTGTAAAATGTGTGTATTTGATGAAAACAACCTCTTTTGTTCATAAATATACTAAACCAGGATCTTCAAACGGCTTCAGTTTAGCTTCACCTGGATCAAATTTTCACCACATGACTTTTGTGTTTTAAACAACTGATTGACTGAACAATAATTGACTGAAGAATAATGGCTAGATTACCAAATGATCATTAGTTGCAGCTCTAATCTAAAGTTATAAAAGTAAATATTGTACATGGTTTTACAGCTTTACATCTAAATGTTTAGAAATAATCTCACAAATTAAGTGTCTGACTAGACGCTAACACCAGAAGCAAATGCACTCAAAAGTCTCATTCAATCTACTATAACATGTTTCATTTCTTATACTCGTGCCATACAGAAAGACGGTTTAAACTATCATTTTAAATTGCTGTGGTATCTACTCACACAGAACAGGTGAGGATGGCAGTCCAGGCTGTAAAATTGAAATAATAACTTGGACTGTATGAGGGAGCCTATAATTGCAGCAGCTTACCTCTCTACGGTGCTGTATTTTTGCACTGTTGGTACACGCTGTAATTGGAATGGCAAGTGTGTGAGACTAACGTCAGATTTTTACATATATTTACCTTATTTTTACAAGTCGAAATGACAAGTATACGTAGTTCTCTGGTGGTCGTGAGAAGAGTGAATTCTTGGACACGTTTTGCGAGCCCCGTGTGGTTTTAATTCCTTTTGTTAAACTCCTTTGTTTACACTTACAGTCAAACTAAATAGTCCAGAAGGGTGTGAGGGGGATTATGAGTTAAGAGGCCAAAAATATTCACCAAAAAGTTTCTGTTTTTTACCCGGAAACCTGCTATAATCCTAGTGTCCCAAACTCCTTAAGGACACTAACGTATTTATGCCATGCTTTTATAATGTTGCCGCGGGTGAATAAATTGTAGAAGGCTTAAGCTTGGAGCCGGGCCGTAGAGTGGCTGCTTAATGCCTGAAATGATAAATGTAAATACAGACTGGGAAGTGAGAAGAGTGTGCGCAAGGCAATGAAAGAGCATAGAGAATGACAAAGAGAGAAGAGAATTTAAATTAAGAGCAGCCAGTGTGCAGAGGAGGAAGTCAAACACATGAAAGGGTTAGGGCTAAGTATGGCGCCGCTGCGGAGTTTACTGCTGGTTACCACTGACCGGAAAAGACTGCATTTTGAAGTGCTTTTGAAGGCGGATGTTTCCAGATCTGAACAGGCAGAGAAGTGCTGGGCTGTCGGCGTTTGAGGTTCATGTGAGGGTCATCACTTTAGTTTAAATAATTTTTTTCCATGGAGCTGTTACTTCTCTACGCTGCTGTGTCATTAGCAATGTGTTAAAACGAATCAACTTTCTCAGTGAGTTTTTTCCAGAAGTGGGGAACATTATCAAAGGCGGCTTGGGTGAGAGGACAAAACGTAGTCCTTTCTTACTTAAGGTTTGATTTTTTTTTAATTTGATTCCTGTTAAGTCTTGGTCATGGCCTGTCTTAAAGGGGTTAAAGGGTTGATTTTACTGTTTTCAAACATGAAAAACAGAACTGGTTCATGTACCTTATTTTTGCATGTAAAAGTAAAGCCTGTTTTGTTCCAGTACAGATATATTGTAAAAGCATCTATTCTGGTGAAAATGAAGACCACCGGAAGTGCATCATTAGCATGCTAATGTTTGTTAGCTTTAGCATGATGGCTCTGGGCTAAGAGATTGCTGAGTCTGCTTATAAACTCATTGCGTGACTATTTAGGATGCTGTGACTGCATTAGGAAGTGAGGGATAGATGTGACGGATGTAAAGACTTTAAAATGAACTAGTTTTGATTTCCATGTTTCAAAAAAGTAAAAATTAAACACAGCCCCTTTAAATTCTCCAGAATTCGTCAATGTAATCCCTCTTTTGTCCAGGTGTGCTTCATCATAGAAAAGGTTTCAGGGGTTGTCATCCGGATGCTGTTTGAAGATCGAGACGTTTCGACTTTTATCCAAAAGTCATTGTCAGTCAGAGAGCTGGTATGGGAACTCTGGCTTATATGCTACTCTAAGTAGTGAGAGTCCTGCCCACAGGGAGGAGTCACTGAACGCCTGTCTTTGTTAAATTTGGTAGTAAATTGTTTGTCTAGTGTCACCTGAAACTTGATAATTGGCCTGCCTTTATTAGGTTAATAGTTGGCCCTGCCCAGTTTCACCTGTGGCTAATCTGTGATTACAGTCTTAGATCTATTGTTCTATTGATAGCTGGCTGTTGCTCCCTCATCACTGCTGATGACCTCATTAGCACATTAGCATAGCATATAAGACAGAGTTCCCAGACCTGCTCTCTGATTGACAATGACTTTTGGATAAAAGTCGAAATGTCTCGATCTTCAAACAGCGTCCAGATGACAACCCCTGAAATCTTTTCTATGAAGCCCCTTTAAAGCTATATTCCAGTTTTTGTTGCTGTATTGTTTTTGTTTTTTTTTTTTTTAGTTCTGAATTTGGGCTGGGCATTATTTTGACAGTTAGTGTATATTTTGTGCAAAAATATATTTTGGCCTCTTGGCCAGTTGGAGCACTTGCACAGACACGGGTAGAACATGCAAGCTTCAAACACAAAGGCCCCCTGGGAATCGAATCCATGACCATCTAGCTGTGACGCGACAGCACTAACTGCTGTGCAACCATGTAGCCCAGACAGATATTGAGATAATTCTAAGGGGCATATTCTTATTTATTCACCGCAGTGAGTTCATTCACGTTTTTCACAACATTCAGATACCTCAGGTGAGTTTTGCTATCAACAACCAGCTAATGTTAACAACAACTAGAATTTTAACAGCAGACCAGCTTATGTTGGGTAGTTGACGATCAAAACAATCTATAATTAAATGCAGGCAGCACACAGCAGTCTCATTTTGACTGTGAGAGTTGCTTGTATAATATGTTCTGGGGCAGGACAAATATTACTGTACTTTATGACATGAAGAAAATAAAAATCAGGTACAGCCCCTTTAATGTTGTGTTCACACACGCTGTGGGATCTACGCTAGAGAATTGTTTTTGTTTTGTTTTTTGTTTTTTGTATTTTGTATTCTATTTTTTCTAATTTTTGTAGTCTATTTTGAAAGCTCTTTTTTAGTTCATTTGATATGGTCCATTTCTAAGGACATAGTTCATGACGAGCTGCCAGCCACAGATCTCAATTAACTCCAGGCTCATTAGTTCATGCATCATTTGACTTTTAAGTTAAATGCTTCTACTTCTACCACTGAGCATACACGGACCACATAAAAAAGTAAGGTTGCAAAATTGGTACCTTTCACGTGGTGTCATCAACATTACAGTTAAAAAGGCACTAATCTGTCTGAAGCTCTGTTACTCAAGTTAGACAGCTTTGTTTTAACACAATTCTGATCATAAAGAATTGACTTAGTTTAGTAGAGTTTGTGGTAACACTTTATAATAACTACACTTATTCCTGCCTTAGTAAAGCATGAAAAAAGACTTAATTCCTAGTGAACAAAGAGTTAATTAAGAATGATTCAGGCTTAGTAACTACGTAACAAATACTCTAACCATAATTCCTGACCCCAAACCTAACCCTTACCTTAATTAAATAGTTACTAAGCCTGAATCATGCTTAATAAACTCTTTGTTCAGTATGAATTAAGTCTTTGTTCATGGTTTATTAAGGCTAAATAAGGTGTAGTTATTATAAAGTGGTACCGAGTTTGTTTGTACTGTTAAACATGTAATTTTTGTTTCAAATAACATTACAATCACAAGCTAGCATTTGCAAATAGTTTTTCAGTCACAGTTTCAGTCACACTTACCTTTTTTGTTGAAAATCAGACCTAAACAGGACCATGAACGCTCATATTGATCACAGGTCTCTGAAAATCTGTTGTTTAAATTAATTTAGTATTTTCAGACCACTTTATCACGCTGCAATTCTCCCCCAACTTGATGTCACTGCAAAGTATCAATGATAAATGTCTCTTCCCACCGTTTTACAAGTTGAGTTAAATCTCATTACCTAAATATCACTTTTGCTACAATAATTGACTGCTAATCAGTCATAATTCTGCCCTGCCTTGTTTTCATTTGTAAAATATTGTCCATTTTCCTTTTATTTCTGAGCCAGACATTTCCAATATTGTGTGTTGGCGTTGCAGTTGTAGTTCACGTCGGGGTCATCGCTTCTATTTGCTCTGTTGTCTGGTCATGCTGTGAGTCAAGCTTTTAAAAGGTTGGAGGAGGAGGCAGGAGCAGCAGGTTTAATCTGTGAGCTTCCTATATATACATATATATATGTGTGTGTGTGTAATAGTGTGTAGAACTGTGATAATCTAACTGTCAGATTAATTTAGCCCCTGACTGTTCGATGCTAATTAGCTCGCTACATAACACCGGCTGCATAACAGAGAAGCAGAAGAGGGATTTGGTTGTGCGGGAAGGAAACAGGGATTCCAAGGAAAAGGGGGGATTTAGGAGAATAGGTTGGCAAGAAGTCGAGGTTAAACGCTTATGTAATGTGTTGTTGATGTGGAGCCCCAAAAACATTCACTGTGGGTGGGTCAGCGCGTGATGACTGAGGTGTGTACTATTCACGAGGCCTCAACTGAGATTTTCCTCCCACCTTCAGCCATAACTCAACTATTTCAGACCAGAATCGTAAATCTTGGCTGTAGTTCTTATTAAAGGTGTATCTTTTCAGGTGGGGTCCGTTAACAGTTTGGAGACGTTATAGAGGTTATGCAGATGACTATGAGAAGTTTTAGCAGTGAGTGGCAAAAACACATGAGTCAATGGTGAGTAATACAATTTTCCCCTGTAAGAGCTCAAAACACAACTAAATCTGAAAAAGCTGTGTAAGTCTTGTAACAAATGTAAAGGACTACAACTATTAGTACTGGACATCTAAAAAAGAAAATTGAGTAAACAGTTGTAGAAAACCAGATAAACAACAGGAGCACTGCAGCTACACTCACATTCATCACTGACACAGTTGAACTCAATACCTTTCTGAGATATTTCTGAGTCCAAGTGTTGTATGGCAGTTGAGGTGTCCTTTATCTCCAACTACCATTAGCAAACAAGCTAGCCAAGCTCTACACAATCGCAGCAATAACAACAGAGAAGGTACAGTTGATATTTTACCGTTTGAAATGGATTTTAGCAAAACAAAAGCAACACAAACAAAAAATTAGGACTGGCAAAATTATTTTCTCAGTTATGCTATTTATAATTCTGCCACTCAAGTCAGAATGTTTAGGAGAATTTCTGTATAAACTCTTACTTTGCCTGGAATCGTCCACAGACCCTCCACTAGAAAAATGACATCTTGAAAACACTATTCCTTGAAAAATCAACCTGCAATATCCATTTTCTGATTCACAAACAGAAAATGCTGAAAATGTGTTTGCAAGACGTTTTATTTACATTTATTACATGAATCTTCATTGTAAAAAAAACATGGTTGATTAAAAAATCCCTTATAAGCGCCACAAAACTTTATATTCAGTTTCATTCAAGGCAGCAGTTTCCAGTCAAATTAAAAACAAAAATTTGCAAATTCAACATCAGTGTGATATTCATTAGTTCCATAAAATAAACAGACATTTTTCTCAGTACACTCGATTCACTAAAATGCATTGCGCAGTACAATAACAATTGAGAGGGGGTTTGACACCAGGACAGATGTCTCACACAATCGGCAGCATATTCCACTCTTCATCTCGTTTTGTCTTGATTAAAAATGTATAATGACACGTAACAGTGCCATCTGATCATACAGCAGTCATTTAAGTGTCTGAAGTTAATGTATTGTTGCCTAAAATGTTATGATTTGGAGGTGCAAAAGGAAATTATTGATTGATTGAAAAGCAAAATAAGTTGGTATTTTATGATAAGTTGATGGATTGCAATACAGTGACGAATCATCTAAATTAATCTGCAAAAACAAGCAATTCATGGCTTTCAGGAAAATGATTCATTCCCGATTTGAAGGATGTTGTGAGGACCTTACTTCCCCCTTTCAATAGATGCATTATTTGGATTTGAATTGAGTTTAAACTAGGGTGAGGCATTTTTGTTGTGACCAGCCCTGCCGGTCCCAGAAAAAAAAAAAAAAAGTAGTAGTTAGTACAAGTCCTTATGAGGGAAAAGGTTGGAGATCACTGAATTAATACATATTTAATCCTTTTTCTTCCCTGATGGCACAAACATGCTAGGATTCATTGGGCTCAAATTGTGAAAGTGAAAATAAAACAAAATAAACAAAACACTGCAGGCGTAGAAAAGGTTTCAAGGTTAGTCATTTGGACACCGTTTTGAAAATCACAACGTTTCCACTTCCATCTGAAAGTCATTCTCAATCTGCACTTTTTGAGTCTTGAATAATCATCTGTGCATTTCAATGTTCAGACTTTAGTCACCTAACGCCCTCTTAGTTTCACTTTATTATTTGATATAATAGCTCGCCTCTTTTTAAATCCTGTGAATGAGTGTCATTTAAAATAGCTGCTGCTGCTGAGTGACTGTATCAGGTTCAGCGTGTTCAAAGCTCTTGTCAGCATATAATCAAATTGATGGCGCAGAGTTACAGGAAGCACAGTGGGACAAACAAGAACCTTAGATTTATAAATATGCTCTCCCTTTTTTGACATCAGCATCTATAAATTATTGGAGACGTTGCAGGGTATTGCAGGGTATTGTTATAACTGAAGACAGAGGGTTAGTGTAAACGTGGCAACATTAACATTTTAGAATTCTTTTTTTATGTTTTAGATATAAACACTTTTTTTGACACAATAAACAATTCATTCAAACAACATTGTATATCTTTTGTGTTTGAGGTTTTAAAGTTCTCTGTAAATGAGTTCCCATTTCATTCAGAGCAGAGTGGTGTCTTTTTTTCCGAATAAATGAAGCAGTAATAGTACATTTTTGATTAACTGCACACGCCACTTAATTTATAATCTCAATAACACTGATGTTTTTGTTCACTTAAAGTCTATATGACAGGTTCTCATGTTTTTCTAATTCTGTCTTAGTTTGGTGGGAGGGCACCTGTGGTAAATATTTATCAGTTTTACATCCGTGAAGTTGCTGTTTGTGAAGAAATTTAGAAAAATAAAAAGACAGGAAGTAGTGCTGAGTTCTAAAATGGAGTCTCTCTGTGATGTCATCAAAAAGCGACAAAAATAGACATTCAACTGACATATCTTTCTGATTATCACGTATTATAATTAGTCGAATCATAACTATTGTGTAATCTATATGAGTTTTGGCCCTTGTTTTCAAAATGGTTGCTAGGTAACAGTTCTAGAATCGCCTCTATGTCATATTTGCTGCTCATGTCCAACCAGGAAGTGACATTATAAACATTACAAAAGTGTCCAACAGGGGACAAATAGGCAAATTATTAAGTGAAATCTTACATAAAATCAAGTTTAGTACATTTCAGTGAAATGTATGTAATGTAATCTAACTGTCATATAGACTTTAAACTGCGATATTTAAATCCACCTGCTTTACTGCAGGTTCTTGGACAATGATAAGATCCAAAAACAACCATTTCACATCATCTCACTTGCAGCTACTTTATGATGTGATCCTAATGAGAAAACAAAGCCATAAACAGCATGATGTTGATTGGCCCAGTAATAATAAAGGAAATGAGCATATGCGTGATGATGATACAGCCAGGTGGTCTTGCTATTACTTGTAGGGCATAGTAAAAATTTAACGGGGATCTTGAAATTTGAGGCAAACAAGACATCGAAGAGGGGTCTGTATTTCATAAGCTTGAAAATAGTATTCAAGTTTTAAAAAGTGTATGTAAGTAATTAAAGTAAGTAAGATTCAAGGGCATATTCTGTCTCTTAAATTGATTAACTGGTTGCTTTACCAACATCATTGAAGCTGTTGTTTCAATTATAATCATGAATCATCGCCAAAAAGTGCAATTATTGAAACACGAGTGAAGAACTGTAAGCCTCACCCACTCAGTCCTTTGTCTCAGTTGTATGTTTGAAGTATTTCAGACGAAAAACTGCCAGATATCATCTCAGGCAGCTGTTTCCACATGGTTTTCATCCATCAACATGTCCGATTGAACAAGAAATAGTGTTTACAACAATTTGTTTCTGTATATTTTAGTTTGTTTTGTTTAATTCCTCAAATAGCTGCTTTTACATTACACATGGCGTTAAAGGAAATTACCGGAACTAAAAGAAATAAAAGTTGCCATTGCAATTATCAACTCAAAACAAAATATTGTATCTTTTCAATGGGCAAAAATCCTCATAATATAACCTATATACAGCAAGTCGAACGCCATGAATAGAAGAAAGTGATATTCATGCTAATTCCCTGTAATGCTGTTGATTATGTACTTTTTAAATTTCTTCTAGAGGTTATGCAGGTGACGTTACAACATCCTGAATTTTAGCAGTGAATGCAACACATGACATTTTTCTAACTAAACTCTCTCAACTAAAATATGGAAAATAATGCCTAAGTCACAGTATAACAACAAATATAAAAATCCACCACACTGCTAAATTGTTAGTTTGTACATCTGACATCTAAAAAAAGAAAATCAAGTAAACAGTTGTAGAAAACCAGATAAACAACAGGAACACTGCCGCGACGCTCACATTTATCACTGACACAGACTTTGAGATCACACACAGTTGAACTCATTACCTTACTATCATTAAATAAGATGCTTCTGAGTCCAAGTGTTGAGGAAATTAAGTGTTGTGTGGCAGTTAAAGTGTCTTAAATCTCCAACTGCAGTTCGCAAACAAGCTAGCTACACCGAGAAACTACTTTCAGCTGACATTTTACCGTATAGAATTGATTTGAGCAAAACAAAAACTCCACGGACAAAAATAGGCCAAAGAAACGCTTTTTTATCAGTTGTGCTGCCTGTAATTCTTCCCCTCAAGTCAGAATGTTGACAAGCATTTTTCAATTCTTTTTCCTTTTTATTTTTGATTGACTAAACCCATAATCGATTAAGCAGCAAACTTATAATGAACACTCACACTTTCAGCTCTCTGTGTGCAGACAATTTAGAATATAGCAGTGGGTTTGTTTATATTTTGGACTTGTTCGACCGTGATAGAGATGATTGTACACATGAAATCTAACTGACGTAGTATTTTACACACAATAAACCCACAGTTGCCGTTTCCCTGTGCATTGTGGTCATTCTGTAGCAGCATCCATGATAAAAATTTGATGCATTTTGTTCAGTCTAAGCCAAATTTATCTTCCTGCCACTTCTATTCTCCCCTCACCTCCCATTTATCCACACGACCCGCCTTAATTTGTCATCTAATCGTCACAGCTTGTTTATGGGCCCTGTGCCTTTAGACGTTCTGCATTCATCTTTTTGTTCCTGGCTCTCCGTCATCCGCCCAGCCGTTACTTGTCCTCGAGGCCCAAAGTCGATGGCTCCGCGATGAAACACAATTTACCCTTGAGCTGTTTCTGTCCATCCATCTCTCCATCTGCTCTACAGCCGCAGCGCTCTCCTCGTTGCCATATTTGTTGCTCACTTTTCCTCAAAACCGAGCAGGATGAGCGTCTGTTTTAGTGCAGTCTCTTCCACAAAGCTGGCGTCTACGTTTTCTTGTTCCTCAAATGGATTTGTACCTGGAAAAAAGCACAGGGAATTCACTCAAATATGTTTCCAGGGGCAATATGTACTTTCTAGATTTAAAAGTGAAACCCTTTCTCAAATACAGAAGTAGTTGGGAGAAGTAGTGGGAGACAGGGCTGCACAATTTGAGATTTGCAGTTTTGTTTTAAAGAGAGAAAAATCAGGTTACATTTCAGAACAGATTTGTTGAGGTCTCAGTTTTTTTTCTAAAACAAAAACTGTTGCTTGCACAATTTGAGAAAAATATCCATATATAGCGATTTTTCTGACCAGTATTTCTGCGATTTCAATAAAATTTACAATTTCTGTTTTAATAATGGAATTCTGGTCAAAGTTCACATTTTAAACAAAACCAGGAGTTGACAAAAAGACTGGAATATGAACGGACAAACTAATAAAAGTATCACGTGTTTCAGAGCGCTTTTTGTCATGTTTTTGACGCTTTTTGTCACGTTTTTGTCACCTTTAGTAGCTCCTTTGTTACTTTTAATCCTGTTTTTGTCACTTTTTTGTTGCTTTCAGTCATGTTTTGTCGTTTCTTAATCACCTTTTGACGCTCATAGAGACATTTTCGATGTTTTTAGACGTGTTTTTGATGCTGTATGATGCATTTTTGTCGCTTGATTCAGAACATGTTTAAACAAATCTAAACTACAGGATTTGCAGTTTTTACACAGAACAAAACAGGATATTTTGTTGTTTGTGGTGGAAATTATTGCACTTCGAAAATTGCCGTCTTTGCGATTTGCCAATTGCGTCCATTCAAATTGAGTTTTCAATTCTATTTTGATTAATTGTGCAGCCCTAGAGGATATTCCATTACCTAAATACAATTTTGCACATGTTTTTTAGCAGCAGGGGAAACCAGAGCACCCAGAAGAAACCTACACAGGCACAGGGAGAAGACGCAAGCGTTTACAGTCCAGAGGTCAAAGGTCAAGGCTTACCCTCTCTGTGTGGTTAATTAAGAAGTGGTTTTAGTAGAAATAATATGATTTTAGAAGCACAAGATAGTGGTGGACTCAGAGATGTTTACAGAAAGTAGCACAGAGGAACAAACAGGAGGCAGAGCTGAACATTTTGAGTTGTCTCTTTGTTAAGAATAGAAAGGATTAGGATTGAGTACATCAGAGGAAAGGCTTAATTTGCTGTTCTTATTTTAGGGATTAAGTCAGGGATGCCAGATTGAGGTGGTTTTGACATGATCACTAGAGCTGCACGATTTGGAAAAAATACCTAATTACGATTTTAACGACCTGCATTATGATCGAGATTAGATTTTCAATTTGTGTTTCATTAATGCGATTCTGTTCAAAGTTCACATTTTAAACACAACAAGAAGAATTGAAAAGACTTAAGTATGAACTGATATAATCGTGTTTTTTTTTAGCCTTTAGTCATGTGTTTGTTGCTTTTAATCGAGTTTATGTCACTTTTAGTCACGTTTTTGTCGTTTTTGTCACTGTCTGTTGCATTTTTGTTGCTATTAGATGCGTTTCTGCTGCTTTTGGTCATGTTTTTGTCACAAGTTGCAGGTTTTGTATAAAATAAAACAGAACATTTTGTTGTTTATGGAGGAAATTATTGCACTTCAAAAATGGCAGCCTTTCCTTTCGATTTCGATTAATTGTGCAGCCCAGAGGAAGACCGACGTGATGAAGTGAAACATGGACGGGCGCTTAGGTGGTGATTGGAAACAGGAATAGGATTTGCTGTTATGACCTCTGAATTAAGCAAGAGTGTGGACTAAAAATAAAGTCTGGCACTAGATGAAGCCGCATTCAACTTATTTGAAGTGATTATTGCTTCCACTTTTAAGTAGCAGTCCTTGAATACAAATTTTGAATATTTTTCCTTCTCCAAAAACATAATCTTGTTTTATTGATGAAACAGATTTTTTTTCTTTGACACTTTCCCCAAATTTCCACTAAATCTCTCTAGTAATCCCCCTGGGTGTGCATGTATCTTAACATCTGAAGGCACAAAGTTTCCCTTTTCCTTCACACACAGGCCGTACCTTGCTCCTCGATATCAGAGAGCATCTTTGCCAGGTAGGTGAGAGGCAGGAACTCCGGTCTGAATCCAGGCTTGTCTCTGCCGCTGAATGCAAATCCCTGAGGACCACAGAACTCTGCATATCACAATGAATTCTCAAGGATGCACTCCATCAAGACGAATCTACAGCAAAAATCCCCTAACTATTCACCTCAGCTCCACTTTTAATATAGTTCCAGCACTTAGGCGACTTTGCGGGAACTTTTTGCAGCTATTTATACTTGATTATGGTTCTTGTCACATACTCAGGCTTTCCACACCGATCCGCTCACAGAAACAATGTCATATAATGAAAATGTACTGCTTTTTGTACCCTCTAAAGGTCACTCTGTTAGCATCTAACAAAAGGTCTTCATGACAGCCAATTTCCTACTAATTAGTACTTTTTAAATTTACTTAATATTAGATTGTCAACTTTATATTACAAATGTCAGATTTAATCACCAACAAATAATTAACATAATATGTATTCAAATAGTACAGTCCCACAGCCATTTCCATTGGCATATTGTATTATAATATTCACTCTGTTGTATAAAAACAACCATGTAAATGAGTCGGTTACATAGTTCTTCTGCTGCAGTGAACAGTGTGGTCATACGTGCTTGTTAATCTCGTCAGAGGCTAAGGCTGGACCTCGGATGTGAGACCAGGTCTTACAGCGAGGCAGCTGTGGCTCTAGGGCTAACTGTTGTTGTGTCCTTAGGCAAGACACTTCACCCACATTGGTGTGAATGTGTGTGAGTGTTTGGTGGTGGTTGGAGGGGCTGATGGCGCAGATTGGCAGCCTCTCTTCCGTCAGTCTGCCCCAGGGCAGCTGTGGCTACATAGGCAGCTCATCAGTGAGTGTGGAGTGAATGAATAATGGTGTGTAAAGCCCTTTGGGATTCATGAGGGGCACTGTATAAATCCAATGCATTATTATTGTAGTAATAGAATGCAAATAATTGTCCAGTTTTCTCTGGTTCATTTATCCTTTTCCATTGAAAATGACATCATATAAAGCTTTATGCTTCTTTGTTTTTCTCATTGTGCTTACGCTCTGCTCCATTTTAATCTTAGATGCTCTTGTTTTTCTCACAAATGTTACTGTTGGAAATGACAAAACAACCACATTCCAAAATATTGTACCAATATCATGGACGGCAGAATTGAAATATTGCTTTGAATACCATTATTATTTTTTGCTGTGTTACTGTTTTGGAAAAAGTAAACTATATATTGTGAGGTGTATGTATTGATTTGTGTGTTCCTCAGTCCTGGTTACAAGGTAAACACAAGGTTCCCCTGATTTGACTTTATAATCTTATTGATCATGGATCAGGGCTACTGATCTTTATATCTTCTTTGATCTTTATAGTATATGAATAAAAGGGCATCTACATTATATACTTTTTTTCTGGTATTTATTAACCATTGCATAAGTAGGTAATTTACATTTTGTAAACTGTAAAACTGATTTTGGAAACAGATCCACTGCAGATGGATTCTCTTACTTTGGCCCAGCCTTTTCATTGTGGCGTTTCACCGTCACAAACCATAGTGTTTTAATAAGAAAGAATGTACCTTTAAACATTTGTATATAACATGGAGTCTGAATTTTCCTCAGAATCATAACTAAGAACAAAGCAGAGCAATATGGGGTATATAAAAACTGATTTTAATATGGATAAAAGTTAATATGTCTCCCGTTGTGTGTATTTTCACTTCACTTTCACTTTCTTACCTTTGTTTTGTTACGTTTCTCCAGCAGTGTGTGGACATACTCTCTGGATATTGAGGCTGAGGTGACGGGGTGGTCCCACATGTGGAAGATGGTCTGCTCCATGGGCTGCTCTCACAAACAAACACAAACACAAAGAGAGAGGGAGGATCATCACGTCACGCGCTGCTAAGATAAACACAGCACAACTTTAAGGAGATGACTTCTGTTAACAAAAACAACAAGGAAAAAAAACTTCTGTGTGGTGAGAAATGCTTTGTGCACTCGTGAATAATGCAACTGGGTTCTCTGGAAATTGTAAACCACCCATAAAAGCTACATAATTACGAGGCCCATTCAAGTGAAACAAAAAGAGCAAATAAACTATCCTTTTTTACTATCAAGGCAATGAGTGGCATTATTCAGTGACAGAGGGGTCTTTGTAGTCATACGAAAGGACGCCAACTATGTGGACAAATAATAATGGTATTAATCATGATGAATGTAGTGTATTTACAGTTTCTTTCAATAGGCCCCTGCCCTCCCTCTGAAATGGTTGTGTCTAGAAAAGGGCTGCAACGATTAATCAACTAATTGTGACAAGTCATCTATTAAAATAATTGTGATTTTATTTTGATAATCATCGTCATCTGGACTATACAGACTTTAAAACACATATCGAAAGAAAACAGTGGCATTATTAAATTAAAAAAAAAAAAAAAATGTTATTCTACCTAGAAGTCTTTAGTCGTCATATTTGAAATTTATTTAATTTAAACATTTATTTGAAAATCTCAAATTAGAAATAATAGTCGAATAATTGGAGAGACAATCCCTGATTAGTCGACTACTAAAATAATCAGCCTGAGAATGTCATGAATTACATACAACAATCAATACAGTTTAAAATGCCCGTCTAAAGATACCACTGAATTCTTACAACATATATTATAGTCCAGGGCTATTCAGCTTAATTTTTCTGAGGGCCAGATTTTTAGGAGGGCCGCAGAATCTGGGCCAGACAAAATTTGTGGTTGCACAAAATATATAAATAAAATAATAAATACACAACACTAGCTCTGTTTAAATAATGATGAAATAACTACTGCTATATTAGATTTCTATGGAAAAAGAAAATCATTGAACCAGAATTAAACTAGGACTAGATACCAACCAGGTCTGAACCAGGACTAAACCAAGATCAAACCAGGTCTAAAGCAGAATTAAATAAGGTCTAAATCAGGATTAAAAAAAAAAAAAAAAAAAAAAATTATTAACTAGCACAACCCAGAATGAAACCAGTAAACAAGAGAAAATGTATCGTTGATGTAATCCCTCATTCGTCCAGGTGTGCTTCATCGTAGAAAAGGTTTCAGGGGTTGTCATCCGGATGCTGCTTTGAAGATCGAGACGTTTCGACTTTTATCCAAAAGTCATTGTCAATCAGAGAGCTGGTATGGGAACTCTGGCTTATGCTACATAGTGAGAGTCCTGCCCACCGGGAGGAGTAATCTTCAAACAGCGTCTGGATGACAACCCCTGAAACCTTTTCTACGAAGAGAAAATGTACTTTTTAATATTTGGAGGATGGATCATGGACCAGATCAGATCGCTTGGAGGGTCCGATTTGCTCCCGGGCCGTGAGTTGAATAGCCCTGTTACAGTCTATGCCACGATATTCTTTGTGTGGCTTGCTTTTGACCTCTAATTGTCCACTTCTTCTGCAGTCAGCACAGATTGTAACTGTAGGAAAATCAATCCTAAATAAATGGCAATGTCAAAGAGTCATTTAATAAACATAGATTCCTTTTTAAGCCTTAAGTGTTCTCATTGTCAAATAATATAATGGAAAAATTAAAAATGAAATATCTTTAGAGTAAAAAGATTTCCATTATATATATATATTTTTCTACCACTACTTTAGTTTCAATTTCAGAACCAAAATGTCATGCACTCGTTAACATCTGACAGGGATCGTCTGACCTCTCATTTAACCGTCATTAAATCTGCTCATGTACTAAAGTAATTCCTGAATAAATGGCAATGTCATGAAATATTAAAGCTCTCATATGAAAATGTCAGGCTGTTAAGAAGATATGTGATATTTAATTAAAACTTCTCCTTTCCTTTAAGACATTTTCAGTGAATGAACATTTACATAACCTCATAAAGTGTTTTTTTTTCTGTCTGGATCAAACCTGTTATTTAAACCATCATTTTAAATGTGATTTCTCAATATCTGGATTGTGTTACATGCTGTTTGGGTTAGTGCTGATTTTTCTGTCAGGAATTTATAATATTTGCATCAGTTAAAGATCGTTAGTTCAGTAATCCAATCAGATGAACACAGAAAAACTCTAATATGCACACTTTAACAACCCGTATCAAGTATAGAAAATTAAATGTCACTCCAGGCTGTAATGATATATTTCAAATTCCAATGATAATTTGCAAGACTACTTTTTTCTTTTCTTCTTTTTAAGAGCATCTCAAACTGCATTCACACTAAACTAGGACTAAACCCAAAGCTAAACCTGGTCTAGACTAAAACCACCACAAGCAAAGACCAAACTAAGTCTACGTTTGGTCTAAACTGGAAACAAACCTGGACCAAACCAAGACAAGAATGTGAACGCTAGCAGTGAGAATGTCAATGTATCGATACTGACTAAGGTATAAACTATCAATTCAAATGTAAAAAGGTCTCTGTGCACTGCAACAGTTAGCTAACTTACTGTAATGCTAACTTTTATTTAAACGTAAAATATAATGTAACAACAAAATAAAATGTAATGTAAAGACTACCTGATAGGTTTAGTTATATTAGTTCTGTTTTTATCTTTATCATACTTCAAAATTTGCATTAGCATTAGCATTGACCCACAAACACCTCCATTTGTCAACATTGCCGGGGAAGTGTTTATCTCATGTGTAAAGTCTTGAACATGTCATTGACATCCACCTGCAGTTCACTGCTGATCTTAAAGGATTTATTTATTTTAGTGACTCTGCTAAAACCCACTGAGATAGAACTGGGCAGGACGTACTCAGTAGTACAACGATTAAGAGTAAAAGTAAAAGTAAAAAGATTAAGAATAAAGACTTAAGACTAAAAATTGTCAACTGAAATTTTGAGCTCATATATCAGATTTGATCTACACAAATTTAATTTTAATATCAGTTCAAGCAGAGGTGGAGTAAAAATAATGATGGCCTCTCCACGCCAAGGTAAAATTCTCTATAGCTGAAGGTTTCAATGCAATACAAAACTCACTGGTCAAAATTACGATACTTGTCATAGTATCGTATCAAAACAAAAATAACTGGTATCGCCAGCGAATGCAGCCACTGACCAACAACCTCGCTCTTGCATGTTTTACTTGTCGCCAAAGTAGGAACTGTTTTGTTTCCAAGGTTACTATAATAATAATAATAAAAAAATCCTTCTTGCCACATCCACTTCTGTAGTATTTCAAATAGTTACACTCACAAGGCCACGCAAATAAACATAGAAATGCTGGAGAAAAATGTAGCTTTTAGTGACGGTTCTGGGCCACCACTGTTTATTGGACTCGATAAAGCTGCGCTGGTGCCAAATCCACCAAACAAAAGGCTAATGGGCAGAAAACAGCAGCATTGAACAGGTGGAAAATTCTAAGATCTCAGTGTGAACAAAACAAACACATTCCTCTCAAATAAAAGATTGTGGAGGCAGGTTTGAGAAAATACTGATGTACTGAGGCTTTCGAAATGTATGGATGCTTCAATATTGATTTCAAAACTACTGAAGAAATATTTCACACAACGATTCACACAACTGAATTCAGGCTTTTTGTTTCTCAGAGTGCTAAATTAACAGTAAACATGTGCAGTGGTCATTAGGGTGCATGTATAATAATTCTGCTTTCCTGCGGTTTCGAATAAATTGCAAATGCGACTTTTCAAGCAGAAGTTGCACATGAACACTGCTCTAAGTCGTCTGCGCAAGAAATAGAAATTCTGGAAGAGTTCACAACAGCTGATAGATTCTAAAAAATATTTTGTATCTGTTGAACATTACGTTTTTGAGAACTGCTGTAACCAACAGTTTCTACTCAAAATTTTGAGTCACAAACACATACACAGTGTGTTCTCAGCATCCGATCAATGTGCACAGGTCGGGTGAACGAGCGCTTATCGTGGAAGAACTCCGACCTCACCGATGTGCACATGAAAGCAGCATAAACCTTAAGTTGTTTACACATAGTTCCCAGAAAATTGCCGGGTACAACGCTCAGCTACGACACCAACTCTCAACACTCTCACCAAGGACACCAAGCTCGTAACTAAGAAAACCAAGATCATAACCAAAGAAACCAAGCTCATAACTAAGAAAACCAAGCTCGTAACCAAGGAAACCAAGGTTATAACTAAGAAAACCATCTTATAACCAGCTTATAACGAAGGAAACAATTGCTGGCACTGGCAATCTTCTAGGGCTGCAACTAACGATTGTTTTGGTTAGCAATTATTCTTTCGATTAATCGCTCAGTTGCGGGAAAGGCTTGTGAATATGAGATTTTTACTCAATCTTACTCACAATAAAGCTGAAATGAAGCCTTTGGAGGACATCCTGCTGGGAATATTTAAAGATGAACAAGTATCTTAATCAAAACACACAATTTACATGTTTCCTCTGTCCTTTTAACACAATTCCTGTTCTGTCTAAGAAAAAAACCCTCTTCTTTCAGCTGTTACGGGAGAATTGCAGTTGTGGATTTCTTAAAACAAGTTAAACAATAAAAATGCAGAGAGAATGAGTCTAATCAATGAGTTTCTTTATTCACTGGTACCAGAGTGAATAGACGCCTTTCCCTGACACAGTGACCTCTCCCTGGTCGACGGAGGTACATGACAATCAGAACACATGCTTTTTATACACAAGACATAGGTGGAGACATAGTTATCACATCATGAGGAGACAACATGAAACATCATTGTGAAACAAGAGCAAGGACATATGTGACTATCAATGTTTATGAAAAACAACAGCTATCAGTGGTGTTTCCAGTTAAAGCCAGACTTCAGCGTGAAAGGACGTCATAAAAGGATTAGATGCCCATTATCTATCTTTGTGACCGGGACTGGGAGCTAACAAAACAGGTGCTAAAGAGATGTTAAAGTTGAAGTTAACCTTAGCAATGTAGAATGAGTGAAACCCCAATTTCGGCTATTACACAGCACATATAATGTTTTGGAGTAAGTGTATAGACCAGTTAACGATTATTTGATTATTTAATTAGTTGACAACCATTTCTATAATCGATTTGTTGCGATTAATCAATAAACTTGTTGCAGCCCTAAAATCTTCTTAATCTTAAAATAGAGGTTCGAAGACAGGGCAGTTTTAGCGTGAAATGGTGCATGAGAGGATGCAGTTGAGGTCGGGAATCGAAGCCAAGGCGCCAGGCGGTAACGATTACATCTGCTACGCAAAAACCACAATCTTCTGACATTAATCGACACCTAACGCCTAGTGTACACTGAGTCCAGTCCGGTCGCGGTCCGGGACCCGCGCGGGTCTCTTGCAGACGCCTGTCACACCAGCTCCGGTTCACTGCGGTCCGTTTTTGGCGAAAGCCCGCGTAGATTCACGTGGTTTGGCGAGAGCACTCGTCAAATGACATGAAAGCGCACCAGACCGCTGCGGCGTCGGCAAAAATAGACTTCTTGGATTCTTTCCGGAGACCAGCGGCTGCGGACCAGCGTCGCAGAGCCCGAGGTCGGTGTGACAGGGCGCATTGATTTTAAGCACTTTCTAAGTCTTGCGGGACCCGCACGGGACCCGCACGGGACCCGCGGGTCCCGAACCGGAGCCGGACCGGAGTCGGTGTGCATCAGGCGTAAGCCTTCACTGGAAATTCCCCAAATTTTACTAGATCCTGCTGCCCAATCAAAAATGCTTGGAAATCAGTGACACGGTTCAGGCAAAATGCAGGTAAATTGCCAGGTCAGGCTGCATGTGTGAAAGGGGTTGTATTGTAAGACATCCTCCTGTGAGTTCTAGTCCTGGCTAATCCTACTGTTTGGGAGTCCAGACTAAAACCGCTCTGCTCCTGACAGTTTGCCCCAGAAGCCGAGGATAATGGAAGGGCCAATACCTCACATCCAAACACTTTTTTTTTTACATTTATACATCTGTTTAGTTCTCATGACATTTGTCAAATTTGGCAAACAAGATGGTAATTTGGTCATGACCAAGACTATTCAGCTGAAGACCCTCCAAGGGGTATGATCCCGCCCTCAAACCATATTACAAAAACAGAGAAAATATTTTATCTCTTGTCTTTAGTTTAGTCCTAGTTAATCTTAGTTTAGTCTTGGTTTAGTCCTGGTTTTTGACCTGGTTTAGACTTAGTTTAGTCCTGGTTTAGTCCTGGTTTAGACTTGGTTTAGTCTTGGTTTAGTCCTGGTTTAGTCCTGGTTTAATCTTAGTTTAGTCCTGTTTAGTCTTGGTTTAGTCCTGGTTTAGTCCTGGTTTGAACCTGGTTTAGACTTGGTTTAGTCCTGGTTTAGTCCGGGTTTAATCTTAGTTTGGTCCTGTTTAGTCCTGGTTTGGACTTGGTTTAGTCTTTGTTTAGTCCTGGTTTGGTCCTGGTTCAGTTCTGCAGATGTCGTTAAAGCCTTTCGTGTTACATCATTTCATATTTCAAAAGCGTTGGACACGTTTCTGGCACCGGGGACAAAACCATCCGAAAAACCTGGCCCTCGGTAAAATAACATTCAATAGCCCTTTTTTAGACTATAAATTTAAGATCCTATAAATAAAACCTACTCACAAACACGGACATACAGTAACCACAGAAAACAGTCGCCTTGAAACAGTGACTTGCACAGGACCCTCTCCCCACTGCAGCCAATTACACCAGTGCTCTGTGAGGGCTCCGGGGGGCCACAGGGAGATGAGCCTCAAAATATCTTCAAACTACTAATTGGACCAGTGTGGGGACTTGGGGAAGATCCAAACTCCACAAATAGATGGCATTATAATAGCATCATATATCGTATAACTGCTTATGGTGCCAAGGCGGAGGTGTGTGCGTGGGCAGAAGCGGCCCCTGGTCTTGTTTAGGATTTCCAGCAGATGTAAAATGAGCTTGTTTGGACACGACAGCGGTACCTGAGGTAGTCTCTTGAGGATGCTGAATTTGAGTTTCTCGTTGGCATCACTGTTGTCCAAATCTAGGCAGAAAAACAACACGAAATCAGCTCAGGAAACACGGGGAAGAATGAATTGTTGGCTTCATTTTGATTGCTGCAGCACTTGGAGGTGCTAACTAACTTTTACAGTCTTGTGTCTAAAATGGGTTTGTTGGGAATTCACACCATTCCAGCTGTTTTCAGAATTGTAATCCTCGCAGCGTGGCAGTACAAGACAAAATATGCACCGGTGAAAATCAAAATCATGTTTAATTTCAATTTGAAGCCAGGCTCACCAATAATCTCCCATTTTTAGATTGTCAGAGCAGTTATTATGACAGCCAACACATAATATTTGATATCTGTAGACTTTTGAGAACAGGGAGAAAACCACCCAGACAAAAGCAAAGCAAGTTAATTTCACGAAGAAAGATCTGGGAATTGAAGTCAGGACCCTCTTGCTGTGAGACTGTGAGGGGCAAAGATACAGAAATATATCAACAACAAACAACACAGAACAGTGCTGTACGTGCCACAATATGAAATCTTCAGCGGTGGAAAGTGACAGTAGAAAAGTAATAAGTAAACATTTAGCCATCTGTACTTTATTTTGGTAGATTTTACAGAGGATACTTTTTACTTTTAGGTCAGTACATTTGAGAGCAGGTATCTGTACCCTGTTACTTAAGACGATTGAATATTTCTCAAAATCTGTCTGAAATACGTTTATTTTTTACTCTAAAAGTGTATTTTTTAAGAGGTACTTTCACTTCATGCAATACTTCTACTTTTACTTGAATACTGTTTGTCTTCTGTATGTGCACTTTTACTTGAGTACCAAAATTGAGGTTTTCCACCACTGAAAATTGTATTATTGGTTTGTTTGGTGAAAACGGTACATGTTAAAGGGGCTGCACCTGATTTTTGCTGTTTTCAAAAGTGAAAAATAGAACTAGTTTATTTAAAAGTCTTTACAGTGGTCACATGTATTGCTTACTTTCCTAATGCAGTCAAAGCATCCTAAATATTCACCTCGATGAGTTTATAAACACTTCACAGTCTCAGAGCCTAGACCATCACAAGCTAACATTAACAAGCTAAACATTAGCATGCTAAAGGCACACTTCCTGCTTCTCGTAGAATAAAACTCTTTATAAATAGATGCAGAGAAAGCGCTGTGGTCTCATTTTCACCCAAATAGATGTTTTTACAATATATCTGCTGTGGAAAAACAGATTTTACTTTATAAATATAACTTTAAAAATCAGGAACATGAACTAGTCCTGTTTTTCACGTTTCAAAACTTCAAAAAAGTACAAATCAGACACAGCCCCTTTAATGAACACACGCTGTAAACACGTCGGATTGTAGCTTTCCACACTTCCACACAAGGCACATCAATGTAGCATATAGTTCAACTGGTCAAATGTATTAAGTTAGCGCTGCTTTTTTGATCGTTATCAGACTCGCTCCAAACACTTGATATTTAGTCTAGATTCACGACTGAATTGATTGCGTGGGGTGACGCATGCACCATCTCGTTTTAAATCGACAAAACACTCCCGCTTTGAAGTCTAAAGACATTTAAACAAAAGAAACCTTTTCATCTTCCTCTATAATTGTCCCGTTCATGAGAGACTGACCCAGAGCCTGTAAATATTTGATCCTGTTTATATTTGTCTGGCAGTGTTGTTTAGCTTGTGGACAATGGCTTCTGTTCACGCATAACAAAAACACAGTTGTAGTATTCGCGTAAGAGTTTAATTGTGCGTTTTTAACCTTTGCTCGTATGATGCAGACATAGAAACAGCGGAGTTGACAGTGGAGGCTGCTTGAAACGCGGAGCCGTGGCATCGTGTCCTCGGCTTAGCTTTAATCTCCCTGAAGCTGCACAAAGTGGGTTATAAAATGTCTTGTAACTACCACCTTTTTGACAGTGCAAAGAGTCAGATCTGCTGAGTAATAAGTCTGGATTCAGGAGTGCAGGGACAGTGTTTTGGAAACCAGACTGCTCACACTTTTCCTGGTTTGGTCGCAGTTTGATCTCAATTTAACTCTGAAGTGGAGTTGGTGTGGTCCTGTGCTAGTCCTGGTTTAGACCTGGTTTAGTCACGGTTTAGTTTGAATTTTAAACCCTTGTCTCTGTCTCTAGTCCTCGATGATAGCTAATAAGTTAAGAAGATAATTGCATTTTTTGTCTAGGTCAGATCCAAGAATTGCTAGATTAATTCAATTTTTTTAAATTTATGTTAAGGTATACTTTACTATGATGGTATTTGTTTTGTTTTTTCAAATGATTAAAAAAAATTGTTTACCCAGATTTTGACCTAGTTTTGGGTCACTTATTTTTCTACATATTGTTTCTACTTTTGTCGTGAAAAAATGTAGATTTTAGTTGTAATTCGTTGGATAAACCTGGGGGTTTCTTCACAGTTTTAAAAAATAAAGAGAGAGAATTGTCAGTGCTTTTACAAGTAGATTCTGTTTTATTTTTTCGTGTAAATGTTTTTCACTTGTGTGCTGTTATATGTTCACTCTGGCCAGGTCACTCTTGAAAAAATGTCATCAAAATTATAAAGGATATTTGAAAAATGAAAGGAAAAAATAAATTTGGACATTTGGTCATGATTAACCTTTCTGGCAGACTGTGGACTAAATGGGACTTTTATTTGATTTTAATGTGTTTTAGTTTTTATGTGCCTCTTGTGTTCTTTTTATTTTGCGCTCTTGTCTTGTTTTGTTTATTAATAATAATAATAATAATAATAATAATAATACATAAAATTAATAAAAAAGAAATACATTTAAATAAGAAGAAAAAAAAAGAGGTCTCGATGTCAATGCTTTCTAACCTTGTAAAATAATGGTTAATAACTAAATAAAATGGGATGAAGAACATGAAATAACTTTTAATAAGGGCTGCAACAAGTTAATCAATTAATTAACTGATTATAGTAATGATTGTTAACTAATAAAATAATCGAGTAATCGTTAAGTTGTCTTTACACAAACTCCAAAACATTGTATGTGCTGAAAGAAGAGGTTTTAAAACTTAGACAGAACAGGAAAAAACACAGGAAACAGTAAATTGTGTTTTATTGATTAAAATACTTGTTCATCTATAAATATTCTCCTCCAGGATGTCGTCATATGCCTTCACCTCAGCTTTGTCTGGGTAAAACTGAGTAAAATTCTCATATCCAAGGGTCTTTTGCGTTCAAAACAATCGTTAGTTGCAGCCCTATTTTAAACCATATACGTAGTGAATTATCTCAGTATTTTTGGTATTTATATCTACACCAGCCGCCCTTTTCTCTCAGTCAGAATGAGTAATGCCTGTATGTTTTACCTGTCATTAGTCGAGCCACAAACGTGTCGGTGAGCTGCAGCAGTTTGTGGTCGATGTACTGGAGGAAGGAGTGTGCAGGCAGGCAGCGCACGGCCAACACGGCCAACAGGGTGTGGAAGCCTACAGCCGCCAAAAAATGCAAACAGTTTATTATTATTCCGGGGACAAACTTAGCCAAAAAATGTGTAAAAATCAGTTTGGTACCGGGAGGCAGAGGCAGGCACAGGCCAACTGCAGCTTCAAGGATTCGAAACATGAAATGAAACACGGACCACTCTGCCGCACTGCCCCGCTGGGACCTGCCAAAGAGAGAGACGGCTGAAATAGGGCTGTGTGGTATTTGTGATATTCAGCAGTGATGAGGGATACTGCAGTGACGTGAAGAAGAGCAAAGGTTGGATGAAACTAAAGGACGTTAACAGGGGAGGTGGGCAATATATCAAAATATACACAATGTTGTTTTGAAGATAAGCTAAATTTGAATATCAAGTAAAAATAGTTATGGGACCACGTTATAATGACTAAACTTATTCATGCCTTAATAAAGCATGAGCAAAGACTTAATTTCTAATGAACAAACCTCTGGTGGTCAGGAGGGATGAACTAGAACTACTTGTAAACATATTTATCAGTAAAATTAGTTAAAATTCACAAATTTACTCCAAGATCTCAACATGAGTAATTTGTTTTCTCCTTTTTGCAGTTGTGAATATAAACCCTTTAAAATCCCCCCAAAATAATCGTCAACTAATATAAACTTTTGGTTGACCAAGACACCATCGACTAAAGGCCTAGACATTTCACATTTCTCTGATAATTAAACCTCAACAAATGCAATTAATGGCATGCTTTAACACAGTTCTGTTGGACTAACATAATATCGTCTGACTATTGTTATCGTCTGACTATTGTTATCGTCTGACTTTTGTTATCAGAATAGTCCAAAAAATACACATCTATATATCACAATAAGTGATAAGATTTTAATTACTTGATGCCACTGACACAATAAGCCTAAAGCTGGATAATCCCAAACAAAGTCATTCTAAATATTGTTAAAACATGAGCTACAATAAATAAATAGAAAAATGAAACACCTTTTTAGTTTGTTTGAGCCAATACTGGGTCATAAAAGTAACTTACTTCACTCTCTATGATTAAAATGTTATCAAAAACAAAGACAAAGTTCCCCAAAGTGCTTACAAAATGTACACACAATAAATATTAAGCCTCAAATATATATGTTTTTCTATCATATATTGAACGATAAGTCGATATATTATTCAAAAACCCTCCATTTGAATTTCCAACATCAAATTCTGCGACGTTACAAACTCAATCTATTGTCCAGTGCAAATACGATGCAGACGTTTACTCACAGACTCAGAGCGCTTGGGCCCAGCTTGGACTTGAGCCACACGGTCTCCAGCATGTGCCTGATGAGCTCCAGCTAAAACAAACAACAACAGCACATGCCAGAGGTTAAGGGAGACATGGACAATTACATTCAAATGAGACCCAAACAGGCACCGCAGTTCAGCACCGATTACACACTTGAAAGGCAAGCATATCCAAACAGAAACGAAACATTACATGGGTGAGAGGTAATAAGGTATTAATGTGAGATTGTGTGACTTCTGCGGTGAGAGGGCGACGTGCAACGAGACAAGCACACATCATTTCAGTTAAAGAGGTGCAGCGTGAGCTTGAAAAGTCACTTGTGTAATAATATTGTAAAAGCAAAGACAGAACAATGCCAAAATATGCAGCTACTCACATTTACTATAGCTTTAGTTATAGTTTTTAGTTGGGTCTTGGGTCAAAGTCTCCAAAACTAAACTAAAAAACAAGTTAAAGGAGACACGTTATGCTTTTTTCAGGTTCTTCATATTGAACTATAACATAAGTAAATCATCATTTTACATTTTGTTCATTGTAAATCACAATTTTGATGTAAAACGGCTTAGTAATAGAAACAGCTCCTTGACTTCCTGTTCAAAACTGCATAACTGATAAGCCCCGCCTCTTCATCCTGGCATTTCACTGTAAACAGCAGTGGATTGTTTAATGCTTTTATCTTTGAAAAGTGTCTGCGTGACATTTTGTAACTCTACACGTATCGCTCGGAGTTTTACCTTTTAAATGAATCACAACTAAGTCCAGGGATGTGGGCGGGGATAGGGGGTAGGGGAAAACAGGCATTTTCTGAGCATTCAAGCCTCAGTTAAAGTTAACTTTGAGGAAACTAATGCTGAGGAAACACCAGTACAACATGGTTCAAAGCTCATTTAAGTTAATTTAACGTAACATGTTCCCATTAAAGGTGCAATATGTAACTTTTCTGTCACCTGCATGTCTCAATGCAGATTATGTCTGGAACATTCCACTGTAGGGCATTAGACATCTATTTTCAAGGAGACACGCACCAGGCCAAGTTAAAGATCTGAAATTAATGTAAGCTAGATAAGTTAATGGCATACTGTGGAACATTCATGGTAAAGAATAACATCTCTCTGAAGCCAAACTGATTCCTGAACCTCCACCATAAAAGTTACATAGAGCACCTTTAAGTTAGTCTTTTTAAAGTAACTGCATCACACTTTGAGAAAATATAGCAAATATTGTAATCTAAATGCAATAAGATCTGAAATGTATGTTTTCAAATCATGAATCGGTTCACGGGGCACGTTTGGGTCCAGGAGAGAAGACTGGAATATAAAACTAACACATTAATCCCATACATTTCAGAATATGTTTCAAGAAGTCCCATGTTCAAAATGCACAAGTTTTAGTCACGTTCAAAGCCATAATATGTTGTTTACAGAGCACATTATATTATACAAAGGCTTTGTTTTTTGATGATTGGGCAAAGACAGTTTTTGATTAAATAGTGATTACTTGTGCAGGGTTTACAGATTTAATGGAAGATATACTGTACCACATTGGTCATACGTTAAAAACAGTGTTGCTTTCACAAGATGCTGACTTTTTTGTATTTTTTATTCCAGTCTACAGATATGCACAGAAAAGTTGCTACAGCCAAAAGATTTTTTTGGGGATAAAACGTGTCTGATCCGAGCTGTGGTAATTTCTCTTGCATCAGATTGAAAGTGAAAAGATCTCGCCCATTCCCTTCTTTGATATCAGCCAGAAACTGTCCTCCCATGACCTCTGAGTTGGTATTTCAATATCTTAAAATGAAAATAGATTTTTCCAAGATCTATTATGAACAAGTAAAGATTACTATCCATCTGGCGAAGCAGTATTCAATAAAGACGACACCCAGGGCAAAGACAGTGACCCCTTTAAACGTGCATGCAATCAAGTCAAGTCCGTCAATAAAAACCTGAAGTGGATCAAAGTCAAAATGTATAAGAAACTTAACTAAAGATGGGAAAAATAAATAAATAAATACCACTAATGGTTTTACATAATCAGTCCCCAGAAGATTAGACAAACAAAATAAGAGTAAATAATACCCAATTTTTCAATATTATTTTAATCTGTAGCAGCAGAAAAACAAGTGCTTTTTCAGCCACAACCTCATAATCCCTCTGCGTTGTTCCATTAAAATAAAACTCAGATTCAGCGATTTGTCCTAATGAGCCTTGTCCTGACAAAAGACTGGATTTACTCAGAGTGGTTCCCCGCTGAGTAAAAGTTTAACAACCTTGGCTACAGCATAACTTTCCTGACGCATAATTAAGAGTATATCTGCCCATTTTGATTCAGCGCGAATAGCTTTAATTCCTCTCCTTGATTAGAGTTCTTCAGTACTAAAGCATCACTGTGTGACTTTTCTATCTCTCGTCTCCAAACAGATGATGTTGCACAGAGACAAGCGGGACAGTTTACAGGTCAGGGATCTCATTTAGATGTTATGAATATGAATTTCCATGTTACGTTAAAAGTTTATTTTTTTCGAATATTCTTTATTGTTGTAAATTAGTACATTTTGTGTTTTCCTCCAAAGAATATCTCGTAAAAGCAGAAATTTGTGACAAAGTTAGAGCACAGCGCGTTGTCTACGTCTAACAATAAAGTTTTTTTTTTCTTGTCAAGCTGGAGGTAAGTTCCAAAAGCTGCGCTCTGATTGGCTGAGCTTGAGCAAACCACTCCAGTTTCACTTTTGCCGTCTGAAAAAAAGTGTTCGAAAGCCATGCAAGCCACTTAAAATGGATGTATGAATGAATGAAAGAGTTTTTGAGAGCTACAAACAAGTTAGACAAAGTTTAATACCTACTTTGAGTTTTACACAGTGAAAATCACATTGTAAAACTCTTTTACGCTTTAAGATTTAAAAACACAACTTGAGGTGGAAATGGTCCAGTCCACAAAACCTTCAAAGACAAAACAGAAGGCAATCTGTGCTCAGAAAGACAAGAGTGCGAGTTTGAGGAAGTTTTGTCTGCACATTTTTGGCCAGAATTCCATGTAAAGTTTTATAAAAGAAACCCCAAATCTGTAGAGAGATGACTCCATGCATGATAAAGAGATTTTTTTAGGGAAAAGAGAAAAAAAAAACTAACTGGAGAATATTCAAGATAGTTAGTTTAATGCCATACAGTGGAAGATTTGATACAAGGAATAACAAGCAGGAGGAAGCTCCCCAAACAGGAAAGCTATAATGCACCTTTAAAGAGGACATTTTTAATTAAACTTTTAATTAAACAGCCGGCACATTTAACAACATTTATCTCTGTAAAGGAACATGAGGTGAACTCTACAGTGCAGTAAATAAACAGGCGACGAGACCAGAAGAGGGCAGGAGAGTAAATACATGTTTCTTAAAGGTGCTGTACCTGATACTTTACAGCAGTCACACATGTATCAATCACTTTCCTAATGCAGTCCCAGCATCCTAAATATCCATTGTGATGAGTTTAAAACATAGACTGTAGATATCAGTGGACTATGGGATTGTGACGTCACCCATAGCGTTTGGCTACAGCCAAATGAAGCCCATCGCGGCTAGCAGTTATAGCGGCTAAATCGGAGCCAGACTCCATATTTGGAAATCCGAGTGCGTATCGTGGCAACCACACGGACTAATCAGGAGCGCGGTTGCAAACGGTATCCGCCCCTAGGTGAGAGGAGACGGCGGCAACGTGCAGCGCTAGCTGTCAATCAAACCTGTTGCTAACACGAGCGAAAACGGCCCCTGGAAAAGGAAGCACCTGATTGGTCAGTTATTATTGATAATAACTTGATTTATGAACAACCTAACGAAAAAAAAAACACCCGATTCATGTAGCGTGTGTCAAAACAGACGTTTTAGTTCCAAGATGGTGAGCTTGACAGAAACAGTTACAGAGTAAAGGGCACCAGTGTCCCAATAGAAAGTGAATGGCAGCTCGGCTTTATGGAGCCAGGACCGCCTCCATAGCTGCTTCCTATTTGGAACACGGCGGCTAGCATGCTAACATGGTCCACTGATATCTACAGTCTATGGTTTAAAATCATGTTTCACGAGCCTATAAGTCCAGAGCCAGTCCTGCCATCCTGAGTAAAGCTAACAATCATTAGCATGCTAACAGCACACGTCCTGCTTCTCGTAGAATAAAACACTCTATAAATACATGCAGAGAAAGTGCTGTGGTCTCATTTTCACTTGAATAGTTGCTTTTATAGTACATCTGTACTGGGACAACACAGATTTTACTTTATTACATGCAAAAAAAGAAGGTACATGAACTGGTTATGTTTTTCACATTTCAAAACAGTATTGTTTTTATTGCATATAACGGTCCAGTTGTTACTAAAACGGGCGTAAAAGAAACTCAACGAGGGAACAACATCATGCAATAACAAAGCAAAGGTCAAAAAAGTCAATTTGTAAAGCACATCCATCATATTAGCTCAAATTATAAAAGCACAATGCATCTGGGGTTGTCTGGAGCAAAAGGCGCAGGCGAATACATTACTATGACAATAATGCAGTGTGTAAGCGCAATCTATCACAGCAGAACCTCCTCGGCTTTTAAACGCTGTAATCTGTTTGAGCTCCAACTTCTCCCCAGTGTCAACGCAGCCATTAGTCTCAATAAGCAGCGACAAGGAGAGGAGATGTTTTTTATGTGAGGAGGAGACAGGAGCCTTTGTCCACAACCATTCAGAGGTTTAAGGCAGAGACAGGCCGGGCTAGAGGTAGAAGCATTATGTTTTCCACTTGACTGTTTTTTAATTAGACTCCATCTTTGGTCAGGGACATTTATACCAAAGTAGGACTGAGACTTACTGAGTTCCTCTCACAAAACTTTACAACTACAAAACGTAACAAATCTCACATGGTATTCTTTGACAATATGTCACTATATTTTAAGAAACACATACATTTCAAGGACAGTATCTTTTGTCAAACCATGGTCAGTGAGAATTCAAGTGATAATTGCTGTGCGTTATATTTAAATAACCGCACAGGTAGTGCTGGAAGCCGTTAATCACCGTTATCTCTACTATTGAGTTGTTGCATTCATGTGGTCCTCAGGGACTCGGGAAAATGTTTTTCTGAGTTGGAAAATGCACATCAACGCTTGCACATCTCGGGAAAACAACTCAGGAACTCGGGTGAGAAGTAGCAGCCCAACTTCAACACCTGACGTCACCCACAGTGGAGACGGACGAAAATCAGCCAATTATTGTTATTGTGGTAATTTGAGGTCATTAACTAACATTACTACTTGCGCAAGAAAAATCCACTGTTTGGTTAATTACAAATGTAATGTTAGCTAGTTAAATGATATGATAAAATGTTTTCTAATACAAACAACGTTTAATGTTAGCTTTTGAGCTTTCTAACAACAAACCTCTCTGTTAGCTCTATTAAAGTCTGGTTTTATTATTGGAAACAACACTTTCCGAGATAAAAGCACATAAATGCAAACAAGTCAGAATCCCAACATCTCAACTGAAACCTGAGTTCCAGAGGACCACATGAACGCAGCGATAATAAGGACAAGAGAGAACGTGCATTCTGTTGCCGTGGCAGTTGCGGCGGCCATCTTGCGAGGGGAGAAAGAGCAACATTCTAATACAAATTCTAAAATATATGCAAAATTAAAGTATGTTTGTGTGTTGATATGGACACAACCATTGATAAATATTATGTTTACTTCACAACCAGTAATATAAAATAAGATTTTTTTTTCACATTAGTTTGGTAGAACACACAAACACAAAAAAGTTCAATTATCAAAGCATTTATTAAAAATATTTAAAAACTCAGCTCTCTATTAGTTTGTTTGTGTTCTTTAGTAGAATTTGACAACAGAAGACGGCTGCCGGAACTGGACATTGGTTACTACGGGTTACCATGGCAACGTTCTTTCGAGCCTATTCACTTTATTCCGCCGCCATTTTTTTTCATTGTATTAGTTTACATGGGGCAGGTCATCAGCAAATAAGTTCTACACAAACTACAAACTTACTTTGACTTTACCCTCGTTCACACTTGGATGAACAGAGTAAACAAAACTAGATGCTGTTGCAATAGCTGAAGCTATTGCGAGTGACTGCGCAATTTAATTCGCGTGATGTTGGTATGGTCCGGGATTCGAACCCACGATCTCCTTATTGCGAGGCAGAAGCTCTAGCTGCTCTGCTACCGTGCACCCACCAAAAAAAGTTTAAACAGCAAACTTTCCTGTAGAGGACCAACAGAAAGGCTCCCACTGTAAAAGATAGGGAAAAACTGCTTGGCAAATTATGAAAAAACTACAAAAGGTACATGTACCAAAAGTAATAGCAGACATTAGAAGGCTAGGAATTATTGAAAAATGAAAAAAAAATTAAAAGAATTTAAAAACTGTGGCCTGTGAAACGTGCCGAAAAACAGGAAAATACAAGAACAAATAGTGACTGCCTATGCATAGGCAGTCACTCAATGAGACTGTTAAGAGGGACTAGCTTCAACTAAAAGTGAGATAACTGACCCCGAAGTTTTAGGCACACAAGATTCCGCATTGCTCATTGTTTAATCCTTACTTAAATTACTGAGTGGAAAAGCTGTTCTTCAGGACAATACTGTACCTAAAATCTTAAGCATACTGTCCCTGTCCCCCTTCATCTTTTCATACAAAATTGGGAAAGCGTGATCTGTAAACTCCTCGCAGATGTTTTCAATTATGTTTGTGATTGATTGTCCAAGGACAGATGACGTGTAACTGTAAAGATGTGAAACTACATCTGCAGGACATAAAAACAAATGACCCCTGAAACTATAGTGCTGAACAAAATGATGTAGGGGGATATCTATTACAATTCAGTTCTAATAATATATATGTATTCAGTCATTATACAGAAATACCAAGAAAATATAAGGTTTTCCTGTCGAACGTTTCGCAGCAAATCATGTACCTCAATTTTATTCTATATCCTCTGCCCTGAAAATGACTTCACTACATCCATAAATCTCTTTCAAACTTTTGGGACCTCCCGCTTAAAGGTCACTGTAATATTCCAGCTTAATGTGGACATGCTGTTTTATAATTTAGAGTAATAAACAATTATGAAAAAACAAATGGCAAAGCAGCGGCGTGCATACAAAACTCCATTGTTGCCAGTGGAGGCTCATGGACTCAAGTGAAGCCGGTTTAATTTGAGCAAAGAAGAACTTGCCACTCCAGCTATGTTTTTCATTAGGGACCGACATTACAACACGGTTAGAAGCTCAAAATAGTTAGCATAGCTTGATATGTGCCCTATACATTCAGATATTCACTATTTCACCAAAAACCATACCATATAAACCATCTCAATGTCTCCAAAACAACTATAAAGTACAGGCATTTTAATGCCTTTGATTCTTAATCATATCCATACATGTCTCTCCTAAAATAAGCCGATTTTATTGGCAGTCCTGCACCCTTGAGCAGACTAAATCGTGCCCTCAATCACAGAGCGATTAGGACACACAGCTCACTACCCACCCGACGCGCACATATTTATGAACTAATAAACATCATACAAGTTTTAGTCATCATGGATCACACGTGAAACATCAAACGGACTGGATTACTGGACACTACTTTGTAAGATGCATTGTGGGAAATGTTGTGTGCACTCCTTTTTCACCTGCTGGACATTCAGACAGCATTAAAAAATGGTGTGACCACTATATAGTGCCTTCTAGAGGGAACAGTGTGGACATTCGGACACAGCCGTTGAGTTTTGACTGAGTGTAAAACATGTTTGCCAGGTAACAGTTACATAATTTCCTACTGTGATGTCATGATTTACAACAAGGAAGTACAATTTTAAACCTAAAAAATTGCCAAACTGTGAGAAAAATAGTTAATTCTTTAGCAGAATCTGAAATATAATGATCTTAAATGTAATTTAGCAAAATTAGTACTTAGCCTGTCAGAGGCACTTTAATGAAAGAAGCCTGATTCTCAATACAAATTTCAACACCGCAATTAAAGAAACACAGTTCTTAATAAATAAAAGATACATATTGTTAGATCAGAAATATTTACAGTGTGCATGGAATACAACATAGAAAAATAATTGTTTCTTTAGTTTTAAAATGAGATCACACAAGACAATTTATAGTTTCAGAAATTAGGCTACGTTCACACTGCAGGTCAAATCGGATTTTTTTGCCCAAATGTGACTTGTATCCGATTTTTTCGTGGCAGTGTGAACGGCACAATTCCGATTTTTTCAAATCCGACCCAGGCCACTTTCGTATGTGGATATAAATCCGATATGTATCCGCACTTTTAGAATGCGACTTCAATCTGAACGCTCAAATCCTGTCATCAGACCAAAATGTCATCAACAGGCGACATTCCCGGGTCACACGTCATCATTTTGAGTCAAAGTGGAAAGCCCCAAAAAACAAGAGACGAAAGCGGAAAGAAATGGCGGACGAGGGCGCCGAAAACTGTCAGTGGAAAAAGGAAGAAGTTTGTGAGCTAATAAATATATGGGGTGACCAATCAATTCAGGCAAAAATTGAAGGTTTGTATCGTAATCGGGCAGAGTTTGAGGAGATAGCGAAGGAGTTGGCCGAGCGAGGGATTAAGCGCTCCTGGCTGCAGTGCCAGCGGAAAATAAAAAACCTCCGCACGAAATTTAAAGAAACTAAAGCCCCGGTTGCAAAAAATCTATAAATTGCCACAAATGCTTCCACGACTGAGAGGTACTCCGGTTGGATCCATGTTTACTTCCGTAAACACAGTGCGCTGATGTGACGTTGTGTTCTTTTGTGCGCATGCGGGCCGCATAACGCCACATTCCGTTCACACCAGATACAAACGGCAATCGCATTTTTTTTGTAATGTGAACAACCACATTAAAAAATCGGATTTTAACAAAAAATCCGAATTGGGGATCATACCCTGCAGTGTGAACGTAGCCTTAGTGTCTTCTTTCGATAATAGCTTTAGCATCCGAGTACCATTTCTGTGACAAGCCAATTTACATTTAGCCCAGACGCACCACACAAGCTCGTTTGCCTGATTCAAGCGAGTGCAGAACAAAGCAACAGAAAGTTCCCTCTAATGAGCAGATTTATGGAGTTCGGGTGAATAATTTTCATTCATTTCTGCGTTTGAACCCTGGGACATGCTGTACCAATCCGATCCACTGAGCGCTTCAACACATCAGGGCGTCTCTGGTATTTTCTGCCATTTACAATTCAACAAAATCCCAAAAGCGCATCCTGATTTCCATTCACTCTCAGCCTCACCCTGACCTGCTTTAAAACCCTGTTGTGTTGATATGTTCCGTGTGTCTTTTTGCTTCAGTAGCTGGAGGTGTGAAGGCCCCGACATTGGACAAGAATACTAAAGACCTTGACAAGCGAGGCTCTATAGGGAAAAAAACAAAACGTGTGTACAACAATTGCTTTCAAATCCCAGCACTGTCTGTGACGCCTGAATGCAGCGTGAAGCTAAACGTGTGCGCGAAGCATGTCTTTGTCCACGGAAATGTCTAGTAAGAGACTGAGTGGGTGAGAATTAAGGGATTTGGATCACGCAATATTAGTTTTATTCAGCGTGGAGAGTTATTTTTTGTTGCCATGAGGGTTATTTTTCGCAAAACGTCTGACTAATTGAACCCCATTTCAAACTGAAGCGGTTTCTGAACCCTTTGGAGCACAAACAAATGGCTGGACTCTGTAGTTTTGTAGATTTATTCCAATTATTAGTGGGGACAAGCTCTGCGCAGAGGAATATCAGATTTTCAATTCTGTCTAGATTTTCTTTGGTAAATATAAGGAGGAGTAAAGCTGGTGCCTGGACGATGGTCTGATCGACACTTGATTGAGCATTTGTTGGGTTTTGACAATTCCTCTTTCAAAACAGAAACCAATTTGACTAAAAATTAGATTTAGGGACTCGTAAAAAAGTCCAGGCAGAATCTCTATAAAAGTGAATTGATTATAATTTTCAGGGTATTTTGTTTTATTATTTGTTGTTTTAAGTACAACCTGATCCTGATTCTTCCCTGAATGGTTGATTGGACTGGAAATAAGAGGGTTACAGCTTTCTTTTTATATGTAACATGCCCAGCAGCTTGGTAGTTTCCTTTCATCAGATGGTGGACAAAAAAAGGAATAGATTAGGAAAAAGTCCAACGACCTCATGATAAACAGGTTAAAAAGCCTGTACCATTTGTTTTCCATGTAGTTTAGCGCAATTTGTGTTGCTCCAGTGCAGATATGTTGTAAAAGCCGCTCTTAGGCTCGAGATTCTGCATCGAATTATAGAACGTTACATTTTCGGAAAACCAAGAAGTGCGTTGTTAGCACATGTTAGTTGCTGTTAACGTTAATGTGATGGCAAAACTCGCCTGAAAGCTCGCTTCTGAAAGTTGTAAAAAGCACTTATAAACACATCACGGTGAATAATTAAAAGAGTCAGAATACATGAGAAAGTGAGGAGTACCTTTGGTCCGCTGCAAACAGCTTAAAACGAGTTCTGCTTGACATATTTTTTGAGACAGTTAAAAAAAAAGTCAAGTAGAGCGCCTTAAAGAATGTTTGCTCGGGGTATTAAGTATTAAACTATAACATACGTAGCTCACAGTTTTACATTTTGTTTAGTTAGTTAGTCATTTAGTAATACAAACATGTCCATTGACTTCCTGCTCAAAACTGCAGATCTGATAAGCCCCTCTTCATAGTGACATTTCACTGTAACAAGCAGATTTTCATTTACATAGTTTCATTGTTTGAAAAAAGTCTATGTGACATTTCTGAACTCCCATAGACGACCCCAAGTCTGAATATTTTAAAAGATCACAACTACAGAGCTGTGGCTGAAGATGCGGGAGAATGCAGATTATTCAAACATGCAGGAATCAATCAAAATGCTTTGAATAAACTAATGATGAGGGAACACTATTATAATATGGTTAAAAACTCCCAAAAGTTAAATTTTTACATAATATGCCCCCTTTAAGGATGGAAATTATCCTCAACAACAATCTTGTATAATGTAATAATAATCCAGACGAAGAAACAAGTTTGTCCACTGCTCCTGTTTGACGTCTTGGTCAAATGTAGAGAACAATTATGCCCATCCAAACTTGGTATATACTTTTGGTTTTTGTTGTAGCTGTGCATTTTGTCCTGTACGCACTGTGTTTTGCTTTACCGTTCAAGTTAGAGCTGAATGACTTTGTAAAAATATCTAATTGCGATTTTTCTAACAAGTATCGCAAGTGAAGTTATATTTTTGATCATATTTTAATACAATCTTATTATTAAAAGTTCACATTTTAAACATTTTAACAAATAAACTGAAATATGTCTATAAACTGACAAGAAAAGAATCACATGTATTTCAGAACATGTCTGTACAAATATAAACTACAGGGTTTGGCAGATTTCATGCAGAAGAAGACAGTATATTTTGTCATTTGTGGACGAAATGCTTGCACTTGCTAAAAATTGCAGTCTTTAGCTAACTACGCCCATTCAAATTTCGATTCGATTGTGATTAATCTTGCAGCCTCAGTACAAGCTATAATTATTAGAAGTAAAAGCTCTGTCACTGTCCTATTTAACGCTTACCGAGACTTTCATACTGTGTCCAAATATGGTAATCACTTCAACAGCCTACACGCTTTTCAAACAGCTGACAACAAAGTTTATCTGTGCTGGATTCTTTTATCTACTGTCTACAGAACTGTAAGGAGCTAAAAGCGGGCAGCTGCCTTTTCTACTGAGTCATCCGAACCGCTGAATGACACTTAAATCTATTACATAAACTCTCCTTCAAGATGTTTGGTCTGTAAAACGGGCAGCGGGACACTCACCAGTTTGGCCACATAGTTGACGACAAGCGAGTCAATTTTCTTCTTCCCCAAACGAGGCAAGTGTCTGTTGAGATGTTCCCGCAGCTTGTCAACCGTCTACAATGAAAAATAGGAAAAACGCAAAGTCATTATTTTAGAGCGACTTAAAGTGTGTTTCTTGTCACTTTGTGGTGCACTCAGCAGGGTCAACAAAAGTTCATCTCCAATTTCTCCAGCGATGAAAAAGTGTCCCTAAATTAGCAAAAAAAGACGTAGGGAAAAGAGGAAGAGGAAGAGATTTGTGAACCTGTAGATTTAAAGTGTCAGAAGGACTAGATGTAATTTAGGTGGAAAGGGAGGAGGGAACGCAGAAGGAGTTTAAGGAAGGAGAGATGCAGAGACAAGAGGTCTGGGTCGGCCTAAGAATAGCCTGCTTCAAGAATGAACTCTATTAAATTGAAGCTCTTTAAGTCTGCTTTCTATAGTATAAGCTGGATGATAGGAACAGAGGTGGACGAGCTGTGAAAGTGCACACTTTTACAATGTCAAAAATACGAAAGAGAAACATTTAGGAGCAAATGAGGTTTTGCAGTTGTTTTACAGACCCTTCCAGTGTTTCTAAACAAAGCGGTGTTATATTAGCCAAGTACCGTTGCATGAGTTAGCCCCATGGATGTATTAAATCAGGGGTTCTCAATCTTTTCTGGCCGGGACCCCCAAAACAGCCATGCAACTGATTCGAGACCCCCACAGTGCAGTGAAAAATAATTTAAAGTGTCAAAGCATGTTAAATCAGGTTTAATATTGGTTATTTGAATCGTTTATTGTCTTATTAGACACTCACTAGATCTTGAAATCATCTCGCGACCCCCAGCTCAACCAGCAATGTGCCTGCTTACAAGTTCCCATTGAGTTGACCATCCAGCAAGGGGTGCTATTGCACCTTCTGCACCCCTAGTTCCCGCGGCTATGTATGAAGGATACAATTACAATCACACAAGCTAATGCTGACACAAAAACTTGCGAGCTGCGTGATCACTCCTGTTGCTCAAAGCATCATGGGGGATTGTCGTCACACGGTGGGAGGCGCTAGCCCGAATTCAGGAAGTAATGTGGAAAACTTTCTGGCACGGCAAAAGTAGAAAAGAATTTCTACGTGAGTTAAAATGTCTTGTTTTCAGGATATTAATCTTAATTTAAGGTGTTTTGACAAGTTACAATTAGTTAAGAGTATTTATTTGATGGAACTAGATTATTTTACTTGTTTTAACCAGTTTCTGACTTGTTTCAATACATTACTTTCTTACTTCAAGCCAAATATCTGCCACTGGGTTAAGATTATTTCACTTATCCCACTGGCACATTTATTTCTTATTTTAAGCTAAATTATCTCATAATCAGGCAGAAATGCCTTGAAACCTGTGAAATATTCTACCCCAACCTAAGAAATTAAATCTTACTGAGTCAAATCCAGATAAGTAATTTAAGATAGGCTAGATATAATGTTTTGCTGTGAAGAAGCACGTCTATAAAATGATCTGCCATTTATAAAGTAGATCAGTTTATTCAGTTGTGCCTCGAAATAACTTGAACTATTTATTCTTCCTTATTTTCTTTTTTGATCTGCTCATAAATATTGTTCAAATATTCGTAAATCATTACAAAACAATCATTACAAATACATCTTCTCGTTTTACACATACATTTGCTTGTACGGATCCCGCTGCTACGGCACTAATGGATTTTCAATGGGGGAATTGAAATGAGCCTCCAAACATCACCAACTATGAAAATCCAGGGCTGTTTTGGCGACTGTGAGAAGGCAACAACAGATTGACGAGAACATATTTGTTTTGTTTCACAGAGCGCCACAAAGTTGAAGTCATTGATAGTTTATATTCTTTGGCAAATTTAATGCACATATGAACAAAAAGCATGTGTCTGTGCAGTCTACGATGACAAAATTACGTGTTTTTACTCGGCTTTACTCAAATGAATGGTATAGAATGTTTACATAAGTACCAGACTGCTGTTCTGAACATAAACAGCTCCTGGAAGAGTCTATCGGTGCATAATGTTGTTGTTGTTGTGTCCCTTGATAACATCTTCACCTCTTCAGTTGCAGTAATGTTGAAGGGCAGTCTCTGATAAAGGGTTAATGGTAACTCATGACAAAGATAGTGAGATAAATTGAGAAAATATAGTCCTGTGTGGCGTCAAATCAATAAAATTTGGGATTGTATTTAACTCTACGAAGCAGAACTGACTACACAGACAACAAGGACAAAGAAATTGAAAACAAATCTAAATAAAGCTAACAAACAAAACTTGGGAATGGGACTTTTTAGATGGTAATAAATTAATTCCAGATACCACTGTGTGCATTATAGTGGGATAAATGTACACTTTGTGAAATGGATAATATAATAGTTGTTTGAAGCTGTGTTTAAACCAGGAGTACAGAGGCACTTACCGCAGGGCACCTTGGAATTGTTTAAGGTTTTAAAAAGAAATGATTGTATTATTTGAATCTAAGAAAATGTAGTTTGTAGTATATTTTTCCTTTTCTTTTAAGGAATTTGTGCATGCATATAATTAAAGCAAGACAATATAGTAGACCTATATTGTTTTACTATTATTACTAAGTATACAGATTTCTTTGCCTAAAATCCAACCTCGGGAGTACTTGGAGTGAATTACCCCTAACTTGGATTTTAGACAAATAAATTGGTTAAAAAAATATGGATATTTGACACTCCATAATACCCAGCTTAGGGGGTACTCGAGATAAAAAAAAAAAAAGTTCTAATTGTGATTTTTCTGACCAGTGCGATTGTGATTATTGTCATTTTAAACATAATGTTGTCACTTTTAGTAACATCTTTGTAATTTTTAGTTGCGTATTGGTGCACTGAGTCATGTTTGTTGTTTGTAGGCGTGTTTTTGTTGCTTTTGGTCACGCTTTTGTTGCTTGTTTCACAACACATTTGTACAAATCCAAACTATAGTGTTAGCAAGAGATTTTGTCGTTTGTGGAAGAAATCATTTCGCTCCAAAAATTGCAGCCTATTAAATTGCGGTTTGGTTTAATTGTGCAGCCCTGGCCTTTAAGAGGTAAATAAAGTCATGTGCTCAGAGGCTTCAGAGGCTAAACAACAGGAGAAAAACAGAAAGCTGCATTAAAGAGACAACGACAATTTCACAAAAATAGAAGATTGTCACAGGGACCAGCTCACGATTCGATTTTTATCACCGCATTAACCAGACTCAATGATAGATCCCCATAATATGAGCTTTATATTGCGATCGGGATATTACCCAAGAAGTATTATTAGTATGACTTTATTATTATTACCCTTCATTTGTACAGGGAGTGCAGATGAGAATAATATTTTTGGTCACTTCCCTTCAACAGTGACATAACATGAGCGATTATATCCAAATCTTTTTTCCTTCACCCTCTCCTTACGATATGCTTAAATTTTAAAAGCCTGTTACTCCAATCTCTTGATATAGTTGTCCATCAAAAAGCGCGCTGTAAAATTACCGAGAGAGACCTGGAGATGCCCCGCTCTTCTTTTACAGAGTGAACCGGGGCGTTACACCTGGGAGGACGCTGCTGGGGTGAAATAATCGGTTGTCAGCGTTTGTCTGAATCCGCAGCGGCCCGTGGATCTGAGCAGAAGTGGAAATCGTCTCCGGCTGAAGCTCACACACTGTTTCAGATCAACACTAGTTTGACAAGAGGCGTTTTACAAGACAAAGTTTCACCGCTTTGTTCCCCGTCTTTGCCTCCTCTTCACGCTGTTTTCTCCCAAAAAATTGTTTGTGTCAGCGTTCACCGTTGTACACAACCAACTTAACTAAACGAAAGAACTGCATAACAAATTACAGCCATCAGATCTGACAAGAGGCGATGAAAAGTGTCCTTTTAGATTAAGGAACCGGGTTTTGACTTGTGTTTTTATGTTTTAGAGTAAAAGAAAACGCACAATGATATTAAGTACAATCATAAATTAGGTAATGTTTGAAAATTGACTTTTATTTACTGTGATTTTATTCATCTAATTCATTGCTATTATTTGTTTTTATAGTTTTGATGGATTTTATAAAGCCTAGTGACATTACATTTGTTATTTTATTTAGCTGCCGTTTAGAGATAAATGGTTGTTTTATGTTTCTGCTGTTATGTGTAGCACTTTGGAAACTATCGTGTTTATAAAATGTGCTAAATAAAAGAGGGTCAATTGGCAAACTGCACTGTGAAAACATTGACTAAGCCACAGCTCAACAAGCCTTGACACAATTTATAATGAAAAGTGGTGTGGTTCAGCTCACAATGGCCTCATTTTTTTTATTTTTGTGCTGTCATTTAGGACTGCACAATATTGGAAATTGTTGTGATATACGATATGGCTATTAAAGGTCCCATAACATGCAAAATCGACTTTTCAGAGGTTTTAACCTTCCTACAGTGCTATTTGGGCCTCGTATGTGTGCCCAAAGTGGTTTTTTGATTGATTCCCACATGTTTTCGCTAGAGAACTGTCTTTTTTGTCCCCCTCGGCTGAGCAGGCAGACAGGGGCTCCTCACAAGGATGACGCGCTTCACAAGGATGACGCGGTGTTTAAGCCACGCCTCCGGGAAGCGCGCAGCCGCAGAATAAAAACAGCTAATGCTAATGCTACACAGTAATTACTACACGATGGATACGACAGATCGAAGAGTTAGCTTGTTATTTACCAAACGGCAACGTCTGTCGTCAAGGTACTGGAGCACGTCAAACTCCAGGTCAGATCCAGGACGTAGGACTCAGCACGACGCACCGTCAGGACAGATAAAATGTTTATTCCCGTGTTTGTGTATCACTGTTTACCGGAGCACACGGCGCATGCGCACTATCTCCGCTCTAGGCTTCGGCACGAGTTGGGTGGGGGAGGCTCGCGGGTTGGGCGGGGGAGGCAGACTGCTCTCTGTTCGGGGGGGTCAGATCTCAGAGTGAGCCGTTTGCTTTTGCAAGGAGGGGGGCCAGTCCAAGAAATGGGTGTTTTTTGGAAACTGTTATGTTATGGATATTGCACAACGCAAAAATGTATCAACAAAGCCCTTAGAATAGACTGTGTAAAGGGCAAAATAGCAGAATATGGGACCTTTAAGATCGGTGATCTCTTTTCTTTAATAATGTCACTGTCTTTGTTATAAAAGTCTTAAGTTTGAGTTTTAGAGCCTGTTTAGTCCAGAGAATGACGACCATCATCAAAATACGACTGCAATTATTGTTTACAGTCGACTTTACGATTTTTCTACTAATTGTTGCAGCCTTGTTTTTGATGCAAAGATGTCTGTTATATTACAATAAAAACCAACAAATACAAAACTGAGGCTAATTAAGTTTGAAAAAGCCAGATTTCATTCATTATTTTTCAGTTGGAATACTTTGGTGTGACTGCGATATATTTCATTTGTTGCGATATTGTTATTGCGTCAGACAATATTGCGATACTTGTGCCATATATTGTGCAGCCCTACTGTCATTGTAGCGCTGCATTTGGAACTACAGCATCTGCAGAGGTGTAACTCGGTGTGTTAACCTTTTTTGTCTGCACCAAATGTAAACACACGGTAATAAAATGTCGTGCTACACGCGCGTGAACAATCTTGTGGCAATTGGCAATTTTTTCTCGCAAGATCTTGTGGTATGAGATTCCAGAACATCCTGCCACAAGAACAGTTCCTCTCCCTCTGCTGTTGGACTCATGAACACTTTAATAACACCTGCCACTTTAATAATGTAAATAATACTCAACGTAGTCCACTGTTTGCTCTATTGTATCTGGTTGTCTTGTGTATATATTGTATTTCACTTTTATTCTACACATGTTTTATTTTGCATGCCCTTATTTTTGTCTTATTTTAATATAACTTTGTTATTTTTAATTCACTATTTTTATACAATGCTATTTGTTCCTAGTAATAAGTTACTAGTTTGTGAATTTTGTTCACTGACAATGGCAATCAAAAACCTTTCCAATTCTGATTCTGGGGAGTGGAGATATTGACAAAAATGAGTATAGTTCAGTGGGGTTCATTTGGTCTTCTGATAATATATTTGAAAGGTTCTTTTTTCAGAGATTGTTTTGTTATTAACCCGACAGTTTCGACTAGCAATCTTCATCGGTGTCACTTGATTAGGACACTTGATCGACGCTGGATTAAGGAGGCACTTCAAATATGGAAAAGTGTCCATGGGACGATCAATCGGGACGAAGGGGCCTTTTTACTCTCACACACCTGGCATCAAGAAGTCGGACTGCAGATGGCGCTGTCGTCCTACCTCTTCACGTAAGAAAACAGCGCCATAACCTGTGTAACTCATCTGACACGCTGATGAAGATTACAAGTAGTTGAAACTGTCAGGTAAATAAACTCTGGTCTGAAAAAAGAAAATAGTGTGTTTTTTTTGTTTTTTTTTTCATATCCTGATAATGATTAGATAAGATAATATCATGTCTAGCCAACATAAATACATTAAAACATGTCTTTAAACTCGTTAGTCGAGATTTAATTATAAAACAAATGTGAAATACAGTATCAGTAAAATTAGTCACAAAAGTGCAGAAATATATAATAACTTTCTACTTTTAATCTGCTATTTTTGTAGCATTTTTTACTACAATTGATATAGAAAATTTGATTAAGTATATCTTCAAAACAACCTTCACTATATTATCTAAATTTAAATATTTACTCACCGCTGAGAATAAATGCCGTAATTATTATAATTTTTTTTCTTTTGTAAAAGCATGTTTTGACAAGGAAAATTAGTGTAACGTTAAAGAAAAAAGGAAAGAATGCCACTAACTAAAACATTTCTACACAAGGATTAGGTAGCGGTTTTGATATTGCCTAGCACAATTAAGCAACAAATTATAGAAAATAAACATTTTCTGCTCTGGAGAGGGACTCAAAATAACTCAGACCTGCGAGAAAATACAGATACAACTAGATAAAACCATAATTAAAAGCGCAATGAAGTCAATTTTGCATGACAGATAATCCGACTTCAGTAACTTATCTTATTACTTATCACTGCGTGCGTCTCCCTCTTACTTCTAATAGTCGCTCGTCATAAGGTGAATAATAATCCCTCTTTTCACAAACCTCTCCATTCATCTTCCCTCTTCGCTAACCTTGCCTCGACTCATTCTCCGATATTACTGCCATCTTGCTTTGTCCGCTAATAGGACTTGACATAAGCAGTGAGCGCGGTGTCTACATTGATATTCATGCAGTGCCCAGTGGATAATAATTGAAGCAAGGCCTTTGAGCACGCCAGTCGAGTTCACCACGGCACCATTCAAAAAAAGAAAAGAAAAAACACATTTTCTTTATGGCTCTGAAACACTCTGTGCACAAGGTCACCGGCCGTTTGAAAAAGAAGTCTGCGCTGCTCTGAAGCTGCTCTCGCTAATGCCAATGCACGGTTTCAGAGAATCTCGGAGCCAGTTCGTAAGTCAGACGAGTCTCACCAGGCCGATCAGCGCCCTCTGTTGGGGATCCTCTTCTTGAAAAAGGGGCACCAGCTTCTTATCTGAAACACAGCGGGAGGCAGTGAGTCTGTGCAGTGAAGGAGGTTAAATGTGTCTCAAGTAGATGTACAGACAAAAATACGATGGCATTTTGAAAGAACAACACATTTATTTGCCCGAACAAAGAATGATCAAAATTTAAGTTTATTAAGAATGTTTAAGGCTTAGTATTAGTGTTGTCACAGTACGAAAACTTCAAACTTGATTCGATACTAAGCGATATACTCGATTCTCAAAACCGATTTCGATACCACATGGATAATTAGAAATGCGTTTTTTAGGTAAAGATTTTAGACAATAGGATGACATTTTTAACATTTAATTTCTTTATTAAACATTGTGGTCTTATACTAATATTGATAAAGCTCAAGATTGTTCCAAAACTGTCAAAAAGGTCAAATTATGTCTCGTAAAAGGGTTTCTTAAAAGTACCAATACTTGCTCAAATGAGTATCTAGTTTCGATACTAGTTTTAGTAGTAACCTAACCCTAACCCTATTTATTTATTAATACTTGAATCCTGAATGGATGGAGCCATGTTTTGATGAAGTCTTGCTTCATTTTGTTGACATATTAAATACAGAGGGAATTTTTGTTTTGTTTTTGATTTGTTTTTGGATAAACTAGAAAAGGTATGGCAAAAAAAGCATAATAATAATAATTTAAGAATAAAACCATTTCGTGTATACAGTGATCTTCATGTCCTTCATGTTGGAAAAAAACATATATATGTGAATAGTTTAAGACCTTGATTTTCAGCGCGTGTGCCGAGGAACACTGTGCTTTGAAGTATAGCAGATGTGCCATGAAAAAATGTCAGATTTGAGTTTACAGAATCACACATGGATTTAACTGAGTAATATACCATTTTGGAGTTTCCTGAACAATTACTACTCCACATTTAAAGAACCAGTCAGTGGCATGGACATTATTCTCCAAATTACCACATTTGTTTTTTACTAAAAGTGTCTGATTTGATCATGTTTAGGTGTGGTGTGCCGTGGTATATTTTCAACAACAAAAAAAAAGTGTGTCGTAACTAAAAGAAATCTCGAAAAACACTGGTTTAAGGTGTTCTTTAGGTGCAGATTTGACTGTTTGTTTCCTGTAAACAAACAAAGAGAGAGCAAACTGACCAAAAAACAACAAAGTAGTGTCTCACCTTGAGGCTAACAGTGTAGTTATTATAAAGTATCGATCAGTATGGTTGAAAACTTTTGGAAAAGGACAAAAAACAACCTTTATGCATTTTTTAAATCCACATTTTTATCCAGGAGCAACTGAGAAGACTGAAATATGTATTAACTGCGAGATTAATGCAAGGACTCAAAAACTTGTTGAAAATGCTGTGGAGGTCTGTGATACAGGGCTGTCAAGTTTTATATTTAAGACCCACAAAACACAGGACATTTGTTATTTTAAAATTCCAATTACATTAAACTTGTCCAGTCCATTAATCATCAAATTTTCATCAACTTTGGGCCTTGGATGGGGTGCAATTACACACTGGACAGGTATAAATTGTGAAAGATCTGACACACAACCGTTCACATTCACAATAATATTCATATCTTTGAACGATACGGTGAATACTGACAAAAATCAATTAAATCTCAAGTTAATTTCTTTCAATGACAATAATCAAGATCATGTTTTTGCAATCCGAAATCAGAAATGTCCAAAAACACGGTTGGAACATTGCGCAAAAAGTGAACAGACTGTACTTTATCTCCATGTTTGAACAATTTCACGGCAAGTTTCTGTTCTTTTTGCAGCTTTTTGTCAATTTTCTTGTTGAACATTCTTAGTTCTCCAAATCTGCACATCTTCAAATCAACAATTTTGATATTATCTCGAAGAAGACAATGTATCGTCAACCTCTATTTTTGAAGAACAGAAGAGAAGACGAGTTGCAGGTCACGTCAAAGTTTGTCAAGGTCTTTTGAGCAGTAATTAAATAAATAAAAGTGAGAATTTAATGTCAGACTGTGGAATAATCCAGGTGAAGCAACAGCATCTTGGACAGAAAAGCGTCAAACTTCATTCAGAAAAGTCACACCTTTATACACAAAAATAAATAAGAAACTGCACAGTTTTTGATGTTTTTTTGAGGGGACGACTTTTCAAATTCACCCAAATCTCAGAGGTGAAAAGATCTTCAATCCATGCGGGAGTGTGCCGAACGTCAGTCACAGAAAACATGCTTACTTCAGACGATACATTCCCTCTTGGATCCACAAATACACATCTTTTGATCACTTTTCCAATGCCAACACGCGCGAGGCAACCGTTTGATGCTATAATCAAGTATGTTTTTTTTTTTCTTTTTCTGAAATATAAAAAGATCCAAGAGGAATCAAGGAGCTGACGGTACGGCGCAGTTCAAAGACACTTCTGTTTAGATTCTGCATGTTTTAGACAGTTGGCTGATGCTCACGTTGTGCGGGTTTACTCCGAGGTGGCATGTGCTGACGGTGCGTTTACTGACGTCAGGACAAACGAGCGCGTGTTGAAATCACTGAATAGACGTTTTTTTCAGCGAGTTATGTCAGTTATGTTACGAGTATTGTGAGTAGGAATGGACTAGATATCGGATTTTAGATAATATCGTGAATGTTGTTATGAAGATGTGCAACATTTTAATAGAGTTTATTGTTTATCGTGGAAAAAAATGTGATAAAAAAGAGTGGATTAGTTGTAAAAAATTTAAAAAATGTTGTAAACTTTCAAATGAAGGTAAAAAGTGACATTTCTTTGATTATTTTACACACATTTCACATTTTTTTGATGATTAAACCTCAACCAATAGGTTTAAAGACATGTTTTAACACATTTCTGTTGGATTGACATAACATTGTTTGGTTTCGAGATCTTCATTTTTGTCAGTATCATCCACCCCAAATTGTGAGAAGAAACATCCAGATTTTCTTTTTTTCTTTCTTTCTTTTTTAATCACCATAAACCTTTATTTGAAAGTTTACAACATAACTCTTTCCATGTTTATTTTTAATCAGCTCTTTTTGTTGCATTTTTACTTCTAACATTATTCAATACCAAAAGTTTTCAAAACATTTCTTTCAGCCCTTTCCTAACTTGCATTTTACTCTTACAATTTTCAAATTTGAAACATCCAGATTTTACAAATATTCACCATTATTGACACCATGACCAAACAACAAATGAAATCCTTTATTTTCTTTCATTCAGACCATCTAATTTGTCTAGAATGTGATGAGTGTTAAGTTATGTTATTGTGATAACAGCCAGATAAAATGTCATTTTACATTCAGTTTAGCCTTTTTGGAGTATGGACTGAATTGAAATGACTAAATTATGCTTCTAAAAATGTCAAAATAGTTGTTACGATTATAGGGCTGGGTGAAAGGAAAAAAAAAAAGAATATCATGATTTTCCTGGAGCCAGATCGCAATTAAGGTTTTATTACGATGAATATATGTGCTTTTAATGAATAAATAAAGTAATCTTCTTCCTCTAAGAGTTCATACTTCACTGTGATTGGTCACTCACTCAGAGCATTACAGAGGCTGACCAGCAGGGGGAGCTGGTGGGTAAAAGTGTCTGTGTTTGAGTAGACAGCACTAAACAGAAAAATAGAGAATCACTTTATGACCAAAATAGCAGATCGTCACAGCCCTAACTACAATTATCATGATTATCAATTAACCCATTAATCTTTCTATCATCCCTAAAGGTGGAAGTAAAAGTTGAGCCGTGAGGTTTTTTTGTGTGACAGAAAACCTTTCTAAAGAGCCATCTAGAGGTGGAGGGTATGAATTGTATGATGGAATATGCTGCTAAATGCTAAATGTTTTGACCTGATTTATGTTTAATTTCTGTATCATTTTGGATCTTTACAAGTGCAAAACAAACTGCACAAAGTACAACATCTTTTCAATTTTTTTAGATGAATTTGGCACGTGAAAGGACTTTTTTAATGCAGTTCCAAGTTGATAAAGCAGTGGTCCATAACATGCAGCGTAACAATTAGCCTCTGCATCATTAAGTTGAAGGCTTTTGAAAGCTTTAATCACATGCCTGTGTTTTTTGTTAGCTTGTGGTTTTTACACACTGTTATCTAATTACTGACAACAATGCAGAAACACATGACGACATTAGCTCCATCAATCTGTGCAGTTTCCGGGCAAACACATGTGTTCAATTTTGAAAAGCAGTACGGCGTAATTATGACATTAGTTAAACAATGTGGAAAGTCCTCAGAATAAAGAAGCCCGGACCAAGCCCAAGATCTGAGTGATGCATTGTGGTCGCTCGCCGCTCCTGACAGATTTAACCTTGTGTAAAGTCTATAACATGTTGTCAGTGACATCCACCTGCAGCTCACTGTTCACGGCATGATCTTTAAGGATTTATTAATTTTACTCTGAATAAACCCCATAGAGATAGAATTGGACAGGAAGTTTGAGAACTATTGGTGTAGACGTTAGCACAGCAGCAGCTTCACAGATAGCAGGGGGCAGGAAAGAGCAACTAAAGAGAAAATAACACAAGAACTATCAATATATATAACTGTCGGATGTAAAACTTTATCCAAACGCAGGTTGGATTGAGTAACTCTGGGTTCTGAAATGTTGCCCGAGTTTCCAAGCAAAAATACCAGGAAGTGAGAGTGTTCCAGGGTGAATTTACAGGTCAGAACATGGAAAATCCGACCTGAACTACTGGATTGCAGCATTATGCCACGGGCAGTGATAATTCTAATGCTACTGCTGTGTGTTATTTTTGAATATCCGCACAAGTATTTCCGGCAGCAGTTAATCACATTCTGTTCACCTTGTTCCGCCCCGCCCACTTTTGCCTCAGATCCACACTCCTGCAGTAAACGCACTTCCGGTTTGACGAGAACCCCATTCATGTAAATGGTGAACAATGATAAAGTCTCGCCACTAAAACATTATATAAAGTAGGTTGATTTGTGTAACATGTTTAATGAACACGTGCAACAACAAGTCAACAATGCATCGATTTCCTGGAGCCTGAAAACGGCTTTTTAGTCCGTGCAGAACTTATTTTCTGTTAAGCTTGCCTGCCCCATGTAAACCACAACGGAAAAAAGATGGCGCCGCCCACGACAACTTCTGGAATAAAGTGAATATAACTATGCAGTGGACATCACCATAGCAACGGGTAAACAAATGAGCTGCTGTTAGGAGAGACTTGTTTCAACTAAAACAGAGATAACTGATCCCTCGGACAGCAAACAGACTGAAAACAGGTTGTTATGGTTATTTCAGTTTGTGGATTAAACAACTCGGAGCGTTACACAGTTTTAACGAACTCTGCTCTGCGTGGTGTTCTAGACTCTGCCTCAATGCGTTAAAACAGTATAACGCATGTTGAATCCTTACTTAATCATCCCCTCATAAATACGCAGCAACCATTAAATTCTTCACCAATCTGTCTCATCACACAGGCAGCACACCATCTCCTGTCTTTAGCTGTTAAAAACTTCCCATACAATGGAATATCGATGTAATTCTACAGGGATCTGTGCTTAGACAACTGAAAAGCCCCTCAGAGCAGTAAAAACACAATGGTTGAGCAATATGTATTGGCTTATTGAAACACTTTGGTTTGTGCCATGGCTGTGAAACAAAGGGATCCAAACACAATATTGCTTTTGAGACATAAGTCAGAGTTAAAGAGGCTCAATCATAAAGGATCACTTTGTTTACACAAATTAATACTGTACAGTTTTCCACCGCAGTCAGTGTCTCTTGTGGTATTTAAGTTAAGCGTCTTACACCTGCATCAGTGACATTTAGAGAGTTTTGATTTGTTGCAGTCGCTGGGGTTTAGCTCTGGTTAAGACCCGTTTTAGTCCTGGTTTCGCCGTGATTCAATCTTTGGCTTCGCGGCTGTGAAACGAAAGGCTCAAATGCCATATTGTTTTTGAGTATTAAGCGAATGTGAGAGTCTGGGGAGGCTGCCTGCGAGATCATGCATGAGAATGAGGTTTTAGTGGCTGACCCAACAGTAACACAGCTGCAATGAAGTCAAGAGAGAAAGGGAAGTACCGAACTGCACGTGTTATATAATCCTCACCTTTTCGCTGTTTCACAATACGTTTCGCTGCGTTTCTTCCCACTCGGCCCCGCTTTCCCTCCCCTCCGCCTCTCTCTTTCCCTTTCTCTCTGTGATAAATTAGCGCGGAGCCCGTGTGCCGCCCGGTTCTCCCGTGGGCCCGAGGAATGCGACCTCAGAAGATCACGTAAAAGCGACTACAGCCCACAGTCCCGTAACACAGCCATGACTTTCCTATCTACGGCGGTCCCAGGGCAATCCTCCTTTCTTTATTAAGTGCCGTGCACCTGACAAAGCAAAACAGACAAGTACACAAACACACGCAGATCTGCCAAAGCATTATGACGGCCTGTCTAGCATCCGTGTTCAATAAAATGCACTGAATGTTCAAACTTTTTAAGTTAAATCAGGTGTAAAACTCATTCAAAGCTCTAGCATTACCACTTTTTCATGAGAATTCAATCTATCTGTCTTTGTATTAGTTGACTAATCCTTTTATTTACATATAAGGATTTATGGGACAACAGCAGAAAATGTATTAATATGGAGTATGTTAGCTAAAGATTTTTGTTTTATGGTATTTATTTATGAAAAAGTAGATAAAACTCATGATTCATGAGTTTACGCTTTATAGATTATGTCTTTATATATAAAAATACTTTCTTTTTTCTGCATAAATAGTTTTGTTTTGTTGCTGTTGCATGAACTCCGCAGTTGTTGTCTTTTGAGTGCAGTTTGGGTCAGATACTTGAGGAATAGTTGAAGACCTTTTGCCACGCCCCCTTTTCAGTCAGAAGAACATGTTTTTGTCGACCACAGCCCTACTGTTAGTAATCATCTTTCTCATCCAGATCTTAAATCATAGGTCGGTGCTGTTTGGTGCAAAAACTTGTATCATCTTTGCTTAGTTTGTGTGTTTTGATCAGCTCTTTCCAGGAAATAATCACAGATTTCTCCCAGAGATTCTCAGTTTCCTCCGTTTGACCTGACGGTTTGTCACCTGCAGAACCTCTGGCCCCACATCACACTCACTATTTTTCATTTGAGCTTTGTACTTTTTGCAGTCATAAAATCGCAATTTAAATTATTGACATTGTGCAAAAGCAGCAGTTATTTATGCAATATACAGTGGTTAAAAATAGTACTGGAATAGCCTTTTTTTTTTTTCTTGCCACATTTTTAGCCTGATATCAACAGATAGTGGAAAATAAACAGCCAATGTTTGGCTCCAATATTTTCCAGGGAGGTGTCTCAGTCTGTGGCTCGTGTGACTCGTGTGGCTCCCTAATGACTAATGATTATCAGATATTAGTAACAGCCACAGTAATCCACACGTGGTGTGTAATAACGTGACACTTTCAACTTCTGTAATAACAATATCTCTGTCGCTGGTGTCTCAAGAGTCTCTTTGATATAAAACCAGCTAAATCTGAAGTTTCGACATCTGCAAATAAGTTCTGAAATAGATTCTTGTACAAATTCAGCTTTTAATAATTTAGTCTCTCAAATGCCAAAACTTCTGAATGTGTAGAAATTGTGCGACTGAATAAATCTAATCACAATGGCAAACTTGTCAACAAAATCAAGAGAAATTTTTATCCAAAGGCATTCAGTCCAACTCTAACGTGTCAACGACTGGAGGTTGGAGAGATATATAAAAAATGGATAATACTGTCATCTGCTGCTTTGGAGATATTCACATTTGAGTGTATTGTCTTTAATAACTATCAAAAAGGCTGCAAAATAATAAGTTTAAGAATAAGAATGTAACAATAGTTAATAGTTATTAATCCTTAATATAAACAGAATAATGTGGTATTTCAGCACTTTTTAGGTTAATTCCCATGTTTTAGGTGACACTTCAAGCCTAGAAACAACATTTACAGCCACAACGGTTTAGCACATTTCTGACTGATTGAAGCAACACCGTAAGAATCTTGTCATAGAGATAATTCCCAGAAATAGCTATATTCATTTTTGTCATTATGGCCCACCTTCAGTTAGGACTTTACTGTATATCTGTGGCGATGGCGCTTGCTTACCCAGACTCCATGTGTCCACCATTGATAGCACTCTAGAAAACAAAAACACACAGATCTATGATGAGTACAATCCCTGCAGCTAGTATTAAAATAAGAGCTTTACTTGTGCGCTTTAAGCCGAGGCCAGGCAAAGCCACTCGTCTGGCACAGAAAATACATCAGAACTGTAAAATGTAGAATGGCCTGGAGGAAGTTGATCATCCAGAGGGACTTGGGTTTAATGGAGGAACAAACTGGACATTGCTGACTGGCATTCACGGCACAGACTATAATTGGCTTTTTTGGCAGTATTTTGGGATACTGAATACTGCATTTATTTTGTATTGTATGCTGTTACTTTATCCAATCAGAGTACTGTATTCTCAATGCTTAGAATACTTTCATGTTGAGTTGCTGTATATTATAGTATAAAAACACAACTAAGGAATAAAACTGCTATTTGTTTTTGTTTCACCATGTATTTATATCGTAAGAGAAGCTTTAATACACATTAGAAAAGAAAAATTGCACATGCACTCACTATAAGACCTTGGGCCGGGGAACACTAGAGTGCCTTGAGGTTTTGCCAGGTGTGCCTTAAAAAAGGTGTGCCTTGAAAAAGGTGTGCCTTGAAAAATGTCCAGTTTGAGTTAACAGATTCACAAATGCGGATTTAATGAACTAATTTACCTTTTTGGAGTGTCCTGAGCAACATTTTCACCAAAAAAGAACGCAAAATCATCATTATTACCAAATTTAAAGAACTAGACAGTGCCACAGACATTATTTGCCTCATTATATACAATATTTTTAATTAAATGGCCTGAATTGGTAATGTTTCAGTGGTAGGTGGCGCGCCGTGGTAGCTTTTAAACCCAAAAAGTGTGCCACAACTCAAAAAAGGTTGAAAAACACTGCTATAAGAGACTGCATTTTCCATTTTTCTCATTAAATCTGTGAAGTTTGAAGCCTAAATTGTGTGCTTGAATACAACAGTAATATATTCCTCTGATTTGAGAAAAGTATGAATACCACCAAAAGAAGAGTGTTCCAGAACACATTTACGCAAATTAGTATTCTGTAACTTCACTCCACCTTTGTAATGCAATTCATTGAATAATACAAGTTTTAAGACCTGTGGTTAGATTTAGAAATTATAATGAAACAGTCATTAAAACTGAGTTAAATATTTCACTCTGTATGACGTATTGAAGGGCAAGTTTTACATATTACTCTAAATTAGCGGTTTTGTCATAATGCAGTGGATGTCAATGGGAGGCATTAATTATGGGAGTAAATAAATTCTCCTCACTCCCTTTCAAGCTGTTTTAAATAGTTGTTTGTTAATACTATACATCATTTGCAGCGGAACTTGTTGATTACTGATTATTGCATGAGCTCGACTAAACTAAACAAAGCTCTCATGAGTCTCGCTGCTCAAGTATTTAGTAACATTAAGGCGAGACACTACAGGCAATTTAAATGTTTTGTTTTATAGTCAGTTTGCTCCCTCAACATATCGGCTTTCATGTGGAAACAACAAGCAACAATCTGCTCCTAAAGATGTTTTATGACTTCATTTAATCTACTCCATCCATAGATCTCTCTGGGACATTGTAACTTCAAAGGATGTTTTCTTGAAATGCATTTTTCTCCCACAGAGACATAAAGATCAGCCTTAAAGTATCTCCTACACGCAACAAACTTTACAATCTTGGACATAACAAGATTTTGACAAAACGTACAGAAGGATTTGCTCATATCTAATTCTAACCCTGATTTATTATAAGTTTTAAAATTTGAATTTTTAGGTCATATCTAGTTTACTCAAAAGCAATATCCAAAATCCACTCTGTAATATACTGAACGTGAAGAAATTTAAATGTGGTTCTGTCCATTTTTCAGAATAAAATGTTAAATAAGTGCAATTTTGGCTGTTTTCACACATAAAATGCCTTATTTTCACATGAAAACATTACATGATGAAACTTCTTTTTCTTACATTTATGCGAGTAAACCACAGGAGAAGTTCCAAATTGATATCTTTTCCTATTCACCTGCTGTGTCTCACCATGATAGACAATTTTCTCTTTTTGTCCTGCATTTGTTGGACAATTTTTTTGGGTCTTACCACAGAAAGACAGACAGTTCACTATCGCTTTGTATCAGTTAAAGTAAAACTGTACTTGTCTCGCTGGTCGCAGTTTGGTAGAGATTTAGGCTCATTTAATCCTGGTGGCTAGAAAACTTTATCTTTTCTGCTTTAAAAGATCACACACAAGCAATTTAAGACTTTCCATTTTCCACTGCAGTTCATTTCAATGCTACGGTCTCAAACTAAATCAGCCGTGGGACTTTATTGGTCTGAGATGTTGAAATTATGGGACACACTTTTAGTTATCGTGTGGACATTCTCACATTGTGGCTCCTCATTAGAAAAGACAGAGTGGAGCAAAAGTGCAGCCTCTCGTCCCGTTTAGTTTTATGTCGGTCGTAGTTTTTCTTCCAAAGATAGACCTACTTCTTTGTGTTCTCCTCGATGTGATTTGTGAGGCTCGAAGGTCTCCTCTCCGACTTCTGAAACAACGACATTATTGACTGGGGTTACTTACGAAACAAACAAAACAAAACAGAAAGCTTGCAAAAGAGAACAGTTTCTGTATTGACGAGTTTCAAAATGTCAAATATGGAGAGTTGTGCAAATGTTTAGTGAGGTGTGAATGCTGATAATGCTGATTTTTATTTAATTCCAGTGAAAGGTCAGTCATAAACTAAAATGTTATATTTTGATGTAGAAACTAGTAAGTCTTTAGATACAATGGTTATTAAATGGACTTATAAACACTCCAGGGTAAGGGCGCAACTGCTTTTAGGCTTATTGGTTTCAGTTTCTTGTCATATGCGCCATTTTGAGGACTTTTGAACAATCAGATTTTGTTTTGAATTGCTTATCTTAACGAGAAATAAACCAATTTTCTAAGTAACATTTTTGCCTTATTAAACTTCTTCGTAAGTCTGTGTGGTGGTTGTAAATGTATTTTCGGGCGTTTGAAGCCTTCGTCGCCCCCTGCTGTCTCTGCGCAAAAAAACAGCTTTGCAACTTTCCCTACACCGACCTGAAGACAACTCTACTGAGAAACCTTGGCTCTCTTTTTTTGGAGACGTTAAACGTTTTTGTATGTGACTGTACTTCCTTATTTCAATAAAAAGGAAGGGGAGAAAAGCAAAAAGCGTTGGCGTTATTTTACTGGGAGTGTATTTTCACAAGAGACCTGCAGGGGGAGCTCTGTCGCTGAAGTTACTGAGGTTATGTTTGGTTTAGTAGCATATTTTTGTGCATTTTTGATAATTGATTAATTCCCCTTTCGAAAAAAAGTTGTTTCTTGTTCCAGTTGGACTAGGACAGCAAAAGGCGCTTTCCCACATACCAGAAAAAGTCTTTATTTCCCCGAGTCCCTATTTAGTTTGAGAAACCACCCAGTCCCCATTGCTCGCGTTCACACAGCGACAGTGACTGAAAGTGGTATAACTAACAATTAAATTAACATCATCTATTAAATTAGGATTACAAAAGACTTCTTTCTTCCTCATCCTGCTTCTTTTGAGCTTGGTAAACCTGCACACAGGATGTACAAAAGGCTCAAACAAACAATTAATTTAAAACAATAAACAATAAGTCCCAGTTGTTCAGAATTTGAATTACTCACTAATAAAAAGTTGTATTTTTGGACCCACTGTATTAAAGTTCTTTCTCTTTTCCATCAAAAACGTTTGTCGAAGTTAGATAATGAATGAATATCTCTCAATAAAGAGCAGGAGCTAAAATAGTCCCAAAGTGTAGCCCCTGTCGCTGGTTCCTGCTCTGTGCAAGTGCATCAAACGTTGACTGGAACTAAAAGAAATGCACTGTTTCATGTTCCAGATTATAGGAACTATAATTATGACTGTATCTACATTAACATTGGAGCCGCAGCTTTAGAAAGTTTAAATGTACTACGGCTAATGAAATAAAATGTTGTATTATGCACCATCGAGCATAACCTATTTGTTTAAGGCCGGATAATATCTCTGTGAATTGAATTTCAAGGACAAAGGCGAATTCAAACAGTAAAGCACTTTGGTCATTATCGTCATCGTCGCTGTGGGGCAAACGGGGACACGAACCAGCAGCCGCTCCCACTCGCCCTGGACACGCCGCGTCCCGTATCTGGGATCGGGGACCGCCTCGAGGTACTTTGTCCTCTCCGTGTTCCACTGCAGCTCGGACCAGAAACTCGCGAGACTGCTGGCCTGAGAGGGGGAGAGAGAGGGGGAGATAAGAGGGAGAGAGAGGGAGGGGTGGATGGGAGTGAGGGACGGAGATCAGGCGAGAAAGTGAGAAGGAATAAGGAAGAGAGAGGGAGAGAGGGAGAGGGGTGGATGGGAGTGAGGGACGGAGATCAGGCGAGAAAGTGAGAAGGAATAAGGAAGAGAGAGGGGGAGAGGAAGTAAAAAAGACACGGGTGAGAAAGAGGGTAAGAGAGAGTAGAGAGGGGGAGAGTAGAGGGAGAGAGGGAGGGGGGAGTGAGGGATGAAGATCAGGCGAGAAAGTGAGAAGGAATAAGGAAGAGATAGGAGGTGAGAGAGTAAAAAAGACACGGGTGAGAAAGAGGGTAAGAGGAGAGAGAGGGGGAGAGTAAAGGGAGAGAGGGAGGGGGGAGTGAGGGATGAAGATCAGGCGAGAAAGTGAGAAGGAATAAGGAAGAGAGAGGGGGAGAGGGAGGGGGTAAGAGCGAGAGGAGGAGAGGGTGTAAAAAAGAGACGGGTGAGAAAGAGGATAAGAGGAGAGAGGGGGGGAGGAAGAGAGAAAGGGAGGGAGGAAGAGAAAAAGACATGGGGACAGAGAGAAGGTAAGGAGAGAGGTAAGAGAGAGAGGGAGGAGGAGAGAAAGGGGAAGAGAGGGGGGAAGAAAGAGGGAGAGAGAGAGTAGAAAAGAGATGAGTTGAGAAAGGGAGAGGGGGGGTGAGAAAGAGAATGTGAGTGAGTGAGTGAGTGAGTGAGAGTGAGAGAGAGAGAGAGAGAGAGAGAGAGAGAATGGAAGTGAGAAAGAGGTTGAAGGGAAGAAGTAGGGAGAGAGAGGAGAGAAGGGGAGGGAGAAAGGGTGATGGAGAGTGAGAGAGAGGGATACAGACAAGGAAATGAGAGAGAAAGTGGAAGATGAAGGGGAGAGAAGGTGAAAGACAAAAAGAAAGAAAGATAGAGAGAAGAGAGTGGGACAGGGGGGAGAAAGAGAGAGGGGAGTGAGGGCGGGGGGCAGAGAAAGAGAAGATAACGGGAGGAAGAGAGAGGTAGAAGTGAGAATAGAGAGGAAAGAGAGAGACAGAGAGTGTAGAGAATGAAATAGAGGGAAGGAAGCGAGAGAAGACAGTGGCAGAGGGGAGAAAGAGAGGGGTAAGGCAGGGGGGCAGAGGGAGATGGAGGGAGAGATGAGGAAAGTGAAAGAAAGTTAAGAGAATGGGAGGGAGAAAGGGTGAGAGGGGAGGGAGAGAGATAAAGAGAGAGAGAATGCAGGGTCAGAAAGAGAGAGAGGAAGGGAGAAATAAGAGAGGGAGAGAAAGACAGCGAGGGAGAGAGGGGAGAAAGAGAGGGGAGAGAGATAGAAATTACCAAAAAGAGTGAAAGACAGAGAAGGAGAAATAGAAGGAGAAAGAGGAGAGAGTCAAGGGAATGGGACAAAGAGAGAGAGAGGAGAGATCATGAGAGAGAAGGAAAGAGGGTGAGACAGAGGGAAGAGAGCGGGAGAGAGGGAGGGAAAATATAAACAAACAGCTCGGTGACACAGCAAGGACACTGCCGCAAAACAATGACGAGTAATTAAATCTGGAGAGTGGACTGTTACTTAAGAGTGCATTTTTTAAACTCTGAAATAGCACAAGCTGCAGCCATTATCCCAAAAGGCACCTCGGAGGCAAATTAAAACGTGCCGCGGTATATTGTTAAATTGTTTCATAAAGTCCATGCAAATTAAATGCGCCGGTTATTCGAAAGAGGGGAGAAATTACTGAAATCATTGTAAAACACACTGAGCAGCATGATTAGATAAATGATTAATACAGCAAAGTTAAACGTGCCTGAATGTGCCGTTGTTTAGGTGATTACGACATTTCATGCTCACAAATATGAATGCGTTCTGCTTTATTCCGCGCTGTTGGCAAAGGACCACAGTCTACACCAGCTACTTTGGGCTTTAAACGGGGAAAACGTTGCCAAAAACAAATTAGGAAGTGGCCTTTAGCAGAATCAACAATTCGTCGATGTAAACCCTCATTCGTCCAGGTGTGGTCCATCGTAGAAAGGGGTTCAGAGGTTGTCATCCGGACGCCGTTTAAAGATCGAGACGTTTCGACTTTTATCCAAAAGTCATTGTCAATCAGAGAGCTGGTATGGGAACCTGTGCCTTATATGCTACTCTAAGTAGTGGGAGTCCAGCCCCCAGGGAGGAGTCACTGCACTCCTGTCTTTGTTATAAGATTGTTTGTTTGTCACCTGAGACTTGATTAATTGGTCTATCTTGTTGATTAATGGTTGGCCTCACCTAGTTTCACCTGTGTCTAAAGGTCTATTGTTATCTTGATAGCTGGCTGTTGCTCCCTCCTCACTACTGATTGCCTCATTAGCATTTGACTGGTCTATTGATCTGGACCAAGGTGTGAGAATGCTGTCATAAATTTTGGCTAAATTAAATCTTAAGCCCCCATTCCTGTTCAGGGAAGGAAGCTCTCTGATTGACAATGACTTTTGGATAAAAGTCGAAACGTCTCGATCTTTAAACGGCGTCCGGATGACAACCTCTGAACCCCTTTCTACGACAGAATCAACAATGTTAAAATTCTAACGGTGTAAAAAGTTGGTCACAATGAAATTAGTTAATGAAACAAATTAGACAGCATATGGTCTCCCCTGCGCTTTTGGAGCAAATTTACCCAAATCATGTTGCTAAAATTCAATAATTATGCTTAAAAAGGTTTCCAGAATGTGATATTTTCCACAAAAACACCCCACCAGTGCCAGTTACATATCAATGCTCGTGTACAGGGGGGCGATTTTGACAAAAAGTATATACATTTGGATTATTCTGATGATAATATAAAGACTAACTATCAAAAATGTGCCTGTAAATGTTTTGGTTATGGTTAAGTATCAGGCAAATTGTGACTGGACTGTAAATCTAAATACAAGAAAGAAGACTTTATATTGTATTATGTGGAAGATTCTGTTTCTTTTTGATTGGCTTTCTTTAACCCTTTAAGGCGAGACACTGCAGGTGATAAATCTGAAATTCAAACATATCAATTTGAAACTTCTCCTGTAGTTTACTCACATAAATGTAAGGAAAATAATGTATTACACGTTTTAAGGCCTTTTATGTGTAAAAACAACCATAATTGCACATATTTGAGAGATTGAAAACTGGACAGATTATGTTAAATGTCTTGGTTCATTTTGTACATATATTAGTTACAAAAAATTGCCTGGGGGGATTTTTGGATTTCTTATTTAGTTTTTGAAAATTGGCCTAAAAACATTTTTTTTTTTTTTTTTTTTTAGATTAAAGCAGAGCAAAGTAACATTTAACATACCTGATTAAACGTCTTTGTAAGCGCGTGTGTGTATTTTTGGGGAGTTTGAAGCTCCCGTCGTCGCCCCCTGTGTCTGTAACATTTCCTGACGCCGACATGAAAACAACTCTCCTGAGAAACCCTGACTCTTTTTTTAATATTTGGCAATGTGAAATGTTTTTGTATGTGATTGTATTTCCTTATTTCAAAAAAGAAGAAAAAATAAGCTTTTGTGCCTTTTCACTAACAGTGTATTTTCATAAGAGAGCTGCAGGTGGAGCTTTGTCGCTGAAGTTACTTAGTTCTGCTTTAAAACTTTAATAAAGTCGGCTTAGAATTAGATTTCAATAAGTCCTTCAGAATGTTCCGTCAAAATATTGTAAAATTCAAGTTTATAAGTTTGGTGTGTCTTTAAGGGCTGCTCTTCAGTAAAATGCATTTTAAGAAAACTGCCTTGAAGTTACAATGTCCTACATAAATCACAGAAGTGGATTAAATAAAATAATAAAACATCTTTAGGAGCAAATTGGACAAGTTTGTTGTTTCCACAGACTAATACTATATTTTGAGAGATTAAACTGACCAAAAATCAAAAAGTAGTGTCTCGCCTTAACCATTTAACAGACGATACACTCGATATTCTCATTCTGTCTCCAAAACAACAATTAGCCCTTTTCTGACACATCGCTAATCTCTATCAACCTGTTCACTTGCACCTAATTTGCAAAAATCATTACAAATAATCTGATTTATCGGCCCATTCATGTTTAATGTGATCAGCGCTCGATGATTAGCGTGCATTGCTTACTAATACGTGCAGCGAGTATCACTAGTTAATCAAAACCATGCACAGAGACGACTCTCAGAGGAGCACCAACCCGACTTCTTCTGCAGCTGTGAGACTGAGACTGCTAATTAGATGAAAAATATGAACGCAGTAAGTCAACTCAATAATACAATATAGACATTCATTATGGATGATGTTGCTACCTTGATATTGAAGATGGTCTCGGTGTGCAGCTCCGTCGTGCACGTTACTCCAGGGATCTGCAGCAAACTCTTTGGTACGTCCTGCAACACAGCAGCACTATTGGTCTGTCATTCATGAAAAATAAATGCACTTTCACGGCCACATCGTCTGTATCAGGGCTGTTCAACGTAAGGCCCAGGGGCCACATCAGGCCCGCCAAGGGATATGATCCAGCCAGCCCTGGTTTAGTCCTGGTTTAGTCCTGGTTTAGTCCTGGTTTAGTCCTGGTTTAGTCCTGGTTTAGTCCTGGTTTAGTCCTTGTTTAGTCCTTGTTTAGTCTTTGTTTAGTCCTGGTTCTGGTTCAGACCCAGTTAAATCCTGGTTTATACCTGGTTTAGACCTAGTTCTGTTTAGACCCAGTTTAGTCCTGGTGTAATACTGGTTTAGTCCTAGTTTAATCTTGGTTTAGTCCTGTTTCTGGTTTAGACCCAGTTAAGTCCTGGTTTAGTCCTTGTTTAGTCCTTGTTTAGTCTTTGTTTAGTCCTGGTTCTGGTTCAGACCCAGTTAAATCCTGGTTTATACCTGGTTTAGACCTAGTTCTGTTTAGACCCAGTTTAGTCCTGGTGTAATACTGGTTTAGTCCTAGTTTAATCTTGGTTTAGTCCTGTTTCTGGTTTAGACCCAGTTAAGTCCTGGTTTAGTCCTTATTTAGTCCTGGTTCTGTTTAGACCCAGTTTATTCCTGATTTAGTCCTGGTTTAGTCCTGGTGTTAATCCTGGTTTAGTCCTGATTTAATCCTAGTTTTTTTGGTTTAGACTTTGTTCTGGACCTACCTAGACCTATTGTAGACCTGGTTTAATGCTGGTTTAGTCCTGGTTTAGACCTGGTTTAGACCTGGTTTAGACCTGGTTTAGACCTGATTTAGTCCTGATTTAGACCAGATTTAAACCTGGTTCTGGTTTAGACCCAACCCAGTTAAATCCTGATTTAGTCCTGGTGTAATCCTACATTAGACCTGGTTTAATCCTTGTTTAGACCTGGTTCAGTCTTGGTTCAGTCCTGGTTTAATCCTGGTGTGGTCCTGGTTTAGACCCTGTTCTGGTTGAGACCTCTTTTAGACCTGGTTTAGTCCTGGTTCAGTTCTGCAGATGTTGTTAAAGCCTTTCTTGTCACATGTTTTTCATATTTCAAAAGCGCTGGTGTGTTTCTGGCCCCGAGGACAAAACCATCCGACAAACCTGGCCCTCGATAAAATAAAGTAGAATAGCCCTGGTCTGTATAGATACTGTATGTGCTTGGTGTGTGTTTGGTGTGCGTTTGGTGTGCGTTTGTGTGTGCGTTTGTGTGTTGTGTACCTTCTGGTCAAACACAGACGAATACGGCAGGATTTTGTCCAGGTTGAGCGATTTCTCATAACAAATTCTGTACAAAGAGGCTGTGGACGAGGAGGGCAAGACTAAATTTAAACAATCGTAAGCAAAGCAATGCATTTTTAATCAGCACAAACATATAATTGTCTTTACATAGTGCACAAAGAACATCTTAATATGCATTGTACATTTTGGGAGCAACAAGATAAACCATGCATTATTCATTGTTTTTCAGCTTATTCTTGTACAAAGTTTAAAATCTAGTCTATTGTATGACAGAATAACGATAATAAGGAGAGTGTGTGAAGATGTTTTTTTAGTTCTTATCAACAGTTTAAGACCACTTGAATACATTTTGCTGAACATTTTATTGAAATTATAATAACTAGTTTTATTAGCAAACGATTTGGTTAATATGTAAGCAATGGTTTTCCTCTCTTTTTAAAATGGTGATGGGGCCTTCAGATCTCATGCATAATTGTATTTAGTCTCTCAAGGACTTTACTCAACCACAATAGATTTCATTACAACAAAAATATATTAAAGCTTAGAAAAATGCAACTGAGAACAAAACCATCACCTTCTCTGCCCTGAGCCCCGAAGAAACCAGTACTCTTTACCCCCTCAGTCCTTTTATACATATTCTTTTAAATCATTACACAATGGTATTTAAATAGGCTACACTTTGCTTATGCAGGTGATTCCTAGATGGAATATTCCCATTATCTTTTATTATACTGTGTTACTTTAAATACACGCTTTTCAAATCTGTGCAGAATTTAACTTGGAATGAGTCGATGCAGGAACTATCTGTAATCGGTTCCAAGATATAATTTCAGCAGATATGCTGTTTAGGCTTTTAAAATGATGTATTGAGACTAGCATTTCAGTTTAAACTTGTATTTATGCAAAGCTTTTTGTAGTCAGATGATAAATAATGGTTACAAAGCATAATTGGATCAATTTTATCAAAAGTTTATTGTGTTTTAGCCATTTTCAGTCTGGTATTGGTTTAAATTGGGCGCTGCAGATTCTTAAAGCCAAAGCATCGATAATGGTATCGAAACTGAAAAAGCTTGATCGGTGCATCCTTAACTTTATCACTAAAATGTAATAAGACAAGAGCCGTTCATTCAATCCATGGCGCTGTAAGAGCTGTTATAGGTTTTATGACGGAGAGGAAAAATATTCAGCATTTTTCATGTTGCTGTTAGCCTTTAAACATGCTCTTGAGTGCCTTAAATTTGTCATCTCATGTTGTGAAACAAAAAACTGTTTTTTATTCATTCTGTGACAGGTGTTATGAGCCAGTATGGAATTCCACACACTGAGTACATCCAGCCAGCAGATGGCGCCAGCACTGTATATACAATCTAGTGAAGTTAGCGCTGAAAAGACATTATAGTGCAGATTTGATCGAGTTTAGACAGCAGAAATGCTGAGAAAGAGTCCGCTGATGATTTAAGGACTAAAACAGCATACGATTCTCTGATAAGTGACGTAGATGATCCGAAAATACGTCAGAAAATCTAGGAAGTTCAGCAGGACGTGTGTTTGACGCTCTGAGGGGGGAGGATTTGCTAATAAACATTAATCAAAACAGCATGAATGCAACTTCAGGTGTGTTTTTGATGACAGAACACTGTTAGAACATGGTTAATAGCTCAAAAAAGTCACTGTAGCAGAATATGTGTCCTTTAAACATGTTGGTGCTTTAGTTTAATGATATTCAAATGAGTTTTCTCTGTGGCTAACGTGGCTTTGATTGGCCGCTAAAGTACTTACACTGCATAATTTGTTTCCCGTCCCCTGTTCTTGCTTGTGCGATGTGCTTGTGCGATGTGCATGAAGTGTTTTTAAGCTCAGGATTTAAATAAACAAATCTAATCTAAATACTTCTTAATTCACACACTTTTCGACTTGTTATCTTATTTACAGTAAGATTGTACATTTTTCCAGTGTGACATTAATTCTAAAATGCACAAAATACTAACCACTCATAAGCACAGTCTGCTACTTGAAATATACTTCTAGTTTTTCCAAATGCTCTTCTACATTTTCGTCTTTACTTTAAAAGGGTTTATGCAGGTTTCAGCAAATCCAGTTTAATGCTTTTTAATGCTGCATTTCAAGATTTGTAATGCCATCAAAACAAGACATTTACACTTTTATCATGTCAAAAAAATACTGGCTTCTTAAAATTCCGTTGGGCAGCAGAATATTAAAAACAACTTTATAATATTCAAAAAGCTAATTTACATGAAATTTAAATAACGAAAATGTATGTTTTAAAGTGAGCTTTTACTTTTTAGATGATTTGATCAAAGCTATTCACATCTACATTCAATTAATCAAGTACAGCAGCTCTTGGAGACACGGACTGCGATAATTATTTGCTCTTATTCTTATTACGTTTATAGTTATTGTTCTGATGGATACATCTTTTGTCATCTTTTTTCATATTTAATGCCTGTGGGAAATGAATTTATTGTTTTTTAGAGCATTTTAAGTTATTTTGTTGTGTGAAAAATTAATATAATGACTTTTAATGGTTTTTAATGCCCTGCGGAAACCTTGACCAGTGTAATTTTAATTGTACAACGCACACAACACTAACCACTCTGTCATGTAGCACTCATGAGCTTAGTCTGCTACCTGAAATATATTGTAACATCTTTTTCTAATTGCATTTTTCAAATTAAAGCTCTTCTACATTTTCCTCTTTACTTTAAGGAAGGCGAGGCAGACACAGCAGGCGTAAAATATGCAGTTATAATCCAATCTCTTTACACGTATTTAAGGTCCCACAGTAACTCTATTTAAACCACCCTCTCTGGATGGAGTCTGTGATGAGACATTTAAGAGCCAAACAAAGCCTGAAGAAGAATAAAGTTGTGCAGTGAATTTGTACGACACATGTGGAGATAAAAAGAGGACGGTGCACCTCCTGTTCGCACTGACCTAGAATGAACTCCTGGATGTGATCAAAAGACTGGAAGGAGCTCACGTACACGTCGCAGAGCCATTCAATAATCTGGAGAGCAGAAATACATTAATACTTTAAATGAGAAGATTAATGATGTTCTCTCTGAGCCAGAGGAGGAGGCGCTGCTAAAAGTGCACAGCAGAATCAGAAAAATCTTGTGACTGTAGAAGTCACACTATTAAAACCACTTACTATGGTTAAAATATTATTAAACTAACCATAAAAGGGCAGAAATACACTTTATACTTTTGAGTGGGTGATTATTTTTCTTATTTGGACAGCTACAGATGAATGGGAAAAAAACTTAAATTTAAAGATATGAATTTGAAACTTCTCCTATAGTTTACTCACATAATGCAAGAAGAAAATGTATGACAAGTTTGTCAAGATGTCATGTTTTCATTTAGAATTAAAGCATTTTATGGGTAGAAACAGCCAAAATTGCACACATTTGAGATTTTTCAATCTGAAATTTGGACAGTACCAGGTTTAAATTTCTTGTTTCACTTTGAACACTTGTTAATAATTGGTCATTACATTTTGGATGTCTCTGTTAGTTTCTGATTAAACTAGATCTGACCGAAAATTGGCCTAAAATTCAAATTTCAACTCATTTTTTTAGATTTCACAGTTTTATAAATCATTCATTCATTCATTTTCTACCGCTTATTCCCGTTAGGGGTCGCGGGTGACTGGAGCCTATCCCAGTGACTTTGGGCCTTAGGCGGGGTACACCCTGGACAGTGGCCAACTCGTCGCAGGGCTAACACAGAGAGACAGACAAGGACAGACAACCATTCACTCTCACATTCATTCACTAAGGACAATTTAGAGTTGTCAATTAACCTGCACAGTCATGTCTTTGGACGGTGGGAGGAAGCCGGAGAACCCGGAGAGAACCCACGGTAACACGGGGAGGACATGCAGACTCCACCCAGAGAGATCGTGTGATGTTGGGGTGGTTCGGAATTTGAAACCACGATGTTGGGTGGTCTGGGATTCGAACCCACGATCTCCTTATTGAGAGGCAGAAGCTCTAGCCGCTCTGCCACCGTGCACCCAGTTTTATAAATCAGATTTAGTTAAATATTAAGAAATCCTGGTGTCTGTTCTGTCCAAAATTATAAAATTGTAACACGTTTTTGTAATTTTGCACTGCATTTAAAAAGCTTATTCACAAAGAATGTATTTTATTGACGTGCTTTTAAGACTTAATTTGGTCTACTTTGCAACCACCGACAGTCTTTTCAGCACTAAATTTAAGCAGATAATCCTATAATACAAATCTCAGTACAACTATAAGTACAATGACTACTATTACTGCTACTACTCTCTTTATAATGACCTTTATTCCTCTTATATTACCCCAACAACCTCTTTTTAAGCAGAAAGCCTTACCTACTTAGCCCTTAAGCTAAACATACTGTAGTGCAAAAGCCATTAGAACTGAAACAACAGCAAAGCCACAGAGTTCATTCTTGTTGGTGTGAAATTAAAATGTCTTGTTACTCCCTTTTTCCTCCTGAAACAACCAAATATTGAGCCAAGCCAGTGATGCAGTCGTTTACAACAGGCAGTTAAAGTCAGCCCTCTGGACATAATGAGGATACCATCAAACAAAAAGCAAATTTGCAAGAGCGCGAGTCGGGGAGGTTCATTTACACAGCGTTTTTAAGTTTCTGGTGAACAAAGCAAAACGTGGCAGCGGCCCCATTTCGAGCTAATACAAAGGACACGAAAAGTTGCTCTTGATGTTCAATTTTCCCAATTCTTTCTGCACTAATAGGACCGGTAACTCTCTTGACCCCTCGATGAAGAAAATACGAGCTATCAAAGCAGTGGCATGCCTAGAGTTTTTACACTTCAAAACGTCGGTTCATCTGTGCGGCTTTCAACTCGACACACACTGACATCCACAGCATCCGGAATGAAGGACAGAGCCGACCATCAACGAGGAAATAAATACAACAAGATTAGACGAATGGATGAAGTGCTCAAATACAACTTCAAATTAAAGACAAGTCAAGTGTAGGCGATTTGTTGATACTTTTTGTCCATTATCTCTCTAAAAATATACTCAGCTCAGTGTTACTCACCACAACTGTTACTACTGTAGTGGTGATTCGTCCAGGAAACAAACTAATGTAAATCAAACAAATCACAAGGACACTGAGGCATTGTCAAGGTTAGGCTTTATGCAGCAAATGCAGTAAAATAAATGTCCAAACAATAAAAAATGCATGAGCAAACATACAGGGGAACAAGTTCTGCAGCCTCTGTGTCACTGGTGAATGCCTGCAGAGCACTCCCATAAAAGTAATAGTTATAAATGACTAATTACTTTTTAAAAATCTAATTAGTCACATTACTTAGTTATCGCCTCAAGAAAGTGACTAAGTTACATTACTTAATACTGAATAAATTAATCAATATTTGGTTTTATGTTTTATTAATTACATTAAACCAGAGGAAAACAACGAATGACTTGTCTTTTTTGGCATTTTGTTAAAATTGTCTTTTTTTTGGCCAACAACAGAAATGGGTAATAACACTGCTGCCTTAAAGGTGTTTAAGTCACACCTATGTTCTTTTTCTTTTTTTCTCACTTTAAGCTCATTCAATATGCTCCTTGTTTAGATTGTATTCTTGCAGAGAAAGGTTGCATTCTCTTCCTACGCATTGTCTTTGGTGTTGAAAGTATTTTATTAGTAACTGTAGTGTTTTCAAAGTAATGCGTTACACCACTAAGTTACTTAAGATTGTAACTGAATTACAGTAACTAAGCGTTACTAACTTAATACTGATATACTCATGGATCAGTCAGGCTTTTAGGATACAGAAACGTGTCCACCAGACTGTTTCCCAGGTGTGGGAAACAGTCTGGTGGACACGTTTCTATAGATGGCGTTGTCTGCTCCAGGTGGAGGGCAGCACCAAAATCTGTTTAAATCAGATCCAGACACATCACAGTAACATAATGTGACACTTCTGAGAAAAGCAGCAGAATGCAGCTGGAGCTGTCAGGGTTTGATAAAAACATAAGTCTGTACATAAACAAACTATTGAGTAATTACATTTACTTCAGTGGGGTTTCACAATAACTTGTACTTTTGTAATTAAAAAAGCTATAAATAACAATGAACTTCAGGGTTGTTTTTAAATGAGTGCAACTTTTCTCACAAAATACATTTAACTTCCATTTGAACTTCTACTATTGTTTTCTGCCCAGAAGTGAATCTGTTTGAAACATCCCATTCTCCCAAACTGCTACTTTGAACTCAACATTGACATCTACAGCGCGCACAGTGAAGTACAGCAGCCACATTCATCAGATCCAGAGTGTAAAATCTTGGCCTGAAGGGAAAAGGCAGCGCCGCTTCAGCTGTCCTCCCTGATCCATGCAACAACACCACATCAATTTTGTGACGAACTTTGTTAAAGAACTTAATTTTACACAAAAGGAGGGTGCCACCGCGACGCAGTAAATTTCCTTAAAATGTCAGTGACTCCTCCCCCTCCCGCTCCCCTCGGCGTGTACCTTGAGCTCCAGCTTTGGGTCGTTTCCCATGTAAACCAGCAGGCAGTGGAGGGCGGCCAGGCGCTCAGGGTCAGGCTCACTGCCGGGACACCTTGGACGGGTGATGGGACAAAGAGGAAATTTACATTTATACAACATAAGCACATAAGACAGCTCTGCATATAGACAGATGGTGCGGGAGAAAGGCAGTTGTCAAGAACTCAGCTAAATGTGCAGGAAAAGTCTAAGTAAAATAAGGTTATGGTCAGGTTAAGGTTGAACTAAACTTTATCGCTCTCGTAGTTCAATTTTGTCTGCTCTTGAACTATACTTCAAAACTTCAATTGAACAACCTGTCAAGACCAAGATAAGAAAACCATAATAGAACCAAAATGGAGAAATTGTGAAAAAAAGTAGAGAAAAGTGCAAAAATAGCAGCATTTTAAAGCAGAACTAAGTCATTTAGCAACAGAGCTCCCCCTGCAGCTCTCCTGTGAACATACACTACTCGTTAAAAGATGTAAAAGCTTCTATGCTTTTTTCTTTTTTTTCTCTTTCTTTTATTGAAATATGGAACTACGATCATATACCAAAACATTTCACGTAAAACATAGCCTGGGTTTCAAAGGAAAGTTAGATATTTAATAAGGTAAAAATGTTACTTAGTTCTACATTAATAATGACAAAAATATATCAAAGTAGAGCTGTATTTGAGGAAATTCTCGGTTGACTAAAGACATTTCTTGAGCAACAATTAATCAACTAAAAGCAGGCGTGGAACTGGCAAAATGTTAACAACGCAAAAACAACCACGTATAAGAGAAACCCTTCATGAGTGAAAGGGCAGATTAGATCTCCAGTAAGGGCTGCACAATGAATTTATTCGAAATTGCAGTTTGAATAGATACAATTAACAAATAGTAAAAGCTGCAATTTTTGAAGTACCATAATCAAAGAAGAAAATTTCCTGTTTTATTCTGGATAAAACTGATAACCCCTTAGTTTAGATTTGTTTAAACATGTCAACAAAAAAGTGTAGATACAAAAAGTGACAAAAACTCTTCAAAAAGCGACAAAAACGCTCCGAAACACCTGATTATTAGTTTGTTGCCTTTTTGTCATTTCCCTTGATTACGTTTAGAATGAGAACTTTGAACAGAATCCCATTATTAAAACATAAATCCCAAATCTAATCGCAATTGCAAATCTGGTCAGAATAATTGCAATTAGATATTTTTCACTTCAAAAACCTCCAGCTAACCATACTTCTCCTTTCTGCTGTGGTCCACGCAAACCCTTATGATCCTGATAAAATAATCAACAGACTAATAAAAACTTTGGTTCGACTAAGACTCAACTGATTAACGGTTAAAAACTGCAGCCCTACATAAACATTTACTTGTTCAGGAGTCTCTGGCTGGGAGGATTAGACATTTGTGCATGATTTAGGATGATACTGTAAACAAATTAAAGTCCATAGACACAGGGAGAACATGCTGTGAGAAAAACTGAGAAAAAACTGAGAAAAAAAGATCTTTGGTTAGTGAAGTTTTAAATAACACTGTAATCTCCACTGCCTCCTTAACAACCTTATCAAACCGAAGGGTAATTAAGCACTTAAACTAAACGGTGTGCAGAGTCGAGAATTAGGAGCTCATTGACTTCTCGAATCGTGAATTTTGTCATCTGCAAGAAGCTGACGAAATAATAAACATACATTTTAAGTTGATCAACTTTTTACTTTTTCTGTTCTGAAGATATCAATGCCAGGACAACCTTAACAACGTATAACAACGCTATTACCATTTCTGTATCTATTTTTAGCAAACTGCAGAAAATAAACCTATATATAGTTTTTTGGTTTTTTTGCACATTTTAGTCGACAAAATGAAGCACAAAAAGCACACATTCATGACCTCCTTCTGCACCTCCCCCCAAAAAATGTAATATTACAGTTTTGCATACATTATTTGTGTCTCTTTTCTACATTTCATGAATGAACTTATTGAGGAAATGACAACGGTTTATTGATTTGGGATCTCAAAAATACATTTTGCTATTCAACAATTAATTTAGTTTTAATTAACATCTGTATCTCAAAAGTGTAACAGATAGAAACTTCAAATAACTTTTATTTGGTTTGAAAAAAAAATCTGAAACTTCTTTTTTTTGTCTTTGCAATTTTAAGGGATGGAGAAAATATATGAAAAATATAGATTTCTTTGCAATTTTCTGTGATTTGTTGAGCATTTTAGCTATTCGAAATGTTATTTTGTTAGTAATTATGGGATTTATAGTGTGAGGGTTGTATAAATGTACAACATAACATAATTGTTCGAAAAATGACACGGTGAACAAGTCATAAAAGGGTTAATGCACATTCATAACATTTGAACACATGATGTTACGCTCACTATTTAGTTTAGCACTACTTATATTTATCAAACTCATCATTGAAAAGTAATTCCACGTGTCTGTGAAGTCTTTAAACCATGGGACGTGTTTAGTGTCTAACAAAATGTGAATCAGAGAAATATTGTATCGACAAATCTTTTGTTGTTGCAAATTGCCCCAAAGACTCAGATTAATCATTGTGAGGTGGAGCAGTTTGATCAATACTTTGCCTAAGCTCAAAATTATGTGTTCAAAAAGTTATTACAGAAAACACTGCAGCGTACACCCACATAAATATATTCCTTCATAACTTCACTAAACTTAACAATACAAAAAGGGTGTGTTTCCATGCATTTTAGTGAGTAATTTAATAAGATGCAACATGTCAAACTAGCTTATCTATCACGAAAACAAACTGAAACTGTATGCTTTCTGGTGTTTGATTTGTTTAAACTTTGAGGATGTTTATGTCTATTCTATTTCTTATATATTTGACCGAGTAATAGATGCCAAGATGAAGAAGCAGTCTTTATTATTTGCTTTCCCTTTGATCATGAAGCTCAAGGATACGTTCAACAAGAAAGCCATTCATTTAAACACAATCTCTCGCTCCTCGTTCGTCATTTCAGCCACGTTAAAGCAGCATCTCTTATATTTAGTGCAGTACAAGGGTCTGACAAAAATGACAATCTGTGTTATTGTTTTTTAATATTCTCGTGAAGTTGTTATGTCAGTCCATCAGAAATCAGATGAAATGTATCTGTAATTGTAATAATTGAAGTTTAAGCAGTGCATTATCCATGTTTTGTGGCTTGGTTTTGTTTTTGTTTTTTTAATTCTTCTGAAAAATGGACAGAACCAGGTTTAAACTTCTTGGTTCATTTTGTACATATATTAGTTACAAAAAATGTACAGGGGATCTTTTTTAGTTCTAGATGTGACTAAAATTTGGCCTAAAAATTCAAATTTTACCTAATTTTTTACACTTAAAACTCGAATAAATTGGGCTTTGAATTAGAGATCAACAAATTCTTCAGTACGCTCCGTCAAAATCTTGTTTCGTACAAGATTGCAAAGTTTGGTGTGTGTAGGAGCTACTTTAAGTGGTGATTTTATGTCCCTACAGAAGGAAAATGCATTTTAAGAAAACTAGCTTTGAAGTTACAATGTCCCAGAAAAATCTATGGATGAAGTGGATTCAATAAAAAAATAAAAGATATTTAGGAGCAGAATGGACAAGTTTGTTGTATCCACATGAAATATATTATATGTTGAGACAGTAAACTGAACAAAAAAGAAGAAAAAAATAGAGCTTAGCCTGTAGTGTCCCGCCTTTAACGTGCATAAATAACTTACTTAAAAGCCTTGTCAGCTCTGAGTATCTGCAGCAGGCGAGCAGCACTGAGCTCTGCAGAGTGGAGCCTCCCACTGCTCAGCTCCAGCAGAGAAACACTGGCCTTTTCCTCCGAATGCAGCACCGCGATGTCGGCCGCCCGGCACTGCAGCCCCAAGTCCACCTCATGACCTTAAAGTTAACAAAGTATCGTCAGCAACTCTACCTCACTGTCCGCTGTCATTATGAAATATAGAGCTGTGCTTACACCTCCTCTTACCGGAGAGAAACAGAGAGTGGCAGAGCATTTCCTGCTGCCTGGTGTTTATGAGGTGTAGGAAACAGCCCTCCACAAACACCACAATGTAGTAACCTAAAAACAGATACTAGTGTCAGACATAGCATCTTTATCCATTTGTCCTTTTTCATGGGAAACGAAACAAGAAACAACCAATCACGCATACAATTAATAGCATAAAAAGCATCGGTTTACACTCTATGAGGGCTGGGACTGACGATCATTTGACTAATCGATTGTTCTCGCGATTAATATTAACAGATTAGTTGCTTATGACACAAAAGTCACCTGAAAATGAGATTTTTACTAAACTTGATTCAGATGAAGCTGAAGTGAAGGACATCTTGATTGAGTATATTAAGCATTTTCATTTTTATCAATTACTGTTCAGTCTGAGTCATAAAGCAGCTTTTCTCGCTCACAGAATGTTTTAACGATGAGGGACGTCGGACTGAGGGGGGTAAAGGGCACTAAGCAGGGAAAGGCCCTCGAAAGCATGTGATGTGTTTTTTTTTCTTTCTCAGCTGCATTTTTCTACGCTTTAATCTATTTTGTGTAAAGTCCTCGAGAGACTAAATACAATTATGCATGAGATCTGAGGGCCCCATCACCCCTTAAGAAATCATATAATGAGTTATTGTTAGGTGTATGTAGAAACCATAGGGTGTTAAATTACAGCAATGTGTATGAAAAAAAAAAAAAAAACAATAATAGCATTTGCTGGGATAAATAAATCATATACACAATTACATGTTAGGGGCCCACTATGAAGGTTTGTAGGAATTTGGTAACTTGCTGTAGCCCTAGACTCTGTTAATTCATGACATATTCCTAAAAGGTACATATTATGCTAAATAAATGAGATGTTATGACAGTGTTTCCTCGTCATTACTTTCCTTATAGTTGTATTTTGAGTTATCTATAAATGTGAGTAATCCTGTATTATCTTTTTTCTGTTTTCACCAGGTCCTCATTTTCTAATTTACAATTATTAAAAATAAATAATAATAGACTCTGGGTCATACATGCAATGTTTGGGGAATGTAAATGTAACTATGAAAAGGCGGGGCTTATCAAATCTGACTTTTTTACAGGAAGCCAATGGTCACGTTTCTGTTGCTACGTTTTAGATTTTTGTGTTTACAATGAACAAAATGTAAAAATACTAACTACATATATTTAAGTTTAGTACTAAAACAAGCAGACTGTGTCTCCTTTAAAATCACATAATTTAGCAACTTTACACGAAGCGAACACTTTCATGCACTTATCGGAAAAAGCAAGTTCAGTTGTCCACAGAAAAAAAAAAACACAATGCATTTAGCGAAGGTATTAATTGTCAAATGCAACCAAATCAAGAATTAAAATCACAATTACACAACCTCGAGAGCTATAAAATGTCTAATATTAGCCAATTATGGTGTAGAGCTATGAATTTTAAAAGTATTCTCAGCTACTTTCTCAGCCCTCTCCACCAGAAAAGACACATTCAATTATAAAAACCCAAAGAAAACCGTGCAGAAACAGTACTGAGTCATTCCTTGTGTGCATTAATAATTTGTACACGCTTTATATTCAGCACTATCGGCTATGTGTTTTTACTTTGAATACAAAATCAGATTACACGATGTCTCGTAGTGAGGTAGAGCCACACCGTGTGCTTTGCTGCATTCAAAACAATGAGAGCGCGCGTGTTACTATGTTTTTCTGTTTGTTCTGGACCTAAGGAGATGAAGAGAGGATGGAGCCGAGCGCTTCTCTCCGGCAGCTCCACACAGCCCAGGGACACTTGAAACGTCTTACTGCAGCCTGTGGAAGAGCAGCAAAACAAACAACACACACGTAAAACACATTTTCAAATACTAAAGATAATGGTATCTATTTATTAAAAGTAAACGCATTTGGTAACAGTTTATTTTAGGGTACACTTAAGATAAATATCTAACTAGCTGCATAATAAGCATAATTGTAAGTTGTTAATTAGTTGCTCAATTGTACTTTATTAAAGAGGGGGTATTATGAAAAATCTACTTTTTGGAGCTTTCTACCATGTTATGACGTTATTCCCTCATCAAAAACATGCCTTAAATGGTTTTACATGTAATTCAAGCATGTTTGAGTAATCTTGGCTCTCTCCTGCGCACTGTTCGATAACTATCCGGATCCAGTTTTTGAACCTTCTCCAGCGCTTCGCCCACAAGCACAGCTCCACCCACAAGCACGGCTCCGCCTACAAGCACGGCTCCGCCTACAAGCACAGCTCCGCCTACAAGCACAGCTCCACCCATCAGGTATTCTGTGGGCTTTTTATTTAAAATGTGTCCAGACTGAAAGCGCATTTGGATGGACAGAGGACATGCTTATTTTCACGCTTTCTTCGGAAAAGTGGCTAGAGTTTGTTTCAGTGAAGGACACCGTCGGAGAAAGTGTATTTTGTTTGTCACACCCTTTACCCGAGGACTATACCGTCTTCAACAAAAGCATGTTTGCGAATGGACTTTCTAAAACATGGACTCTAAAGAAGGATTTCCTCCAAACAATAAAGAGAAGTTTGGTGAATAAGATGCAGCCTGTTTTGGAAAACAGATTTGGCTGCGATTCCTGTCATCAGTGTTTAATTACCGCACCGCACGCAGTTAATTACGTTCTCTCATTGCGCTCTTTTGTGTTTATTACGTTATTATTATTTCCTTCATAACGTGTCATGATGCTGTGGAGGGGGAAGGGAACGAACAAACTAAAAAGGTGTTTCATTCTACTATTTATTTGTTGTAGAACTGTTTTTAACAATATTTCACATTTAGATTGACTTTGTTTGGGATTATTAGTGATGGGCAAATTGAAACAGGTTTTCCAACACAGTTTCGAAGCCCCGAAGCGCACGCGCTTCGAAACACTGCTCCGAAACACGATTCAAAGCGCTTGTCACGTGACCTAGATGGTTCATGAAGCTGTCACGTGACTCAGACGGTTCATGAACCGCTGTTGTTTCACAGGTGTTTCAATAGGGGGGGCTTTCGTTTCGAGCCTGGGTTCATTGACAGGGCTTCAAACGAACCACACAACAGCGATCTGTCTCAAACCCACGACTCCATAAAGTCTCAACCTGCTCCCACAACATTTGAAAAATGTGTTTGTGCGTCGGGCTCATGTTGAGGCTTCATGAAAAGTGAGATAAGTAATAATTTATGGATCGAATTTGTGAAACTTTCATACAGCGCCCTCCGTCTACAACACAAGATAGTAAAACTGTGAGACAACGTCACATTGGTGCAGCGGTTAGCGCGCTGCGCTGACAGACATGAAATGCTGAGTTCGGGACCCACCCAGAAGTGCACTGTGATTTTGGGGTTTTACTGCTTTTCAGAAGTAAGGTAGTAAAGGAACAAATAAAACAATACAGTAGACTGCATCCCTCCACAGGAAGAAATTGTGGGCCAATTTTTGAATAAAACTAAAATTATAAAACATTTCCTCGCTTTCATTTAATCTTTTGTTTTTTATATTCATATTATTGTAGAAACAAAAATGCATCAATAATACACAGACATAACATATGAAGTTATTTTATTGGCAACCATAGCACATTGGATGTGGTTTGAATCACTGTGGATGTTGTGGTATTAAAACAAACCACTAGATGTCACTCTGGAGAATGGGTTTCGAACTGTGTTTCGAAGCCTCGAACCGTTTGGTTCAAATGCTTTGTTGTTTCATGAGGCTTCACTTTCCCCATCACTAGGGATTATCCAGCGTTAGGGTTACTGTGTCAGTGGCATCAAGTAATTTCAATTTTATGGCTTACTGTCATGTTTTCTCTTTCAATATTTCACTCTTCAAATGTTGTTATTGTTAAAAGCCAACTGAATAAAATCAAAACTTTATAGCTCATGTTCAGATGGTGGCAGCAGTCAAAATGTGGTGTTTTTAATTTGCCAATTTGGGTTTGATTTGACTGAAAACTGCGACCATTATCATAATATAAAAGCTTTTATATGGTGAATTATTGTTGGAATTAGCACCAAACTAATACAGAAAAACTGTCTTCAGCCTCCAGTCTGATAATCCAATATATTCTTTTACCTTTGTGCACCAGAGCCAGAGTGTAGACCACTTCTTTGTTGTTTTTGTTCAAAGGGTGATTGTAGCAGATGCACATACTTCCTGCAAGAAGCAAAACAAGCAAAGTGTGTCACTAATTCAAAAACAACAAAGAAAAATCCTCACACGTATGTTCAGTAATTAAATAAATTTGCATACCATCTCCAGCTGATTACATGAAAGTATTGCCCACATTAAAACAAGGACTTTAGGAAATTGTGCTTGTTATTTTGGGCTGAAAACACCGCAATAACAAATCATAGTTTCTCAGTTAATTGATGTGTCCAAAGCACCAAGTAAAGGAAAAATATACAGTATTATCCCTCATAATAAACTAGGACTGACAGAAGTTAATCTGTTAATCACAACTAATGATTACGGTTAATCATTAATTTCATAATAACTGGACTAAACACAGATTTCAGCAAACGCCCTGTGCTGATAAAAGAGGTTTTATTATCCGGATAACACAATAAATACACCAAAAGACACAGAAAGTTTATAAAATGTTGTGTTTTTTTCTGTAAATGTCCTCAGGCGGATTTATCTGTGTCAAATTTAGTAAAAATTCACATTCACATGCCTTGCAGCTTAAACAACTAATTAAAAGAACAATAATCAATCATCAAAATAATCATTAGTTGTGGCCCTAAAATACACAATATTCTGCAAAACATTGCTCTTTATCAATCAAATAGGAAGATCAATCACCAAGAAAACAAACATTACACTTTATTTTATATTTAACCCGATGCCTTTGAAAGAGATAGAAGCCCTTGATTAAATGTGCACTATGTAACTTTTCTGTTTGAGGATTTGCCACCGGCTCGTCTCCATGGAGATGTTATGGTTTTGACAGGATCTATCTTGATGGAAAAAACAAACCAATGTTGCCATTGAGTTACAACATAAGCTAGAGTGAGAGTCACCATGGTAACCTATATTAACAGATGTCCAGCTCTAGTGCCATGTCGTGTTGGAAAATTCTACTAAAAAACAAATACAAAAAAATAAGGAGCTGGACTTTTTTTTTTGGTCATAATTTTGTAATAAATACTTTGATAATTTGACTTTTTTGTATTACTACTACTTTACTTTATCTAACACCCATTTTCTACCAAGCTAATGTGAAAAATTCTTGAAAAAAACTCTTCCTTTTTATTTTAGGTTCTTCTTTTAAAGTAATAGTAGTGAAATAAACAGAATAATGAACAATGGTTGTGTCCATATGGTGTAGTGACACATAACACGGTTTAATTCTGCATAAAATATTGAGCAGTGCAGTGTTTTTGGCTGAAAATTCAGATTAATAATAATAATTCCTGACAGACACAAATAGAGTTCCCTGCTTTATTAGGGCCACAAATATATCACAAGTGAATTTAATTGTCAATTTAACATAGAATTTTATTGTCATGTTTTAAAATTATTTTCTATTAGAATTTTGCTCTTTATCCACTCGCAAGATGGCTGCCACAATTGCCATGGCAACAGAAAGCATGTTCTCTCTAGCCCTTACTATTACTCCATGGGTGACACCACAAGACCAAATTACAGTAAAGTATAAATGGAATAAATGTAAGATCAATAAGTTTAAAATCATACAGTGTAAAGTTTCTGAAAAAGGAATAACAAAAAAAAAAAAAAAACAAGACGGCAGACCCCCCCACCAGAAAAGTTACACAGTGCCTCTTTAAAATACACCATCACCTACAGATTATTTCATGCGTAAAATAAAATCTGTTACGACTGAGACTTACGTTCTTGTTTTTAGGCGGAAGAAGATGACACACAACAGAAATGGCACAAGTGTTAGGCATGTACTGTAGCCGCACTGTTTACAATAACCCCGGGGCACATCATTTATGCATTATTTGTATGAGAAAGTGCGTTACCAATTCTGTCTGTGAACACTTCCATTTTAACAAGCTCCTGCTCCGGTTTCTCTGTGTGATAATGGTCGAAACCCAGATTCACAAACCTGTTGACAAAATACACACATAAACAAAACAAAACAAAACAGGGGAAAATAATGATGATGAATGCAGCTTGCGAAAATAAACCCAGCAGCGGCGCAGGGGAAATGTATAGGGATTAACTTGTGTTTGCCTAATCAAAGGTATTAATAATATACGGAGAAATGTAAGAAAGCTGAGACCACAGTTTCTCCGTTTGTGCTGTGTGCATTGGCTTACTTTACGGCCGGGAATGAATTAGCAGGCATCTGTAAAGGGAGCTCCAGCTATAGAAATAAAACAGAAAAAAATTAGACAGCGAGAAAGATCTATCTAGAAGTGTTAAAATGACTTGATTCCAGAAAATTAATCTTGTTTAAATTGATTCGAGATGTTTCTAAACATGGTGGAAAGTAGGGCTGCACGATGTTGGAAATTAGTGCGATATTATGATGACAATATTATTGACATTTTTCCCTCATTTGCATATAGTCTGTATTTCTTTTCCAGGTATAAAGGATAACAATTAAGTATTCAACTCAAATATAGTAGATTAAGTTCAAATCTACACACATTGGAGACCTTTGGAGTGTTAAAACCTGGAGTTGCTTTATCCATTACCCTACAAATCATAAAAATACATTACTCAGACATCGTAGAAAGGGGTTCAGAGGTTGTCATCCGGACGCCGTTTAAAGATCGAGACGTTTCGACTTTTATCCAAAAGTCATTGTCAATCAGAGAGCTGGTATGGGAACCTGGGCCTTATATGCTACTCTAAGTAGTGGGAGTCCAGCCCCCAGGGAGGAGTCACTGCACTCCTGTCTTTGTTATAAGATTGTTTGTTTGTCACCTGGGATTTAATTAATTGGTCTATCTTGTTGATTAATGGTTGGCCTCACCTAGTTTCACCTGTGTCTAAAGGTCTATTGTTATCTTGATAGCTGGCTGTTGCTCCCTCCTCACTACTGATTGCCTCATTAGCATTTGACTGGTCTATTGATCTGGACCAAGGTGTTAGAATGCTGTCATAAATTTTGGCTAAATTAAATCTTAAGCCCCCATTCCTGTTCAGGGAAGGATTTTCTTTTTTTTTTTTTTTTTTTTTTTTTTTTTTTTACAAAAATGGCCTCCTTTACTCCTCTTTCAAACCAGTTCTTCTCTCTGCTCAAAATCTTCACCTCACTGTCCTCAAACGAGTGATTTGTAGCTTTTAGGTGCAGATGGACTGCACTCTGCGGTCCTGTGGAGGCCGCTCTTCTGTGTTGGTACAGCCTTTTGTGCAATGGCTGTTTGGTTTCTCCTATGTAACGTTCTTTACAATTGTCCTCACTGCACTCTATCGAATAAACTACATTGCTCTGTTTCTCTGTCGGCCTCTTGTCTTTCGGGTGGACCAGTTTCTGTTTAAGTGTGTTGCCAGGTTTGTAATAAACAGGGATGTCGTGTTGTCTAAAAATCCTTTGAAACTTCTCAGACAGGCCCGAGACATAAGGGATAGAGACACCCCTCCTGCTGGGGTCTTTATCCTTTCTGTCCTGTTTCTTGGCTCAAACGTCTCGATCTTTAAACGGCGTCCGGATGACAACCTCTGAACCCCTTTCTACGATGGACCACACCTGGACGAATGAGGGTTTACATCGACGAATTACTCAGACATTTTATTCACCTTCATTTATGTCTATATGAAATAGTGAAGAAAATGAGGATTTTGAAGCAAGAGATTTAACAATAAAACACTTAACCATTCATTTGCTGCGTCTGTACTGAGCAAAGAGGCGCTTTTGGGGGTGAGCATTAAAGGGTGAGTCTGATTGGTTTAAAGTAAAAATGTAAAAAATGTAACCATTTGAAACATTGTGCATCTCCGGCGAAACGCATATTGTATTTGTTATTAACGTGATAACAATATTTTTCCGATTTATTGTGCAGCCCTAGTGGAAGTACAAAAGTAAACTACTACTTAAACTACTACTACTGTACTTAAAGTCTATATGACAGGTTCTCAAAATGTTCTTATTCTGACTTAGTTATGTGGGAGGGCACCTGTGGTAAATATTTAGCATAGTTTTACATCGGTGAAGTTGCAGTTTGAGAGAAGGTATTATCATCTGTCAAATATTATTATTATATTATTACTATTGTGTCATTTACATGGATCTAGGCTGTTGTTTTGAAATGGTTGCTAGGTAACAGTTGTAAAATTACCTCTATCTATGTCATATTTGTTGCCCATGACCAACCAGGAAGTACAATTATAAACATTAGGAAAACTGTCAAACTGGAGACAAACAGGCAAAATGTTTAGTAAAATCTAAAATATAATCATGTCCACTACGTTTTAGTGAAATGTGTCGTCTAACCCGTCATATTTTACTTACTAAGTGCTTTCAACAAAGGATACTTTTTAGTTTCCCTTTACTACACTTCAGAGCAGGTATCTATACTTCTACTCCACTACACTTCTGAACCGGACAGAAAAGTAAAAGTATTTTTCTTTTGGTTTTATGCCGTATTCCAGTTGTCTTCGGAGTTCGTACTTTCTGGGTTCCTACTTGTAAATTCACACTGGAGCACCCTCAATCTCGAAATTCCTACTTGAAAATTCAAGCAACATTTCAGAAACCCAAGTTTATCCGAGTTGGTCAGTCCAACATGGCTGTCTCCTGTGTTTGGATAAAGTTCTACATCCGACAGTTGAATTATTGATTGTACGGGTGTTATTTTCTCTCTATCCTGTGTTGCTGTTGAGCTTCTGCTGTTATATATGTTCTTATGCTAATGTTGCTAATATTTACACAGAGCTAATGACAACAAATCACATTAAAATATTGATTTATAACTTACAGATAAAATAACACTGTCTGGATTAATAAATTAACTTAATTGGATCCATATTTTGGTTGATTTGAGCTCCTTCTTGGGTTTTATTTTTTGATTTGAGTCGTTACTGTCCATACTCTGTAATGTATTGCTAATCGTTTTGTTCGACTTGAAGCTGGAACACAGAAACTTTGAGAAAACGTTCAGAGGTTTTTCAGAGGTCCGAGTCCTGACCTCCGAAGATGACTGGAATTAGACCTGCAGAAATGGCTGAGGGGTTTAGTTTTTACAGTTCCTAATCCCTAATCTTTAAGCAAACAAAATTAGCCTGAATAGATTACCAGGAAAATTGCTTCTGATGATCAATAATCAGGACAATTCTTAATCAATATCACAATTTGATGCTTTAATAGCTGTCAAAATGTGTTAATTACTTTTTAATACTTACTTCAAGTACATATTTATGGGTGTAGTGTAATACTTTTACTGAAGTAGATTTTTAATGTCATACTTTTACTTGAACAAGTTTTGTATGTTCTTTTACTTACAATGGTCTATTTCTTTAATCACTGGTTTCTGATAGCCTTTGTTTCAAGTGTTCTTATTGCTAATGAGCTAAATCATCAAATCAAATCAGTCAAAATACCATGAAACAAGTTAAATAATCTAGATTATACAGGCAATTAAATCCAACAACAAACTAACTCAATTCAGATTAATATTCTAAATTCCAGTCATTTTAACCCCTGTCATTTTTGCAGTGTGTAAAAGCACAATGCAAGGCTTCATTTTACAAAAGAAAACACTGTCAGGTAGTAAATAAAAACATTTGAGACGTACCGCAGTTTCAAAGTTGTGGTTTGAATAGAACTGCAGACATCGCAGCAGATAGTTGCCCTGTTACATATGGAAGATTTGTTGTTATTCATGATGGAAATAACTAAGATTTCACTCTCAATTGTAAAACCGAACAAAGAAAAAGCTTGATATCTGCTACCAATTTTGATTCTTCTTTACAATAGAAGGCAATAACATAAATACAAAATAATAGCTGTTCTTTAGTCGTTTCTTTAGTGTTTCCCTGCAGGTCTACTAGTTCAAATTTAGATCAAGGCCGTATGAAAAACTATTCAGGAAAAATGTAATTGTGTCCTATTTATGGCATTTTTTTAGTTCAACCTCGACACTTGTTCAAATTATTATCTGGTTTCAATACAACTTTTATCAATCATTATCTACGTATGATTTTTTTTGACAGCTCTACACTCAGCCATCTTTAAATATGATACTTTAGATCAGTGTTTTTCACTCATTTTTGGGTCACGGCACACTTTCTTTGGTTAAAAAGATTCCACAAAACACCACCCACTAAAACATTACCATTTCGGAAAAAAAGTGGGGCAAATATTTTCACTTGCTACTGTTTCTGGTTCTTTTCTGATTCTTTTGCTTTCTCACTGGTTCAGAAGTTGCTTGGGAGACTTTTTGGCAGCACTTTATAATTACTACATCTAAATTTGCCTTAAAGGATGAATAAAGACATTAATTACTACCATATAGATTATTAAGCATGATTCAGGCTTAGTAACTACTTAATTAAGGTTAGGGTTAATAAACTATGTGTTCACTATGAATTAAATCTTTGTTCATGCTTTATTAAAGGAAGGTTTAATTGTAGTTCTTATAAAGTGTAACTTTTTTTTCCCCAAGACACACCCGGCAGTACCTCAAAGCAACTGGTAGAAAATCTTTAGATCCTTTAGATCCATAAGAACACTAGTGTGCCTTGAGCTTTTGCCAGGTATGCATTAAAAACATGTTTATTGTGAATTAAAAGGTTCACAAATGCAGGTGTAATAGACTAATTTACCATTTTGGAGTGTCCTGAGCAACTTCTGCAACAAAACTGCAAAATCATCACTGTTGCCAAATTTAAATAACCAAACAGTGGCACAGACATTATTTAACATATATTTTTAACTAAATGGTCTGATTTGGTAATGTTTTAGTAGTAGGTGGTGTGCCATGGTGTCGTTTAAACCCAAAAAAGGTTGAAAAACACTGCTTTAGATGATCATTTTAGGTGGTCATAATGTTCTGACGGAGCCTTGTATGTAACTACGGCATGTGCATCACCTTGAGGGTCACATAGTACAGCCTTTGCGTGTGTCCATCCCACTGGACCCAACAGAAGTCCTCTACAATCCTCTCTGCGGCTCTGGTCAGTCTCTCTGGGCACACCATCACCTGGGTTGAGCAAACACATTCAAATTCAGCTTTGCAGACGCCCTGAATCTTTAATGCAAAGTCCTCACAAGGATAAAAGGTGCTTTGTAGTTTTAAAAGTTGAATGTGGGGGAATAAAAGCATTGTCTGGCCTGTGATGAATTACTTTGTAGTACCATTGTTTTACCCACAGTTTTGAGGATGAGCAAGTTTAAAGAAAGTTATGTCTTTACAGATGTCTCCAGTCTCTCATCATAAAGTAGTTATTCAGCACCAGGCCCCATGTGCAAATGAACTCTGGGAATATTAAAGAAGGGTATGTAGCCTGCGCTCTTAGTTTTACAAAACAAACTACAATCACAACTGAACCTGAGTTGCCAGTGCTCTGACCTGCAAAATGATGACGGAAACATAAGTGTTTGTCCTTAAGAGTATAAATACAGGCCATGGCTCGTGTTCAGAACCTCCAGAAGCCCAGGCTCACTGAGCTGCAGAGGCTGCACTAGCTCTGATTCATGATCGGTGCAGGAGCTGGACTTTATTTAGTGACCATTCAGATTAGAGAGAGGACGCAGAGATTTAAACATGCTGGATTTAAGCTTTGAAACTGGCAGCGCAAATGAGAAACTCTTTCTCTTGAGAGGCTCGTTCTGCTTTGGATAGTTGTCTCGAGTACAAAAACACCAAATGACAAGCTTGTAGAATGTTTTTGTAAATAAGAATAAATCAACATTACAATTGTAATCAGTACATGTTTGATTTGAACATGTTCATCTCATATTTAGGGACACAGATGTTTATGAAATTTGAAACAAATCGTACACACCCTACCTTTAACTAAAAAACCTTAGGGCAAAACTCATTTATTTTCAGATATCAATAGTCAAGAATCTCTTCCTCATTATGCTCCAATAAAATTAAAGGAACAAATGACTTGGTTGTGTGATTGGTGATCACAAGTGGCAGATTTGTATCTTGTGTTGATATCAAAAGGATAATGCAGAAAAAATATTTAAGGATGAGAAAACAAAAAGTTTAAAATTGAGAATACAATTACAACTAGAGTTATGCAATAAGGTATTAGTGGAAAGATTTAGATGAAAACCAAAATCAGCTCATTATACTCCTATGCATTTTTAGTAAAAAGTGAAAGGTATTATTTGCACAAAACTGAGTCAGATTGTGAATAGCAATGTGGATTTCTGCTGAGAGCTGGGATTAAGCTGTGGGTAGAGGTTCCATGTGATTCCGCCTCGGGGCAAAGATAAATGGAAAGATTTGGAAAAAAGAACATACTTCATAATTTCTTCAATCTAACATATAACTTCTGCAGTGTATCCTGGACTCACCACTCTGTAACCCTCCTGTCGGGTCAGAAAAACGTGGTACAGGTCCACATCTGAAAAAGAGAGAAGTTATTACACTCGGGCAATAACGTAGGAAACCAATGAAAGACAGCGTTTCGCTTAGACACGAGATGTTCCCTTTAGGTGAAAACAAAGCTTCTGAAAGTTCATACTTCACTGTGATTGCCTTAATTTACCAACTTTCACTCAGAGCATTATGAGAGAATAATTAACTGTTTTGCCATTCAAAAACAACAAAAAAACATATCTTCACAGGATGGCTTGGTAAAATAAATCATATTTTTTCCCCTGCATATTCTTCTATGAAAATCTATGAAAATTCTATCCATTTTCAATTTGATTTTATACAGTTTCTTTTTAAAACAAACAACTAGGGCTTTTAATAGTATGGGTTCATGAACAAAGGAAATACTACCTGTTTAAATTAACTTCCTCTTAAGCAGCAAACAAATACTTAATAATAAATCCATTCCAATCTATCTATCTATCTATCTATCTATCTATCTATCTATCTATCTATCTATCTATCTATAAAACAGAGTGCCCCGGACTTTTTTGAGCACAACATTTTTCCAACAACATTTTTTACACCAGCGTGGTCATGTTCACGATTTGCTAAAAAACAATATTTTTAGCTCCAACTCTGTTGCTCACCACATGCATTTACTGCCACATAACTGGCTGAAGATCTGTCAACTAAAAAAGCCCAAGAATATCAAGCATAATTCAAACCACATACACTAGATGAACTGTTCCTCATCTGGCTGGAGGAACTCTCTCTACACTAGATGAGCCACCTTCCTTCCTCTTGAGTGGTTCTGGCACTAAATTGACGTGTCAGTCCTGGTCCATCTACAGTCTGTCCGTCTGTGTGAGTAGGATCTCTCCTTCACTGTGGTTCTTCCCGAGGTTTCTACTTTTTCCCCCAGGGTTTTTTGTAGCTTTTCCTTGCCGAGAAGGAGGGTCAAGGACAGGGCATGCTCTGTCCATCCATTTGCTAAATTCCTTTGAACATTGTTTATTTAATCTGCTTTTTTATTATTAACCAATGACTGTTTCATTGTCGCCCATCGAGGCAACTGCTGTAGTGATTTTGGGCATTACAATCATAAATTAAATTGAACCAGATCCTGATTAAATTCTTTATCTTTTTAATGGAAAGTTAAGAACACATAGACTTACATCCTTCTTCCGTCAGCAGCAGCAGGTGGCTCTCCAGCACAGATCTTTTGTCAGCTTCTTGATGGAGGAACTATGCACAGCCATAAGGGAACATGAGTTGGCGGAGTAGCTAAGGCTGGCAGATGGAGGATGTGCAATGCTAATTCTCATTTTAACATGGTATATCTATCTACGTGCCAATTTATGCATCATTAAACGCGATGCAAGAGACCTTTACAGGATTTGTACTTTAGAGCTCGTCTACGAATAAACTGAAACAAATGCAAATAAAAGTGTCTGAATATAACTCTTTTAAGCCAAGGATGAGCAGGAACACATGGCAATTTGATGTTATTTCTAGTGTACGGAGCATATCAGCTGTGGTGGAAAGAGTACTGAACGTTTGTATTTTGTATTTGCATTTGCATTTACAACTGAAAGAACTGTTGCCAAATCTGGTTTCAGTATAATTTTAGAGGAGTCTTTTTTTTCTTCTTTTTTTTTTAAACAAAATTTAAATAGACTATTGAAGGCTGAATTAAGTTCATCAACAGCCATACACATGTTCTTTGAGCTCTGGTCGATCTGAGAAGGCGATGCATCAATGTTTTGTGAGTTTGTAGGTTTAGAAAGAAGCCTGGTCAAAGGAGAGACATCTGTACATTGAGACAATTGACACTTTTAAATTGAACTAATAATTAAAATTACAATGGGGTCTGACCACAGAATTTGAGTTGGCCATTTATTTTTTTAATGGATAGCTCATTATACTATTGAGTACTTCCTGTCTCTTCAGCAAGTAAACAGTGAGCTGCAGGTGGATGTCACTGAAAACATGACTTTACAAATGAGATGAACACTTCCCTGGTGACACTTCTGAGTTCATAAATGGAGGTGTTTGTGGGTCGATGCTAACGCTAATGCTGATTTTGAGACATAACTAAGAGAAATTATGGAAGTAATCTATAAATAAAAACAATCAGCTAGTCTTTACTTTGTATTTCAATTGGTTGTTTCTTTATATTTTATGTCTGAATTAAAGTTAGCATTAGCTGTGGGAAGCGGTTACTTAGCCAACTTCTGCTGTGCACAGAACCCATTACAATTACGAGTACACACTTAAAAATCTACTAAAAAATATGAATAGTACTCATACTGAATTACGTTTCCACCTCTGTAGGTCGGTAAATCAGCGTTACACAGTGGGCCTAAACAGAGTAATATATAAAGTGGTTCTTTCCTTTACCGGCCAAGCTACGAGAGGAATTACTCTGAAGCTCAATCTTTTGCCAATTTCAACCTTTTTTTTCTGTTGTTTCGATTTGTTTGGCAAAGACTCACAAATAACTTGACATTTCCCCCCTTTTTCATTCGCCTCAGCTAATATGCTTTCCATCGTTTGATGATTTGCCCGTTTCGACGTAAGCCTCTCCATTTATCCAGGCTTGGGACAGACACAGAGTCAATTTGTGATCCCTGCAGCTACAATAAAACCTGCCTTTCCCAATCGACCACTCTCTAAAACACAACAAGGGGAGACAACTAGCATAAATAGAGAGAAACAAAGGAAATCAATGCGATGACATCTTGAGGCTATTGCACTTTAAACTTGTAAAGTAAATTGCGAATGACACTCTAGAGCCGCGATTGTCCGGGACTGCACTGTCAGCTGATGGACGCAGTAAAAGAAGTCAATTTGACAAGCCATTTGAACAAACTCTACCTGCACTTTGACCCTGAAATCCACTGCCTTCAGGACTTTCGTGTTGTTGATGGGGTGGATTTCTATTAGCAGGGTCAAACATTTGTACACTGCAAAAGAAAAGGACAGTGAAACGCAGTGATATAAATAGCGCTGTATCGTTTTTAGACACGCAAGTAAGATTGTGACAGCACAGTACCTGGTTTGAGCGCCCCGACTTCTCTTGTGTTTTGTGCCAGACTCACGGCTGCATGGAAAAACATATACATTATGTATTCAGACAGGTGCCACCAATACCTGTGCAGTATAATAATGTAGAAGCCACTATAGAGGTTATGCGGGTGACATGACTGCGTTCTGAATTTCTGAAGCGGTGAGTGGCAAAAACGCATCAGTCAATAGTGAGTTTTGTCCTGTAAAACCTCCAAACGCAACTAAAATGCGAAAAGGCTGCTACCGTCTGATAATAAATACAAAAAGTCTACAACTCTGGTAAATATTTAGTTCATACCTGACATCAAAAAAAAAAAAAAAGAAAATCAAGTAAACAGTAGAAAACCAGATAAACAACAGGAACGCTGCAGCTGCGCTCACATCTATCACTGACACAGACTTTGAGATCACACACAGTTGAACGCATTTCTTTTCTGTGCTTAAATAAGATGTTTGAATCCGTGATGAGAGAATTAATTGTTGTGTAGCAGTTGAATTAGGGCTGCTTGAATATGGGAAAAATTATAATCACACTTATTTGGCTCATAATTGAAATAACGTGTATTTCAAACAATTACGTCCATATTGTCAAAAAAATAGTATAGACCGAATTCATTTTATTAGCAATATATTAGAAAAGTACCTTTTTTTGAGGCAAAATTAGTACATTTAAAACTTTGAACAGAAGGCAATTCATTGTATTATACATTTTAAAAAATTGAATCGAGTAATATTTGAAACCACAAACATACATATGATTAATTGCACAGTCCTAAGTTGAAGTGTTGTTTATCACCAAACTACCGTTAGCAAACAAGTCGTGGCAACAACGATAAACTACTTTCAGTTTACATTTTACAGTATAAAGTTGATTTGAGCAAAAGAAAAGTACCAAGAGACAAAGTCCATAGTCCAGAAAAAAGCAGACAAACACATTTTATCAGTTGTGCTGCCTATAATTCTGCCACTTAAGTCGAAATGTTTATTAAGGAACATGTTTTAATAAAAGAATCTCTTTGCATAACCTCTAGATTGTAAGCGCTGATTCATGTAATGATGTAGTTTTCTTGTTAAAAGCATCATGTAATTTGTTTTGTTTCATTCATTCACACTTTTCCCTTTCGTTTCTCTTGTTCCAGAAAGAATGGCCCAATCAATAAGCTCAGTGCAGCCTGGTGTAGAGAACAGAGTACAGCTACGCTTCCACAAATCCATCCTGTTTTGCAACAAAGTAAAACAAGTTCAAAGAAATATACAACTTTTCTGACATTTATGTTCAGAAATACAAAAACAAAAACATTTATTTTACCCCAATAATGTGAAAGGTGCTTTGTGTAACACTTAGTTACACTTAGACTGCAGTGTTCCTGTTGTTTATCTGGTTTTCTACAACTGTTTCTCTTTTTTCATATGTCAGGTACTAACTAAATATATAGATATAGATAAACATATTTGTTATCAGACTTTTGCAGCTCTTTCACCTATCACCACTCGCCATTGACTCATGTGTTTTTGCTCAAATTCAGAATGCGGTAACCTCTATGGCTCTATTTGTAAGTCAATGGCAGTAAAATCTGGCAGTAAAAATCCACTTCTTTTGTCTTTTTATCGGGCTCACCCAACAGTGTCTCCTTAACACTTAGCCTGCAGTGTTCCTATTGTTTATCTGGTTTTCTACAACCGTTTATCTCTTTTTATATGTCAGGTACAAACTAAATATTTAGCAAAGATGTAGATATAAATATTTGTTATCTGACTTTTGCAGCTCTTTCACATTTTAGTTGTGTTTTGAGCATTTAGAGGAGAAAATATCACCACTCGCCTTTGACTCTCATGCGTTTTTGCTCAAATTCAGAATGCGGTAACCTCTGTGGCTCTTTTTGTATGTCATTGGCAGTAAAAATCTGGTTCTAGTGTCTTTTAGCGGGCTCACCCAACAGTGTCTCCTCCTTATTCAGGGAACAGCTGCTCACGCACACCTGCTTGTCAAAGGTGTACAAGAGCTGTGGAGGAAAACAGAAACAACCACATGGGGGATGTACGTCTCGCTAAAACACTCCCACGTAAACACAGTGCAAAACATACTGAACGCTGCGGTTTAATAAAGCATACCTTGTTTTGTTTTGTTTTGGGATCATATTTCCCAATTCTGGTGGTTCCCGTGGCTCCCTAAAGGCACGCAGAAAATGTTTGGTATTCTTTTCAAAGATCAGGAATCATTGAACTGATCAAACAAGACAGACAATGAAAAAAAACTCTGCATCATTTTTGACAGAGTGTGGGCTGCAGCAGTGTGTGAAATGTTGTCATGCTTGACCTCTTCATTACCGGCTTTGACCTTTGCTGATTATCCATACTCGCTTCACTTCAAGTCAGCCATTAAACTTCTCAATTTTCAACCGTTAAATTAAACCAACTCAAATGAAAACTTAAATTTCAGAGAGCCATCCGTTTGCAGACAGTTTTTTCATTCCAACCACGTGGCTTCACAAGAAAGGCAGAAAAAACTGCCTTGTTTGTTTTAAACTTGTGTAATTTCCTCTGCAGCCAGTAGATGGTGTCCAAACTCAGTAAGTGCCGTGGGAAACAGTAGAGATTTATTTTTAATTTTTTTGTTCTAAAACATGAGATGCCAAAACATACTCAAGATCATGTTTAAAGGCTAATAACAACACAAATAATGCACAATATTTGTCCTTTAACTATTAAGATTTAGATGAATTATAGTTAGAGGTGGCCGATATTGACAGGAATGACGATCTCAATATGTTTTTTTGAGTAATCGAAAAACAATATTCAGATGATCGTATGTCAAACCAACAGATACGACGTGTTTTTGCCTGTCACAATAATACAGTGCATTTTGAATCGCGATATACTGCTACATCAAAATATGATGACGATGATATTAAAACTACTGCCACGTTAAACCTAAAATCGCAGAATCTCAGTAAACCCTTTACTCAATGCATAATATCTAAAACATGACCTGCAACAAATACAAAGCCCAATGAAACACTTAAGTTATTATCATTTGTCATGAATGTTACTTATTCAACTCCCTAAAGCGCAGATATCATTGTACTACAGAAAATCTCACTATTGCAAAGAAAATGAACAGACGATAAATACTGAGCTCCAAAAATATAGTTCCAGTTATTGAACGATGAGTTGACATTCTGTAGTAATTATTGTGTCAGGTTTAAATTTAACATGAACATGTCTTGAACTCATTAGATGAGGTTTAATTACCAGGCAAATGGGAAATGCCAGTAAAAAATAATCATGAAAGTGCAGAAATAATACCCTATAACCTAATTTGGATGTTTTTATTTTTAAATCAGCTGTTTTTGTTGTATAAACGATACACAAGATCATCAAATTTTGCAGAACTTCAAAACAACACTGCAAAAATGTATTTAGAACTCTAGATGAGTTTAAATGTCTTGATTTCGCGATATTAATCGTAATTTCATATGTTTAGACCAGTTAAGATTCAATAAACCTATTTCTTTGAGAGAGCTAGATTATTTTACGTGTTTCTGACTTCAATACATTTTACTTTTTACATTTACAAGTTTATTTTCTTATTTATTTATTTTAAACTACTCAAATCCAGATTTAAAAAATATATAAATTGAAGTAATTTTAAGATGGGTTAGGTATACATTTTTTGCTGTGAACACACGCTATTTTATCTCAAATTGGATACATTGCCCTCCTCTAATTATAGATATAAATGTAAATATAAAGTGTGTTACTGGTGCACAATTTGACATATTTACTAATTCTAGCGCTATCCAAACTTGCTCCGTATTAACTCAACTATTTCGCTTTTCCGTTTCATTTTAAGGATCATAAAATTACACCACTTGGACTCAAACCAAAAAAGGCCTGGTTTGTAGTGCACTAAAAAGCAGCACTATCTGTGGACTTAACCTTTAAAACCCACAACTAGATTTTATGCAGCTCTGTCATTAAAAATGTATGCCGTGCAGAAGATGCAGTTCAATGGGGTGCATTTCAAACTCCAGCACAGAGTCCAGGGATTTCTACAACACCAAATAGGCTTAAGCCTAGCAGAAAATCAGGAGAAATATATGTGTAAGAATGAGGTTATTGAGAACATCACTACTATGAAAAATGCATTATCACATGGTGTTAAGTGTGCAATAGGGTGCAACAGAATATTATTTTTAGTTTGTACCTTCCAGCAGTAAAGAATGCCCCCATCACACTCAATGTTAAGAATACGAGTGTCCACCTCTCCGGAGTATTCTGTGGAAGGAAAGAAACATATGAGCACACATATACACACATAATACTTATCGAGAAGTATGGCTGTACTCAAAATATCAATACGGCACTGTATCAAGACGGATTTGAGGCAATAAGTGAATCGAAATGAGATGTATTGTTATTAGGACTGCACGATTCGGGAAAAATATCACATTGACCAGTACTGTGATTGTGATAAGATTATGAGATTTATGTATTAATAGATAGTGTAGGAGCTATTTGTCTGTTTTGTTTATTTTGAAATGTGGTTAAAGACATTGTACCTGTGTTTTGAAACATGAAAAACAGAACTATTCATGTTAAAGCAGGGGTGTCCAAACTTTTTTACATCAAGGGCCACATATTGAAATATAGACCAAGCGGAGGGCCACAAGTCAATCGTGAAACGTTCAAAAAAGCAGCATTTATCTGATGTTTTAAGTACCATCACATCTATATTCAGTCTCAATGTTTTAATATCAGGTCTGTATTGCACCAAAACGTTTGTTTTTTAGGTTCGAATTTTCGAAAATCAGAAATTTGCTGTAAAAAGTACTACTCAGGACAATGTGGGACCAATTCACCTGGAAGCCTAAGGGCCAAGAAAAATAGTCACATGTATCACTCACTTTACTAACGCAATCCCAGAATCATAAATATTCAACACGATGATAAGCAATTTTCACATGTGTCTGAGCCCGGACTGTCACAGACTGTCCCGTGTAAGGCTAACAAACATTAGCATGCTAACGGCACACTTCCTGATTCTCTCGTAGAATAAAACACTCTATAAACAGATGCAGTTAAATCGCTGTGGTCTCATTTTCACCCTAAAGGATGCTTATCTGTGCTGGGGCGACACAATTTTTACTTAATAACCTGCAAAACAGCAGGAACATGGACTAGTTCTGTTTCTGTTTTTCCCGTTTCACAACATTAAAAATCAGGTACAGCCCCTTTAATTTGTTTAGTCATTTTTGTTTATGTTTATAATTGCAATTTAGTTTTTGCTCATTTGCATATTTAATTTATCATGTTTTTGCTAAGTTAATATTTTTCATATTTTACTATTTGTTTAGCCTAATATATTGTTTTCCATAGCACCTTTTTTCTTGATTTGGTTTAGTCCATGGGTACAAAGGTGCTAAGTGCAGGTGAGCCAGATGTGCACTCACCTGTGGTTTTTTAATGCAGAATAAAATGTATTATTTTGTTTATTTGCAATTATGGTACTTGCAGCCTTTGCGATTTGTTGATCGCATCCATCATTTGTGATAAAGATTAACTGTGCCGCCCTAATCATTACACTTTTAAACAGCATTAATTCATTACAAATTGTCTCGTCATACACTTAACCACCTGCTGAACACTGAAGTCAGGGTTGAGCTATTCATAAATCAGTAAACTAAGGGCATTGTAGACATAAAATACCTTGGGATATTCAGCGCAATAAACAGGAGAAAGAGTAACGCATGCCACAAAATCTTGCTTGAGATGCAGATGCAGGAGCAGATGCACAAAAATCCAAGCACAACAGCATATTCAGCACAATAAAAACTTACTTTTAGTGAACTTTTAAGGTCTTTGCACCTCTGTGCTACTCCCACAGTGCAAGACGTCTTTTCTTACAAGAGCTGTAAACGGTGGAACTCATTACCCACTGAAATCAAGTGTATTTCTGTTGTAAAAATGTCCCCTCTAGACTTAAGGACTGGCTGAAAGAAAATCAAAACTGTACCCGCCTGTAAGTTGTATGAACGTGTATGAAAGTGTATGAAAGTTTATAAAAGTGTAAGAGTGAGGGTGAATGAATGAGTTTAAACTTTGCACTGATGTATTTATACAATAGAAATGTGTTTTAAAGGGTCTGTACTTGATTTTGAACCATGAGACAGGGACATGTTTTTGTTTGAACCATTAGCCCCGCCCACATAGTCCTTTCCACTCCATATTGCACCTCGACTCAGAAATAACTGTCTGGAATAGTCTTATGCAGTTGTTTCCATATGGTTCCTCTAACTTGAAACTGCACCATGGCAGAGAATCACATGTCTGGGACAGTTAGTGATTGGTTGAAATGAGGTGACCCTGGCAAACACTTCTGCACTAGTGCTTTCTAAACAAAATGCATTTATAATATGCACAGATTATACATTACAAACCAGACGTCTTTCCATGAAGTTGCTTCTACCAAACAACATGTAATATAAAGAGAATGTATCTTAACTACAGTGAACAAAAATCAGGTACAGGCCCTTTAATGTCTTTTGTTATTAAGTAAAAGCCCAACCAGGGACGGAAGTTGAAAATTAACACTTGCTATAATCTCTGTATGCATCACATCAGCTACAAGATTTGTTTTGTAACTATGTATGACTGAATTGTTCTCGGCAAATAAATAAATAATTAATGTATGTATATGTATTGTACTTGGTAATACCCAACTCTGTGAGAAGTGACTATTAATTGTGTGTCTCAAATGACAGAGGAAAGGGTGCGTTCACACTAATCCTACGTTTGTCCTGGTTTCAGCGCAGTTTAGCCCTGATTTAAAATTGGTTTAGTCCCATTTTAATCTTGGTTTAGGTCTGGTCTAGTCCAGGTTTGACTTTGAATTTAGTTTCAGTTTTTGCTCCATTTTTGATAATTAGCCAACACTGTACTCAGGTAAAAAGACAACAATTTCTTCAAAATTTTGAGTTTGTATAACCATCATAGACACTTACCACTCTATCTTATTTTTATTTTTTACTCTACCTGTACAATGTGTAAGATTTAAGTTTATCTTTAAAGTTATTTACCTTGTGCAGGGCTCTCAAGTCTCACGCATTGACCGTGAGACACACGCATTTGGGTATGTTCACACGCTCACACGCCACACTTCATATTTCTCACGCTCAAAACTAAAGACGCCATAAAATAAAATAAGGCCATGCTCCGTGTTGAAATATGTGAAATCAGGCCTCTCAAGTTTTGATCAGAGATTAGAGTGAGATTTTGACCGGAGGCGGGGTAAAGTGAGTTGAAAAGTATCTTGGAGCATAGAACAGACTCTTCGTTTTTTCTGCATGATCTAACTTACCCGAACAATAGGGTAATAAATCAAAAAGAACACTGAAAGACAAAACAAATGTAATGAATTAATTCAAACGTTTATTTGTGTTAAGATAAGGCAGAGCACCAATTAGTGCCTCAAAACACATAAAAATCGCATCTTTTAAAACTTAGGTAAAAGCAAACTTTAAGTCTATGACAGGTTCTCATGTTTTTCTAATTCTGACTTAGTTTGGTGGGAGGGCATCTGTGGTCAATATTTATCATTTTACATCCGTGAAGCTGCATTTTGTGAAGAAGTAAAAAAGTAAACCTAAAAGCTCTAAGTGCTGAGTTCTAAAATGGAATCCCTCTGTGATGTCATCAAAAAGCGACGTACCATTGAAAATACTGAGACAATTAACACTCAACGGACACATTTTTCTGACAGTTTAAACTGACCTTTAAAATAAAGGTGTTATCAGGTATTATTTGTCAAATCATAACAAATGTGTGATGTATATGGATGTTGGCCTTGTTTACAGTCTGGTTGCTATGGTAACAGTTATGGAATTACCTCTAACTATCATATTTGTGCTCGTGTTCAACCAGGAAGTAACATTATAAACTTTACACAAACTGTCAAACTGGGGACAAATAGGCAAAATCTTTAGTCAAATCAGACACTACAGGCAAAACCAATCTAGTTTACTCAAAAACTAAATAAGAAATCCAAAATCCCCTCTGTACATTTTTTGTAACTAATATGTGTAAAAAATGATCCAAGAAATGTAAACCTTGTCCCAAAAATGTGCAATTTTAGCCATTTTTACACATAAAATATCTTATTTCTACACAAAAACATTACAATGAAAAACTTGTAATACATTTTTCCTTACATTTATGTGGACTACTACAGTTTACAATTGATATCTTTAAATGTAAGTTTTTTTCCAATTCACCTGTAGTGTCCCACCATAAATATAATAATGTTCACTACATTTTAGTGAAATATGTAGTCTAACCTGTCATATATATTTTAATCATTTAACATGACTAATTTACTAATAACTACTAAATAGGTTTAAATTGAACTTAAAACATGTAAATGTACCTGGTGCTTATTTGTAGGGCTGCAACTAACGATTATTTTGGTAATCGATTAGTCTAGCGATTACTCCTTCGATTAATAGATTAGTTGTTTAAAATGCAAAAGAGCCTTGAATAGGAGAATTGTATTAAATTTTACCCAGACAAAGCTAAAGTGAAGGGGTTTGACAACGTCCTGGTGGAGATAGATGATAGATAGATGAACAAGAATTTTAATCAAAAACACACAATTGACATGTTTCCTGTGTGTTTTTTTGTCATTCCTGCTCTGTCTGTGTGATAAAACCTCTTCTTTCAGCAGAGAATGTTTTGGAGTCTGTGTTTAGACCAATTAACGATAACGATTATTTAATTAGTTGACAACCATTTCTATAATTGATTAGTTGCGATTAATCGATTAACTTGTTGCAGCCCTAGTTATTTGTTTTAAACATGTTTATGTGCGCTGTTGTAGCTGTTGGTTGCAGATTTGGCCTCTTTAATGATAGCTTTAGGGGGCTCCCACTTGAACTCCTCTGAGTTGGACCGGGTCAGCAACCACTTCCCGAGAAACGACCCTGGGCACTTGCCACGGCGCTTTCAGGGTCGCTACCCGAGAAAAAGTGGCAAATAATTCTGATTTACAGGGTGAAAGTAAATAATGGCTGACTCTAGGATTTGGGATTTTCGGCTTCAAAACGAATCAAATGACAAGGAAGCAGGCAACACGGACCATTAGCTTGGCAGCATTCATGTTTTCATGAGAGCCCTGATATATATATATAGATATATATATATATATATATATATAGAAGGATCCTCCTCCAATAAGTTTTGATAGTTGTTTTTTTTTTTGCAGAAACTTTTATAATGTAATATATTATCCTCCACAAGGAAGACACCCTCTAAGCTTGAAAGAGGTGAAAGAGTATTGCGTTGTGTCTTTGTGGACCTATGCATATTTATCTTCCTTGGGAGAAATTTCTAAAATATTAACATTGTTGTTGCCAAACTTGCCACTACTTTGGTATGTTTTATTGGGAGTAGGAAGTTTATATAGCTAATATGAGCATTCACGCAGAATTTTAATGTGTCATGATGTACCTTACTGTCTAATATATAAACGTGAAGATATTTGGACAGGCCAGAAGTTTCCCTCCCCCTGTGCCCCTTGTCAGTCTGCTCTTTGGTCTATGCGGCTTATTTAAAAAAAAAAAACATGTTTCGGTGACATTCCACGGTTGCCAATAGATGCAGATATACAGCCTGATGTCTTATTTTTTTTTAAAAAGCAAGTTTTGGTGACGTTCCACGGTTGCCAATAGATGCAGATAAATAGCCCAACGTGGTGAATTTCTGTCCATTTCACTCTTGTTTTCGAGAGAGAACCCACGTGACTCAGAGCTCCACAAGCGAAGCTAACGGCTAATATAGCACTTATCCTAGCGGCAAAGCAGCATTCACACCAACACCTTGTTTTTGCTCCTTGCAGCACTTGAACCTCAGGCTTCAAGTTTAACTACATCATGGTATTGTACTTTTCTGTTTTTCAAAAGCATTTACAATGATTAGGTGGCACAACGAAAACATTGCAGTGCTTGTTTCAACGTTTACCTCCGCTCGGTGACAGCGAATTAGCTCAACTTAAAAGTAATTTCTAAACTAAAGCCAACTCCGTGAAAATATACATTTACACTTCTATCGTGTTTTTATATAAGAGCCATAGACTTTTAAATATTAAAAGGAGTAAACTTTGAATGTGGTTTGATAACATTTAGCAATATGTTTTATGTCTAAATCGGTGTTTTACATGGCCATATTTGTGAAAGGTTTTATTTGGAGTGGGAAGTTTATATAGCTAATATGAGCATTCATGCAGAATTTTAATGTGTTTATGTTCACATGATGTACCTTACTGTCTAATATATAAACGCTAAGATGTTTGGACAGCAGAAGTTTCCCGCCCCTTGTCAGTCTGCTCTTTGGTCTATGCGGCCTATTTAAAAAAAAACAAGTTTTGGTGACGTTCCACGGTTGCCAATAGATGCAGATATACAGCCTGGCGTCTTATTTTTTAAAAAAAAAACAAGTTTTGGTGACGTTCCACGGTTGCCAATAGATGCAGATATACAGCCTGGCGTCTTATTTAAAAAAAAAAAACAAGTTTTGGTGACGTTCCACGGTTGCCAATAGATGCAGATATACAGCCTGGCGTCTTATTTTTAAAAAAAAAACAAGTTTTGGTGACTTTCCACGGTTGCCAATAGATGCAGATATACAGCCTGATGTCTTATTTTTTTTAAAAAACAAGTTTTGGTGACGTTTCACGGTTGCCAATAGATGCAGATAAATAGCCCAACGTGGTGAATTTCTGTCCATTTCACTCTTGTTTTCGAGAGAGAACCCACGTGACTCAGAGCTCCACAAGCGAAGCTAACAGCTAATATAGCACTTATCCTAGCGGCAAAGCAGCATTCACACCAACACCTTGTTTTGCTCCTTGCAGCACATGAACCTCAGGCTTCAAGTTTAACTACAGCAGGGGTTCCCAAACGTTTCTGCCTGGGACCCCCAAATTAGCCACGCAATTGACTCAGGACCCCCAAAGCGAAATTAAATGGAATTTTAAGTGTCAAAGCCTGTTAATTCAGGTTTAATATTGGTTGTTTGAATAGTTTATTGTCTTATTAGACCCTATTTCACTAAAAGATACTGTTTAAAATAAAAAAAATAGAACAAATACAATGTCATATTCATTAAAATGAGATCTTGAAATCATCTCGCGACCCCCAGCTCATCCTCTCGCGACCCCCCGAGGGGTCCCGACCCCCACTTTGGGAACCACTGAACTACAGCATGGTACTATACTTTTTTGTTTTTCTAAAGCATTTACAATGATTAGGAGGCACAACGAAAACATTGCAGTGCTTGTTTCAACGTTTACCTCCGCTCGGTCACAGCAAATTAGATTAACTTAAAAGTAATTTCTAAACTAAAGCTAACTCTGTGAAAATATACATTTACACTTCTATCGTGTTTATGTATAAGAGCCATAGACTTATTAAATATTAAAAGGAGCAAACTTTGAATGCGGTTTGTTAACATTTAGCAAAATGTTTTGTGTCTAAATCTGTGTTTGACATGGCCATATTTGTGAAATGTTTTTCTTGACATTATACCAATTATATTTGTACAAAAGTTCTTTATTCTCAGCTTACGTGCATGTTTTTAATAATTTAATGGGGTCTGTCTTGTAAATGAATCATTAGAGTATTTTAATGTTACTGAACTTAAAGGTCACATTTTACTGAAGGCTGTTTTCCCTAACTTTATTTTGCTCTTTCCAAATGACTGTGGGCTAAATATGTTCGAGACTAAAAGTGTGTATCCATTGCAAGATTCTCCCAACATAAGTATGTAAAGTTAGATTAGACATTTCAATAAACATGTTGTAATGCAATGCTACATATGGTGTTGGCGCGACATGATTTTAAAATCCTGAAAGATGGCAACACATCAGTCACAAAAGTCACTTTCATTGAGAGTAGAGAAGGCCCAGGGATCATTTTGTCCGCCTCTTTTGTTTCTAGTTCCTGACTTCCAACATTTGAAAACTAATCGTGATAGCTTATGTCTTTCCAAAAAAAGAAGGAATTTATTTTTTCCAATTGACATCTATCCACTTTCCAGCTACAGACTACTGTAGTCACATTTTGGAAGGAGACTTTAAGTAGATACTATTTCTGAGCCCACATTTGATTTCATTCATTTTGTGTCCAACAGGGCGGCAGGAAGAGGAAGAGGTCTCCGGCGCCTGCTCCGAGGACCATCCGAACCCGGCGCGATGGTCCTTCAACGAGGGGCAGCTCTTTACCTTCCTCTTCCACTCCGGTAAATCTGTTCACACTTGCTCTTTAGTCTTTTGACAATGTTGTTGTAAAAATGGTTGTGTTGATCTGTGTGTTCCTGATATTGCAGCTCCAGAGAGAGCCCAGCCCAGTGCCCCGCACCACTGGGACACCCGCGGCTCCTCAGCAGGTAAACCTGACACACTAAACTAAAACCTGTCTCCTGTTGCTTGTATTGTAGGTTTGAAGTTTGTACCGTGGCTGTCAAGCGACTCCCAATTAATTTTAATTTCAAGTACTTGCATTTTAACAACTTATTTAGATTTTTTCTCTGTTTTGCTTATCGCTTACTTCAATTATGCCTTTATTGTAGACACTAATACCAACTAGAAAAAAATATCTTACATCTCATCTAACTGTAATAATGTAGAACAGTGAGATGTTATATTCATTATCAGCATTCATTACTCTGCTCTGCCTCTCACCAGGCGTTCACAAGAAGGCTTTTTCTGTAGTGGAAATGTACAGAGCCACCGGAAGCATAACTTAGAAGTTATAGCGACATGGTAAACAGCAGAGCTTGTACAAGTTTGATATTTGATATAGCTGATATTTTGAAAGAGATGAGCTTTGATTGTGATTTTAACATCGAGACACGTCTCACCAAAATTAACATAAGCTGGAGCATGTGGACAACCAAAAGTAAACATGCCATTAATCTGCGTCAAAAAAACATTTTCATCATTAAAATGCGATAAAACAAAAATAGCGCCATAACGTTGACAGCCCTAATCAGTACCCTTTGTATTTATTCTAAACCAAACTTGAACTTTTGAAGGCTGCCAGGCGCAGAAGCCCTCTGCTTTGGCAGTCCGGCCCTTCTGCTCATGTGCAAGTGAGTTTGACCTGTCCTAAATGTTCAGTGACACTATTTTAATGTATGAAATTGCAAACCACACATGCTCTTTTTCTTTTAACTTTGATTTTAACAACATTAAACTCACATATAATAACAGATAGTAACAATACAGTACAGATCAACAGGAGAACAGTCTGGAGATGAAAGACTTTAACAAGATGTTTTTTAATTGTTTATCCCACATTTTTACTGGTGTCACTTATGAAAGTCTGCCACTTTTCACACATGCTCTTTTTCATGATTCCCAGCCTGCTGAGAGCCGCAGCCCTGGGCCGTCTTCCTCTGGCTCCTCCGTGCCCCCTGGCCCTGGTGCTCAGGTCAGTCTTATGTTTATCTGTCAGTCTGTGCAAAGCTACTGCTTTGTCATTGTTCTTAACTTGAAGGTAACATTTGTGTTTTGTCTGTTTTTATCAGCCCTCCAGGAGCCAGGACCCTCGGTCCCCCACCTCGGGCTCTCTGGGCCATCGGGACCTGGTGAGTGTCCTCATTTACCTATGACGGTGTAGTGTGCTTTAGGTTTAACATGTCTGTTTGTTATTGTATCAGCCTGAAGGCGTGCAACTGACCTCCTCGCTCCCTCTCTGGCTCCATGTGTGGGACGAGCTCCTGTTCTGGGAGGTAAACATGACCCTACACTAGAACACTGTAATGTGTGTCACATGTTACGACTGGATTATGGTACTAACAACTGTCACCTGCCTTTTGTAATTGCTGACTGAAGTGAAAATTGTGGAAGAGTGTAAATTTCTTGGTCTGACCCTGTCAAATGATTTTAAGTTGAAACAAAAACACAAGTAAAGAAGACTCATCAGTGTTTCTTTCTGCGGAACATTTAATAATTGAAAAAAACTCCAAGATCTTGTTTAATCTTTATCGCTGCAGCATTTAAAGTTTTTTGTGTTTGCTCAATCACTGTGTGGTTCAGTAACATTACAGCCAAAGAGAAGAAAGCTTTAAATAATGTTGTCCGTCAGCTAAAAAACAACAACAATGCATATTGCGGCCTACATGTTCTTGTGGCTTTTTACAAATGTAGACTTTTAAACCGATATCTTCAAATCATAAACAATCACTCCGGTCACGCTGGCAGTCGTGTTCGAGCTTTCTCCAAGATATCGCTCTAATAATTGTAGAACACCTTGTCATGCTACAAGCTCTTCCTGCAAGCTTGAACAATGCACTTTTAACTTTGATCAGGTTTTTGTGTCTTTTCAAATCTTTTCAGCTTGCATATTTCTCAGTTAAAATGTTTTTTTTCTTTTTTTTTTGTAAAACAAACAAAATACTATAGTGACTCTGATCTCTTTCAGCTTATTGGGCCTATGCTGCCCAACATGCACCACATGGACCAGGAGATTTGGGTGTACATCGCTGGCTCTGGCTTCACGCTGGTGACCTCGCCTTGGGTGTCCGCCTCCACCATCCGTAAGGTTGAGGAGAAAATCCTTGAGATTGAAGAGACTACCATGGCTACCAGCCACTCACCCTCCAGCAGCGAACTGTAAGTCCCTAAGCTATGGGTCTAACGGTATTAAATGTTGTAATGTTGTTTTATAGGGACAGGTGCAGTTGAGTATTGTGGTCCCCCCCCCATCAACATCTCCATCTCCTCTTCCATCAACATCTTTTGGGGCCACCAGCCATCTCCATCCTCCTCCTCCTTCCCCTCTTCCCAGCAGTGTCCCTGCTCACCATAATCAGTGACAGTGGCCAGCAGCCATCCTCCTGCACCTCCTTCACCTCATCATCACCAGCAACAGGGGCCAGTATCATCCTCCTCACCTGCCTTAGCCAATTCCCCAGCCTATCATCAACATCGTCAGGGGCCAGCAGACATCACCATCCATCCTCCTCCTGCACCTCCTCCTCCGCACCGTCGGTGTGACAGCCTACCATCACCAGCAACAGGGGCCAGTGTCTGTCTTATCCTGTTGCTGGTGATGGTAGGCAGGGGCACTGACTGTGCGGAGGAGGAGGTGGAGGAGGTGCAGGAGAAGGATGGATTGCGATGTCTACTGGCCCCTGACGATGTTGATAATAGGCTGGGGAAATGGCTGTGCAGAGGAGGATGAGACAGATACCGGCCCCTGTTGCTGGTAGGCTGGAGCACTGACGGTGCGGAGGAGGAAGTGGAGGAGGTGCAGGAGGAGGATGGATGACGATGTCTGCTGGCCCCTGATGATGATGTTGATGATAGGATGGGGAATTGGCTGTGCAGAGGAGGTGGATGAGACAGATACTGGCCCCTGTTGCTGGTGATGGTAGGCTGGGGCATTGAAGGTGCGGAGGAGGAGGTGGAGGAGATGCAGGAGGAGGATGGATGGCGATGTCTGCTGGCCCCTGACGATGTTGATGATAGGCTGGGGAATTGGTTGTGCAGAGGAGGAAGATGAGACAGATACTGGCCCCTGTTGCTGGTGATGGTAAGCTGGGGCATTGACGGTGCGGAAGAGGAGGTGGAGGAGGTGCAGGAGGTAGATAGATGGCGATGTCTGCTGGCCCCTGACGATGCTGATGATAGGCTGGGGAATTGGCTGTGCAGAGGAGGATGAGACAGATACTTGCCCCTGTTGCTGGTGATGGTAGGCTGGAGCCCTGACGGTGCGGAGGAGGAGGTAGAGGAGGTGCAGGAGGAGGATGGATGGCGATGTCTGCTGGCCCTTGACGATGCTGATGATAGGCTGGGGAATTGGTTGTGCAGAGGAGGAGGATGAGACAGATACTGGCCCCTGTTGCTGGTGATGTTAGGCTGGGGCATTGACGGTGCGGAGGAGGAGGTGGAGGAGGTGCAGGAGGAGGATGGATGGCGATGTCTGCTGGCCCTTGACGATGCTGATGATAGGCTGGGGAATTGGCAGTGCAGAGGAGGAGGATGAGACAGATACTGTCCACTGTTGCTGGGGCCAGCAGACATCGCCATCCATCCTCCTCCTGCATCTCCTCCACCTCCTCCTCCACACCGTCAATGCCCCTGCCTACCATCAACATCGTCAGGGACCAGCAGACATCGCCATCCATCTTCCTCCTGCACCTCCTCCTCCGCACCGTCAGTGCTCCAGCCTACCATCACCAGCAACAGGGGCCAGTATCTGTCTCATCCTCATCCTCTGCACAGCCAATTCCCCAGCCTATCATCAAAATTGTCAGGGGCTAGCAGACATCGCCATCCATCCTCCTCCTTCACCTCCTCCACCTCCTCCTCCGCACAGTCAGTGCCCCAGCCTACCATCACCAGCAACAGGGGCCAGTATCTGTCTCATCCTCCTCCTCTGTAAAGCCAATTCCCCAGCCTATCATCAACATCGTCAGGGGCCAGCAGACATCGCCATCCATCCTCCTCCTGCACCTCCTCCACCACACCGTCAGTGCCCCAGCCTATCATCAGCATCGTCAGGGGCCAGCAGACATCTCCATCCATCCTCCTCCTGCACCTCCTCCTCCGCACCGTCAGTGCCCCAGCCTACCATCACCAGCAACAGGGGCCAGTATCTGTCTCATCCTCCTCCTGTGCACAGACAATTCCCCAGCCTATTATCAACATCGTCAACGGCCAGCAGACATCGCTATCCATCCTCCTCCTGCATCTCCTCCACCTCCTCCTCCGCACCGTCAATGCCCCAGCCTACCATCACCAGCAACAGGGGCCAGTATCTGTCTCATCCTCCTCCTCTGCACAGCCAATTCCCCAGCCTATCATCAACCTCATCAGGGGCCAGCAGACATCGCCATCCATCCTCCTCCTCCACCTCCTCCTCCGCACCGTCAGTGCCCCAGCCTACCATCACCAGCAACAGGGGCCAGTATCTGTCTCATCATCCTCCTCTGCACAGCCAATTCCCCAGCCTATTATCAACATCGGCATCCATCCTCCTCCTGCACCTCCTCCTCCGCACCGCCAGTGCCCCAGCCTACCATCAACCTCATTAGGGGCCAGCAGACATCGCCATCCATCCACCTCCTGCACCTCCTTCACCTCCTCCTCCGCACCGTCAATGCCCCAGCCTACCATTACCAGCAACAGGGGCCAGTATCTGTCTCATCCTCCTCCTCTGCACAACCAATTCCCCAGCCTATCATCAACATTGTCAGGGGCCAGCAGACATCGCCATCCATCCTCCTCCTGCATCTCCTCCATCTCCTCCTCCGCACCGTCAATGCCCCAGCCTACCATCACCTGCAACAGGGGCCAGTATCTGTCTCATCCTCCTCTGCACAGCCAATTCCCCAGCCTATCATCAACCTCATTAGGGGCCAGCAGACATCACCATCCATCCTCCTCCTGCACCTCCTCCTCCGCACCATCAGTGCCTCAGCCTACCATCACCAGCAACAGGGGCCAGTATCTGTCTCATCCTCCTCCTCTGCACAGCCAATTCCCAAGCCTATCATCAACCTCATTAGGGGCCAGCAGACATCGTCATTCCATCCTCCTGCACCTCCTCCTCCGCACCGTCAGTGCCCCAGCCTACCATCACCATCAACAGGGGCCAGTATCTGTCTCATCATCCTCCTCTGTACGGCCAATTCCCCAGCCTATTATCAACATCGGCATCCATCCTCCTCCTGCACCTCCTCCTCCGCACCGTCAGTGCCCCAGCCTATCATCAACATCGTCAGGGGCCAGCAGACATCGCCATACATCCTCCTCCTGCACCTCCTCCACCTCTTCCTCAGCACCGTCAGTGCTCCAGCCTACCAGCAACAGGGGCCAGTATCTGTCTCATCCTCCTCTGCACAGCCAATTCCCCAGCCTATTATCAACATCGTCAGGGGCCAGCAGACATCGCCATCCATCCTCCTCCTGCACCTCCTCCACTTTCTCAATGCCCCAGCCTACCATCACCAGCAACAGGGTCCATTATCTGTCTCATCCTCCTCCTCTGCACAGCCAATTCCCCAGCCTATTATCAACATCGGCATCCATCCTCCTCCTGTACCTCCTCCTCCGCACCGTCAGTGCCGCAGCCTACCATCAGCATCGTCAGGGGCCAGCAGACATCGCCATCCATCCACCTCCTGCACCTCCTTCACCTCCTCCTCCGCACCGTCAATGCCCCAGCCTACCATCACCAGCAACAGGGGCCAGTATCTGTCTCATCCTCCTCCTCTGCACTGCCAATTCCCCAGCCTATCATCAACATCGTCAGGGGCCAGCAGACATCGTCATCCATCCTCCTCCTGCACCTCCCCCATCCTCCTCCTCCGCACCGTCAGTGCCCCAGCCTACCATCACCAGCAACAGGGGCCAGTATCTGTCTCATCCTCCTCCTCTGCACTGCCAATTCCCCAGCCTATCATCAACATCATCAGGGGCCAGCAGACATCGTCATCCATCCTCCTCCTGCACCTCCTCCACCTCCTCCTCCGCACCGTCAGTGCCCCAGCCTACCATCACCAGCAACAGGGGCCAGTATCTGTCTCATCCTCCTCCTCTGCACAGCCAATTCCCCAGCCTATTATCAACATCGGCATCCATCCTCCTCCTGTACCTCCTCCTCCGCACCGTCAGTGCCCCAGCCTACCATCAGCATCGTCAGGGGCCAGCAGACATCGCCATCCATCCACCTCCTGCACCTCCTTCACCTCCTCCTCCGCACCGTCAATGCCCCAGCCTACCATTACCAGCAACAGGGGCCAGTATCTGTCTCATCCTCCTCCTCTGCACAACCAATTCCCCAGCCTATCATCAACATTGTCAGGGGCCAGCAGACGTCGCCATCCATTCTCCTCCTGCATCTCCTTCACCTCCTCCTCCGCACCGTCAATGCCCCAGCCTACCATCACCAGCAACAGGGGCCAGTATCTGTCTCATCCTCCTCTGCACAGCCAATTCCCCAGCCTATTATCAACATCGTCAGGGGCCAGCAGACATCGCCATCCATCCTCCTCCTGCACCTCCTCCACCTTCTCAATGCCCCAGCCTACCATCACCAGCAACAGGGTCCATTATCTGTCTCATCCTCCTCCTCTGCACAGCCAATTCCCCAGCCTATCATCAACCTCATTAGGGGCCAGCAGACATCGCCATCCATCCACCTCCTGCACCTCCTTCACCTCCTCCTCCGCACCGTCAATGCCCCAGCCTACCATCACCAGCAACAGGGGCCAGTATCTGTCTCATCCTCCTCCTCTGCACTGCCAATTCCCCAGCCTATCATCAACATCGTCAGGGGCCAGCAGACATCGTCATCCATCCTCCTCCTGCACCTCCTCCATCCTCCTCCTCCGCACCGTCAGTGCTCCAGCCTACCATCACCAGCAACAGGGGCCAGTATCTGTCTCATCCTCCTCCTCTGCACTGCCAATTCCCCAGCCTATCATCAACATCGTCAGGGGCCAGCAGACATCGCCATCCATCCTCCTCCTGCACCTCCTCCGCACCGTCAGTGCCCCAGCCTACCATCACCAGCAACAGGGGCCAGTATCTGTCTCATCCTCCTCTGCACAGCCAATTCCCCAGCCTATTATCAACATCGTCAGGGGCCTGTAGACATCACCATCCATCCTCCTCCTGCACCTCCTCCTCCGCACCGTCAGTGCCCCAGCCTACCATCAGCATCGTCAGGGGCCAGCAGACATCGCCATCCATCAACCTCCTGCACCTCCTTCACCTCCTCCTCCGCACCGTCAATGCCCCAGCCTACCATCACCTGCAACAGGGGCTAGTATCTGTCTCATCCTCCTCCTCTGCACAACCAATTCCCCAGCCTATCATCAACATCGTCAGGGACCAGCAGACATCTCCATCCATCCTCCTCCTGCACCTTCTCCACCTCCTCCTCCGCACCGTCAGTGCCCCAGCCTACCATCACCAGCAACAGGGGCCAGTATCTGTCTCATCCTCCTCCTCTGCACAGCCAATTCCCCAGCCTATCATCAACATCGTCAGGGGCCAGCAGACATCGTCATCCATCCTCCTCCTGCACCTCCTCCACCTCCTCCTCCGCACCGTCAGTGCTCCAGCCTACCATCACCAGCAACAGGGGCCAGTATCTGTCTCATCCTCCTCTGTAAAGCCAATTCCCCAGCCTATTATCAACATCGTCAGGGGCCAGCAGACATCGTCATCCATCCTCCTCCTGCACCTCCTCCACCTCCTCCTCCGCACCGTCAGTGCTCCAGCCTACCATCACCAGCAACAGGGGCCAGTATCTGTCTCATCTGTCTCAGCCGTATTTTGTACACGGAACTGTTACTGTAATGAACGCACACTGTCTAATCAGGTCAATCCATCTCTCTCTCCCTCTCTCTCGCTCTCTCGCTCACGCGTTATGGTAGTCACGCTCCAGCTCCTCTAAATGTAAACACTGGCCAGTGAATTTAAAGCGCAAAATTCACGCGCACAACTCTCAAACAATTAACTGCCAAAACTTTCTGCAGTGATATGGACACACAATAACTACGGTAAGTAAGGCAAGACTTTTGATTACTCCAAAATGGTAATAATGGTGGTCTTTCTTACGTTTTGAAAACATGAATGCTGCCAAGCTAATGGTCCGTGTTGCCTGTCTCCTTGTCATTTGATTCGTTTTGAAGCCGAAAATCCCAAATCCTAGAGTCAGCCATTATTTACTTTCACCCTGTAAATCAGAATTATTTGCCACTTTTTCTCGGGTAGCGACCCTGAAAGCGCCGTGGCAAGTGCCCAGGGTCGTTTCCCGGGAAGTGGTTGCTGACCCGGTCCAACTCAGAGGAGTTCAAGTGGGAGCCCCCTAAAGCTATCATTAAAGAGGCCAAATCTGCAACCAACAGCTACAACAGCGCACATAAACATGTTTAAAACAAATAACTAGGGCTGCAACAAGTTAATCGATTAATCGCAACTAATCAATTATAGAAATGGTTGTCAACTAATTAAATAATCGAGTAATCGTTAATTGGTCTAAACACAGACTGCAAAACATTCTCTGCTGAAAGAAGAGGTTTTATCACACAGACGGAGCAGGAATGACAAAAACACACAGGAAACATGTCAATTGTGTGTTTCTGATTAAAATTCTTGTTCATCTATCTATCATCTATCTCCACCAGGACGTTGTCGAACCCCTTCACTTTAGCTTTGTCTGGGTAAAATGTAATACAATTCTCCTATTCAAGGCTCTTTTGCATTTTAAACAACTAATCTATTAATCGAAGGAGTAATCGCTAGACTAATCGATTACCAAAATAATCGTTAGTTGCAGCCCTACAAATAAGCACCAGGTACATTTACATGTTTTAAGTTCAATTTAAACCGACAAGTTAGACTACATATTTCACTAAAATGTAGTGAACATTATTATATTTATGGTGGGACACTACAGGTGAATTGAAAAAACTTACATTTAAAGATATCAATTGTAAACTGTAGTAGTCCACATAAATGTAAGAAAAAATGTATTACAAGTTTTTCATTGTAATGTTTTTGTGTAGAAATAAGATATTTTATGTGTAAAAATGGCTAAAATTGCACATTTTTGGGACAAGGTTTACATTTCTTGGATCATTTTTTACACATATTAGTTACAAAAAAATGTACAGAGGGGATTTTGGATTTCTTATTTAGTTTTTGAGTAAACTAGATTGGTTTTGCCTGTAGTGTCTGATTTGACTAAAGATTTTGCCTATTTGTCCCCAGTTTGACAGTTTGTGTAAAGTTTATAATGTTACTTCCTGGTTGAACACGAGCACAAATATGATAGTTAGAGGTAATTCCATAACTGTTACCATAGCAACCAGACTGGAAACAAGGCCAACATCCATATACATCACACATTTGTTATGATTTGACAAATAATACCTGATAACACCTTTATTTTAAAGGTCAGTTTAAACTGTCAGAAAAATGTGTCCATTGAGTGTTAATTGTCTCAGTATTTTCAATGGTACGTCGCTTTTTGATGACATCACAGAGGGATTCCATTTTAGAACTCAGCACTTAGAGCTTTTAGGTTGTTTTTTTTACTTCTTCACAAAATGCAGCTTCACGGATGTAAAATTATAAATATTGACCACAGATGCCCTCCCACCAAACTAAGTCAGAATTAGAAAAACATGAGAACCTGTCATAGACTTAAAGTTTGCTTTTACCTAAGTTTTAAAAGATGCGATTTTTATGTGTTTTGAGGCACTAATTGGTGCTCTGCCACAAAATAAACGTTTGAATTAATTCATTACATTTGTTTTGTCTTTCAGTGTTCTTTTTGATTTATTACCCTATTGTTCGGGTAAGTTAGATCATGCAGAAAAAACGAAGAGTCTGTTCTATGCTCCAAGATACTTTTCAACTCACTTTACCTCGCCTCCGGTCAAAATCTCACTCTAATCTCTGATCAAAACTTGAGAGCCCTGCCTTGTGTGTTACTTATTTGTACACTGCAACACTCTAATTTTCCAATTGTGAGACAAATGAAAGTTCTCTTATCTTATCTTGCAAATATTTCAACTTTTCAAACTAAATGTGTTTGTAACTCATCGACAGAAAGTCAAACTTCATGACAGAAACTTGATTTGTAATAATTTATGTTCTACAAGTAATAAGTAGGCCATGGCGTGATATCTCTACTAATAAACACAATAACCAAAAATAAGAGTAGAATAAATAGTACATATTCAATCCAAGCATGCACAAGTTAAATTCACAGAGCAGTTTCCTAATCTGACAACAGAAGAAGAAGAAGTGTCATATAATCAGTGGTGGACAGTTACGAAGCACAAAAGTAAAGGTACTGTACTTAAGTAACATTTTAGGTATATGTACTTAACATTTTAGGTATCTATACTTTACTTATGTACTTTTTATTTTATTTTTTATTTTTTTTTTACAGTGGATACTTTTTACTTTTACTTCATAGCATTTGAGACCAAGTATCTGTACTTTTTACTCCACTACATTTTGTAACTGGACTGAAAAGTAGAAAGTACTTTTCATTTTGTTTGAGGGTTATTTTTAGCTCGTTGATGAAGACATTTTACCTGAAAGTTTTGAGTTCAAGCTCAACAACAAACGAACAAAAAATATACACATAAAATTCTCCACAAAAAATTAAGATATTACTTCGAATAGACCTTTCCTGACCTAAATTAAGTAGATTTTTTAACCAAAATTACGACAATTAATGCGTAAAACTGATCTTTGAAATACTTTTTACTCTTGAAGTACATTTTCAAACGAGTACTTCAACACGTTAACTTAAGTAGATTTTTAATGTGATACTTTAACTTGAGTATTTTTTGCACATGTATCTGTACTTTTACATGAATAACAAAAGCACTTCTTCCACCACTGCATATAATAGATCCATAATAGTTATATCCATCCAATTTAACACCTGCCTCACCTTGAACTCTGCAGACTGACGCCTCTTTCTTGCGCAGATCACACGCCACATCTCTGTGCAGGTCAAATGTCCGATTTAACTTCAGCATATGTGTAGTTTCTCTCCTTTTTTACACTTTAAACTAATCAGAAACCACAGAGTCCTCACAACTTGGACATGGTTCTTGCTGGCGTTTCCTCCATGAAAAGTGCCACGGTTGCTGTTGTCTTTTGGAGCGAAATCATGTGATCTCAGAGTGGTAAAAATGTGCTGAGTGTTTCCTCTTCAAACTCCAAAAAGTTGCATTTATTTACACGCGGAAATGTGGACACGGTGTTCGTTTAGCCCCGCCCTCGCAGGGGCAGAAACGCGCGCGCATTGGCCGAGAAGCACGTCACTCAAGCGTGCAGGAATCTCACGCCGCCCCGCTGAATCTCCGCGCATTCCTCCGGTCCACTGTCACCAGGTACAATCATAGAACTATAATAAAACCGTCACGTGGTTTGGGCTATAAAATAATTTAACTGAATTTTCCGGTCTGGTTGTACAAAAGCATTGTTCTTTCTCTGCAAATAAAAGTGTATTTGTAGAGCACAATTTGTAACTACTGAACAAGAAACATGGAAAGATAAATCACAACACAAACAATGAAAAACGTAAAACAGATGTTAGAATAGACTATTTTATTTTTGCTAAGAAATTATACCCCTGCGACAAGACTAGAAGGTCATTTTCAAGTCAACACTGCCCCCTTGTGGTGTTACTACAAAGTGCAAGAGTCATCCCCAAAACCAGGTGAGTTCAGCTTGAGTAAAATAACATCAAGATCAAGATCAACAAGATATACACCAATTTGATAAACAATATTGTGACATGTGATATGTGTATGTTATGATGTTTGGTCGTTTAAACATCAAACATTTTATGTATTTATTTATTTTGTGAAAAGGTTTTTTTTATTAGATTGTGTATCGTGCATTTTAACTTCCTTGGTATATACTAGACACTTTATTTTTTAGAGTTATACTTAATTTGAACATTTAAAAAGGGAAGAAGAAAAAAAGTATGTACAATTTCTATTTTAAAACTCACTTCACATGTCAGAGCTTAAAATGTCAGCCTTCACAATACAACTAAGCCATACAGTACAATTGCAAACAAAGTTGAAATTTGACAAAACAAGACAGATTCGTTACACCTGCGAGGTTTATAATACACATCATTATTACATTTTTAAATAATTTGTTAATTAACATCTGCTTTCATCATGATATGTTACTAAAAATGCTGTTTATATATTGTTTCTTTTTTTTTTTTTAATTGAAAAGAGGCCACCCCGCTCACAAACATTACAGTCATTATTATTATTATTATTATTATTATTATTATTGTTATTGTTATTATTATTATTATTATTATTATTATTATTATTATTATTATTATTATTATTATTATTATATGTAATAATAATGGTAATAATACTGATTGGTAATTGATGATAGTAAATAACGACATCGTGATATTATCGAAGCTTTCAGTGGACACGGTGAACGGTGGACACTGGCTGCTTGGTGCATGGCTTCGTGTCACCCTTGGGTGTCACCCTTGGGTGTCACATGCAGGTCACATGGCCGATGTTTCCGACAGCGTCCGAAAGCTTCCGAAACGTGTCCGAGGGTGTGGATGACGCCGGCCCGCCCGCCCCTCGCCCCTCCCGGTTTGTCCTCCTCGTCCTTCGGTCCTTCCCCCTGCGCCGCTCCACCGCCAGCCCGACGCTCCGAGTCCCAGCACCGAACACCGGCAGCAGCAGCAGCAGCAGCACAACACTGACAGCTGCGACTGACTCAACACCGACAGGAGAAAGATGGAGCGCGGAGACACCGGTTTCAACATCATGCTCGCCACCGACTCGTACAAGGTAAGCGCGGCTGCTTTAGCGGGGCTTTCGGGGCTGCGCGGAGGAGGAATAATGGATGGAAATGGTTTTAAAAGTCAAGGTGGTTTCATCATCTATCATGAGGCCATCACACTGCGCTCTCTGTGACCGGTCTGTGTGGGCTCTCAGCGGGGCCTAGAGGGCAGGGAGAGGGGGACGGGGGAGCCCAGACGTGCGCAGTACAAGCGGGGCGTCCATTCAATAAGAAAGCATCTCTGTTTGGGCTAGCTTCGGTCCTCTCCCCCGGCTCCTCTATGCGCCTTGCTAGCTGAATGTATGTGCTGTATTAAATCTAGAGTGTTGCTCGCCATGTAACCTATAGTAACCGACATCCCGGTCGCCGCCATGTTCTGACTGTAAAATTCTACTAATATAAACTTTCACTGCGTTCGTTCAATGGGAAAACGTCCTCAAAATGTTGTATATACTTTGCCCAGGTTTTACTACACTATCGTGAAAAAAATATTTTCATTGTTGGGAATAAATTATTTAATAGGAGGAGGCGATGACCACTGAATGACTTTTTAATACAGTGTAAAATATCAATAGACCAGTGCATTATTTTATAAGGAATGTCTATTTTCATAAAAGGAAAAAAGGATATTGTCCATACAGAGACAGACAGTGTTTTAGTAGTCTAGTCAGTAGCAATTTTATCTTTAGTCGACTATAGTCAAACAACTATTTTTATTTAAGTTTAAAGTTTTAAAGTTTAAAATACGGTAACGGAAACATTCTAAATTAGAGAATATTAACCAAATACAGTATTTTGTTGCATTGACAAAATCCACAATGCTTTTTCTGCATTTTGATTCTAATTTTGCTGTCTTGTTATTAAAATACAATTATTTTAATTATAGTCTAGGTGATTTTCGGATTAACTGTTGCAGCCCTAGAAGAGTTCCCTGTACATTTACTACAAATATACCATTATATGTGCATTTAAATCCTTCAATCAATTCATTTTCAGTTTTTTACTTCAATTTCTGTCTGATTTTTGCTCTTCCTGCAATCACAAGATGGCCGCCGCACTTGCCACAGCGTCTGAGTCTGTGATCACTCTAGCTTTATTACAGCGCTGAATGGGTTAGCCTGGTAGCTCGCAGTGTGAAGCGCCACACTGGAGTTGATATTATAAAGGCTAATATTAGCCTCCTGCTAGCCAGTGCTTTCAGTGGTGGATCGTACACTGCGCTGCTGCTGCTGCTGCACATGGGCGACTTTCCGGAGCGAAACCGTCCGTTCGTCACATCATAGTGGAGCTTATTACGCATGTTTTACCAGAAATCAAAACCGAAAGTAAAAATCTATGACACAACGAGGTCGTCCGAGTTCAGTTATTTTATTATCGCTTTTAATACTTGTATTTGTCACCGGTTAATCCAGATTGGCACATCGCTTGGTCAATAAGGAGGTGTTTGTGAGAGTGAAGTAAGAGCCCGTGTCAGTGCTCGCGCACGTAGAGGTGTTTGCTGGGACGGTGCCAGGCCGGTTGCCATGTAATAGAGTCATGTGATGCAGCGATGATGAGAAGGATGAGGCTGAGGAATGAATGAAATGCTTTTTAGGCCACCCTGACAAAATAAGAACCATGCAGTCAGTGTGATAATAGACTGAGACATGTAGACTATACTCTGTCCCAGTAATAAGTGAAAGTATTTGGAATATGGGGTGTACGTTGGGTAGAGGAAGTTATCTTTTTTTTTTTTTTTTTGTTGCAGCAAATTATTAAGCTACATTCAGTGTAATATGTATTCAAACTACACATTGAGTTGCTCAGAACAGCTTCTCTCAAAAGAATACTATGTGTGAGTTCGTCATGCAATTTAAGATTCAAGCTGCACTGAATTAGGGATCAGGAATGAGGAATTTTACTAAATTTGACCCGGAATGAAATTAAGTGAAGCTGCTTGAGGAGATCTGGTGGAGCACATTTACAAATGAAATAGTGTTTCTGTCAGAATCACTAAATTTACACATTTCCTGTGTCATTTTGAGGTAATTACAGTTCTGTCTGAGTCATAAAACCAATTTTCTCAATCCATGGCATGTTATAACGATTATTCAATCACTAAATTAGTTGACAGTTATTTCAATAATCGTTTGGTTGTTATTAATTTGTGAACTTGTTGCAGCCCTGGGTGAGCGTGTGCTTTTTCCTTCTCCTATCAGTGATAAATAATTGCATAACATCAGATGAAACAAACATAAAGCTGTTTTGAACTTAAAGTGACTTCAGAACACAGTACTCTGACTGGACCATGCAGCAGAACATGTTTCAAAACACTGGCCACATCGCAAATACTGTTAACATTCTTTTATGTGTGCAGCCATACTCTTCTGCGATACATTTATAAGTGATACTGTATATATTAAAAAAAAAAAAAAAAAGCAGCTGTATTATTTTCACTCAATAATGTATTTCTTTGCACATAATATTGTAGTTTGTTTTGACACATTACACTGTGAATGGAGTAAGTTAAAGCACTGTCACTTTTTCTTTTTGCCTAAATTAAAAGTTTGCATACATTTTTATTAAACAGTAAAACTCTTCAGGAACACATTAAGAGCCCCTTTTAGAAAATATTCTCTGCTGCACGCACTGTTTTATTTGCAAAACACAGTAATTGACCATTTGTGATGCTGGCAAAGCAACAAGTGTCATGTTCATGTTCATATTCACGTAAACTGAAGCTGTAAACGTTAACCAAAGGATTAAGGACATTTAAACCAGACATTCAGTCGGACATATCTTAGTTCCTAATGTAGTGGTCCTTTGTCTTATTGTTACACAACCAGTTTGGACACTGTATCAGTCAAATGACTTCAGCCCTGGGGGTGATTTAGATTTTTTTTCTGGTTCTTTGGTCGATGCAGTAAACATTCATATGACTCCTTTATCTACAGGATGTGTGGAAATTATTCCACACATTTTCACTTTCCAATCATTAGCTTTCTATATGTTTTCATTTCCCCAATAAACTGTTGAAAATACACATATTTTTCTATTTATTCCACACATTCACTTTCTATATGTTTTTTATTTTCCCCAGTAGTCCACACATTTTCATTTTCCAAACATTCACTTTCCACATATATATATATATATATATATATATATATATTTTTTTTTCTTTTTTCATTCCCCAATAAACTTTAGAAAATACATACACATTTTTTCTTCCAGTAAATTGTTGAAAATACACACATTTTAATGGTTAATCCACACATTTTCACTTTTCAAACATTCAATTTATATATATATATATATATATATATATATATATATATATATATATATATTTAAATCGCCCAACAAACTTGAAACACACAAATTTTCACCTGTTATTCCACATATTTTCACTTGGGAGCACGAACACCCCGTCTTTTGCACAGATCTTTAGTTTCTTGATATGTACATTTCAGTTCTGTTCATAAATTAACAGTCAAAAGGTTGTTTTGTTGTTTTTCAAAGACCTGAGCATGAATAACATCGGCCTTAACATGTGTTCAGTGTAATGATCGTGTGGCCTGTACTTTGTCTCAGTCAAACGCTGAACACCAGTGCCCCTCCAGGACTGTGGGCTGCTGTGTGTTTGGAGGGAAAAGAGGAGGTCATTCCCAAAGCTACAGTTTGGAAACCTACAGCGGCTGTGGACTGGTTCACTGACGTGAGAGACTGTCGCATGCAGCTCAGTAACAGCAGGGATTGTGGGTAAAGAGCAGTATAAGATTAATGACAATCAAATGGAAATCACAATCCAATTTTTGAAGAACCATAATATCACAAACAATAAAATAACCTGTTTTATTCTGCATAAAAACGGCTAAACCTGTCATTTAGATCTGTACAAACGTGCTGAAATACAGAGTTTGTCAGTTAATACTTCTTTTTTGTCAATAGGCTTTGTGCACAGAATTTCAGTTGATTATTTGTTTTTCCAGTGGCTCATTGTACGTCTGTGTGCTTCCTGTCCAGTTCTATCCATGGGTTTTTTGCAGAGTCACAATGACATGAATAAATAAACTTAATGCTAATGCTAATTTTAAAGCATAATAAAGATGAAAATGAAGCTAATTAAAATAATAATAATAATTTATAAATAATTTATAAATTAAAACAACCAGTCTTTACTTTACTTTTCAATTGCTTGTTTCTTTATATTTTACGTTTTAATAAACATTAGCATTGTCGGTGAGAAACTATCAACTCTGAACAGAATCCTATTATTAAAACAGAAACCACAAATCTAATCGCAATCGCAATAAATCAATTAGATAGTTTACCGACTCATGTAGCTCTACTGTAAATCCTCAGTCAAAGGTGAACTATGTAGGTTTTGTCTCATGTCACAAATTATTTTCTTATATATCTTTTATTTATTCAATTGTCAAAAAAGTCACCTGCTTGTCTCCATGGAGATTGCAAAGTTTTGTGCCTCTCTGTAGAACATTCCAGGCAAAACAACATCTCTTTGGAGAGTAGAAGGTTTGGGACCCTCCACTCAAAAGCGTACACGGGCCCCTTTAACAACATTATCAGTGGCTAATATACCGCCGGCATCCGAGGAAACGCCCACCAACCAACCGACCTCTGTGGAGGAAACATTCATTCATTTTAATGGAGAGCAGCAGTTCTGTCACAACTACAACTAGAAGAGCAAACACTGACTTTAGGATATAGACCCTTTAAAATGTGAGGCGACTGGAGGCAAAATGAAGCCGACTGTACATTTTTCAATGATTCTACTGATTTTAGGTGTTTGTGTTGAGAAAAAAGCAACACATTTGATTTTCCAGGGTAGAAAGGTTAGTTATTTTGCTTTACTATAACAAACAATGGACAAAATACTAATTTATAGCCTTAAAATTGTATTTTAGCTTAAAAATAATCAAATTTTGGTATATTATCTAATACATCTCTAGATAAATGAAAAATGATTGTGGGTTCAACATTTCTGTGAGCATTTTACCAATAAAACCCATAAATCTGGATTGTCCCTTCATCAAAAATGCAATAATTTCCTAAAACATAATTTAAAATACAATAATAAATGTGTTTAAAGCAGCTCTGGAGTGCATATTTTGTGATATTCTGAGGTTAAATCCCAGTTTCTCCAGTGAAGCCACGTTATGGTGCACTTCACTTTTGCCTCTGTTCCGAATTTAGAATGTTTTTGTTTACAAACTTTTAAAGGGTCTATAAATAGCGTCCAAATACAGATATGAAGACATGTTCAACGCCCCAAATGTTTCTAGTTATCTGAGAATGCTAATGTTGGCTGCAGGTTAAACACTACTGCGATGCTAGCGCCACCTGCTGTATTTTATCAATCCGTTCACTTATCGGAGCTAATGCCACACCAGAAACTTCCAATAAGACTCAGTTTTGACTTAACTTTGATTAGTTGTGCTTAAAATACAGGAAACGTATTAGAAGTTGGAAAAAGTTGTGTTTTCTTTTGAATTAACGGAGAGTTTCCCGCACGGCAGACATCATCCCCTAATAAATGTATGCTAGTTTTGTATGTTCATTTCCAATTTGCTGCATGTCCTTCCTTCTCATCCCCACAACATGCTCCTCCGTCCTGTCTAATAAAGCTAAAAAAAGAAAAGAAAACAAACGCACTCTGGATATCACACACTGAGTCCATTTAATCTTGTTTGTTTCTGCTGTAAAACAAGTAACAAAAGAATAATAACTTGCTGTACATTTATTGCTCAGCTTGTTGTTCGACTTTGGGGACATTAATTAGACGATGGGGGGCCACCACCGTCAGACAGTCAACAACTCTATTAAAAACCAGCTGCGCGCGTGATATTTCCTGGTCTACTTGTTACTATCAGTGCGTACAAATGCGTAATGTGTGTATGCATAAAACACCAGTGTGGCAGCGTCGTGTCATGTTGTGGGTCTATTTTGAGTCCTCGAAAGCCCGAAGGAAAGGACACGTCAGGGTCAAAGAACTGAAAAAGTTCATTGACATTTCTCTTCAACTCCAAAGCTTCTGACTCGCACGAAAACATTTTTGAATTTGAATATAGGCCAATATTCAAAGCAGCAGGGCTTTATAGACATGGATGAAGTGGTTTATCCTCAAACAGATCAAACAGTGAAACGGACGATCAAAAGACAATGGTTAACCCCTTATTTTGGCTGATTTTCTGTCTAAAATGTCTTCCATTTGAAACTGAAGCTGTTCGTGGACCCTTTGGAGTTCAAACAATGGGTTGAGCCTCTGTAGTTTAGGCCCCGGATGCCTTTACTCTAATTAAGTGGTAACAATCGCTGCACAGACGAATATCAGTTTTTAAAATCCCTCCTAGATTTTCTTCGGTAAATATAAAGAAGAGTTAAGCAGCTGTTGAGAGATTCTCACTCAGACAGAAGACAGTTGTTGGGTTTTGAAGTCCCTTTTCAAAACTGAAGCTAATTTACCTAATAAAGATATTCAGGGACTTTATTAAAGTAAAAAACAGTCTATTATGATTTCTAATTTTAGTTTAGTGAAGTTTTTCTGTGGGTTGATTCTTCAGAGACTGATTGATTTAACTGGAAATAAGTGAGTTAAAGCTTTTATACAGTGTTTTACCGTCCCAGGAGCTTGAATTCTTTTTTGTCAGAAGGTTGACAACAGGGAATACATGCAGAAAATGTCACGCTGGTTTGTACACGCCACAGTTTTAATTGAACGCTCAAGCAAATAGAAACATCGAGGGTGCAAAACTATTATATGCACCTGCCCTGCATTTGTGATCCTCTTTCTAAACCTGTAAGTTTAACATTTAGGATGACTAATTCAGGGTTTCTCCAGGGCATTACAAAGCAGTAAAGTCATTATATAGGGTTTGGCAAAAATAAGGCCTTAAAATTAATTATAAAGCATTAAATTCAGTCCCCACAGGCATCAAATCTAAAAACTAGTTTGATGACAAAAATGTTTCTATCAGAAAAATAAATAAATGGGTTTTTACATTTAACATTCAAATATATTTTGACTCCCAGATGTGTTGTGGATTTATTGAATAGATGTGAATAGATGGTTAATTTTCAAGTAAATTAGACTTTTGAATATTATGAAGTTGATAGAATGGTAGTTTTGAAATGATAAAAGCATAAATGTCTTGTTTTGACGTTGGAATTAAACATCTTGAAACGTGGTATTTAAAAGCATTACATTTGATTTGCTGAAACCTCCATAAACTCTGTCATTTAAATAACATTCCTGCACTTTTAAATTCTACTTCTAGTTTATTTAATTTAAATGGAGCATAAGATGTAGAACTAGGAAGGGCATCTAGTTTTAAAACATACATATAAACACATTTACAGTGTTGTGAAGGTCAGTGTTTCCCGTTTACCGACGAGAAAAGCTGGAAATGTTATAAAAGTCGGTATTTTCAGCAATTGAAGAGCTATTTGTTGCAGATCTCTTCGCAATTTCCTTTAGTACAGTAACATTTCATTTAGATAAGCAAGAAAGACCTTAGTTTAAACACGATATATTTAGCTTGTTGTGATATTGATTATTGTGTCAGCCAAAACTGCGCTTATCAACACTTTATATTGCATGATAACTTTATGCAACACTGTAGTTTGGTTTTGTACAAACGTGTTCTGAAACAAGCGACAAAAGCGTGACTAAAAGCGATATAAATACTTTCAAAAGTGACAAAAACACGCCTATAAATAACAAACGCGACTTAATGCACAGATTAAAAACGACAAAGGCGTGTCTAAAAACTGTCAAAGACGCCTTTAAATATGACAAACACAACACAATACACTACTAAAAACGACAAAGACACGTTTAAATATGACAAATACAACTGAACGTGATAAAAACGTGAGTAAAAGCGACAAAATTGTGTTTCAAGTAGAACTAAGTAATATTTTAACCTCATTAAATGTCTTTTTAAGTCCGTGTGGTGGTTGTAAATGTACTTTCAGGGTGTTTGAAGCCCCCGCCGTCGCCCCCTGCTGTCTCTGAGCGGAAAAACAGCCTTCCAACTTTCCTGACGCCGACACAAAGACAACTCTCCTGAGAAACACTGGCTCTCTATTGGCATTAAAGTGGCATTAAATGTTTTTGTATGGGATTCAACATCCTTATTTCAATAAAACGGAAGAGGAAAAAAAAAAAAAAGGTTTTGCCATCATTTTGCTGGGAGTGTACGTTCACAAGAGACCTGCAGGGGGAGCTGAAGTTACTGAGTTCTGCTTTAAAATGTGAATTTGAACAGAATCCTATTATTTATAAAAATCGTAAACCTAATCACAATCGCACCGGTCAGAAAAATCACACTTAGATATTTTTCCTAAATTGTACAGCTCTATTAAAGGCAAGAGAAAAATACAAAGTGAACATGAATCGTGATCAAATCGAAATCATGATCTGGCCCCAAGACAATCGTGATCGCCCAGTCTGTCTGCCACTCCTTTCTAAGTAAGTGTTTTCAGTTTGACAAAGTCTCTCAAGCCCCAACACATGAATCGACTTTGGATCACATATGCATAATTACATTAAGCTCAGCCGTTCATAAACAAAGGAGCTCTTTCACGCCTGGACTCTGCTCGGCTGGACTTTCCGAGGCCGCGCTAATAGTGAGTTTACTGTAATCGCGGCTAAACTCCACAATGCCTCTGCGGCCGCTGTGGAAATCCCTGCTCTCGCTCTTCTGACGTTAAATTGATCGGGTTAGGCTTCCATTGACTCCACATGAATCAGCGATCACTCTATAGAAAACATGCCTGGACATGCCTCACCGACATTTACTTTATTTGGACGTCGGTGCACACCCGGCATTGACAGCAGATTATAGAAGATCACTATTAAGGCATGTTTTGAAATGCGTTTGACATTTTACCGAGTTGATAATACGGTTTGTAAATGTCAAATGCTCTGCGCCTTTTGTTCGAACGCTTCGGTTTGCATTCATCGCAGATACGATTCTTCAAAAACAATGCTCCTGACCGTGATTAGTGTTATCAAAAATGTGCAAACGGAAAGCGTTTTGTGTCGAAACTGTGAGGGATTCTTTCATACCTGCACATGTTTCAACACAGGTCGATATTTCAACAGTTGTTTTTGTAACTGTACCGTGTCAAGGCGCAGTACTTTCAAAGCAGCAAGTTCTGAAAAGTAACGACCCATATGTACGAGAAGAATACTTTTAGTTTTAGTTTTCAATTTCCTCGAAAGTGTTGCCTGGCAGGATTGTCTTGATGTCGGAGGAGTGTTTCTTGTAAAAGTGGTTTCACATTCTCACAGTATTAGTAACAAATACATTCTGTTTTATTTTTTTAATTTCTTCTTTTTGCGTTTTACATTGCAGTAGAGCCGGGTGATATGACGGAAAACATAACTTATTGTAACTTAACGTTACTTAACATAACTTATGTTGATCGATCTTGATTTTCAGTTCAACTTTTTTTTTCTTTTTTTTTTAATTCATGAACATACATAATACACAAAATAAGTCCAAATTACACCTTCAAAGCCCAAAATCTGCACGAAACAGCATAGTTTTGGCTGTGAACATCTCAATTAAAAAGACACAGTTGAAAAAAAAGAAACATTTAAATGACACTTAGAGAAAACAATGTTAACGGCCTACATTGTGGTATCAATCTTAAAAATCGAGTTTGAAATATATAGTGACAATCTCCAATCCTTCGTAACTTCAATCGCAGTAAAAGTATCTGTACAAATTGGAAAAATGGCAGGATTAGAGGTAGAAATTGGAGAAAGACTCACAAAATGTCCTGTGTTTATTTATTTTATGCACAGTTATTACATTTAAACAACTGCTGTTCCCTTCGCCAACACTGTATTTAGTATTTTTCAAGAATTTTTCAAATATCTCTTCATTTTCCCGTCTTCTCATGATTATTTATTGTGTTTTTTTGCAGGTGACTCATTACAAACAGTACCCTCCCAACACGAGTAAAGTATATTCCTACTTTGAGTGTCGAGAGAAGAGGACAGACCCGAGCAAGAACCGGAAAGTCAAATATGAGAAAACCGTCTTCTATGGACTACAATACATTCTCCAGAAATATCTTAAAGGTGAGTCTCGTCCGTCAAGAAAGTTAAAGCGAGTGAAAGTCTATGTACATGTAAATACCACAGTGTTCCCATCAACAAAGCAAGACGGGCTGAAGTTTATGTTGCGTAATGTTGATCTATTATCATTATTATGGTTTCAAGGCGGTCACAGTTTGTATCGTCAAAATCCAAACACCCTTCTCCTGCAGTGTGCCGTACACTGAGAGTCTAATGTAGTCTAAGGTCACTGTAAGACGTCAGGATTCTGTGCATTACTTGAGGATTGAACAATGTAGCTTTTCGGGAAGGGTACAAACCTTCTGCAAACTAGTTTTTAATATTTTCCTGATTAAAAAATAAACAAAGATGATATTTAAAAGGTCTGGCATTAACATTTCCTGGATCTCCATGTCCCAAAGCATGGCATTAGACTTATTTATTTAGATTTTTTTATTACTAAACAAAAAATACAAAAAAAACAACAACGAAATAACAAATATCTGTTCTTACAATGAGCGGGCTTGCCTCTCCACACATCTGACTTGTAACTTTGCCTGGTGCTGTACTCTCCTCGTCTCCATGGAGATAGGCAGGTTTAATACCATTTTGTTAAAGTCTATATGGCAGATTAGATTTCACAATTCAATAAAATGTAGTGAAAATGATTATATTTAAGATTTTACACAGCATTTTTCCTGTTTGTCCCCAGTTTGACTATTTCGTGAAGTTTATAATGTTACTTCCTGTTTGGTCACGAGCAGCAAATATGACATAGTTAGAGGTAATTCCACAACTGTTTCCTAGCAACTATTTTGAAAACAAGAGTCAAAATCCATATAAATTACACAATAGTTATGATTTGACAAAGTATAATACCCAATAGCACCTGTTAAAACTGTCAGAAAAATGTTTCAGTCGAGTGTCTCTTTATTTTGAACTGTATGTCGCTTTTTGATGACATCACAGAGGGATTCCATTTTAGAACACAGCACTACTTCATGTCATTTTAAACTTCTTTTTTTCACATTTTCTTCACGAACTGCAACTTCACAGATGTCAACCATGATAAATATTTACCACAGGTGCCCTCCCACCAAACAAAGTCAGTTTTAGAGAAAAATGAGAACCTGTCTTATAGACTTTAAACATTTTAGGCCATATTTCAGAACTGAGATCATCAGTACATGGCTTTAAACAGTGTCCAGATGACTAGTTCTGAAGGCAATAACATCTCTATGGAAACAAGCAGGTAGCAAACCCGCCACGAACATCGGCGTTGCGTGTTTTACTCAGAACTTAAAGTACGTCTGACAGGTTGGACTTCTCTATTACTAAAATGCAGTTAGGATAAATATATTTTATTCTGCTAAAATCTCTACAAATTTTACCTCAGTTTAGCAATTGTCTTAGGATTTTAATTTTACTTCCTGGCTGTAAATGATGACATCACACTGCAAAATTACTAAGAAACCATCCTCTACACAGGGCCAAAACTAATCTAATGTCACATATTTTTTATTTGACAAAGAAAAATACATGCAAACACCTTTATTTTGTTGAATCAGTGTTTAAAGGCTCAAAAAAGTAGTTTCTTTTGGGTAAACTTTGCATAACCTTTGTCTCCCTGGTGTGATGTCATCAATTTGTTTACTTCCTGTAATTTTCAACATATTTTTTTTCTCCACAAACAGCTGTCTGATCGGTGTGAAACTAATTTATATTTAAAAGAGGTATTAATACACTAAATAAAGTCAAAATGAGATAATCATAAAAACCTTTCATAAGCACTTTAAAGATGTTGTATCCGTTATTTGGTTCATATTAGAAATCATGAATATTTTGAACAATTACTTCTTTATTGTCAAAGTTATTCTGTTCAGAAAGTATGGATTGAATATATTTTATTAGTGATATTTTAGAAAAGTGCCTTTGCTGCAGGTTTTAAGTGACAAAAGGAGTGCACTCTTAACTCTGAACAGAATCATTTTTGTAATTGAATAGAGTAATACTTGAAATCATGATTAATTGCAAAGCTCTGGTTGTACCTGATTTTGAGGGATTCATTGATGCAGGAAATTGTCAGCAAATGCATTTTATGAATAATAATTTCATTTAGATTCCGCCTTTAAGCATCTGTTGCACATCAGTCTCATTTTCACACCAAGAGCTGATTTTACAACACATCTGCACTCTGGCAAAACAGACTTTCTTTTATTACACAAAAAAAAAAATGCGTCACGTCCCTTTAAGCAGGGCAGGTGTTGAGTAAAACTATGAGGAAAATATGCAAAACCATGCTTTCCCACTAACCAGAATGCACTGCTGTCATCTCTAGCTCCCTATGCAAATAATTTACTCTGACTTAGACCATCGTTAACTCTGCTGCAGTAAATGTAACGAGCTACAAGACCAGCCTGGATAAACAGATAAAACTAGAAGAATACGCAAACAGAGACCCGTGTGCATCGAGGGCAAGGCTTTACAGACGTTATAGGGTCTATCATTTTCTGTAGATCAGCAGGAAACTCTTTTTGCTTTCATTCAAATCCCAATTATGGTATTTATTCAGACTGCAACTAACGATTATTTTGGTAACTGATTAGTCCAGCAGTTATTGTTTTAATTAATCAAATACTTGTTAAACCATGAAAGGAAAGGAATATGAGATTTTTACAATATTTTACTGGATTTTACTGGGAGGAAGCTGCTTGACGACATCTTTACAGAACCAGTTTTTCAAAAAAAAAAAAACCTTAACTGCACATGACACGTTTTGGAGGTTATGTATAGTAAAAAAAAAACAACAAAAAGTGAGTATTCGATTATCAAATTGGTTGACGATTATTGAAATGATCGATAAGTCGCGATCCATCGATTAACTTGTTTCAGCCCTTTTATTTAGACTACATTTCATTAGTCCTTGGAGGTTGGAACTCGGATCTCAAAAAAACGTTTTGAAGAAGAGTTTCTGTGTTTTAGTCTTTAAGTCGGGGAAAAAAATATATAAATACATTACAGTACAGCTCATATCAAATGATAATAAACAGGAACGTGCTCAAATCAACCATAAATATAGATCCAATTAAGTTAATTTATTAACCTGAAAAGTGTTATTACATTTGTTAAGTTATAAATCAATGTTTGAGAGTGAAGTTCTGGTTTTATTGTCATTAGCTCCATGTAGACGTTAGCAACATTAGCATAACAGAGCGTTTTTAACTGCAGAGGCTTAACGACAGGAGCAGCTTCACAGACAGCAACAGCAAAAAAAATAAGTGTTTAAACTGTCAGATGCTAAACTTTATCCAAACGCTGGAAAATCCGACCTCTAAAACAATTTAAAAACGCAGCATTAGTAAAACAACTTAGGGCTGCAACTAAAGATTATTTTGGTTACCGATTAGTCTAGCGATTATTCCTTTGATTAATCGATTAGTTGTTACAGCATGAAAGACCCTTGAATGAGACATTTTTACCCAGACAAAGCTGAAATGAAGGTGTTTGACGACATCCTGGAGGAGAATATTTATAGATGAACAAGAATTTCAATCAGAATCACACAATTTACTGTGTTTCCTGTGTGTTTTGCGCTTTGGGTGCCTATTAGGTGGAAAAGCGCTCTATAAATAAAAATTCTTCTTCTTCTTTTGCATCATTCCTGCTCTGTCTAAGTTATAAAACCACTTCTTTCAGCACATACAATGTTTTCGAGTCTGTGTATAGACAATTTAACAATTACTCGATTATTTAACTAGCCTACAACCATCTCTATAATCGATTAGTTGCGATTAATCGATTCACTTGTTGCAGCTCTAAAACGATAATTTATTCGTCACCTATGCCAAATAAATCATTGTGCACACTATCAGTCTAATTTACAGTAACCTACAAGTAAAAATGCTTCAAACCTTATTATACGTAATGTCAAGTCATGTCATGTCAACTCAAGTCAAATATTGTGTTTTGTCATTCTTGATTTAGTTTAATATATTTTGCCTTCTGGTTTTGCTAAGTGCATTATTTCTTTTTTGCTAAAGTGAATTTCTGGTATCGTTAGTTTGCATATTTATTATTCTAGGTATGTTACTTTTACGTTTGCTGCTGCTAAAGTCAAATAAACTGGCTCAAATGTGTTTTTCTTGTTTGGACATTCATTTAGTAATTATGGAGTAAAACCTACCCTGGACAATGCCTCAGTGGCCTGTTTAAGTTAGTTTAAGTTGCGTATTGTATTGATGGGTTTCAGCTCCTGTTACATGCAACATTTTAAGGACTTTTGCTGCGATCATGTGGTCAAGTTGATAAATGCACATGATAAATGCTCAGTGCTCAAGTGGGGAAAACTACTTAGGAACTCGGGTTATAAGCTTTTGCTGGACTTCCACATCTGACGTCACTGCTGTGTGGAGACCGATCAATTTATGTGAATCATTTGAGCTCTTTGATTAATTGTTATTTAAAGTCGCTGTACCTGATTTTTATTGTTTCGAAATGTAAAAAAAAAAAAAATCTAGTTAATTTTAAAGTCTTTCCATCAGTCACATGTATCGCTCACTTACCCAATGCAATCTCAGCGTTATAAATATTAACCGTAATGAGTTTTTAAGCACTTCCAATGTGTCTCTGAGTTCAGACCGAGTTTCGGGTAAAGCTAATAAACATTAGCATGCTAACGCTTACGTCCTGCTTCTCGTAGAATGAAACGCTCTATAATTAGATGCAGGTAAAGGCCATTTTCACCAGAATAGACACTTTTACAGTATATTGGTGCTGGGGAAAAACAGATTTTACTTTATTACAAAAAAGGTAAATGACCTAGTTCTGTTTTTCATGTTTAAAAAGAGTACAAATTAGGTACAGCCCCAGTTTACTGCCAGTTGTCCATATCACAAGAGCAACAGATTGGGCTTGAAATAGCTTACATCAATGGTTCCCAACGTGGGGTCGAGACCAGCGGGGGGTCGCGAGGGATGAGTTGGGGGTCGCAAGATGATTTGAAGGTCTAATTTGAATCAATATGACCCTGTATTTGCTCTATATTTTTTTATTAAAATAGTATCTTTTAGTGAAATAGGGTCAAATAAACTATTAAAATAACCTAAATTAAACTGATTTAACTTGCTCTGACACTTATTTTTCATTTCACTTTGGGGGGTCTTGAGTCGGTTACATGGTTATTTTGGGGGTCCCGACCAGAAAAGATGAAGATGCCCTGGCTTACACTAGTATTTAATCATCAATGAGACACTAATTAAAGTAAAAGTTGTAGGATATTTTCCAAAACAAACACTGAACATTGGCTTTTGAGAAGGCTAAGTTGAACTCAGTGATTTTTCTATTGGTGACATCAAAATCCTGCCTTTCCAAGTCGGAACCTAAATTCTCATCTCAGAAAAGAAGCCACATGAACTCAGCATTTTTCCCAATCAACAGACATAATATTTCGTTTTCAATTGTTTATTGCTATGGCAACAGTGGTAATATCCCATCCATGTGAAACCCACGGTGCTGCAGTGCTAATGAACTCCGACTGGTGAAGATGGAAGTTTGGCTGGTTGTTTGAAAAGGGTACGAGGAGAGAGGAAGCCAAAGGGGGCAACGGAGGGAAGAAGAATGCCTCTCTCTCCTTGGTCCTAAAAGGATTTCATGGTTGTGTGGCAGAGGTGCAGGGGACAGGAGAAGGGGATGCAAAACAAAAGCACAGCTGCTCTTTCAACGTCTGAAGGAGAAAGGCCAGCTGTCTGCGCCCGGCGTCCCCACGAACTCAGCAAAAAAGCTTTAAAAGAGCTTTATTTTCAAACTCGCTGAATGGTGACAAAGTTAAAACGAGACATGCAGGTGCGGAACCGAATACTAGACCAGACGTTTTAAACCTTTCCTGAATACAGTTCCACATTCCTCGATCTCCAACAGCAGCTCGTGACCTGCCTGTTAAATGCTGTATGCTAATCGCTATTAACAATATTGACATCTAATAGCGAACCTGCTTTTATAGCGTTTAATGAAGTCTGTGTCTTTATGCATACAACCTCACTGTATGCCAAAGTTTGTGCACTATTTTATTATTTGTGTGACATCTAGCAATGAATTAATCTTTTTTTTTTCCAACAGTTTGACTTCCAGTGCCTTTACTTTGTAGTTGTGTGGACTAAACTAACACTGATAACGCTCTCTTTTTAATGTTTATGTTTGGATGCGGTAGGTTTATATCGCTGTGGTGGTGTAAATTAATGATAGTTCAGCTTGTTTTCAATTCAATTATAGAATATCTGTCCATTAATGTAAATAACTGCACATCCTTTGTGTAAAAAGGTGCTGTTTTAGTGTGTTTGTTTGCTGTCTCGAATCTGATTACAGCAGATGACAACACAGTGGCAAACACTGTCCAATAATATGAATGTGCTTATTCATCTCATTCCGGACGTTCCCGTACGCGCCTTTTTCTGTTGTAGTTCACATGGGACAGATGAGCTCAACAGAAAATAAGTTCTACACAGGTTAAAAAGCTGTTTTCAAGCCACCCAGGAAATCGGTTGTTTTTTGCACGTGTACATTAAACATTTTACACAAATCCATTTACTTTATATAATGTTTTAGTGAGAGACTTTTCCCATCGTTGGCCATTTGCGCAAACACCGTTAGCGCAAACCGGAAGTCCTTTTACAACAAGAGTGCGGATCACAGACATAAAAAGAGGCAAATGTGGGCAGGGCGGAATAAGGTGAATGTAATCTGAAGGGGTTCTGTGTACCTGGTACTGGTGGAGGGTCAGTCACCTGCTTGTCTCTGTGGAGATGATGTTGTTTTGCTCGATATGTCCTCGGAAATAAGCAGGTTAGAGGTAAGATCTGTGGAGAGGCGAGACCACTCTCAGTAAGAATGTCTGTTTGTCATTAGCAAAAGTAAACTGAATTCAGTATGATGCTAACTGTGAAAAAAACGATTCAACGTGAAAAAGACAAACAGGCAAACAAACAAAAAAAACATTAGCTTATTCACTCATTCAAGTTTAAAAGTAAAATAAATCTGAGGGACTATAAAGACATGTTTTTTTCTGCTTCAATAAAACTCCTGTAATTGAATAAATGCAAGATGACATACTTTAATGTTGTGCTTTTCTGTTTTCTGTTCTTTGTCTTCTGCAGGAAAAGTAGTGACTCCAGAGAAGATCCAGGAGGCCAAAGAGGTCTACAGAGAACACTTTCAGGACGATGTTTTTAACGAGAAGGGCTGGAACTACATTTTGGAAGTATGTTACAGTTCATTCTGCCCTGATTATTGTGCCTTTGATGTTGATAAAGCAGAGGATATTTTGAGACACTGCATTCCACAACCCAAGGACGAAACGTGAACTTCAACATCCAGGCTATCTTTAGATTAACTAAATTAAACCCTTCGTGTGGTGTAGTTCAAAGGTGGGAAACGGTGGAAAATTAGCTATAAAACTACAGCATTAACTATTGAAGATTCTGTTTGGTCATATCTCAAAATGTAAAGCTTTTATACCAACAATTGTACGCTGTTTGACATTTATTATGAAAAATGTTGGGTAATAATAATAAACTAATATATACTTAGATTTTCAAAGTAGTTTTCAAAGTACGAATCATAGTAGTTCATCATTCATTCAAGTTTATGGGATAAAATTAAATATAAATACCGTTACATTTGACACACTGTCACTCAAAATAAGCAATTAAAGTCAAGGCTATTGCATCATTTCAGCACCTTGGAGAGAGTACCTTTTTAATTTGCCATCACGAGCAAATATGTTGTCCTGCAAATTATACATTTCACTCATAACAATGTTCTTCAGATCAGTTTGATTTGGTTCATTAGGTCCTCACGTTTTAATAAGTTTAGGATTATCTTAGTCAGAGTGAGTTTTCTTCAGATCGTTCTATTTCAAACGGTCTATAATTCAGGTATTGTTCGTGTGCTTAAAGGTAATTACTGAATTATGTGCTCCTACAAGTTTAAAAACGGTATCTCATCTTGCCTGAGGTGCCATTACTTGTTATATCCAGAAGACAGATCATAAAGAGCCCTTTTGGGTTTATTACAACATGATTTTAGTCATAGGATCTGACAATAAATATAAACACCACAAGAGGATACGTGATATCATATTCTCAGACAGTGGGAAAAGACCTGTGTAATTTTAGGGGAGATTTACCGTTTTTGGAAGAAATATCCAAACAAACGTTGAACTTTCTTATTATCTGTTTGTTTGAGATTGGCTCCACAAATTTGTCGTATTAATCTCATGCCTTAAAGTCGTTTCAACTGACAACAATTAGAGCTGAACAATGGCACCACTTTGTGAGGCTATTTACACCGACACTGAGCTTTGTGCCAGTTTTGTTTCATGTGGATGGGCCCCGTATTTACTGAGAAATGAGCCATAAACCAGGTCAACAGAAGTGCAATCTGTCAGTTAAACAGCACAGTCCAATAGAATAGATGTTATTCAAAGACAACTGTTGAAAGTACTTCTCCTCCTGAAAGTATTACTACTACTGTAAGTACATCTCCTACAGCTGAAAGTACTACTCCTGCTGCATTCTTAAATACAAAAAAAGCTCTTCAACATTCCTGACTTGAGTGGAATATTTTTTTTAGTTTTTCTTTGGCCAAATTTTTTCTTTGGAACTTTTTGTTTTGCTCAAATCAACTTAAAGCGGTAAAATGTCGACTAAAAGTAGTTTCTCGTTGCTGCGACTTGTGCAGAGCCTACTTAGCTTATTTACTAACAGTGGTTGGAGATAAAGGACACTTCTACGGTCACACTAAAATTAATTACTTCTACAGTAGAACTCATTGCCTTTCTGTCCTTTTAATGTTTCTGAGTTCAACTGTGTGTGATCCCAAAGTCTGAATCAGTAATAATCAGTAATCTGCTGTCCTTTATTTTCTTTTTTTCAGATGTCAGGTACAAACCAAATCTTTAGCAGAGTTTGTTCAAGGCCAATTGTGGCTTGTTTATTTGATTCTTTTCAGTAACTTAGTACGTCGTTTCGATACCAGTTGTAGTATCAATCAGTATCGGAATTTCTATACTTTTGACGGCCCTACCACCTAATTTGTCCACAAATTCATCCGAAAACAAACAGACCAAAACATTCTGATCTTTTGTATCTCTCGCTGTCATCTCAGGCTTACAGTCCAGCTCGATAAATGTCAAATATTGTTTTCCCTCCGAGCTTGTGTCCACGGTTTTGTTACACGGTCCTGATAGAGATCTTGACGCACTCCATTGACGCGGACCCTTTTACTGTAGATGTGGCTCTGAGTGTGCGTCTTTGTGTTCACAGAAACACAATGGACAGCTCCCCATTGAAATCAAGGCCGTGCCGGAGGGGAGTGTCATTCCTCGAGGAAACGTTTTGTTCACGGTGGAGAGCACAGACCCCGAGTGCTACTGGCTCACCAACTGGGTGGAGGTAAGTCCCGTTGTTTGTCCCGTCTGCACCAACAGTCTAAACAAGCCTTACCCGAGTGTCCCGGGACGAGGGAAATCACGATATCAAATTTGAATGATACGATTACTGTAAGAAGAACGATCACAAACTAACAGTTACTCATGATTACTGACACCAAACAGCCAGGAAATCCTTACTTTCCTTTCATTCACATTGTGTAATTAATGCATTACTACTTCTCAAGTATGTGACTGGTAAAGCTGCAATAATTAATCGACTAATCGTCTAATCGTGACTAGTCCGCCATGAAAATAATCAATCGTAATTGTTAACTGTACTATATAGACTCTAAAACACATGTCAAAAGACCTTTTATAACAAAGTCAATGACATTTTACATCAAAATGTACAAAATATTAGATTATTACTGGTTTTAATCAATAATACAGTTTATTCATAAATATTCTCTATCTAGAAGCCTTCAGTTGCAATATTTCAACCTTTATTTGGCTGATAATGTATTTTAAAAGTCTAAATATACAATAGAAATAATTGTTTGACTAGTCGACTAAGCGAAAAAAATAATCACTGACTAGTTGACTAAAAGAATCGTTAGTGACAGCTCTAGTGACTAGCTTAATGAAATCAAACTTTCTGAATGTAAAGGTAAAGTTAACATAAACCCTTTACTTTTTCACTGCCAAAAATATACTCCAGAGGTATCCGTTTATTGTGTTCATGACAGGCCCAAATACATTGTTCTAAAGTCCAGTGGGATGGTAATGTCAAAAACTGTTTCTTGCGCTTTGTTGATTTCAGTCCAATATTTCTGTGAAACCAGATGGTCCCAAAACACCTGTGAATAGTGAGCACTTTGACATGATGTGATGAAAAAACAGGATTGATTTTTCCAACAAAATTCCTTCCAAACATGTGATTTCGTTGTCCTCCTTGAGTCTTTTGAATCTGTCAACCGTGCATTATGACAAATAATCAAAGTAGTAGAAGTATGTAAAAGAAGTTGGTTTAAAAATAAAAAAAAAACATAAGAATTGACTGAGATTCGTTGAGATTCTAGATAAGTTAAGTCGGATGGATTATTTACAGACTCTTCTGACTCTCTGCTCTTAAGTTGCCACTGTACCATGTAATACAGCCTGTTTTCAAAGCAGCTAGCTAAAAATATATATATTTACTGACTACATCTGCTCATTCCACCATCATTATTACTATTTTTGATTAAATCTCATACCATAACCACAGTAACATTATCATTAATCATCTCTTCTTCAACTTGATTTTTTTTTCTCTCATTTTCTCCTTTTCCCCTTGTTTCATTTTCATTTGGTTTATAAATGTATTTATTTCCCCTGTCTTATCTCATCTCTATCAACAGGTTACTTTTACCACACCTATTAATCCACACATGCACATGTTACTCACACATACCCCCCTACCACCCCCCAAAAACTAAAGTTAGTGACCAAAATCTTATGATCCAGAAAGTGTTAATTACTTCTTGTGTTAAAAGTGAAAGTCAGAAAGTTATATGACTCAAAAAGACCTTTGCACAGTTATGAATGAGCGCTGAACTCATCATTCATTCTGACCCAAACAGCACTTTATCTTATCACCTTCAATTTCTGTTGATCTCTTTCTGACTTTAGTGGGGATTATGTAAGCAGCCAACGTCAAAGTAATGACATGTACCAGAACCACGACTGCCATGTGATTATATTATAGCTTGTTGTATAGTTACATGTAATAAAAAGTGTAATTAAAAGTTGCTCTTAAGTTGCTGTACTGGCAGTTTCTGTAGCCTATTATAGAGATGTCTAGATCAGGTCTGGGCAAACTTTTTGACTCAAGGGCCACATTGGATTTTCACACTTTACAGTTTGGATGTTATTAACTACAATATATCACACACATACAATTACACTGCCTAAAATACACAAAAAAAACACAACTTAATAGCAAAAACCATCACCTTTATTTATTTTAGTGGGAACAGTGCCGTTGGTCACTCAAAGCATCAGAGTTTGGTTTTATTCTAGTGGTGTCTATTCTCAAAACTGATCTTAAGTGTCCATCTGTCATCAGGATCTGTGGCGTTCTTTGTTAATGTTCGTCACGCTGAATGGTTCCTCACAAACACAGGTGGAGCCAAACAACAGAAGCATCTTTTGTGCCATGTCCCGCAGTTTTGGAAAATGTCCCTCTGTTAAAGACGCGTAAAACTCTTTGAGTCTAACAGAGCTGAACGTCTCTTTTAAACACTGGTCATTATTTGTTAAAAGACAGTACTTGGCATTTGGCCTTTCAGCAAATGCCATTGTTTTTGGACTGCGCCCTCTGTTGGAATCGCTACGCATCAGTTATAGTACAGTTATTTTGACGAAAAGGAATGGGGAAACAACGCCATCTAGCTATTATCTAACTCACCCGGGCTTTAGTTTGTCCCCCTCTGCTCTAGATCAGTGGTTCTCAAACTAGGGGTGATTTCCGGGGGTCCCCAGATGATGGGGAAAAATGTATACAATAGTCTTAAACAAGGCTTGACACCCCTCAAATGCAGTGGTGAATGTAGATTCCTATTTGTCAGCCTATTAAAGTCATTTTCTAGGTCTATATTCTCAAAATAAAATCAAACATTACATATAAGGCTAATTTATCACTTTGCATATCACCTATTTTTTTGTGTTTGGGGGTCGCGAATGTGAACTATTGTTATTTTTGGGGGTCGCGACTGAAAAAGTTTAAGAACCACTGCTCTAGATACACAGTTTTAGTGATAAGAAACATCACAATTTTGCCATGATCAACAATGAAATCCTTAATTTCTTATAATTTATGTTGTTTTTAATCACTATACAACCCTTCCTCTATATGTGACCAGCGTGAAATCATACTTTTAAAATGGTAAAATAAAGACATAAACAGCCAAATAAAAAGCTTACTATTTCAGAGCGTAGACCGAATTGAATAGAATATAATTATTATTCATTTAAACTGTTACGATTATCTTCACAATAATCACAATTATAGATTAACTGAATATTCCTGACCACTATAACCTAAACTAAGCCTTACATTACTGCAGAATTATCGTATGTTTATTTTTAAGCTTTTACCCATAATGTCTAAACCTCTTAACATCATAATTACAACCACTCATGTTTCTTTCCTTGTATTAATTTTAAAACGAGACTGTGAGACGCATAAATACGAATTTCTCGGCCAGACAACTGTGTGTTAAAACAGCCCCTTTGGCTCTCTCCATAAACGTCACCCGTGTTTAAGAATGTCTGAAGTGGAGGGCGTAATGATCGCTTTTATGCTTCGAGTTAAACAGAAGGGAATCTCTTAATTTAATCAACTGTGACGCACCCGTTTCATGACGAGGATTTTACGAACCTTACACAGCTCTAATACACTTTCTAATGTGAGCTTTTTTTGTTCCTCAAATAGAGTTTAATAACGTTTTTTGTATGTATGTATTTTTGTTGCTTGTTATGCCCGGCTGCTCAGGTACAAGTTTTATGTCAAGTAGGGCTGAGCTGCTCTGGTAAAAATATCCGATTGCAATTAGATTAGCTATTTATTTTTAATTTTTAAGGACATTTTGTTCTCTTTGTACGTTTTAAACATGTACAGGGGCAGAGAAAACTGAAATATGAACAGCTAACCTTCAAGAATTAAATACATTTCAGAACATAATTAGTGCTACAGAGTTTGCAGACTTTATACATAACAAAAACACAAACAGAGAGGATATTTTCTATTTTACAAAGACACGGTGGGTGCTAAAAATGACCAAATTAGACCTATTAGTACATAATGCTGCAAACAATGTCTGTGCCACTGTCTGGTTCATTAAATCAGGCAGTGGTGATTGTTCAGCTTTCTCTTTTGATACAGTTGATACATATTCAGGAGTAGGACTGCACAGTGTATCGCAAAAGTATCACAGTATTGGCAACCAAAATAATCAATATCACAAAAAATGTATATATCACAATAACATCAAAGTCCTCCATCGGATAGAAATGTACTGTTTTATTAATGATTTTCCTCATTAAAGTGCCTATGACAGGTTGGACTACTCTGTAACTAAACTGAGGGTAAGATAAACATTTTTTTAAATTTGACAAATCAAAATATGTGTGAACACCTTTATTTTGTTGAATCAATGTTTAAAGAGTCATACAAAGTTGTTTATTTTCTATAAATTATGCAGAACCTTTGGGTGGAATGAGTCTGCCTAGTGTGATGTCATCAGTTTGTTTCTAATTTTCAACACATTTTATAACTTTTCTCCACAAACAGCTTCTTGATTTGTGTAAAACTAGAATTTGTATGTACTGTAGGTATTAATCCACCTAATAATATACAAATGTGATACGCACTTTAAGTCTAAATTAGCTTTGATTTAGTCTTAGTTTTGATTAGGGCTGTCACTAATTATTTATTTTAGTAGTCGTCTAGGCAGCGGTTATTTTTTCGATTAGTCAAACAAATATTTCCATTTTATATTTAAACTTTTAAAAATATAAGTTGAAATATGGCGACTGAAGGCTTCTAGATGAAGATTATTTTTGAATAAAGTGTATTGTTGATGAAAATCAGCAATGAGCTATTCCTTTTTCACATTTTGATGTAAAAATGTCACAGTCTTTGTTGTAAAAGGTCTTTTTACATGTGTTTTAGAGTCTGTTTAGTTCAGTTAACGTTTAGTCGATTATCAATTTTCATATTGATTATTTTCTGTAATCGACTAGTCACGATTAGTCAATTAATCACTGCAGCCCTAATTTTGGTGCAGTTTGACTAATACATTAAAAGCATACATTTTTGTTTTAATATAACGTAAATTATTTGTCAAAAAAGTATATTCAAATCATCATAATTTCCAATATTTACTCAAATTGGACATATTTTTACTATTGGTTCCTTGCACGAGTCGTCAATTGCGATCATTGAAATAGCAACTTTTATTGGATTGAGGTGAACGTTGCAGCTTTTATGTCTGTAATTCAGTGCCTTTAGGTCACCCACAGCTAAGAGCGCGCTGACAGTAGGAAGAGGCTGGCATTTTGAGAGACAATAAAACAGTCACGCAAACACGCAGTCACGCTTTAGGGCCGATATAAATACACACAAACACTAGCCATACCTCAGACAACACGGGGGTAAATTTAGACTGTTGTCCTTGAACACATCAGCGACATAAAACATCACTATTTATAAAGCTGCAACGATTAATCTGAATAATTGTGACTAATCTGCGACCAAAATAATCGTTTTATTAATTGCTCACTGTTATCAGGAACAAAACAGCCGCTAAAACACAACAAAAGACGGTTTATAACGAAGACAGCAGCATTATTAAAACCTAAATGTTAAAAGTATAGTTAAAAGATAATACACTTGTTTCTTTAAGGTTTCCGTCAGTTTATTTTTACCTTTATCTAGATGAAAATCTGTTAAAAAAAATAGTCAATTAATTAAAGAAATTATCACTGATCAATCAATTACTAAAATAAGATATTACAGCCCTTCCATTATCATTTACTGATTTTTATTCATATTGATTTCTAACTTGTGTGTCCCAGTTTTTACGTAAAGGTTATTGCTTTGGTTAATGAACCCAAACTGTAAAATAAAATAGAACAATTACGTATGTATTTGTACATTTAGGGGCGCAACTAACAATTATTTTGGTAATCGATTAGCCTAGCGATGAGAGCAAAAGACCATTAAATATGAGAATTTTCCTTATTTTTACCCAGACAAAGCTGAAATGAAGGTATTTGAGGACGTCCTGATGGAGAATATTTATAGATGAACAAGGATTTTAATCAAAAACACACAATTGACATGTTTCCTGTGTGTTTTTTTGTGTCATTCCCGCTCGGTCTGAGTAATAAAACCTCTTCTTTCCGCACATACAATGCTTTGGAGTCTTTGTATAGACATCTGAACAAGTACTTGAGTATTTAATTAGTTGACAACCATTCCTATAATCGATTAGTTACGATTAAGAGCAAAACTAAGATAACACCCATGGCCCTTTTGTAAATAAATCACAGGTCAGATTTATGGCGTGTTTTTATCTTGGTCCCTTAAAACAACAATTGAGATACTGGCACACAGCAGGGATTATAGGGGTAACATAAAAACATATACTGCGCAAAATCAACTTTTATGAGCTTTTGACCTACCTTCCTCCTTCGCCCACACTCCTTGAAAATTGATAATGCACAAAGGGTTCAAAAATGTTGTTCTTCAAAAATAGAAATCCCTGTTAATCCGCTGCTTGTTACAGTAAAACGCCACAATGAAAGGGCACAGTCAGCAGTTTTGAACCGAAAGTCATTGAACCTGTTTGTTGTATTACGTTGATTTAGATACATATTGTGGTTTACAAAGTGTTAAACCCAAACTTTAACTTAACACTTCAGTCAGTCCACTGTTATTGTGGACATTGTCACGTCATTGTTAAGCTTATTTAGGCAAAACAAGAATCGCCTTTATGCGCCAAACTGCTGACATGTCTTTTATAAACACAAGTCTGCTGATACTGCTTGGACTTCCAAATGAGAGCGACCAAAAAATGCATATATCCAAGTTAAAACATTGTTCTGCATCTAGAAATGCAAGTTTACGATCGCATTTCCTTCCACATGATAGATATACACTTGACATGTTTACTCAAATGCATATTTTTAGTGTTTTCTGTTACAAACAATACAGCTTAGAGGCAACTTCAATACACTGTTGAGCCACTGATATTATGATATAACAATTTACTTCCTGTGTGAATTATGTGTTCTCCTAATATTCAACGCATAGCATGCACAATCTCTATTGTTATAGGGACATATTCTGCAAAATCAACTTCAATGAGCTTTAAACCTTGTTAGAGTTTCCTCATCATTAGTTTTCTCAAATTGATCCCTCACATTTCATCATCTGTTGTCATTTGAGTGCTCAGAAAATTCCTGTTTTCATCTACCACCTACCTGTATTCAGTTGTGATTATCTTAAAAGATCAATGTTGCTATTTACAATGAACAAAATTTAAAATGTTCAATATAAGTACCTGAAAAAAAGCAGCAGTCCATTTAACACCTTCTTTGTTACTTTTATACAGAATAGAAGAAGACATTGTGTTATAGCTTATTACAACTTAAAGGCCCTATACTTGATTTTTAATGTTTTCAAACGTGAAAAACAGAACTAGGTCATTTTACAGTCTTTACAGCAGTCAAATGTTTCGCTCACTTACCTAATTGGCTAGTTTATAAGCTACTTTCCCAAGTTTCTGAGCCCAACCATCAGTTAAGCTAACAAACATTAGCATGCTAACAGTGCTCTTCCTGCTTCTCTCATAGCATAAAACACAGCAGCAAAAACACTGACGTCTCATTTTCATCCTAAATAATAACATATCTGTGATGGGACAAAACACATTTTACTTAATTGCCTGTAAAATATCAGGAATGTGGTTTAGTTCTGTTTTTCCCGTTTCACAACAGTAAAAATCAGGTACAGCCCCTTTAAGAATACAGCCAATAGCCCACATTGTAAAGAAATGGTCCAAGTACAAGGTGTGAATACAGTTTTAAACGTTATATTAGACCATTGTTTCCCAACCTTAGGGGTACGTGAGGAATGACCAGCGGGTACTTGGAACTGTTTCAAAAGAAAATTAAAAAGAAATGTAGTTTTATCTAAAAGTTAGATTAGTTGTTAGTTAGTATCTTGGACCATAAACTAAAAATATGATTGTAATAATTGACAATATGCGACTAGTAAACTTATTTATTTGCCTGGAACTCAAGTGAAGGGGTTCTCTGAGCGTTAGACAAAGCTTACACGAGACAATAACTGGGAACCACTGTATTGGACAACAATCTGCTGTGAAAGAAGAACACTGCTTGGTTGCTGGTGTGTATTGCGAAAACTAGGAATTTAGTTAAAGTTGGTTGGCTAATATTTGAACTTTACATTGTCTGCTATTGCAAAAATAATTAAAAAACTGATGCACCATTTTGTTTAACAGGCGTTTGTTTGTTTTGTTACCAGTCAGACAGACGTTGAGCAATAACTTAAACTTTGCTCCGAGTATCAGTCTCGTTTAATCAGAAGCGGGTTCATTGCTTCACTGCCAGGCTCACGCACTGAAGTGAAAGTCATGGCACTCTACACACCTTCAGTTATTATTATGCCTCTTATTATCTTTTGCCGGGTGGTTTTTGGGGGCATAGTTGGCACACGGGGCGAGAAATGTGCTTTTCCCATCCGACTTCTTGTTCGAGTGCGCCGTCTCTGGCTGATCCCTCTGAGCCTGTTAGTTTTGGAGTTTAGACCCAGACGGGTTTGAAAGCCGCTTGATATGAACAGACATGCACAGCCTTTTCAGAGCGTCTTTTCAGCTCAACAATCGGTCTCAACCTCAGCCTTTGTGCTTAGTCTGGACGACAAAGGATAAATGACTACACGACTAAGCTTCCTCATTCCTGAAAACAATTTTTTCTGTGTCTCATGAACAGTAGAAACGTTCACTTGGAGGCTCACAAAGGGAATAAAAGGTTGTAGTATGTATCATGTCAGGTTTGTTTTTCCTAGATTATAGCAAAAGAAGCAAAAGAAGCATTAACATTTTTTTTACCAGCTACGTCAAATACAATTTCAATGATTTTTTTGTGATTTGTGTTTTAATAATGGGATCCTGTGCAAAGTTCACATTTTAAACACAACACGAATAATAGACGAAAAAGACTAGAGAATGAACTGACAAACTAATAAAGAAATTGTGTTTTTTGCAGTTTAGCAGTTTTTTGCTTAAATTCATTGTTTTATGTTGCACCTTACGTCAAAACAAATTTCTGTTTGTGAAGTTTGATCACTGACAATGGCAATAAATCTGATTCTGATTCTTAAAGTCATGCTTTTGTTGCTTTTAGTTTCCTTTTCAGTTCCCCATAGATGCGTTTTTGTCAGTTTTCATCACTTTTTTGTAGCTTTAGGGCGCATTTCTGTCACTTTTAATTACAGTTTTGATGCTTTTAGTCACGCTTTTGTCGCTTGTTCGGAACATGTTCTAACACGTCTAAACCACAGGATTTGACAAGTGTGACATTTGCTCTAACATCAATTCTCAATCAAGGTGTTCAACTCCCTCAAATGATAAACTCCCTCATGAGGCCCCAACAACTAGACTTTAATATAAAATGTCGTCACACAAAGATGTAAAAACACAAAAAACAAAACATACAGCCACTCAATATACTAAACTCCTAAATTATAAACAACAATTTTATATAACAATATCTCATTTGAAAGGAATATGGGGAAAATATGTAAAAAATGTTTTACTTTGAGACCCAGAAAGGCCTACACTGTGTAACTAGCCAGTGTTTCTCAAACTCTGGTATGCACACAGCCTCTGGTAGTACACAGGACTATCTGAAGTTTTAGTATCTGTTTCAGTTAGAGACAAATCTATCCATATGTACATGCATTTTTTTTTTTTTTTACTTCTTGGGGTTTATCATTATTTAGAACCACTTGGTTTAGTCTAATTTTAGATCATGATTAATAAAGACCTGATAGAGTCCAGGTTTAGAACTGTTGGTACTCGAAAAGTGGTGGTAAAATCTCAAATTATGTTTAAAGTCTTTGGAAACAAGTGCTCTGACATTGCGCTGGGTGATATGGCAAAAACTATTGTCACGATTTTCTTGGGGCCAGATCATGATTTAGATTTTATCACGATTCATGTTCACTTTGTATTTTTCCATTGCCTTTAATAGAGCTGCGCAACACAAAAATATCTAGTTGTGATTTTTCTGACCAGTGTGATGTTTTAATAATAGGATAGTGTTCAATTTCACATTTTAAACACCATTTGTCGCTTTTAGTCACATTTTTGTCACGTTCAGTTGTGTTTGTCATATGTAAATGTGTCTTTGTCACTATTAGTTGTGTTTTTGTAATTTTAGTCACGCATTTGTCACTTTTGGTCTTATCTTTGTTGGTTGTAACTGTGTTTTTGTCATTTTTGAGCGAATTTTTATCTCTTTCGGTCACGCTTTTGTCTATAAGAGGTAAATAAAGTCATCTGCTTAGAGGCTTCAGAGGCTAAACAACAGGAGAAAAGGTGTGTTTGAACAGACAGCTGCATTAAAGAGAGAAACAGTGAATCACGATACGACGATTTCACAAAAAATAGCAGATTGTGACAGGGACGAGCTCACGATTCGATTTTTATCGCCCAGCTCTACTCTGAGAAAACTGATATATTTGATCATATTGCACACCTCCATGTATTATATTATGACAGTGTTCTGATTATTGAGCACTAAAACTCCCCCAAAAACCTTATAATTAATAACCCTGAGTATTAAGACCTTGTTGAAGATGTTTTGATCATACTCATATTCTGTCTCTCAAGTGTAATAGGATTGTTTAGCCCTAACCACTTTTCATTTTCAATCTCTTAATGCTCATTTACTAACTGGAAACGTGTGTCCTTCCTTTGTCTTGTAGACCATCCTGGTGCAGATCTGGTACCCCATCACAGTCGCCACCAACTCCAGAGAACAGAAGAAGATCCTGGCCAAGTACCTGTTAGAGACCTCGGGGAACCTGGAGAAACTAGAGTATAAACTTCACGACTTCGGCTACAGAGGAGTGTCATCACAAGAGGTACAGACAGAATCTACAGCGTTCACTCTTTCACAAACACAACGTCAAAATAAACTAAACTGAGACTAATCCTGGAACTAAAACTGGGTTAGACCAGGACTAAACCAAGATCAAAACCAAGAAATAACCAAACAAGGACATGTATGAACACACCTATTAGACGATTATGTAGTTTTATTGCAAAGTTTACCATTCATGTTATAAAGTGTCTGTGTATCCAGCTCATAAACAGATGGATGTAACTTTTCTTATCCTCCATCTTTGACAGCTTCTCAGTCCTCTTTGAAGGACATTCATCCAATTAAAGAAAGCTCTAACTAATATCCATGAAATATCAAAGTAAATGGATTACCATGAGGGTCAGGAGTTATGTTGGTGAAAGTCTAAAAATCCTGCAAATTATCAACTTGTTTTAGTTCCAGTACAACATGAAAAGTCACATTACGCGACTAATAACAGATGGGGCTTGTTGAACTTTTAATCTTGACTGATTTTAGTCAGTGAACTGTGCATTAGTCTGGAAGCTTCGAATCTGGGAAAGCATATGGGTTTGAAAAAGTTGTAACAAATCAACGACTAGCTTTGCGTTCTGATCTTAAATGATGGGAAACTATAGTATCTTGTTTGTGTAATCCTCATTTGTCGAGGAATGGTACAAAAGGTTTCAAAGGCTGGCAAAGAACAAAAGGTTAGAATGACTACGACAAAGCTAGCAGCTAAAAGCAGAGCAGTAGGTAAACAAAGACAGAGAAGCAGGTAAACAAAGGCAGACTCCCTTGGAAAAGAGGTCTTTAATCTCATTGGGGCTCTCCTTGTTAAATAAATAAAATAAAAGAATGGATTTAACTCAGGGCATTATCAGTTATAGTTTCTTAGACCAGTGCCTTCAGATTGAAAATTACTTCAATCGAAATAAACGAAAAATGACTACCTTTGCGACTTTTTCTACCGTAACATCTCATCACATCATTTCAGCCATGAATGTTTCAATAAAAAAGAGGGAAAGATTGACAGCTTGAAAACAACAGATTTATAACTTCGTACAGAAGTAAAATATAATTTAAAAAAATACTGTATGTCTTGTCATAATGGAATTGCTAATTAGCCTCTGTCAATCTTTTGTTAATATGTAATTACAAAAGAATATGGGAAAAATATATACACATTTTACTTTTAAAACTATAATTTATATTTACAGCAGGCATTAATATACCAAATAAAGCCAAAATTAGAAAATCATTTAAAAAATTAGAGTTTCCGCAGGGCATTAAAAAGCATTAAATTCTATCCCCACAGGCATTAAATCTAAAAACAATTTTGACAAAACAGTTATCCATCAGAGTAATAACTATAACAAATAAGAGCAAATAATTATGGGAGTCCGTGTCTCCCCCGAGCTGCTGTATCAGCCAATCAGAAGTGTGTATCCATGACAGTCAAATATATTTTGAACCCCAGATGTACTGAATTTAATGAATGTAGATGTTAATAGCTTTGATCAAATCATCTAAAAAGTAAAAGCTGGGGTTCAAAACATACGTATACATGGTTTAAAGTAGAACGAAGTAACATTTTGTAAGTCCGTGTGGTGGTTGTAAATGTATTTTCAGGGTGTTTGAAGTGCCCATCGTCGCCCCCTGCTGTCTCTGAGCGGAAAACCAGCCTTGAAACTTTACTGACGCAGACATAAAGACAACTCTCCTGAGAAACATTGGCTCTCTTTTATTATACTTGGCGACATTAAATGTTTTTGTATGGGATTAAATGTCCTTATTTCTATAAAAAGAGAGGGTAAAAAAAGAAAAGAAGGAAAAAAATCGTTTGTCGTCATTTTACTGGGAGTGTACGTTCACAAGAGACCCACAGGGGGAGCTCTGTCACTGAAGTTACTTAGTTCTGCTTTAAATTTCATGTAAATTAGCTTTTTGAATATTATAAAGTAGTTAATTGTGTTCTCGTCATTCTGCTGCCCAATGGAATGGTTACAAGCCAGTAGTTTTGACATTATAAATGCATAAACGTCTTATTTTGTTGATTATGGCACTAAAAATCTTGAAATGCGGCATTAAAAGCATTACATTTGATTTGCTGAAACCTGCATAAACCTGCATATGCACTTAAACATTCATCTACTGTTTCCTCCTTCTCTCTTACTATTTTCCACTAATCACCTCTTTTCTGTTTTAAGACTGCGGGCATCGGGGCTTCAGCTCATTTGGTAAACTTCAAGGGCACAGACACCGTGGCCGGCATCGGCGTCATTAAGAAGTATTACGGCACCAAGGATCCCGTGCCCGGCTTCTCTGTCCCAGCTGCAGAGCACAGGTAGGACCCCACACACACACACACACAGGTGCTACTTAGCATTTTCTATTGAGATTTTGCCCTTGGAGCCCAGCCTCAACATCTGTCATAGTTAATTGAAGACGCCCCATAGCTCTTCCCGGCTCAGTGCACCGCTCTGCCGCGCTTCCTGCTCACCGGGACGCATTAGAGGCACCATTTCCAGCGTGATGTAGGGCACCAGATCACCGCCCACTTTCAATATAACAGCGGAGAGACAGTTTGCACAATGATGATATGTGACTATAGCTTTTATTAAGGACATCCAAGGTTGGCAAAAAGCTGTCCCACTTAGCGCCCTGAAGCTACTGTCAGTTCCATGTTTAGGTTGTGTTCACGTGACAATCCATACAGGGCTATTCTACTTAAGGTCCAGGGGGCAAATCAGGCCCACCAAGGGACATGATCCGGCCCTCAACCCATCTTCCAAAAATATAGAAAATATTTTATCTGTCGTTATTGGTTTAGAACTGGTTTAGTCTTGGTTTAGACCTAGTTCAGCTCTGGTTTAGTCCTGGTTTAGACCTGTTTAGACTTATTTTAGAACTGTAAACCTTAACTTTAACACCTGTTCTAGTCATAGTAGACCTGGTTTAGACCTGGTTTAGTCCTGGTTTAGTCCTAGTTTAGATCTGTTCTAGACCTGTTCTAGTCATGGTTTAGTCATGGTTTAGACCTGGTTTAGACCTAGATTAGACCTGGTTTAGTCTTGGTTTAAACCTAGTTTAGACCTGTTCTAGTCCTGTACTAGACCTGTTCTAGTCATGGCTTAGTCCTGTTCTAGTCCTAGTTTACTAGTTTAGACCTGGTTTAGTCCTGGTTTAGACCTGGCTTAGACCTGGTTTAGACCTGGTTTAGCCTTGGTTCAGCAGCAGATTTTGTGTTAACACGTTTTTTGTATTCCAAAAGTGTTTCTGGTCTCGAGGACAAAACCATCCGAAAAATTTGGCCCTGGTAAAATAAAGTTGAATAACCCTGATCTAGAGTCCCATTTGTTTAAACTGAGCTGGAGGACAGTGTCAGTGCTCTGTTCCCTATTAATTATTTAAATAACTAAAATAAAGGCTTTCATAAGATTTATTTTTAGATTGAAACATGTAAAATATCTTACCCGTATTGAAGATAACTTACTTGATCAGATTTAGAATTTAAATGCTGGTGAATTTCTAACTTTGATTTCTTTTTTACATAAACTGTGAAAAACTTGTTTGAATTGTGTTTACTCTGAATTCCAGCTGCTGAGTTTTGCAATATACATTATTCATGTCTCAAAGTGTAAAATTCACTGACAAAAAAAATTGCAGCAAAGATCCAAGTTGCCAAGGTATAGCAATCAATAGTCAGTGACTGAGGAGGAGAGCGGTCGACTGTTTACTATTGGCTTCCCTTCTGTGGGTGGGATTTACCGTTAAGGGCTCAAGGAGATGAGGTTTTGAGGAGGTTAATTCTGACAAATTAGATTTGTTTCCTACAACGTTTCCTGATTGTTTCCAGGTTGGAGTCATTCACTTAAGATCGATTGCTAATGGCTTGGTATGATACAAAACAGTGAATGTTACACTCTGGATACACACTGTTGAATCTGAGGCCCTGAAATATATGCATTTATTTAGATTTTTAAATAAAAACACACTGAAAATACTGGGTAAAAACTATACAAACATGTTTTTTTCCTGGTAAAAAAATCTAATTCACCAGTATGAAGAAAATCTCCATTATGCCGTCATCACACAAAACACATTGATTATTGCACTAAAGTCCGTTGGCCTCGATGTTTCTCTGCTCTGGTCTGTTTTCTCAGGTTTATTAGTCTGTTAATTGTTGTGTTTTCATGAGAGAGTAAGCAAAATTTATGGCACATTAGCAGTAGTTTGTCCAAGTATGTGTTGCCGTAGTAAGTGACCAAAGTCTGTGTGCTTGAGCAGAAACGTCTGAATATAAACACAAATTTGTTTCTGACTCATGGTGGATAATCACAGGCAGCTCTGAACTCTGTCTGAATTCTGTGGTCGACTGCTGACTTGGTTTATGATTAATATATCTGTAATTACCACGTACAACAACAACATAAACTGGAGCAAAGTTTAATGTCTCCTTTGTCAACACAAGTGAGTCAAGGTGAAATTATACCTTGACAATAGCTTCAGAAGTTGAATGTTGTTAGTTGAAGTCATCGGATTAAAATGACAAGTTTGTGGAGCAAATTCTTCACAAATAACGACGAGGCTCCACATTTTCTTTCAAAATCACTAAGTTTCGCACAGTTATGTAGACCCTTGTCCTCCATCTGACATTACGACGTTAGCACTTGAACGCACTGCTATTATAGAGCTTTTTGGATATATATTTATCTACAGAAGCAGACATTCTTTCTCTTTTGTTATCGTTAGTTGAGTAAATGCCATGGTCAAATTTTTATCTTGAGTCTGCTCTTGGAAATAATAGAAAATGCTTTGTGGGGAAAAAAAAAAAAAAAACGTCCCCCAGATATCAGCCAGGGCTCGTTTTAATAAGTTCATCCAATTATTATAGCTAAACTGCTCTTATGGGTTATTGCTCGATGGCTAAAGGCTACAGCGAGCTACTATTAACTTTTATAGACATACTTTGTTAAAACAATATTCCCATCAGCTTTAGGCTACTGAGTCATCGTAACGTTAATTTAAGTTTCGTTTTGATTTATGGCACCAGTCCATATTATAATTCTCATTGTTGGCCTTTGGGGAAATTAACTTGTTTCATGCCAGTCTCAAACTCAAATAGAGAGTGCTGTGGCTGAGGAAATTAAACTGAAACCATTATGACAGAGACATTTGTTTGTTTATTGAGTACATTTAAATCAGAATTACTTTTTTCCCCATGAGGATTTTTTTTTCCCCGTTAGACATAAAGCTTTAAACAATTTTGGTATAAAGAGGTTTTGCACCACTTTCTGAATTTCAGCAGTGAGCGGCAAAAACGTGGTGAGTCGTGACATTTTCTCCTGTAAAAGCTCAATAAAGTTGCTAAAGTCTGATAAATATAAAAGACTACACCTCAGCTAAATATTCAGTTTGTTCTTGACATCTAAAAGAAATGAAAATTAAGTAAACAGTTGTAGAAAACCAGATAAACAACAGGAACACTGCAGCTGCGCTCACATTTATCACTGATACAGATTTTGAGATCACACACAGTTGAACTCATTAACGTTCTCTCCTTAAACAAGATGTTTCTGAGTCCAAGTGTTGAGGGAATTCATTGTTATGCGGCTATCTAAGTTCTGCACAGTCAGAGCAACAATGAGAAAGTACTTTCAATTGAAATTTGACAGTATAAAGTTGATTTGAGAAAAACAAAAGCTCCGCGGAACAAAATGAAGATGAAATGAATGAATGGAATGAAAATGAATGAAAAGAAAAGCCAAGAAACCACATTTTATCAGTTTGTGCCGCCTGTAATTCTACTACTCAAGTCAAAATGTTGAGGAGCATTTTTCGAATAAAACAATGCCTCTGTATGACCTCTGTTAGAATACAAACGAACTGTGTAATTGTGTAATTCGTAACTCCTTTACATGGTCATGGCAAATTTAGTCAAGTAAACCTTTGTTCACCATTTTGATTGAGTTAGATAGAACACGCAAGTTCTATTATACAAAAAAAAGTTATTTCCCTTCTCACTATTATTCATCTGGAAACTCTTAACATACGAAACTTTTAATGTTTCCTTTAAGTCTACAAAGATATTGATTCTGGTGTTTGAATCCTCGTCTAATACGACGTTCCTCGTGGTCAAGTTTCCAATCCAATCCAATCCAATCCATTTTGATTTATAAAGCACTTTAAAAACAACACAATCGACCAAAGTGCTGTACACAGACAAAATAATGACATGAGACAACAGGCACCGAAAAACAATAAGTTAAGCCAAAAAAATATGTTCATTCGGCCAAAGCTGGTGGTGTTTAATCAGAGCCAGCCTCACATTCGTCTATCTAACGGTCGTTAACAGACCAACTGTCGCTGTGGGGATGATCTCTGGTAGTTTGGAGTTTTCTGCTGTAATTGGCCTGAAGATGCTGGTGTTGTTTGATCCCGTCGCTCACACATTTTATCCCTGGTCCTCACTAATGTCGACATCATCGTGTTTTCCCTGCTGGATGCTGGGGCAGTTAACTCTGTGTCGGTGCGCACCAGTGCATTGTGGGGCGGTGGCGGTAGTTGCCATAGTGGCTGTTATGTAATGGCCCCTTCCTAAATCTGTTTGGTTTGTGCTTGAGTGGGACTCGTCTCAGTAAAATTCCACTTTGGGTCAGTGCTGTGTCGAGGGCAGAGGTGTGTCATGTTTATGGTCCCAGCTGACACAAACATGCACCTGTACTGTCTGCGCAGCTAAAGGATGCACATTTAATCGAAATCTAATTAAAATCACAGTTTGAATGGACGCAATTAGCAAATCGCAAAGGCTGCAAATTTCCTCCTCCTAACAATAAAATATCCTGTTTTATTCAGCATAACTAAAAGCGACAAAAAATGTCAACTTGTCTTAAAGCAACAAAAACATAAAGCATAAAAACACAACGTAAAGCAACGAAAAAGTGACTAAAAGCAACAAAAACATGACTTAAAGCGACAAAACCACGACTGAAAGCGACAGAAAGTGTCAAAAACTTGTCTAAAAGCAACAAAAAAAAGCCTTAAAGCATAAAAATTGCAACTTAAAGTGACAAAAACGTAACTAAAAGCAACAAATACATGAACTAAAGCAACAAAAACATGACTGAAAGCGACAGAAAGCGTCAAAAACAAAACTTAAAGCATAAAAACGCAACTTGAAGCAACAAAAAATATGACTTAGTGATAAAGACCCGACCAAAGGCATAGCAAACGTGACTAGAAGCAACAATTACGCAAAGTGACAAAAACAGTATATTAAAAGTGACAAAAACCCTACTAAGTGACAAAAATGCTACTAGAAGTGTCAAAAACAAGATAAGATATCACTTTGTTAATCCCAAATTCTCGTGCCAGAGGAGCCATAAACGCTACTAAAAGCAATAAAAAGATCAGTGACTTGTTGTGTATAAAATTACCAACCAACCCAAATTTTTACAAGGACAACATAAAAATCAGACAAAATGACAGAAACAAGTTTAAATTTCCGCCTTCATCACAGAGTGGATTTTGTTTATCTTTTTCACTATTTGAGGAAACTACATCTTTCTGAAATCTGATGTAAAAAACAGTTTGCCTAATTTTTTTGGAGTTAAAAGTTTAACAAATCAGACTTAGAATTAGATATTGACAAATCTTTCTGTACACTCCTTCAAATTCTTGATTGTAGATAGAAGTAAATTGAAATAATAAAACATCTTCAGCAGTAGATTGGAAGGTTATGAGCTGAGAGACCAAACTAACGAGAACATTTTGAAAAGCTTTTGCCAGTAGTGTTTTGCCTTAATTAAATAAAGGTCCAAAAACGCAGAACAGACTCTTAAGAAACACCAGAACAACTGCTCTCCAACAGCAAGTGTTTGCACAGGTATAAACTCTTATCACAGTCGCACTGTTTAGTCAGACAGAACAAAACTAAAACTGTTCAGCTGCGATTGTGAAACGAAGGTGAAGGTCTACAGTAGATTAAAGTCCAAAAAGTTTCACGAATCTCAAAAAATATACGATTACAAAAGGTCATAGCATACTAGCAGCATGTATAATGTATTATTTGCCAAGAACAGTAGTTTAATGTACTTTTACACAGGGTTTTAACATTATTATATTCTTATATTGTCAAGGTCGTTCATTTGTGAGTGAAGCTTGTATTGTTTGATTATTGCCACATCATGAGTTGTATTGTATTTGCTTTTGAATAACAACAACAAATAACTTTTTATCGACTTCATGAATGATATTATATTTGTTTTGTCTAAATATAATACAAGTACAAACTGCAGCCAAGCTTTTTGACCTTTACAAACGACTCTGGCCTAAAGTGGCCTTACAAGCGACTCTGCTGCGAAATAACTGTGATGTACTGCCCTCTTCTGGAAAAACTGCGCCATTGCTTCTTGATTATTAATGTCTTGTGACTCAGCTTTTCTAGGATTCCTAGGGCGTTCTCTCATTCACAGTTGTATTTCTTTGTTGTTTTGCCTATTCCGCTTTATATTAGTCTTATGTATTGTATTGAGTAACTTGAATAATAATCTGCTTATTTAGTTATAGCTCCTCTTACAACATTTACTGCCCACATAAGTTTGATTATTTTGTTTTTATTCAGAAGCTAAATGTAGTGAAACTTTTGACAGAGATAGGTATTTATTCTAATGCCAAACTTTCAATATATTACATACTGTGTCGTGTACTTACAACAGAGAAACCTTCATTTATTTGCCTTTTTAAACTTTGAGTATTATTAAATAAGGCTGTGTAATTATTAATCTTTTTATGATCGCATCGACATCCAATAATTTCAAGTCTTCTTTGGTATTCTTGGGTGGAGCGCTAATCCACTGTCACGATGTCAGTAAAAGCAGTAGGGTTGTGGTCGAGTAAAGAAAGTTTTGGACCGCCCTGTCGATCGATTAAAAGGGAGCACACAAGAGTTTGTGTAAAAACAGCAATTTAAGGACTGTATTTCTATGTTACACTCCAAAATCTTCAGCAAACTTACTCCATATCTTCTCGATTTGCAGTTTGTGCCATATAAATTTAATCTAAATTAAATTATTAGTCGACTAATATAAATGTTGGTCGACTAAGACTCCATCGACTGAGTAATCGACTACACGTCTAAAGGATTATAGCCCTAAAAAGGAGGTATGTTGCAAAGTTTAGAGTTTAGAGCAGGGCTATTCAATTTAATTTTTCTGAGGGTCAGATTTTTTGGGAGGGCATTGACTAAATTTGGGGTCGTGTAAAATATATGAATAAAATAAGTAAATACACAACACTAGATCTGTTGAAATACCTACTGCTATAAGGAAAAAAAAATCATTGCCAATCCAGAACTGAACCAGAATTAAACTAGGACTAGATACCAACCAGGTCTGAACCAGGACTGACCCAGAATCAAACCAGGACTAACCCAAGGTCAAACCAGGCCTAAAGCAGAATTAAATGAGGTCTAAACCAGGACCAAAACAAGTATAAACACTAACCCAGAATTAAACCAGTAAACAAGAGAAAATGTACTTTTTAAGATTTGGAGGATTGATCATGGCCTGGATCAGATTATTTAGAGGTCCTGATCTGGCCCCTGGGCCCGAGGTTGAATAGCACTGGTTTAGAAAAATACATTTTTGTTTGTGTTTTGTGTGTGTGCTTTAAATGGCACTGATTAAAAGTATGTCTTGTTATTTATATTCACAAAATTAAGACAGACAGCCGTATGTTTATTTGTTTTTAATCAGAGTAGAGCTACAACAAGTTAATTGATTGATCGGAACTAATCGATTATTGAAGTTGTTGTCAACTAATTAAATAATCAAGTAATCGTTAACTGGTCTATACACAGACTCCAAAACATTGTATGTGCTGAAATAAGAGGTTTTATTACTCAGACGGAGCATGAATGACACAAAAAAATACAGGAAACATGTAAATTGTGCGTTATTGATTAAAATCCTTGTAAAATCCTATATCTATAAATACTCTCCACCAGTACGTCATCTAACGCCTTCACTTCAGCTTTGTCCGGGTAAAATTGAGTTAAATTCTCATATTCAAGGGTCTTTCGCATTCTAAACAACTAATCAATTACCAAAATATTCATCATTCATCATTATTGCAGCCCTGAATCAGAGAAAAATCAAATCCATCACAAAGAAATACAATCCCGATTAACCCGGTCGCTGATGTCTTCTTCTCGCTGCAGTACGATCACAGCGTGGGGCAAAGACCATGAAAAAGACGCCTTTGAACACATCATCAAGCAGTTTCCCAACGTGCCCGTGTCCATCGTCAGCGACAGCTACGACATCTACAACGCCTGCGAGAAGATCTGGGGAGAGGACCTGAGGAGCCTGATCGAGTCCCGCAGCCCAGACGCCCCCCTGGTGGTCCGGCCCGACTCGGGAAACCCCCTGGACACGGTTTTAAAGGTCATACTGACTTTATTGATCCATATTTGGACACAGTGTTGTCATGATAGATAAATAGATACTTTATCGATCCCGAGGGAAATTGTACTGCAGTCTGTTGCTCACATTCACACAGTAGACACATAAAAGCACAGCATTATGGGAAAAAGACCTCACATACTTCTTACAAAACTAATATTTTAAACTCAAACGCTTTTTCAATACATAATGAACTCCACCACCAATTTTGGTACCACAATCATAATAAAAATTGCCCTTTAATGTAATTTTCAATACAAAACACGAGTAGTTTCTTATTAAACTAAAGGAAGTGTAAAAATGTGTCCTGTTTTTGTAATTTTTGTAAGTATCTATTACTTGTTTAAATTATGATCTAGTTTTGATATTGTTTTTAGTATCAATTAGTATCTGGATATTGATATTTTTGGCACCCCTTGTAGCTCAGTAATAGTATAGAAAATAGGGCTGAAACAATAAGTTAAGAATATTCATCTTGTCTTCTTATTTAGAATAGTTTTGTTGTTTCTTCAGAAAATAGGTAAGAGATGATGTACCTATTGTCTGATATAGAGGAAACAACAAAACTAGAGCTGAAACAAATAATAATCGATTAATCACACAACTATTATTATTGAAATAATTTTAACTAATTTAGAAATCAAATAGTTGTTTATCTGTACTATGAGATGAGAGAGGGGGGTTTATGACTGAGGCAGAGCTGCAGTTAATACAAAGTGATGCTAGAAATGTGTAAAATGTGTGTTTTTATTGAAAACACTTTCGCTTTTGTAAATACACTCTAAAGTTTATGAATACATTCTCAAGCAGCATCTCTTTAACTTCTTTTTTCGTAAAAATCTCATATTCACGGGTCTTTCGCGATATAAACAACTAAAAATTGTCAGGTTAATCGACTACCAAAACAGTTATCAGTTACAGCCCTAAAGGAAAACAATCTAAAGAACTTTGGCAAAAATCAAGTAACTAAATAAATAAAGTACAAGATTTATGAATGCACAAATAAAATATATGTTAAAATAGAAAGAGGTGGGGTAAGGATAAACTGTACAGATGAAATATGAACAAATAATGTGCAAAGGAAATGTAATGTTTATATACTCATCTTATTCTTCATGTTCATGTTTCTCGCTGTAGGTGTTGGAGATCCTCGGTAAGAAGTTTTCTCCAGAAGAAAACTCCAAAGGTTATAAGGTTCTGCCTCCTTACATCAGAGTCATTCAGGGCGATGGTGTCGATATCAACACATTGCAAGAGGTAAGCAATTATTTCATGTGTGTCAGGGATTTTAGTTTCACTTTTGGTAGTGACAGGATGAGAAATGATCATGGATATTTCAACTAAACCTTGATAAGTGGTGGCTAAAACTCTAAAAGTGCATGAGCAACTTTTCCTTCACAATTGATGCCTCTATAAATAACAGTCTATTTACTACTTCCATCACGGTGAGAAGTTAAAGTGCCTATGACAGGATTTTATGATTTTCTAATTTTGACTTTATTCAGTGTATTAATACCTGTTGTAAATATAAATTATAGTTTACACCCATCCGGCAGCTGTTTGTGGGCAAAAGTTTAAAAATAAGTAAATAAAGTAAACAAAATGATGACATCACACTGGGGAGAGAAATGTTACGCATAATTTACACAAAAGAGACTACTTTTTTTATCCTTTAGTCATTGGTTCAACAAAATAAATGTATTTTTCTTTGTCCAATAGAAAAATCTGTGATATTAGAGGAGTTTTGGCCCAGTGTACAGGAGCTTCTTGGTAATTTCCCAGTGTAAAAGTAAAGTAAAGTAAAATTACAACCCTAAAAAAATAGCTAAACTGGGGTAAAAATTGTTAAGAATTTTAAATATATATATATATATATTTTTTTTTTTTCACTTTTAACTTTTTTTCTTAACTTAATTTTAGTTCAATGAGTAGTTCAACCTGTCAGAGGCACTTTAACATGTTTATAATTTCGTCAGCTTTTGATAAATTAATCGGTGTGCTACAGCGAGAAGAAGACATCAGCGACCGGGTTATTCAGGATTGTGTTTCTTGTGTTAAGTCGATCGTGATGGATTTGATTTTTCTCTGATTCAGGGCAAAATAATGATTGATTTTTGTTTTATTCAGATTGTGGAGGGCATGAAGGAACACCGGTGGTCCATTGAGAACATCGCGTTTGGATCCGGAGGCGCTCTTCTACAGAAACTCACAAGAGACCTGCTCAACTGCTCGTTCAAATGCAGCTACGTGGTCACAAACGGACTGGGGGTACGTTTATCATCCTCTCTGTGTAAAATACTACTCCATTGTGAATGAAAAGGCAGTGGTTCTGTGTCTTTGAACCGTCAGCCCTGTTTACTGTCCAGGTTGTACTGTGTCTAGGTTTAAAAGGGTCTAAGTTTGCCTTTCTGTGCATGTTCTTCCCGACTGTGTCCCCGCTGCTCCGGACAGTTTGCCTAAGGTTGAAGGATGGGTCAAATACAGATGATCTATTTCTCCCACAAAGGACTAATAAAGTATTCCTTACCTTATCCTGTCGTCACCCAGAACCCAAAAAGTTGACGGGGGCTGCGCTTTAGTTGTACAAAGTTGTGGCGTGCTGTTTTGTGCATTTAATACAATTTGAATTTAATCAAGATCCAGTCGTTTCAAATCAAATAATAAGCATGGGACTTTTAAGAAGTCTTTAATCTTCGGTCAGTAAAAGCATTTGGTTTCGAACAGAGCTCAGTTCAGAGGAATACTACTTCCTCTGACTAAGCTTTTTTGTAAAATGGCATTCATTATGTTTATGTTTGTGAAATTAAAAAGGCATATCCATTATTTTTTATAAGACTAGATGATAAAGGACACATATTCTGCTATGGTGACTTTTTTTGAGCTTTAAACCATGTCCGTCATCAAAAACACACCTGAAGTACCATTCAGTTGCATTCACTCTGTTCTGAAGAATGTAGAAAATCCTCCCCCCTCCAAGTGTCAAACACACGTCCTGCTGAACTATTTTCAGACTTCATACATCAATTATCAGAGAATCTTCCGCTGTTTTTAGTCCTTAAATCATCGCTAAACTCGTTCTGAGCATTTCTGCCTCTAAACACGATAACTGCTGCAACGAATCCGTACAATGACGTCTTTTCAGCGCTAACTTCACTAGATTGTATATATAGTGCTGGCGCCATCTGCTGGCTGGATGCACTCAGTAAGTGTCATTTCATAGTGGCTGATAACACAGTTCATATAATTATTTTTTAGACATGAAATGGCAAATTTAAGGCACTCAAGAGCATGTTTAATGGCTAATAACAATATGAAAAATGCTGAATATTTTTCCTACAAGACAACTGAATCTAATATGCAATGGCAAAAAATATTGGGATGCATTTTCTTCACAGGCCTCAATGTTGTGATATTGATTCTCTGCTCTGATAATTTGTTAAATGTCTTTTTCCCTCACTCACCACCCCCATTTTAGTTTGCTCACCATCCTGTTCTATAAAACAACAAAAACAAATGGAGGAAAATCAATTCTAATCTTTTGCTTGTGGTTTTTAGGTGAACGTGTTCAAAGATCCTGTTGCAGACCCCAATAAACGCTCAAAGAAAGGACGCCTCTCTCTCCACCGGACACAGAGCGGGGACTTTGTAACTCTAGAGGAGGGCAAGGGCGAGCTGGAGGAGTACGGAGTGGTGAGTTCAGCTGCAAACAACCTTATAGCAGTTGCACATTTGAGATTCTATTTAATATATTTTACTCTTTTCTTCTTTTGCGTCCAGGACCTTCTACACACGGTCTTTCAGAACGGGAAGATCGTGAAGACGTACACATTTGATGAAGTCAGAGACAATGCAAAGCTCAAAGAGAGTGAGCTTGAGGAGCTGCACTGAGCTCCAAAAACATCACCAGTTTAACCTGAAAACAACCTCCCTGACCCTTCAACTTTGACCTCTGGCGTCACTCAGTCAAACGAGGGTAGCGTGCACTGCTCACATCCCCACACTCCTAATCCCTTATGTAATTCTGACGCCCTTAAACGGATCGGGACTTAACGTTATGTCCCAAAAACACTGGTGGTTCTCCAAAAATCTGTATAAGGAGATCTGGGGTCTCATTTATAAAGCGTTTATGCGTGCAACAGGACATTTACGTTAAGTTTGTGATCTATAAAAAGACAACTTTACACAGAATTGAGCAGCTTGGTTCAAAAACCCAAAATTTGAAGAAAAATTTAGAAACATATACACATTTCATTCAGAGACAAGGAAGAATGCGAGCAAGTTTGTGAAGTTTTCTAGATGAGACCCCAGGACACTGAAGGGTCGCTGTGTAACTTTTTTGTAGAGGGTCAGCCTACTGCAAGTTTACTGCTTTGTTAGAGTATTCTACAATATGGCATTACGCTTATCTATCTCCATGGAGACAAGTGGATAACACCACCAGGCCACGTAACAGATCAGATCTGTGGTTTGGTGAGTGCTCTAACTGTAAGAAAGCTATTAAAACACCTGTAATAGAATTAAAACAAGCTTGAAGTAGGTATGGGAGATTATGGCAAAAATTAAAGTCTGGATATTATTTTTTTTTGTATCTCGATAACGATATTCAGGTCATGTTAAGTCAATCCAGAAGAAATTAGTTTAAACACATCTTTAAACGTATTAGTTAAGGTTTTATAAGTGTTGTATCTGGTTTTTACTGTTTAAAAACTTGAGAAACAACAAAAACTAAACTAAAAGTCTTTACAGCAGTCACGTGTTGCTTTCTTGCCTAATGCAGCCCCAGCATTCTAAACATTCACCAAAATGAGTTTATAAGTACTTCACAAGCGAGTTTTGGCGTCTCGGTAAAGCTAACAAACATTAGCATGCTAACAACGCACTTCCTGCTTCCTTGTGGAATAAAGCGCTCCATAAATAGATGCAGAATAAGTGCTGTGGTCTCATTTTTATCTCTGTAATGGGGCAAAACAGATTTTACTTTATTACATGCAAAAAAATTGGGTACTTGTTCTTTTTTTTCATATTTCAAAACTGTAAAAAACAGGTAGTAATGTCTGTAGAACTAATCACAAAAGTTCAGAAATGTCATTATATTCCCTTATTTGAAAGTATAAAGTATACAACACAATTTTTTTTTCATTTTCAGTTTTTAATCTGCACTTTTTAAATATTTTTTCCCCATAAACAAAAACGTATATTGCAATTTTGCATAATTTAAAACAACACTCACAAAATTATCTAAAATTGTATACTTTGTCCTCCTCTAATGCCAAGTTTAATGCCATATTGTGAATTATTCCAGGCAAAGCAATGACACAGAGACAAGAAAAGTCACATAGTGCACCTTTAAAATCCCGCCAGTGCGAGACAGTGAAGTAAAATGTGCGATTGGTACTGAAAACTTGTAGATATCAAAGCCTAAACCATAAGTTCACATCTACCCTGTATTTTTGCCATAAAGGGCACGCTGCACTGAAAGACTCGCACTCGTGTGTGAGATCGGCTGCTTTTTTTCGTAAAGTGTCAGCAGACCTTTTCTCAGTCGTGCCGGGGAAAAAAAAAAAAAAAGATTGCGATTGCACGTTTCTTCTTTTGAGGAATTCGATGGGTGTTTGTTTGGCAGCTACCAGAGATGTGAACTTATGTGGACGGGAAAGTATTTTGAGTGCGAGAGAGTCAAATGAAGCCACACCTACTACTACTACTACACCAATGATCGTTACTCGTGTATTGTGTACAGTTTAGAAAAAATCTTGTCTACTTTGTATTTCATGTGAAGGACAAAACCAAGATCGTGGTATATATATCGGTGCAACTATAACATTTACTGCCCGGTCCTGTGTACACTTCCAATTAATTATAATGAGAATATGAAGCCATGTCATATACTTGCTTTGAAACAGTAGCTTTGGCGCCAATTGTAAAGGCCTTACTTAATTGTGTACTACCTGTCTATTTACTACAACCCAAACAAATGTTATTGATGCATCTGTAAAGTAAAGACTGTACTAACGATCATCCTTTTGTCGATTTAATGTAATCCACAGTGTAGACACATGAAGGCCCAACATATTCCCACGTAAAAGGGTCATTTACTATTTAAGGGGGCTATGTTACGCTTTTAGCTCATTTTTTTAAACCAGTTGTTATAACCTCTTGAACTGCCTCGCACATTTTACAATATTTCAAAGCTATTATTAAAAAACAGAATAAAACCATTAAAAATACTGGGAAAAGAAAAATAGAAGGGAGAAATAATTGATTGTGATTGAGTGTTGGTGAATTGGGCAGTGCTTCCTGGATGTGGCAAATAAAGACAGGGACGAACAAAAGGGCTCTGTGCACAATAGCGCACGGTTAGCTCAGTGTTAGCGTCACTACTTCCTGTCTGCGTCCTTTTTTTTTCTATACCTGCGCATACCTGGTCAGCTTATCTGCCCCAAAGCCCTAAACCTAAGCAAATTATCTGTTCCTAAACCTAACTATAATTTTATCCTTATTGTGAAAAAAATATGTCTTAAAAAAATAACTTTTGCTAGCATAGCCTCTAATGCAAAGTGGTGGTGTATGGCAAAAGTGGATTGGGAAAAAAAATTAAGCTTCTTGTCCAATTCTATCTCTCTGGGGGTTTTCCAGAGTTATACTAAAATTAATAAATACATGTTAAAGACTTCTTCTGAAAATGAGATGAATACTTCCCCGGCGGACACTTCGGTGTTGATACATGGAGTTGTATTTGGGTCAATGCTAATGCTAATTTTGTAACATAATAAATAAATCTAATTAAAAACTGAAGTAATGTATAAATAAAAACAAGCAGGTAAATGAGGTGAATAATTCCCCGGCTCAAGCATCTGTGTTGATAAATGGAGTTGTTTGTGGGTCAGTGCTAACGCTAATGCTAATTTTAAAGCATGATAAATATAAAAATAAAATAAATTAATATTAAAAACTGAAGTAATATATAAGTAATAACAATCAGGTAGTTATTTAAATTTGAATTGGTTGTCTCTTTATATTCTCCGTTTTAATTAATGTTAGCGTTAGCGTAGCCAACTGCTACTGTGCACAGAGCCCATTGATTTTTTGTAATATAGCCCCTTTAACAATTACATTCCTAAATCCTAGAATAATATCTGTAGAATTAGCTACTTACCTACACATATGCTTCCAAATATCTGGTGCTGAATTTGGACAAAGATAAATTAGACAATCTTAGCTTTGTTTTGTTCTTGAAAAAACAGCCAAAAATGCTTGTTGTTGGGTCTTCATGTCGCACTGAAACCTGTCTCTGCTGTATCAGACCAAGAGTTGATGTAAAAATACACCACAAACGTCGTCTTCACAGGAATGGAGGCAAACTAGCTGTGTGTTTTTGAGAGATTTATCATGGCTCAGAATTTTTGACAAGTGTTCATTTTTCCGGCGGTTCCGACTTGCACGGACCCAAACAGTTTGTGTGCGATGGGCGTGCGTGAAGAGGTTTTTTTCTTCCTTTATGCAAACGTGTTGAGGTTTTTCATGAAGACGAGTTTTATTTTATTGGCCTTCTCTTTCTGTATGGACGCCTCCTCGGGTCTCGCTGTACGGTTGTGTTTTGGTGTTATTAATCTTCCACTGTAGACTCTTCTTAACTCTGTGTTGAATTAGGAGCAGATGACATTACAGACTTCAATCAATAAAGATAAAGACATGTACCATATATAAAAGCAAAATATGAGTCAAGTCAAACAGGAGGCCTTTTTTTTGTCTATAAACTGTATGTTGTAGTTTTGTTTTCAAAGCTGATTTCGATACCGCAATCACAATAATATCTTTTGTTTCCTCCTTTTTTTTTCCATTAGAATGCATTTATCAACAATAATCAATTGTAATTTCCCATGCTGTTTATACTACTTCTGATATCGATCCAGACTTATCGAAAAACTATTCAGGAAAGGGCCAATTATGTCCTTTTCTTGCATTTTTTTCACCAGAAAGAGTTCATTTGCAAAAACAGATGCAAGTGCAATTTCAAAAAGTCATCAGAAGCTTTCAGTTTTTCTTTTGTAAAATAATGTTTTCAAAAGCTCATTGTATTTTACTGCAATCAAAATACTACTTCATCGCTCTCTGATCAAATTCAGTAGACATTATTTTCATTAACAAAATATAAAATTCTTTTTGACAATTTTTCAAAACGGAGATATCTGTTTTTGCAACTGAACTCTTCTTGTTCAAAAGAGTGTCCAGTTTCGATAGTTGTATCAATTAGTATCTAAAAATCTTAGTTGACAACCGTAATTTGTTTATTTGTTGTTTTTGTTTTTTACGTAGACGTACATGCCGAAACTATTGAAACTATGAAAACTCAACCCCAACATATTGTTCTTGTTATCACTTTGGATCAAGTTAGAAAGAAGTTTTGTGTGCACTGAGATTTGTGTTATTGTTTTTTTTTTTTTTTCCTGTACTACTGAAATCTGTTTTGCCACGGCATAACGTGTGCCTGAAATGCTTTGTAATGTCATTTTCTCCAATAATTTTTTTGCAAAACCAACTCGTCACTATTTTCATTTTGCTTCAAGTTTTTTGTACATGTCCATTCACCTGTTATCCAGCTGGCAGTTCCACTGGACTTTTCAATGGTTCAATAGATTAAATTATAGTGTGCATTTTAGTGATAAATTTTGATTTTGAATATTTTGATACAGTCTCTCGGTTCTTTTCTCAGAGAAACCTTATTTTGTACGACAATGGAAAAAATTGCCAGAAATATTGCAGTAACTATATGATAATTTACAAATGATGTGGCCATACTGCCTTTTCACTTTGTACATATAACAGCTAGTTTGACTGAAAGTGGATGGCAGGTTAGCGGGAAAACCATAGTAGAAATATGATTATTAATATTTTTGTCGGATCTACTCTTTTTGTATTCGAATATTATCAAAACCTGCTTGATTGAACGGGCAGTGAGTGATTGATTTTAGCCTCTATTTGTGAATGAACGCCTTGTAGTGAATGAGAAAAGCTTGTGAATATTTTTTTTTCCCTTTATGTCGTCGTTGTTTAACTTGTATGTATATGTTGGTTAACCCAAATTCCCTCCCCAAAACAGCTGATATTTTAACTTGACTTGCTACATTGTGGACAAAACAATGATTAAAAGATGCCACCCTGTCAGTTTGAAATTAGTGATTTATTTGTTACACAGTTTGGCAGGCTTGATTTCAGGTAGATTTGGCACAGAACCTCCTTAATGCTTATCTTCACACAGGAGTCTGCCAGTAATAATGGAAGCTCAAAGAGGCAACATAGACCAGACACTTGACCCTCGTCCCACTTGCTTTGATAATATCCCACCTCTTGCACTGAGGCCACATGAACAAAAACAATTTAAATATTCCTTGCTAAAAAACAGAACTCTTTTTGGAGAGAATTAGTTTATTTTAAAGGACACATTTTCTGCTGTAGCTTAGCTTTTAAGCAGGTTCTAACAATGTTCTGTCCTCAAAAACATACCTGAAGTTGCATTCAGCTTCATTCACATTGTTTTGAGGAATGTCAAAAGCACTCTGTGCTGAATTTTCAGATTTTAGATGTCACTTCTGCTGTTTTAAGTCCTTAAATCATCATCAGATTCGTTCTGAGCATTTCTGCCATCTAAACGTGTCGTATTTCTGTTGCTTCTAGCCTGACCATCGCATGTCACACAGTCTCTTAAAGTGATAACATAACTAAAGTGTGTATAGCGCGAGGCGCCATCTAGTGGCTGCATACACAGAGCGTCAGGGCAAACGGCAAATGTTCATTTAGTCCGTAATACTGTAAACCTTTTTTTTTGTTTCAAAACATGAGATGACAAGGTACTCAAGAGCATGTTTAAAGGCTAAATATATATATATATATATATATATATATATTTTTTTTTTTCCTTTAAAGTATTTACATCAGTCACATGAGTTTATAAGCACTTAACACAGAGCGCCATCCCAGGTAAAGCTAACAAACAATGGCATGTAAAATATATTTGTACTGGGACAAATAAGACACTTTATTAAATGCAAGTTCTGTTTTTCACGCTTCAAAATAGTAAAAATTAAGGTTTACATAGCAGTCTTTATTCATAATCCTAAATATATCATGTTTGTCGCACCACGTACTTGCCTGTAAAGTCTAGAAGGATCTTTTTGCATTTTTAATTACAGATCATTCTTAGCAAAGAATTGAAGAAGTGTGCATTTTAGATCCCAGACAAACCATGTCCCTCCACACCCCCCACTTTCACTACTATCTGATGTGGTCTTCCTTGTGTCAGATCGCACTAAATGATTATAAATCTGTATATGTTGCTTTAACCCTGATGACTTTACGATGGCCATGTTTTGCACACATTTGAACAATGGGACGGTGACGTGCGCCCTCAGGATCCCGGGGACAGTATTGTGTCTGTTCGAGTCATTTTAGTTTGCGCGGAGCTGGAGAATGTGCGGTCCGCTGTGGGAGTCATGTGACCCGCAGAGCCTCCGGGGCGGTGCGTTTACTGCCGCCTCAGCAAACAGCAGCCCCCGGAGTCTGCAGGATGGAGCCGACGAAAAGCCACTGCTAGCACCACATTTGATTTTTACTCTCAAATAATACACTTTACGTACATTTTAAACAGATGCACTCAATTTAGCCTACTTTAACGTTATCAGATATTTACGTTTTGAAAGAGTAAGCTATGGAAACTTGACAATGAAATCTGTTCTGAAAGCTCTCAAGTTTTTATCTGTATCTTCTATCTTACTTTCTAAATACCATAAGTAGAAGATCAAGTCTTTTAGCACCACATTTTTAATAAATAGTAGCCTAAACTTAATTCTGCCACACGCCGCGTAAAACCACCCTTTTGCGTTGTTGCGCACGAAAAGCAACAAGCTTTACCAAACACTGTAAAAAAAAAAAATATCCATGACTCCAAATCACAACAAACTGTCAGACAGATTTTCTACAAACAAGGTATTTATTCCGGTGCGTAAAAATAGATAGAATACAAATAATTTCTTCATCGCGTCAAATGGCAAGCTAAGCCTGTGTATTTTTTTCACAGTGTGGAAAGTAACCACGTCATTGTGTGAAACAACTCCCACTTTTCCTCCGTTGGCCCAACATCCACAGTTCATTAGCCGGATAACGAGCTGAACTCACTGGTTTGATCATGATGTCCGGATTTAGACTGAATTTATCGCCATTGAAGGAACCTTTAGGTTTTGTCAAAGTTGTGGAATGGGTAAGTTATTCTCATTTTAATTCTAGCACCAACTGCGTAAGGAGGCGCGGTCCTTGGCTGTCCTTTTTTTGCACAAGAGATAAATAACAAATTAACAGTGCAAAACAACCACCAGTGAGTTTTATTAACGTGCGTAAAGCGTGCGTAATATGCGTTAGTTTATAGCTTTCTTGACTTCTTTTAAGCAGATCGCCTAGATTCACTTTTCTGCATTTGAGAGAGTTCATCGCCTGGAGCCTTGTGCTTAAGTTACAGTACCCAGTTTTATGATGGAGCCAAAATGAAAATGATACATCACCTGGAAACCTTAGACTTTAAAATAGTTTGAAATGTGCGTGTAAAACTTTTTTTCTGACTTCCATTGCCTGCCCTTCAGAGGACAAAGTTAGACATTAAATCTTTCCTCAACAATTATTTACCCCCAAATAACCGTGTAACATGTTGGTTACTCATACGTGCATTTACATAACATTGCCTATTTCTCCAACTGCGGGTCCAGGAATGATTAATGCTGGTCATAACTGGGTCATCGTCGCGCGTAATGCAGTTTTCTTCTGTTCTATTTTTCACAATGGACTCACAAGGTTTTAGGGGAGCGCTAAACACCGATCATCTGACTCTGGAACAAGGCGGTGTGTGTGTGAATGTGAATGACTAGCCGCAAAGTTTTGCCTCATCCAACCCTGTTCAACTGCATTCTTTCTCGTTTGTTTACACGCAGAGAGTGACACGCATCTGTGGAGGAGTCTGATTGCTCACGCGTATTTTTATTCTAGTTGAAGTAATTCACTCATTTCTTCCCGAAATTATATGACGTAACATGGTGAAGGAAGCCATTTGTAATCAAGCCATTCTGCATCTTTTACCTAGAAGTAGAGCGCATGATCCTTTTTGTAAAAACAGAAGAACAATGATGCTCTTTCTTAAACTTTCTTCAATTCCACTTTCCCTACCTGAAAGCTACAGGTGCCTTGGGGCAAACTGATGGAGACATGGCTGCTTCTCTGCTCAACAAGCCAAAGCTACCACCAATTTAAGATAAATAGTAATGAAACAAAAATAAAACAACAGTGCAAATGTGCAAAGCTGTCTACTATTTTAGACATTATTCATTTACTCTGCTTTACTTGGTGGTACTAAGATACTACTGCGAATCCACAGCAGCCCCGAGAAAGCATTGAGATCGATCTATTGCAGGATGACCAGGGCCAAAGATGGCACTTGCAGAACAACAATCATTTACACAAATAAACAAGGGCTAAATCACAGACATTTTTTTTTTTTTTTCATTAGAGCGAAAACCCCTCAGTGAGCAGCATAGCAAAATTGTCTTGGTCTAGTGCAAAGCCAAGGGACTTAAAATTAGAAACAAACTCAACAGGGTTACCCCGAGAAGTCGTGATTTTAGGAATGTCATCTGAAGACACACGTCCGTGCGAGAAATCCATGGCTTTGGTTTTCTTTGAATTCAACACCAGATAAATCTGCTCCTTTAGCCCCGCTTTGTCCTCGTGCTCTGGATAAAAGACTTCTGACTTCTCTGTCCACACCTCTGGGCTAATTAATCAGTCGGACTTGTGTAAGTCGTGACTAATTATTTTATTCAGATTATAAGTACTTCTGTGTGACAGCACCAGAAGGAGAAGGTATGGAGTGAATCCTGAGTTGCTGAGAAGGAGGGTCAAGGACAGGGGATGCTCTGGGACAGTTATCCATTTGCTAAATTCTCTTGAACATTGTGTATTTAAACTGATTTTTGGCTCATCGAGGGAACTGTTGTTGTGACCTTGGGCAACTAAAATAAATCGAAGTGAATTAGTTTGATCTGCCTTTTTATGTATTAATGCACCATTTCCTATACTTTTCAGTTGTTTTTTTACAACTTGTGGTCTTGAATGTGCAGTTTGAGTCGGATACAGATCATAGAGATAGTGAAAAGTTTGTAGAGCTTTTGACAGTTTCCTGCCACTGTATCTTTGGTTGATCAAGAATCTATTTAATCGACTACAGCCCTATTTTGTAGCATTATTTCTGCCCATGGTATTAGTACACCTTCTTTGCATTCGTGGTATAATATACTGCCCTTAGCAATATTTAATCTGTGATATTGTGTTTCTGTGTCTTCAAAAGGAACATGAGAACTACTTAGCACCTACATGACATACCCCATAAACACTGCAGCTGATAAATGCCTTCAGTGATAGGATCGGCTGTCCAGTAATAAACAGGAAAGATGGGATGGGCTGGAATGTAAAGCAAAGTTGGGTCTTAGACTATAAAGGTTTCCTCCGTTTATCAAGTGTCAAAGTTTTGTTTTTGTAACCTAAGAGGAGAGGATGCAGAGTTGTTGATTCTAAAGTATGAAGACCAGCCGTAAATGGACACATCCTGTCTGGGGTCATTTATTGGGCTTTAGTTTAGCTGTCCTCACGATACACCCACGAAGCACAAAGGAGTGTCAGCTACTTGTACCTAGATGTAAAAATTTAATTAAAACCAGCATATAAACAGTAATGAGCTTTTAACCTTGTTATTACAGTGTTTCCTCATCTCTCAAAATTGCATTTTGATTGATTCCCACATGTTTGAGTAATCCTGTATTGTCCTGCAACTGAGGCTCGAGTGTTGTTTTCTTGTTTATGTTTTTTTTTGTGTGTTTCTTTTAAGGACAGAAAAAAGAGACATAAAGAACGGAACATGACCGAAAAAAGTGTTGAAGGATAGAAAAGCAGCAAAAGACATTCAGATACATTAAAGCAGAAGTAACTTCAGTGACAGAGCTCCCCCTGCAGGTCTCTTGTGAAAATACTCTCCCAGTAAAAGAAGCTTTTTTTTTTTCCTCTTCCTTTTTTTTGAAATAAGGAAGTACAATCGCATACAAAAACATTTCATGTCGTCAAATATAAAAAAGAGAGCCATGGTTTCTCAGGAGAGTTGTCTTCGGTTCGGCATCAGGAAAGTTGCAAGGCTGGTTTTCCGCTCAGAGACAGCAGGGAGCGACGGTGGGGACTTCAAATGCCCTGAAAATACATTTACAACCACCACACAGACTTACAAAGATGTTTAATAAGGTAAAACTGTTTACTTAGTTCTACTTTAAAGACGCAACAGCGGATTTTTATGGTTTTGAAACGTGAAAAACTGAAAAATCAGGTACAGCCCCTTTAAGGCACATATACAGTCCACATTTTGTCTGTCAAATGTATGTTTTCACATTAAGTCTGGATATGATTTTTTTTTCTTTTTTTTTTTTTCGTTTTTATATGTCGAGTGTAATGTCAGTACAGTCCTTAATTGTTGGTGCAATTTTTGTTATCTTTTTTTTTTTTGTGATGCACTTCTTTCCCGCCACTAAAAGTATGTTGTAAAAGTAGAGTTTAATAGGATAGGATTTAATAGGAATAAATGAGTCTATCGATAACAGTTTGAGTATTGATTTGTATCAGATTTTTCAACCAGACAGTACAGTTGTACCGTAAAATTGGGAGAGAGAGGGTAGAGACATTCAGCAAATAGTCAACTGCACCATTGGCGAACACTTGAATCTGTGGATGTTATGTCATTCATCTTGAGAAGAAATTGGTGAATCAAAAATGCAATCAGACTCCTCCAGAGATGCGTGTCATAAAGCAAACTTAAAAGACTTGTCCAAGAAGATTTAATGCCATACTGTGAAACATTCCAGGTAAAAAAATGACATTTCTAGGAGCCAATTGCTTTAAAACCATGATAATCTCCCATCGACCCACTTTTGAGACTCACCAACCGTTTGGAACCTCAACTGTTTTCTTTTCCTCTCTGTTTCACAGTTTGGCACTTAAGATGAAAGGTAAGCAAATTATATGAGAAGTGTACATTCATGTAAACCCAAAGGACTCTGGCCTAAAAGTGGTTGTAAGGGATTGTTAACTTGTCTTTTTAAATGAAGCAGTGGCCAATTTCGCTGTAATCGACAAAAATGTGACAAAAACGGGACTAAAAGTGTCAAAAGCAAGTCTAGAAGTGACTTAACACGTGACTACAAGTGACAAAAGCGTTCTTTTATTAGTTTGTCAGTCAATATTTAAGTCTTTTTGTCAATTATTTTGGTTGTTTTACATACAAACTGTGAATGGAATCTTATTATTAAAATATAAATTACAAATCTAATTGCAAACACACTACTGGTCAGAAAAATTGCAGTTCTCAAATTGTACAACTCTAATGTCAATTCAACAGGAAGGTGTTAAAAATATTTTTAAACATAGGGTTGTTCCTTATAAAAAGGGACTTTTCAGAGATTCCAAAGATTCTTTTGGTTTATGTTAAAAAAGGGTCTGGTAAGCAATGCAAACATTATGATGGTCAGGCTCAGGGTTTATTATTTTAGTCATTTTAACAATTTTTCCTCATGTAAATTAGGTCACTTAAAGTGGTGTATATAGGTATATAGGTAGTAATTGTATTACAATTATACAATTATATGTGGGATTTCAAGCATAAGCTAAACGCTTAGTTAACACACAGGAATACTTTTTTTTTTAAACACATTAATATGTAGGACGCTGTAAGCTTTTGTGTTAAATAAGTAAATGATAAATTAGTTAACTTAAAAGATACATATTCAGCTACAGTGAGTTTTTTTGAGCTTTTAATCATGTTCTAGCAAACACAACTGGAATTTCATTTAGCTGCGTTCATGTTGTTTTGAAGAATATGGGTTTAAAAATCCTTTCCTCTCCAACTGTCAAAAGCAATTCCTGCTGAACTCCCTCGATCAGTGACGTTTTTTTTCAGATTTCATACATCACTTATCCGAGAATCTTCTACTGTTTTAAGTCCTTAAATCATCACCAGACTCATTCTGAGCATTTCTGCCATTTCCATCTCAACACAATAACTGCTACTGCTGACCGTAGTGTCTCTTAAAGCAATAACATAACTAAATTGTGTATTCACCTTATTCCGGTAGTTGCCGTGGGCACTGCCATCTTTCCGTTGAATTAGTTTACATGTGGCGGGTGAACTCAAAAGAAAATAAAGTTCTACACGGACTAAAAAGACGTTTTCAGGCCCCATGAAATCAGTGCATTGTTGACTTGTTGTTGCTCGTGTTCATTAAACATTTTACACAAATCAATCTAGGTCATATAATGTTTTAGCGGTGAGACTTTTCCCTCGTTTTCCATTTACATTAACGGGGTTCTTGACAAACCGGAAGTACCTTTACTACACGAGTGCGTATCTGTGGCAAAAAGAGGCGACTTAAGATGGTGAATTTAAGGATCAAGAGCATGTTTAAATGCTAAAAACTATGAAAACCGCTTAATATTTTTCCTTTAACACAAACTAGTTCTGTTTTTACGTTTCAAACCAGTAATACAATAATCAGGGAGTGAATTCGTCCTCTGCTTTCCTTTTCCATCCTTTTCTGCTGCGATGTACGGGGGTTTTCCCAGCTTTCTGCGGCTTTAGTTCCTGATAGTGAGACTGAAACATGAATGAAAGAGAAGTGCAGAGTACAGCGGTGCGTGGCCTAAAAGAACAGGAAGTCACATCTGGCCCAACATCTGGAAGAGGCCCGGAGCTGTGTGCGTTTCTGTGGCTTTTGTGGCGTCCGACTAACGACTAACCCCCTGCTATACTAAGCCTTTTCAGCACCGTATATAGCCAAAGCGGTAATGCTGATGTGTCAAGATTCAAAGAGCTAAAATGGGATGTTTGCCGTGTCCCGTGCGGGCGGAGAAAAGACAAACTGTGTGGGAGTTTAAAACCGTTACCCTGTCACAAGATGCGGTTGAATAATTATGAAAATGACGACCTAAAATAGCCCCAGGAGAGAAAAATGCAGTGGAGATGTGGGAGGCTTAAGCAGAGCATGTGATGATGGACATGAGACCGAGACAAGAATGTGTGGAAGACGTCGTCATGCGGAGCTAAAGGGGAGGAGAGTGTGTCGTGTTCACCTTAACAAGTAATGGTTAATTAATGTCAAAAAGTGTTGTCATGATACTAAAAAATCAAGAAATGCACTCTAATCTCAATGCAGATTTCGATGCTGCAAGGATAATTACAAATGCTCTTTTTACGTCAAGGTTTAAGACAGCATTTTTTAATTTATTTATTTAATTCATGACATAAAAAGACAGTGGCATAGTGTTGAACATTGTAAAAGAATAAGATTAATTAATTATACTTTTTAAACTTGTACTTAACACTGATGGTTTAAAAAACACATTACGCTAAACTTTTTCATTTAATAACACACACAAAAACATCACTCACAGATATTCACCCTTTTGACAGCAATAGTCTAATTTTCTTTTTAAATACTTACTAGCTTTTATGACATTTTTAGCACTAAACAATAGCATTTTCATTTTTAAACATTGTGGTCTTATACTAGTTCTGATAAAGCTCAAGATTATTCTAAAACTGTTCATAAAAGGCTAGATTTTGTCCTGTAAAAGGTTTTTTTCTGTATTGATCCTTGTTCAACCGAGTGTCTACTTTCTGTGTTAGTTGTAGTATTGATTAGTATCTGATTATTGATACTTTTGACCTCCCTAATGTCAAAGAGAAGAAAAATATAGTTTAACGTGTGTTTTTCTTTACACTAGACAAAATTCCCCTCCACCACAAATACATCACATGAAAAAACAAGCATCTATTTGTGGGGTTTAAGTTCCCATGTTCAGTTTCTAGTCGTTTGTTGTTGGGATTTTTAACCACTGAACCTTGCTGAGGTGAAAGTATTCAACTAAGGATGTCAAAATGTTGAAAGTAATGGAGCACAAAGGTTGTTTTTTTTTTTAATTTATATTTAATTAAACAGGAAAGTCTCATTGAGATTCAGAGCATCAACTAATCGTGTCTAGTAATCGTTAACTGGACTATAAAGAAATGTGTCAGGAGACATTTTATTACAGACAGAAACATTTTAAAATCAAAATGGCAAAAAAGAATAACCAATTTCTGATTTGCATTAATAATACACTATTCATAAATATTCTCTATCTAGAAGAATTCAGTGACCATAAATCAACCTTTATTTGGTTAAAAATGTATTTAAAAAGTCTAAATTTACTATAGAAATAATCGTTTGACTTATTGAGCCGACTTATTGAGAAAATAATTGCTGATTAGGCGACTACTAAATTATGATGGAGTCCTGTCCAAGAGGCATCAACAGCACAACTCTTCTAGACAAAACATTTCATACAAAATAGACAGACAGTAACATAAAACAGTTAGAAACACATCCAGAAAGAGTGACTTTAAGTAACTTTTTTAGAGATCTGTACATTGCATTTTGCTTTGGTTACTTTTTACTTTACACTACATTTGAGAGCAGATATCTGTACTTCAAATGCTCCACTAGATTTCTGAACTGGACTGAGAGTACTTTCTGTGAGGTTTGAGCCTGTAATGAGCATGGGGTTATTTTTTCAGCACATGACAGGGTGAAATACAAATTACTAGATAAATTAAGTTATCGATTCTGTAATTTCCTTCGACCTAAAATCAGACAGTTTTATATTGAGATCACACCAGCCTTTAATAATGTACTTTGATCGTTCTCGATAATGAAATACTTTTACTTTTTACTCTAAATGTACATTTTCAAGTGGCATTTAGTCTTTTTTTTTAATAATGTTTTGCCCCTGTATTTGTTTCTTAACCAAACTAATGAAATGAAGTACTTCTTCATCCAGCACTGCAAACAAGATTCTTTTCACACAGCAATTCAGGACAAAAGTCTTAACTACAGGGTTTGTGGGTTTAAGACAGGATTGTTGTTGTTGTTCACAGAAGATGTATGCTAATCAACAACAGCTAAACTACAAAGAGCTCTATGATTCTATCTGCATTTCTAAAGCTGAGTTTTTGGAGTTAGTTGGGCCTCCGGGGGTCTGTTTTGCTGACGTTATGGTATTTGTTGGCAGCTTTGTTCTTGGTGTCAAGTTTTATGTGCTTTCAAACATTTGCTGACCTACATATGGGGGGGAATTTCAATTTCACTAGAATCCTAAAAGTTTTAAATCAAAACTCCAAAACAGGAAAAAGTCATCTGAAATACTGTTGCCCCCTTGTGCGTTTTACTGTCTTATAAAACTAACTTCCCGTCTCTCCTCCTCCTCTTCTGTCCAAACAGCTCACGGCCATATTTGCGTTTGGAAGCGTCGGCGGTTTCTCTGGGACTAACACCGTCAGCCTCCTCTGCGGAGACGGAAGCAACCAGACTCTGAGCGCCAACTTTCACTATCCTTTTAGGTGAGTGCTCAGACGGATCATTTACGGAGTGAGTGTGAGCGACTGGTGGTGGTCAGAGGGTAAAAGTGATACATGAAGAGAAGTAGGGCTGCACAGTATAACACAAAAGTATCGATATCGCGATATTGTCTGACGCAATAACGGTATCACAACAAACTAAATGTATCTAAGTCACACCAAAGTCTTCCATCTGATAGAAATGATCAGTTTTTAAAATGAAAACATTGAAAAGGGGAAATCATGACTAAAATTGAGCTTTTTCAAACTAAATTAGCCTCAGTTTTGTGTTTGTTGGTTTTTATTTTAATATAACAGACATTGTTGCATCAAATATAGGGCTGCAACAATTAGCATTATCGTTATTAGTCGACTATAAATAATAATTGCAGTCATATTTTGATGACGGTCGTCATTCTTTAGAATAAACAGACTCTAAAACACAAATTTTATAACTTTTATAACAAATACAGTGACATTATTAAAGAAAAATGGCAAAAAAGAATAAACTATTTCTGATTTTCCTCAATTATACACTTTATTCATAAATATTCTCTTTCTAGAAGCCTTCATTCACAACATTTCAACATTTATTTGGTTAAAAAAGTTTATTCTGAGTCTAAGAAATAATCGCTGAATAGTTGACTACTAAAATAATTATTAGTTTCAGCCTTTCCAGCTATCGCAGATCTTAATAGTCGTATCTCATATCATTTCCAATATAGTGCAGCCCTAATTAGAATACATTATTATTATTACATTCAGAGGTTGTAATGATGCATACATTTTGTCACAGTCATTTGTGTAATAATTCACATGATTATCATAATTCTACTAAATATTTAAGTTAAGTTACAATTAGACTTAGCTAAAGTTGATCCTTGAAAAAGTCTTGTTTAAGTCCAGGATTTGTCTTTAATATCTAATTTAAGTCTTTAGTATTTGTTTTTTGATAAACATGATATGATAAATCAGACATAGCCTACTTCTCACAGATGCTGTAACGTTTATAATTATTCAAACTTTTCTAGCCAGCATATTTTTTGCAGTCTTATCTTATCTTATCTTATCTTATCTTATCTTATCTTATCTTATCTTATCTTATCTTATCTTATCTTATCTTATCTTATCTTATCTTATCTTATCTTATCTTAATTGTTTAACATTTTTAGATCTATATTAAGAGATTACTTTATTAATAATAATAAATTATGAATGTATGTTTTATGTAATGTGTGATTTAAGCTGTGGAGTACTTTAGATTTGTTAAACATGTTCTGAAACAAGTGACAAAAATGCAACTACAAGCAACAAAAACACAAAAACGCAACTAAAATGCCAAATAACAAATGCGAGACTGAAAGTGACAAAACATTCCTAAAAACGACAGAAACACGTGATACATTTCTTGGGGACAAACAGAGACTACAGCGCATTGTGCCTCTGCTGAGAAGGTGATCGGCTGCAGCCTTCCATCTCTCCAGGACCTGTACGTCTCCAGGACTCGGGGACGAGCAGGTCGGATCACAGCTGACCCTTCTCACCCTGGACACGGACTATTTGAGCCACTCCCCTCGGGCAGGAGGCTACGGTCCATCCGGACCAGAACCTCCCGCCACAAGAACAGTTTCTTTCCCTCTGCTGTTGGACTCATGAACACTCTATAACACCTGCCACTTTAACAATATATTATATAAGAACAATCTACCTGCACTGCCAATTTGCAATCTGTTTGCCAACTGTACATTCTGTATAAAGTATTAGTCTATTTTATTTTATCTGATTCTTAATCTTATGCATGCCTTTTTTATATATATTGTATTATATTTTATTCATTGTTTTATGTTGCACCTTACGCCGAAGCAAGTTCCTATGTTTGTGAATTGATCACTGACAATGGCAATAAACCCATTTTGATTTTGATTCTGGTTAGTTTGTCATCTTTTTGTCAATTCTCCTGGTCGTGAACTTTGAATGGAATCCCAGTATTAAAAGTTAATGCAAATCTAATCACAATCGCCATACTGAGAAAGAATATATATATATATATTTAGCTATTTTTCCCAAATCACGCAACTCTAACGTAAAATATATCAAGCAGAAGTAAAAGTAAGCCGTCCGAAAACTACCCAGAGACGTCCAGTTTGTCTAAAAAGTTCCTGCGCAGATATAACTGAATTACTACCCTCCTGTGTTAAATCTACAATAACCACCTGTTGACTTCTTTGTGTTGTGCAGGTTATCCCAGATCCCCTTGGTTCCCTCAAACACCACCATCTGTAACCGCTCGGTGCCAGTCACGTACCTGGTTGGGGACTCGGCCTCTGCCTCGGAGTTCTTCGTCGGGACGGGCATCGTCTGTTTCCTGTACAGTATGGCCGCCCTGCTGGTCTATCTGGGCTACATGCACGTTTACAAGGACTCCGACTTCGGACCCATTTTTGTAAGTCCGACCTGTGTTTTATTAAAGATTTGTGCTAGATAGTCGGCTCTGGAGGGATGGAAGTGACGACGTAGCTCTCTGGTTGTCATTGCAATGTGTAAAATTCAATTGCAATTCAAAAAATGTTATGTTTTTGACAGTTTTGCGTATTTATTTTAAGGCGTAGGTGACAAATGAGATTTTTAAAGTTAATGCTATTATGTTATAACCCAAACCATTTTCCTTATCGTAACTGTTCCTAAACTTAACTAAACCGTAACCTTAACTATGTCCTAACCTTAAACTTTCTCAGCATTTCTCAACCTTAATCATGTTCCTAAATTTCATCACTTCAAATCATGGCTGCGCAATTTATCGCTAAAGTATCAATATTGCAATACTGGAAAACATATTCATCTTAATTAGCCTTGATTTAGTCTTATAATAAATGATAATAAATAATAAATAAATGATGAACTTCACAGAGACTGACAAATACATAAAGGCACAAATTTTTATGTCAAGAAGGACATTCAAATATTGCTATAATATTCGGCGACACATTTCACTAAAACGTAGTGAACATGACTGTATTTAAGATTTTATGAAACATTTTGCCTGTTTGTCCCCAGTTTGACAGTTTTTGTAATGTTTATAATCTTACTTCCTGGTTGAACACAAGCAGCAAATATGACATAGAGGTAATTCTACAGCTGTTACCTAGCAACCATCTTGAAAACAAGGGCCAAAATCCATATAAAATACACAATAGTTATGATCTGACAAATAATAACACCTGACAACATCTTTTTTTTGTTGAATGACCGGTTACACTGTCAAAAAAAATGCTTTGGTTTTGTGTAAATTGTCAAACATTTTCAGTGGTATGTCACTTTTTGATGACAAAGGTGGAGGGATTCCTTTTAGAACTCAGCATGACCTCCTTATTTTTAATTTTTTTTTCCAGAAACTTCAACTTTACAAATGTAAAACTTATGAACAATATTTACCATAGGTGCCCTTCCACCAAATTAAGTAATAATTAGAAAAACATGAGACCCTGTCATATAGACTAACCTGTCGTACAGACTAACAGTCATATCTTATTTCACAAATAATTCCTTCATCGTGCAAACCGACTTCAAATGAGCAAACACAGCAGACCCTCTGGAGAATACACCAACCAGTTTATAGTTTTTTTCAATCACTTTGACACCAATGTCTACATTTTGACACACATTTCAAAGCCATTCTGCTAGCAAACAGTCAACACTCATTTTGGCACAAACTTACGCTAGTTTTCAAGCTTTAACTCTCATGTCAGAACTACCAAACACTTTCTGCAGAAACTAAACCCTAATGGTTCAGCTAAAGATGGCACACTCTGATCCAGGCACTTTGACCAAAGACACAGAGGACACACAAGAGTCACAAAATGAAGACATTTTATATTCAGACTTGAGAAGTGGAAAGCAGAACGTAGAACGTAAAAGTCTGAACCAGGGACTCAATCGTCCAAGTCTGAAACAGTTCTGATACTGTATACAAAAAAACTTTATACATAATGAAAGTAAGCTTTTTTTGTTACATACACCATTTGCAGCATAAACCAAACTCTCAAACCAATAGAAACTGTGTGACACTGGTCTTAAAGCTCATGTTTAACAGTGTTCTTCTGTCTGTGCCTCAATTATGGATCAATGCATTTATAAATCTGATTATTGAGTTCATATTTTAACCAAAAAGTATACTTTTAGTGTTATAACTTTTGCCCACAAAGTTAGATTGTTCGAACATTCTGAACTGTTTCTGACTTGTGAATAGTTTTGCAAAAGGTACAAAATATTTGCCAAATTTATGAAAAGTTTCAGAAAATGTGCCAAAGCGATTGAAAAAAAAAGTAAAAGGACAATGTAAAGACTCCTGTATTGAAACCGGGTCTGAAGGTTTGGATCCAGAGACTCCACCGTCCAAGTCTGAAACGGTTCTGATATCTGATACTAAAAAGTCAACTATTAAAATATTCAAATGCATAAATGATTTGTGTAATGTTTAATACATATTTTGCAGCGTAAACCTCACTCTCAAACCAACAGAGCCATGTGATGTGGTCTTATAGGCCTCTAACTCCACAGCTCACGTCTTGAAGTGTCCAAACATTCTCCGTGCCATGTCTTGATGTGGTCAGATAACTTCATCAGCATGATAATTGTGTTTGTGTATTTAAACCACAGAGTGTCCTTTTTACAGGAGTGTTCTAAGATTTGTTCTCAAAGTTAGATTCTTCAAACCTTCTGCACTGTTTTGAGACTTAAGTGAAAAGTTTTGCAAAGTGTGCAAAAGATTTTCTGTAATGGTTTTGGAATGTGTGCCAAAGCAAAGACAAAAGTGCAGAGAGGAGGCAATCTGAAAAACCTCTGCACTGCACAGCTCTGAGTCGCCGAGTTTCATATAATATCACATCATTCCATGGTCCAATCATATTTAATACAGATGTGGGGCTGCTAAAATTAATATTGTTATATTGCAATTTTTTGTTGCAATACAAGACATTAATAAGTCTACTTACTCATCAGATTAAACCAGTGCTTCTCAATTATTTTCTGTTGTGCTCCCCCTTTGGAAGACGAAAACATTTCATTTGCAGTGCCTCGAACGATTTATTGTTCCTTATTTTATTGCGTTGGGCAATTATGCTTTATTCTAGTACAGCAAAAACATGTTTGTGGGGTCACATGCGCCACCCCTGGCATCGCACAGAGGGGGCTGGATTAATTATTTGTCAATTTTCCTTTTAGATATTCATGTCAGAGTAGTAGCTTTTGCTTTGCCTGGAAAAAGCCAGACTCTCTTGTATAAATAATACATGTATATATCATTCTGGACTTGCCAACCAAGCTAATGTTCCATGTCTGAATGTCTGAAGATTAAGCACGATCGAATCAAAATCAAAAGTACCATCATTTCCTCCACTAACAATAAAATATCCTGTTTTATTCTGCATAAAAACATCTTACCCTGTAGTTTAGATTTGTACAAACATGTTCTTTGTCAGTTCATAGTTCAGTGTTTTTATCAATTTGTGTATTTAATTCTGGGCCCCAAATAGTCTCAGTGGGCCCCTAATACATAACTGTGTATGATTTATTTATCCTCGCAAATTCGGTCATTATTGTTATTTTTAATCCACTATTGCCAGAATATACACCCTTTTCTTTCTACAGACACCTAACAATAATTTGAACTTTGAACAGAACGTAATTATTAAAACACAAATCGCAAATGAAATCGGCATCGCAATTCAAAAAAATCACAATTAGATATTTTGACTGAAAACCAACAATAAGCTCATATACTGTTGGCACAAACATTTATTTACTTTATATTAGAACCTTTTTCAGTCACAGATGATTTTTAATTCCAAAATGTACAAGTAATTTTTGCAATAGTTACTGAAAGATGAGAGTAGAGAGTAATTTTGACATTTTATTGATAGAATCTGTTCAACAAAAGCCAAGTAAATGTGACTCACGCAAGAGTTATATGAAATCAGCGCACTATTTATCATTTTATTTGCTTTGTGCTTGTACTCGACGTGTCCCTCTGACCTGCAGGACTTCTTGTTGACTGCGGTCCTGGTCTTCCTGTGGCTGGTGTGCTCCTCTGCTTGGGCCAAAGGTCTGCAGAACGTGAAAGATGCCACGGACTCGGGCGGCATCAGCAACACTCTGTCTCTGTGCAAAGGGAACAACGTCACCTGCTCAGTCACCGAGTTCGCCAACCTCCGCAGCCTCAACTTCTCCGTGGTGAGGACAAAACAGGAGGGGGATAATCGCTCATCTTTTTCAAATAAATGTTTTTATGTTTCTCTTCTCTCATGGCAAGTGAACCAGAGTGCGTTTCCAAGAGTCTGTTTCCAGTCAAACAAAGTGTAGTTGAGATAATACAACAATAAAATAAAACTTCAGTTATTATGAGTCACAGTCATGAGACATTCGTACAAATATTTTCTTCAAACTCGGCGTGTGAAAAGAGTTGTGTTAATCATGTGCGAGAGTGAAATAATAGAAATAATAAACAACTGAAGTACTCAAAAAAATATATCTTTGTGTCCTTGAGGAACACGCTCTATCTTCCTCGCTTTCAGAGTCTTTTTTATCTTGAGATTTTCTGTTAAGGGATGTTTTTGAGCACAGAAAGGCAGCTGCACCTCAATCAATATGCCCCGGGACAGATGAGATCAGCGACGGTGCCAGACGTTTTCCCGTGGGGGCGCTGAGGGGGTGCTCAGGTCTTCCATGGTGGTGCTCTCATAACGAGGTCTACGTGTGCCTCGCGCGCTCTGGACGGACAAATGCGTGCCATGAATGAGCTCCTGTGCGCTTGACAATTCAGCTTTGTCTCTGTGGTTAAGTCTGTTGTACCACGTTCTACTGCCCATTGCTTTTACCAAAAAACAAAAGTTTAATTAGTTGGAAAGCGTTCATATGCAACTGCACCACAGAGACGTTAATTCATTCTAACTCTAACGCTGATGCCGATGCATTTTGTACAGCGCTATAGCCAAAGGTTTGTGACTTCTTTCCTGGACAGCTGTAGTCTGCCTGGTGTCCTGCGATGTCGGATGTTCCTCTCACGTGCTCGTCTTATTTTTCTGTCATCAACTCATTCAACCCATGACCAAAATAATCAATAATCAAAATTTAAGTGAGATAGGATGTCCAATATGAAAAAGAAGCAATAATCTCTGGGGGAACTACAGGGGGTGCTACTGCCATTCAGGGGGAGCTGGAGCACCCCTAAGACCCTCCCTGGCACCGCCCATGAATAACATAAATAGAGCCATAATTTAATTGATTAAAAAAGTAGGTAACGCTTTAGATTAAGGTTCCTTAGTTAACTATTTGTAAAATGTTAATAAGCACTAATAGTTTGTATATGCACTTACGCCTTATAGATGTTTATAATCCATCAGCCAAAACATGTTTGAGTTAATAAACCACATGTACAGAGCATCAATAGCTGCATATTACATTATTTTCAATTATCACGCTAATAAATGCTTGTAAATGCACATAATAAACACATAATAAGTGCTTATTAATGCATTATAAATAGTTTACTAAGGAACCTTAATCTAAAGTGTTACCAAAAAGTAATGTATACATACATTCATTTTGTGATTTATTTATGCTCAAAACAAGTTTTAAAAATGTTGATAATACTTCCTAATGTCCTAATTATGAACAGTATAAACTTTAAAGTCTATACGACGGGTTAGATGACACATTTCACTACAACGTAGTGAACATGATTATATTTAAGATTTGACTAAACATTTTGCCCATTTATCCCCAGTTTGACAGTTTTCCTTATGTTTATAATGTTACTTCCTGTTTGGATATGAGCAGCAAATATGACAGGTGGAGGTAATTTTACCGCTGTTACCTAGCAACTATTTTCAAAATAAGGGCCAAAACTCACATAAATGGCACAGTAGCTATGATTTTACAGATAATAATAACCAATAACAACTTTGTTTTTTTGAATGACACTTTAAAGTATCAAAACGTTGTATCAGTTGTGTGTAAATTGTATTTGTATTTTTCATGGCACGTCGCTTTTTCATGACAGAGGTGGAGGGATTCTGTTTTAGAACTCAAGCACTTCCTGTAATTTTAAACATTTATTTTTCTAAACTTCACAGATTCAAAACTAAAAGTAAATCATTGCCACAGGTGCCCTCCCACCAGATTAAGTTATCATTAGAACATTTTGAGATCCTGTCATATGGACCACCGATCATTCACACACTCACCGCTGTCACACGAGGCGATCTGAGTGAAGTGTCTGGCCTAAAGGCACTTGGTCTGAATTGTAATTGAACGTGAACGAGTCTCTAACCACTGAGCTACTTACTGTCGCCCCTAGGTTCCTGAACATGCCATGAGAAAAGACGTTTTATGACTCAAATTGAGCTGCAATTGTATGAAAATTATGAGGAAAATGTTTAAATTCAGTGTAATAGATGAAAACACCTGTTCATAAATGTATTCCATCAAAAGAATTAAAGTTATTAAACGTTATTAGTTAGTTATTAATAGTGACACACAAGTTTATTTGGTTGTTTCACGGCTTTTTTTTGGTTACTTTTTAAAATTGTTTTTGCTAATGAGGACATGATTCTATTTGACACATCAAAATTTAAAAAAAGAATAACAGTAGAATGAGGCTTTCAGATCTGGCTGAGGCTTAGCTCCACTTATTGTGTTCACTCTTTTAACCACTGAAGATTTGTTTTCACACATAAACGATCTGGAAAGTTTTCCCATTATAATCTAGGTCTAAAATAAAAATACTTAATGCAATGCAATGTTTATAGACACTTTTCAAGAATCTTTGTCCCGGGTAAAGCTAACAAACTTGAGATTGCTTACAACGAAACGTCCTGCTTCTCGTTGAAGGTTCCTGAACATGCCATGAGAAAAGACGTTTTGTGACTCAAACTGAGCTGCGATTGCATGAAAATGACGAGGAAAATGTTTAAATTCTGTGTATTAGATGAAAACACTTGTTCATAAATGTGTTCCATCAAAATAATTAAAGTTATGAAACGTTATTGGCAAAATGATCGTTAGTTGCAGCTCTAATAGTGAAGTTTATTTGATTTTTTCATATCTTTTTTGGTTACTTTTTTATATTGTTTTTGCCAATGAGGGCACACGTCTATTAATATTGACGTATTAATCAAAATTTTAAATGGAGAAACAGTAGAATGAGGCTTAGCTCTACTTATTCATGTATTATCTGCCTGTAACCAGTGCGTTGTTCCTGTTGCAGGTGTTCGGGTACTTGAACATGTTTGTGTGGGCCGGTAACGCCTGGTTCGTTTACAAAGAGACGCGCTGGCACGCTCAGAAGTTCTCTCAGCCCGGACCGGGACACCAGCAGGTCCCAGCGCCAATTTAAGCCAAGGCAGATACAAACGTCAACACGGATACACAACACGCCAAAAGCCATTGATGACGTGGACCAAAGGGGACTGTTAAGTGATGATGTCATTCCTGTACTTCTGTGTCCAATAGAGTTTCAACCACGTTCACTTTAACGACATTTTGGTAGATTTTAACCTGATCCAGGGTGTTATACATTCAAAAGTCATGAAATGTTGACCCTGTGTCACCTTTTCCCATTTCCATTTACAGGTATTTATGATTTGTTAGATTAGGGACTGTCCTGTCTAATAAAACATTTGGGCCAAAAAAACAAACAAACCTTAAAATATAAATATCTGTGTTTTGTTAAAGGTACAGTATGTAGCGTTTTGAACAAAAATTTACTAAAACAAAAGTGTTTTTTTAATTGTTGTATTGTACTAAAACGGTACACAAAACATTTATAAAGCTTTTTGTTGTCAAATTTACACAGAATTGAATTTTATATGTCCTGGAGCAGTCTGTTGTCCCTTTAACTATAATATTCCACATTATGAATTATCTATCTCCGTGGAGTATGCTTTTAACTTTCTATTTCCATGGAATTGTTCAGGTTACTTTCCACTTCCAGAAAGTTACATACTGTGCCTTTAAATGAAAGTATATACTTTTAACACATAATTAAAATGTGTTTTATTATTTGAATATGATAAATACACAAAATAATTAAATGGAAAAAGGTGGTCAACATTTCATTTTAGCTCGATGTGTTCACTCTTTTAACCACTAGAGATTTGTTTTCAGGCATAAATAATCTAAATAGTTTTCCCATAGATCTAGGTCTAAAATAAAAATACTTAATGCAATGCAATGTTTATAGACACTTTCAAAGAATCTTTGAGTCCAGAGCGAGTTTGCCATCCTGGGTAAAGCTAACAAACTTTAGATTGCTTACAACGCAGTCTGCTTCTCGTTGAATAAAACGTGTTGTGGTCTCGTTTTCACCTGAATAGATGCTTTCATAATATATCTGTGTTGTGGAAAAACTTAATGACGTGCAAAAATCAGGGACATGAACAAGTTCTGTTTCAAAACAGTAAAAATCCAGTACAGTGCCTTTAAACGATGAATAATTGGAGAATAATTGATATTCATAAGTGTCTACCAATTCCTGTCCCCTGATATTCATTTAATTTTTCAGGGAGTTTAGACAAATAATGTGTCTGTGGAAGTTACAAATAAGTTGGACCCATGACGTCAGACTTAACAATCCCATACAGTAAATGACACTTGTGATGTTTGGGTTTTTATTGCAAAAACTTTCTAAACTTGAAGGTTGAATGGTTCTGTTGCACATCGGAATTGTACACAAACAAATATAATAGATTCGGAGATGCCAAAATATCAGGGATAGGTTAGTCTTTATAGAACTAAAGATTGATAAGATATGATGAAAAATAATGTGCCTTAAAGAAAAAAAAATGTGTGGCTCCATCCAGACTTTCACTTTATTTAGATTTAGGATTCTCAACTGAATTTGTTGTTCTTAAAAATATGAATGAGCACATGAAGAGAAGCTTAGTTAGCAATTTCGTAATGAATGAATGATTAATTAGCAGTTGGTATAATATTATGGAATTTGTATGTTTTGTTTGTTTTTGGTTTCATTTTATACTTGATATTGAGTCATGCCTTCTTTTCCCTCTAGTGGCAGTTAGCGGTCATTGCATTGTCGATTAATTTTTAGAAACGTCCATAAAAAATAGCCTAATGTGAGTCTTTCATTTTATTTAAATACTGTAAGCCTTTTAAACAACGGTCCAAAGAACCTTGAGCCCTAGAGTCAGCCATTTGTCAGTTTTTATCAAAGTATTCAGCGCCAGGGTTCAGCCAAAGTTTGATCTTTCCATTTCATCCTTTCTGTCCATAAACATAACTGAGGTTTGTAGTTACAACATGCCAGTTACACGAGAAATCTTTGAATGTAGTAGTTTATTTTCCAAAGGTATTACTTATGATTGTAAACAGTTGAAATGCCAAAGGAATGTTTCGTGTGAATTACTTTTCATTGATTTGATAGCCTTGTTTGTAAATCCATAAATGTGTTTGACTGGTGTTGTTTTCTTTTGCCAGTCGTGTTTTAAAATCTTACTTTTCACAAATATTCAGTTTCCCGTTCCTTATTTGCTGTATGTAAATCATATTGTGATAAATGATGTGGTGTGCCGGTTATACCCTGACAGCTTCAGCATTGTGCCTTATTCTTTCACATTTAACCTCCCTCTGTCTTGGTCATTTTTGATGTACAATAGACCGCAAAAAGACATTGTTTTTCAATAAAATGTCATGTTTAACTTGTTTGCCTTTAATAATGTATGGAATATGTGTTTTAGAGGCTATTGCTGGGTTTCAGATGACGTCATAAAATGCTATAGGCCAATAACATCAAATGCAGATGGGGGGCAGCTATAATGAATATTGTTAAAATGTATTGTTTTGACGAAATGTTGTAAGTTCTAGGGTCTAGTCACTGATAAAAATGATCAGGTTCAACATTTGTGAATTTACATTATTATGAAAATGCAATGTAGCCTAATTGGAAAGTGACATCATTATAGAAACATTGCCTATAGCCTACTGTAATTGTGTCTATAAATAAGACAGGTCCACAGTAAGCAGGTCTATAGGGTACATATGTTATTATTATAAAAGTCTAATCGCTTAATTTGAATTTATGGGGCCTTTGGGGTTATTTTCTCTAATGCTGCCGTTATGGAAGTTTTAATTCTGGAGCAGGTTTTACTTTGTGCCACAAGAGGTCACCATAGAGCCGTACTTCACCCACAGTCAGCTCTAGAAATGCTGAGGTCTTCAGGGAATTGCAGGATTTATTTTTAATGGGCTGTTTGCTCTAATTCAGCAGGTCTGTGTTATTGATTACGGACAAGCCTTTAGGGGTTTGTTTTGGTGTAGTGGTGAGTCTACATTTCAACTGCACTTTTATTATGATTATCATTATGATTATGATGATGATTATTATTATTATTATTAGAGGTAGTAGATGTGGTATTATTGTTATAACATTATTATATGTAGTATTTCTTTGTATGTGCTTGTATTTTTCATTTGCAGTCCCATAGGTCCATGGTGTGATGGATGCTATTATTATTATTATTATTATTATTATTATTATTATTATTAGTGTCAGTAGTTGTAGTAGTAGTAGTAGTAGTAGCAGTGGTAGTAGTAGAAGTGGTAGTAGTAGTAGTAGTAGTAGTAGCAGTAGTAGTAGTAGTAGCGGTAGTAGTGGTAGTAATAGTAGTAGTAGTGGTAGTAGTATTAGTAGTAGTGGTAGAATTAGTAGTAGTAGTAGTTGTAGTAGTGGTAGTAGTACTACAGTATGTTTGCACATTTAAGACAGCCTCTGTGTAGCATCATGCGCAGAGGCCTAAACCTAAGCTAATTCAAATTGTTGTATAAACATTGAATACCCAGTAATGTTTATTCACTTGATAATGTGAATTATATGAGGCAATTAAAGCAAACGCAAAGCTTATATTTCACAACATAATCTAGTTACAGCTGGAATTATTATGCCATAAAGCTTGCGTGTAATCCAGTCTGTAATATACGATTGATCCCCGCGTTACGTCATTGAAATCCGGATGCTTTTGAACGCGCATCCCTCTCTGAACTTTTAAACCCCCGCGCGTGTGCTCCAGATCCGCGCGGCCCTCGCAGTCAATGGGCTCGACCTGTCAACTCTCCGGAAAAAGCCGATGTTGCCCGAGGCTTTACGACGTCGACGTCAGCTGCATATCTCGTTCTTTCGTTTTCGTGCGAAGGAGAGCGAGGACTCCACAGCAAAGCAACAAGACCGAAGAGCAATGGCGACACTGGCTCGCCAAATACCGAGCCCGGACTCCTTCCTCTGCCAGCCTTGGTCCTCTTTCGTCAGCGCGGCTCAATTAGCATTTGTTGACAGTAAGTTCACGCGGCGGTGGCGACGGTTGTTTTCGGACCAAGTGTCAGGGAAGTGCGCGGCGCTAAACTGTGCGTGCGTGTGCGCCTGTGCGTGTTTGCGTGTGATTGAGAGTTGAGTAAGCTCCTCCACCAGCGCCGCACAACAGCAGCGAGCAGGCTCCGAGCGGAGAGAGGGGCTGCTGTCAAACTCTGTACAAATACTACGGGAAAATGCATGATTAATCCGCGCGTTCGGTGTCCTGCTCGTGCGCATTTACGGTAGCGTTTGCGCTGCGGAGTTTGCGCCGTCGGCATGCGTGTCCGCCGCCGATCCGCACATCCCCAGCCCAGATGTAAGTTTGTTAGCTTTGACAGCTCCACTTGATTTAGGAAGCGTTAGCGGCTAATGCTAACCCCGAGCAGCAGCAGCAGCAGCAGCAGCAGCAGCAGCATGGCTCCTGCGCGCATGGCCGCTAAAGTTTGTTGTGAAACCCGTGGCTCGTCCGTAAAAGTGTTTTGTTTTGTTGTTGTTGCTCTCGTAGATTCGCCCTCGGAGGTTGCAGACGCAGAGACATGCTGCCAGAGTGAGACTGCGAAGATCGGAAAAGAAGGTGAGCGACCTGTGCCACTGTTACTACTATGGAGCTGTCACGTATTTTGTTTTTGTATTGGGTTACGTTACACGAGCAGCAGCCAAGACAGGGACCACGCTTCTATTTATAGCCACTGCATTGGGCATTTGTATAGAACATAATGTGATTTTTACCTCACAATCGATTAGGGGTGTACCAAAATATCAATGCATCATGATAGTTTAAGATAAGAGAACATTTATTTGTCCCACAGTGGGTAAATTGTACCAGAATCAGAAAAAGGTTTATTGCCATAATCCTTAAATCGTTTGGTCGATTAAACTGTTGATGGTGTCTTAGTTGATCGACATTTTTATTAGTCAACTAATTGCTTTATCTAGATTAGAATAAAAAATAAAATCTTAAACAAAACGAATTAATTGATTGTTTGAAGGAATGTATTATTTATCCTGATCTGAGGTATTTCTGACTGGCTTAAAAAAAAGATTTGTCAATGGAAAAAACATTAAATGTCTTGCTTCACTTAAAATAAGAAAAACAGAAGAAAAAGAAAAAAAAAAGAAGAAAAGGAAAAAAGCTACTTCGTTTGAAATTAGAAGGAAAAATCTTGCTCGTTCCAATGGCAAATCTTATTTTAAGATGGTAAAATGTACTTAATTAAGATAAATATTATTTAACTCAAGCCCTTTATTAGCACCTTTTCATATGTAAGATAGCTCAATGCAAAAACAGAAAATGAGAAGATGTGAGGGAGTTATCTGAAGATTTTGGAGTGAATCATGAATTTAATCAAACTTATAACATCTAACATATAAATACACTTGTTTATTAGTACTTTTCTGCGTAAATAATAGTTTTACCATGAATTCCGGTGCAGTTGTAGTTTTGTAGTGCAGTTTGGGCCGGAAACATGGACAGACTTCATAGTTTATATTTTACCACACCCCCTTTTAGTCGACTTACCGGTCGGTAAAGCAGGTCTTTAGTCGACCAAGAATTTCTACAGTCGACTACAGCCCCACAGTGAACAAAATTCACAAACTATGAATTTGTTTTGGCAGTAAAGTGCAGCATATAACAATGAATAAAATAGTAGCAAAATATATAAAAGCAGGCATGAATAAAATAAAATAAAATAGAATAGACTTAGACTATATACAGAAGAACAAGAGCTATATACAAGAAAACAAGAACAGCAAGAGAATAGAAATATGCAATCACAAAAAAAAGGTTTTAATCTGAATTGAGAATGACTTTCGGATGGAAGTTGAAACGTCTTTATTTTCAAAACAGTGTGCAGATGATAACCTTTGAAACCTTTTCTATGATTTCTATGAAAAAGGCTGTAAATTAATAAAATACAACACAATGCAAGTGAAACTATACGGTTACAAAACTATTGTTGATACAGTGTGGATGTTTCACCATGACCATGTTTTGGTACATTTCACAAAAGTTGTTCCGGCAGCACTTTAATTTCTTTGCTTATTTAGATAAAGTAAATATAATTATGTAATGCCTTTGGTGCATTCACTTTTCTTATTATTGAATTAAGTGTAGAGCTGAACGATTTTGGCAAAGTATCTAATTGCATGTTTCAGGCAAGCTTCGTTCTGTTCAGCGTTCACATTTTAAACCCGTCTAGGAGCATAAACATTTGAAAGAAGATTAAAATATAAACTGCTAAACGAATCTAAGAATTCCATGCATTTCAGAACATGTTTGTAGAGGCATAAACTACAGGGTTAGCAGCTTTCTATTTGCGCTGACAATTTGCACTACTGTCTAGCCAACTGTACATTTTCTGTATATTGTCTATTTTTTTATTTAATTCTATTCTTATTTCATACATGCCTCTTTTATATATTTAGCTACTATTTTATTCATTGTTTTATGTTGCACCTTAGGCCAAAGCAAGTTCCTAGTTTGTGAATTTTGTTCACTGACAATGGCAATAAACCTTTTTCTAATTCTTTAGACATAATAAGACAGGAGGAATTGTTGTCTGCACAAGAAATTACTTCAGTCAATTAAATATATGCTGTCTTTTCAATTTGGTGATTGCAGCCTTTCAAATTGAGATTTTGATTCGATTGAGATTAATCCTGCAGCTCTAATTAAGTGTAGGCCTATTTCATCAACTGACTTGTTGTTTTTCTTTTTTTTACATTGCAGAAAATCAAGTGCAACGTCTAGATTATCACATTTATTGCCATTCCGTGATATTATTGGATTGAATTGTGCAGGACCATGCCCTACAATCAGTAATGCATGATATATATTTTTACCATTGTTTTCCAGATAAAGTTGCTTTTAGTTTGTAATACGTATTAACATTTAAATCATAGCAAGTTTAATAAAATAAGTAAGTATAAATGGTCAAAGTTGCACTGAATAGACCTAATTCAGCTGGAGTGTCATCAAAAACATCTCTTACTCATAAGTCAAACATTTTGACCTTTCTGTTGTCACACATTCTGATATAAATAGCTGCTCGTTGTAAAATTGTGAAATTGAATAGTTTCAGAGTGTTGCATCAGTATAAGTTGGTGCTACTATCACAATTTTGACTATAGACTATTAAAAGTTGAGCATGCATTGTAAGTATTCATGCAGAAATGATAAAACTGTTTTGTTAAAAGCACAAAAAGATGCATTTGTTTGTAAACTTGCACAGTAAATATAATGTAGGCCTCTCATGATAATTACTGTGTCGACTTATCGTTCAGTATATGATGCATGGAACAATATTTTTGGGGCTCAGTATTTATAGCCTGCACCTTTTCTATGCAATAGTGTGGAACTTTTTCTTTCTTTTTTTTTTGGCCTTGCACACGCATTTGAGCTTTTGAGGGTTGAATAATTAACATATATGACTCATTAATGATTCCAGCTTAACTACTTTAGCGTTTCATTCTGTTATTTTATCTCAGAGCTCATGTTTTTTAGGATATGTTAATTTAGAAAAGGGTGTAGTGTAAATTTCTAGAGCTGTAGTTGTTTAGTTGATGTGGATGTTTTTTTAGTCGACCAAGAATTTTATTTATATTAAATGATTTATGTGGCAAAAACAAGAAGATATGAAGTGAGTTAGCTGAAGATTTTGGAGTCTTTAATGTATAAATACATTATCTCCTGGTACTTTTCTGTGTAAATAGTTGTTTTTGTATGAACTCCTCTCCAGTTGTGTTCTTCTGAGTGCAGTTTGGTTTAGATACATGGAAATACTTTACATTTTTTATATTTTTTTGCATTGTTTTCAGTGGCATAAAGTATTATATTATCTTTATCTCAATATTTTCTTTGCAATGTGTCAAATTTTGTTATTGTGACAGTTACTAACGGACTACTGTTTACTACACTGGTTTTCTCGGTCAGAGTGTTGATACAAACAGAAACTAGTTGTGGAGTAAAAGGTGCAGCGACGGCTAAATGTGACGACCCGGCCCGTCGTTATGTAATGTTGATAAAGTATGTCACCTCTTCATCGGCCTGTGTTATCAGCGGCAGTCATCTGGAAGACTTACTCTGTGTCGTCTTTGCAGCGCAGAGCTCATAAACGCGAGTCCGGCGGAGTTGGTCAAGGTTCATTGTGCCTCCTGTATTGACTAGGTGATGTATGGGAAGTGCATGAAAGTGCTTTGTGGTGTGCGGTTGTGCAGACAGGAGCAACTGCCCTGAAGTGATGACAGAGAGGACTGACTGTACGAGACTGCAAAAACATGCAATTTGCTAAGATAAACATGAGTGTCACATCAAGCATTGACATTATCGCAGTTGTTGTTTCGGAGATGCGCTGCAGAATTGGTAAGTGCTTTAATTGTCCAACAACAACAAAAAAAACAAGTGCACAGTGTCAAGTTATTGGATGTTTTGTGGTTAATTTAACTGTTCATTTTTGTGCATTACCCGATTCTCAACTGTGAATGTACGATTTTAAATGAGACCTATTATGCAAAATCGACTTTTAGGAGTTTTTAATAATAATACAATTGTTCCTCATTGTCATTAAACCACTGGAAGTTGTATTTAGAGTGATTCTTACATTTTTGAGTAAACTTTATTCCACTGCGGACACGACTCCATTGCTCCATTGCTCCATTGCTCCAGGTCTTCACCGCTTCCCGTGTTCCCACCTCTAATATTTACTTTACGTTCAGAAATTTTATCTTCTCAAATGGTGACACAGGGCAGTGTTGTGTAGCCATTTTGGTACAAATGAAAAAAAAAAGAAGTCTGTTTGCTATCTTTATTTGCAGTGCTGCGGGTTTTAATGTGAAAGTAAGCAAGTTTATTTTGTTAACTAATCGTTTTAGATCAGTATTGCAGTTTAAGATGTCCAAAATATAACATCATAATCCACAAGTGTCGTAGATTAGCACTATATAAATCACAGTCGGCTTTCTCTAATATTTTCCAGACATTGCAATCGTCCCCAATAATCTTGAGGCATTTTTTTTCCTTTATCGCACAATATAGTTGAGGCTCTATATTGATTGTGTAAGTTTTCTTTGCTATTTAGGCAATTTTTTCTTTGTATTTTGGGTTAAAGAAGTTATTATTTTTTTTGTTTTTAATTACTTGGTAGCGACACCAACTCAGTATAAAAGTGTTTCATTGTGCTATTATTTTTATTGCATGTTTTTTAACGATATTGCACTGTTTTTGGGTGGATTCTCCTGCTGTTAGTGGCAATATTATAGTTTATCGTGACATTTTCTGTAGCAATACATCTCATGTCAAAAATTGTTACTGTGACAGGTCTAAAGTTTGTCGAGTTTTGTATGACTCACCACTAAATGTACGCTAAATTTCAGATTTGAACAACAGCATGAGTTCTTTTTAAGGCTCGTTTGAGATTGAATACTTCATAAGTAATGAGCGGTTTGTGGCGCGGAGTTGTGTGGACAGCTGCTCTTTGGGAGTGAGTGGTTCCCTCCATCATCTCCTCGAGGCACAGCCAAAGGAGTCCCTCTACACCTCGCCGAGTAAAAATACCCCCAGAGCATGCAGTAACGGTCTTGAGTCATTCCTAACTTTGTATATAGAGTCTCACAGACGCACAGAGCGAGCTGGGAAAGTCTTCTCACTTGCTCTGGTTAAATACCAACCCCTCCTTCCTCCCACACTCTCTCACATGCTCCATCTTCCCCTTCAGAGCCGGAATCGCTGATCTGCTGGCAACATGACACTAAAGCTTGCTGCTCGTGATATGCACGCACTACACACGCAGACACAACTCTTCAGTAGTAAGTCCGTGCTAGTTTGTCTTTGTTTTGGCTGACTCTTTGACGCTTGGATGAGCTACAGATAATCCATACATAATAACTGCAAAATACCAATAAGACTAAAGATGGAGGACAGTGGAAAAGTTTTGTTTATTTGGCGGATTAAATGTTAAGGTGAATCAAAAGGCCTAAAGAAAATGAAACTCTAAACAAGGAAATGAAAGCAAGGAACAAATGCTAAACAAGGAAATGAATATCTCTATCTCCCATCTATTTTTAGAACTATCCCGATGATGATAATGTTTTGTAAATCTAACAGAAATGTGTTAAAACATGTCTTTAAATGTATTCGCTGAGGTTTAAGAATCAGACAAATTTGAAATTACTGTAAAAAAAATGCAGAAATATCATTTTACAGACTTATGTACAACATACATTTTTCTCTCTTCAATTTTAATTTGGTTCTTTTTGTTGCATTATTTAAATTATAATCAATATATTTTTCACATGTTCAAAACAACATTGATAGTATTTCGATAATCTCTCCACGTCTATGCTAAACCTGAGTTATAGTTCTTAAATGTTGTAAACTGGAACCATAATGTGTCTCAGCAAGGTGTGAATTTCATATACGAGTGGCAAAAACATACTCATTAGGTTCCAGCCAAAATGTGACCTTTTGTTGAACAATTTGTCTTAATCTATATCAGAACTAGCATATGATTATGGTAGTATTAAAGAAACTACTTAATCTTAACTAGATAAATCAAGACATTTTAAACATTGGCGCTCATTGTATCTTATTTAAATGAATCGCGTGGTTATTGTCTGGGCTGGACACGATTGTTCCGCCTTCAACTTTTTCTCTGTCAGCTCCCAGACCGTGAAAAGATGATGTCAACCTGCTGCAACTACCTTTGGCTGAAGACGGTGGACATTTTCTTTTCGGTGTGAAGTTATCCTGTGGTTTTGTTGTTAATTGAAATGACATGGTTAAAAATAATTGTATAGAGTAGGGCTGGGCTATTATTTTCAATTTGCAATTTTCATACTTTTTTTTTTCATATTCAAAATCAATATAGTGTCCATTAGATTTATGAACATAAACATGACAGATCAGCCATTTAACACACAAAATAATCAATTAAATCCCTCCAAGAATGCAAATATCAACTGTAGATTAGTGTTTTTTTTTCCGTTGCTGATGCCACATTATGGAATAGTCATATTTATTGAATCTTGCTTCGGGTTAGGGCTGTGCATGAATCAAATTTTCATAGAGCTTGAGATTTAATCATCTTTATATCGTCCATGAAAGGCTTGGGTATTTTTTTAAACAAAAGGTCCTCCACATATTGATATGAAAAGCATGTGGTTTGGAGCAGAATTCATACTTTCGAGGAATATATATATATTTTTGTAATGTAATGTTTGTGTTCAGGAAATTGAAAGTCATTTTTACTTTCGTTTCATTCTGATCTGTGCGCCTGAGAGTGGCAGCACGTCACAGGACACAAGTCAATTCCCTCATGAATCAATAACGTTTTGTCTAAGTCTATAAGGCAAAATTAAATATATTCATTATCGATCGACATGAGGGGAAACTTTTTTTTATTTCATTTTGCTCTGCCCTGCTTTGGGGTGCGAGATTTTCAAATTTTAGGCCGCATTTACAATAAAATAATTGCGTTTAAAAAGAAATGTATGACCCTTTTTGACTGATATGTCACACCTTTACTTGAAGAGAGATAATTTGAAACATTTAGCTGTTCAGTTCCGTTGTGCCGAGCTGAATGAAAGGCCTGGTTGTTTATTCTTTGAAGTAAGAATGCCAGTTTCCCTTGTAACTTTAACGTAGTATTTCAGCTGCCTCCTAAGTGCTGGCCAGAGTTTGTTTATGCTCTCAGCTGCAGCAGGCTCTGGTGTAAAGCCAGGTAAAACACAGAGAGGACGGTTAACGCTGCCTTTGAACTGGCCGCAGTGATTGATACTTATTCATTCTCACATCGCATTTGTTTCTGTGTCGGTTAACGCTGTTCTGTTTCCAAGCTTTTCACCAACAGGGAACACTTTATACCCTTTTATTGTCAAGCCCAGAACAGATAAAGTTAGAAGTTTGCATGCATGTAGCGTAGACTGACAAATACAATATAAATCACAGGGACATCGGTCTGCTCTTTGTGCAAAAACTAAGCCTGGATAAGTGGAAAATCTAAGGCAAATCAATACAAATTACTAGATTAATTCCAGGGCTGCAAGATTAATCTAAATGGAATCAAATGTGAATGGACGCAGTCAGTAAATCGCAATTGCTGTCCTTCTTGAAGTGCCATAATTACTTCCATAAACAATAAGATTTAGATTTGTACAAACTTGCTTCTTTTATTGTTTTTTCAGTTCATGTTTATTTTTGTCAATTCTTCTGGACGAGTTTAAAATGATCCTTGTCATGGATACTATTATTAAAACATAAATATCTAATCTAATCACAGTACTGGTCAGAAAAATTTAAATCATTAGATCATTTCCCCAACTTGTCCAGCCCTAATTCATTCATTTGCTCTGACCAAAAGCAAATAAAAGGATTAGATAGTTTTCAGATAAAAACAAATATTTCTCATACTATTTCTTTTAAGCCCATGTACATAACTTTTAAAGCTGAACTAAGTAACTTTTGCGACAGAGCCCCCCCTGCAGCTCTCATATAAATACATACATTTTCTCCTTTTTTTATTTTTTATTTTTAATCAAATGAGGAAGTATAATCACATACAAAAACATTTCACATTGTCAAATATAAATAAGAGCCTGGATAGCTGTCGTCGGGTCAGTGTCGGTAAATGTTGCAGCTGGTTTTCTGCCCAGATACAGCAGAAGGAGACGATGGGTGCTTCAAATCACCCGAAAATACATACGCAACCACCACACGGACTTACAAAGACATTTAATGAGGTAAAAATGTTACTTATTTCTGCTTTAAGCCAAAAATAGACTAAATTAAAGCATGTTTTTGTCATTTTAGTTGTTTTATGCTTTTATAAACCCAAAAGCTTTCTCACTTTGAGCGGGCTTGCATCTCCACAAAATTGACACTTCCCTGGAGACTTGTTTCCATGGAAATGTTGTTACTTTGTCACGGTATGGCATTAAACTTACCTATATCCATGGAGAATGTTCTGAAGTATGGATTTAACGTTCAATCATGCTCGCACACTCTGTTACTTTAAGTTACATGTTGACTGTCATTGTTCTTGGGGTTATAGACGCACAATTAAAAACGGACACACAAACGTATTATTATAAATATTGCAGAGTTAAGCCTCATGTGGCTATCGTCCTCCTGCATCTGAGACAGGACGACAGGCGTAACCTTTTCCTTGTTGTGCCAAATGCCACTGGAGTAACACAATATGAGCCCCATGTGTATCGCATTGTGATGGTCATATTGACACACTTTGGTAATCAGTTCTCGCAAGTGCATTGATTACCCACGTCAACTGAAAACACGTCACAATTTTGTGCTAAATTATGCCGAACAATAAAGAACATAATTTTCTTCCAATCTCATCACATCATGGTACAGATATATGTATTTTAGCCTAAAATTAAAACGATATCGGAGTTATATTTAGCTTCATTCATGCTTGTTTCAGTAATCCTGTTTAGTAAGTCCTCTCCCATCTGAGCCTCAGAAAACAATTGGTTCCAAATTCCTTAGATTTATCACGTCAAAGATAGAGCTCTGAGATCTTCTGTGCCGTTTTTCAAGTCAATAAAACAGACTTGTTGGGAGCATTTTCGCTGTCAAATCACGTTCATCACAACTTTCTGCTTACATTACATTACAGGGGCAAGCTATTTTTAATGGTAATTCCCTGGCAGTGGAGGGAGTTCTGACTCAAATCCTGACGAGAGATCACCTCACAGATATGAAGTAATGTGCTTTCAGTAGATACGTTATTTTAAGTTCCAAAATATGAGATATCGCAATAAACAAAACATATTACACCGAAGTCTTCCATCTGATAGAAATGTTCTGTTTATAAAATGAAAACACTGAAAAGGGAAAATCCTGAATAAAATCTAGCTTTTTCAAATTAAGTAGCAGAAAAATGGCAAAAAAGTATAGACTGTTGCTCATTTTCCTCAATTGTACACTTTATTCATAAATATTCTCCATCTAGAAGCCTTCATTTACGATATTTAAACATTACTTGGTTAAAAATGTTAGTTTAGTCTAAGTCTCAATCTACAATACTACGGTAATAATCATTGACTAGTCGACTACTAAAATAATCATTAGTTTCAGACTTAGTTAAAGAGTGTATTTAAATATCGTAATAATACAGATATTGCAAATCTTAATAGCCATGTCGCAATAATTTCCAATCCCGTGCAGTGGTAATTATCCACTTTTTGTTGTTCTGTACTGCTTTCACCATGTGATTTATGTTGTACAGGGGATTTTTGTCATCCAATATGTGTAGTATTATTATTTTGTTTCTTTTTTACTTTTACTTAGTATCAGTTTTTAGAGTTCTTAAATGAAAAGTTATACCAATGTAGAGAATTATTCGAATTTTAACGCAATCACAGTTAACCTAATATGTTCTAATGTGTAATGTAATGGCTGATTTGCCTGACATGCTTCACACCATCACTGTTGGGTCATAAGTTCTACACGTCTGCCAGAAACTCCTCAGTTTACACATTTATTTGACCTTTTCAAGTCTTTAGTTCCTCCTTTCAATAGTCATCTGATATAATGTTCCTACATGTAAATCAGATGACATTTGTTTACTAATGATGCATAGGTTTTAGTCGGTGCAAAACCTGCTTATTCACCAATGACTGTTGTTTGGTTTCTGGCCTGTCAGTGCTTGGCAGCGGAGAAACACAACCACACACGATTAGCCCGCACACTCAGTTTGCATTTGTTTTGGCAGATACAGAGGAAATTGCATTCTTAGTTTTTCGGTACTCCCACAAAAGCCCTTTCCCTCAGTTTAAGCTGAAAAGATGTCATTAGCTGCAAATAGGCTTAGTTTTTCCTATCGTTTCTCATTGTTCATTCGCTTGTGAGTCTTTAGTCGTTTATTTACAGCAAAACGTGACTCTCGTAGCTGTAAACACTGAAAATTAGCAAAGTTTGATGGAGAAAACAAACTTTGTAGAAAACGGCAGCAAGTTAAATATACCACAGCATTTTGGATCACGTACAAAAGTTATAACTGTAATGAAACAGAATACAGGAATGCAGGCCTAGTTAAATTCAAATCTTGTAGAAGAGAAATAGAAACTGAAAGCAACATTAAAACACTACATTACAAAACTTTTGAAACAAGGGATCAAATAGCATAGAAATAGAACTTGCACTGTATTGCACCATATCTGTTCTGTTTATAAAACTTGCTACACTCAACCTCTTTGTTTCAGTCCAACTTAAATGAAACACCATGGTTTGTTCTCAAAATATTTCCATTAATTACTGGCATTAGGTTGTTTTTTTATCCAACATCCATTTCTTATGTTGTTCTAGTTTGTTGATAGATTGTCTATGAGATTCACTGTTTACATAATGTGCGGTCTCTGTGGTTCCCCAATTTGAGTCAAAATTAAATATGTGCACGTTGAGATGCTTCTGCACAAACCTACGAACGTTAGTCTGTTACCACGGCAACATGTATGCGTACACACTACATCTAACACGCTATATATGACTTTTATCTTTAAAGGGCCTATGACGGGTTGAGCTACTAATTTCACTAAAATGTATGTCAGATAAATATATTTCACATTTTGCCAAGATACTTTACACATTTTATCCCGGTTTAGCAATTTTTTAGGTTTTTAATTGCACTTCCTGGTTGTAAATGATGACATCACACTAGGAAATTACCATAGCAACCATCTGTAAACTGGGCCAAAATGCAGATTTTTAAAATTTTTACACATAAAAATAGATGTGAACACCTTTGTTTGTTGAATTAATGAATAAAGGGCCAAAAAAGTAGTTTATTTTGTGTAAATTATGCATAACCTTTGTCTCCCCAGTGTGATGTCATCAGTTTGTTTACTTCCTGTAACTTTCTACAGATTTTTCAACTTTTCTCCACAAACGGCCACTTGATTGGTGTAAAACCATCATTTTAATGTATAACAACTATTAATACATCACACAAAGACAAAATTAGAAAATCATGAAAACCTGTCATTTTAAACTTTAAACTTTAAATATATTGAGTTAAATATGAGTTCAAATTCATTTAACTGCTAATAAATCTGAGCAAACTTATCTGTGCAGAGAAACATCGAGGTCAGCTGGTTTTAGTGTAATTTAATGTTTTTTGTAACTGTGTCTTTATCAAAATGTCAGACTTTTTTATGACAAACTCTAGTCAACTTAAATGCCAGGTGAAATAAGGCTTCAACTGACAGATAACTTGTTTTACCGTTTTCTGCTCTTTAAATAATGAAAATATTGAGCTTGGGACGTCACACATAACAGGACTGTCAGTTAGCCCAATGTTAAGATGCTAAATATTAAACTTGGCATTAATTCAAAAGTATTCTATATATTAATACATGTTTTTACTCAAAGTGATCCAGCCGTTTATCAGGTTCTTCCATGGATTGTTTGTTCACTTTTTACATTGTTTTGGCTAGTTTTACTACGTACGTTTAGCACACCAGCAACAAACATGGCGCATTTCCATGGTAACGGCTGTTTTTTGACGTTTTATCTCAAGCTATATTCAGTGTTTTTTTGTGACTATGTGTCTTTATCAAAAATATGAAACTTTTTTGACAAACTTTATTCCACTTTAAATGACTGGTGAACTAAGGCTACAACTGACAGATAACTTTTTTTTTTAACCGTTTCTGGCTGTTTATATAATGAAAATATAGTCATGCTAACGGCTAGCATGATTAACTGAAATTTGGCAAATGACTCAAACTGGTGAATTACACTCACAAAATCCACACTCTGTCATGACCTCTTTACCTCAATTTATTAGTAATGGATGAGCTCTGACCTTTTAATGTGTCCTGTCAGACTTCAGCGACGGGATAAATTACACACATATTATGAACATATGTCATAATCAGGCGGCTAACCTTGAGTCTCCTCTTCTATCTAAACGACTGGAAGATTGCCAATCAAGTGAGGTCTTGATGACATTCACCCGTTAGCGCACTCTCAGATTTCCCCTTCACTTTTGCTAACACAAATACACACTTCTGCGCCTTAGCCTTCATGCTAATAAGTGCTGTAATTTCTGACTGCGCGGTGTGTTTGGGAACAGGAAGGTTAAGTTCCAGTACATCTCAAAGATAATGGCAATTTAGCATTTAGCTATTTCAATGACGCATGCTAGCACTTGCTAAAGTTAGGTTCTGTTATTGGACTATAGAAATCTCAGATGATGGCTTTATTTACCTCTAAAAGGCAGCAGAAAGCGAAATTTTAAACACTTTAACTTTATGTCAATTAAAGGGCTTTGTTTGTAAAGTGTATAATTCTTGTCATTTCTATCATTTATAATATTTGCTAATAGGAAAAAAATAAAATTCATGGGGCAATTTTATAATTTAACCTGTGATTTTCCAATGTTTTATTGAAATACATGCTGTTCTCTCCTTTCAAAATGTTACTTGATTGTACATAATCAGCTTTCAACATTTCTTTTTTTTTTTGCTCCAGTATTAATTTTGACAATTTCCTTTAAATTAAGTATTACTCTTAGTCTTTTGACTTAAATGATTATAGGTTTTAGTCAAGATTTAGTCAAACAATTCTTTTTAGTTTTAGTCGATGAAAAATATAGTGGACTAAATACGTAATAGTTTAGGTTGACCAGAAAATATATTGTTGTACTTTACTATTAACTACAATTAAATGTATTGCATTGTGTCATGGGACATTTACAGACATCCTCTTTGGACGTGGAGTTTGTTTACAGTCTCTGGGATTATTTTTGTGTTCTTTATGTTTAGTTTTTATTCGCTGAAAATATCTGTACTTATTGTCAACAAAAATATCTACTTTTAGAAAATGTATGTAATTTCAGTCATAGTTTTAGTCTTTGAATATTTTTTGTTCTGTTTTTATTTAGTTTTAGTCAGCAAAAATATGACACAAACGATGACAAAATAATTAACTTCCCATTGCAGCTACATGTTTTACAGTCTTGATATCTAAAATAAATTATCTTGTGTTTTATGTATGGCAAATGTTTAGTAATGATAAGTTCAGCTGCGGTGAGTTATCTCTCTGCAACATTGTGTATCCTACTCAAGACCCAGTTATCTTCTCCCTTTGTTTTCTTGTGTGTCCGTAGAAGGCCGTTTTGAGTGATTTATTTTTCTAAGACGTTGCCTCTCTTCTCTTATCTCTCTCACAGATATGCTTGTCTACAGCCCGTTTTTAGCGCTGGAGGATTTTTGTCTTGTCGTCTGCCATGTCTGCAATCAGGTGGTCACTCCTCAGGGCATCCTCAAACACTATGGTAAGTTGTACCTCCAAGGTGTTTTTTCTACTTAAAGATCACCCACAAGTCCTCAGCAATTTACATTACCTCACAAACAGTGTACAAGGATCACCTATGCATCGCAATTTCTATGGTAACTGTAATCTAAATGCTACGCCGAGGCGTATCGAACAAAATCAATACTGAAACTGAAAATTGCAGGGCTTGAAATCGGTACAGGATATTGAGCCTTTTCCTTAATAGTTAAAGGTCCCATATTCTGCTATTTTCCCCTTTACACAGTCTATTCTAAGGGCTTTGTTGATAAATTTTTGCGTTGTGTAATATCCATAACATAACAGTTTCCAAAAAACACCCATTTCTTGGACTGGCTCCCCTGCTTGCAAAAGCAAACAGCTCATTCTGAGATCTGACCCCCCCCCCCCGAACAGAGAGCAGTCTACCTCCCCCGCCCAACCTGCGCGCCTCCCCCGCCCAACCCGCGACGAAGCCTAGAGCGGAGATAGTGCACATGCGCCGTGTGCTCCGGTAAACAGCCATACACAAACACGGGAATAAACCTTTTATCCGTCCTGACGGTGCGTCGTGCGTCCTACGTCCTGGATCTGACCTGGAGTTTGACGTGCTCCAGTACCTCAACGACGGACGTTGCCGTTTGGTAAATAACAAGCTAACTCTTCGATCTGTCGTATCCATCGTGTAATTACTGTGTAGCATTAGCATTAGCTGTTTTTATTCTTGCGGCTGCGCGCTTCCTGGAGGCGTGGCTTGAGCGCCGCGTCATCCTTGGGAAGCGCGTCATCCTGGTGAGGAGCCCCCGTCTGCCTGCTCAGCCGAGGGGGACGGAAGAGACAGTTCTCTAGCGAAAGCATGTGGGAATCAATCAAAAAAACACTTTGGGCACACATACGAGGCCCAAATAGCACTGTAGGAAGGTTAAAACCTCTGAAAAGTCGATTTTGCATGTTATGGGACCTTTAAGTTTAATAGTTTAATTTCTTTGCATTTATGTTACATGTGGAGACTGACCCCAATTTTATTTATTTATTATTTTATGTAGAATCTAGTGATATATCGCTGATATATTTAGGCGATATCAGAATCAGAATCAGAAAACCGTTTATTGCCATTGTCAGTAAAATTCACAAACGTAGGAACTTGCTTCGGCGTAGGTGCAACATAAAGCAATGGATAAAATATAAAAAATATATAAAAAGGCATGCATAAAATTAAGAATAAAATAGACTAAGATAGACTGAGACTATATACAGAATGTGCAGTTGGCAGATAGTGCAATGTGCAAATGAGTAGTGCAAATAGATTGTTCTTAAATAATATTATTGTTAAAGTGTCAGGTGTTATAAAGTGTTCATGAGTCCAATGGCAGAGGGAAAGAAACTGTTCTTGTGGCGGAAGGTTCTGGTCCGGATCATAGACATAAAAAATAATGGACAGACTGTCGTCACTCCGCCCCATTCATGAAAATGCGGCTCAGTCATGGAGAATTCAAAATGGCCGCGGGTTAGCCCCCACCACTCCCCCCTCGGTGGGGAGGCGGGGAGAGGGCGACTTTGGGGCGGCCTTTTGCTGACGTACTGCCGTCGTTGCCCCTATGGTTACCGCCCACTCGTAGGTGAATGGCTGTGCCCTGACATTTCCGGCGCGTAAAGCCCGCCTTCTGCAAGAACTTTAAAAATCACAGCGGCTAAACCAGCCTGGTTCAAAAAAATTCACCCCCCTCAGCGTTGTCACAGAGCCGTGAGCTAACGTTTGAGACCAAAGCCGTACTTTGAGCCAGGCTCTAAAGTAGGTTTTGAAACGTCTAACTCCCCATTGACTTGCATTGAATAATTCTACTTCCGCAGCCAGCCCCTAGTGGTCAGCAGCAGATTGCAAACATGGCAGCCTGCAGTCGGCGGCTCAATTTGAGCGCGGTAGCCTCGCCCACTGGTCCGGATGGACCGTAGCCTCCTGCCCGAGGGGAGTGGCTCAAATAGTCCGTGTCCACGGTGAGAAGGGTCAGCTGTGATCCGACCTGCTCCCGAGTCCTGGAGACGTACAGGTCCTGGACCTATAATCATGTATAATTATATAATATATAATTTGTAGGGCAGCAAGTAACGATCATTTCACTAATCGAGTAGTCTAGCGATTATTCTTTTGATTAAATGATTAGTTGTTAAGAACGCAAAAGTCATGTGATGAAGAAAAGCCTTTTGAGGATCCTGGTGGAGTACATTTATGGTGTTTTTCATGAAATACACTGAATTTACACATTTTTCAGGTAATTTTCATGCAGTTGCGGCTCATTTTGAGTCAAAACGTATTTGGCATGTTTTGGAACCTATGTGTGGAACAGTTCTCCTATATTTGATTCATTAATTAATTGACAATAACATGTGATTAATCAATTTATGTTGCAGCCCTAATAATTGGAATTCACTACAAAATCATCCACAACCCTGTTTTGCCACAGACTGGATAAGAGAGCAGTGTCGTCGAGGGCTGCAAGATTAATCGTAAATCGAATCAAATAGCAATTTGAATGGACGCAATTAGCAATCGGCTGCAATTTTTACAGTACCATAATTTCCACCACAAACAAGAAAATATCCAGTTTTATTCTGCATTAAAACCACCAACCCTGTAGTTTAGATTTGTACAAACATGTTTTATTAGTTCGTCAGTTCAAAGGCCTCTTTCAGTCATTATATCAGTTTTACTGGACATGTTTAAAATGTGAACAGAATCCTATTAAGACAAAAATTAGTAAAATTAGCAGTATTATCGCAGTAACCGCAGTTATATATTTTCTCCAACTCGTGCAGTCTTAGTGTAGTCCCATTTTTTTCCACTGCCCTCTTCGTATTAAAGTTTTAAGCTAGAGATTTAAAGCCAATAGCAGAAAAAGTAAAAAATTCATACATCTGCCTGATAATATCAGCCGACCAATATATGCATCTATCTCTAGTTACTTCTCTATGGAATGGTTGTTCTATTTTATCATCCAAACGCACAGACATTTTTAAAAACAATAGAGTAAATTACCATGAAACTAAGCAGATTCGGCTCAGTAATATATTTCATAATCCAAATAAGTGTTGTATCCTTAGATAACATAAGGCAGCTCCACTTTCCAAAACATAAAACATCAGAGCAGTGTTGAATAAAATGAAGGTGCACAAATACTCCGCGCTACGGATTTTGGCAGAGGATTAAAAGCAGTGTTTTGAAACGTTTGTCCCTGCCAATGGTCAGTTTAACATGATATTGTCTCACATATGCTTCACACTTGTATCTGTCCGTCACTGGATATTTGTTGCTATGGAAACTGTAATAGTCATCCAACTTTCTTATTGCTCATTTGCACAATATCCAAATAAGTAAGGAGTGTTGCTTTGCTATTTTTAATTTGTCAAGTGGACTGTGTTTGGACAAGAACTTGTGATACAATGCATGTTATAATGGACGTTTCACAGAATTCCAGATTAAAGTCATAATACTAATTATTTTGTTGTCCATTGTTACCACAGCCTGTCATCTTCCTGAGCTGCATATTTAGCTGACTCTCACCAACAGTCCCGGCGCAGTGCAATAACAAAGCCAATTTCAGAAGTGTCTATTGCCAGGGCGAACCAATTGCACATTGATTTAGCAGGTTTTTACACACATAATTCTCCCATTGTTTGCCCCAGATGTTGTAAAAGCAGTGTTAAAATCACTCCGCCGTCTGCGTTTTTACCAATCATGAACTTGATAGTAATGCTTGTGCGGTGTTATCGGTAGCGATGTCAAGATTACATTATAATCATAAGAACTAAAACAATAATTATGTTATTTTAAGAAGCTAAATTAAGTCTTTTTACTTCAAACTATAGTAAAAAAAATACACCTAAATGTAAACTTTTTGTCGCGTTAACTTTCTCTATTTCAGTTTCTTTAAGCTGGTCACAAACTTGAGGAATAGTAGTGCGTTAGACAATGGAAATCAATTTCACTGTTGCTTGGTCTCAATAATCATGAACAGTCATAAAATCGTGATGTTTTTCTTACAATAATCCTAACACCAAAATGTGATATCACTAGTTCAGGCAGTTTGTTGTTGACGTGATCTGCAGGTTGCATTCACAGCGCTCTGGAGTTCAGGTGGAGGGACCTGTGTTATTCTGGTTGGTTAAAGTCCTTTCTGCTGATAACAGTTGTGCCCATGTGTTTGAATAATGCCGTATGTTTTTAATAAGTCAACAAAAACCCCACCTTTTCTTCATTTGTGCTTCGATACATTTAACTTTGTGCCACTTTGTTTCATGTTGTGGATGGATCCGGCATTGAGATTGTATTCGGACAGTTAAAAGCCAAATATTCACTCTCTTCAGCTCAGTTTTAAACCGTGGACAGTTTGGAATGTTATAAAGTCACGTGAATACAACCTGTACTCTTGCGTTCGCTCATGGCCCCTTCACCCTCTCCCTCCCGTGCGCCTCTGACTGTGGCTGGTTTGTGGCCGCGAGCTGCTGCTTTCGTCTGTTCGCGGCACGTGCACCAGTCGGAGACACATGACCAGGGCCTAATGAGCATGTTCACGTCCCAACGCACATTCACAACCTCAGAGGAGCCGAGCCAACAGCCGCAGAAGCAGCAGTGAGCAGAAGTGCAGGTACACACTTTCTCTTTCTCAGTATAAAGAGGTCAGTGGTATCGCGGTCCACACACAGATGCACAGCAGACTCCTGGCACGAGCTGTTGTTTTATCCCCACTTCTGCCCCCTGCAGGCTACACACACATACTCACACATACACACACACACGCACACACATACACAGACACAGACACTATTGTAACTGAGTTGAATGCAACTCCAACGGTCAAATGGACTAATTGCACATGCTGTATTCATGTATTTAAAGGTGGAGTATGTAACTTCTTGAGGGAGAGTCCATTTTAAGAAGTAATTACTATGTCAGGAATTTTCCACAACATGGCATAAAATGTATCATCTTCACGGAAACAAGCAGGTGACAGGTGAAATTATAATTCAGTACTATGGAGAGGCAAAAATCGTGTTTTATGAGGTATAAAACACAAAAATTCAAATACATATATATCTATACATATATTAATAAGACCAGCCAATAACATCCCTGGAGACAATTGGGTAACAAAGCCTCCACCAGAAAAGTTACATAGTGCACCTTTTCAATACTTAAATCTGCAAACATGTTCTCATGAAATGAGTATGAAAGTTGCTAAACCGGTAGTACTTCTCAATTTTTTGAAAGGCATTGGATTCTGGTATTTGTTAAGCAATTATTTCAGTCTTCTCTGAAATGTCACTGCTCCTGGGTGTGTGAAACAAATGGAATCTTTGCAATGTATGTTTTATAATAATCACATTTATGCAATCATTTACTAAATTGTTTAACATTTTATATGCTATGCTTAAAGTTCTCCAGTTGACTACTTTACTACTCTCTAACACAAGCAACAGATCAGCAACACAGAAGGATTTTTACACAAACATGAAGAGCAGAAGAGGTAATCCCTAGACACGCTGATGAAACAATGGGACAATATTGTTGCTGACTAATATGCACGGATATATTGTGATATGTAAATCACTTTAACATTTTGTAAGTGAACAAACTGAACAATGCTTTCTATACCTATACTGCGCCCACAGTCCTTCTCTATCGCCATAATACACAGGAATGTTCATAGATTTAATATATGACTATTATTATAAGCAGCACATTTTGTGGTTAATTTGCTCGGGCGGGCAAGTAACTTTGTGCAGCAGTGTCTCGGGACAACCAATCTATACTTAAACTGATATTGTACCTTTTGCTGATGCCACAGATGTAGAATTTAACAGTTTCCGGCCCCAGTGCATCTGCATGTGACGCTTTAATGCCAAAGGACCAATGTGTCAGTGGGAAACAGAAGTGGGCGGCTACCGTGCTGTGCCTGGAGACTCCAGAGCAGGATCTTGTCTTTGACCCGCGGCAGGATAAGTCCATTGTGCAAACAGTCATGTAAGCTTTGTGTTATCTCCATTTACATCACTTGTCATTGTCATTTACATCACTCTCAGCCCTAAATGCTTACTAGCTTTGCAATGCTATAGATTTCCGTATCTGCTCTTCATTCATATTCAAGTAAAAGCCTGTGCCTGAGATGTGATGGATGACATAAAAACTGCTCCGTGTGACCTCTTCTGAGTGGACCGCCTCGAGGCTCTGACCCCGTGCAGATATTCTCATCACGTTTGAGGCGTTACTTTATTGTTGAACATCCTCTGTGTCTTATCGCTGTGGCTGTACGGAGTTTCTGTCATATTTTCAATAGGGCTGCACTCTCTATTGTTAGTGCAATCAGCTAATCTAAATGTCATTCTGTGGAAACTGTAAACGCTACTGTTGTAGACAATAATGTAATATACAATTATTTCTGTATTATTTTTTCAGACAAGATTTTTTCTTTTCCATACCTGACAGTGCTAAAAACCTGTGTAAATCAGCAGGAAAGAAATGTCACAGCAGTACCACTTGACCACTCTGAAGAAGACTGCAAGTGAGCTGTCAAAACTGTCAGGTATGAGAAAGCAAACTCTGGTCTGAAAAAATAACATTTTTCAAATAAATGATCTGAAGACCTCTTTGGACTGTGTTTCAAAGTGTAGCTTTATTTTGGAAAATAAAATCCAACTTTAGCAAACCATTAACATTTCAACTTCAAACTAAAAGTAAAGTCAAGTCAGTCCTCTCATCACTTTTATAGTCTGTGTAATATTTAGCAGTTCATTACTTTTTCAGTCTGTAATTTACCATCATAAAACCTCCGACCTCTACAGTTATTCAGCTGCTTGCATTAAGACTTGTTGGTGGGGGTTTATGCCCCTGAGGTCTGCAGTGCTGAGTTATCCATGTGTAGCTTTGCTTAAGAAAAAGAGAGACTAACAACCCTTTCTTTCAATGCTTTAACTTGGAACAATCTGTTTTATTTTTACCTTGTGTCCTGTTGAAATGAGTTTTAATGTGTGTTATATGGTCTATTAGAGCCTAAGTGGTTTGGGATATTTAATAATCCTTTTCTCTGGCGGTGTGGAGTGGCACATTCTCAGTCCTGCAAGAAAACTGCAAAATGTGTAATGGAGAAGAGGAAGTTAGAGTTTTGCAGTGCGCAGGTCCGGCTTTGATAAAGTGAACCCAGAGCCTGAAGGGTCTAAACCGCTTTGGAGGATGGTCAAAGGCCCGGTACAGTTTACTTAAGACCGTGGAAACACTTGCTGATCTGCTCCAAATCAAAGTAAACAAGGTTTGAAACTTTTCTGTTGGAGGGTCCACCACCTGCTCATCACAGCATGGCCTTAAACTTCTTCAGTTCCATGGAATCAAGCAGGTGTTCCGCATTACACAGCATCTCAGATTTGTGGAGAGATGACCCAGCGCAGTGTATTATTATTCAATATATTTTAGCAACAATAAGCTAAAATTGAAAACGAAAATGGAAAAAAATGAAAACCTCTCCAAAGTGGGAGGCGAGTGGCCCCCACCAAAAAGTTGCTTTGAGTGCCTTGTAAATAATTGTCAAACCTTTATTTTGACCTCATAACTAACTGGATTTGTTATTTCCTCACATCTTTCCTCCCTAGTTTATAATGTATAAACATTTGCAGGCTCTGGGGAATGAAAGTTTGAAATGGAGCCTAATGTCAAACCAGATGAATGAAATGGTTTACTAAAACCATCCCTCATTCTTCATCTTATGGGCTGTGCAGTTGTCCATCAGTGTATTCTTCCTGTGAATTCTCTGCCTCTCATGTCTGCACTCTTGGCCCTCTGCTGCTGGAGACCTGCTGGGAGAGAGTAAGTAGAGCGAGGACCATGAAAGGGTCATATTTTTACTGTTGGTGGGAGGATCGGCCATTCTGCACGCTCTCACCATTCTGTAGTCCGCCGCCGCTCTGCTGTGGCTGATTAATGAGCTCCCGCGTAGGGTTGAGAAACAATTTTGCGCTTCCTTTTGGTTTCAGTTCAAGTGTAGGGTTCTGTGTGCACGATTCTTGTTGTTCTGTAAGTGGCGGCGCTCAAGCTACGGTGTGCAGAATCTGGCCTTTTCACATAATCTTGTTGAAAAGTTTGCCCTTAGCCACAGCAGCTCCGTCTAGTTTCATTTCAGTTGTGGTCTCTGCACATTGCCTTGTCATTGTTATCGCAGCCGGGTCTTCTCTCGATTATTAGCTGAGGCTCAAGCCAATTAAAATGCCAGCTGCTGCTATATGCGTAAGGGACCTTTTTGTTCTTTTGTGATCTTTTCATCGCAATCAAGTATGTATTTGTGTTACAAAAGTAAGTTCTCACTCCAGCTACACTTGTAGGCATGCTCGGCATATGGACAGCACAGGACATTTGCATTGGAATATCAAGTTGAACACCTTATTAGTGTTTCCATAACGGCGTGCAAGACATTTATGCATGTTCATTCATTCATGTACATTCTTTTATTTTAGGTTAGTCAAAGAGAGCTATTTCGTTCTTTCTTTTTGGAGATTTAACTGCTGCGGCTTGTGGCATAAACTCTGGTGGTACTGTGAAATGTTGTGCAATTAATCACATTTTGATTGAGTTTTGGTGAATGATCCACCACACAAGCAGTGAAGAATAATTTCAGTTTGATTATTTTTTATTAATCAAGTTTAATTATAACATAATTAAGCCTGAACCTGTTTTTGTTTGTAGTTAAGCAGCTTCATGTATTACTGATATTCAGCATGCCAGTATGCAGTACATTCCCACGTATAACTGCAGACTTAAATCTAGGGTATGTACAATTTGTATTTAAAATTTTATCAACATGATTTTTCTGTGTCATGGTACATTTATTGTCTCCGTAGGGAAATTTATCCTTAGCAGTTGACCCATCCTTCATTGCCCCTGGGACACCTGTCAGGAGCAGTGGCGCCACAGCGCTCAGGGACCCATCTCTAGACAGTGCTTGGTCAGGACTACTGTAGAGGGCATAGGTACTGGGATGTTTTGATTTCAGGTGGGAAATCAAAATATCCCAAAATCAAAACCCCCCCAGACACAGGGAGAAACATGCAAACTCTGCACAGAAAGGTCCGGTCAGGCCCTGGATTCAAACCCAGAATCTTCCTGCAGTGAGGCGAGAGTGCCACCATGCTGCCTTTTATAAAGTTCATTTTTTAAAGGTTATGTATTCTTTTTACTTATAACAACTTAAATTATCATGTTTTACAAAAACATTAGAAATGATGGCCAAGTTGTTACTCATTTTGCTGGATAATCCAAATTGTATCTCCTTTGGGTTGCCGGTTTCCATGACTGGAATCCAGTTGGTTTTAACTTAAAAGACCCCCTCTAATGTGAATGGTCACTACCTAAAGCCCAGCTCCTGCACCAGTCAGTGCTAGTGCAGCCTCTGCAGCTCAGTGAGCCTGGAATTCTGGGGGTTCTGGGCTGATAATGAGGCATGGCCTGTCTGTTACAGAGAAGGAGAAACACTTGCATGTGTGCTCTATCTGCAGCTTAAGGCTCTAACAACTGAGGTTCAGCTGTGATTGTGGTTCCTTTTTTAAACTTGTAGGAGCACAGGCTACTCCCTTTAACTCACAAAATGTTATAATATATACCATACATTAAAAGTGTTCCTTTGTGTATTGCTACTTACACTGAAATAATTTGGTTGACTTTAAGCTTCCTGTTGTAGTTAAGCAGATGTTGCACAAGCTGTTCCAGAAAAGTGATGTAACCTTATACTCTACTTGTTAAGACAACAGAATATTCACTGCACATCCAGCGGTTATGAATAACATGAATGGGTTGAATTCTCTCTGCTGCTGCCTGTTCAGTGTAAACAAACCCAGCTGAGGTCTGCAAGCCTTCACTTCCTCATCTCGTAGTTGGTCCCACCCCCAAGAAGAACCAGCAGCCAATCGTCCATCTGCTCAGCTCCATAACGATGAGCTTGCAGGGAGACGAGCATGCAGGGAGAGTGTGGAGTGAGAGCGCGGGTGCCCTTGTGGTCCAGTGGCTTAGTGACCTTGCCTGGAAAGCCGTCCATTCTTTGTAAATCAGTATGATGAGCTCCCAACCTGCTTCTTTCTCATTGTTGGATAGATTTTCAAGCATGGTTATTGTACTATGGTCATTGTAAAAGATTCAAATTTAAAGGGTTTGTACATTGTTCTAATTTCTTCTGGTTAAGCTTTATGCTCTTCATATTATACAGTGTGTTGTAAATGCAGATAATTGAGAAAGACTGAGACTGAAAGAGAAAACCTATGCATTTTGTTGAGTAATTACACACTGAGAAACTATAGACAGGGACGCCTCTTTTCCTCCAATCAGGTTCTCATTGTTCACAAAGAATAATGGGGAAATGAGAGTGAGTGAGAAGAGTGAGAAAAAAAATGCACAAAGTGGACGAAGACTGATGAGGGACATGTGGAAACAAGTGCATGAGACCATACCAGACAAGTGTTTCTGTCGTAGTAGTGCATTATCAGAGTGACAGAAAGTGTTCAGACTGTAGCATCTACTTAACTCAGGGTTCAAAATCAGGTACAGACTCTTTTAAACAAACTTTTGGAAATTGTGAACAGAATAATTCCTTACTTTAATCATGAAAAAGTATATTTTGTTCGATTAATTTATTGTTGAGCTTGTTTTTAGACTGGACGAGAAAATTCAACTTGGTAGTGTTGTCAAGGAATCAATACCCATAAACTAAGCCAGTATTTTTCAACCTTTTTAGAGTATGTGCACACTTTTTTTTGATGGCAGTACATCTTTTAATGAAATATTACCATATCAAACCTTGTAGAAAAAAGGGGTATATAATGTAAAAATATTGTCCATGCCACTGTGTCTGGTTCTTTAAACTTGGTAATGGTGATTGTTTTGCTTTACTTTTTGGATCTAAAGCTTGCTCAGGGCACTATAAAATGGTAAATTGTTATATTAACTCCATGGAAAGAATTGGATTTTCTTCCCCCCGAGGCACACCTGTCAATACCATAGACATAAAAAATAGTGGACAGACGATCGTCGCTCCGCCCCATTCATGAAAATGCGGCTCAGTCATGGAGAATTCAAAATGGCCGCGGGTTAGCCCCCACCACTCCCCCCTCGGTGGGGAGGCGGGGAGAGGGCGACTTTGGGGCGGCCTTTTGCTGACGTACTGCTGTCATTGCCCCTATGCTTACCGCCCACTCGTAGGTGAATGGCTGAGCCCTGACATTTCCCGCCAGAAGCCCGCCTTCTACAAGAACTTTAAAAATCAGTGCTAAACCAGCCTGGTTCAAAAAAATTCACCCCCTCAGCGCTGTCACAGAGCCGTAAGCTAACGCTTGAGACCAAAGCCGATTTTGAGCCAGGCTCTAAAGTAGGTTTTGAGACGTCTAACTCCCCATTGACTTGCATTGAATAATTCTACTTCCGCAGCCAGCCCCTAGCGGTCAGCAGCAGATTGCAAACATGGCAGCCTACAGTCGGCGGCTCAATTTGAGCGCGGTAGCCTCGCCCACTGGTCAATACCTCAAGGCACACTAGCGTTCCCCTCAAAAAATCAAGGTATGAAGTGATATTAGATGCTCATTTGAAGCATCAATACTGAAAATATATAAATAGGCCTAAGTTTGACCTCTCCTGTATATTGTTGAATTGTCTCTTGATCTTTATTAGACATACATGATAATAATAAATAAATCACTGTTATTTTAGGGATTACTGTACGTAAAATGACCTAAATATACCATGCTTTAGATGAAATAATAATCACATTGTAGATACTATTTTTAATTCAATTTGTATGATGTCTATTGGCTTGAACTGCAGTCTCATTTTCAAATTATTTTGTGCCTCTGTTTGCAATTATGTTATGCTTTCAACATTGCACAACGTTGCATTTTCCATCTGCCGTCAAGATGCATTCCTCCAACTGAAAAATGAGCAGTAACGAGTGATTTCGATATGTGCATCGGTGCGCCGTTTAATCTGCGAAACGTTAATGCTGGACTGCTGCGTACCTGCAAATGTGGACCTTGATCCCTCCACTCTGAATACAGCTGCTTTGGCTGCTACTTTGCATCCACTGGCCTATTTACACACCTGCCCCGTGCGCACACACATTCTGCTGTTTAGTAAACGGCTACTGAAGCAGGCTTTCTGTGGGGTCATGGATTACTATAAAATAAATATTGTCTTTGTCATTAAGTGGTAATACTGTGTGCAACACCTGCTTGAAATTGTCGCTCAGATGATGCTCTTTTGTCTCCGTGTTTTATAGGTTACCGTTACAGCATGCATTATGTGACAGAATTAGGTCATTGTTGAACATGTGATATAACTTGATGGGGCTAATTTCAAATGGAACACTTAAAGGGAACAAATGCAAAATCATCTTGAGGTTTAACATTGCTGCTACGACGGTGTTTCCTCATCATTATTCTTACTCGAAGTTGTATTTTGATTCCTTTTATGTTTGTAATCCAGTATTGTCCTGCAACTGAGGCTTGAGATCTCGGAAAATTCCTTGTTTTCACCTACCCCCTTTCCCCGCCCACATCCCTGTACTTAGTTGTGATTATGTGAAAAACTCCGCTGCTAATCTAATGACTAAAATCACATGGTTTTGCTTTCTACTAACTCTGATACTAAAACTGACCGCGTTGCACCATTTATATTTACCTACTGCAAAGATAAATGGATAACGCCACAGTTGTTGTTCTGGAGATAAGCAAAATTAGAGGTCATTGTCTATAATTTAAACTAGTAAAAATGACAGTAAAAATAACTGATTGAGGAAAAAATGAATAGAAATGTCCAGTGTAATCTTCCAAACAAGAGTGCATATATTTTTGCACTTTTGTTCTCAATTTTACGGTACAGTAACGTTTTGTGTGATACTTTAACCTCAACCAAGACATTTACAGGCACATTTATGCACGTTCCTGATGGATTTTTAACATTTTGCCTGAATGTTGTTGATGATGAAGATGATACAAAACATAAATACAAATACAAATTATAAATACTCATTCATACTCACAGAATTATAGAAAGTAAGTCCGCAGTCCCAGCTTTCACAAATGACCAAAACTGGTTTGATTCAAATAAATTGTATTTCATGGAATATATCAACATGATTATTCTTTTTTTTTTTCTCGATAACATTGAATAGTGCCTAGATACTGAAAAAAGTATTGTTCAGGTGCAGTTAGAATCAGGTTGTATCAATACCAAATCAATTTAAAGTAACCTAGACTCAAAATGGAGTCGTGTGTAGAAAGTCTCCCAGGTCTACACACTTTTTTTTAACACCTGTTTGAGATCGTCACTCATACGAATATACACGGCTCACAATCACACCCAGTCATTTGCAGCTCTTTTTAACGCGCTCTTCCAAAACAAACACGCACAGTTGGTCAGCCCAGCAGCAGACTGTTTGGACACCGCTGCACTCATTTACAGAGGTCAAGGTTATTTGTTACACCATTTGCCTACTGTTTTTAAATACAAAAAAGCAATGCTGGTGATATGTATTTTGTCACAGATAATTTTAATGCTTTTGATTGCCCACATTATTACTGTATTCTTTCATTCTTGCTGCTGCTGCCTACTACTAGTTTTGCATTTTCAGAGCATGTGGGAAGTAGCCTACACATGACAACTGACTGATCCAAAATGGTTATATAACTCAGGGGTTCCCAAAAAGACTGGGACCCTTTAAAACTATGCAACCGTTTCCCCACAGCAAAATAAAATCGATGCCCATAATTATGTCTCCTGGGAAAAATTGAAAAACTCAGGTTAAATATTGTTTATATGAATGTGTTATTGGACCTAATTATTCTGATACACCTAATTAATTCTTGAAATCATATCTTGAACCTTTTGAATCACGGATCTAACAGACACAATCTCCTGTCCATTTTTCCCCTGTTATTAAGTTATTATAAACTGTGATCATATTTTCACTTGGTTTGGGGCAGGGGTCAGTATTCCTGCAACAATTGCATCGATATATCGTATATTATGATAAAGTGAAAATGAAAAATCCACATGTTCAGCCTGACATTTCACCTGACATATCCAATATTAGTTACTTGTCACTTTTAATTACTGATTTAATTATCAATCAGTTATTTTCCTGCCTCTCAGTGTTAGGTGGTTACAATGATGACACAAACAAACCATTAGAATGTGCCTGAATATTATTTTTCTATTGTATTTCTCCTAATTTTGACCCGTGTGTTTAGGTCTGTCACAATAACACATTTTGAAGTTTGATACATCAAAATATCGCAATAAACGATAATGATGAAACTAATTTTCCACAAAAAAATGATAAAGCTACAGAATTCTGGTAAAACTATTTCAAAATGTACGCTATCTTTGAAAGAACTTGAACTTCAACAAAAACAAAGCCAAATTAGACCCTTTAGTCATGACTTAGTGTCTATAATTTGTAATCTAAATTACTTATTCAACTCTCAGTGGCTCAAATATTGTTGTGTTACATAAAACACAAAACAAATCCCCACTAGTGAAGAAAATGTACACATTAGAAATATCAAATGTCAAAAATATTGTTCCAGCTATTATTTATTGAACGACACGTCAATATATAGTAATTATCGTGACAGGTCTGTGTGTTTTCCTTCAGGTAGCGGGGGTGTAGTTTCCCTGTGAACAGACAGAAATACTCCTGGACCACCTCCCCTGTCCCTCTCCGTCCCACCCCCACAAAGAGACATGCATAGTAAGAACCGTAAGTGTTTCCTCCTCTCTCCTTTCCTACTTCTATCCTCCAGCTGTGTCATTCATTCCGATACGTTTTTTTAAGCATGTCAACCGTCACAAATACCACGTTCACACTCCGGGTCTTAACACGCGATCTTTTCTGAAATTTGATTTTTTTTTTTTTTTTTTGAGAGACTGTCCACATTGCAAATAAAACGTGACTCAAATCTGTTTTCATGCGTGAACCCAATAGCCCTGAAGTGTCTGATGTGGAGAAGAGGTTAAACCAGGAGTCGCGCTGTTGTCACATAATGAGAAGGACTTTAATGAGGATGCAGCGTTTGTCAATACAAGCTAGGGCTGCACAATATATCGAAAAAATACCGTTATCGCACTTGTTATTGTTTTTTACGTGATTATCTCTAATGGTTAAAGGCATTAATCTTCTGTCCAAGCTTGTTTTAGACGCACCCTTTAATGTTCGGCGTTTTGCTAAGAACAGAAACGGCAAGTGAACGGAGAAGTGTTTTATCATTAAAGCTCCTGCTTCAAAATCCTCATACATTTTTTCACTATTTCATACACACATAAATGAGGGTGAATAAAATGTTTAAAATGTCTGAGTAATGTATTTTTATGATTTGCAGAGTAATGGATAAAGCAACTCCAGGTTTTAACACTTCAAAGGTCTCCAATGTGTGTAGATTTGAACGTAATCTAATATATAGAGTAAGAGAGTAAGATTTGTACTTAATTATTATTCTTTATACCTGGAAGAGAAATAAGAAATATATACAAATGAGGGAAAATATTGCAAAAATATCACTATCGCAATACTTGGCACCCATATTGCATATCGCACTAATTTCCAATATTGTGCAGCCCTAATACAAGCCAATTCTGATCTTTATCTTTTATCTTAAGCAGGCAAAAGTTGGTAGTTTTTTCTTTGTCACATTTACAACGTCACTTTTTGCTTTTTCCAGCTTCACTGCTGTTGTCTTGCAGACGTTTGAAGGTTTCATCTGTTTAATTCTTGTCTTTTCTCGTGTCAGATCACAAGTCAGATTAATGTGACCTGCCTGTTCAGATTGCAGTCACTTTGCAAAAGAACAGATTTGGATCAGATTTAGTGCCACAACTGTGATGAGTGGGTTGCATCGGAAAAAATCAGATTCAGGCTGTTTACACTGTCAGGAAAAAAAAATCAGATCCGGGTCACATTCGGATTCGACCTGCAGTGTGCACGTAGCCAAAAATACTGTGTCTTGTTCAGAACTGTCCAGAGTATATTTAGAAACCCCTTCGTACAATCCCTCGTGTAGTAACAGACTTTGCATGGCGTCAGGCAAGTTGTTAATTAGAGAATAGCATGCTCAGTTGATATGAAAATACTGAATTCTATGTGTGAAAGCTTTCTGGCACAAAATTTCAGTTTTGTGTTACAACACTGCCATCTGGCATCGTCAAAAACAAGTGGGCGAAAACACCCAACCGCCTCACTGAGTTTTTGACTCAGGTGTTAATCAGATGCAAATGAAATGCAAAAACGTGAATCAAATTTCTTCCAATGAGGTTGTGTAACCTGTTGATTTAAGCTGCTTTTTTTTTAACATATTTATCTCATTTTTAGAGAAGCGTCATGGCTCCCCGGTTCCGTCTCGGAGTCCCCTCGTCCCGATGAAGCCCAAGACCCCAGCAGTTGCCCCGACTGGGAACCCCAGTCCGGGCGACACTCTGGCCTTCAGGGTGCCCAAAGAGTACCCGCACTCACGCTTCAACAAGGCACCGCTCGCCGTCTACCCACCGAAGGGAGCTCGCAGCAAAACATGGTGAGGACATTCAGCTGGTTTGTTTCTATGTATTTCATCTTGATCATTCAAAGGTGTGTAGTGTAACAGTGAAACAGAAGGTTTAGCACAGGGGGGTCCAAACTGTTTTTATTGAGGGCCGCATATTGAAACATGTTCCCAGTGGAGGGCCACAGACTGGTGGTTAATACAGTGACTCATCCAGATGGGTGAATTTAACAAAGCTTTGACAGAGGTACTGTATCTTTGATAAGGCTTGGAACATTAATTTTAGGTGTGTTTCACAAGGCAATGTTTCATAAAATCTTTATTACAGTTCATAGTTCATAATTTAAAAAAATGACACCCCACAATTAAAATGTTTGTTATTGAGGTTATGGTTGTACATTTGTTTTTGTACAACTCAAAATTGCGCAGATCCTCTCAAAATTTTTGATTTAAGAAACAAAAGATTAGAAAATCAAAAAATTAAACAGTTATGAGTCAATAAAAGTGAAGCAGATTAACAAACATTCACAGGTGATAAGTAAATGGATAACTGCCCTTAGTCCTTCTTTCTCGAAAGCTGCTTATGATTATTTGGGCCACTTCAGCAGGAGGAATAGGGGCCAACATAAATTGGTTCAGCAGGTTGTCCCATAAAAGTGCTGGAGGTTTAATGCATTTGTCTATCCAGTGGTTTTAGACAAGGCCACACCAGGACTGTTGCCATAGCAATAAACAATTCAATTCAATTTATTCAGAAATGTTCAGACGATTTCTGCTGGACTGACTGAATTTGAAAGCTAACGTTTCCTTGCTAAACAGGCAGCTTTCTCAAGGCTCAGTTGTTTGTGATTCATCTGGTGCGTCCACGGGAAGCAAGACGTCCTTCTCACAGTCACCGGGCGATCCGATACTCATCATGTATTTGAACAATTGAGCCCCGAGGAAGTTACCTGGTTAGCAACAAACGCTGGCTTTTAAATTCCAGAAGAAATTGTCTTAACATTTTTTAATATATTTATCTCCTGGATAGGGCTGCACAATATATCAAAAAAATATTGTTATCGCACTATGCATATCGCAAATATGTGCGATAATTTCTAATGGTTAAATGCATTCATCTTGCGTTTCTTGTGTGCCTGATCTTGTTTTTACTTTTGTCCAATCAAATGTTCACCCCCAAAAGCACTGTTTTACCAAGTACAGACGGGGCAAGTGAATGATTAAGTGTTTTATTGTTAAACATCTTGCTTCAAAATCCTCATAACTTTTTCCACAATTTCATACACACATAAATTAAAGTGAATAAAATGTCTGAAATGTTTAAAATGCCTCAGTAATGTATATTTATGGTTTACACTCCAAATCCAAAGGTCTCAGATGTGTGTATATTTGTACCAAAGCCACTATATTTTAAAGTAAGAGTTGAGTTACCCTTTATACCTGGAAAAGAAAATATATGCAAATGAGGAAAAAAGATCGCATTCATATCATTATCGCGACACATGACACTCAAATCGCTCTTATTTCCCTCATCTTTTCTCTTACTTTTTTCTTCTTGTTTACATTGCACTCTTCATTCACTCCATACGCTTTAGCTACATCTATAGCTCTCCACACCATTTGCACTTTGCACTGGTCACAGCTGCAATCGAACCATCATCATAGTTATTAGTCAGCACTTGTTTTCGGTCCTTCACCTGATCCACTGTTGTTCCATACTCAATACTTAAACCACATAATGCCACTGACACAATAACCCTGAACAAGACTATTCCAGTAAGTGCTTTTATAATTGTACACGTGTGCAAAACATGATCTGCAATTTTTAAAAAACAACAGATTTTAGTATTTCTTTTGCATCTGAGTTACTGATACAACGCTCTAAAATAAAGAAGTTACAAGAACAAAGACAATGCACATATGATACATATTGAGCTCCAGAAATTATTGTTTTAATTGCTAGATTTTACATCTTAATTTTAAAATTTGAAAGAGAATAATTTGGCCATAAAAGTCTAGCTTTCTGATGTGTTGTTTAGGCTCTTACTCTTACTACAATCGATCCATCAGTCTTGGTTTTTAATCAGCACTCGTCCTTCACCTGATCCACTGTTCCATAATATACTAAAGCGCGGTGCATCTATGGATTTTTATTTGCATGAAAACAAACACAACTAAATAAACTAGTAATAAGACTAAAATTGTAATATTGTCATTAGGTCTGCGGTCGACTAAAGAAATTCTTGGTTCACTAAAGATCTTCTCTATCGACCAATTAATCGACTAAAAAGAGGGAGTGGCAAAACTATGAAGCATCTCTGTATCTGACCCAAACTGCAGAAAAAAACACATCTGCACTGGAGTTCATGCAAAAAAAAAATCATACAGAAAAGTACTAAGAAACAGTGTATACATTAGTTTAAACTCATGATTCACTCCAAGATCTTTAGCTAACCCACTTCAGATCTTCACTTTCAGCTGTTTTTGTTGAAAAAATACTTTTTATCGAAATAAAATAATTAGTCGACTAATATAAATGTTGGTCGACTAAAACACCATCGACTGATTAATCGACTAAGCGACTAAAAGACTACAGCCCTAATGGTAATTTATTCACTGTAATATCTCTGCAGTGTGTCTCTTCCGGTGGTCAGCCTGGAGAAGATACCGTGTCTGAGCCGGACCAACCCGGCGTCCCACATGCGTCTCAACTCGTCCCCGTCCGTCCACAAAGCCTCCTCTCTCACCCCTCCTTCCTCCCAGCGCTCGTCCGAGAAACTCCTCAACGGCAGGGCCAGCGGCAGTGGCCCTCCGACGCCGCGCTCCAGCCCCTCCCCCTCGTCTCTGGATGGTCGCCCCAGCCCGGCGCGCTCCCCCCTGGACCGGCGGCCCTCCTCCACCCCCTCGCCCTCGCCGCTCGACCGCAAACCCTCGCCGTCGCCTTCCCCTTCGCAGAAATGTAGCGCTCTACCCTCGTCTTCATCCTCGACACTGGAAAAGAAACAGCAAAACGGAACCAAAACGTCAGCAGCCAGGCCGCACAAAAGACTCTCAGGTAACAAAAGTCATGAGGAGTGTATTTGTGATGACATTTATTTACTTTGTATAATTAACGTTTTCAGAGCTATTGTGCTCCTGTGCTGGTCATAAGCCTGAAAAATGTTTGCACCAGATCTTCATATTAATTGTAACTGGGGCAGTAATTAGTACTTTTTATTTATGAATTAATGTCATTTATGTTATAAAAATATATCATCAGTAGCAGTATTTAAAACACAGAAAAAAACATTATGAAAAGCATCAGAAAGAAGAGCAATCTTATGTCTTATGTGATCTGCTCCCTTTTACAACTTATACTTAACTCTGGTTTAAAAACACATGACGCCAAATGTTTTTTCTTTGTCAAGATCATTCCATAGATTAACTCCTTTTACAGCGATGTTTCGTTCCATTACTTTGGCTCTGAATCTGGGTTTTTTGAAAATGCCTGTTCCTTTCAGATTATACTTTTGATTGATCCAGTGGAAGTATTTTAAAGCAAATTAACAAAAAACAGGGACAAAAATAATTCAACCTTTCCCCTTCAGCATAAACTTACACTCCCCTGTCATGTTCATCATTATTATTATTATTATTATTATTATTATTATTATTAGGGATATTTTTACTTAAAACAGCAATAGAAGAACAATTAGGCAAAACTATGGCCATATGTTTACACAGTCATGCGGTAAAGGATTTATACTTTTTGCTATTAGTTTTGTAATTTGCTATTATTTATTTATAAGTGAAAAGGCCTTGCTAAGGATTTTAAAATCTAAATATTGGTTTTGGTAAATATCTGTTATCAGCATCCAAATATCAGATATTGTTATAATTGGCCTATCCCTATTTATTATTGTCTAAATTAGGCCTGACTCTATGACAAATTTTGATGTTGCTAAAGGAACTAAAAACACTAAACTATAATATTTAAACCACTTAATGCCACTGACACAATAACCCTGAACAGAACAATTCCAGTAAGTGCTTTTATAATCATACATGTGTTCAAAACATGATCTGCAATTAAAAAAAAAAAGACCGATTTGAGTATTTCTTTAGTGTCTGAGTTACTTGTAACACTCTAAAATAAATAAGTTACAAGAACAAAGACAATGCACACATGATATATATTGAGCTACAGAAATTATTGTTTAAATTGCTAGATTTACATCTTAATTCAAAGCAGACCAAACTTGAGAGAGAATAATTTGGGCATAAAAGTCTAGATATCTGAAGGATGTTTCTTTCTCTTTCTCATCTTGTGTTCCCCTCCTGAGTTTGCCGTCTGTCTGTTGATGCAGTGTACTTTTGCACTCTTGTTCTTTGATTTATGCACTCTTATTCATGAGCTCCCGCTGCCCAAAAGCTGAGTGTCTTTTTGAGAGATTTTTATGCACCTCCTGTATTTTGAGTTGCTGTTTCTCTCTTGCACTTTTCATACACAGTCTCCCAGTCTTCAGGATTTGATCTTTGTCACCTTTGGCTTTTTGTTACTCTATTTCCTTTCCCTTTTTCTGTTGACAGATTTTTTTTTTCTTGTGTGTAGACATGGGTAAAATGTATCAAAAATCAGATACTAATTGATATTAATTTATTATTGAAACTAGATACTCATTTGAACAAGTTATTGATACAAAAAAAATCACATAAACAGGACACAATTTCAAAGTTAATGATGATTTTGAGCTTTATCAGAACTATTAGTACAAGACAACTTAGTTATATAAAGAAAGTGCTATTATTTAGTGTTGAAAATTACAATATATTCTCTAAATAAATTTGTTTGTATTATCATTGTGGTATTGAAATAGGTATAAAGTAGTGAGTCTATTCCTAAGTATCGAAATCGAGTTTTAAATGTTAATATCATGACAGCACTTCCTGACTGTGATAATAACCACTATTGATTTTTCAGAAATCAGAAAAGGTTTATTGTCATTGTCAGTGAACAAAATACACAAACATTGGAACTTGCTTGGCCTAAGGTGCAACATAAAACAATTAATAAAATGGTAGCAAATATATAAAAGATGCATGCATAAAATTAAGAATAAAATAAAATAAAATAGACGTAGACTATATACAGAAATGTACAGGTTATAAATGAGATATTAACAATATTTAGTTATTGTATGCACCTTTTTATCTGCACTTGTAGAGAACTTTTTTTCTGTTTGGCAATATGTTATGGTGCGCTGTGTAACTTTACACCTGCTTTTTTATTTTTATTTTTTTTAAACATACAATACAGAGAAGACCTAGACCAGAGAGAACAATTGAGATATTAACAAAACAAAGTACATTTAGTGTCCATAGGTTAAGTCACATTTTCTCCAAAGTCCACCTGCTTGTCTCGTGGTGATGTTATTGCTTTGCCCATAATGTTTCACAGTAAGACTTTAAACCAATCTATCTTCATGGAGTCAAGCAGGTGACGCACCCAAGCCAAGACTTTTTAACCCCAGTATCTCACGCAGAATTGAGATACTCTTCTTCTGAGTAGCTGACAAAATCTGTAAAATACAAAAACAGTAACGATTGGATTTGGTCTTTTAGATTATCAATGATTAGATTTATGGTGCGTTCTAGACAACTGGGATATTTCCCACCTCCGACTTGAAAAAATGCCCTGAAATGTCGCTAGAACTGGTAAATCCTACTTGTGAACTGGGAGCTGGTTGAGCGACTTCCACTTCACACACGACTCTGACATGTTACAGCCATAATGATCATCACAAGAAGTGAACCTGAGCAATTAACCACCACATAAACCATGTAAATGTTTGTTATAGGATAAATCCAAAATGAATCTGTTTACAGTTAGCTTTAGCCAAACTGTTTACATACAAGTTAATTCAGCTGGAACGCTCTGAGGTCAGAACTCATATCTTTCAAGGAAATAACAGACTTCCCAATTGCCTGGAACGCAGCATTAGTTTAGTTACACTGTAGAATTATCTGTGTCCTGGTTAAGAAAACTTGTTTTGTTCTCCTTCACTCTGCTTTGTCCTGTTTTGGTCCGGTTTTACTTGTATAGGATTTGAAGACCAAACATTTCAAAGTGTTTTTAGTAAAGTGAGAAGTTTGACAGTTCTGCACAGGTCCACATTGGCCGGTTGAATCCTCACTAACCTTGGGAGGTGTCTCATTCTGCAAACACAGAAAGATTACAGGGATTATGGCCCAGGGCAGCAGTAGATTATAGCTGTCTGACAGTGGCTCTGTTTACGCTAACCTGCTGACTACAGGCCACATGGTTACTGAGTGCTGTATCGTTCCACATGGATAACAGTTTAGGCAGAATATGCAAAAAAAAATGTTGCTGATGCATGAGAGAAATAAACAAATAAACCCTTTTACGAAAATGTTTATGGAATTATAAATTATCTGAAGAATTATCTGAAAATATTTCCGAGCTGCCCATTCTTCAATCATGTCACACAAATTGTACGGTACCACTTTATAGTAAGTGCACCTTAATTAGCCTTGATAAAGCATTAACAAAGACTCATAATGAACAAATATTTATGTATTTTTGTTTATTAAGAATGCTTTGTAACTACTTTATTGGGTTAGGAATTTGGGTTTGAGTATTAGTTATTTACAGAGCCTGAATAATTCTTAATAAACTATTTGTTCCCTGTGAATTAAGTCTTTCTTCATGCTTTACTAAGGCAGGAATAAGTGTTACCAACTGTATTCCTCAGCAATATTTCATTTCTCTTTGTGTTACTACATACAGCATCTGACCAGGGAGTTACTGAGCTGCACTTCTTTTTTTCTTCTTTTTTGCTGACATTTAAATAAATTGCGTTCTATTCTCTCTGTGCACTGCAGCTTTAGCCTCAATCATAAATAGTTTGTTTTGCTCTGGATTGTGTCGTCACGCCTCAGAGTGTTTTCATTAAGACGAATGTTTTAACAAATAGAGATTTTAGGATGCTGAACCATAAACTTGGTGTTCTCTCTAAAGAATTCTGACTCAATAGTGTGATAAAACTGTTTATAGGAGTGACCCGGCAGATTATCAGATTGTTCCACAGCTCTATTGTTTACTTTATATTGTTTATTATTATTATTATTTATTATTATTATTATTATATTGTCTTTTCTCGCCGGGACCCCAAAGTAGCCATGTAGCCAACTCCAGACCCCCAGTTCGAAATGAAAATAACAGCAATAATAATTTCAGGTGTTCATTTCAAGGCATGTTAAGTCAGGTTTAATGCTGTTAATTTGAATATTTAAGTTTGTCTTATTTGACCCTATTTCACTAAAAGTGAAAAAGAAAAAACAAAAAATAGAGCAAATACAGTGTCACATTTTTCAGAATTATATCTTGAAATTATCTCATGACCCCCTTGGATTTCGCTAACTTTTAAAAAATGTAACGTTCGATTGGCCTGCCACGATAATTACTTATCTTTCAGTAAATATCAGCGGTAAAATATTATTTTGGGCCCAATATTTGTGTGTAATTTTTTTTCAAGGTAGAATTTTCTTGGGTTATTTCTTTTGTAGTACGACAATGTTTTGAGCTGTAGAAAGAGTTTGACACCTAAGACTAATTATAAATACTAAAAAGTACTACCTGCCATGGTATTTATTTATCACGGCTCATGTGTTTTAAACTAATACATTTAGAGAAGGGCTTACTTGGATTATCTAGTCTCCACATAATTGTTTATCGTAATATTTTTCTGTAGTAACGTACTTCAAAAGTTGTTATTGTGACAGGCCTATTGTTCAGTCCAGAGCTCTATGACAAATATGACAGAATTACTGACTGTGCTTATGTGTTTTAATAACCCAAGACTCTACATTTTCTTTCTTCGTCTTTTATAGGAAGAGTGTTCGATCCAAATAAGCACTGTGGAGTTCCAGACCCTGAGACGAAGCGGGCCTGCACGCGCTCTCTGACCTGCAAGGTGAACTCATCTTCACTTTTATGAATCATGTTCTTACTTTAAAATAGTTTATTCATCTGCTCTATGTCTTACATGTGGACAATCTTATACAATGAGGATGTCATTTGTGAAGTAAATATTCTGTAGCAATTACTAAACGAAAATATTAGAACTTAGAACGTCATTTTCCCAAGGGCCACATTTTCTTGAGGGCCGTTGCGTTTGGGCGCCTCCTCCTGATAACTCAATGTGATGTTGCACAAAATATCCACAACACTAGATCTGTTTCAATAATGATAAAGTAACTACTGCTATATTAGAATTTTGTGGAAAATAAAACACAAAATCGACTGAACTAGAATTAAACAAGGACTAAATATCAGCCAGGTCTGAGGTAGGACTAACCGAGAATCAAACCAGGTCTTAACCAGGACCAAACCAGGTCTAAAGCAGAATTGAATGAGGACCAAACCATTTTTTATTAAACTAACCCAGAATGAAACCAGTAATTGAAATAAATAAATGGGCCTGATCTGGGCCTTAAGTTGAATAGGCCTGACTTAAATGTTTAAAGGGGATGTAACCTTTTTTTTTTTTCTTTTTCAGTTAATAAAGTAAAATCTGTCTTGCTCCGGTACAGATATGTTGTAATCTCTTAAAGGGAAAATGTGACTGTTGAGTGCTGTCTGCATCTAATTCAGTTAGATGACAGCAGACAGTTATGTTCTCCGAAGCCGGAAGTGCGCTGTTAGCATACTAATTTTTCTTTGCTTTACCTTGATGGCAAACTCTGCTCTACGCTTTGAGAATTGTGAAAAGCACTCATAAACTCCCCGCAATCAATAATTACGATGCATACTCAGTGAGCAACAAATTTGAACTACTGCAAATTGTTTAAAATGAACTACTTCTGTTATCACATTTTAGAGACTGTAAAAAATCAGGTAGGGCACCTTCAATTATGAGTAAGGTCCATTACCAGCTGAAACTAATAATTCTTCATTGTTAAAAATATTGTGTTGATATATTCTGGTCAATAGACTTTTAAATTAAATTAGTGAGAGTATTTCCAGTTGAAGAGCATGTCTCTCTCCATCTCTTCTTCTCTTTCTGGCTTGTGCCTCCTGTCTCCCGGTTAATACAGGGTAGCCATGCTAAACTAATACAGTGTCTACACTTGGCTTGATGAGGTAATTATAGATGTTGGAAGAGGCCACAGCATCTTTGAGCAGTAATATTCTCCTCATTCTGCTCTTTAATTACTTCCTAGCACATTTCCCTAATCTCTAGGAAGTTAGTAATTAGATGCAAGTGAAGAGGAGGTTTCTCGTTCTTGGCATGACAGATTGTTTATCAGTCAGTGTTTTTAACGATGAGAAATTAGTGCATCACATAGACGGTTCCAGATAAATGTTTGTGTGAGAAATTCCGAGAGGCCAGAGTGAAGTGGTTTGGACTTTTACTGAACAGAGGAGGTTAAACTGAGAGGCAGAGGTGATCGTGGTACTTTATTTACTTTAAGTACCTCTGGTGACTACTCATTTTACTAAAAGATCACTATATTTAAGATTTTACTCATTTTCTTTTATCCCAATTAGGTTTTTATTATTATTTTTAAGTTTATAATTTTACCTACGATACACTTGGAAATTCTTGAAACTGTTACCTAGCAACCAGGTTGTGCACTGGGCCGAAACCCCTCTAATATACACAGACATGATTGATTTTAAAAAATAAAAATAAGAACACCTTTATTTTGTTGAATTCATGTTGAAGTCGAGACACTACTACTTAAAAAAAAAGATAGGCTTTCATGTGGAAACAGTAAACTTTTCCAGTCTGTTTCTGAAGGTGCTTTATTCTTTTATTTATTCCACTTCATCCATAGATTTCTCTTGGACGTTGTAACTTAAAAGGCTGTTTTCTTAAAATGCAATTTTCTCCCACAGAGACATAAAGATCACCTCTTAAGTACAAGAGTGTAAAGTTTGGTGTGCGTAGAAGCTACTTTAACAAGATTTTGATAGAACATACAGAAGGATTTGTTGACATCTAATCCTAAGCTTGATTGTGGAGGAAATTAGATAACATTTTAATTTTTGGCAAATTTTTTTGTCAGATCTAGTTTACTCAAAAGCTAAAAAAGCAATCCAAAATCCCCTCGGTAATTTTTTTAATAGCTAATATGTGTACAAGATGAGCCAAGTAATTTAAACTTGGTTCTGTCCATTTTTCAGATTTAAATGTCTCATATGTGCAATTGTAGCCCTTTTTTTTCTAGGTGAAAACATTATATGATAGAAAAACCTATTGACCTGCAATGTGTCTCGCCTTTGAAGGTCAGAAAAATAATACTTTTCAACACATTTTTCTTTTCCTCACAAACCGATACATGAGTACATACATTATTTTTAAACTGTCTTATACACTTTTTCATTTTAATACAGCATTGAAAACTGGTCTTTTGCAGTTATAGCTTTATTCCATATTTTCATTCAATTTTTTCCATCCATCAAGCTTATTTTAGCCCAGTTATTGATAGGATTCTAGAGGAAGAGAGAAGAGGAGCTGTGAGTTGAGTGAGGACATTACATCGAAAGAGGTTAATGATTTACTCTGGCAAGTTGTAGTATTTATTTTCCATAAGTGTTTCTTGTTGAGATTATAAATGAGCGCACATGAAGCTGCCAGACTGGAGCCCTGAAGGAAGACTGTGAAATGTGGCCTAACTGTCATGCATGGATGTATTTAAAGATGACATGAAGTTAGCTGATGTCAGAGAAGAGTGTGCAGAGGAGAGAGTCAGACGGTGCTGTTGAATCACCGCTGACAAATTGCATTATTTATTTTCTATCAGTCAATGTCTCTGTAACTGGACAGGATTGGATTATGGATGAACACACCAGAGGGTCAGTTGAAGGTTTCGAAGGTAAAGTCTGAGTGAAGGTCTTAAAACAGTACAGTAGATGTTGGGTGGAGTATATTAAACGTGGGCTATTTATCGTCTAAATAGAAATGGCAGTTTTGAAGATGTATGCGAAATTAGAATCTTTTTCTGGCTCTGAATACTAGGAAAACTGTCAAAAAGTTGCAAAAAAAAAGAGTTCAAAAGTGCAGTGAAATCTTCCAAACAAGGATTTAATTTTTAGGAAATTGCTGTGGAGATCTTAATTTGAACTGAATAAATATTGCATGTGAGCGCTAAAATGAATAATAAAGGCCAAATATTTCACCAAACTATTACAGAACACTGGTGATCAAGGGCCTCTAACCCTTAAAACCTGTTGTTTAGTCCTGTGCATTTACCTGAAACGTGTGAGCACAGTCAGCACACGGATTCAACATAAAACCCGATGTCAGTTCTTAAATTATAGCCTGTTGAATTTAAAATAATTTGTGAAATAATTAGCCCAAGTTATATCATTTTCTTCAAAGTACTTCAAAATAGTGGCTTTTTAAAGAGTGCACAATGCAATTGTAATTAATCTTCATTTCAAAAGTGTGATTAATCTGATTAACTTTTTCTATCGATTGACAGTAGGGTTGTGCAATTAATCGTGATTTAAATGATTACTCTTTATTACAAAAATGTTGTAATCGTAAATACAATTGATTGCCTTCTGTTCATAATTATAAGTGCACTCCTTTTGCTTCTCAACAGCTGGACCAAGGGGCACTATTCTAAAACATTACTAATAGATTTATCCGGTTATACTTTCTGTACAGAATAATTTTGACAATAAAGACGTGATTGGTCAAAATAATCGTGATTTCAATTAAAAGCCAGATAATCATGATTATACTTTTGTTATGTAAAGCTGTAAAGGTAAAGGTGCATTTTTTATGGATTGCTAAAATGTATTTTTATATAATCCCTCAAAACTTTGCCATATTCTGTCAATCTCATTAAACCTCTGTTGTATTGTCAGAATTATGAGTTGCCAGACAAGAAGAGGCCTTGTAAGTGAAAGACCATTATCGGATGCAGTTTGTAGATGTTGAAGAAGAGAATGCAGAGAGCACATTATTTACTGCGACACCACTAAAAGGAGCTGGAATTCCAATTATTATTTAAACTTCAAACGTTTGTTGACTGGTTACCTTCCCAAATAGTTGGAAGGGCACAGAGTTGAGCCAGGCAAACCGATATTTACCTGTTTTGCTCTGGTGGGAGAGAGAAGGCAGTAATTATGCCCCAAACAGACTTTGGATTATAACGAGGGACTCTGTAGCCAAAATTCACTGACACGCACACACTGCCCTCTGCCTAGATCAATACTTCCATTAACAAAGCCCAGTCTTATGTTTTTTAGGTTATTAGCGCACTCAGATTCAGCTGGGAATCTCGTATTGACCCGTCTGCTGTATTTCTCTTCCAGTCTCACTCCTTAACTCAACGCCGGGCCGTCCAGGGAAGAAGGAAACACTTTGACGTACTGTTGGCTGAACACAAGAGCCACGCGAAGGAGAAGGACGGACCGAAAGAGAGGGAAAAGGAGAAGGATGTAGCGCACGAACGAAAAGAGCCGACTTCGAACCAGAGCATCACGTCACACCAGAGCCCCAGCAAGAGTCCGAGCAAGAGCCCAAGCAAGAGCCCCAGCAAGCCTCACAGCAAGCCTCACTGCCCCAACGGACGGCCTCAGTCCAGCCTCAAGCTGCGCCTGGCCAACGCTCACATACCCAGGTATTACATTTAATACAGCTATAGAAAGGCCCACTAGGTGTTTTTATTTTATTTTATATACAAACGACAATTTGCAACTTTAGTGGTGAGGGTGTGTATTTACTGTAAATGTGTATCAGTCATTATTTAGTTTTTATTTGTTAAGGGACATTAATTATGAACATTCAAATGTATAATTATGTATGATTATGTCATCGTACAAAATGCAGTGACTAGTCTAAAAAAATTGTAGCCCTATTTTTAAATGATCATAATTGTTGTCTGGACAACAAAACACAAAAACACCTTTTTATAACACGATATTAGCATTACTGATCAAAGTGCATAAGCGTAACAATAAAAAAAAAAATTCTGATTTTTACCAATAAAACAAACAAAAAAAAAAGTTCTATCTAGAAGCCTTCTGTCATCATATCCACCTTTTATTTTGCTGATAATGTATTTTAAAAAATCTAAATATACAATAAAAATAATTGTTGGACTAGTCAACTAATGGCTGACTGGTTGACTACTTGATATAATTTAGAAAAGAAGAAAAGGTCCAAAATCATAGCTATGGATCCAGATCAGTTTAGATCTACAGGTCTTTATTTTACATATAAATAAAGTACACTGTTTTGTTGAAGACATTAACTTCACTTTTGTGTGACTTTATCTTCTGATAAACCTTAATTCTTCAGAGGTTCCTCTGCCGCATGTCTTTATGCCTTGTTCATGACTTCAATCATTCTATTTCCCTCCACAAGGGGATGCTGCAGCCAAATGTGTAGTCAGAAGTTCAGAGAGCTTGATTACTTAATTATTAAACTTGTACATTTTTTAACCAATATGCATCTAAAAGAACACTCTACAGCATGACAATTTAATGAGAAATCATTCTTTAATTGGCCTTGTACCAAGTCCGCTAACTTCTTTAACTTACTAAAAATGTATTTGTGATTATTTTAGGAGTGATTTTATTTCGTATTCAAATTCATTTCAATTCATGGTAAATGCACTTTCTAATGGTTTCTACTGATCTACTTATGTTTTATGGCCTTAGTTTGTCAAGCAAGTTACTCCCCACTTCGGCCTGTCACAATAAATACTATATCGACTTATCCTTTAATAAAAGAGAGATGGAAGAATATTTTTGCTGCTCAGTATGAATCATGGGTACGTTTTGTTTGCACTAATAGAGACATTTTTGTTTTTAAGATTTGAGCTGTAAATAAGTAACGTATCTGACTCATTATAGATTCTGACTTGCTCTTTAGGTGTTTAAATCTGCTTTTTAAAAATTATTTTCTTACAATATTGTATAATTGAAAAGGGTTTTCGGGGATGTTTTAAAGGTAATATGTCAGTGTCATAAATTAGTTAGTTATAATATAATTTATTGTGATATTTTTTGTTGCAATATATCACGCTTCAAAATGTGCTGTTGTGACCGGCCTATATCCACCAAACATGTAGTTTTTATATGCTTTTAAAAACTTTAAAAAGACTGATCTTTTACGTTAGGAACTAGGTCTTTGAACATGCCATTTTAATAAAAATCTGTAATGAACCATATTCATTTTACTTGCTCTCCATCTCCATTAAATATCTGAGGCCTATAGAATGTCTTGATGTTTTCTGAACCCCATGTGTCACAGTTAACTCATTTACATTTGTGATCCAGGGCTCCAGGTCCCACTGCCTCCTCCTCCTCCTCCACCCCTCTGCCCCCGGCGCCCTCCGCTCCCTCTGCCCCGAACCCAGAGCCGCCTCCCTCCGGCTGGACGTCTGCAGCTGGAGACGGGGGTCGACTCTCCAGTGACGAGGGAGACGCAGAATCCCCAGAGGACGCTGACAGAGCGGCCGTTCACTTCTCCAGTCACCACCCGCAACCTCTGGGGGTACGGCGTGTTTTTGTGCATCTCCAGATCACATTTTAACACTTGGACAGCAATATATTAGTAAAAAATAAGTATTTAAAGGGTTTGACTCTCTTCATGCTGATGTTATCTATAGTATTAAATGCACCTGTTTTGCATTTATTTATTTACATTTACACATGTTAGACGTTATACTTGTTTGATCAAAAATAACTATATATACATACCTTCTTACTGTGATTGGACTCGCCTCTCCACAGAGCTGACCTGTAGCTTGGCTTCAGTGCTTTGTCTACATGGAGATAAATTTAATGCTATACTGTGGAACATTTCAGACAATGCAGTAACATCTCTGTGTTAATTTTGACAAAAAATGTAATTTTGTTTTAGTCTTTTTTTAAATGTTATGATGTTCAAGATTTAGTCAACAATTCTTTTAGTATTAGTCAACAAAGTGTCACAATAATTTAGCCGATTAAATAGTTTTAGTCAACCAGAAAAGATATATTGTATTGCATTACTTCATGAATATTTAATGACGTCTTGGACGTTGTTTGTTTCTTCTCTGATTTGAGGCTCTGGGATTGAAAAGTGGAACTTGGATCTAGTGTCCACTTCCCTTTTATTCATTTATTTTTAGTTTTTATTGTTTGACAGAAATATTAGTACTTTAGTTGACAAAAGTATCTACTTTTAGTTTTAGTTTTAGTCGACAGAAATGCATGTTATTTTACCCACAGTTTTAGTCTTAGTTTTTATTTAGTTGTAATCGGCAAAAATGAGACATTAACAAACTATGGTGAAAATATTTGAGCCGTTGAAATGAACATGGCATCGACGACTAGATGGTGGACCCTCCACCTATAGGCGTTTTTACTTAACCATATAAAGAAGTCCCAGTTATATCTCAGTCCCTATTTAGTCAGGAACAGCCCCTGCTCTCGTGCACACAGTGACAGTGGCTGAAAGTGGGTTGAATTGGCTTCAACATTAGCGTCTGTAGAGTATGGAACGTTTAAATATTTAATTAGGTGGGAGTAGGTAAAGAGTGTTTTCCCCCTTCATACCCCGATTGAGCTCTGTAAACCATACGCATAAACTGTGATCGTGAAATGATTATTTTAAAAAAACAACAGAATTTTAACAGAAAGTTATTCATAATTTGAATTATTACTTACTGATTCATTTTATTTTTGGAGCTTCTGTATCAAAGTAATCTATTGTTTGTCAAATCTGAGAATGTTTCCACACAAAGTCAGTGTTATACATGTACTTGTGTCACTAAAAGGGCCCTGGTTTGACTGGAAAGCCTTGTGTGGCTCCAGTCCCCTGTAACTAGGGCCTTGTTCCTACTGTGTGAATGCACATCAAATGAGGTACTAAGAAAACTAGGCCTGAAAAAGGTTCCTACTGTTCAAAAATCCCTCATTATGAACACATTGTAATGTTTGCAAACATATAATTTCAGAAATGGTAGGTTTTGTTACAGATTAGGGAGAGTCACCATATTGTAGATTTATGAGATCATTCCTGAAACGTGAATGTGTTTTGTTCCTTGCAGTTGTGCGTATTCAACAGTCGACTAATGGGACGGGGCCACTATGTGTTCGATCGGCGATGGGACAGGATGAGGCTGGCTCTGCAGAATATGGTGGAAAAACATCTCAACTCACAGATGTGGAGGTAGCCATAACTTCACACAAATGGGATAGTTTCATGAAAAATGCAATCCTTGAATAAAAAAAACTTAAAACATTACAACTTCAGACCTCTACCTTAGATTTTGGTGTGCTTTTTGTTTCATACAGTCAATTTTGTGCTTTGTTTATTGTGGCACAAACTCAAATTTCATAAAAATCAATCAAACCTATTCATTTAACTGTTTATAATCCCTTCCTTTCTCTCTGACAGGAAGGTGCCTCTTGCTGCTGAGAGCCTCCAGACGCCCCCCTGCTCTTCCTCCTCGTCCCAGCAGCCTTACCCTCCGTCCCCGATCTCCGGCAGCTCTCCCGTCTCCACACCTCCATCAAACTCGTACACCGCCACCTTCCCCCAAACGACGGGAGTCTTCAATATCCGGGACACCCCACTTTCTCACACACAGACTGCACTGGGCAGAGCGGGCAATGGCACGCATAAACTAAGTCGCCAATCCAAAGTGACCGAGGACTCTCTAGTGGGATCCAAGAAGAGGAAAAACTCCACTTTCCACTCGTTTTCTTCCTTGTTTCCAGCGGTAGATAATCACAAAAGGAATGGTAGCAGTCACCATCCGACGTTACAAGGTGCAGGGGGAACTGTTGCCACACCTGCCCGCAGAAAGGAGCTCGGAGGTGGGGGAGGTGCGCTGTGGAGTGGGGCTGAAGGTTGGATGTCGAGAGCTGAAGGGACTCACAACTCACTAAACAGGTCAGTATGAGGTTATTTTTATGTTGGTTATTAATGTCATGTAAGCTTCAAATAGGCTAAATTGTATCTTAACTAAAATTTTACATGGGAGTTTAAATGTAGCCTGCATGTTTACTGGTTATTAGCGCTGATTCATGATTGGAGCAGCTGCTGGACTTTAGGGAAGGACCATACAGATCAAAAAGAGGATGTATAATGTGTTTCTAACTAGATTTCAGCTTTGCAACTGGCAACACAAATTATATATTCAACAAGGCTCATTCTGCTTCTGATTGGATAAAGAGAATCATGTTTATCATCTCCCTTTAAGATGGCTGTTTCTTAAATCAATGAATCAAATGTCTTTCCAACCACACACACACACACAATCCTAAACAAGCAATTTTAGTGAAAGATAATGGAACAAGATAATACAAATACAAAACCTACCTACCTACTTGGCCATTGTAACAAATTGTAATTGTGTCACAATATGTCCAGTTTGTCAGTATAAACACAAATCCATAAAACTAGAGCAGTCTAATTACTTTCACATTGTCTTGTGAAAGGAACAATTTATACAGGATTAACGTTTTGTACAGTTTGTTAGTATTTTCTTTTCTTAATTTACTGTAAAGGGGACAGCGTGTTGTTAAATTAAATAATGAACAAATGCATAAATGTCATTTATTTCTAATAGTGCATGTCTGATAAGAGGGAAAATGACATTTATTGAATCCTTCCCTTCAGTCGTGATGCTGGAGTCAGTGCAGCTTACTCTTCCACGAAGGATGCAGCTACTGCCCCTTACCAGCTCCTGCCCTCCCCCTCAGTCCCACCTGCTCATGGAGGAAAAGCAGAGAGTCGAAAGAGGAGGAGCCCCAGCTCCTTCAGAGGGAAGGCCAGCAAATTGAGCCGACCGGGTGAACCACAGAGTGTGTTTGGAAAAGGGAACGACAGCAGTGGGATACTGGCTATGAGACCTGAGTCTCCCAGACAGGTAATATGTTAGTTTATTGAATGTATTATAGTTTTTCCACCGGCATTTGGTTCTGGGTCAGATAGTTATTCATATATTCTTTCATATTACGTTATGTATTATGACACATTTTTTTCAGTTTTTGAAGGAGACAGATTGTGCTAAATCAACTTAAGAGCTTTTAACCATGTTATAATTGTTCCCTTCTCTACTCTCTCAAAGTTGTATTTGGTGTGATTCATGCATATTTGAATAATTTATTCTTGCATTCAAGATGCCATTCTCGTTTTCTTAAACATTGACACGTGGGATTCAGCAGAGTCCTGTCACCATTTTAGAATACAGTACATTCTAAATCCACTGCTTGGTACTGTGATCTGCAACTCTCTGTTCACCACCCAGTGGGCGCTGCCATCCATCGTAATCTTCCTTTCGGTTGTATTGTATATGTTTATGTATATGTAGTTTACACAGGACCGCAGATCTCAACTGCAAATGAGTTCTACACAGACACAAAACCGCCCAGAGAATCGGTGCATTGCTGACTTGTTGTGTGTACATTGAACATTTTACTCAAATCAGCCTACTTTCTATATTTTATTTGTTGGCGAGACTTTTCCCTTGTTTGCCACTTGCGTGAATGTCCTTGCTCTAACAGGAATGCGAATTTGTAGTAAAATTAAGCAAAAGTGGGTGGGGCTGATAAGGTGAATAGTCGGGCCGTCAGCCCGGTCCGACATATGGCACTTTGTTGTGGCGCCACAATTATCAACCTGGAAGTCAGTGTTGTTTCTTCTATTAAGTTGTTTTAGACCAATATTGCTATTAATTTCCAAAATACAAGTTAATGATCCACGTGTGTCATAGATATTAATTGTATGCTGTCGCAGACAAAGACATAATATGTCTTCTTTAGTATAGAAATTCTAAGTAGCTCTGCTATATATAGGTTCATCAGTAAGCAGCATGAAATAGAGGTGAAGAGGGGGCAGAGACATTCACTGATGGAGTCAGGAATGATGTTGAGGCTGACTTAAAGCTTTGCATCTCTGCTTTGACCAAACTCCTTGATCTCGTTGACTGCTGAAGCTAGAGTGCTGGGCTTGGTTAGTACTTGGAAGGCGCACTCTACTTAAGCCCTTTGAGCAAGACACTTCACCCACCCTGACTCGGATCTCCTGTACATGTATGTATGAATGGGGGTGTGTTTGTGAGAGCCCATGGCTACAATCTGCCGTTTACAGCATGTACATCATGTATGTGTTTTGCTTTGTTTATTTTTTTAACCGGGAAAGTCCAATGGAGAGGTTCCTTTTTTCAAGACAGTCCTGGCCAAGACGGCGACACAGATCAGTCATCAACACAATTTTAGACAATCACATGAATGCATTGCCTAAAAACTAGGGCTGTAATTGACTAAAGAAATTCTTGGTCGACTAAAGACACACCCTGTGCATCAATGAATTGACTAAATGGGAGTGTGGCGCTGATAAAAGCTCTCAAACTTCTAAGATCTAACTTCTGTGTGCACAGAAGTACAAACAGGATCTTCATGAGTGAAAAGGCAGATAAACAATTCAGACTCCAGTTGACTCACTCCATACTTTCTCATGTCTGTTGTTGTGCATAAATCCTTATAATCGCAATAAAATAATAAATAAGTGGACTAATACAAAAACTGGTCAACTAAGGGACTGTTGACTGACTGACTAAACGACCAAAAGACTATAACCCTTTTAAAAACCCTTTTAAAAATTCTAAATGATCTATTGGAAGTTGTTTTAGTTTCAAAACTGTTTGTAAATTATTCCACCTTAAGGGTGCAGAATATTGAAATGCTACCAGTTTCAGATCACTTTGTAGAGGAAGTGGCACTGACATTAACAATAACATGCACTTTCTCCACCAAATAAACAGAAAATAATAATAGTGAAGCACTCTTTATTCTTCACACTTGGGCTGAGATTTGCGAATAATCTCATGATACAACGTATGATACATCTACGTCACTAAACAGGATTTTTATTGTGCTGAATAATAAAATGCGTTCGAATTTCATGTCTATAATCCGCTAAGAAGAATAAAGTGATTTATGGATAACTAACTCTCAGCTCTAGTAGTACTTTGCAAGTGGGTAACGTATAAGTGGGCAATTTATATTAAATTATATAACAAATTATACAGCATTGCTGTATCGAGACGCATAGTGTTAAAAAAATCTGTCACCATATAACTTCAACTTTTTGAGTTCATCCCTGCACACAGTTTTCACAACATTCGTGGGAAACTCCAGAGTTATAATGGGATGAATTTTTCTAATGAAGTCAATTCCGCAAAGTGAATTTTACAATGAGATGCATCTGGGTCTGGGGCTTAGAGCATGAATGAATATGTGTGTGTTTATGTTGTTTCCATGACTGTAGGATTCATTGTTATTCTACAGAGTGAATCACCACTAGACCACTCTCAGGTTTTCTCTGTTTCACAGAAATATAGAAGATATACTGATGAGCAAAAGTATCAGATGATTGATGACAACATGTTTTTCCAGAGATGATGCCACTGATGCTATGACTGTCAGGCTTGTGCTGACAAAACTTAACGCTTCATTTACACTCGTTTGGCAGGTATTTTGAGTGGGTTACTGGCAGATTGCCTGTTACAGACTATACTGTGGTGCGTATTTGACCAACGTATCACAGGTTCACGCAGTGGCTCAAGTACTCGTCTAATTACCAAAAAAAATGTCCCAGACCACTGCATTGTCCAGGAAAAATGGACACCTTGCAGATGAACGCATATTATTGAATATAACCAACATATTGAATTGACTTTTGAACTAATTAATTTTTTACATTTTATAGTTCTTGAATTGTCAGTGGTGGCAAGCATTTAAGCAATAAGTTTTACGTCAAGGTTTGAACGGTATTCATCTAGACACTGTTTTGTCTATCTGATGCAAATGGTTTGAGCAGCTACAGTTTATACTCTCCTGAGCTCAAAATTGTCCTGCCCAAGGGGAGGAGTTATAACTGAGCTCTGCCCCTGGTCGTGAAGGCCTGTTGAGGTCAGGTCACTTCTCGACTTGATATTCACAGACAAAACCTTTAGCTGTTGAGTTTTACACTTTGGTTAACATGTGCCCTCTGTGTTTTCAGGTCAAGACACACCACTGACGGAAACCTGCTTCCTGCTTTGAATGTTGGGCAGCTGTGAAGGCCATGCACCGTTTGTGACCTTTGAACTTTTCACTCTCACAAAAAAAACAATGGACCGCTACCCTGTTTCAAGTCATTTTTTTTACCTGATGAAAAATGAATTCACTCACAGAAACAAACTGGGATTTTCAACCACATTAAAACTGATTGTACTTCTTGCCTGGATACCTTATGGATACATTTACTCGGAAAATGATCAGTCAGAACTCTCATGTAGAAAGGGAAATAGCCTTGACTTTTTACACTAAGGCAGCCTCTGCACCACTGCTCAAGAACTTCAATGCAATCAGAGCGTTTCTGGTTGTCTTGTGTACCACTTCAACTTCCTGTGTCTGGTCAGCTATAGAGGAAATCACATTTGTTTTGTGATGATTTGAAAGACACACCGACACAACTACTGTAGGACTGTGAGCTGCAGCTATGCCACTCTGACTACCCCTGGTCCCTTTTCTTTCATTTAAAGAAAGCAGCTTCGGTTGGGTTTTATCCAGCTCTCTCAGTCTCTCTCTCCCTCTCATCATCCTTTTTTATCTTTTTGGAAACTGCTGTTTATCGTGTATCTCTCCCGCTCGCCCTGTCTCTCTACACAAACCTATCTTTGCCTTTGTGTACCCAGCATGCCCGTGGTCAAAGTGCACTTACTCCTCTCTCTCCCGCCGCCTCTCGCTCTCCGTCATGGACTCTACAGCAGCCTCCAGCGGTGCCACACAAGCGAAGATAACGTCTGTGATTTTACCGATTCTCTCAAGTTCAATATAGGAAGAAGATTGTCGATGTATTTCCTTCAGTCGTTACTGCGAGAAACACAAACGTCCGTCTTGTGCGTCAGGACTTGCATCCCAAATGGACTAATGATACAGTGATGGATGACATTTTGTAAAATAATTTATCATTGATTATGTTTGTTTTTGTAACTGACCATTGATGTTTGAGACATTTTGAGCAAAAATATTTCTATGGCATTTTGAAGAATTGTTGAAAGTATTATGAAAGTTCATATTGTTAAAATATGTACATAGCTGTTTTTATTTTTATATTTATTATTAATAATTGACCTTTTACTAAAATGAGCTAAAGGGGACAAGCTTTCCCCTGATCCCATATTTCATTTTGTCATTAATGTTTGGTCTGGTTCCTCACAAGTGCAAAAATATGTTGATGTTGTGAATTGAATAGTCGACTATTTATAGAGTCCTTGGCAGGCATTTACAGGTCTATAAATTAGAATCTAATTGAAAAGTCAATGCATGTCAGCGGTTCAGTTCAATGTGGAACGAATATAGATTCTCAGTAATAGAGATAGTTGAAGTAGACACAACTTTGTCTCATGAAAACACTCAATTACACCTCTTCCCAGTAAAACAATTAAGCATTTATTCAGTTAAATGGCTTCAAGTGTATGGATCACTCACAAGTTTCAATTATTCTGTTAAAATTGTAGAAATACGGATGTCACTTTTGGACAATAATCTGATTTATTGACATGCAGGTCAATAACACAACTTGACTTAACCATAAACGCATTGATGTGGTGAGACTGTTTACCTGTATTGATCTGCTCTAAATCGTAACAGCCACTGACACATTATCGATCATATCATTTTGAGAAACCAGACCCTTGTGAGGCCCCACATTCCTGTTTGACTGTGGTTTACCCTTTATCTTTCCACTGGTCAATGTTATTATTATTATTTTTTTTACTTGTCCTCAACTTCCAAGACACACAAGTCTACTTTTATGTCATTGTTATTCATTTTACTGGTCAGTTTTGATTTGAATTTGATGCCAATTTTTGAGTCGGGCGACAAAGTTAAAGGTGCTCTATGTAACTTTTCTAGTGGTGGGACTTTGTATGTGTTAGGTATGTCAAGATTTGTGTTTTGAAATGTCTCTCGAGGCGCAACGAGAGTCACGTCCAGATATAGTAAATAAAAGGGCTATAAGTGAGGTGCTAATGAGCCTAAAGTTGGTATGACAGGTTTTTATGATTTTCTGGTGTTGACTTATTTGATGGAGAGTATATGTCATTGTTTTACTCCCATCACATATATTCTCCACCAAATAAAGTGTCAGGTTGTGAAGATTAGCTGTAAAATATGTTGAAAATAACATGAAGTAGAGAAGAGTTTCAAAACATGAAGACATCACACTTGTGGACAATTTTACTCACAAGTTAATTAGAAGTGTTTTTGCCCAGTGTACAATATGGTTGCTAGGTAACAGTTACAGTTACTAGGGTGATGTCATAATTTGCAACCAAGAAAAAATGGCCAAACTATAATACAAATCTTAAATATAATTATTTTAACTCTATTTTAGGAAAAAAATAATAGTTAAACCTGTCATAGGCACTTTAAACCTATATTTAACCTATTTAAAATCAGATCAACTTATTTTTGCCTCGATGGGTCACAGGTAGAAAGCAGTTTAAATAAAAATGTTCTCGAGAATTTAGCAATTGACCCTCCTTCTCGGCAAGGAAGTTCATATTTATGGCCACTATATTTTGTTTTGAAAATCATCAGCTGTATGAAATGGTAGGCTGGTTAACTCTTACAATTTACACATTTTCAAACATAAAAAATACAAAGTCAACATCAACAGTTGGTCTTTTTGGCGATATCTGTAAAGAATCGTAAAATTGTAACATTTCATCTCACAATAATCGTAAAGTTTGATGATATGACAGCCCTATGTGGCATTAAAGGTACCTATTTTGGATTTAATCAATTACAAGTGTTTTATTCTTCAAATACTTTCACACTTGCATTCTCAGTGAGTGTCTCTCCACAGATCATGGAGACCGATTAATACCATACTGTGGAGCATTCCAGCAAAGCAAAAACATCTCCCTGCAGACAATTATGTGGCTTTCCTTTCACCAGAAACGTTACATATTGCACCTTTAAACTCACTTCAGAACAAGACTTTTTTTCCCCACAATTACATTTTATATTTTTATATCGTTTTTGAAAATCTACTTGCAATCAAAGCTTTTCATCCGCCCCACATTGTGCAAAACTGTTCAAGAAAATCAAATGAATTGGCTCGACAGTGGCATAAATCTGTGAAGGCTACACCAGGTACCCGCCAACTGCTTTTCAGATGTTTAGCTCGTTGAATTATGAATGAATTGTACATATTGGGTTGTGTTTGTGTTTTTTTTTCCCCGTGTTTTCAAAGTGCTTCCCTTGATGACACTTTATTGGTGTGTTAGTCGTGTATCAGATCTTCAACTGTGGATACATACAGTACATGTTTACCTGAGTACTTTAATTGTAAGTGCATAAATACTTACTTGTACTACATTACTGGCAATAGTGTTATCACCAGTCTTCTTAGCCTGCTGCTATATGCCATGGATTAGTTATAAAGGCCAACAAATACAATTCTAGGTTTATATTTCTGTTGGTTTAGTGCCTACGAAGCTATGTTTTAGCCTTTTTTTGTACATTTTCTGCTTTGTACTTTGTTTCTACAGAGCTGAGGGTCTTAGGTGGTGTTTCATGTGGATGTCCCATCATTTGATATGAACAGGAAGTTACAGCCTGTCGCAGCTAAAAGTCTCTCAAAGCTCTTGTATAATGTTGTCGCTGTTGAATTTTATGGAGGTATTAACATTTTCTAAAACTTCCTTTTTGCACTTTGTCATAAATGCCCTGATCTTTAATCAAGTTCTATTTATATAAATATTTGAAATATAAAATCTTTATCTATATATTTGTAAAGGTATTTTAAGCTTCTATAGTAAATGAGGAAAAGTCTATTCTTTTGACACAGCCCCTCAGAGTTGTGCTGGGTTTTGCCTGAAAGGTTCAAGCGGTTGGACCAAAATGAATTTCCCAAAACAAGTGAACATTTGCTGTAAAATATTCAGACCTTTATTAAAAGATTTCCAGTTGACTTTGTGGTTTGTCGTTTTTCTTTTTAATTCATTTTTTTTATAAACATATTTTCTGTTCAAGGTTTGCGCAAAGTATGTAGCACGAGGATCACAGCTTTGGTTCTGAAGATACAGATGCTCAAGATGTCCTGACTGCAAAAAGGAATAAACTCTAAGGTAAATTATTTCATATTTGTTATAATTAGGTCATTTTACTGGTCCTTTGTCTCGCGCTGATGCAGAATCTATACTGCCTCCTATTGACTTGTTCTCAAGTTTAAAGTGCATCTGACAGGTTTTTGTGTTTATCTAATTTTGTCTTTATTGTAAATATAAATTATAGTTTAACACCAATGTAGAAGCCGTTTGTGGAGAAAAGTTGAAATATCTGTAGAAAGTTACAGGAAGTAAATAAATAGATGACATCACACAAGGGAGACAAAGGTAGTGCAAAATTTACACAAAATAAACCCTTTACCCTTTTTACCCTTTTTACATCAGTTCAACAAAAAAGGTGTTCACATGTATTTGTTTGTATCTGTGACATTAGATGAGTTTTGGCCCAGTGCACAGTGTGGTTTCTTGGTAATTTCCTAGTGTGATGTCATCATTTACAACCAGGAAGTTGAAAACAAAACAGTGCAGTGCAGTGCAATGGATTTTTGGTGAGACAATAGTCATTTCAGTTAGATTTTTACTGATTTTTTTAGAAACCAAACCTTTCTTATTTTGTTTTAAGATCCAATACGTAGTCATTTACAAAGTGGCATTAGCAAAGTCATAATAATACCAGGTAAGTTGAAAACCTTGGACTCAAGAGGCACAAAAATGGCTTACAGTGTGTTGCGTCATTTATTTTGAGGGCTGTCAAATATATACCCAGATTAGGCCTCTCACAGTGATTTTTAAGTTTACTACAGACAATATCACAACTAATTATTATTATAATTATTATGCCCATATTACAATAACTCTAAAGTAGGAAAACCTCAATAAACCATTTTCTGAATGTATAGTATTGTTAAAAACATAAGCTGCAATAAATAAATAGAATGAAACTGTTTAAGTTGTAAATTAGTTTCTATAATTTATAATAGAAGTTACTTATTCGACCCTCCAAAGTAGTTGTGATTCTGGATTTTTGATTAATTTATTCCTTTTTATCCGCATCTGATAAAAGGAAACTATGAGCTGCTGGACATGTTAAATATAAAAACCCACTTATTTTCAGTCAAATCAAACATTCTGGGATGAATCAGAGTCAGTTTTTAAATTTAAAATGTAAAAATTACACTAAAATTCAGAAAAATTTAATAAGACTTTTATATGGATAAATTTTTAGTTAAATTAACTTCAGCTTTGAAAGAGGAATAGTCAAAACCCGACAAAAGCCAAAAGTAATGTCAATCAGGCAAAATCTAAAGACACCACCTTCATATTCATTCATCATTCATACATTTGGCAAAGTAAATTTAGGCGGACTTTACAAGCTTGTTTCCAAGTGTAATCAGAGTAAATCAGACTCCAGAGGCCTGACACAATAGTTTGTGCTCTAAAGGGTTCAGAAACAGCTTCAGTTTGAAATGCGGCTCATTTTAGTGAAACATTTTGGGAAAAACAGGTCCAATCTGTAGGTACTTAAATCTTATCGAACAACAAAAAAGAGAAAACTTTTCCCAATAGTGCAAAGAGAAGGGTCCCACAAAATCTTTTATTTATTGAACGATACTTAGATGTAGTAATTATTATGACAGGTCTAATTGTGACGAGATACTCATTTGAACGAGTAGCAATGCTGAAAAAATGACATAAATAAGAAAATGAGTCAATATCAGAACCACATTGTAAACTATAATTATTTTGTGTTGAAGATTGCATTCTATTGTCTAAAGAAATTATGTTTTGTTCTTTTTATTATCAAAGTTGATATCAATCCTTTTCCTTAGTTGAGTTTAGTTTGAGCTTTATTTGGATTTCATTTTCGAGTCAGTGCCAAGAACAATATTAGGAAAAACATGTCCATACTTATATACTGTACTAAACCTGGACCCTAAACCTGTACACTAAACCTTGAAATGTTACTATCATGATAAAACTATTCATTTCCTACTCTGCACATTCTGTAGACATGAGCTTCTTTTGTAACTCTAAGAGACAAGAGATGAGTCAATGTGCCCCAGTGGCCTCCACATCTCACACAACATTCACTTGGGCAAGGAGCGTGAAGTGTCTTACCTGAGGACATGATGACAGTATGAGCTGGAATCAGAGCTTTTAATTATAGAGGTTATGCAGATGAAATCACAGCCGTGAGTGGCAAAAACGCACGAGAGTCAGTGGTGAGTAATAGAGCTGCAAGATTAATCCCAATCGAATCGAAATTTTATGCAATTAGTGGATCGCAAAGACAGAGCACTATAATTTCCTCCACAAACGAGAAAATTTCCGGTCTTATTCTGCATAAAATTTGGCCGAAACCTGTAGTTTAGATCTGTTTAAACATGTTTTGAAATTATTTTAGTAGTTTGTCAGGGGAGAATTTATATTAAAGGAGGGCCCTTGTGAGGCTTCTTGTCCCGGGCCGTGATGGGCCTGGTTCAGAGGCCTATTTGTTTATCAAAATGTTTAAAATTTGAACTTTTAATAATAAGATTCTGTTCAAACAAAATCAGAAATAACCACAGTCGTTACCAAAAATTTTAATTCAATATTTTTCTTGAATCGTGCAGCCTTACTGAGTCATGACGTTTTTTCCTCTAAAAAACACAAATAAAACATGAAGAAGAAAAAACTGTTGAAGTCTAATAATACATTTAAAAGTCTACAATTCTAGTAAATTTTGTTTGTACCTGACATTTAAAAACAGAAAAACAAGTAAACAGTTGTAGAAAACCAGATAAACAACAGGAACAGTGCAGCTACACTCACATGTATCACTGATACAGACTTTGAGATCACACACTGTTGAACTCATTACCTTTCTCTCCTTAAACAAGATGTTTGTACGGAGCCCGTCTGATGACCAGGGGGAGAAATATTTTTAAATTGTGGCCACGAATTACTATTTCATTCCCACCAAATATAATTCGTTCCCACGATTTAGCCAAAACGTTCCCACAAATTGGCTAAATCGTTCGCACAATTTAGCTAAAACGTTCCCACGAATTAGCCAAAACGTTCGCACGGTTTAGCTAAATATTATGTAATCGACCGCCAATTAGATAATGCGCCAGGTACGTAGCAGGGCGAGGTAGTAACAGTTAACAAACATCGAATGGACATCATAATGGACCTCGGCAAGAACAAATTAAGGTAAAAAATGTTTACTTGTTCCCTACTCATATGTTGCTGTGAGTATATGAGAGATGTAAGTTATATGAATTCCAGAACCTTTATGGTTTGCCAGTCTGGCGTCTCTTTTTGTCTAGCGAAAGCTAAAATGCTAGCTTTTTAATTATGATGTCCATTGATGTTAGTTAACTGTTACTACCTCGCCCTGCTACGTACCTGGCGCATTATCTAATCAGCGGTCGATTTCTTAATTCGTGGGAACGATTTAGCTAAATTGTGCGAACGATTTAGCCAATTCGTGGGAAAATTTTGGCTAAATCGTGGGAACGTTTTGGCTAAATCGTGGGAACGAATTATATTTGGTGGGAATGAAATAGTAATTCGTGGCCACAATTTAAAAACATTTCTCCCCCTGGTCATCAGACGGGCTCCGTATGTTTGTGAGTCCAAGTGTTGAAAAAATGAATTGATATGTCGCAGTTGAAGTGTCCTTTATCTCCAACGGCCATCAGTAAACAATATGTTAAGCTCTGCCCAGTTGGCGCAACAACGGAGAAACTACTTCCAGTTGACATTTTACTGTATAAAGTTGATTTGAGCAAAACAAAACCTCCATGGACAAATCTTGGGCCAAAGAAACACATTTTATCAGTTGTGCTGCCTGTAATTCTGCCAATCAAGTCTGAATGTTGACATTGACATTGATATTTTTTGAATAAAAGAATGTCTCTACATCTAACCCTCTTTAATGTAAGAATGAATGTACAACTTGAGTCACTTTGACGATCATACAGCTTAAAGGAGCACTTGTGGATACGCTAGCTGCTTGTCTCAATGGGGATTTTATTGCCTTGAATATTCCACATTATTACATTAAAACATACACAATTACACAAAAACACAGATAATGAAAGTGATAAATGGCAACAGTTAAAGGAACATATTCTGCTACAGTGGCTTTTTTGAACCTTTAACCATGTTCTAACAACGTTCTATCATCAAAAACATACCTGAAGTAGCATTCAGGTGCATTCGCGCTGTTTTGAGGAATGTTTATTAGCAAATCCTATCCCCTCCGAGCATCAAACACACTTCCTGCTGAACTTCCTGGATTTACTGGCTTTTTTTTTTTGCTTTTTTTTTCTCGCTTAAAGGGCTAATATAGCTAAGCGCTTGCCCAAAACATGAAATGCCAAATTAAAAGTACTCAACAGCATGTTTAAAGTCTAATAACAATGCATAATATTTTTCCTTTAATGCATTATTTTTCATTTCAACATGGAGACAAGCAGTTGGCCTGCCTTCTACTGGAAAAGTTACTTAACAACTTTAAATAGTAATTCCGTCTAGATTTGGTCAAGCTCCAATTGTACACTTAGAGTCTACTGGACAACTTAATTTTCCTCCACATCGTTACGTTTTATGAGCTGCACTTTAAAGAATAACGTTTATCTTGTGTTTAAGCTGAAGGGCCATGTCATTTTGAATGTGTAATTTGGCTTTAATGTGCAGTTACAGCTTAATTGTGAGTACAGCTGTGCTATGGAGTCAAGTTTCTCAGTTATTTTTTACTTGATGCTGTCATTTATACTTTTTATGTATTGGATATTGAAAGAATCCACATAGAATTTGCAGATTACAAGCTATTGATGAAATTAAGTAGTAAATTCTAAATACGTTTCAGGCACATCTATAGTTTGTGTTTTCATTGCAAAATAAAAACTCATTTATCAAGTATCCGATCGCAGCAAATCTCAGCACATCCATGGTTTTCAAAGTGATGAAAAAGTGATTGGTTTAGCTATCACCAATTCAAAACAGAATATTCTACCTTTTGAATGTGAATGAATGAGAAATGGCACCTGTTTGTGAGAAGCTGAAACCGTTGAATTAAACACTTCACCTTCACCTTCCCTCCATCTCGGTTAAACACTACAGAACTAAATGAACCTTGTAAAGTCATCTCAAACCCACTTCAGAACCAGAACACCTTTTTATTACCGTTGTCAGTGAAGATTAGCAAACTAGGAATTTGCTTTGCTTTGCTTAAAACAATGATTAATAATAGTGAAATATAAATTATGATAAAACAAATTCATGCTACTAAGGTGTTGAATAAAGGTAGACTTTCATTGAACATAAATAACATACCCCCAGGATCTTAGTCTTATATCTTTTATCTAAATAGGCCTATGTTGCCTATTCTTGCAGTGGTGTTGTCACGATACTAACATTTCAAACTCGATTTTGATATGATTTTTTATAGGAATGATTTGATACCACAATGATTACTAAAATGCTCTTTATTAGAATAAAGTTTAGACAATAGACTGACATTTTCAACACAAAATAATGGCACCTTCTTCATTAAAGTCTATATGACGTATATTGTCATGTTTTTCTAATTCTGACTTAGTTTGGTTGGATAGCACCTGTGGTAAATGTTTATCATAGTTTCACATCTGTGAAGTTGCAGTTTGTGACGAAATCTTTGAAAAATAAAAGTTTCCCTTTACAGGAAGTAGTGCTGAGTTCTAAACTGAAATCCCTCTGTGATGTCATCAAAAAGCGTCATACAGTTGCAAATAAAGAGACAGTTCACACTCAACTGACACATCTTTCTGACATTTTTAACTATAATTCAACAAAATAAAGGTGTTATCAGGTATTATTATTTGCCAAATCATAACTATTGCGTAATCTATGTGGTTTTCGGTCCTTGTTAACAAGTAACAGTTGTGGAATCACATCTACATATGTCATATTTGCTGCCCATGTTCAACCCGGAAGTTACATCATAAACATTGCAAAAACTGTGGGCAAAGAGGCAAAATGTTTAGTAAATCTTAAATATATTCATGGTCACTACGGTTTAGAGAAATGTGATGTCTAACCCACCTGTTATATAGCCTTTAAACCCTGTGGTCGAATAAAGCTCAAGATTATTCTAAAATTGTTCACAAAAGTCCAATTATGTATATGTTTTATTAGTAACGATACTTCAAATGACTTTCTAGTCTCGATACTGCTTTTACAATATCGGATTTTCAATACTTTTGACAAATCTTGCAGGTTCAATTCTTATGTTATGTTTGACATGTTTTTGTTTCTAAATGGTCAAACTACTGATAAACAGTTTTGGATATAAAAAATGACCAAGTTCTTTAATATTGTTGTATTAAAGCCTGTGTAAAATCACTTTCATATACAGTCCATGAGAACAAGACAAGACGAGATTCTTTGGGCACAATTTATAACAAACAAATAACACAGTTCAGCTCACTATTGATCCTAATTTTTGGGCTTGACAGAAGAAATGTTGAGCCCACAATCATTTTTCAGGTCATATCACGTACTTTTAGTTCTTTTTTCGTTTATTTGTTTATTTATCAGTGACGATGCACATAAAAACAGGAGGAAGGATTCTTGTGCCAGGTTTTAACAAAGTTGCTCATTTCCACCTGCAGTTTCTGGACAGGTCAATGTTAAAAAAGGCATACTTTGCCAATAAAATACAATAAATGTGTACATTGCAATATACATTTACTCATCTAGTCATTCATTTAGCAAAACTAGTCCACCACACACACATCCATACAACATTTTCATACTAACAAATCATGTTGCAGCATTCATAACAGTTCGTGTACTTCACAAATCATGCGTTTTATGAAGCTTGAATACAATTTTGAAGCAAGAACATTTTATATTTTCACTTTAATAGAGAATCTAATTAACTGATATTTCTACCTTTTTTGTCCGAGCCAAACGTAAACACATGAACGCAAATAATGTCACAAGATCATTTTCAGCATCTGCACAATCTGGTGGTAAAAATCTGTCCCATCCCAAATGCAATGCAGAAGTTCTATGTAAAAAGACAATACTGAAAGCTTAGACAAATAAAGTCAAACAAATGAGACAAACAATCCCGCCTGCCGACACCTGATCACAGAATTAAGACAAACATAGACTTGTACTGTTCTCCCATGTCAAACAGCAGTGGAGCCGCCAGTGTGCTTACATGTGCAGATGGCTTTAGCATCCGTTACTGCTCTCCAGACGAATCTCTCCATCCAATTAGATTTATCTGAGCATGACATCCAGCAGACACTTCCACTGCTGTCTCTCCCTATTTGCGTCCTCTTATCTTTTTTTACTTTAATGGTCTAAAAATGACTAAGAAACACATGTCCGGCAACACTGACATCTTGTGGTCATTTACCTCTAGCACGACCCAAATCTACTTAAACATCTGATCAAGAGCATTGCATCCTGTTGTGTGAAATGTGCTAATTTAGCGTTCATTTATTCGCATTCGCCCGCTGTGAGAAGTAATTGCAAACACATTTTTGTTCTGGAACTATATTTGCATGAGCCTCTGCAAGACGTGAAACATGTTGAGTATCATAGGAGGCTGATTAACGGTTTTACAAGTCAAATAAATACTACTGACATCAAGTAATATATGCAAGAAAGATAAAAAAAACATTTGATTGAAGTCTATATGACAGATTCGACTACACATTTCACTAAAGCGTATGATTATGTTTTAGATTTGACTGAACATTTAACCTAGTTGTCCCTACATGGGCAGCAAATATGACATGTAGAGGGGATTTCACAACTGTTACCTAGCAACCATTTTGAAAATAAAGGCCACAATCCAGATAAATTACACAAAATTTAGGATTTGACAAATGATAATACCTGATGACAACTTTAGTTTTTTGAATTACTGTTTAAACTGTCAGAAAAATGTGTCAGTTGTGTGTAAATGGTGTCTGTATTTACAACGGCACATCACTTTTTGATGACATCACAGAGGGAGTCTGTTTTAGAACGCGGCACTACAACTTATTTTTCAAATTTTCTTCACAAACTGCAACTTCACAAATGTAAATCTATGATAATTATTTATCACAGTCAAACAAAGTCACAATTAAACAAAGTCATAATTAGAATATCACGAGAACCTGTCGTATAAACTTTAAAGTCTGTATGGCAGATTAAACGACACATTTCATTCAAACGTGAACATGATTATATTTAAGATTTTACTAAACATTTTGCCTATTTGTCCCCATTTTGACAGTTTTCCTAATGTTTATAATTGTACTTCCTGGTTGGACATGGACAGCAGATGTGACATAGATAGAGGTAATTCCACAACTGTTACCTAGCAACCATTTTAAAAACAAGGGCCAAAATCCACATAAATTACACAATTGTTATGATTTGACAAATGATTATACTTGATAACACCTTTATTTTCTTGGTTGACAATTTAAACTATCAAAAAGATATGTCAGTTGAGTGTAAATTGTCTTTGTATTTTCAATGGCATGTCACTTTTTGATGGCATAAATGGAGGGGTTCCGTTTTAGAACTCAGCACTACTTCCTGTATTTTTAAACTTCTATTTTTCAAAATTTCTTCACAAACTGCAACTTCACAGATGTAAAACTATAGTAAATAATTGCCACAGGTGCCCTCCCACCAGACTTAAAGAAAGTATTGTATAAGTAAGTATAAAGTATAGAAAATATTGAGAGCCAGTCATACAGATTTAAAATAGTGTAGAGACCCTTTAAAAGTTTGTAAACAGTTGGGACTGTCCTCCAGCACAGAAATATTGGACTGCACTCGAGACCCCACTCGATTTCAGATCTATGTATTTGGGCCTCAAAATTCCTGCCATGGACACAATAAATAGGTATCTTTTGAACGTACTCTTGGCCGCGGGAAAGAGGCCATAACGAAGAAATGGATGACACAAACAGAACCAACAGTCAAGGACTGGACTGAAATTATCCTTCAAAAAACAACGTTTGGACTTAATTTGAAAATGGATCTATTAACTGTTGACTTTTTTTTTTTTATCTTACTTTGGATGTGCCGTAGTTTTATCTCTTTCACTGAATGTTCATTTCTATTTTTATGAAAAATGTTTGATCTGTTTTCATTTCAATGGATTTCAATGGAGAAACTGGTATTAACCTCAGAATATCACAAAATATGAAAACTCAATGTGTTTTTTGCAAATGAAAACCACTCAGAAACATGTGAGTGTTATCCGATTCTGGTTTATAGACATTTGCAATTGTATTTTATGTTATATATATTCACTTTATTTATTTGTTTATTTAAAAGGAGATTATGATGGGTGGCATTTTTGATTAAGGAAAAACAAACATGTAAAGAAAAACAATCAGTTTATCTACAGATATATCACAGACTTCACAATTTTGTATGACGCTCAATTACAATTTTCAGACTAGAATTTCTTTCCCATTTTTTTTAATAGAGAAGCTAATTTCAACCCTGAAAATTCAAAACTGTTGCTGATTCTTTGTTATAAAAACTTAAAATCATTAGCATTTAAATCTGATGTCAGTTAATTATTGAAAATGTGCTCTGGTTTACTTGACATGACATCCTTTCACCCTCAAAAACACACACTTAGTGGCACCAGCGCACAGACACTGGAGGCAGTGAGTGGAGCAGTGTCCTGGATGTCAAGTGTCAAATGTCTTGCCCAAGGACACAGTGACAAAACTATCAAGTCCTGATATTACGAACAAAGGTAACAATTACAGGCATTTCAAACTTGCAACAACAACCTTCATTAGTTGTAGTTGTTATTTACCCCTCACCACTCGAGATGGAGTCCAATCAGTGTCCTAATCAGCTGCACCTAGAGTTAGTGTAAACAGTGTATATGTTCTGAAATGTATGTTTATAATGGATTGAATATTGGATAAACTATGTGGAAAATCATCTTTAATGAGCGTTTAACAATGTTACAGCAATGTTTCCTCATCATTAGTTTACTCAAGGTTGTATTTTAATTTATTTATGCATATTTGAGTAATCCTCTATTGTCTTGCATCTGATACTGTGCTCAGATTTTAAAATTCCTGTTTTCACCTACCCCCTATTCCTGCCCACATCATTATACTTTGTTGTGATTATTTGACAAATGAATGACACATGTAGGGTTTTAAAATGTCACATAACCACTTTTTCCCCCACAAATAAAAACATGTGAATGACAATCCACTGCTTGTCACAGTGCAATGCCAAGAGGCGGCGCTTATCATTTCAGCAGTTTTGAACGGGAAGTCAATGGACCTGTTTCTATTATCAAGCCATTTTAGATAAATATTACGACTTATAATTAACAAAATATAAAATGAATCTACTTATGTCATAGTTCAATACTGATTACCTGAAAAAGTCATAATATGTGTCTTTTAAATCATACATTTGTGCAGTGCTTTAGGTAAACACTCCATGAACTTGACCAGAAAGTCAAATGCAAAAAAAGGGATCATGGTTCAGATTTACACAAACAATCAACTGTTTTCTCAAATCTAACACTCATAAAATATCTGTATAACTCTGAAAAACCTTATTCAATACTTGCAGAAACAAATTCCTTTACAAAAAGTGTCCAAATGTGTCACTAGGTGGTATGATAAATGCAGCGTGCATGTAATTGTGAAGATAAAAGCTCTTGGCCACATCCATGAATGCCTGAAGGTTCTCCCCCCATTGCAAACAGCATTCTTATGATAATGGAATAATGCTGGTGCTTTAGTTAATTGTGTATAGCCGATAGTGGTGGGCACCTTTTGTTGGGAGCTCTCGTGCGCCTAAAGGAAAGGGCTGGCAGGGATTAAACTCTATGCACAACTTCTAGTCTAGGCCAAAGGGGAAAAAAAGTTTAATTTAGTTTGCATTGAGTCTAATAAGTGTTATTCTTTACTCATCTGCCTTAAGAACGCTGAATCTGCATATTATACAAGCTGAAGTACTTTCATACGTAATTGCAATGCTTACTTAAAGTTTTAAAGTGTGCACAACAATCATGCCAAAAGTTATAAACTTGTTAATATGCATCTTTTGCAATCTATGGGATAACCTACAGTAGGATCCAGGTTTATATTCATAAACATACATTTAGGCAAGAAATGAGACATGTATGTCATGTTGACAGCAGCCCTATGCCCGAGTTTAAGTCATTTAAATCAGGTGCAATAGTACATGTTGGAGCAGCTGTGTCCAATGGGCCAATAAGGTCGTAGTAATAACGTGAGACAGCAGCGCGCTGACGCCATTAATGTCGTTATTGGTGAGTTTCATAAGGTTAGCTTGATTCTCTCATAAAAATAACCATACTTTTCGACTTTAAACAATTGTCTTGTTATCATTTATATTTTTAACTATTGGCTCAAATATGCAAGGAAAGTTCTATTTATGAGCCTGAAAAGCGTAAGTTTTAGCTAAAGCTAACTGTGCTGCCTGGAGGTCTCCACAGGTGCACGCTCTGTACGCACAGCCGCTGCGTGTCTCCAGAGGGATTTAGACACAATCCTACAGCTAATTCACTTACAAAATACATTTTCTAACATGTAGTTCTTTCTCCATTATGACAGAGTTTGAGTTTTGGATTGGTCCTCATTCAGGTCGTTATTAATGAACGGCGCGTATCTCGCGTGTGGAAAAATCTGACCAGTGCCAATTAGCCTCCCTGCCTCATTGCAGTTTAGCTAACTTTATTCTTTCACCAAGCTCAATTTTCTCCGAAATACTCACTTAACCAGCGCTGCCCTGTGACTTTACGCAGCCGAAAGAGAAGCTGATCTTAGTTTATAATGGTGCACTTTCCCCTTCAAAAATGATCTATGGTTTATTGTTTCTAAATGCTCCGGATTATTATTCTAACGCATAGCCTTCAAGATAAATTAAACTAACTTGTGACTTTTCGTTACTGTTTGTTGACTGATCTTGTAACGAGACAGGTTTTAAATCGCGGTAGCGTTTCTGTGCCATACTTAAATAAAATAAAATAAAAAACATAGACCGCAATGCGACCTTTCGTGTTTTCTCCTTTTATTCGTCATGTTGTGGTTGTCTACTTGACGATGGTTGGATTGATCTTGTCGATAATGCGAACTGCTTTTGGACTCCTTCACTGTATTATTTACTCATTTAGGCAACTCCGTTTTCCCACATTGGCGTGCGCATATTGATGGCACGTCACTTTGTGCCAGTAGATTTGAGTGACATTTGTTACTCAATGACCTTATGCGTAAAAATACATGCATATTTAATGTTAAAAATGGCTCCATAGCAACATGTGACTGGCATGGATTGGATGGCACCGCCGTTTTAAAGCCGTATTTCGGTGTTCGGCGTGTATTTGTCACTCCTTGTTCCAGAAGTGCCGTCTCTGTACATTAAACTGTCTTTGGTTTGAGCGTGCGGGGCTGTCCAGGCCTGTTCCATGAGCCTGTTCCATGATGCGCCGTGGACACTTGAGTCCCGTGTACCTGAAAGCGTGTGCGTTTTGGGGGCTGAATCGACACGACTAGCGCGGCTATAAATAAGTGAACGTAATATTGTTTCACTTTTATTTGATATATCTTCTGATCCCCTCTCTTCTTGTGTGTTTTCGTGTTCACAAGCCTTCAATTCTTGCTGAAACCAGACGTAAAGCGTGCACCTTTGCGCAGAGACTAGTTCAATGCTGAGAGGATCCACTGGGTGCACAAAGGCAGCCACTCGCAGAGGAACTTGTTCAGAGTGGACTGGGGACGCTGCGAGGCGAGATAAACAATCCGGACTCGTGGCCACGATCGCACGCCTTTGCCCTTCAAACAAACGAATCAAACATCCATCCAACAGATACAAGGTATGGCTTTGTTTTCGTGCGTTTGAGAGAGGCTGTGTGGCTGTGGAGCGGCGAAACCTCCTTCGCTTTGGGTTTGCGAGCGTGGTTGTTTTGCAGAAAATGGCGTCATCGCCCTCTTGTTTCAGCCTGGCCGCTATGGGGAAACGACTACTTTCAGAGACTTATGTCGGCCTCTGTGTCCTTCTTTAGCCTATTCAGTGATAAAACTGGGAACATGGATGTGTTATCGACAATATTAGATGATAAAAAGGACACAGTGTCCGTGGATTCGCCCGATAGAAGGACGCGCAAAGATGGAAGGGTCACCGGTTCTGTGCGCCAAGCTGCTTCTTGGAAATAGTGGCACGGATCCGCAAAACGCAGCGTTTTACATCCTTTATAACGCCATTCTCGCGGTCGCAGGGCCATTCCAAATGACCAGGGATGGTTAGGTGTTGTCACTGTGGTGGTAATGGACGGGTTTAGAGGTGTGGAGCACCTCGTCGTAGTATTTATTTTATTCGGGTTAGCTCGTTTTTACGCCGTCCTCTCCTGGCATTCTGCAAACGTTTTCTAGGGGCCTCTCTTAAACGACATGAAAGGTGCATTTTATACTTCGCTTTTCTTTGATCAAGCTAAGCTGCCTCCTTTGTGGCTCAAAATAGTGGCGTTTTTAAGCTGACAATATAACCGTGTAAAAGGAGATTTTCGGGGATAATGGAGGCAATGCAAATTGTGCCATGAGAACAGCGAATGCGCTCTGGCTCGTCTGTCGCCAGATGAGGACAGCCTGAATAATATAGAGAGAATAAGTCTTTTGGGTGAACTACATAGTTTGCACAAAACTGGGGAAGTCCAGCGCTGCGCAATGGTTGTGCCTGAACTGCTGCTTTGCGCAGAGCACCGTGGCAGCTGCTGTAACCGCCGTCACCGTGTCGCCCCGATATTTTGTGCGTTTTGGCCAAGCTTTTGTAAATAGTTCTAGACTATTGGATAAAAGAGCACAATAGTACCCATGCTTGCCCATTATGGCCTGTGAATGCAGCCCTGAGTCCCACTCGGGCTGTCCTGTCTTTCCCCGTCAGCTACGTGCATGCGTCCTCGCGCTGGCCACCTCTCATCCACCACAGCGAGGCCACTCCGCTTCTGTACGCTCCGTGCTTCCCGCTGTGGCCAAAACTCGGCCACTCTTTGTGAGCACACTGTCAAAACCACGACCCATCCAAATACAGCAGAAATCACCAGAGCACAAATTCTTATTGCACCGTTCACTCCATGCACATTTTGGTTAAGTTTCCCGAGTTATGCAATCGCATCCTCGTAAAGCGAACTGCTCATCCGCCTATGCTCGTCACAACCGAATTGATATTTCTACATGGAATATCGAAGATGGAAGCAGTCCCGGTGGCGATGGGGCTGAATTAAGAAGATCTGTCATTTGCAAATCACCCAGTGCCATTTGCGTCACAGCCCACGGCCTCGCACGCCCAGGGGGGGCGATGGAGTTGCAAGCGGAGACCGTGCGTGACGCTGCCCCATCTGAAAGGAGCCAATAGACACGAATCCGGGCGGCAACAATCACCGTGCGCTTCCCCTCTCCTCAGCTCCGTCTCTACCAACGCGGAAGATCAGGGTTGTTTCGGAACGAGCGCTGTGCCACTCTGGGGATGCGTAAGTGGACGCGTGCACACTGGTTAGACCAAGTCCAGGGCTCGACAGGCCAGCGCGGGGCTGTTCTCGGCTCCGCTCTCCCCGCGTGGCGCTCGCTTGGTGCTCGCTCGGTGCATGTGGCTAGTCGCTCATGTCTGGATAAGCGTCTCGCATTTACGTGGTCGCTTAGATCAGTTTGTTTTGTGTCACAACCATTGCGCGCCACGCGTCTCTGGTTTGAGTTTTCGCAACTGAGCGTTTAATCCGAACATTTTGTTGGTGTTGTGAGTTTCGACGCTGCGCACGGTTCATCCACGAGAGCTTAGAGCTCCCTCACGAGACAGAGGTGCTGTCAGTGCTCCATCAGCAAGTGCTCACGCTGTCACTGAAATCATTCACGGAGCACGTGGTATGTGTGGATAGAACAGTAGACCTATTGACTTATCTTATGGATCTTAAAAGTAAATATTATATATTTAATCAAGAAATGATTTATTCCATCAAATATCATTTGTATTTTCTGTCAAATAATATGTATTATTACGAATTATTATGGACATGCACGTTATTATAAATTAAGTTTTGTTCTATTTTAGGGTGCACTATGGAACTTTTTTCATGGGGTGTATGCCACCTGCTTGTCTGCATGGAAATGTTATTGTTTTACATGGAATGTTCCACAAAATGACAATATTAGCATTTATTCAACAGCATGTGTTTTTGAAAATGTTTTGTTCCTGAGAGCAGGGTCTCCTCTCCACAGATCAGACCTGTAACTTAGCTTGGTGGTGTCAATGCGTGTCTCCATCGAGAGAGATGAAGGCAATGCTATAGCACTGTAGAGGGGTTAAATTCTGATTGCTAGGAAAGTTTAATACAGACAAAAATAATAATGTCCATAATGACCTTTACTGACCTGTGAAGCCAAGAATTTGCCTCAGATTTTGCCGTAGATGCTCTGTTTGACCAGGAACAGTCTTAAGTTCAGTTGGAATAATGAATGTGAAAGTACAACGTCGACCCAAATAATGTCATGATATGGAACATGAGGGCTCACCTGTCTCCCTCATTCATCAAGTTGTGCTGAAGTAAAAGTTCTTTCAAAATGATATTACTTAGAATTTCTTCCATAAATTAATCAAGAGTACAGTTTCTTCTGAATAATATTGCTCAAGTTGAAGTACAAAGCAGTAACAGGAGTATGTATTTGAGAAAAATACTCTTGCGTACAAGTAGTTGTAGTATTTATCTGAACATAACTATAACTGGAAGGACAAATTATTAAAGGCACACTATGTAATTTTCATAGTGAGATGGGTTACCTGCTTTTTCCATGGAGATCTGATTGCTTTGCCTGGAATGTTCCACACTATAACTTAAAACGTATGTAGCATGTATTTCTATTACATGTGTTTTTATTGCTCAAAAACATGCATTCTCTCAGGTTTAGGTTTAATGCTCTACTATGGATCGTTCTAGACAACATCTCTATGGAGAGAAGCAGGTGGTGGAGTCCGGCTCACCGCAAAAGTTATGTACTACACCTTTAAAGCTCCAGTGCATCTTTTTAGCCCAAAAGTAGACTCAAATATAAGCATGTCTTTTTTTTTCTTTCATTTTGGTTGTTAATGCACTAAAAATGTGGGAAAGCATGCATCCATACTGTGAGCAGGCTTGCATCTCCACAAACCTGACTCGTCCTTCGCCTGAAGGAGTCTTCCCCTGTGTGTTTCTCTGTAAATGTTGTTCCTTTGGCTGTATTATTCCATAGTGTGGCATAAAATGTATCAATCTCCTTGCAGAATGTTCTGCAGTACGGTTTTAAAGTGCATACAATAGCTTTGACTACACATTTCACCAAAGTGTAGTGAACACGTTTATATACAAATTTTGCCCCTTTTTGTAAAGTTTATAAGTTTATAATTGTTCTTCCTGGTTGAACATGAGCTACAGATGTGACAAAGGCAGAGGGTAATTCCACAATCATACAGTAAACAAGGGCCAAATCCATTAAAATAACACAATAGTTAAGAATTGACAATAAACAATACCTGATAACACCTTTATTTTACTTAATGATTGTTTAAACTGTCAGAAAAATGTGTCTTCCCTGTATTTACAATGGCATCTATCTATTTCCATGGAATCATTCAAGTGACCCGCCATCTCCAGAAAGTTATTGTTGCTTTAAATAATGCACAAAATTTTGTATTTTGACTAAATCCAAACTAAATCCTGTCTGAAGGAGCAGTGCAAGAATAGTTTAAAATAGGGCTGCACAATATATCGCAAAAGTATTGTTATCGCAATATTGTCTGACGCAATAACGATATCACAACAAACAAAATGTATCGCAGTCACACCAAAGTATTCCATCTGATAGAAATGATCATTTTTAAAATGAAAACACTGAAAAAGGAAAATCATGACTAAAATCAAACCTTTTCGAACTAAATTAGCCTCGGTTTTGTATTTGTTGATTTTTATTTTAATATAACAGACATTATTACATCAATTATAGAGTGCAACAATAGTAGAAAAAACGTGACTAGTTCAATATAAATAAAAATTGCAGTCGTATTTTGATGATGGTCATCGTTCTCTGGACTAAACAGACTCTAAAACACAAACTTAAAACTTTTATAACAAACATAGTGACACTATTAAAGAAAAATGGCAATAAAGAACAGGCCATTTCTGATTTTCCTCAATTTTACACTTTATTCATAAATATTCTCTATCTAGAATCCTTCATTCACAATATTTCAACCTTTATGTGGTTAAAAATCTCAGTTTATTCTAAGTACAATAAAATAATCGCTGACTAGTCGACTGCTAAAATAATCGTTAGTTTCAGTCTTAGTCAAAAAGTGTATTTAAATATCGCAATAGTATCAATATCGCAGATCTTAATAGCCATATCACATATTGCAATAATTTCCAATATCATGCAGCCCTAGTTAAAATTGTAAATATAAACATTTTTTCACTTGTAGATTTACTCACTGTGGAAGAGGAGTAGGAGAAAAGTATGGTGTCTGTCTGAAAGCTACTCTGAGTCCTTAAAGTCACTCCAGTAAATGTGCCGGAGTAAATGTAACAGAGTATTACGTCTGCCTTTTATGTCAGCTTTCTCACTGCACACATCTGTCAACCCCAAACAACCCTTTGGACTGACAGAAAGTGCTGTTTAGCTTTAGTTGTCTCCCAAACCATAATTTGACTCTCTTTGGCCGAGTTGCGACCATGTTCCATTCCATTATTCATTGAGCCCATGTTAACACAGGTAGCTATTAGAGCTCTGCTGGCTCATTAGAGGGCAGTTTGTTTGTTGTTCATCATAGTAATTCAGGTCACAGGTTTGTTCATTGATGTTTCCTTGTCAGGCAGTGGTAAAGATTCAAGAACATAAGTAAACATCACTTTATTAATGGTATAATTTGACTGCTCATGACGCAGAAATCGGTGCTCTTTACCAGTGTAATACAATTGATTCAGAAGATTGATTTGAAGAATATTCAATGAATTATTGCCCTAAGTTATCACTGTGTGCAGGTTCAAGCTTGCATTATCAAAGTTTTTCCCACTTTAGTGTTGTTGGCCACTGTAGTTTGTATGGACATTGTACTCAACATGTCCAGGCAAAAAGATTAGCCTTGTTCTGTGCTTAGCTTTTCAATCAGCCAAGCAGCCGTGGAACAGGTGAAAACCACTGTGTCATAGATTAATATATGTTTATGTTGCATAGAGCTGGCACTGCTAAATTCTTTCAGTAACTTGCAGTATTTTGATGCAGTTTTACATGCTCGGACCTGATTGACAACACTGGTTATAGCACTGCGTCAGAACACATGAGATATAAAAACTAAACTAAAATAAATCTGTAAAGTTGGAAAAAAACAATTGCATATTTATCAAAGATGCTGTACCTGATTTTTTTCCGTTTTCAAATGTGAAAAACAGAACTATAGCAAAGTCTTTACATCAGTCACATGTATCGCTCACTTGCCTAATGCAGTCCCAGCATCCTGAATATTCACTGTAATGAGTTTATGAGCTAACAAACATTAGCATGCTAACAATGCACTTCCTGATTCTCGTAGTAGAAAGTAAAGATGCTTTTACTTTCTATCTGTACTGGAACAAAATATTTATTTTATTACATGCAAAAATGCATGAACTAGTAAAAAATCAGGTACAGCACCTTTAATCTTTTCACAATTTTAGAACAAAAACAGAACTGAACAAAACCAAAACACTGAGGCATAATATTTAGAAGGCAGCAAAAACAATACTTTTAATTAATGAAAAGTTGACAGGTAGGAACAAAACCTCTCCCACTGCTCAGTCACTGATTCACTCTTCATGTTTACCTTTTCCAAAACCCTCAAACCAAATGGTAACTTAACATTTAAACCTCAGGATTAATTTGATCTTGAACGGAATATACACAAATAAAACACTTGGGGGGGAAAAAAATGCTAATTAATATAAAGCCTCCTGATATGGCAAAAATAGGTACCTAAATAATTGATTGAATCTGAATGGGACACTAATTAAAAAAAAAAAAAGAAAACAAGAAACACAAGCTCTTAAGTAATGGTCAGTTTCATTGACCTGCTCTTGGCGTGTTTATTATGGAAGTAGCACACCTCAGTAGAAGCAGCAGAAGGTGGTCTCGCTCTGGGGATCTTGGTCAGCTCATAATGTTGTTGTCTCCTCTGTGGTCCACTTCTGTCGCTCGTGTTTGTGCCGGCAGTCAGCATCTTATTCTGTAATATGGAGTTCCACTGCTTTAGTCTTGTCCTCCTAACCTTTTGACCTTTGACCTGCATAATTCTATGCAATCTTTCATAAACAACCACACAGAGGCAGCTAAAAGAAGCTAATTTATCCCGTCTTCGCGTAAACTGTTGAATTTCTGTATGGAATAGAGGAGGAATAAGAAGGAAACTGTTTATCATGCAGTGTTTTTGTTTTGGACTCATTGATGGTTTACTTTCCACCAAGTTGTGCAGAAGAAGGAGCCCATGTTTATGCGTGTAAATAATTGAAAGCGCCAAAACCCATTTAAAGTACTGAGTAGGGATGTAAATGTCAAGTACTTTACAGTAGTAACCTAATTTTATCTTTTAGAAAGTTTGGTTTCGTAAAGTTGGTCACAAACCTGAGGAATAGTTACATGTTAGACAATGGGACAATGGGAATGGAAGAAAATTAAAAATCACTATTTTTTTATCATAGTCTCAATAATTGTGATTAATCGTTAAACTGTTTCTCCTCACATTCACAATAATCTTAACTCTACAGTTTGATAGTGTGACATCTCTAGTATTGAGTAGTCTTTCAGTTTTGGCGTTTTATTCATCTTCGTTGGTTACTTTTTATAATAATATCACAAAAGGAAGCACTAAATAAATATATGCATTAATGTACCCTGAAGAGAGAGCTGTATTTGACCCATCCTTCAGTGCAAGAAGACTTGGACTCACACTTGGACCAAGAACTCACACTCGGACTTGACTTCAACTCTCCCGTCCTACTACAACCTTCTGTATATCTGCTTTTATTAAAATATGGCGTAAATTCAAAGTTAGTTTAGTAAGGGGAGAGTTCTCAGCAGGTCCCACCGAGAACGTAAAAGAAAACTGATCTATGACTCATACTCAAACTTTTATTTCTCTGATTCAGACCTGGACTTTACCAAAGAGGACTTGAACTTGACACTCAAGAATATTCAAATGTGAATAGTTAATACTTAATAATATCATATTTTAATCTAATACTTATTGTACAACATGAAACTTTTGAAAGTAAAATATTGTAACAATATGACCTACAAAGAGAATAAATATGTTGCGATAAAACTTCTAGAAGTAGTCTGTGTTCAGTGAAACAGCGCAGGAATTGCATATTATTTTGATTTGAATTGTAAAAGCTTTGTCCAGCTGTCAGGCTTTAGTCAATTGTTCCTTGTGGATCAATTAATTGACTAAATAGACCCTTGTGTGGCTCTGACAAACACTCTCAAAATTATTACAATCAAAAACAAGAAACAACTACAGTATGGACACAGAAGCACCAGTGAACATCTTCAGAAGTAGAAAGATTGGATGGATTTGATTTATTTATTTCAAGTTTGCAGTTTACATATTCATCTACTAAACCAAGCACATTTCTTGAAAGGGAATTAACAGAAGAAAAACATATATTTACCCACCGTTAATCATACAAAATTACAGCCTATGCATGGGTGCATTTAATGAATATTATGGGTTTTTTTTTCTATGTAAAAAAAAAAAAACCTTTACATACAAACATGTGGTCACGTTAACAAATAATATTACTTATCAGAATCAGAAGGGTTTTTATTGTCATTGTAGGTGAACAAAACTCAAAAACTAGGGACTTGCTTCTGCTGTAGTAAGGTGCAACAGATAGCAATGCAATGTATTATAGTAATAATAATAATGAAGCATATAGTTGTTAAATTAATTACATCCTTATTTTCTATCTTTCTTACAAAAAGGTTCACTAAACTCAAAACTCCATTCTTTGTTTTTTTCTGGTGTTGTCTAAGCCTTAAAATCCAAAGAAAATAATTTGTTGACTGATAAAAAAATTAGTTGACTAAAGCCCTGTCCATATATCACAGCACAGAGGGGATGGTAATATGTTACATTTAGTAAGATTTAGTTTGGTACTTTTTTAATAAATACTTTATCACAAAAACCTTATGTGAGTAATTGGAGTTTATAGTAACAGTATTCTGTAAATGAACACTTTAAGCTTTACCATTTACAATACTGTATCATAAATTATATTAGCCGATTAGTACTAAACTAGGCTGTAAATTTACGATTACAGCTCCGTTTTAGACTAAATTTACTACACTTGGTATCTATGACATATTTATTTTTTATTGTTGTTCTAATACTATCTTAATAGTCACAATAATAATAAATAAAGTTCTATTCTAGTCACTATTAACTTTATACCGGTGTAAAAAAAAAACTAAATCTGGGAAAAGCAAAACATGGAGTTAAACACTGTCGCCCTCTAGTGGCCTTTTAGTGGAATAGAAAAACATCCTGGTGAATTCCAACACTCTTCCTATAAAAACTTTATTGCTTTGAGACATAAGAATTATTGTTATAATATTATAACTACATTTTATACAAAACCTTTTGGAGGAGAGTTACATTCATTGTAAGTGATTGTTTCATTCGTTTGTTGTCTGAGGAAGGCAGTTGATGGAGTCGTTTGTTGGTGAGAAGCTGCCGCTGTATTCATCGTTGTCTTGGTCGGAGGTTTTAAACGTTGAAATTCATTTTGATTTACCTGAGTTTTGCTGTTTGTTGGTAGCGAAATGAACCAATGTGAAACAGAAGGTTTTAGATATAAAACTAATCCTCTTTTTGCTCTGGAAATGACTTGTTGCGTGCAGCGACTCTGAATGGCAAGTTTTTTTAACTGTGCAATTTGATTGTGTTTTTATCATCAGAGACTGCAGCTGCCAAAGTGTTACTAATGTGGAGTCTCCTGGAGGAAGACTGAGTGACTCAGCCGGGTCCTTTCATTTGACTCCTCACATTAAGCTTTTGTTTCTTATTGGTTTGTTCTTTTGCATTTCTCAGTCAGCGTGTTGAGCTGGGCCTCATGTCTAGTGTTTTTGCATGTGTGTTCAGGAGCTACTGCTTTTAGCATCATGGTGAGGTCCCATAAGTCTCCTGGGAGGAAGAGCTGTCCCTCTGTCCTCCGCAGACAGGTACAAAACCATGTGTCTCGGTGTTTGTCATGATTACACTGTGCTCTTGTACTTGAGTTGTTGCATGTCTGTGCACTCCTGTGTTTTGTGTGTGTTTTGGTGAGATTTAAGTTGTTGTTCAGCACCAGGAATGCCCCCAGAGTTAGTTTTGTGCTCGTGCCGCACCTGCCAGTAAACACTTTATACCTTTTTATTGTTTACATTCCTTTCAATATTAGTGCGTGTTTGTTTATTTATTTGATGTGATTGCTAGCTAATTGGCTTCTAAGGCTCAAAAGTAGGTAATGGGGAGCTTGAGTATCACAAAAAATACAAATACAACACAGGTGCCACAAAAGGAAAATATGGGTCACAATAATTAAATAATCAGACCTATGCCAGTTAACACGTGGTATATGGTTTAGAGTTTGAGTGTGTTTGTGTTCCGCGTCATCACGAGCACTGGAGTCATGTACCTCCTCCAGCGCAGCAGGGCGCCACGTAAAAACAAAATAGATGAATGCTGTCTCTGAAGCAAAAACAGACAAAGTGACAAAAACAGACACAAAATCGCGTCCACGTCCGAGTTTGGCAGAGACCCACGTGTGCTGCTGCGGGCCACTGTGTTACAAGGTTAATGTGCCCCTTTACAAGCTCAACACTGTGACACATTCAAACCACAGGACTTTTAGTAAAAACATGCTGTGCTCAGAAATGGTAAGAAGTAAGAACTATGCTGAATACAAAGTGTGCTTTAGTTTTCAGTTCGTCTGGTTTCGTTTTCTCATTGATTCACACCTGAGGTCACTACTAACCAGTACAATGTGTTGAGGTATAATTAAATACAGTTTCCTCGTTTTCCACAAGTGCTGTTGTGCTTTGTAAATAAATAGCAATAGTGTATCTATTTCATGAAAGCAGCAAACACTAAATTCTGACCATGTGACATAAAGCTATAATATGAATCAGTGAATCCAATCAATCAAAATAACATAATTTATTGCAAGGGAACGTTAAGCAGTTGTAAATAACAGATAAAAATTATTTTATATTAGTTCAAAAATGTCTCAGCACCAAACAAACTACAGCCTCCCTCCCCATGGACCACTTTTGCTTCCTGATCCACTGTAGAGTCACTACTGATCTGTAACTTTCTTAATAGTTCGATTCTGAAAGTTGTGTTTTTGGTCCGACAGAGTGACAGTGATCTGATGGACATGGAGACCGACGTGACAGAGCCCCCACACACACCTCCGTCACAGCCCAGAGAGAGCCCCCTGCCCCTGGACCAAACCCAGCCTCCCAGCCCTCCCTCTTCTGCTCCTCCTGCTCCCCCTGCTCCCTCCTCCGAGCCCGGATCAGACTTGTATGAACAGCAGGACGGGTCGGACGACGGCAGCTCTCTGTCCAACACCAAGTGGAGGCCCATTCCCCCCCTGCTGCCCGAGCAGGACGCACAGACCGGACCAGACTGTGGGATCAGGGACCAGTGCTGCCAGACCGACGAGCAGCTTCACTATGCAGGTAACATTCACTGTCCTTTACCAAGAGAATGCCCCCTCATTCAGTCACACATGTCAGAAGAGTCCCGCATGCAGCTCCCTTCTTGAGAGCTTCTGCTGGGTTAAGCACCTTCAGCAGACTCATTCTGACTATTTAAATGTTCAAATTAAAATAATCACATGTGTTGACTGTGTAATATTTCTTTTCCTTCCTCATTTCTCACTCCAAATTGTGTTTAAAGTGATTCATGCACATCAAGAATAGATTCTTTTGCATTCAGGACACCATTGCCCCGTCTTCCATGACTTCTCTGCCAGCCCCTTTCTTCAGTATGCTTGTTTTTTTTTTTAAATGTCACCCAAACAGCTAGAGGTCTCTGGGGGATTTCCCCCTGAAAATCACTGCATTTTAGTATTTAGTACTTATTTTTGTCAATAACAATAGGCCTATTAGGTTGGTGAGACCTCATCTAGATTGACCTAAACTCAAAACCATTCATCAAAGCATAGGCCTGTTGGAAATTCTTTTAAATGTAATGCTAAACTATTTATTTCAAGAAATGAAAGAAAGAAATTTAATTTTAATTTTACTTCTACAGCATCAGCTAAAACTAGGGATAGGAGTATCTGCTATGCAAACACTTGTTACTCAACACTAATTAGCATACGCACATTTTAAGACATAATTAGGTTGGGTCTATTTCTTCAACTTTTAGTGTCAACAATTCACAAGCACGACCTGAACCATCTGTGTCAGGTGTTCTTCTGTTTGTCCTATTTGAAATCATTTTTACGTACATATACATACATTTACTCCCATTGTACTTGGTATCGTATTGATACCAAAATCACTAGTTGAAACCACCGTTGCTCAAATCTGAAACCTTTTGTTGTTTGCGTAGATTTAGCGTTTTTCATTTGTAAAACTTTTCACAATAAGGCCCTTTCTGCGGCTCATAAGTGCAAGTGGTTTTATTTTGTAAAAGGGGAGGGAAGTGTTCAGTTGGTTTAAGTGGAGCCTTGTATTATGCGCTGGAGAAACTTTTCAGAGGTTTTGGGCCATAGAATAAAACGACTTTGTGAAGCTTTGCAGCCCGTAACAAAATGTAATGTGCGAGAACACTTGGCCGTTGTTAACTCCTCAAAGAGCTGCTCTTGAGGCCAGTTTTTATAACCATAGCTGCCTGTCACTCTCTAGTGGCTGCTTCGCTCTTTCGGCCGCACGCGAACAATCCCTGACACCGGCCCAAACAAACTGCCAGCCGACCGGGAAATCTCCTGTGTCTCCCGCCACTCATGATCCACTCATGATCTAGTAATTTAAAGTGACTGTAACTTTTCATATTGATATAGATTAAAGTTAAAATTGTGCTAAATGCATTTAAAAGAGTCAGTCCTTCAGCATCTGTGATTGGCTGCTCTTTGACCTGCCGGCAGAGGGAGCAGGGGGAGGAGTTGTGCTGTGCTGGGATTATATCAGTGCTTTCCTCACAGAGCGTTGGGGGATGGTATTAGAAAACACATAATCTCTCCATCTCCCTGTCAATACGTCTAACACAGCTGCCATTCACAGTTTTAGGGCTCTGTTCATTTGTCTGTCATAAAAGTAAGAAACGAACAAAACTAAGATTCATGTATGCTTGAGCTGAAGTCAAATGCTGCAAACATAATCTTTACTTTGTCACTACATATTAACAAAAGTATGTCTTTTTTATCATCCCAATGACAATAATCAGACGATATCATGGCTACTCATCAAAATGTACTAAATTTTGCTTTTAAATGTCTGAGTTGAGGTTTTAAGTAACATAAAAAGAGAATGGAAATTAACCAGAAAAGTATCAAAAAAGAAAAGAATCACGTTTTTGTGATTATTCACAATTACTGACACCAGGACCAACAGAAAAATCTTCAGCTGTCTTATAAAAATAATACTTGAAGGAACAATTTTAAAGGAATTAACCAGATTAGTGTTTGGATGTCACTATTTGGATGTCAAATTAACCAGAAAAGTGTTTGGATGTCACAATATAAAACTTAAGTGTTACAATTATATGAAATGAAGAATCACGTTTTTATTTTATTTTATTCACAATTACTGACACCGGAACCAACAGAAAAATCTTCAGCTGTCTTATAATAATAATAATACTTAAAGGAACTATTTTAGAGGGAACAAAGTTGAAATAGTTTTAAATTATGTCTCACCGCAAAAGGGGGAAAAAAAGAAAAGAAAAATAGAGTCTTTAACACAGAAACTTTGATTCATAAATCCTGTCAGTGTTGTATATAATGTATGTTCATTCATGACATTGTGGGAATGAGGGCGACTAAAGGATTTGTCTTTGTTTGATTTGATCATGATGTGATGACAATGTTTCTATGTGAAATTGCAAGTTGTAAATAGCTACATTTAAATAGCACATTTCATCCTCTGTATACGCCCAAAGATCTTTACATCAAGGAGCCACTCACCCATTCACACACACTTCAGACACTTCATTTAATATTGTCAACATAAAGTTTTTTTCACTTAAAGATTATCTCACATTAGACAGGAACCAAAACCTTTACTGAAGTCAGAGTACTGTTACTCTAAGTAAAATATTACTCATGTAGGAGTAAAAATACTTTGTCCAAAAACTTCTCAAAATTAAAGTAACTGAGTACTTCCCACATCTGGACTCCAAGTTTTGAGTACAGTTTGCCCTGAGTAGAAAGGACGTAATGCTTCTAGTGCACCTACTAACCCTATTACTATAAATAAAACAGCACTGCTTCAAGAACTACTACTGCTTTCCATCAGACCTCCACACAGTCTGCTCTGTGAACATACAGTAAACCACAGTGTTTTTGTGAATAATAAAAGACAAAAGATGTTGAACATGAGCACACACGTGAGCTTCCCCTCTGTCCCTCTGTAGGTCACTGTGTGGAACCTGGGGACCCCCCGCTGCTGCAGCAGCCTCTGCACACCTCCAAGTCAGGAATTCAACAAATTATTGAATGTTTCAGATCCGGTGAGTGTTCTCTTTTCAACTTCTATCAGTCATTAATGTTTCAAAATTAAACTATTTAGTGAAATCAGTCCCATCAACTAAAAGCTTAAAAAACAGAACAAATTATAAACTGCAGGTAAGTAGGTTTTTCTTGCTTGAGCACATTTTCTGTCACAGACAAAAAAAAAACAACAACCCAATCATTCAATGTTATTTAACTGCATGAATCTTGTGGTGGGGCTTAACCATGACATCAAAAAACTCTATCGCTGTAAAAGGATGTTGCTGAAGTAACAACTTGCAAGGTGCTGTTCAAGGTTTTCACTCAATAAACACAGACATAACACTTTTGTACAGTCTAGAATTCAACGGTAAGTACCTGTGTACAATAACGTGCTACAAAAGTAACTTAGTAACAGTAGTATTGTGCATTTTATAGTTACGGAGGAATAAAGTGCGAGTTGGGCTGTATTTTACTCGCAGAGGGTCGACTGGTAGAGGAACACTCATCTGCACAGCGTGAAAGTTAAAGGCCCACTGTGTAACTCCTGTTTGTGGTGCTACAATCAATGCTATTCTCTGTTTAGTCCAAGTGAAAGTAGGTTTAGAGCAGGGGTTCTCAAACTGTGGGTGAGGGTACATAAAATGGGAACTCAGACATATAAAATATTTTTATAGCTCATATGAATCCTGTGTATTGTCTTAATTAGTAGAAATATGAACAGTTTTATAAAAAGCACTGGACAACCAGCTCCATAATCATTGGAAAGTAAAATCAAAATGTCTTCAAATGTGTCATCAACAAAAGTAACTCAAAAGTAGTGTAGTTGCCTTTGTGGGACACGAATGTATTACATCTTTAGCACTGTAACTGGTAAAATATAATGGATTATAATTTCAACTACATTGATTTGTTCATTTTTATTACATCATTCTAATACCTTACCTTTTTTTTGGGGGGGGGGGTGGGGGGGTTGCTGTATTTTTAAGTAGGATGTGCCTTGTTAATCATAAAAGTGTTGTGTTCCTTCAGGCACGAGCCAGCTGAAGAACATGCTGCTGAAGGAGGTGGACACTATCTTTGAATGTAAACTGTGCCGCAGTCTGTTCAGAGGCCTGCCCAACCTCATCACTCACAAAGAGTACTACTGCTTATCCCGTCTGCCCGACCCCGACGGTCAGTGCACTCACATACTCTGTCTGCACCAAACTACACACTTGACCTTTCTGTTGTTTACTTATTCAGATTTACTATACGTTTTTGGCTTTTTCTCATTTTGTCGTTCTGCATCTGACAAAAATAAATGAAGTCTTCAGTGAGATAGATCTGCAGATTAGGAGATAGAATTTGGACGTGTGTTTTTCAGGAATTCAGTAAAGGGGAACTGTATTCCCCCATAAGAGCTCATTTGGGCACCACACACTCTCCAACAGTTTAAAGGTCAAATGTTACTTAAAGGTGGAATGGAGGATTTCGGGCAACATAATCTCATTTCCTCGTGGGTAGCACAAATAACTGGTCCGCTCAGGTGTCAATCATTCTCTGCGTGCTAGTGCATGCCCGCAGGCTCGTCCAGGGGAAACGCTCGCTCCCCTGGCCGCGTATGCGTGGTTGATATGCTAGTGTGTTTATGTAGCAGGAGGTTAGCGGCGAGTTCCGTCATTGTAGGTCTAAACTTTCATCCGCGAAGTACCGAAATGGCTGAGGGACGAAAGAGAAAGACTGTTTTCGACCTTTCACAGAGGAGACGAAAGTCTGCAGAAGAAAGAAACAAAACGCGTGTTATTCTGGGGGAATCGTTTACGCGCTGGCGAGCATTGAAAGCGCAAAACAGGCTGATGCCTCCGTTGCAAAGTTTCTGCTGGACAGGTAACTGTTTATCTGACTCTTTTTTTAGCTTATTGTATGTGGAGTGTATTATTAAATCTTCTTCGCGGAGGTTGTCGTGAGAAAGCGACACCAATCGTCTTGTAAACAAATGCGCATGGGCAGTGCTGCTGGGCGTGCTCGTTCACGAGGTTTGCTAGGCGTTCACTCAGGAGAAACGGGGAGGGAGGGAGGGGGAACCTGCGCATGCGCTTTTTCAAAAAAAGGACTAACAGTCGCAGATTTTCAAATCGGCGAGAAATCCTCCATTCAACCTTTAACAAGATCCTCTCACTCCAATTTGCTCATTTTAAAGAAGTCATATCAGGCTTTTTTTTATATTTAGTATTAAACTACATCATGCTTAGATTATTATTCTACATTTTGTTCTTTATAAACCGCAACAATGATCTAAAACAGCTCAGTAACAGAAAGAACCCTTGATGTCCTGTCCAAAACAACAACACTTATAGTGGCATTTCACCAGAGCTAGACATGGGTAGTGTTTTGATTGTTGAAAAATTTTACACTTATTAGTTATGCTTGACCTGGAGTTTGAATTGTTTGAATAATCACATGTAAAAGACACGACAGTTGGTAAAATCTCAGAGTACTCGGAGTACTCAATCAATTAATCAATTAAAATACAAAACTTTGCATTTGTTAACAATGCAGGAACACCGTTAAAGCTCATTAAAGGGATTTTACATAAAATGCCCCTGTTAAAGTGGTAAATAAACATGTTTGAAGGCCTTCTTAGGCTCAGTGTCCCAGATGATGCAATGCAATCATGTTTTTGTTTCCAGAATGGTTATCAGTAGATTGATCCAAAAAAAGTAGACAAAATCTGAAAGTTTGATGATGAAAATATGTTTTTTATATTTATGCATTAGCTTTTACTCAATCACTATAATCTAAAATAATATTGCACATATTGAATAAATATATATATTTTAAATTGTTGTATTTATTCTAACTTTACGATTAAATGCTGAAATGAAACCAACCTCATCTTTGTGTTTGTGTCCTGGAGCGATTCTTCTTTAATATCTTCTCACATCAGTTCACAAGTCAGTGATGTGTTTACATTACACATTTGTGACTTTTAGCTTCCTGTTTACTTTGAGTTCCATTGAAACGTCTAAAGTTCACTCTACTCTCTCACGACATAGTCCTTTAGCAGACTCTATAGTGCCTCAGTCACTACTTTCTCCTCGCCACGAGTCATTTGACGTCTGGGGGAAAAAAGTCTGCTAAACGTTAAATATCCAAACAGATATCCTGCTCCTGCCAATCTGCTTCTGCCTCTCTGCTCCTGCCACCCTGCTCCTGCCACCCTGCTCCTGCCACCCTGCTCCTGCCACCCTGCTCCTGCCACCCTGCTCCTGCCACTCTGCTCCTGCCACTCTGCTCTCTGCATCCTCCCCTTGATCATGTCTCAAATTACAATTAAACGTTTAATCTAACATACTCTTAATTGCTTTGTTAAAAATAAATAAAAGTGATTCTTTCCGTTTGAGTTGTGTCAATTTGATATGGATTTTTGTTGCAGGTGGAGATGGAGACAAACAGTCTATAGCCATGAAAGACCTGATGGACGCCATCTACCCCAGAGCAGACCGTCCAGACTTTGTGGTTCGACTGGAACCTATTCAGACCACCACAAAGGCAGTGTTTCAGTATCTCTCCACAGAGGACGAGATGGCCCGCTATCCCTCCAGGACTCCCAGGTTAAAAACCAAAAATCTACTGTGGCATGTAACCAACATCTGTCTATTGCAACCAACACAATTGATATTATATTTAATTTGTTATGTTATATTCAATTTAAATGATTCAAGTTTTGGTTTAGTTCTGGTTGGTGATGCAGCATTATCTCATCTCACCGGTTTGCGTAAAATGTATCTATAAGAAACGTCTTTAATCTATTTAAAAGATACACGTTATTTGACATTCTATGTGACATTCCACATGACAAGATAAGATAAACTTTATTGTCCTCAAAGGGAAATTTGTCGTTTGCTGCAGTGCCGCTCAAGGCTACAAATGGACATATATGACATTCCAATGTTTAGTAGTGCATAAAATAGGACTTTATGTAAATACATGTGTTGTACAGTTTTTGTCAACTATGTTATGTTAGGATAATAATCCAGATTTAAACCTCGATTTGCTTCGGGTAGCGTGGTTGACTTGTGAGCAAATTTTAAGTGTTTGTGTGAGTGACTCTGAGCTGCTCTGTCATGTCGTAGCCATAAAACATCAACGCTTCTGCAACAGCCAATGAAGCAGAGCCTCAGGGGCGGAAGGAAAGATGGACACACAGGTGCAAAATACAAACATGGGAAATAGAAAATAACTTTATTACTCATCTCTCGTAAAGCTACAAAGTTTTTGCTGTATGTCTTGCATGTCTTTTATCGATGAATCATTCCCTCTGCAAATAAATGACACCCTGTCCACAAAGCATTTCTAATAATAGTTCAAAAATGTGACACACAATAGAAAGTGACACAGACAAACACCAGATCTCTTTGTAATGATTTTGTCCTGTGGGTTGTCGTCCACAGTGCCAGAGAGAGTCCAGTGGCGTGGGAGGGACAGTCCACAGAGAGTGTGGACAATAACCAGCCGAGTCAACCAGCGGAGCCAGAGAGTCAGAGGAGCCCCAGTCCTCCCCCTGTGGAGGAGGCAGAGCCCCCCGAAGAGACACCTGCACCACCGCCTCCGGCTGAAGACGAGGACTCCAACAGCGGGGTAATGAAATAAGAGTGTGATATGGACCTGATTTGTTATATTTTCTCTTTGTTTTATAATTAACATAAAATTGTACGGTGCCGACATTGAATTTGCTCAGTAAAGGAAAAATAAATAGTAAAAAGGAGGCTGAGGTTAGGTGTGATTAGAGAGGACACATTGTAGAAAAAGAGATTTATGTATGAAAGAAAACATGAGGTTTGGTTGTGTATAAAAAATAGGTGGATGCAGTTGATAAAAGTGTATTTCTGCCACTCACCGTCATGTGTACATCCTCTATTGAGAAAAGTAAATCATGAAATTAAACTAGAAGGTTGAAGTGTTTGCGCTTGTGCTGGTCCAAAACCCAACAATATGAGACTCAAACATCAGAAATAAGTTCAAATAAACACTTCTGGAGTCTCATTTATAAAACGTATGTACAAATGTGTGACAAATATCTTTCCCTGTTAGGTCTGTAATCTACAAAAAGACAATATAACATAGTAATGAGCTGTCCAGTCAGTTTGTGTAGTTTGCGTTTTACGCACATACACTTTAGTAAGAAGAACTTACCGTAAAGTTTTATAAATGAGACCCATGGACTCTTAGATATCTACTAAATAATATAGGCTTAATGTTTGTTTTGATTTGCATCTTGTAACGTTTAAAATGTGCAGAAGATGCTTCGGTCTAATAAAGATAAACAATTTAAAACTTGCTTAATATTTAGTTGACAGCTAAAAAAGGAAAGGAAAATATGTCAAGATATTCATAAACTTAATTAAATACTGATGTTAACCCTGCAACAAGTTGGCCACTGTCCAGTGTGTGGGTGGGAACAACGGGAACAAGCGGTAGAAAATGAATGAATGAAATACTGAATGAAAATGACATGAGCATGTACAAAATATGTTTATGCTAACAGCCGTTTTCCATCTGCAGGTTGAGGACGTGACCATCTCGTGCTGTCTGTGTGGTCAAGACTTTAATTCTCGTCGCAGCATCAGGCGTCACTGTCGTAAAATGCACCAGACCAGGCTGGAGGAGCTCCGCAAGTACACAGATACACGCACTGTTCCCACCAGCCTCCTCTCCATGGTCAAAGGTACTCACAACTGTACATTTGCTGTCTGTGATTACTATTCTGCAAACATGTTAAAGGATCTATAACGTCTGCATCCTGATCAAAAGTAGACCTGTTAATATGTCAATAATCGATTGGTTTAGATAAATCGATTAAGTTGTTTCAGCCCTACAAAATGTATAAGTTTTACTTAAGGTAATGCAAGTTATTCAGAGTAAGGTCACAATAATGCCAGTTTTTACCTTCTTTGCCTAAGGTCGGCAGCGAACTATCTGCACACCCACTGGGAAGTCATGTCCCGTTTGCTTGAAAACGTTTGCGACTAAAGCAAACGTTAGGCGACATTTCGATGAGGTGCATCGAGGACTGCGCAGAGACTCAGTGGCTCCCAGCATGGCCACAAAACCCGATCAGCCCTTGGTTCTGGATGATTCAGCCTCCAGCCGGAGTAACACAGCCTCTCCTGCCAAAGCTGTGAGCTCCAAACCTCCTGCTCCAAGCCAACCCAAACCCCAGAGCAGCAACAGCAGTAACAACAACAACAGCAGCAACAACAGCAGCAGCAACAACAACAGCAGCCTCATGTCCTGCCGCTGCTCCCTCTGCAAGAGGACCTACAGCTCGCAGGTCAGTCTGCCCACCTCTGCTCTTCAGTCTAGGGAGTCAAAATGAAGTACTTGTAGCATAGTTTGTGACTAATAATACAGACTATATAACAGTGAAAATATTTACCTATGTCCTTGATCTGATTTAGTCACATAATTATCACAATCAGTTATACAATCAAATCTGTTGCACTATACCATCCCTTGTAAATCTTACTGTGATAACTTTCTTTAGAATAAGGTCATACAAATATAAAGCTGAATTGAGCTAGAACCGTACCACCTATTTAGTTTCCAAAACGGACTAGTCTCACATTACTTCCTCTCTTGTCGTTTTTCAGCTGATGTTAAAGAGACACATGCGAATCGTCCACAAGATTTACAGCTCGAAGAATAGAAACAACCCCTCCACAATATCTGTCACTCACGCGACTATCCCTCCTATCAGTCTGGAGGCTCCTAGTAACAACATCCAGGTGAAACAAGAGACAATAGAGAACTCTGATGCAGAACCTGAGGAGGAGGAGGAGGAGGCCGAGGAAGAAGAAGAGGAGGAAGAAGAGGAAGCAGACGTTGACAGCAGCCCTGCTCCATCCCCAAGCGACAGCACAAAGACGGCCAAAAGCACCCAAATGAACACCCCCAAGATTAAGGAAGAGTCCCCTCAAAGTCAGAAAATCATCACATCGTCCAACACTCCCATACTCAAAAACAAGGCACTCTCTGTCGGTTTTGACTTTAAGCAACTTTTCTGTAAGCTCTGCAAGAGACAGTTCAGCTCGCGGCAGAACCTGTCCAAGCACATCGAGCTCCACACTGACGGCTCGGAGATCTTCATAAAGTTTTACCGCTGCCCTCTCTGCAGCTACGAGTCACGCCGCAAACGGGACGTACTTCGGCATGTAACCGTGGTGCATAAGAAGTCTTCCGCGTACCTCGCCAAGATCATGCCCAAACTGGAGAGCCGCGCAGTGAAGCGGCAGGCCGAGGAGGTGCTCACCACTAATAACACTCCCCAGAAGAGGACCCACATTAAAGAGGAGGTGAACGGGCGCCCTTATAGGTCACCCTCCCCGTTGTCGAGGAGACAGGAGTGCTCTGCCTCAAACACACCCGCAGCGTCCTCTTCCTCTGCCTCTCACTCCACTCCTCGCAAACAACAGGATGCCTCAGCCGTGAGCCCGCCCACTCCAGCCACTCGTAAATATCAGCCTCGACCCGTCAGTCCCCCCATGACCCGACACTCACACCAGCGCTCCTCCGCCGTCTCCCCCAGCACCCAGAGCTCACACACGCGCCGCCAGGACACCCAATACGAGAGCAGCACCTCGGGCTCCACCGAGGTCCGAGTCACCAAGAACTTCTCCCTCCACGCCTGCGACCAGTGTGGCCGAGCTTTTGCCAAGAAGGTAGGACCATCTCATGAGGATTTCATTTTAAACCATTTGACCAAGGTATTTAATAACAACGACTGCTGCAGAAACTGCTCTTCTAAAATCTATGTATCCAAAGCGAAAAATACATAAGTTAATAGATCATCACAGCAAACGGAACTGATTGCACTCAATATTCATATGTCATATATTTACATAGATTCTGATGGTAAGAAAATGTCTTGCCTAAAGACACAAGAACAGTACCCTGGTCTGACTGTGGGTAGCACCAACTCTAGATGGCACTTCATGAATTAAACTGCAACTAATGTTTACTTAGTAACTGCCTCCCAACAATACATGGTTGTGATTTTTTTTTTTTTTATTAATTTGACATAAAAAACTTATGAAACTTAAATTCAGTTTTTTGATCTGCTTAAGTTTTGTTTTTTTCTGTGTCAGTTATTCCTGGAGTCTCACAAACGAAGCCATCGAAATGCAGTTGGGACAGAAGCCACCCGGAGGAAAGGAGTCAACACTCGCTCCAGGTCCCTGATCTGGTGAAGGCCAGAGTAAGTTTGTTTTCTGTTTAGCTAGAATGCAAAACTAACACTTGTCAACCACAGCTTGCGTGGTTTAAAAAAGCCTTTAAAAGCTGTTACATCAGAGCTTCTCAAAGTGTTTGCCCATTTCTACAAACGACTTATGCTCCCCCAATGGACATTACATGACGTGTTTTAAGCAACAGACAAATCCCCAGCGCCAACACAGGGTTAATCTCTAAATATGAAGATGTAAAGATTGTGCTTTTATAATGTTTGGAAAAGTCCAACCATGGACAGGAGCTGAGAAGTAGCACTAGCTATACACTCTGCATGCTCTACTGTAACTTTGTTTGACTGTGTTGTCTCCGTCAAATAAATAAATAAAAGAACAAAAGCAGCAGAGGAGTAAAGCTTAACTTTGTGCCCTGATTTCACACTTTTGCCTCAAGTTTAGAACAAGTCATGGTTTTGCTGCCTGTTTATGCACTCTTTCTCTCTTGTTCTCCCTCCCTGCACCTCTGTGCTTCTGTCCTGTCCCCTCCGGTCGTCTCCTCCCGTCTAACCTGTTAAACTTACTCTAACTGACTCTCATTTGGAAGAAGTAGAACATGTTGCGTGTGCTTTTATATCTACTCCTCCGCTTTGATCTCATGTGAAATGTGAAACATGAGAAAGCAATTTGTTCGTGATGCGGACCTGTGGTGGAAGAAGTGATCCACAGATACCCAGAAGTAACATGAGTATGTACTTCTCCTTGAAATGCCAGTACTCCACTGTTCATATGCAGACAGAGGACTGACCTGCCCATTGTCAGCGCAGCTGAGAGGACACAAAGGGAGCTGTGCATGATGCAGAGGGAGCTGAGAGGTGCAGGAGGGTCTGAGAGGAGTGCAGAGGGAACTGAGAGGTGCAGGAGGGTCTGAGGAGGAGGAGTGCATTGGGAACTGAGAGGTGCAGGAGGGTCTGAGGAGGAGGAGTGCATTGGGAACTGAGGGGGTGCAGGAGGGTCTGAGAGGAGAGCAGAGGGAGCTGAGAGGTGCAGGAGGGTCTGAGAGGAGTGCAGAGGGAACTGAGGGGTGCAGGAGGGTCTGAGGACGAGGAGGAGTGTAGAGGGAGCAAAGAGGTGCAGGAGGGTCTGAGGATGAGGAGGAGTGCAGAGGGAGCTGAGAGGTGCAGGAGGGTCTGAGAGGAGTGCAGAGGGAGCTGAGAGGTGCAGGAGGGTCTGAGGATGAGGAGGAGTGCAGAGGGAGCTGAGAGGTGCAGGAGGGTCTGAGAGGAGTGCAGAGGGAGCTGAGAGGTGCAGGAGGGTCTGAGGATGAGGAGGAGTGCAGAGGGAGTTGAGGGGAGAGAAAAGCACTCAGAGAGGCTGTACATTTGCAGTCAGTCTGGTGTTGTTCGGTCATGGCCTCATGCTCAAACCAAAGACAGACAGTCACAGTCTGTCCAAGTTTTAATGATTATTTATAGCATAAAACTCTCATTAATATTTTTATTTAAAGTTAATTTAGTCGCTTATCTAGTGAAAATTCATTTTTTAAAAACAAATATATTTTTAAATCTATTACTTTCTCTAGGCTTTATTTTTATTTGATTTAAATAGTTTATTACTGTTAGATAGAAGTCCTACAAATATTTAACAGGTATGTTTTTAATCATTATATATATATTTAATGCTGTTGTAACACACTAAAATATGTCGTAATAGTCTGTAATCATGCTTTGTATTGGACTTAGAAGTTGTCTTTTAATGCTTGATATATGAGCGTCCATATACCGTATCTGTTGTCCTAATTATGTCTTTTGTTTCCCTCTGTCTTTGCTTGCAGGACAACCAACACGCAATGAACACAGCCCCAACCATGAAGATGAAAGTGAAAGTTTCTGTTTTGAAAGAAAATGCACAAACGGATCACACGGGAGATCAGAAGATGAACAAGAAAAAACAACAAAAGAATATCACTTTATCACAAGTTCTTAACATTTGAACCCCAGGAACAAAATACACTGGAATTACATTTTTACAAAGCCTCCTGAGGCTGCTTCCCAGGTGAAATGCACAATCTGTCCACGAGGAGGCGCTGCTACACAGGGAGAGACCGGCCTGACGGCGGAGCTTCTGTATATATTATATCTGTGTTCCTTCGTACACTTTGTAAATGTAGATCTATATACAAACCGCCATTAGCGAAGGGACTGAAAGTGGAAAAAAATGTGAAGGAGGGTTTTCTGACATTGACGATTACAAACCAGTGCAGACATCAAATATTGTCCTTTACTGTAGCACACTGACTTTAAAATATATATATATACATATATATAGATATATATGTGTATAGGCTGCTTGGTTGGTACTTTTTCATTCCCTGTTTTACTCTGCTTTTGTCTTGGTTGTTTTTGTCACTGGTGAAAGAGCTATCAGTGTCTTAACCTAAAAGAAGCCATACAAAAATACCACTACACTCCTGCCTTACAGTCACTTCAACAAGAACAGCCTTACACTGACAGACCCTTTCTATTCAAATGGCAACTAAATCAAACTATTGTCAATATAAGGGATTTACCAACATTTGTTTTCTCCTTTTTCCCCCAAAAAATGGAAACAATTATTTCAAACAAGCTGGTTTTGTTGTTTTTGTACTATAACAGGAGGGAGTCTCATTTCTTATATTGAGTGTATTAGACTTGACTTTAGGGCTGCAACTAATCATTATTGTGCTAATCGATCAGTTTGCCAAACGATTATTCTTTGATATGAAATTTAAACACAGATGAAGCTAAAGTGACGTCACTGGAGGACGTCCTAAATTTACAAATTCTCATGCAATTAGACCTACAGCTCGAGCCGAGTCATAAACGATATCGAAACAACAGCAAATACTTGACGCTGATTTTTTTTTTTTTTTGACAGATACAAAATAAATAGACAAAATATTGCTGTTTACGCAATAATGCAAGAAATACTATATATCCCACATAACTACATTTTGTTCTTGTTCTTTTTGTTATTATTTATTTATAAGTGAAAAGTCAATTTGTGAATTTTACTTCAACGTAAAACAGATTTGTGGGCCTTGCCAGGGATTTAAAAATGTAAATATTGGTATCAGCAGATATCAGTTATCAGCAACAGCAGCTAGACAAGTATCGGATATTTTATCAGCTCAAAAAATAGATAAATAAATCTATATCGGCTCATCCTTCTCTGTTAACAATTATCAGATCACTAAATTAGTTGACAATTATTTCAAATAATTGATGAGTTGTGATTGTTGCAGCCTTACTTTAAAAAATGTTATGAACTGAAATAAGCCTGCGCTCTTTCCAAGAGAGTCCGAATCAATCGTCTTTGAGTGTGGCAGAGATACATTGAGTCAATATTATTTTAAATTTCTAAAATATGAAGTTAAGAAGAATATATTATGTAGACTGGAGTTCTATCAGTCGAACACATCAGTGTCAGACCTGTTGTCAAATACAATAATTTGTTGTAAAATGCAACAGTTTCATTTACAATCTACAGAAGTTTTAAGTAAAATTTAAAGTATACATATTTTCTGTGTATGTTTCAGGCAAGTTTTTTTTTTTTTTGCTGTTTCTTTTCTAGCTTCACATTATTGAGTAAGTCTAATAAATGATTTAATGCTAAGTTTAGTGAGATTAGACATATTTGGTTACTTGAAAATTGTATTCGATAAACCTTTGTTATTCACTGGACCAAAACAATTACCACTGGATTCTTTTCTTTCTTTTTTCGTTTCTAAATGTGGTCTTAATAGTCAGGGAACCACAATTTACCAGAGTTAAGTTTGCATCAAATGTGAATGAAGACAATATGGAGGAGAGTGACCAAATGTAGTGTATAAACGTCTATGAAATGGAAAAAGCCGTGAAAAATGGGACAAGAGCTGAAAAGACCAAACTTTATTTTTCTATAACGCTCTCAAACTTGTATATAATAGTCAGAATATAGTTATCGGCAGTACGCTTAAGTTGGTTGACCATATACTAGACATTTCTGACTATAGTTCTGTTAACATTGCGGCGCCTTTGTGTTTAGTTCACCATGTTGTGTTTTGTGCTTTGTTATAACTATCAAAAGGAGGCACTTTTCGTTCGAGTGGGAACAACATGGCCACGTTATGGAGTTGTTTTGTAACCTGTTGCTTCCTCGCCAGTCGTGATCTGTTCTATTGCTTACCTTTGCCCTGAAGAGCCTTTCCGATGTGACACGAATGTTACCAACAACCACTTAATAAATAAACTGTACTTCTGCAGACCTCGGGGTGGTGTCTCGTGCTCTGAATCACTCACTCCCATCAGTTATGTTTAGTTTAGTTTGTACACTGTATTATCCCTCTGAAGGAACCTTTTCCACTTCCAGGGACTTTTTAAAATCCCTGTCTCCATTTGATGTAGGAACAAGGCAAGTTTATTTGTAGAGCACAGTTCGTACACAAGGCAATTCAAAGTGCTTTACATAAGAGGAAAAGTTGCATTAAAATCACAAAACACAAAAAGACATACAGGATCATTTTAAAATAAAGTGCATAAATAGCATTCTACCGAAGGTCTGTGCAACGATTATTTCCTGAATCAGTAGTTGCCTATATTAATTTGTCTTCATTTTGTCTTCACTTTCACCCATTTGAGAAACCCTGCTCTACAGTATGTACAAAACAAAATGAAAATGATATAGAAACGATATATTGCTGCATAAATACTACACACACTCAAAACAGTGATGCTTCAGTTTTTAATCATGAGGACAATGGATGGGTTGATGGAAGCGGTTTAATTCCACCTCTCAGAAAGTTTGCGTTTGGCAAAGGCGAGCTCTTGTTTCAAACAGACGCAGTCCCTCACGGACGAGTTGTACAGGTCCCGGACCTCGCTGTGCGCTTTCATCTGGTCCTGGAGCTTGTGTTCCGTGCTTTTCAGCGTCAGTTTGAGCTCCAAAAACTTCTGGTTCGCCCATTTCTCTTGGGTTTTAAGTCTGTCCTCCTGGGACTTAATCACCCGCTCCTGATCGGCAACTGTCTCTTTTAATGCCGCCAACTGTTCTTGTAGCTGCTTGATCTGCAAGCTGTCGGCAAGTTGTTGCTTCAGACTGACACGCACTCGTTATAAAGATAGCGGATGTCCTTGTACGCGGTAGTCTGGTCCTGGAGCTCGTCTTCCGCCTTTCTGAGTGCCAGCTTGAAGTCTTGGAGCTCCATGTCCTTTTGGGTGGCGAGTCTCTCCTGGGCTTTGAGTCTCCGGGCTTGAGACTCATTAAGCCGGACCTGGTCCTCAAGTTCGGCTTTTAATGCCGCCAACAGCCGGTTGAGCTCCTGAACCTGCAGGCTCTCCTCCGGGGGAGGAGGTACCTCCAGGACGGGCTACAGGTGCCCCTTGCAGGATCTCCTCCGGGGGAGGAGGTACCTCCAGGACGGGCTACAGGTGCCCCTTGCAGGATCTCCTCCGGGGGAGGAGGTCGCTCGGGGACTGGAGCTGCAGGTGGCTCTAGGTTCTTCTCCGGGGCTGGCTCTGGAGTGCCTCCTGGTGGTGTGGAGTTCCTGAGCACCGCCTCCAAGTCAAACGGCTCCTCGTAGAGAAGCGCATCCTCCTCAAAGGTGTACTCATGCCAGGGTTTGGTTGAGCGCTCAGTGCCTCTGGTTGGAATGGAGCTCCTGAGCACCGCCTCAGAGTCGAAGGGCTCCTCGTAGAGAAGCTCATCCTCCTCGAGGGTGTACTCGTACCAGCGTTTCATCGTGCGTGTTTCTCTGTCAGTGATCGATCAGGAATGACCTCCTGACTTGATTGTTCTAGATAAGTAACCTCGTATTACATCTACATTACACAAGAAGCTTTACTTAACTTAAAAGTGATTTTGACAATAGATACTTTTACTTCATAGTGAAGAGCAGGGCTCTGTACTCTCTACTTCAGTACATTTTTAGACTAAAAGTAGTTTTCATGTGGTCTGAGGAGTTCTTTCATTGCACATTCATGTGACATCCTAAGGTTTTGAGTTCAAGTGCTGACTTTGAACATAAAAACGTAAAAATCACTAGAAGAAATTGGAAATTCATTATAATTGATAATATTGACCAAAGAGCAACACAATTATCAAAATCACTATGTTTAAAGTTTTCACATTTCTCAAAATCTGCCTGAAATACTTTTTACCCCAAAAGTGTTTTACTTTTTTTTTAAACGGGTACCTCAAAACTTTCACTGAAGTCAATTTTTGAATGTGTTACTTTTACTTTAACTTAAGTAACACAACTGAATACTTCTTGTTGAATACGTGTCCAGGAATTTTATTATACCAAGTCCTTTCAATTTCAAACAATCCTCAAAGAAGACTGTAAAATACCTTCTTTTTTTTGTTAAACAATACTTTAGGTTGTGTGTGTTTCTTCCTTTTTTTTTTCCACAAATTTCACAAATTTCAAAATTATACAAACAACACAGACAAAAACAAAATATAAAACAAGACAAACACAGAAACATAGGTTACATTAAATAGCATAAATAGTATCCCTAAATGCTGATTAAAGTGCAGAGCAGCCAGGCCGATCTGCTCCTGTGTCTGTCCTGTTCTCTCACTCTTTCAGTGGCCTACAATCATTTGTGAGAAGAAGGCTGTGTGCCTTTTTCTCTTCATATTTCAGGACAAATATCACAGACACATGTTTAAAACCGCGTGCGTTGCCGCTGATCGATCGATTATTAGTCGTATTATTCGATCGTATTTATCAAGTCTTTTGGATTAAAACTACAGCGGGACGTTCCTCTGTGATTCCGGGGCCGTTTTACATGAAATGAAAAGTGTCTCCTCTGATGTGAGCTCTTGCTCGCCCTTCGCCCTCGCGAGAGAGAGAGAGAGGCGGCTCCACCGCTGTCCGCTGCGCGTAACGCCACGCCCCTCAGTAAAACTGTTTAAACATATTGTTGCATGAACACATAAATAGCATTCTACCGAAGGTCTTTGCAACGATTATTTCCTGAATCAGTAGTTGCCCATAGTCATTTGTCTTCATTCAAAAAATCCATCGGACTTTCGCGGCCCCCTGTCCTCTCCCATTTGAGAAACCCTGCTCTATTGTGTTCAGTTCGACCTACTTTTCAGCCCTCGTCCCAGCCTGTCCCCCTCCCTGGGTGGTTCCACTGACTTACTAGAGACTGGGGATTGGTTCTTAGTACTTTCACGTCTCCGTGGATTCTTCGGCGGGAGAACCACAATCGTTATGCTCGTGGGACCAACAAGGTGCACTGTGTAACTGATCTGGTTTAAGTCTGTTTGTCTTCAGAGCCCCACAAATGTAACAATCATGATCCACATCAGAAGTTCCTAAAGTACTTGACGATGGCATCATTCTGAAGTATGAACAGCGCTTTGATTCAGTCTTCTGGTGGTCAGGGCGACACAGCTTCATGTTGTGTGTCCTGAGCTGTGGGATGTCTCTGTTCTGCAGGTCTTTTGTTGGACCAGAAGACAAGGTCCAGTCCAGTCTGTGCCTGTGACCTTTTCTTCTAATAGAGCTCCCCGAGCAGGTATTTAGACTTCTGCTAGATGTTGTTGTGTAATTACTCTGCTTCTGTTTTTATGCTGTTCCTGACTTGTTTTTACTTTTCCTGTATCTATATATAGTTTATTTCTATGTTGTGATTTTGAGGGAATTAGACATTTTAAGTGAGATTTGAGCAATTCTACTTTTGATAATAATAATGCATTTGAATTATATAGCTTGTTTTTTGGACAATGATTCACGCACACAGATTTCTACTGGATAAAGTGGGTGAAGTGTCCTGCCAAAGGACACCACAACATTTTGCACTAGAGCTTCATGTTCCAGCTGCCTCCAAATCCTGCCCAGGCTCTGCTTCGGAGATCTGACCAGACCTGGCTTTGACAAACAGGTAAGGCTTATTGATTTCTGTGTAATTTTGAAATGTAACGTGGGCCTATCTACATGGAATAGAAACTGGCTCAAACTTCAACATCTTCTCTGGCAGCAAATATAAACAAAAATGAAGAAAAAAAAAAGAAAATTCACAAATATCTCAGAAAGTGGTGTAATTTTTTTACCCCCGAAGACTTGATTGTTGTCAGTGGAAAGGAAGGAAGCAATAGGATTAATATTGCAGCTTTGTGGAGCCAATCTCAAACAAATAATGATTCTATGTTTTTGGTTTTCTATTATGGATATATCGTTCAAAAACAAAGTATCAGTTTTCTAGCTTGCAATGTTGAGTTCTTGTCTCTTTTGCAAAACTCACTTTTGCTGCCAGTTTACGGTGCCAGTTTGTTACTCCTCTTTTCTGGCCTTGACCAGAATCCAGTGTAACATCTGATATATTTATTAACTTGCATTTTCCGATACTCAGACTGGCCCGTCCTCCTCTCCAGTCTGACCATTATGTGAAGTCCAGTGCTGCCAGTTTTTGCTGAGCATTCACATCAGGTTCAGTGCACACTCTGAAATGCACGGAGCTCTTTTGGAGAAGGTCGAGGAACTGCACTTCACATACTGACTGCACTCTTTTAACTTGCACTTAATGCTTTGAACTTGAGAACTCACATTTTGTGTTATATATAGAGGTAGCACAAAAAAGCCTATATTTGATTATTATGTGTTATGTTATTTTAATGACACATAGAACCCAACACAAAGATAGTTGCAGATAGTAAATAAAGTCAATAAAAAACACAATGCCTTATTTATTATACATTTTTCTGATTGTATTCAGTTGTGTAATGACTTGAGCAGTATAATTGGTACCCGAAAAGTATTTTGTAATGTCCACACAGCTGTTGATATGTTTTTTGTGTGTTTTGTCAATATAAATATACACATTTAACATATTCTTTATCCATGAAAACAAGCAGTGAAAGTAACAAAGTACAGAACTAAAAGCACTGTACTTAAGTGCATTTTTTAGGTATCTGTACTTTACTAAAGTACATTTTACAGTAGATACTTTTTGCTTTACTCCACTACATTTTTTAACTGGATGAAAAGTATATTTCCTTAAGATTTTAGATCTGCTGAGAAGGTTGAGGGGTTTATTTTTTAGGGCATTTATGCAGACATCTTGTCTGTGCAAACAAAATAGCCCCCATAGAGAAAAACAACCTAGACAGTTGCCTATAACAACCAAAACTCAACAGAACAAATCAGTCAAGATTACGATGTGATGCTTTAATGGTTCTCCAAACCAAAAATTATTACTTTTTACTTTTAAGGTACATTTCGAAAGGAGTATTTTGATATTTTAAAATGCCATACTTTTACTTGAGTATTTTTTGCGGTTGTATCTTTACTTTTACATGAGTAACAAAATTGAGTACTTCATCCATCACTAAAAGCAAGCAGAGAACAAGTGATATTATGTTTTAATTTAGATTACACTAATAGAGGTTTTTATAAGTTTAATGCCATACTGTGAAACATTCCAGGCAAAACAATAGCATTTCTATGGAGAAATGGAGAAAGGTTACCCAGACCACTTTTACATGTGTCCCAAATAACGACAAGAAAATAACATGTTGGCTCTTTTAGTACTGAAAGGATGATACATTCCAATTTCCACCGCCCTTCTTGACTGCTACACTTTATTCACCACAAGAGGGCGCCATTGCTCCGCGCATTCCGCCTCCTCCTTCGTTCCGCAGCCTCAAACTGAACATGTTGCGCATATCTTTCACACCGGGGTCTTTTTCCACCGCTGCTCCCTCAGTCCGCACAGCTTATCAAATTGTCATTACACACCAGATGGGATACGCTTCATTTATTGCACTTCACCCACTGCAAAACAACGGCCCTATGTTACTTATCAATTTATTTATTTATTTATTTACAAGCGGTGGATCGATGGGTGCAGTTAAAATTGATTCAACTTTGCGCAATTAAGAGCGAACGCCTGTGCGAGCAAAATTTGATGACTTATTAATGCGTTCAAGCAACCGACGCTCACTATTGTGCCACCCATCGATCCGATTGATTGGTCGTAAACTTGATTGAATACGTGGCCAGCGGCGGGACGTACAGTGGCGCAATTAGGGGATGATTTGGCGCTTGGAAACAGGTTTACGCACGCGTGCAGCGGTGGCGCGATCGTGCGTGCGCTGTCCCTTTCAGCACCACGCGTCTTTAATGGAGGGTGGACGTGAATTTCAGCGCGTGTGTGCGTGGAGCTGAGGTGTTTCCCGCGCGTAAAGAGGAGTGGGAGAGTGGCACCAGAAACATCAGGTGGGTTTTAGCGACATATTGATCACGACTGACACATCTATGCGCTCGTGTGACGAATTCCTCCGCTCTATCTCTCCACACCTCGCTCTTTCTCCCCCTTCTCCTCCTCTCTCTCTTCCTCTCACTGTTCATTCTTGGGCATCGACTTTCCACACAACCGCCCTGTTCGTTTTTTTTTGTCTCCACGGACGGAACAAGGGCTAGATTTCAATTTGAGCCACGAAATCTGGGCTCGGCTTCTGTGCGTTTTGTGTTGCTTTTGCGCGCGTTTTTTCCCACTCTGGAATTGTCACTTGCATCTGTTTTGCTGTTGTGGAACGGGGGAAAATCTCACTCCAAGACTGCAAGGGCTGACTGCTATTTGGGGAAGGGAAAACTGCTGAGCTCCGCAAGGAAGTTGCCCGAGGCGGACAGACAGTGGACCCCAAAGGAATCCGCGAGGAGACACCACTCGCACGTAACTGGATTAACAAGATTGACGGTATTCAATTATCATTCACTTCTTTCTTTTTTTGTGTCTCTTTTGCCAAGTGTTGACCATTCTCCATTTGTCTACATCAGAGCACATTCCCTCACTGATGATTTTGGGCATCCCGCCTCTTCTTTTCTTTTCTTTTCTTTTCTTTTTTCCTTTCCTTTTGCCTTTCTTGCGGATTGAAGTGAATTCCCGACTCGTTATTAATTCACGCGAATGCTTTTGTACGATAGTGAGGTGAGTAAATGTTTTATCAGGCACGTTTCCGTCTACTAACTCCGTGTAAAAGGATTCAAACACACGGGGCGATGATGGTTGTTCGTTTTGGATGTGCGTAATGCCGTTTTTCCTCACCCCGTTTGGCACATTGTCTTAATTAGGCTGCGATCAGGAGCCGAGAAGCTTATGTGGCAGCATAATGAGCACACACCCCGCACACTTTGATCTGGTGCTGTTATTTCTCCAACCTGCGGGCTGCATCTTTATCTCCAGACGCACGACTCCCTCACGTCAAAAAAATATGTTATGTCTCCGAGCGAGGATTATGTTATGTATCGGCCATCAATATGTGTTTGCGAATAGAAACATCACTTGCGTTGAGAAAAGGCACGTATTTGGGATGTCACTGGGTATAAATGTGCTGTATAGACTTTCAGAAAACTGTCACAACCTGGAGAGTTTACCCAATCAGGAAAAAGCATTAGAGGGCGGTGCATCACTTTCATTACTTGCAGTTTGTGAAAGATTGAATTGTTCTGGTGTCTTTAAACCAATGTATTTTATTTAAAAAGTTGCTTTTCCCAAAATAAATCACCGCTCATCATATATTTTAGACATCTGAAAGTGGAATTTTTAATTAGTGGTTACATAATAGTCGAGGGATGTCACAAAAGTGCTGCAAAAATGCTTTAAACTGTACATTATCACTCAACAGCAACAGTTTTCAATTTTACGATTATCCACAATTGTTGGCATCGCGACCAAACAACAGTGAAATCCTTTATTTTTCTTAATTCACAAGTCTAATGGATCACTCATCTTTATTAAATCAAACTTTCTTCATGAAAAAGTCATTACATTGTCACACAAAAAGCCAGATGAAAAAAAGTCGATGTCATTTCTCAAAAGTTCTTGATGATGATTAAACTGTATTGTGACTGGGATAATCACAATTATCGATTTACCAAATAATCTTGAGTTTCCTACGACTATAACATGCATTTTATTGCCATATTCAAATACAATAAGTGCTCTGAGTATGGACTGCAACTATTGATTATTTTAGCAGTCAATTAGTCAGCGTTATTTTTGATTAGTCACTTGTAGTCAAATGGTTGTTTCTGTACCACATTGAGGCATTTAAGCACTACTGCTGCAACAAGTTAATCAATTCATTGCAACTAATCGACTATTGAAATAATCGTTATCTCATTTAATAATCGAATAATCGTTAATTGGTTTATAAATAGGTTCCAAAACATGCCATGAGCTGAGAAAGACGTTTTATGAATCAAACTGAGCTGCAAGTGCATGAAAATGACAAGAAATTCAGTGTATTTGATGAAAAAACACTCTTTTGGCCATAATTATACTAAACCGGGATCCTCAAAAAGCTTCACTTCAGCTTCATCTGGGTCAAATTTAGTAAAAATTCTTGCATTATGTGACTTTTACATTCTAAACAACTTGAGACTCGACTTGAGCAAAAATGATCGTTAGTTGCAACCCAATTAAATCCATTTTTAACCAAATAAAAGCTGAAATATGGCAGCTGAAGGCTTCTAGATAGGGAATATTCACTAATACAGTGAGTTATTGAAGAAAATCAGAAATTGTTTATTCCCTTTTGACATTTTGATGAAATATTACTGCTGCCTTTGTCATAAAAAATGAGTTTCCTGTGTGTTTTAGAGTCTGTAAAGTCTAGATAACACTTGCAATTCATTTTTGCACTGTCTAGTCACGATTAGGCAATTCATCTGTGCAGCCCAAGCCTTGAGCGTGTTGCCTGACTCTCATACTGTAAATCTGATGAGGAAAACAGAGCAAAAGCCGTCCTGAGTGGATGGATTGGAGGTTTGAAAAAAAAGGCGAAAATGGAGTGAGGTGGACAGGCCAGCGGAGAGAGGACAGGGGCCGCCGAAAAGCTATCAGACTCTGAGAAGAGCAGTGCCCTCCCCTGAGACAGAGAGAAAGAGAGAGAGAGGGGCTGCAGCCGCTGGAGAGACAGTTCCAACGCGACGGAAAGAGGAGACAGTCGACCAAATGAGGAAAGAGGAGACGCAGGAGCAACAAAAAGGAAAGTGAAGTTGTCGGACGCACTCGACGAGACGGCGGCTGTGGGTGTGCGTATTCAAAAAGAGCTCAACCTCGTGAGTCACCGCCGCTGCAGGATCCTCCCCTCTCCGGGCCGTGCGCGCCGGCTTTTAGGTTTGGAGTGCTTTGTAGACTGTCATAAAGGACAAGGACTCCCTTGAGAGCGCAGTGGGAATGGGAAAAAAAAGAGGAACTATTAGCCGGCGCAGAGCGTAGAGTGGGACCTTATTAAAACAGCTTTATAACGATATGTAAAGTACCCCCAGCACCAGACACGCAGAGCAGGACCTGTGAAATGTGCTCCGGACTGGTGTAAATGAGGAATGAAAGTTTTAATGGTCTCAGAGACGACGCTGAATCATGGCAAGGACCAAAGGCGGCAGCTGGAGTTTGAAAGAAGTTCACTGTTTGGAAATGTGTGCAAGAAGTAGTTCTTTCGACAGTCCCGAATTACATAAAGCTTACATTTAACTGTCAATTATGAGTTCAGTCTTTTGCACATGGCTTTAATGTGAGAGGTATGTGTCAGAATCAGTATAAAGTACATTTTTTGTTTGGTTTTTGGCACATGTTCAGATGCTCTTCTGAATGAAACCGTGTCCATTCACAGTGGTTTGGACTGAGGTCGAATATTGCATTGAGCTGTTGCTTTCTGTGGCAGATCGCAACCAAAAGTACATCATTTGTAAGTTCAAACTGAGCACATAACAGTCTTGATTGCTCTCGAAATGCTAAGGCAGCACCGTGGTTTAGTGGTTAGCACTCTCGTCTCACAGAAAGAAGTCGGCGAGAGACTTCAGCTTCTGACAGGGTCCAGAGGTGGAGAGAATAATGAAGAAATAATGAACAAATCTAACAAAGTAGCCTCAAAATGTTATGAATATTTGAAGTTTGTAGTGAAATGGTACACCCTAATCAGGTTGGGTCAAAGTTAGGTCTTTTCAAAGGCACATTATGACAAACATTTTCCCTCCTTTCGTCTGGTCGACCCCACAGTCTGTTATATATTGGTGTTTGAGAATTGAGAATAGTTTGTGAGTGAGATAATGATCCAAAGTCTCCAAAGTAAATCAACAACAATCACTTAACTGGACTAATGCATAACTGACTTCTTGACCACGTTACAATTGTTTTTCCTTTTCATTTACCCTCTCAAGTTGTATTTATATTTTTATTCTTCTGCATTAAAACGCTATTGCTCCCCATTTCTGCTAGTGATGAGTGGATCGATTTAAAGTCTTTTCATTTTTGGTTTGAAGAGTATTGATAATGCTGCTTTTTAATACATTTTGTTCACATTTTTTAAATTCATTGTTTAAATTTTAGGTTTTCTGTCCATATATGGATTATTATGGATTTCATAATAGTTCAAGCAGAGATTGAAAGAAAATAATGACTGCTGAGGTCAAATTGTTCATAACCAAGGACTTTCAATGCCTTTGCCACATCATTACTTAGTATCAGACTGAATAAAAAAATCAGTGGTATCAGCTTTTTGACACAAATAAAAATCTGCTGCTCACTTTTGTAAACTCTTGCTATAGACGTTTTCAGTGACGCTGCAAAGGCAAAATCAATTAAAGGATTTCCTTTAAATCGTTTTAGATCAAAATTGCCATTCAAACTGTCCAAAATTTATAAAAATGTGTCGTAGATTAAAACAACACAGCAGACAGAGGCCTAACTGTGATTACTCCTAAACCCAGATGGCAAATCCGCTCACTTGGTTTGTGAATCCACCAACTTCTTGTCATCGTCCCGCGAGAGAACAGAGGTCTTCCCCCACAACGAGCGGCTCACACAAACACACCATGGCGGCACTTTTCCTGCTGCTTCTGTGGATAATTGTGTGCCGTAACACTCTATAACGGGCCCTAACTCTCAAGTGGGCTCTTCTCCGCGCTTCCAAGCCGTATGGAGCCTCAGTCCAAGTGAAAAATAGTGATGAATAAACACAATTACGGCTTCTACAATGTACAGTGTTTGCAGATGAATCAAGGATAACCTACATAAAACTGGGTTTTAATCATAGCGGGGGCTTGTGGCGATGAGTTGCTTTGACCTAATTCCATTAAGAGTGCAGATGAATTAATTGGGACAGAATCGAATTATAAATGCATTGAGGAGGAAAAAAGCTTCACGCTGTGCAGAGTTTTGCCCAAAAACTATTAGGCACCTCGTGGGCGATAACAGGACTGCTGAATATTTAGAAATGTGAAGTGAATTATGCTTTATTTGCTAGAAAGTCGCACCATTTCCACCTGTTTTTAACTTTCTCTATATCGTGCGCAGAAGTAGGCTCAGACCTGCAGGCAGTCAGATCAAGGGATAGCTAGAAGGTCATTATCCTCGCTGTAGTGAATTAATGATGCCTCGACACTTTATGGCAAACCCAAGTCTATTTGTGCTGAACTGCTATTATTCTCTGCGTTAAAAACAACAGGATAAACTATATGGGTAATTATCGGGCAGAAAAAGGCCATCTCAGCAAAGCAGTGGTAGAGTTTTGAGGTAAGAGGGACAGCGAGGTGGAGGTGCAATTCAGAGAGATGAGTCGAAATTTTGACGTCGTTGTATTTGTGTGTGCTGAAAACACTTGTTGTTCATTTAGGCTGCGTAAAATATATCTGTAACAGTGAACTAAATAATGTTTCTGGTACGCGGTCCGCCACCTGAAGATAAGGCTGCTTGATTATCGCAAAAAAATATAATCATTCTATATTGTCCAAATATTCTGTAGAGAAAGTATAGACTGGATATATTTTATTGGTAATGTTTTAGAAATGTTTGAAATCATGATTTTATACATGATTAATTACACAGCCCTATTTGGAGATGTCATAAAACCTATCTATCTCCATGGAGACAAGCAGGTGACACCACCAGGCCAAGTTACAGGTCAGATCTCTGGAGAGGCAGGGCCCCTGAGTGCAAGAAAGTATGTTTCTCAAGTCATTTTTTTTTTGCTTTAAAGGAGACATATTGTACTTTTTGCAGGTATTACATTTTTGCAGGTATTTACTAAATAACATAAGTAGATCATCATTTTACATTTTGTTCATTGTTCACACAATATTGATCTAAAACGACTGAGCCCGGCCTCTTCATAGTGACATTTCAGTATAGCAACAGTTTTCAAACCAACATCACTCAGAGTCGGAGTCTAATCACAACAAATAGGGGGTAGGTGAAATCAGGACTTTTCTGAGCACTCGAGCCTCAGTTGCAGGACATTACAGGATTAACTCAGACATGCAGGAATCAATCACAATCAATCACTTTTAGTAAACTAATAGGACCAAAGGTAAAAGCTAATTGAAGTTGATTCTGCATATGTCCCCTTTAAAAAACACAAATAGTTAAATTTGATGCCATGCAGTGGAAGACAATAACATCTTGTCTTGACAAAGTTACTTTGTCAAATGTAACTTTACTGCAAAAACACTGCAGCCACATAATGCAAAGTGATGTTCACTGGGGTGGGACTTTAAGTTCTTCTTCCCACTCCATTTCACGCTAACATGTTTTACTTAAAGTTACTCATGGACACTTGGTGGACTTTCAAATGTGGGTACGATTATGTATGAAGCAAGGATGATGTGTAATACAGTGTAAATCAAAAGTCTTATTCACCTTATTCCGCCCCGCCCACTTTTGCCTCTTTTTGCCACAGATACACACTTTTGTTGTTGTGTCCGTTTGACGAGAACTCTGTTAAAGGTAATGACGAACAAGGGAAAAGTCTCTCCGCTAAAATGTTACATAAAGTAGATTGATTAGTGTAAAATGTTTAATGAACACCAGTAACAACTCCACAATGGACCGATTTTCCTGGGACCTGATGGCGTTTTAGTCCGTGTAGAACTTATTTTCTGTTGAGCTTGTCTGCCCCGTGTAAACTAATACAACGGAAACAAGACGGCGACCCCCACGACAACTTCTGGAACAAGGTGAATACTCTGTCATAAGCTCGAAATAAAGCCAAAGCAATCAATCAATCAATCAATCAATCAATCAATCAATCAATCAATCAATCAATCAATCAATCAATCTACAAGTCACACATTGCACCTTTAAGCTTTATACCAATATACCATTTTTATATAATAAAAACAATTAACAATCAGGCATCGTCTTCATAACATTTGGTGACAATGATAGAAAGCACATGTGGAAAGATACTTTTACTGGTACTATGGTAGTATTATACCTGCTATAGTACTAATTATAGCAGCAATAGCTACTATTAACTACCTCTCCAACCACCACCCAACATACACTCATGGTCTGTTTTTACTATTTTTCATTTAATTTCCACTAATCATCCAATTACAGGACTACTTTACAACCTGAAGCCTTATTCTTGTGTTAAAGTAAGTCTATAGTTGAGCAAAGTACTTATTATCGTGTTAACTATTCAGTCATTTTTATTTGACACTTTACCTCTGCTTGAATAACATTTGTAGTACTTGAACTGATTTTTACCTCTGTTGCTATGCAGTGAAACAATGCAACAATGGGAATTATAAGAGCTCTAGGTGGCAATGATAACCCTTTGCAAAAACATCAACAATCCGACCTTAAATTACCTCTTTAACAACTTCACCGCAGCGTCACATTTAACCCACCTCGCGTTTAGCCTTCAACATTACCTCCTCAATTTCGATTCATAAAAATACGTGGGGGGAAAAAAAGTTAAGTTCCAAATGAGAAAGTAATCCCAAGGGCCTCGGCTAATGAAACCACATTAGCACTCGTGTCGTGCAGGAATGGAATAGTTTGTCACAACCAATTTGGGGTCCGTGCTCAGACCCAGTTGTAGCGCTTTCTGCACATTCGGCGGTGTGCTTAATGCGCAACGAGTCGCCCGACCGTGACGCGATTACTGCAGGGGATGGAGGTGTGCGCTTCTACCCGTGCAGGCGGCTCCGTGCACATCCACTTTTAATACTGTTAGCGTAGAGTAACAGCATTAGCTTGTATGCACCTGTTGTCGTACGAGAGAGTGGCGGGTGGAATGTGTTCATTTAGCCGCGGCGCGAACAGCAGGTTTTGAATGATGCAACGCTGTAGCTCGGAGGCAGCGATCTCTCTGTCTTTTCACCGTCTCATGCGGTCTGCCATCAGTCTCCCCTCCCTCCCTCGCTCCGCCTCCCCCTTCGTCTCTCCTGCAGCAGGTGGTTGGCGCTTAGGTTTTGTCATGAGATCCAGCTGTGTTTGTGGAAGAATGTGTGGATTTCCTCTTTTGTTTCAGATAGAGCTGCACAAATTGGGTAAAATATGGAATTGCGATTTTTCTGACCAGTTTGGCGATTACGATTAGATTTGTGATTTATGTTTTGATAGTGGGATTGTGTTCAAAGTTCAGCCAACCAGGAGAATTGATAATTATTCATTCATTATATGAACTGACAAACAAGTATAACATTTTTTTGTCACTTTTTGTCCACTTTTTGTAGCTCTTTTGACACTTTAAGTTACATTTTGTCCCTTTTAGTCACATTTTAGTTGCTTTTTTGTTGCTCATAGTCGCATTTTGGTATCTTTTTGTTGTGGTTTTACGTTGTGTCACATTCTCATTATTCAGTTATGTTTTTTTCCACCGTTAGTCGCATTTTTGTCATTGTAAGTTGAACTTTTACTTTCAGTGACTTTTTGTGACACTTTTTGTAACACTTTTTGTTGCGCTTTTGTCACTTTTTGTTGTTTTTTTCACTTTTAGTCACATTTTTGTAACTTTTAGTCACATTTGTGTCACATTTAGTCATGTTTTAGCCGCGTTTAGTTGCATTTTTGTCACTTTTTGACACGTTTTTGCTGCTTTTAGTTCTGTTTTTGTCGCTTTCAGTCCCATTTTTGTCTTTTTAAGATACATTGTTGTCACTTTAAATTATTATTGTTGCTTGGCATTATTGTCACTTTTAGTCAAATTTTTTCACTTTTAGTTGTGTGTTTGTCACAAAAATGGTTATGGTTTTAAGTCAACCATTGGATCTCTTCTAATTTTTAAATATGACATAATTTCCTTGCCTGAGCGTCCAAGACTGTTTGGAATTATATCCTGTCACAATTTCAAATGGGTTTGACTGAAAGGCGGATTAACCAATCAGAGAAACGCATGGACCATGTGTCTAAACAAGCATGTAAAAAAGCAAAATAAAAAAGTTGCATAGAGGTTTGACAAATGGATTGGATTTCTGCAGAACCAACAAAACTCTTCTGCATCGGAGGTAAAAAAAGTTCAAAGTTCACATTTTAAACAGGGGAATTGACAAAAAGACTTATATGAACTGATAAACTATATAAGAATTGTGTGTTTCAAAAGGTTTTAGTCACTTTTTTTTTGCCGCTTTTAGTTTAGTTTTTTTAGTTTAGCTTTTAACACTTTACACATTTTTGTCTCATTTAAACACATTTTAGTTGTGTTTTTGTTGCTTATAGTTGCATTTTTAGTCATGTTTTTCACGCTTTGAATCGAGCTGTAGCTTTGAGTCGCGTTTATTTCTCTTTGATTCACATCGATTTTAGTTGCGTTTTCGACGCTTTTAGTTGTGGATTTTTAGCTTTTAGTCAAGTTTTTTTCCCTTTTGGTCATTTAGTCATATTTTAGTCGTTTTAACCCCATTTTTGTCTCTTTCAGTCCCGTTTTTGTCACTTTAGGGAAATTATTGCACTCCCTTCCTATTTTGTGTCAGATAGAGCTGCACAATTTGGGATTTTGATTGCAATTTTTCTGACCAGTATTGCAATTGCGAAACCATTTACAATTTATGCTGTAATAATGAGACCCTGTTCAAAGTTAGGAGAGATTTTTTTTACGCCATTTACGGTTCGATTCCAGAGCCTTCTGCGTTCGAACAGAATGTAGGACTAGATGCTTGAGCAAATGATTATTTCCAGTTACAGTTTGCATCAAAGGAAGAATGAAAATCTCCCTTAATGTTTTGAGGAAATGTATGTACGGAAAAAAAAAAATTGAACCAACTACTTACCATTAAATCACCTTTAATTGGCATTCTTCAAACTAGATGTTGAGTTACGTTCCCCTCTATTTCAGTTTGGCGGCAACAGTCTCTATCTGTTCTCTCTTTTTCACTCTTTCACTTCTCTTCCCTCCCCTTCCCTCCCTCCCTCCTCCGCAGCAGGTAGTGCACTCTCTCCGGCTCCGTGCCATCTTCTCAACAGCTGTTCCACTCATCGACATGCCAAGACCGTACGTGCGAAAGTGCGGCTTTGTGTACAATGGTGATTACACGGAGATAGACTTTTCAATTATAGAACGCTGGTGTGAATTTGAACAAGTGCAGCTGTAAAGACGCGCGTCGTGTTAACGTTATGCAGGAGAAGGGCCTGTCTTTTGGCTGTGTCTTGGCTGATGCTCTGATCCAGTCTTGTTTGTAAGTGGTACACGTGTTTGCTAGGTGGACCGCAGCATCCCAGCATGCAACTGCTTCGAATGCCTGTTGTTGTGGTTTTGTTTCTGTGTGAAAGAAGTGGTGCATGGGTAATGGCCGGAAAATGTTATTTAAACAAGAGTACCGTTACTTAAAATGTTTTTACACAAAAATAGTGACCTGACACTATACCTGTACCAAGTGTGGTCGGTGGATACATAAGGCAATGCGTATCTTTGAGTGTTTCTTTTTGAATCTTAAGCTTCGTTACTTTGTTCGTTAAGATAACTGGTGAATAGCCTACTACATATACTACATAACTGTTTCCCTTGACTACATAATGCATTTATTGTAGTAGAATTAGTCTTTCGTCTCTGTGTTCCAGCAGAGGATCTGAAGATACTGTATGTCCCCCAAGCGCTGCAATGTGAATGCCCCAAGCTCTAAATCGCTGTTTTCCAACTTTTTTTTTCCATGAACCAGAGACTTGTCGGGCTCCCCAGTCTAAAACTATGGGCCAGACAAATGCATTACATTATAAAATGATTATAACAAGCATATATTTCAAACAGCTAAACAGCAATTGTAATGTTCATGTTCCCAACCCTAATTTCCACTCATTTGTATGGAAACTTTACTATTTAATTGGCATAAATTATAACTTTGAAGAGCTAACCCTCTGATCAATCAATGCTCTGGGAACCCTCTGAGATCTCTAGCACCCCGAGGTTGGAAACCAAAACTCTAACTAAGTTTATGAAGAGGAACGCCAATTTTACAAGGAAACTTCACAATCACCTGCAGCAATTATCCAACAGGAGGCTTGTACCTATTTGCTTAATTGAATCCAGATGGTGACTTTTTCTTGGGGGGGACAGGCAGTTGTTTGGGATGCTAAAACTAGTGTATATACTCTGTCACTTTGGACTGTTTTTGTATTAATTGTCACCATATCTCTCTATTTCAGGTTTTACTGACAATGTGATTTGGATTAAACCAGACTACAGCCTCATCCCTGCAGCACTCCCTCGACTTGTTTGGCAATTATTTGGAATTTTGGAATATGGTTCAGTCATGGGACTTGGCTAGCTCCACTTTTGGGGCCTTTAAACCTCTCCTTCTGGACCAATAAGAAGACAAACTTTGACAATACTGTTTTTTTTGTGGAATATATCATTGAAAGTAAATTATTGACCATCATGGACCCACTGCTGCGCCCAGGCCTTCGCGCTCACTCCTTCCCCGTCCTGCTGCTCGTGGCTGCATCCTGCTCTCTGCTCCTGCCTTTAGCCTCTCCGCAGCGGCTCCCCATCGACCCGCAGGCCGCCCCGGAGTACGCTCACTCCATCCGCCTGGACGGGGACATCATTCTGGGAGGGCTGTTCCCCGTTCACTCCCGGGGCGATCGTGGAACCCCCTGCGGAGAACTCAAGAAGGAGAAAGGTATTCATCGTTTGGAAGCCATGATGTTTGCCATAGACCTCATCAACAAGGACCCCGAACTGCTGCCGAATATCACTCTGGGGGCTCGGATCCTGGATACGTGCTCGCGGGACACCTACGCTCTGGAGCAGTCCCTCACCTTTGTGCAGGCCCTGATCGAGCGAGATGGATCGGACGTGCGCTGCGCAAACGGGGACCCGCCCATCTTCACCAAACCGGATAAAATAGTGGGAGTGATCGGAGCCGCGGCAAGCTCCGTGTCCATCATGGTGGCCAACATCCTGCGCCTGTTCAAGGTAAGATCCGTTTAAAATGATTAAGTTGCGGTGACCAACGGGTGCTGATGGTTTTGGTTGTCGCTGATAGCTGAGTTTTAAAAAAAAATATTGCATCTGTCATTGTTTATGTGCTTGAATGTCTGAAGTCTCAGTTGGTTGTTTGGTGCTTTCTGGGAATACTATGGGATAATTTGATCAACTGTCAAGAAGTGCGTTGTAAATTGTACTGCTTTTGTTGTTGCTGTTGATGTTTTTCCGTTTGTTATTTCAAATGATTATTCTGAAATGTTGGCTTTTAAACACTAGTGGAAGAAGTAGAAAGCACAGTAGAAAGAACCATTTTGTTACTCAAATAAAAGCATCACATAAAAAGGCTCAGAATTGAAGTACTGTTTATAGATTTTACTACAATTTAAGCGTTTAACCTAATCTTGGGAAATCATTTTTGTTGATTTCGGTCAAATCCAAATCCAAATCCACTTTATTTGTATAGCACATTTTATAAACAGTACTGTTTCCAAAGTGCTGCACACACACAAACATAAAACAGCAAAACAAAGTACACAATAACAACTCAATTTGATCTTACGGCTTGTAAAACCAGTAAAATCAAATAAAAAATCATAAAACCATAAAATAGAGATAAATTAATAGAATAAATAAAAAAAAATTATAAAACACAGAGGACCACACAACTCACGCGGTGTTAAAAGCGTGAGTTGTGTGGTCCTCTCCCTCAAAAGGGTCAACAAAAACAACTTAATCCTTATTTATAAGTTTATAGTTTTAGGTTTATTTGTGCTAAAATAACTCTTCATTTCAGTCAATCTCAAACCTTAAATAAAAATACTTTACACTTATCCACAGTAAAATGAGCTTAAGTAAAGTACACAGAGCTACAATTGTCGTTTTTTTTTTGTTACTGAACTACAGTACTTTTACTTTTGTACTTTGTTACTTTGCTCAGCTGCTTGTGAGGAAGATAAAGAATGCATTTTTTACACATTGCACTTTTGGACAGACAATTGTACTTTACCATGTCAGCCGTGAGCTTCATCTAAAATGACAATGCGTGGTTTAATTTAGGATTGCTAGAAATGTGAAAAAAAATGGATTACATTTGACCGTGAGAAATCTTCTTCTTACCAAGAGCGGCGCGTTTGTGAAATGTCTCTGTAACAACTTAACACACAGATGTTTGGCTTAAATTGTGTTGACAGATATTCGATGCCTTCAAAGGTCAGTTTCTGGCCTTTCTACAGCGGTGTATTATAGTATCATTATCAACCCAGTTTTGCTCATTAAGAGGTCGTAATCTTGTGGCTGGTGCGGGGAAACTGTGTCTAAGCTCCAGCTGTGTTAAAGTGACGGATTCCTCCACATTCAGTCCGTCTCTCTCGCTCGCTCATCAAGATAAAGTTCAGTGATGACAACCAATTAAAATCCAGTCACTCTTCTTTGGAGATCCCTCTGGGCAACAGTGGAAGCCCCTCCACCTTCTGCCTGCTGTCTACACTGTAAAAAAGAAGATCTACAATTAGGGGTCGGCCATATTGACAAGGATGAATATTTAGATTTTTATCTTGATAGCAATATTGAGAAAATATGATGTCACTCCGACAGAAATGATAAAACTGTAAATGTATTTGTTGAAGTTTAAAGCTACTTAAAAATGTAAAAAGCAGAACAAATGCATACTTTTTTTTTTTGCACTTGATCGTTTAGTGCACACTCTTGGAAAAGACATTTTTAATTAAATATGGTTAAATATAGGTTAAAAATGCAAATTTTTAATAATTCATTGCAATGAATTTATCATTTTCAACACTTCCAGTGCGCCGAGCAGAGTTTATCATCACTAGTAAAGCTAACAAACATTAGCATGATTACAGCACACTTCCTGCTTTGAGGAGAATAAAACACAGCTGTCTCATTTCCATCCACTGCTTTCACAATGGATTTGTTCTAGGGCAAAACACATTTTACTTTATTACATTAAAAAACAAACAAACAAACAAACAACTCTGTTACAGCCCCTTGTACCTGGACACATTTTAAATGACTGTAAAATTACTTACCAAAGTGCAGAACTTTATACCCTTATTTAAAACATATGTTTTTTCCATTTTCATTTTTGCAGCATATTTTATTATACACAATATACTTCAGATGCATTTCTTGAAAAAAATATACATACTCACGTCTATCTACACGATAATTTTAATTAACAATATTTATTTATTTGACAAATTGCGATGAGTTTCAATAGCACGCTGATAGATATAATATTGCTTGAAATTTGAATTATATATATTTACAGATCTATCTTCATTAATGTAGAAACAAACAATAAATCATTGAATACTTGACCAAAGAATTCTGAAGGACTAAAATAACAACTGTTAACAAAACCAGGCCTGTATTTAAACCCTTTCACTGATGTAAATCCTTTTTTGCAGCAAAGTATTCTACAGAGGAAAAACAGACTTGCAAATCTGCTTTAGCATGTAAATGTACTGTCTAAGCAGAGATTTCCACTTGCCATGTTGAAATGGTGACTGTGTGCGCAGCAAACATGAGAAATGATATGTCAAGATGTGTCAAGTGTCTCTGGAGCGGGACGTCGTGTGTTTACGCTGCAAATATAAGATCATCCTTGGTCTGTGGTTGAGCCAAACCAAAATGGCTGCCAAAGTGAGGTTTCAATTACAGCTGAGATCTGTCATCAGCCTCTGCATTGACTGTATCTGATATGTCCCTGTGCGCTCCAGAGTTTTTCTACCGTATAATGGCAGAGGGTTGTAAAGAATAACCAAAAATATAACATAAAAAGCGACTGAAACAAGTGGGCTGTGAAGCTGAAAAATGCCAAGTACTGTTGTCCTGATACTACATTTTCAGACTTGATTACAAGGAGTATAATTTAGGAATATAATTGATACTCGATACTGATTTCGAAACATCAAAGCTGCTCTTTTTAAGCCAACGTTTAAGACAATATAGACTGATATTTTCTCCACAAAATTATAGTACATTCTTTATTAAACATTTTGGTCTTCTACTGGTTCTGATCACTCTAAAACTGGTCACAAAAGGCAGTGTTTTGTTCTGTTAAAGTTGTTTTTTTTTTTGTCTTTAAACTTGCTCTAAAGTGTAGCTACTATTAGTATCGATTAGTATCTGATTTTTGATACTTTTTACAACCCTAAGGCCAAGATTTGTCCTACTTACAACTACCTGTAAGACTGTGTTTCTCAAACCATGCTCTAAAGTCTGCTCCGGTGATACTCAATTATCATTTGTTTCAGTTTGTTCAGTCACATCATTTATTGTAAAACAGCTGCAAATAATAATGTACTTTTTACTAAAATTTCTGGCTACTTACTCATTCCGTCCCACTTAATGTCACGATAATATCCTTGAAACTGTCATAAATTGCTATAAAGATTTCACAACACGTCACTACCAATAACCTGAAAACAAAACAAAAAAAAAGTTTATCATGAACTACAATAAATAAAAGGCCAAATAGAATTCAACACTCAACAGCTCAAATCTTATCCATCTAAAAAAATATAACAAAATACCCTCACAAATGGAACAAAAATGTGCACATGATTAATCTTGAGTCTTGATCCCAAGCCGATATATAACCAATTGTGAGCATTTATTCAAAAGTACACATCAAAACATTACAACTACCAGAAAACCTGTTGAATAAAAGACCTACGTTTTGAAAAAGACTTGAAAAATGGGTCTGAAAAGTGTTGTTTATTGATGGCTTGAGTTGAAATGTTAGAAAAGACCAGACCATCTAAACTCTGATTTCACCCTGACCTTTTTAACACTCATGTAAAACTCTTTAGTCCTTAGTTCTTGTCTCTTATTTTTGAGCTTGTGAGAGTGTGATAAATGTAAGATGGAGTTTTCTTGTTTGTGTGTAAATCATTCGGGTCCAGACAGAGATTTCTTGTACCTGTCCTGATTGTACAAAAGCCGTTGTTGTGTTCGAGAGCCGGGCTGATGGATGGTCTTGTGATTACGAAATATGAGGGCTGTAATGACGCTCGTGGCATTTCGCATCCACGTCTGTCCTACGCCTTTTTCACGCTGCAAGTGGTGTTCGATTGTGTATTTCTGTGGAGATTTATTACGCTACGGGAGACTGTAGGTGATGTACTGGAAAATTAAAAATGGAATCTTCAAAAAAACGCACTACAAAGACTGGGGTCTATAAAGACAGCACTGAGCGTGAGGGTTTGGAGTTTGAATCTTGACTTTATCTTCTATTTATTTAACTTTCGAGTAGCAAAAGTCTAATTCAGACACTGGGTCTTTGAGGCAACAGCACTTTTCCACTAAACTGAAGGTCGGAGGATCGATTCTGCTCAGACCAAGTTCTGTCGATGTTCGTAATACACTTTAGGAAAGACATTTCACCCACCTTACCCGGTTTGAATGTGGTGTGTGAGTGATTGGTGGTGGTCGGAGTCTTGTATCCGTCAACCTTGGCTTCAGCGTATCACCACCAAGTGTGGAGTGAATGAATAATGACTAGTGCAGCGCTCTGGGAGACACTGACAAGCCTGTAAAGTGCAGTACGAGTTAAAGTACACTTTTGTCGGCAGCGTTGTAAGGCAAAAATCAAACGCGTGTCAGAGGCATACGTGAGGTTCAAGACGTCAATAAAAGTTTAGTAATGAACATGTTTTAATGACGTTTTTGAAGTGTCTTCTTTCTCGTGTGATAATTATATGTATGTGGACATCATATACCGCAATGGATCATACACCAGTGCACTGTTGATGATAGATCTATCTGTCTGTCTGTCTGTCTATCCATTCATCCATCCTTCCATCCATCCATCCTTCCATCCGTCCATCCATCCATCCCTCCGACCATCCATCCATCCATCCATCCATCCGTCCATCCATCCATCCATCCCTCCGACAATCCATCCATCCGTCCATCCATCCATCCATCCGTCCATCCAGCCATCCCTCCCTCCGTCCATCCATCCATCCGTCCAGCCATCCCTCCGTCCATCCGTCCCTCCATCCATCCATCCATCCATCCATCCATCCATCCGTCCGTCCATCCCTCCGTCCATCCATCCATCCATCCATCCATCCGTCCGTCCATCCCTCCATCCATCCATCCCTCCATCCATCCATTCATCCATCCATCCGTCCATCCATCCCTCCGTCCATCCATCCATCCATCCCTCCGTCCATCCATCCATCCATCCATCCATCCATCCATCCATGCTCATCACCACGAGAAGGGAATGAATTATAACTAAGTCAAAGTGCGCTATGTAACGTTTCTAGTGGAGGGTCCACCATCTGTTTATCTCCGTGAAGATGTGATTGCTTTGCTGAGAATGTTCCACAGTATGGCATTGTACTAATCATTCTTCATGGAGCAGGTGACACCATCAGGCCAAGTTTCAAATCAGATCATGTTTTCCAGTATTTTTGGGCACTGAGCAAAAAACATCTGTGACTAAATGAATGCAAAAGAGATTTATGTGGCACATTCCTGTCAAAGCATTAACATCTCCATGGAAACATGCAGTCTGTCCACCTAAAAAGTGACATAGTGCACCTTTAAAAAGAGCTGAATGAACTAGGGCTGTAACGATTAATCAACTTATTGCAACTATGTTTGAGTACAAAAATACTTACATACTATGACAATGGTAAACGTTATATGGAGGACAGACGAAAATACCTTTATTTTATAATAAAGACAGTGGCTTTTTTAAATTAGAAAAATAATAATACTACGAATAATAAAAAGAATAAACTATTTCTGCTTTTTATCAATAATGCCTTTTATTTGCAAATATTTTAAGTGGCCTTCAATCACCATATTTCAGCCTTTATTTGGTTCAAAATGTATCTAAAAAGTGTCAGTGTACAATAAAAATAATCGTGTGACTATTCAACTACCAAAATAATCTTTAGGAACAGCCCTAATATGAACCAAGGCATTATATTATTAGTAAGTAACGCTCTAATCGTTTTGGTTTATGTTAATAATGTGCAATTATTCATGGACAATTATTCAGCCATTCCTTACTTTACGTGTTCTTACAGGCAATGCAGATTATTACATTTCATGCAAATCTAATGTTATTCCAAGTGAAAGATAATAACATGTCTCTAAACTCATAAAAAATCCACAGTCCAACTTGCTGTTTATTAGCGGGCCACACATTCAGCTCTTTCCTCTTTGCTGGAATCCACCGGGAGCCTGATGGAGACAGAGCAGAGAGTGTGTGTGTCTTTGAGCGCACTTGTTAACAACACACTCACGCTTTGAATGGGAGATTTGCATATTAAACAACAACAACAACTAAACATGATTTATGCCAGGATCTGTGACGGCGACAGCACTCCAACACAACGCTTTTCTGGCTCAGCTCTGCCTGGCGCTCATTTGCCTAATACGATTTAGTGCATTGTGATGATACATGTGTGTGTCTATTGTAGCTTTGTTTATTTTGCTACCTACATAAATAACGGTATGTACGACTAAGTGTGCCAACCATTTTTGTTTTGCATACGTGTGACAGTTTCATGTGGTTTATGAGCCCGGCTGTGCACACTCTGTTTTGCATCGGCTAACATGAATAATGCACCACGTATCGCATCGGACACTTGAAATAGTACACGCAAACAACATGTAATGAACATATGTCTTTCTAATGGGCTAATCTGACAGCGTCGCACCCTCCGAGAGGATCGGTGAGGCAAATATTGTCGGATGTTTTAATCTCGCAGCAGACAAAGAAGATTGGAACAACAGATTGTGTGAAATATCCCCAAATCCTTCAGAAATATCAGATTTCCCCCCCTCTTCTCTTCTTGTATGCTGCAATGGGAGTCACGCACCAGCTATCACAGCTCAGAAATCACTTCGTACAGAAGTTGAAGTTGCTTCCCTTTTGAAGATTATTCTTAAACTATTTCTGCTTTGTGAAAGGCTACACCAGGATAAAGGGGAGATGGCATAATACAGCACATGGCGCAATGATTTGAGGTGGTTATATTTTATATTTGGTCTTTTAAAGAGAGGAAAACATCAAACAAAAGCCTTGTGAATACACTGTTGTAGCTACTACAGAAGACAATGTATAGCAAAACAACAAGCACGCTCTGTTCCTTTTGTTTGGGCAACTCCAAACAAAGCTGAATGTAAGAAACAAAGCTTCCTAATCTACGACTGCTATTCCCATATGGTTTACTACACACAGATATAGGTAGAGAAGCCAAACATTACACAATAGGATTGTTTTGTACAAATATGATCTAGTAGAAGTGAACTGTTATCCATGTAATACAAGTTTTTGGCAAAAACAACTTGTTGGTTGGTGGCAGGAAAGGTTTCAAAGGTAGTCATCTTTAGTATTTAGTAAATATTTCAAATTTTATTTGAAAGTAATTTTCAATCTGAAGGAAGCTAGCATTTATACTCCCCTGAGTAAACTTTTAAATGTAAGCTTTTCTGGTGAAGTATCAATCTCCATAGAGACAAGCAGGTGTTTTATCAAACCAACAAACCAACAAACAAACAAACACACACACAAATAAATACTTGTAATTGAGATAGGACTGTGTAACCACTCTCCAAGGAAGCAGGCAGGAAGCGAACTCCAACCGGAAAAGTTACCACGTAGTGCACTTTAAAAGTTATATATAATATATTATATAATCGTATATATTAAGTAGAATATATTGAAATAGAGATGCACAATTTTTCAGACCAGTATTATGATTGAGATTAGATTTGAGATTTATGTTTCAATAATTGGACTCTGTCCAAAGTTCACATTTGAAACACGTCCAGGAGAATTGACAAAAGACTTAAACAAACTAATATCATAGGTATTTCAAAATATGTTTGTACGGATCTAAACTTCAGGGTTAGCAGTTTTTATGCAGAATAACACAAGATATGTTGTTGTTTGTGGAAATTTCAATTCAATTGCAATTAATCTTGCAGCGCTATAGAATATTCCTCATGATTGAACAGCTCGGACAAAGCTCTGGCAATGAAAAGTCTTGTTACATTCATATTAAAGCAGATTTATGAGGTTGTGTAGAGCCTGCACAGCAACAGTGCGGAAAAGGTCAAGTGCAACTGTTGAAATCCTCAAAAGAGCACACCTAGCATTGTGGGTAATAGAGCTGTAATGCACTAGTAATGTGTGTGTGGGCCAGTACAACAGGTCAAAGTTGTAATGAGTGTTTACAAACCCCTGTGTGGGATGTGTTTTCACAATCTTTTCTATTTTAAAGTATAATTATTACCCACTGGACTCATTTTCACAATTACCAAAACGATTAAATGGAAACCAAAGAAAGAATTTGCACAGAAAAGAGAATTTACTATGTCATAAAATTTTGCCTGGCTGTATCTATTATGTCAATCCAATGGTATACTTTGTCTTATGATGTTTACTTTTTTTTTTAAATGATTCAGTTTGCTTTGATACAGCTCTCTTAAAACAATATTTGTTTCAAATGCAGTTGTAATAAATGCTTTTCCTTTGATTGCTTTTTGGTGTGTTGTGGTTTTAACAGAAGCTGGAACTGTACGTGGAAAAATTCGATTCTACAACATCACCTTTATTTGTGATGTGAATGCCTTTGCTTAAGATGCTTTCCCTTTTCTTCGTCCTGTGTGGAGAAGTATCATGTGACACAAATAGTAACATCTATAAAAGTGCAGTTTCTCCTTTATCCAAGAAATTGTAGCTATATTCTGCACACAGAAAAAAAAAACAACAACCTCCCAAACCATTCATTTATTTCCATCACCACTGCATACGTGGATGGTGGAAGTTCAATTAGCTTATTGCTACTGGACAGGCAAATTACAGCCTTCTTTTCAATGAGACTTTGAAAAGTGAAATGTTTTGATGTAAAATGTAATTAGTGTCGCTGCGTATGGTTACCACTTAAGTTGTGAATGTATTAATAATTATGTGTTATGTGTAATGTATGGCAGTAGTGGTCAGATTGGAGATAATTACATACAGCAGAACCTTACAGTTCAATATAATCAAGGTAATTGGAAAATACCTGTTGGATTTTAAAGTCTATATCACAGGTTAGACTGCACATTTCACTAAAACGAAGTGATTTTACAAAACATTTTGCCTATAATAAATAATTGCCACAGGTGCTACCTCATCAAACCTAGTCATAATAGGAACTTTTTGAGAATCTGACAGACTTTAATGGAGTCCATGAGTTAGGGTCCATGTACGAAGTATAATTAATCACTTATCCAAGTTGAGAATGCTTGTCAAAAGGGGCTTTCCATGAACTCGGAGAAACAAACTTTGATTAAGGAAGCTGTCCGTAAAGGCTGGCCTTCAAAATAAAAGAAGATTGAAGATTTATATTTAACATCCCCTATCAAACCGATTTATGTATTATTTTTTCATTAATAGTTACATATTATAATTCATTTGGCCAACTCGTCGCAGGGTTGACACAGAGACAGAAACATTGACAGACAACCATTCACCCTCACATTCATTCACAATGGGCAATTTAGAGTTGCTAGTTAACCTACACAGTCATTTGTGTAGGTGATGTTGGAGTGGTCCGGGATTCAAACCCACAATCTCCTTATTGGGAGGCAGAAGCTCTAGCCGCTCTGCCACCGTGCACCCTGCATGTTATAATTAATTATCATATTAATTGATATAGGATAAAGATCAACGTTAAAGTAGAGTAGCCCTTTGCCTGCGCAGGAAATTAATTTGTCAGAGGATTACAGCTCATCTGCGCTTTAGAACAGAGATAGAAGGCTTTCAGTCACAGCCTCAGATGAAATGTGGGTGTGAACTTCTTCAGAATCTTGTTGATAGAGCAGTCTTATTCAAGTTAACAAATTGCGTGTGTAACTGAGTAAAGAAAACTGTGCCATAGGCGCACGCAGAGATGCCAAATCATGCACTGTAGTCATCTCCATGGGAGGCTGCCATAGACTGTATTTTAAGTGTTTATGTTTATGTTTAAGTCCTGCGCAGATGAACTGTGTGGAGTTATGGAGCATGTCTTCAACATGAGCCTAAAGCTGAGGGTGGTACCACAGGTCTGGAAGACCTCCTGTGTGGTACCAGTGCCAAAGACACCGCGCGCTAAAGACCTCAGCAGCTTCAGGCCGGTGGCTCTCACGTCCCATCTGATGAAGACACTGGAGAGGCTGGTCCTGGACCACCTCCGCCCGCCCGCCAAGTGAGCTCAGCCATGGATCCGCTGCAGTTTGCGTACCGGCCTGGCATTGGAGTGGAGGATGCCGTCACCTTCCTGCTGCACCGCTCTCTCTCTCACCTCGAGAACCCTGGCAGCGCTGTGAGAATTCTGTTCTTTGATTTCTCCAGCGCCTTCAACACCATCCAGCCGCTGCTGCTGAGGAACAAGCTGGAGACGGCTGGTGTGGACTGTGGCCTGGCAGAGTGGATCCTGGACTACCTCACGAACCGACCCCAGTTTGTGAGAGCCCGGGATTGTGTGTCTGACACTCTGACCTGCAGTGTGGGGGCGCCGCAGGGCACTGTCCTCGCGCCCTTCCTCTTCACCCTCTACACCTCGGACTTCAGACACAACACAGACAGCTGTGTTCTGCAGAAGTTCTCTGACGACTCTGCCATCATCGGACTCATCACGGACGACGATGATGCAGAGTACAGAGGACTAACGCAGGACTTTGTGGACTGGTGTCAGCAGAACCACCTCCTCATCAACGCGGGAAAGACCAAGGAGATGCTGGTGGACTTCCGCAGACGCCACTCCACTGCCCCCTCACCAGTGAACATCCAGGGAAGGGACATTGAGAGAGTGGACTCATACAAGTACCTGGGTGTTCATCTGAACCACAAACTGGACTGGACTCATAACACAGACGCACTGTACAGGAAGAGTCAGAGTCGGCTCTACCTCCTGAGGAGACTCAGGTCTTTTGGAGTGTCAGGGCCTCTCCTGAGGACCTTCTACGACTCTGTGGTGGCATCAGCCGTCCTGTACGGTGTGGTCTGCTGGAGCAGCAGCATCACAGAGAGGGAGAGGAAGAAGCTGGACAAGGTCATCAAGAAGTCCAGCTCCGTCCTGGGCTGTGCTCTGGACTCAGTGCGCGAGGTGGGGGACAGAAGGGTCCTGGCTAAACTCACGTCTATGCTGGACCATGAGTCCCACCCCCTGCAGGACGCTCTGTCTGCCCTGGAGAGCAGCTTCAGTGAAAGACTGATTCACCCTCGCTGTGTGAAGGAGAGGTTTCGCAGGTCTTTCCTTCCTGCTGCTGTCAGACTTTACAATGAACACTGTTAGCCCTGAACATGTGTCAGTCACCCGCTATAATCGTGCAATACTGTAACATGTGTCATTCACCTGTTATAATCATGTGCAATACAATTTAACATACTATTAATAGACTCTTACCTCACCATATCCACCTACTGTATATAACATACACTTAAGCCACTTTAGTCACCATTTTTACTGTAAATAAGAGTGTGCACTTTATACTTTATATTGTATTTTTTTATGACCATGTTTATTTATCCTGTTTTTATTGCATGCACCTATTTCTTTCATTCCTGTCCTAAACTGTGTGTTGCAACAGTGGAATTTCCCCATTGTGGGACAAATAAAGGATCTCTTATCTTATCTTATCTTATCTTATGTGTCAGGACAGTGCCATTTCACACTGTATTGAGTTTGACCATGATTTAATTTGAAAGTCTATTGTGTTTTGTTGTTTTGGGAATGCAAGACAAGTTCTATATTATTTATGATCTCTTCCTCCATTGTTTGACTGTTTTGACCCATGCATTATACTATAGCAACCAATCAATAGAATCTCATGGAAACACATTTATATTTTCAATAAGTCAGTTCCTTTACTTACTAATTGTATTGTGCTTTTTCTGTATCATTAAATTCTCTTTGATTGCATATTGTGTCAGCTCAACAGCTTCACACCTTTCCCCTCTTGTTCTCAGCTGTTTACGCTCTTGCAGTTTTCCTCTGCGTGGCTTCTCCATCCATGCAAATGGATTGTAGCTGGTTAATTACAGCTGCATTATGGATCCCCAAAGCCCCCTGGGACCTTCTCATCAGCTCCATGCAACCACAAACTCAGCTACAGCCCGACTGCACTTTCAAGAACAATCTGACACCATTGTCTCAAACAGGATATTAATTTTAGCGCGTTATGATAGAAGGCCTCACATCAGGCTAATGGACTTGTGTATGTGGCTGGGAAGTCCTGTCTCGCTGTTGAATGAAGGCATTCACTTTCACGCTGTGTGTCTGAGGCTGGAAATGAAATGAAATTCTAAAATTGATAAGTGGCGCTGTCCCCCGCTGAGAGCACTTTGTCTGGCAGAGAGGTTCAGGGCTGCTGTTGTGCACATTCACACGTACAGCCCCGTACAGCTTTCACTTGAGAATTTCAGATGGCTACACACTTTGGACACTATTGTTTGTTTGTTGACATTGAATCTTTCGTATTAGACAGTTTATTTTTGACAAATAATTTTTGTAACACCCAAAATCACAACAGCAGTTGCCCCGATAGGTGACAATTAAACCGTTATTGGTAAAGAATGGAAAAGTAGATTAAAAAAACAATGTTGAAAGGAATTTAGAAAATGATCTGTTCCAGAGCATCCCTGTCTCCAACGGACGGACAGCTGCAGACGGTCCAGGACTGACATCCATTTGGACTGTGCAGCCAGAACCACTCGGGAGGAAGGACGGTGGTTCATCTAATGTACAAAGAGTTCCTCCTGGCATGGAACATAGTCATATTTGATATCAATTCAAATTTTGTCTTGGAATGTAAATTGTTTTACGGATAAATACTTGCTCATAGTCCATAAACATATGTATTTAAGCTGTTGAGGAATAGAAGCCGTGCTGAGTGAAGTTTGACTTCAGGTGTAAACCGGCTGACTCTGATGATAATGAGGTATCATTTTTGTTTCTCTTTCCGTAAAATAATCCACCTTTGATAAATCTGCATTTAAACTGAGCAGTACTTGAGGCTATGGTGCAACAAACACACACACAAACACACAAACAATCTGGTGTGAGTGAATCTGGTGTGAGTGAACCTGGTGTGAGTGAATCTGGTGTGAATGAATCTGGTGTGAGTGAATCTGGTGTGAGTGAATCTGGTGTGAGTGAATCTGGTGTGAGTGAATCTGGTGTGAGTGAACCTGGTGTGAATGAATCTGGTGTGAGGGAACCTGGTGTGAGTGAATCTGGTGTGAGTGAATCTGGTGTGAGTGAATCTGGTGTGAGTGAACCTGGTGTGAGTGAATCTGGTGTGAGTGAATCTGGTGTGAGTGAATCTGGTGTGAGTGAATCTGGTGTGAGTGAATCTGGTGTGAGTGAATCTGGTGTGAGTGAACCTGGTGTGAGTGAATCTGGTGTGAATGAATCTGGTGTGAGTGAATCTGGTGTGAGTGAATCTGGTGTGAGTGAATCTGGTGTGAGTGAATCTGGTGTGAGTGAATCTGGTGTGAGTGAATCTGGTGTGAGTGAATCTGGTGTGAGTGAATCTGGTGTGAGTGAATCTGGTGTGAGTGAACCTGGTGTGAGTGAATCTGGTGTGAATGAATCTGGTTTGAATGGATCCGGTGTGAGTGAATCTGGTGTGAAAGAATCTGATGTGAGTGAATCTGGTGTGAAATAATCTGATCTGAGTGAATCTTAATGAGTTAAACTCAAAGTTTTATTTTGATTGATTCCTGCATGTTACGCTGTATTGTCCTGTAACTGAGGCGGTCAGTGGTCAGAAAATTCCTGTTTTCACTTACCCCCTATCTCCGCCCACATCCCCGTACTTCATTGCAATCATTTGAAAAATTAAGACTCAGAGTGATGTAGGGTTCGAAAATGCCATGTAACAACTTTTCAAAAATAAAAATATGAAAACAATAATCTTTTACTTGTTACTGTAAAATGTCAGTGTGAAGAGGCGGGGCTTATCAGTTTTGCAGTTTGGAAAAGGAAGTCAATCAACCTGCTTCTATTACTAAGTTGTTTTAGATCAATATTGTAGTTTTAAATGAACAAAATGTAAAATGTGGATGTACTTATGCTATTGTTCAATACTAAGTGCCTGAAAATCATTCCATGTCTCCTTTAAATAACTACATATTAAACCATAAAATTATACCAAATTACGCCTTTATTGGTGATCATAACATCATCAAGTTGAATTATCTTGTTTGTTATATTATAGTATGCTTTTACCCACTATGTGATGCTTTTAAGAGATTCACAGTTCTCAAAAATGCTTGATCAGTGTGTGGCCACTTCATGCACATATTGTTTATTTCCTTCTCGGCTCGGCTCGGTTGGAGATTTGAAAGCTGTGGTCTTTCTCACGCTCCTCCCCGCTGCCTCTGGACCTCCAGCTGTGCCTGCACTGTACCGGGAATCCTCTCCATAATCGCTCCTGCGTGTCTGCTCTTTACTGAAGGTTTAAAGCACTAAAATATGTCCGACACGTGTTCTTCCATACGTTCAGGCGCGGATGAGAAAGAAATGGCAGCGGCAGACAAGCCCTTTTCAATTGCTCCCATAATTCAGTGGGGCCCTCTTCTCCGTTCTGTCTTTCAGGGGAATTAACGGCGGCGTGTGGTAATATAGCTGATATATTCATTGCATTGAGTATTACCTCCTCTATGATTGCTTTCTCCGGAGTGGCTCTTGTCTCCTGGAGGTAGTAATCTGCATTGTACATTGTCCCACACGGACATTACCCGTTATCTTTGTGAGGTGGAGAGACAAAATGAGTAAGTTCGTCACCCCGATTTATCAAAGAGATGTTTGTATGACCAGAGGGACTGATACACACAACTACAACAAATGCATAGTTATTTAATGTTTTATACTTTGTTGTTTTCTTTTATAATTGGTGTTCTTTGTCCTGTAGATAAGTTTGCCCACTGCATTTGACCCGTTCTTCATTGCCGCCATACACCTTTCCATGTGATGTGTTTAGATTCTACCAGGCTGTGTGCAGTTATTCTAAAGTTTAGAATAACTGCACACAGCCTGGTACTTGCCTGAACATTCACAGGCAATCACATTCATTTTAATGAGACAAATAAGTAAAATATGTATTATTTATGTATTTATTATATATAGCTATATAATAAGAGGTTTGCAATATTTGAAGGCTAATGCTTACGATCTCATTTGTTTTGTTTTGTTTACTCTGGGAGGGTCTATAGGGCACTGCCAGAAGCAAAGAGCGACCACAGTACAGCGTCCAGGGACTAGACACGTCAAAAGAAAATTACTAATCAATACTTTACCCAGTTTCGAAATTAGATACTTGTTTCAACAAGAATTGATATATTAGGAAAAAAAAAATAGGAACAAGCAACAAAACAAAACAAAAAACAGAACAAAATTCTTTCTTTCCTGAACCTTGTCTGTTGTTGTTGTTTGTTGCCAATTTTGTATCTTCTTCTTCAATCTTAAGAGTATGGAGTCTATTTCTTTGTATCGAAATTGAGTTTGACATTTTAGGGTGTAGACACCACTACCGCACATCCTCCTTAGATCTTGATCCAGGATCTTGATCAGGAGTATAGCATGAGGATCAGTATTTTTTTCATATTTTAGTTTGACATGGAAACAGTCACAAAATTCTTACAATAGTGTGAGTCATAAATTCCTTGTGAGTCCATAGTGAATGTATCATTATCTTATCCATAAATCTCTCGGGTGGAAGGATAGACGGCGCTCGTCTGGGGCCTATAGTTAGAAGAGGTAGTTGTTCAGTAGGGGGCCGCTCGTTTAATGGCTGATACAGAATAAAGAGTCTATTGGCTACAATAAAAGTCCAGCTGGGTGTTCATCTGTGCATCATCGCACAAACTGGACTTGTGTCAAGTCCCTCTGCCAAAAAATATCACTCAAGTGAAAGAATAGACAAGAAATCAGCTTTCACTCCCGGAGATGGTACGCAAGTCAATACAGTTTTGACTTCAGAGACATTGGAACAGATTTATTTTTGCTGACAGTGGAGTCGGGGTTTCAAGTCTTCCTAAAGGTATTATGTACTGTTACTGGGCCTGTGGGTGAGACAATTGATCCCACTTGCCTGTTCTAACTTGTCTGTTTGATGTCATCATCCTGTAATTACTAGTAATCGAAGTGTTCTGTATGTTACCGAGCCCCACACGGGGTATGTGAGGTAACAAATTAAACCAATAATCTAGAAAGATTACCTCAACATCGAGAGGAAAGATCTCAAGATCAAGTCTCGCAGTACAAGGTGCATCTGTGCGTCTATAAACTGCAAATGGATTTCTGAGGCAAGATCTTCAGATCTTTTCACAGGATCTCGAGCGCAGGAAAGTTTCATGAGATCTTTTCTCAGGAATTCGAAATACTTTATTGGATTCCATCGATCAGATCTACAATGACAAAAAAAAGTCTAAATGATTGAACATTACTTAAATTCCGTTGAGTTTTAGGTTTTATTGTTTTTTTATTGTCTGACATTGAAGAATATTATAACAGTAATATATTGAGAAGACAAAATGAACATGATTTGTTTCAATATATTTCTTTTCATTTTCAAGTATCTTCTTGAGCAGTCAGAACTTTCATGAAATTAACTAAACAATGTAGGTCAGCGGTGTCCAAATGCGGCTCTCAGACCAATTTTTTTGACCCTCAGGCTTCTGGGTAAATTGGCCCAAATTACCATAAGCACTACTTTTAAACCACAATTTAAAAAAATCCTCTAACCTCAGAGACAGAACGACAGGATCCAAGCCTGAATTAATGTACCGTCAAACTTATTTAAATGCAACTGAAATGATTCACTCACTCCTGAACCCGAGATTACAGTGATGTTTATGTTTACATTACGTTGTGAAAGAGAAGAATTGTGTTAATTCATTATTTTGTTAATAAAGAAAACCAACTCTGCTTTTGAAATGAAACACTGCCTTCTCATCTTCCTTGGTTTCATAACAGCCGTATGAAATCTGACTTCAGCACAAACACATTTCTATTTAGCTGCCCCACTGAGACGCCAACTCCTCGTGGGTTTTGCTTTCACTGCGAAGGTCAGGCTATAGTTTTGGCTCCAGTGTCATTCTAATCCCACACAGCGTTTGAAGCTCCATCGACGGGCGTATGGGGAAACGCCGTGAAGGAGACGAACAATGTAGGAAGACAGACTGCAGAGCCAGGCCTTTGGGGAGCGGGTTTAATGAGAGAGGGACGGGCCGCAGAATAAAGCTGGGAGAAGACACCAGAGGAAACCAGGAAGCCAACACGCTGTAATAATGTGATGTTGATGCACACATTGAGAGGCCGCTGATAATGAAGCTGAGGCACAGTGCAGGAAAACTCATTAGAACAAGAACAGGAGTGGATGTGACTTGCTGCTTCCAGGTGTGAGTGTGCTGCGGTGCCAGACCTGGAGGACATGGCACGGTGTTATAGCTAAATGTAGCAAAGATAGTGCAAAGAATGCAGAAATCGTCTTGTATATCTATCCATTATATAGTGTTTTTCCCTCCTTGTACAGTCTAACATGCCTAAACTGTACTGGTGGGAATCTTTAAGTTCATAACGATTAGATTTGGATTTATGGATCTTGGGGGTGCACGGTGGCAGAGCGGTTAGAGCATCTGCCTCCCAATAAGGAGATTGTGAGTTTGGTTCCTGGACCAGACCAACATAACTCTCTCCATCTCTCTGGGTGGAGTCTGCATGTCCAAAGCACATATGTGTAGGTTAATTGGTAACTCTAAATTGCCCCTAGAGAATGAATGTGAGAGTTGTTGTTGTTGTTGTTGGTTGTCTGTCAATGTCCATGTCTCTATGTTAGCCCTGTGACGAGTAGCCCACTGTCCAGGGTGTACCCCGTCTAAGGCCCAAAGTCACTGGGATAGTCTTCAGTCACCCGTGACCCCTAACGGGAACAAGCGGTAGAAAATGAATGAATGAATGATCTCGATTTAACCCAAAAACTATTCCTGATTCATTAACGATTTTCGCTTAAGTTCCAAAGCACCTTTTGATTCTGACTTTATACTTAAAAAAAAAAAAAAATTGTAAGGCCAATTATTGCCACGTTGCAGTGGTTAAACATATGTAGGCCTATTTGTCAAAGTTAACAATTATGAATATTTTGTAATGAATTTAACAGCCCATATACAAAAGATGGGATTCTGGGCAAGGACAAATATTATGCAAAATAGACTTTTTTGAGCTTTCAGCCATGCTCTAACATTGAAACATCAAAAACATACCTGGAGTAGCATTTAGTGTGATTCATGTTTGTTTGATGAATGCCTGAAATGCTTGAAAAACCTCTCTCTCTCCAACACTGTGTTCTGAACTCCTTCAATGTGTGATGTAGATGATGTCTAATCACAATAACTACAACATCGTCAGATCCACTGCTTACTGCAAAGCATTGTGGGTAGATATTTACATGTGTGTAATTGCCTCTAAAGTCAGTAGATGTAGCCACAGCTAAGTCAAAATGGCAATTCCCAACGCAGTGATAAAGTTATATTTTTATCTCTATAAGCATTTTATTTTTAGTCCTAAACATGAGATGTCAAACTGAAGACACCCAAGAGCAGGTTTAAAGGCTGAAAACAATATGAAAAATGCATAATATTTTTCCTTTAACTTGCTGTGGCTGTATTTAGTGCATTAGCTTTCCTCCACTGCAACAACAACAACAACAACACAAACTAAGGAGCAAAGTGATTAACAGTAGCGCTACCACCATGTTCCTCTCTCCTCTGTCTCACTGCGGTCTCACATAAGTCTTCTCTTTATGTGCATGATTTTTGCGTATCAGGGCACTCGGCGACTGCCCCCGTTCCAGCGGCACACTGTGTTTTAATGAAGTTTGCAGCATAATACGCGTTACTAAACAGATTTAATACAACACAAAGGCCTTTACCACTTTACTGATGCTGTGAAATGTGTGTGTAAAGGAGACCTCTTATTGTGACCAACAGTGAATACAGCGGAAACTCTTACGTGATATATTTGATCCAGAAGCTTTAAGATGTACAATCTCAGTCCTTTTAAAAACATTTTTTTCCCGCAACCCAAACCTAACCCCTATTATTTTGTTCACTTGACATGAGGAAGTTATTTGATTGACTGATTAGACACTTATAATGCTTTTTTTACATTCTTTTTCTTTTGTTCCATGTGGCTCTAAACATACAAATGCCTTCTTCTGCACTTGACACTGAGAAGTTACTTTACACTGTGGTTCGCTCATTCATAAGTAACCACACTTAAACATTGTTACTAAGATGTATTTATCACCACTCCAACCACCAGAACTCAAACTAACATTAATGTAGCCAAGGGGAGATGAAGTGTCTTGCCCAAGGATGCAATTGCAACAGAAGTTAATCTTACTACTGCCCAAGTGTTGAAATAACACTAACCAAATAATATAATGGACATATCATGCATTAATTGGCCGTCATTGTCTTATAAACATGCTTTTGGTCAACTCGTCATTTGTATGTTTCATGTTTTGGAACCAAAAATAATGCTTAAATTTGTGATAAACACATAAGAATCCCTATTTCTATGCAATAACATTTGCGTTATTGCTCTCTGTGCCGACAGCAAAAGACATGAACCATGAAACAACAAAACAAAAAACCTAGCTACTATTTAGCGATACGTACTGAAAATATGAGGAAAATCTCAATGGAGTGATTTCTGAGCCCTCAGAGGGAGAGGACACAGTGAACACAGTTAATGAAGCAAACTGCAACATGTTTTTCATGACACGTCTCCTTTAAAAGTGTAAGTCAGCACTACTCACCTCTGCCTCATCATCTGCACTGGGAAGATATCACGTTCTCCGCCGAGAGTCGAGACACGATCAGCCAACCAACGCTAACGAAGGCGACGTTAATGAGCAAATGGTTAATGAAGGGAGAGTTAATTGTCCTTCTGAAATTATGTATTACTTTCATTGGAGTGTGCCCCTGAGATGATTCATTTAGCACGACCGTATGTGGATGCTTTTCAATTTGCAGGAATTTGAATCATAAGATGACAGGAAGTTAAGTTTGGAGCAGACTTGTTACAGTCATTAACCCCAGTAGAACAAAAGAAATAAAAAAGTCATGCATAATACAAAGTGTTACTTTGTCACCCATCTCCCTTTTTTGTGGGTAGCACTGTTACTGCATATAACCAGAACAAATAAGAACACAAAATACAACACAGAGAGCAAACAAAAATAAAACGTTGACGACATCTAAAAATAACGGTACATACTGCAAAAAAAAAGAAAGAAAAAAAGTCCAAAATTTGTTTAGATAGAATGTAATTTTTTCCACTTTTCTAATGAACTATGTCAATCCAGTCTTTAATCTTTGGTTTGGTCTGTGTCATCATCCATTTTCTTCCCCGACGCCAAGAGTATATGTATATTCCAAAGATATTCAATTATTGTGTCCACGACCCAGATGTGACTTATTAAAGGACACATATTACGCAAAACTGACTAACTTTTAAACTATGTTCTAACATTGTTCCGTCATCAAAAACACACCTGGAGTTGAATTTAGCCTCAGTCACGCTAATTTCATGAATCCAGGTTGGAAAATCCTCTCCTCTCTGACCGTCATGTTTTCTATGTGTGACGTGGCTCCTCGAATCTTCAGTGCTGTTTTTAAGTCCATAAATCCTCAGCAGACTTTCAAATCATGTTAAAACTACCCTGCTGACTTGCTAATGAAAGCACGCAGTGGAATGTTTATTTAAAATTGTCTAATTCCCTCTTCAGCCTGTAGATGGTGACAAAGCTTGGTTACTCTGGCGCAGTATTTTTTTCTCTTTGTAAAGAACATATATTTTTTTTAGCTCTAAAACATGAGATTCCAAAGTAAAGGTACTCAGGAGCATGTTTAAAGGCCAATAAAAATACAAATAATGGATCATATTTGTCCTTTCAGCACTCCACATGCCAAGCACATACAAGGAAGTTTAAAGGGGCGGTTCTTAGTAAACACATATTCATTTTATTTTATATAGCCTATATTATTATGGTGTGGTGCAACTCTCTTTTAAGACAGAATTTGACTGCTTAAGATGTGTCAAGAGTTTGGCGTAAAATTCGCTTGTTACAAAAAAGTTCCAGTGCTCCCAACTGATTACAAAGCAATTTCATAAAATATAAAACATCCAAAAGGGAACTCCCCAAAACAATGTGCTAATTAAAGAGACAATTAAACTTGCATCTGAATAGTTGCTTTTCCAACAGTTTGAACATAAAATATCTCTATACAGAAAGTCGGCTTTGAACAGAGTGAGCAAACAGCAGAAGATAAATCTAAATGTAAATAGCAGCTTGAAATCCAATGAAAAGCAATTAAAATATAGATTGGGTTGTTTGAGGAGAAGCAAGAGCTCATTAGAAAAGGGGTCAATCACACTGCAGTTCTGGGGACATGTGTGCTACAACTGTGTCCAGCTGACCATGACAGTGTGTGCTCAGTGAAAGAACTTCATTAAAATCCATATTGGAAAAAAAAAGAAATCCACAAGGTTTTCATGTTTGTGTTTACATTTGTCCTATTCTTATAAGATCTTGTGTAATGAAATCTAATCATGCATTCCATATGTATTTAACGATAGCCAGTTTTGACCTGTTACTTATAACTGCGATTACAGACCCCATCTAGATTTTGTATTTTATTTTGTATTTCATTGTTGTGAAACGTTAGTGGATGGTCCAAAACATCACCTAACATACAATTTATGTTACATTCTAAAGTATTTTTTTCCTGATATGAAAACGTATATTACTCTTTGACCAAATGTGCACTGCTCAAACAAAGAAAGCATGGAGAAAAACATAACACAAAAGAACACAGCACAAGATAGTCCTAAACATGTAGTCCCATTTTGTCCAAAGTTTAATAAATGTGTCAATTTTTAAACTGAGTGCTAAAGTATTTTCTCCATTTTTGCAGGTCAGTTCACCGCCATCCGTTGTAATCTTCCTTCCGGTTGTATTAGATTATAGGGCAGGCGATCTCAACAGCAAATAAGTTCTACACGGACTACAAAGCCGTTTCCAGGCCCAAAGAATCGGTGCAATATTGACATGTTAGTGCACATAAACTTTGAACATTTTAGACAAATCAGTCTACTTTATATATTGATTTTTCCATCGCTTGCGAATTGCGCGAACCGAGCGAATACAACAGAAGTGTGGCTCCGAAGCAAAAAGAGGAAAATGTGGGCGGGGCGGAATAAGGTGATTAACAATGTCTGTCCAGTCCTTGATTAAGTTCGTGTCATCCATTTCTTTGTGATGACCTTTTCCCTGCAGCCAGAAGTATGCACCAAAAGTATCCATTTTCCATTTACCGTGTTCATGGCAGGAGTTATTAGGCCCAAATACTTATAGTTGAATATAGAGCTGTAATCCTTTAGCCGTTTAGTCGATTAGTCGGTCGATGGTGTCTTAGTCGACCAACATTTTTATTAGTCGACTACTTAATTTGTGTAAATTAAAAGGATTTACATGGCAACAGCAAAAAATGAGAAGTTATGGAGTGAATCATGAGTTTAATCTAATTTCTATACGTCAGACCTATAATTACACTGTTTCCTAGTACTTTTCTGTATACATAGTGTGTTTTTGCATGAACTCCTGTACAATTGTTGTCTTTTGAGTGCAGTTTGGGTTAGCTATAGTTTGCCACACCCCCTTTTTGTCGACTAATTGGTCGATAGGTCAGGTTTTTAGTCGACCAATAATTTCTTTAGTTGACGAAAGCTTTAGTTGACTATAGTTGCAGTGTCCTTTTGATCTCAGTCCAATATTCTGAGCAGCAAGACACTTGGTGGGCCACAACAGTTTCTATGGTATAGTTATTATTTCCCTGTGAATAGTGCACACTTTGACATGGTGTTGTAAAAAACGTCTAACAGAACTCCCTCCAAACATGTGATTTTGTTGTCCTCCCTTGTGATTTTCCCTGTCAAAACAAAATGACCCTCTCTTTCCCATCTACTTTTAATGTTTTCAGTGGATTGACTGTCCGGATTATTAATGCATTATATAGTTTAGATATTGTTCACTTTGGAAAGCCTGATTTATATGCCTTATAAAAGATTTCTGGGGGGTTATAATGGCCGCTGTCACTTTGTTTAATTTCTTGGTTGTAATAACTCCTTCTAAGTACCTATAAAAGTCCTGTTTATGAGGTTGTATACGTTAGTGATGATCAAAACAGAAGACACTAAATATATTACGTTAGTCAAACTGAAAATGTAATATAGTAAATGCTTGTAATTGTGATCCATATGTGATGCGGGGACACTAGAGTCCATTAAAGTTGAATGAGATGCTATCTGTCACCCTGCTTTTATCAGTTTTATGAGAGGAGACAGTCAGACAGAGATTAGAAGAGCGTCGTTGGCCTTTCTGTGACTGTGGACTATATTTGATTGGTGCAGAGGATAGAAAGAGCCAGGCCCCTAATGATAGCTCTGTCACACACGCTATAATGTATCTGACTCTTCGCAACCTGCATTCAAACGTGTCAGAAACAGAATTGTACGGAGATGAAGCGTAATTTTACACTGACAAAGGGGCTTTTATTGATTTAATTGGTCAAAAGTCCTTTCTAAATTGCCCTTTTTGTATCCATTAAGTTGGTTAAAGCATATTTTTACACAATAAAGCTGTATGTTTTGGTTGTCATTCGCTTTTTTGATCCCAACGTAAATTCTTGCACATTTGTAAAAGAATACTTAATGAATTTAACATAGGATTACCCCAAAAAGATTTATTTAAAATGCCTAAGGATGTTGCAATTCTTATTAATTGTTTTATCGCTCATCCAATGACCTTTACCAACTTAAAGGTTAAATTTAAGTCCTGCACACGCTGCTTTGTGGTTGAACATTTTCTCTGTCTGCGCCTGAAATCAGTCGTGCCATTTGTGTCAAAGAAAACCCCTTGGACTTTGGCGATACAGAAATCAAGCAAACCCTCTCTAATACCCATTTGAGGCCACAAAGTGTTTATAATAATTCATGTTTTCTATACATTTTTTCCTCTTTCCCTTGAATGAACTTCATGTTACTACCATGAATTTATCTTGTAGATTGGTTCCCGCTATAAATAATTTCTTCATTTTCACTGCAGACCGTGCTGCTTGTGCCACTAATGGATTCTCCAACAAGAAGTTAATGTTGTTAGCTACAGCGCTGTCATCTGAATGAGACTGAGAAGAAATCAGAAATAAAACACATTTTCCGTCTCGTTTTTCTGTCGCTGTAAAGATTTTTTATCCTATTCTTGGAGGCAGGACATTAAACGGTGGAAATTGTCTGAGCCAGGAATCAATCTCATGTTTTAGCATTCTGGCATGTGTGCTGGGACTAAACTATGAGGCCATAGTGCAGCATGTAAAACTATTCTTCTCTCCCTAGAAGCAATTTTTATTAGTTTTTTTAAGCGAAAAAAAAAAAGAAGTAATAAACAATCATTATTGATGGTGCTCGCTGGTGGTTTAAGGCGTTACATCGCGGTGACATGGGTTTAATTCCTGCCCCTGACCATTTGCCGAATGTCTCTCAATGTCCCTCTCCCCATTTCACGCCACAACTGACCTGTTAAATAAATAAAAAAAACAATTGTGGTCAATAAATAAGCTCTCTGGCTATTTATTTATTTTTTACTTGCAAGCTCATTGTACTACTGAGTACGTCCTATTAAATTCTATTTCTATGGGTTTTTTGCAGAGTCACACTAAATTTAATAAAATGCTTAAAGATCGGGCAGTGAACAGTCAGCTGCCGGTGGGAGCTGCAAATGAGATGAATACTTTCCCGGCGACACTTCTCTGGTGATAAATGGAGGTGTTTGTGGGTCAGTGCCTATGCTAATGTTAATTTTGAAGCATGATACAGCTAAAAATAAAACATATTTAAAAAAAAAAAACAGAAAAACAGATTGAACAGAAGTAATCTACATACAACACAATCAAGTAGTCTTTACATTTGAATTGGTTGTTTCTTTATACGTTGTTTTACGTTTTAATAATTTAATTTTTCTTCCTTTTTTAAATTTGAATTAATGCTGCCTTCATGTGGTCTGGGAATTATGATAAATACCACTTTGCCAGTGGGAAACAGCACATGAATGCCCCTCATCTTGTAATTTCTTTTGGGAAACTGGGAAATAATTTTGATGCCCGAGTTGCCAAGTAGGAAATAACCTTGATCTCTCACCATAACGGACAGCAAAAAAAGAGTCACAATTTTAAATATCAAACGTTTTTCCACCTGTTAGGATGCATTTTGATTCTGCGTAATTGTTTGACTCACACACGTTGAAATTAAACATAATAAAATAATATGTTGTTCTTTTTTCCCTGAGCGAGCTGTAATATATTGTCTCACGTGAATTTTCTTGTTTACTCTGTATTTACATATATTTGTCCAGATAAAGTGTGTTTTTAACACGTTTCATTTTGCTCCAACCACGAAAGCATTTGAACAGAACGCACTCGTAATTACCACTTCACAAGTGACGCAACACATGAAGGCAACATAATTTAAGAAGGTTACACAATTATAAAGATGCTTTTTGAGATGTTTTTGACTTATTTGTATTACAGTATAAGTAGCTGTAGTAGTCTTATTTGTACAGTTCTCCACCTCAGATCTATTACTGAAAAATAAATAAATAAAATTAAATAAACACGTCCCCTAAATGAGCCTATTATATTAAACCCAAACGGTGTTGTCCCACTTCTCCAATTGTGTGGAGATGAACATTTCTAACAGCACTACGTCGGCGTCATTACCCTGCACTTCAGCACATAATTGTTGAATGGAAGTAAATCAGCTCACATTTGCTCTGTTCGTTTGCAGGAGCTGACGCTAACAGGTCCTTGACAGCAGCTAACCATATTTAGCATAAAACAGGATTTATGACAGAACACCTGCCTCACGTTTGCTAACACAGATGACATCCATTTCTCATAACACTGTACACAGTATGCATTCAGGGCTGATTAGACGTGTCCATTCCAATTTGTGAAGCAGACCTTTGTCATTATGACGAACAGTACAGGGCTAACTGCTCCTCACAGTGGCGTACTGTCACTGAAAAAATGAAATGTGCACCCTGATTAAACACACTTGCTTTTTCCACTTAATCATTTTATGTTGATCCGAAGTAAATCATTTCACTTTAATGATTTTTAGATGTTTTAAATGTCTGTTTATCTAGCAAAAAAAAAAAAAAAAATGAATATAAAGAGACACAATATATTTGAATAGGTTCCACATTTCATTTTTTTTAGTGTACTCCAAATAAGTTACATAGTACACCTTTAAATGTAAGAAAATCAGAATTAATTGTCCAAAAAACTGTAATGATTCATTGCTTTCTGGTGTTGATATAAACTAAAAGGCACAAGTTGCCTAATTACAGCAATGATTCCATAAAATGTCACTGATTACACTTCATTTATTTTATGCTTTAGTCATTATTTCATTTATACCATTTCACTGCTCTTTTCCATTAAGAAAAAAAGGCTTTCTTCAGCCTGGGACCACTCTGAGATCCAACTACCCTGCGTTTCTTTCTCATGACCTATTGATCAGGAAGTCATTGATCCTTCATCTTTCAATTTCTTAAAATATATTGCCGTAACCGCATGCTAACCTTTACGCTCCTGCATTCATTTCCTGTCTTCACATCATTATTTATACACCGTCCGTGCAGCCTCTATAAATATGCCCTTAGTTATGTACCTACACAGACTATCAAGTGATTCACGTTACACTTTGATTCTCCCTGGCCGCACTTTAAAGACGAAGGAATGAAAGTAAATTAAAAAGTACTAGAATAATCAGAAAACCCAATACTTCGATCTGATTTTGGTGTGTCTTACAAACAAACCAAAATCACAACCACGTGTCAGTTAATCAGTACGTTTTTAGATTAACTTTTTACACGGAAGACAAAATATAGTGAATTTTAAAATAACTCGTTCATATCAAATAACCGTTTAACGTTCTAACTTTAATTCCTGTCTTTGTCACATTAGTTTGCCTATTTTTGTTGAATTTCCCTGTCCAAAACCTGCACATGTATGAACAATCAGAGAGAAATCCGTTTACTCACATCAGATTTAAGTCGTTTCCATGCGTAAAATCTGATAATTATCTGATTTCTCGACCTTCAAGATTGTTTAAATGTCACGGAAACTGTATGTGAGTAGTGAGGCAGATCATAATCAGAAAGAAATCAGACAATAGTGCTGTTTACATGTCATTTTATTCATTTTCACTCACAACTCACAAAATCTCATAATCAGATTGTGGGTGCACACATAACCGCAGCTTCTGGGACTGTGTACAAAGTATAATTCAACGTCCTACAGTTGATTAAATGTATTCAGACTGCATTTTATAATCATCACTTTATCATCAAAATAGTCTATACCTACTGTATACCTATTTTGCGAATTTCTTTTATAATCTTCGAGCTTTTTATTTTGAAGGCCAGCGATCTTTGTTTACGTTCAGCAGTTACGTTCCTTTATCAAAGCTCGTTTAGCCAAGTTGTAGAGAAAAATGAGAAAATGCTGCTTACGACGACTTGAATGAGCAAAAATGAATTATACACAGACCCCTCTGTTTACATGACATTTCAATAATCTGATAAACTCCAGAAATCATCTCCTGTTGCAATTTCTTATGGTGTATCAAAACACAATTTTTGAGTTATGGGTGTGGGTTATGAATGTAAAAACCTGAACTAGTTTAGAAGCGCAATCGACATCAGCAGCATCAGCACCGCACTGTTGTGTCATTGTGTTATTGGGCAACAGGCTTTATCCACACAAGGGATGTAATTAAATATAAGCGTGTAATTGGTGTGAGTAAATGAATAGTCAATCAATGTTTGTCTAAAAATGCAAACCGATTAAGAAGTTGTTGTGTATATTATTTGTTCTATTTTTCCATTCCCAGATCAGACCTTACCTCATCAAAAGATTGCTGCATTTTGGTTATTTATTGGGCAACACTAAACTACACCTTAATTATAATGAACAAATAGTTTATTGAGAATGATTCAGACTTAGAAACTATTTAATTAAAGCAGAACTAAGTAACTCCAGGGACAGAGCTTCCCCTGTAGCTCTCTTGTGAGAATACACTGCCAGTAAAAAATGCTTTTTATTGAAATAAGGAAGTACAATCACATATAAAAACATTTCATGTCACCAAATATAAAAAAAGAGAGCCAAGGTTTCTCAGGAGAGTTGTCTTTAGGTCGGCGTCAGGAAATGTTGCACAGTTGGTTTTCCAGCAGGGGGCGACGGCGGGGGCTTCAAACGCCCCAAATACATTTGCAACCACCACATGGACTTACAAAGACGTTTAATGAGGTAAATTTTTTTAGGTTTATACATTAGTATGACAGGATGTTACTTTGTGATTTGGTAATTACAATTTTCCAATTGCAAGTTTGATTTGATTGCAGTTAATCTCGCAGCTTTTGACGTTAAATCTCATCTCAAAAATGTCAAATCTTGTTATAAATACATATATGCAGTCTCAAGATGTTCATTTATCTGTGTATTGGGGAAAATCTAGTCTCTGCATTGAGTGTTTTGGAAGTGAGTTCATATAAAAGAGGTCATCTCCAGAGCACAGACTGGTGATCAGGAGAAGTGTCAGATTTACTCTGTGCTCTGTGGCTGAAGTCATCTCTGTGTGCTCTGAAATGGCTCCTGTCGACGCACAAACACAGGTCACCACCATGAAACGGTGGCACTGCACAGGTGTGAAATGTAGTGTCCAACTGAAAATGACGACTGGAGAGGTTTGGAAATAGAAAAGCTAGGTCTCTATTCACTCGACAATAGAGCGGCACTCAAGAATCACAACAGGGTCAGGGTGCTCGTTGCTACACTTTCAAAGGGCGAAAGTTGAGCCATTACGCCAGCTTTGGCCAGAACAAAACAGGAAAATAAAATAAATAACTCATTATTAATTGTTTTGTGGTCATTATATCACAATTTACTGAGCATTTTGTACATTTGTTTGTCCACAGCTTAGCATTTTTCTCCTGAAATATGAAACAAACACCACCCAGATTCAGCTGAGCCAGTGGGTGCGAGCCTCATTTGGGATAAGATTGTCTTTCAGCTGCAACACGGTATTTAAACCCAACTGATTCTCATTTCTGTAACAACTCTGTGGAAAGACAAATCTCGAGGTCATGGAAAAGATGCAGTGTGTTTGAGAAAGGTCAAATCATTGGCATGAAGCAGCGAAAACAACCAAGGAGCTTGCTAAAACCTACTGACCTTATTACGGAAGTTGCAGTGGGCGCTACCATCTTTTTTCCATTGTATTAGTTTACAAGGGGCAATAAGTTCTACATGGACTAAAAAGCCGTTTTCAGGCCCCCAGGAGATCGGCACATTGCTAACTTGTTGTTGCTCGTGTACATTAAACATTTTACACAAATCAATCTACTTTATATTATGTTTTAGTGGCAAGACTTTTTTCCTTGTTCACATTAACGGGGTTCTTGTCAAACCTCAGGGCAAAAAGAGGCAAAAGTGGCAGGGCGGAATAAAGTGAATAATGAGAATCTTTGGGATGTACTGGAGAATGCTTTGTGCGCTCTCCCATCATCGATACAGGATCTTGGTGAAAAATGAATACAACACTGGAATGAAATTAATCTTTTGTCATTGCAGATGTTTATTGAAACCATGGCACAGTCAGTGTGTGCTGTAATCAAAGCGAAAGGCGCTCCGACGAAGTATTAGACCATGTGGCCTTTGTTTTCTGGATTTTCTTTAATGTCGTATTCAGTTTTTGAGTAAACTATATCTTTCTAAAAATGAGCATTCAAAGTCAAATTTTGCCTCATTGTTTGGCATTAAAACCTTAATGAATCAGGGTTCAAATTCTTCGTACAATCTGTCAAAATCTTGTTTGGTGGAGCTGTTACTTTAAAGGTCCCATAACATGCAAAATCGACTTTTCAGAGGTTTTAACCTTCCTACAGTGCTATTTGGGCCTCGTATGTGTGCCCAAAGTGGTTTTTTGATTGATTCCCGCATGTTTTTGCTAGAGAACTGTCTTTTCCGTCCCCCTCGGCTGAGCAGGCAGACGGGGGCCCCTTACCAGGATGACGCGCTTCACAAGGATGACGCGGTGTTTAAGCCACGCCTCCGGGAAGCGCGCAGCCGCAGAATAAAAACAGCTAATGCTAATGCTACACAGTAATTACACGATGGATACGACAGACAGAAGAGTTAGCTTGTTATTTACCAAACGGCAACGTCTGTCGTCGAGGTACTGGAGCACATCAAACTCCAGGTCAGATCCAGGACGTAGGACTCAGCACGACGCACCGTCAGGACGGATAAAAGGTTTATTCCCGTGTTTGTGTATCGCTGTTTACCGGAGCACACGGCGCATGTGCACTATCTCCGCTCTAGGCTTCGACACGAGTTGGGCGGGGGAGGCAGCCTGCTCTCTGTTCGGGGGGGGGGGGTCAGATCTCAGAGTGAGCCGTTTGCTTTTGCAAGGAGGGGGGCCAGTCCAAGAAATGGGTGTTTTTTGGAAACTGTTATGTAATGGATATTGCACAACGCAAACATTTATCAACAAAGCCCTTAGAATAGACTGTGTAAAGGGGAAAATAGCAGAATATGGGACCTTTAAGGGCTAATTTTTTACATCTACGGGGGGAAATCCATTTTAAGAAAACATCCTTTTAAGTCACAACATCCCAAATCGATGATGAAATCAAATAACGAACATCATTAGGAGCAGATTGGACAATTGGTTTCCACGTGAAGCGTAAGAAAAAAAAAAGACAGTAGAGATTGAATTGTAATAGATACACTTCAGAGCATGTCAGTAATGTGATGGAAAAGATCTTTTAAATCTGGGAAAGGTTGAGGAGATGAAGAGGCTCAGAGGAAGGATGGCATAAATGGCTTCTGCAGTGATTTGTTGAGAACAGAAAGTAAGTCGTACTTGGAGAGAAAAGAAGTAATGAGGGAAAGGAAACCTAATTTAATGTTGAAATTATGCCTTTAGATGATTAGATGGTGTGATCATGCAGAAAGATTATAAAACTCCATTTAAGATTAACTCTAAATACTAGACCAAAGTGTGAATATAATAAATCTTACATGTACAGAAATACTGAGGTTATACTGTATTATATGAACTCAGCAGCACAAGAGTACGCCACAAAATGGGTCGTATTTGTCCATTTTAGTGTCACGCTCCTGCTGCCACCATTACTGAAAGTTTAATGCTAAGTGCTATCTCCAGTACAGTTCAAACTTCTTGACATTTTGTTAAGCTTCCAGGCAAATGTGAATTGTTCAATTTAGTGTTCCAAACCCCAAATTGATGAAAAATAAATGCTACATGTTCCAGGATATGTCGCGTGGCGGTTACTTGACACGGTAAAAAAATTGATTCATTTTTAATATCGGTAAGAGGAGAACACGGGCCTCGTTAAGTCAGGCTTATCTCTGAGGCGGCATGTGGACGGCTTTGGGAAGTTAAAACAAGAAGTGCACATTTGGAAAACGTTCAAAATAGTGTATATTTTTAATAAATGTGAAATGTGGAAGTGGGGCAGATAAGCAGCGAAAATGAAAGTGAGAGTGAAAGTGCCTCTGTGGATAGAAGGGATTTCACCAAAATGAGCTCCGGCCCGGTTTTAATAAGAGCAGCAGAGGAGCTGGATATTATCATGTATTTGATATGACTCAGCTTAGATGGTGCGCTGCAAAGGAAGCACTAACACTCTTTTCTTTAGTTTTCTTCTGACTTTTAGATGGTATTAATGTCTGCTAATGCCGTAATTTCACACGACTGTGAAGATCTTTTTTTTAAATTATTATGATAATTTTTTTATTTAAGTCAATTAAAGATGTGTTTTTGCTCTTGTCGGCTGCTATGAGAAGAAGAAAAAAAAGTACACATATGCTTTTTGTTTAGCCGTTGTTTCAAAACCAAAGTAATTTTCATTCATTTCAAGCATGTCTTGCTCACATCCGTTACTCAGGCGTCACCTGCTCATTGTGTTCTCCTAAGGGTACAATCGCTCTCTATTTCTGAGAGTGCGTAATAATCTGTTGGATCTGTTGGTAATAAGTTTCACTGATGTGTGATAGAAATGATGGCCAATCTCACAAAAGAAGTCCTATGTTTTGGGATTTGTGGGGAAGCATCTTTATTTCTTATCTAAACAAGATTTTTATTCTACAGAATTTTTTTTTTTATATTTTTGATATAAACACTTATTTGACCTGTACATTTGAGTTCAGGGCACTGCATGATTCTGATTGGCCGGCTTACATCAAGCATTATTTTAATTACGATGATTAGTTCCACCAATATACCACTAGACAAGTGCCAAAGCTGCACTTACCTTTATATAAGAGAATTCGTAAGCAATTTTCAATTCAATATCTCATGGAACTCTCACACAGACCTTACAGAAACCTCTGTGTCATTATCAGTGTACAAATCTACATTAAAACATAAGCTCTCAATATTTGCTTTGACCTTTCAAAGAGGTAAATGTAAAGTAAAACAGTTTTATTGACTAACTAATATATTATTGTATTCTTTTTTCTTTCTTTCTTTTTGGGAGCAGTGTCATGCACATTGTATTGTATTGTTTGATGCTGCACTCTGCTCTTGGCGTTTACATCCAGTGGTTATCTTAAAGGACACATTCTGTGCAATGACTTTTTTGAGCTTTTAACCATGTTTCAACATTGTTCCCTCATTAAAACATACCTGCCGTTACATTTAGCTTCATTCACGCGAGATGAATCCTATTTAGAAAGTCTCTCTCCGACATTCCATCCTGAATTTCCTAGATTAGGGATCTCCATGAATTCGTTCTGTTTCTGAACCTTTCTGCTTTTCAGTCATGATCATTACAACTGTGTGAGACTCGGAGTAAAGCTAGCGTTTGTTTATCTCACCTATGTAATTCCCTCTGCAGCCAATAGATGGGGCCAATTTCTTTTTCTACAACACAAGATTCCGAAGTAAATACACTTAAGAGCATGTTTAAAGGCAATAACCACAAATAATGCATACTATTTGTCCTTGACTTTATTTTTTACATACAATTTTCAGACGATTCGGCCATTCAAATCACAATATATGTCATTTCTTTTACTGTGGAGCCATGCACTGTGCTGGCTGTCCATCCACTAAATCAAAAGTATAGGGGCCATAAACTGTGAGAGACAGAGAATACAATGGCAGTAAACAGGAGAGGGTAGCTCTAGTAAATTGCCAACAGCCCAGAGAGAGAGAGGGAGCGAGAGGTGGCTCACATAGACACCCGTGGATATTTCTGAAGACACTTTTACATTGAGCTTGTACGATCGGTGCAGGCGCAGAAGACGGCTGCTATACCACCAGCTCTCCGTCACAGTCCTGACCAAGTTAATCTCCCGCAGTATTATTTATGAAAGAAAGACGAGAAGACACGAAAAGGACATTAGAGCGAATAACTGTGATGAGGGGATTGGCGTTAGTGTGTGCATGCTGTGTGGAAGTGCACATGGGGCGAAAATAGATGTCCTCTTTTGGAGATTAATATAGGCCATGACATGGGCTGGTGTGACGGCCTGTCTGCATGTGACCGGGAACATGCTTGAAACATTCGTGCTCTAAAGGACGTGTACTGTGCATGGTTTGTATTGTTGTTGGCTTGTAAACCTGCTCTTAACTACCTTTTCTTTGGTATTTCATGTTTTGGAACTTAAAATACCGCAGTGGAGCCATTATAAAACTTGAATTCAGTGGTTTGTCTGTTTGCACAAAAGAGTGTTCTAAAAAACCTTGAGACCAGTGCCTATCCTGCTAAGCTAAAATGGCTTCAGTTTTATTCACGGTTAAGTCCAGAGCCTCCACATACTAGCTCTGCGTGATTAAATGTATTCTGAATTTTACATTTCACATGAGCTTGAAGATTAGATTTGAAGCTGAAATAGTCACCGCTGTCTATAGCAGAATGTGGAAAAGCAGTCAGCGACTAAAGGCGGGTCAAAGCTCGCAGCTGAATCCCAATAGGTCAGAGATATGACAGACGTACGTCAATCCCAATCCCTGTACTCAAGGAGGGAGGGGCGTAAACTAATGGAGAGAAGCTCTGGAGTGACGTTAAATGAGGTGAAAAGTTCAGACTCTCACATACACACTCATCAGAGCGCAGGATCCAGTGAACGCACTGTGCAAACAAATGAACAAAATAATGCAATTAGACTATTTTTAACATTAATAAAACATATACTTAATACATACATAAACACGTGAATCTATATATAATCTCTCTCACAACCGCTCTCTCTATATCTCCTTCTCTCTCTATCTCTCTATATATCTCTCTCTTTCTTTCTCTCGCTCTCTATTGCTCTCTTTCTCGCTCTATCTCTCTATATATATATATCTCTCTTTCTTTCTCTCACTCTCTATTGCTCTCTTTCTCTTTCTCTCTCTCTCAATCTTTCTCTCTATATATCTTTCTCTCTCTCTATGTATATATATATCTTTCTCTCTCTCTCTTTCTCTCTCTCTCAATCTTTCTCTTTATATCTCTTTCTCTCTATATATCTCTATATCTCTCAATCTTTCTCAGTTTCTTTCTCTATCTCTATTGCGCACTCTCCCTTTCTCTCTCTATATCTCTTTTTATCTTGCTCTCTCTCTATCTATTTCTATTTTTTCTATCTCTCGCTGATCTCTCAATCTCTTTATTTCTACTTCTCTTTCTATATCTTTCTATCTCTATCTCTGTCTCTCCCGATCTATCTTTTTATTTCTCCCTCTCTCTCTCTCTCTCTCTCTCTCTCTCTCTCTCTCTCTCTCTCTCTCTCTCTCTCTCCACACGACGTTCTAACATGGCGTTCCCTCATCACTTGGTGGCTGCAGTGGGAATGACCGTGGGGAAACAAACACAACCTAGCTTACTCCTGACATGCTGATGCAGACACGGTAGACGGAGCAGATGTTTGTTTGTGAATGACTCTCTGACTATCACAATCACTCACACATTGCACTTATAGACAAGATGAAGTGTCTTGCCCCACAACACAAGAGCGCTGGTCAGATCTGAATCAGTATCTCAATAATGATAATCAGACTATATTATGTCAGTGCAATAGAAATGTGTTAAACATATTGCTTGAGGTTTAATTTTCAGACAAATGTGAAATGTCTTTACAATGAATCTGAAAAGGGCAGAAATCTCATCATTATTTGTTTTATGTGGACCCCAGGACAAATAGTTATTGCTGCAGTAATAACTAATCGTGATCCTAAATAAAGAAATATGTAAATAAATATTTGACAGTTAATAACATGACTTTTTCCTTTTTAATCAGCTCTTTTTTAAACAACATCCACTCTACCACCTCAGCCTGTCTCTGACTCATGTACATTTGTAAATATAATAAGTGACTTTATTACCTGCGACATTTGAATCCATTGTCCCTGGATTCAAACAAAAAGGCACTCGGCCCACACTCTATCACCATCCATTGTTTGCCCACATTTCAAATTCCGTTGACACAACTGTCTTTTTCTGTGAACACAAATAATCAATAACGTGGATTTATTGAATGAGGAGAATATAATGGAAACATGGATGGTGTAATAGGCTGTGCTGCTGATGTCATTGTGCAGTGTTTCTGTGTGGGATTGATTTACTGACCGAGAATAGGATTAGCATATTGTCTGTGTGTGAGTGCAGAGAGTGTCATTAGCCCCGTTAGCTGGAGGTCAAGGAGGAGACGGGAGATCGGGGTTTTATTTGTTTCCCCCTTAATCCACTGTGTCTGGCGGCTCAAGAGTCTCTTATGTTTTTCAGGCCCATCTTGCAGTGTCATACTTTTGAAGACGATATATGTTGGTGGAAAAGACAAACATGAAATTGTCATTGGATGTTGTCTGTAGAATAGTTACTACTACTACTACTACTCTACATATTGTAAATTGTGGTACAGCAAATGTGGTTATGTGGTTGATTTAAACTCAAACTGTAATCAAATGGTTGTGGATTATAGTAGTTTAATTGTGTTTTTCTCCTAGATTTTACTTTTCATATAGTCAGAGTAGATATTTGGTATTTAAGCCATTTATTTCAGTCGGCCCATTTTAATCTAGAATTGATTTCATATTTTGTATCGTTATAATACATTTTTATAATACATTAATACATTTTACTTTCGTTTGCAACACTGTGATTTCCCCATTGTGAGTCGCTAACCCAGAATGATCTTCTTCTTGTATTTCAAACTAATAAAATCTGAAAACATGCCAGACAAGGTCACCGCCTCCTCTGCTGCAACTCAGACCAAACTCACACAATTGTGCAGTTCGATCTATTTATTGCAGTGACACATGAGAAACAAATACGCTCATTGGTCATCATTTAGAGCAAACTTCTTTCACTTCAGATAAAAAGTGTTTTGAGCTTTACGCATTGGTTTTACAGAAATGTGTGATGTTTGTCAGTCCACAGTGCTATTTGTTCCCTTTCTCTTTTCCTTGTAAGCAGACATGTTTGCTTTGACACAAACAGACCCTGACACTTCTCCACGTCCACCTGTCAATCACACCCATCTCCACTCTTTGAACATATGAGTTTGGAGACCGGCTTTGTCTCCCAAAAGTACTGGAGAAATGTGTATTCTAGATCCCAGGCAACATTTTAGTGATTTAGAGCCTTACAAAGAGAGAGTTTATGGTCGACACTCAATAGTATAAATCTGCAGATCGAAGGGACAGCAGTCTCAGGCTGTGGTTATATTTTCTCCCACTTACAGGCTCTTTTCGAGGCAATTACGAGACATTTCCACCTGCTGTTCATGTGCAGAATGCAGGAATATACAATAATTTATAGATGGCCCGACACTTTTTTATGTTATTGGGTTTATGAGGCCCTACAAGTAAATTAATATAATATAACAAAGTAAACGACTACTTAAACTACTAGCTTTTTTGTTATATATTGTTAGAAGTTATAAAAATGATTAAGATTACGAAAAAGTTTAGGTTTAGGACGTACTCGAAATGATTAAGGTTAGCTGTTACTGAACCCTCGTTATGTATTTTAATCAAAATTATTCATAAATTATATCCACACTTGTGTTCTTCTTAATGGCAATAAAATAGAAGATGTATTTACCTTGTTCACATGTTTCGGCTGCTTAACTGCGAGCCGTCTTCAGAACTGTCACCGCCGTTGGTGGCGTGTAACTCATCAGCTGATGTTACTCCCTTAGGCGTGGTCAGCCTGATGGACCTGACAGGTCGCTCAGACTGACCCTCCTCCTTTCGCCTGGTGGTGCGGGACACGCTACTCCATTTTTGAAAAAGAGAAAACCACGCTATGAACTGGGGCGGGGCTCGAGTCAGTGGAGCAAAGAAGAACAAGTTCAAAAGATGGATTAAGGAGCCGATTGAAATCAGAAAGCGAGGCACTGACAGCATCAAACGGGACGACGGTGCCCTCCTTCTGAGATGTTATTGCCTTGCCTGGACTGTTCCACACTATGGCATCAAACATATCTATCAAACATTTCTTTCTTTCAGTGTTATTATTCCTCAAAAATACCTTACAAACATGCACTCTTACTGTGAGCGGCAAGACAGAACACCTTCATTACAATATACACACACAGTTAACTGGGACCTGTCTGCAGCTCGAACATACCTCCACTTCCAATCGCAAAGTCCAGATGTTTTGGATTTGTCTTGCGGTTTTGTTTTTACAGACAGTCCATTCATTAAAGCTGACAAAGCCAGCACAAATATACCCAGTTTTAGAATCTATTAATTCAGTGCTGACAAGTTGTGCCAACATGAAAAGCTTTAGAATATCTCTCCGTGATGTGCTCCCTATTAAAGTACGGTGTTTGGCGATTTCTCCTCAAATAAAAGACAACACACTCGACCTCAGACACAGGGCTGAAGCTGCGACGCAGGTGTTTGGGGTTGATTCGTTCCTATTTCAGCCCCGCAAACAATCTCTGGACAATCAGGTCCGGGACATCGGCAGAACCAATGCGTAGCCCTCATTATCTGCTTGTCCATTAGGGTTTTGGATTTGCACATTCACTTAGAACGCCAGAGGGATATAAGTCTTCAAAAAGGCGAAAATTGTCAAGAATCATTGTAACCAGTCATCTGAAATAATCCTGTTGACATTTTTAAGATTAGAAAAGACAGGTAACACAAAACCTCCTGTGGATTTTAAGAAACAGACAACTTTTGACACATTTGTTCTTTCTAAAACGTGTCAGATTTGATTTTTCATTATCGTGCTTCAAAGCATTGCAATAAGACAAAGAAAATCCTCTGTTCTGTCTAAGCAATCCTCAGGTGGGATTTTGTCATGCATTAAAGTCAAACTCAATAATGTCTTTTACATTGAAAAAATATTCAAATCAGACTTGTAAGTAAGAAGTGTCGCCAAACCAGTAACATAAAGTCTAAACGCAACAAACTGGCAATGGTTTCTGTATTTTTGTGACAGAAAAACGTCAAAAACAAGAAGAAATTAGAGGGTAAATTAAAATCTAGGTAGAATTTAGCGGAAAAAACAAAAAAGAAACATTCATTAACTAATCTGAACGATCTTAACATTTTCCAATTTTAGGATTTAGAAGTTCAACCCCTGAAGTGAAGTTTAATCCATCGACGGGTAGATTACACTGGCGTAGTATTGATTCATCTGGTATCACGCTATTTCCCGCGAAAATAATAGTTAATCCCAATACGAGAATGTGTTGGCAGCCATATTGCAGCTCCACCTGGAAACGCCAAACGAAATTACAGCTGTATTGGAAATGACAGAGAATTAGGATAAGCCTTAGTGGAACATGGATTTTTGAACCGATTCCAGCTTGTAAGCCTTTGGTAGCTGTGGTGAAGCAAAGAGCAAATAAACAAGCATGACCAATACCAGGCCCCATGGGGATCGCAGCGGACACACAATCAGCCCGTGCCTGTTGCATTTACACCGAATAAAAACAAGTCTACAATCATGCCCATGTTAGGAATATAAATAAATAAAAACAGCAAAAAGTCTGCTGATGGAAAATGCCCCAACATTAAACAACAACTAACGGCACAACAATGTCAATGTCCATTTCAGAGTTTATTTCTAAAGCACATTTACAACTTTAAAAGGCCAAAGTGCTGTAAAACCCAGTACAATACAGTACATTAAGCCACACACACACAGACAATCGATAAGAACACGAAAAGTATGTAAAATAATGACTCAGCTCAGTTCATGTCAAAAGCCAGTGAGAAAAGGTAGGTTTCAATCAGTGCTTAAACAGAAAAGCTTATACTATAGACTTTTTAAATTGCTCTGTCATCAGAATGTTCAAAGTTCCAAGATGGTGGCAACTGGAGGCAAAATTAAGTTGACCATAATGGATTTTCACTGCTTAAGTGGTATCAGATCTTAATACTAATGGGTTTAAGTCTTTGTAACAGAACATAAGCAACATATATGAATTTCCAGTGTATAAATGTCAGTTAACAGATGGAAAAATACAGTCTTCTAGCCTGAAAATGGTATTTGAGCTTCACAAAAAGTATAAACTGTGGTAACGTATGTAATGTAGATAAAATGAAAAACGATTGTGAGCTCAACATTTCTGTGAGTATTTGTCTAGTTAAACCTAAAACTGGATTTTGCCCTCATCAAAAATGTTACATGTCTGGCAAACTGTCCTTTTAAAGAAGACCTATTATGAAAAATAAACTTTTAGGAGTTTTTAAATGTTTTATAATTGTTTCCACTTTAAACCATTAAAAACTGTATTTAGAATGATTTGTGCATGTTTGAGTAATCTTTATTCTCCTTTATTCTTTAAACTTGTTGTTTTAGATCAGTATTGCGCTTTAAGCTGTCCAAAATATAATAATGATCCATGGGTGTCATAGTTTAGTACTAAATAGCAGACAAAAGTACAACAGGTCTTCCTTAAAGCTGGAGTACACAAGATTTTTATTCTCATGAAGTGTATTATAAAAGCAGAACTTGAAAGAAGTCAGACCTCTGCACACTGTCTTCATCTAGTTATTAAACATTTTCTTGTCTCAAACTTGTCATAAAGAGTCATTTGAGACACTTTATGACACTTCGGATTAGAGGTGATTGGTTGAGTAGAGATAATACCCTGCTTTACTTTTTTTGTGTCTGAAAAAGAAGTTCTAAAGCTGTGTTAGTGGCTGAAAAGAACCAGTGCACGTGGCCACTGTAGTGCAAACGTATTTCCGAGAGCTAAGAATTAGTTGAAAGGTTTAAATACCTACTTCCTTATTTGACTGTTTGAAAATGAGATACCCCAGCTTTAAATAAACAAATCATGCAAAATAAATGTTTCTAAACCAGGCTCTGATTTCATTCACATGTATCTGAGGGGATTTCATTTGCCAAAACCACCTAAAGTTTTCATATTTCGCAATATTCTGAAGTTAATCCCCACCTGTTTCTCAATCACATTTTGTGCGTTTTCACATTTGCTTCCTTTCCAGGACTGAGATGAAAACATGGCTGGACCTCATTGTCGTCCTGATTCACTGATGAGATGTTTTGGAGTATGGTCCATTTCACCGTCTCCATTTGAGTCCAGTGTTTCTACATCCGCCCCACGCAGCACTAATGCATCTCCTCATCTGAAATAAATGAATGTGATGATGGAGGAAATTAGATTACAGCCTGCGATGGTTTCCACAACTCAATAGCTTTTGCTAAAATAAAATATTACCAATGTGAGCGCAAAAGCAGGGAATTAATTTGGAGTCCGTCTCATGAGATGACTTAAATCGAATCGTGAACTTTGGGTGGAGAAAGTTATTTGATGTTAATCTAAATGTGATCATTTAGATTATTAGATACATTTAATTATATACTGTAATGTGTTTTCCTGTTGTAGGGAAGATGTATATTCAAAGGAGAGATAACTAACATTACACAGTTTCAAAACAATTAAAAAATGCTTCCAATGCCAAATATCTGGAGTATAATGGACATTTTATTGTCTAACAACGAACAAGATTTCGTTTTAGTTTTGGTAATATTGTGAAGTACTTCCTTTAGAACCAGGAAGATATGCAATTTTTCTGTGAATTCAACCAACATTGAATGATAAAATGTATAGAATCTGCTAATCAAGTTACAAACAAAAAAAGCAATATTTATAGGTAATATACACCAATCAGTAACACATAAAAACATACATAAGCGCCGCCTGCTTTAAATGTTTATTAAACTACCCTATATGAGCAAAATGCCTTTACATTTAATTGTACTTTTTGTATTATTTTTGTTTGTCATCCTTTTGTATATTTCTTTTTCTATTTTTTTCTACTTGATGTTTGGCTACTATCAACACATATTGCTATCAGTTGTAGTAATTTATTTGTGAATGTCTGTCTTAGCTATGATCCAACATTAGGGGGTGGTAATGCACCTCTTTAAGGTTGGAGACCACCGTTAAACACTAAGAAGAAGAAGAAGAAGAACAGGAAGTTTTCAAAAAGGGCTGCTGTTTTGGAGGGAAAATGGTTTGGAAAGTGCAAAGATACAGCCTAGAAAATTCTGGAAAATTGTGGACGTGGGAGTTATCAAAATGAATGACCTGGATGCAACTCTAAAGGAGAAATATTGATAGCAAGTTGATTGACAGGACTTGTTCGGGTGTTTTTTCACGATTGATTGATTATTTCACTTCACTCATGATCACTGTAAACAAAGAACACAAGAAAAACTCGATACCCAGTAGGTGGCTGCAGATGCACCATTCAGGATGCCAGTCGCCAATAAACCCAACAGAAGAAGAAGACGAGGGAAAAATGGTTTGGAAAGTGCAATGGTATGTATTTTGTCACTCTGATGTTTGTAGATGCTGCTTTCATTGATTGATTGAAGTTAGCTTTTAAAAACTGTGTGCGTTTTGTGTTTTCTACCAAAGAGTATCTTATAAAAGAAAAAAAACAAAAAACTGACTACTGCACGTTGTCTGTGGCTAATTATAAACAATTTTATTTCTTGTCAACCTGGAAGAAATGGCCGAAAGCAGCGCTCTGATTGGCTGTGCTTGCCCAATTTCACTTTGCTGTCTAAGAAAAGCTGTTCTAAAGCCTTAAAATGAATGCATGTGAATATTAATGATGTTCCAAAGGGTTTGCGAGAGCGAAGGACGAGTTACACACTTTGTAATACCTACTTCCGGTTCTGCAGTGTGAAAATTAGGTACCCCAGCTTTAATTATGGACTAATTCCAAGCAAAACGGAATATGGTAATTGCCTTTAATTAATACTTGTGATGGCAAAATGAAACTTCAATTTTTTTCCCAACCCACTTATGCCACAGGACCGCCACTCTGCATTGGTGGCTATGATAGCAAACGTTTATTTTTTACGATATATTTTTTCATAGTTAGGGTAAAGTTAGGGTTAGGTTTAGCACAGACAATTCAGTTACATTTAAGGCTTTGGGGCCTTGGCAGAACTGCATCGTTAAAAAAAAGGACGCCGAAATGAACCATCGAGAATCACTGTTTTCAGCCAATTGAATCCATACACAATTGATAGCTCGCAAAGTGTTGCATTGATCCAGTGTCAAATAAAATAGTATTTTATTGAGAAAAACGCACACATACGACTAATTCCTTTTTCCATGTGCATTCTGGTACAATATGAGTGAAAAATTCCATGAAAAGCTTCCATCACTACATTTTTCTCCTGCGAACTGGATGTTGCATATTATTTATGAATGAAGGCTCGACTCCATGCAAAACCATAGAGTATACTGAAATAGCAACACACTAATGTTACGAAAACCTTATTTCCTTTTTCAAATTAACTTACTGTGCTCTGTGTTGAAGTAGCATTAATCAATATCATAGATTTATTGAGCAGCGTGCGTAAAATGGGAGATGTTAGCATATTTATGGTGTAAGGGCTTGTTTTGTGCTTGGAGATGGCATTTTGGTGTGAGATTGATTTACAGATGGTCTTTGTGTGTGAGAGGAACAATATGTGTTGTCAATTACCTGCCTAAGCTGGAGGTCAAGGAGAGGCGATGCAGCTAATTTCATTCATCCTCCCTTAATCCGTGTATACCGCTGCCAGCAGTACACCTTTTGGCACCGTCTTTTACTCTCATTTCCTTGCCTTCTGCAGCCTCCGAGCGGCCCAGACAGGACAGAACATCGGTCCAGACGTAGAGTAATAGCAGCCGGACCAGTGTTTTGACAGAGGAGAGGTGTGTTGTGTATAGCTTTGTCCTGAATGTGACTTGTTTAGAATATAAAACATCTCCAGGCATAAATTAGGGCTGCTCAGGTCTGTGTTCATCTTATCCTGCTGAAAGAATCAACACTTTTTGTCATTGTGCGATAGTTTGAAAGTGATTGAAGCATATAAATAAAGATGGGGGGTATAGAGACAAATAATATTTCAATTGTTGTGTCGAAGATATGCAAAATTAGAATGTCAAGAGTAAATTTGGTTCACATTTTTGCTCTTCCTTGAGTCATTTCTTAGTTAAAAGTACTGTGGCAAATCAGTGTATTTCTAACCTGATTCAGCTCTAATTTAGACCTGGAATAGTCGTATTGTACACCTAATTAGGATCTGGTGGTACTCTGAAAACCTTTTCTTTGGTGGATATGAAAAGGTTTGAGAAGTGATATTTCTGCACTTTTGTGGTTAGTTTCATGGTCCATTCACGTTTTGTTCCATACTTTCAACATCCAAGACATTTACTGGTGCATTTGATCACATTCCTAATGCATTATGAAAATATTGTCTTCATTTTGTTATTGAGATAATGCAAAAGAAATAGAGAGATTCATTTTGTCAATTGCCCACACTATTTTTAAACCGTTTATGTGTAGGGATGGTCAACATATTTAAAAATCTATCATGAATGTTGTTTTGAAGATATCAGTACACTATTTTATTGTAATAGTTTTAGTTTAAAGTATATTCTCTACCTCAAAATGCTACAAAAACGAAAATGGAGCAGTGATGCAACAGGATATTTCAGCAGTTTTACAGCGGACAATTTTACATCTGTGGAAGGCTTGGCACCAAAACTCTGTTCCTCTTTGATACTGACCAAAAAGGTCCAGTAATTTGTGGTTCCAAAAAAATAACCGTGCCAGATTCTGGTACCTTGGCTGTAAATGTGCGCAATGAGACTAAATACACCAGACCTACTCTTGTGTGATAAACTTCCACTACATTTAAAGACATGTTTTATCACATTTCTGTTAAATGGACAAAACACTGACTGGATATCGTCAACAGGGTTTTCATTTTGACCGATATTGCCCATCCCTATTTGTGTATTATAAAGTAAATAGTGGTTAACATTAGGTCACAGTATTTTATGTGTTCTTTGATAAAGACTTTGTAGTCTTTATGCTTCACAACCAATTCTCTGGATTCAATTTTGTTTCCTTGTGGAGTTATTAGTTCTCTGATTTCCCTAATCAGCTAAAACATGAAGATTACAATTTATCTTTCCATTTGCATATTTATGTTGCGCTTGTTAAAAGTACAAATTTGAAAGGCCATTTGTTAAGAATGTTTAGTTCTTTGAAATACTTAAGATGCATCGGACAGAATTCAATTGCTTTTAACATTCTATGATGTCGAGTAACATTGCGAGCAGACAAGCAAAATGTATTTGTATATTTAAAATATATAGAATACATATAAAATTCTCTCATATGCATGAAACAGAACTCTCTTGATTTAAAAATTGCCAGTGTAGGGGCCTGTCTGACAACATCAGGAATATCATTCCAGATCCTGGCTGCATAAAACTGAAACGCTGATTCCCCATGTCTAGTCCTGACTCTGGCACCAGCAGGAGGCCCGTCCCTGATGTCCTCAGAGTGTGAAATGGTTCATATGGCACTAACATGTCAGAGATGTACTTTGGTGCTTTGGAGAGACTTGAACACAAGCAGAGCTGCTTTAAAGTCTATTCTCTGAGCCACAGGAAGCCAGTGCAGAGACCTGAGAACAGACTAATGTGCTCGTACTTCCTGGTTCTAGTCAGGACCCGAGCAGCAGCGTTCTGGATGTACTGCAGCTGTTTAACGGCTCGTTTGAAGAGGCCAGTGAACAGGCCGTTGCAGTAGTCTAACCTGCTGGAGATAAATGCATGGATAAGTCTCTCCAAGTCCGGTCCAGACACTGTACCTTTGACTCTGGCAATGTTTTTTTAGATGGTGAAAGGAAGTTGATGTTATAGTGTTGATGTGGCTGTTAAAATTCAAATCTGAAACCATAATTAATATAGTTAATAAACAATAATAAAGTTTCTAGCAACAGACACTGCAGGTAAATAGGACACTTTTTACACATAAATTGGAAACTTCTGCTGTAGTTTAGTTGTATCAATTTAAGAAAAACATTCTTTAGTTGTATTTAGATGTAAAAAATGGCCCAAAATGTACATATTTGGGACATTTAAATCTGAAAAATGGTTATGTCCAGATTTAATGTTCTTGCTTCATTTGATTGACATATTAAGAACATTTACAGAGTGTCAATGTTTTAGATATCTTATTTAGTATTTGAGTATAAATGAGTGATGAATGACTAAATAAGATAAACCTAAATACTGACTTAAAATTGGCGCCACAATTCAAACAATTCTTTGAGTTAAAACTTTGATAGAACAAGCTTAGAATGACATATTAAAAAACAAAATCCATCTGTGCAAGACTGCAAGGGTTCAGTGTGTGCAGGTGCTACTCTAAGGCCTGAACTTTATGTCTCTGTGGGAGAAAAATGCATTTGGAGAAAACAGTCTTTGAAGTTACAATGTCCCATATAAATTTATGTATGCAGGTGAATTAAATAAAATAATAAAACATATTTTGCGAAGTCGCCTTACACCTTCAAAGGCTATTCAAATTCATTATCCCCCACAAATAACACCACTCCCACCTTCGCCCTTATATATTTTCCGCCGCCATGCATCTCCACATCAAGAATAAAACCCCCCGTCTCCTTCCCTCACTCTCTGTGCTGTCTCCGTGCCCTATCTGCCCTGTGCCCGGTGGCGCTGCTCCTCTGAGGTAAGGCTGCTCTAAACGGCTCCAGTCCCGCGTCCCCATGTATTTTTAATGGCCATGCACGCCCGTCATGCTGGAATCTAGCCCTGAATAATGCATGCGGGGCCAGTGAGAAGAAGGGAGCGAATCAAACTGAGCTGGATGAAAGATACGGCTGTGGAAAAATATATAGAAATAAGAAAAAAAATGCGTGATTGACAGTTTTGACACATCCTTAATTTCATCCAACAAGCTAACATCACCTCGGATACCTTTTTCCATTGCTCCGTCGAGGTGTGCCATCATTTCTGTCGAACAATTTCATCACCTGCCTTAAATTCGTTCCTCCATCGCTGCTTATATTTTTTAAAGCTTTTCTTTTCCCTTTTGGCCCGACTCCCTCCTCTCTCGGCTTCGAAATGATTGTTTTTATGTGTAATAGAGCCAGCGCTGGAGGGAAGAGGGAAGTCAGAGCACTGGGTGTAATGTGCAGAGAGAGATAGGGGTTTGTAAAAGACAGGTGTGGTTTGGATGAGGAACTGGAAAGAGAGTTTTCGATGAGTGCTATATGTTGAAGCGTCGTGGTACTTTGCTGAAATAATCTTAAATATTGACCTTAGATTGTGGAGAGAGTCAAAACGCATAGTGTTTTGGGTAAAATTGTGGGAAATGTTTGCATAGGAAAACATCATGGACCTTATTTCTGCTGAAACAATCACCTCAATCTACTAACTAACTGAAACTGCTCCCATTAGGGCAGTAATCCTTCAGATGTTTAGTCGATAAATTGGTCAATGGTGTCTTAGTTGACCAACATTTTTATGAATTGACTACTTTTCTTTTAGATTAAATTAATTTATAGGCCAAAAACGTGGCGATATGGTGTGAGTTAGCTGAATATTTGGAGTCTAACATATAAATACACTTTTTCCTTGTACTTTTCTGTATATTTTTGCATGAACTCCTTTGCAGTTGTGGTCTTAAAAGTGCAGATTTGGTTACTTCATAGTTTTAATATATTTTTCCTACACCCCCTTTTAGTCCGCAAATCAGTCGAAAGGGCAGCTCTTTACGCATGAACGTTAATGAATGAGAATTTAATGTGTAAATCTGCACCGATGTATTCACACAGTTGTACAATATATGCATCGAATCAGCTGCAAGCCTTGTTTTGTAACTATGTCTGACTTACTGCATTTTTCCTGCCAAATAAATAACTATGTTATTGTTTTGTTACACAGCATGGCATAAAACTGATCTCCATGGAGACGAGCCCCAGGCAAAGTATTCTGTAGCGATAAAAACAACTAATGCAAGATGGATACGTTTAACCATGGGACAGGTCTATATTTCCACATTTTATTGCTCATATTGTTCTGAGCACATATGCAGAGCTACACTGGTCATGGATTGATCACTTGCTAAACAAAGATACTTCCTCCTCCCCAGACACCTCCTCTTGCTCACTCTGGGAATCCCCTTAACACAATTATTAACCTTGACAGTGCAGCTCCTCTACTTTCTCCTCAAACTGGGGTGGTCCGGCTCCGGCTGTGAACCACGACTGGGCCATATCATATTGTTCATAATATATCATCATTTGCTTTTGGGCCAATATGAAATTAGCCATATCACAATATAAGTTTGAACACACAACATCCAAATTTCCGTGCAGTTGTAAAGTAAGGCAGCTAGCGATTACTGCTAGTTGCGAATGCTAGCACAGAGATGTCCAAAGTCTTTTTCACCAAGGGCATATTGAAAGTTGCAAGGAGTGGAAGGACAATGAAGTTAACGTTCAAATTGTTGCACTTGCTAAATGTGTCTTAAGGGGCCAATTAAAGTGACTAAAAGCAGCAAAAACACATCAAAAATATCTGAAAGGGACAAAAAGTGATAAATACGCAACCAAAATATACATAATTGCAACTAAGTGACAAAAAACATACTAAAAGTGACAAAAAAACACTACTAAACGCAACAAAGATGTTCCGAAACATGAGATTATTTTAGTAGTTTGTTAATTCATTTCAGTCTTGTCAATTTCCCTTATGTTTAAAATGTGAACTTTGAACTGAATCCCATTATCAAAACATAAATTACAAATGTAAACACAAAACTGATCAGAAAAAACAGAATGTTTTCATAAATCGTGCAGCTCTACCAAGATAACAGAAACCCGTGCAGGTTTTCTGTATTGCACATATTTGTAGTAGCCAAAAACACACAGCCATCCCTTTCCATAATGGTCCTTGTTAGGGCTGCTGACATGCCCCACATGAGATAATGGAGTAGATCTATGGCTCCGCGTCCATGTGTGAGAATCAAATGGCGGTGTAATCCGGTGAAGGGCAACTTTTGTCACACAGTAAAACCCACAGTAATTCAGCCGCCCTCTCGGAGCAGTTGGGTGGTTCTTTATGGAGGGTAAGTGGTGCATGTAATGTCCGCAGTGCAATGGGCTTTATTACTTTATGCGTGTTCGTATTAGTTTTATTAAGACAATCAGCTGCTATACGATCCTGGGCTGCAGCAACACTATATGCATAAAGGCTTATGTCGGATTCTAATAACGTTTAGATTCCTTTTTACACCCTGCAAAATTTAATGGCACAATCAAATGGTCACAATTCAAATGGCTTCAAGTGCAGCCAAGTGTGTAGCATTTTTCTCATGTTTCTCATCTTGTTTCAAATGCGTGGTTATTGACTACATAGATGTTATTCCTTAAATTTGTCCATTGAGTAAAACACGTAATTAGGCTCTAACAGATTGAGCGTTCTTTCTTGTGGCCAGGATTAGACATGATCTCTTTATGATGGCACATGATAACTCAGGACTCTTTGTGCTCGTGTTGGTGATAGTCCACGGCACAGTTCGAATGCAAAACATGACGGTGCAAAATTGCGTCTGGTTTGCAGCATTGTTAAGCCAAGAGTTCTGTAATGCTAAGATGCTATCTGAGGCAGATGGAGAATAATGCATATCCATTGCTGTTGAAGGCTTTCGAGACAGTTCATCTGAGTCTTTTCTGCGCCACAGATTAGTACTGAACAGTTCTCCAGTCAAAATTGAATGTAAGTCTTTATAGACATATAGTACAAGTGCATTAAGTCTTGAGGGGAACTTAGTTTCAAGCAGTCTCAGTCTCTTTACGAGGCATTTTACACAGCTTCTTGACAGGACACTTACATTTTAAGTCACTTGCGAACGTCACTCCTAAATTTTCCCTCGCTTGAAGATGTAGTTTCCTTCAAATATGACTGAATTGTCTAGATTACTGACACTTAGCAGCAAGCAGCAAAGCATAAATACAAGTTAGTGTAAAAGCTGGATGTGCATTGGAAACAGTTATTAACCTTGTCATTCGCTCTGAGGTAGTAACTTGGACAGGCCTTCTAAAGCAGTCAAAAGATCATTTAAGAAGAGATTAAACAGGGTTGGGATGATGGCACAACCCTGGGGTACTCCAGACTGATCTAATAATGGCATTTTTTCCCAGTTAAATAAAGATTGATGAATAAATGGGGAAAAAATGTGAGACTAATTCTTATTTGTTGTTGGGTGTGTGCATTACTTCAAAAAGGGCGCTGAGCAGGTCTCTTTTTATTCTGCAGTTTTTAACCAAGTATGATAGTCCAATGCGAGTTGATCACATATACTTACATTTTACTAAATAACATTGGCTTATTATTTTGTTTATGTTTACATATAAAACATTTTCCGCCAAGAATTGACCACACTTTGTTGAAGTAGGATTGTTAAACAAATGGCTCAGTACATCAGTACATCTTCCAAAGGTCAGTAAAAGAAGGAAATGTGTATAATTTTGAAGAGATTCAGTCAAATTCATTCATCTACAGTATATCTATACATTTATGATTCATACCTCTGTATTCTGAAAGAGCTTGATAGAGGATTCAGCCCTAATTTAAGCTCCCCAGACTTCACAGTTTGATATTGTTATGGTCAGTGCATGCTGGTCTTAAGTTTTGTCGTTGCAGTGACATATTGCAGAATGTTTAGACAACCAACGCAAGTAATTCATGGCTCAAATTATGTGCCTTTGGTCTTTTAAAGTAAGCAAATAAACTAGCTTCACTGTTTATCCCCATATATCAGTGCATTAAGGCTTTTGTTGCGGCAGTTAAATGCTATTATCCCATTGCCCTCGGTCTTTGTCTGCACATTACTGCACAATAGAGCTGAGTGACCATCCACTACACTTAAATCCTGTACATATTTAATGATCGCGAGTTCAAGTCCAGGGCAATTTTCTGCAGACACAGTAATGGACTTTTCACCACCACGGATTCGTCTCTTGTGGCCCGGTGCCATTTTAATAATACTGCCCCAGCTCCCTGCCAAGTGCATTTCTGTGTGGGGCCCTAAGATCAACAAAGCTTCAGGGAGATGGCTGTCGATAAAGTCCTGCAAGTGAATAAAGGCCTTATCATCAGATTAGACTTGAGCCAACAGGGACTAGATCTTTTAAATTGACTGGTGAAAGTTGAACAAGTTATCGGTCATGGTCATATTACTGTTAACCTTTATTTTCAAATTGAACAAAGAAATGACTTGTTATGTAAAGAGGAAACAAAAATGATGTATAAGGCGAGGTGAATTTATTGTCAATGAACACAACTTGGCCAATGTCGTAAACTTGAAGAGCTTTTGGAAGCTTCCTCAGTGTCAATAAAAGATCGTTATGCATGACATAAAAGCAATATAAATGTGAATTTCTATCTGCCATTAGCCAAGGGTACTAAAGAGTTGGGCTCAACGAAGCATTTGTGATTAAGTTTTAATTGTAGAATTCTATTGAAAGTTAACATTTTAAACATCTGTAAGAAAACTGAGAAATAAACAGCAAAACTGATACAAGAATCACTTTCCTTTCTAAACATATTTGGTCTAAACTATCAAGGGTAAGTAGGTTTATCCATTAGTGAGACAGGATATTTAGTTGTTTTTACACTAAATTATGCGAAATAATTGCAATCTTTGCAATTTGGTAATTGCAACCATTCAAATTGTGATTTGATTGCGATTAATCTTGCACCTCTACTAAAAAATATAAAAGTTATGCAGTAGAGCAAGTATTTCAGCTTCCTTTTATGAGTTAAGTTATTTGATTGTAATTTGTGACAGATGCACATGATCATACCTAATAGGGCTGCAATGATTCATCGACTAATTGAGAAGAAGAAGAAGAATTTTTATTTATAGAGCGCTTTTCCACCTAATAGGCACCCAAAGCACGAGACAAGTCGTAATCGTGACTGGACTATAAAGACTCTAAAACACATGTCAAGAGACATTTTGTATAAAAATATTCTTTGTATAAAAAGAATAAACAATTGCTGATTTTCACCAATAATAGACTTTCTTTATACATATTTTTGATCTAGAAACATTCAGTCACCATATTGCAACCTTAATTTTTTTTGATAATGTATTTAAAAAATCTAAACATAACACACTGCAATACAATACAATAGAAGAAAAATTCTACTAGGCAACTAATTGAAGAAACAAACAAAAAAGACAAACAACTGCTGAATAGCTCTAATACCTAACTTTATATTCAGGCTTAGTTTGGTAACAAGGCAATGCAAGTTAAGTTGCAACAAGGAAATATTGTTTTTGTGGTCAAAATTTGATTAGTTGTTCGCCCATCCATAGGACTTGTTTGCTCAAATTCACACTGTCCATTCATTTCATACATTCATCGTTTGAAATTTTAGTCTAGCTGTTACATAAGACTTTAACATTTCGATCAACAAAGCGGTGTGTTTCTGTCAGGTGCGTCATCCTCATCAGACTCTGTTGCCTTCTCTCCGGGGCTCAAATGGCTTTGGATAAATTTGCAAAGGGGTTACGTGACATGCGTATCCTCCGGGCTGTGGTATTTTGGTCTGTTTTTGATATTTCAGCAGCACGTCCGTGATAATTAGGCTGACATTTAGAGGAGCTTTGATGTGTTTCCTCTTGTGTCTGTCAGAGAGCACCGTGGCTAGCTCGAACTGGCATCTCTCTAGAGGTTTGGTCTCCTTTGCCAGTTTTTTCGGAGCAATTTCTAACCATATTTCTTAAGATTGGGCTTCTAAATGTCTCCCAAAGAAAGTCCGTCGTTCGACAAGCACTTCCTTTCAGGCGGTATACCAGGGAAGGCTTTGAAAATCTGAACTGCTGACATTTTGATTCATAGTACAAGTGTGGTACAATAGTCGCTGTCTGTTTGGAGTCGGCCCATTTTAAATCAGGAGACTTTCCCCGCTCCGTTTTACATCCCTCAATGTTTTAGTCTCCACATTAGGCGGCCTTGACCTTGAAAGCAGCACCATTGTTTGCAGCTCTGAGCCTCCCCATCAACTTCCCGCTCATAAATAACCAAATGCACACCACAAGCTATTGGGCTACAGGTCTTTGGGAACTTACTTTGAATTATGTAAGAATACAATTTGTTGCGATCTGATGAAAGAATCCTGCCTATTTTACCTTCATCTTACTTTGAAGGACAACTTGAAACAAAAGAATACATGCAAACAAATTTTTAATACATTACAACTACATTTTACAAAATGAACTGTAACTTAACTGAATGGTTCCATCCGTTTGTCCGTCAATAAACTATTCCCTACACATAACACATAAACTTTCAACACATTTGAAGAAAGAAAATACAATATACAATATCTTTGACCCAAGGTGTAGGTGGAGACTATTATAGGGCATATTATAGGTGTATGCATGGCGGAAACATATGGAAATATATGAACCATAAAACTATTTCATCCTCAAGGTTTTATGTTTGGTTTTTTTGGCAATATCATAATCTTCCTCTGATACGTGGCCTGCAGACAAACCATGTTGTGCTTTACTCCACGTCTTGCACAGTGTCTGGGGTCTTCCTTAACCTTGCATTTAACTCTATCCATTCATCTTCCCTGTTTTTTGTTAATCCCTGACTGCATTGTTGTTTCTTTTCATCTCTTCTTCTTAATACCACTGGGAGAGCTTTTACCTGTTTGCAATGACCTCAGTAAACAGTAATTATGATGTGTGCTACTCGTCTCACATGGCGTACGTGCGGAGGAAGCGGAAAGGCAGGTCACAGCCAGACAAATGAGCCGAACGCCGCAAAGATCGATACATGCAAGAAAGAGAAATCTTAATTGGCTATCAGGAAGACAGCAATAGATACAAATGCACTTGTTCAAATGGCCAGAGTGTCATATGTGTTTAGGATGATGTACAGAGGCAGCTCGGGCAATTTGACTCTTTGGGAGATTCACAGTTTTTTTAAAGTAACCACTAAACAGAAATGTTAGATATTATTTGTTTGGGACTGGGTTCACAAATTTGCCATATTATTCTGAGCCTGAAGCCTTGTTGCCTTTGGTTCACTAGCGAGTGAATTGGTATGGACTGAGACTGTTTCCACCGTCTCAGGTTAATGGTACTGGAATGTTTGCGCGGTTCTTATCGGGCCACATGAGGTACTGCCCCGCAAAGAGACGTCAAAAAGCAGATAAACTGTCATGCTTAGCAAAACAAGCCACCATTCTGTTTAATGGTGTTTAGTGCCGTAAGGTACTTGTGTCAAGATCGAAGATATTATACTTCCAGTCCATAATGGATCTAACATTTGCCAAACCAATAATCTCACCATATCACAAACTTGGAATTACTGGACATCTTTTTTCCTAATGGCTGTGAGCTACAATATGATTCAAATGTATAGTTCAGGAAGATTTCATTTAAGAAAACATTTGTTATGTTTGGATGACATCATTTGCTCGCAGACTCCTGCCGCTGGAACAGGAGTCCTGCCCACAGTTTGGAAACACAAGAGTTTTGAAGTTGAAATGGCAACAATTGTCCCTGTGTGCTTAAATAATTCCTTAACTTTTCAAAACAAAACAAATACTGAAAAAATAACACGTTGACTTTCTGTTTTATGGAGATAGATAGGACAGGACCAATTAATCACAGAGATCGTGACCATAGACTCAACAAATAACTGTAATTTGAGAGTTGTTGTACCATTTTGACCTGCCCTCCAGCAGGATGTAACAAACCATATTTGTGAGCCCACACATGTTCTCTGTATGAAAAATGCACCTTACAGACTTTTTCAGTTTCTCTCCCTGCACCGGGCCCTGGGTAAACAAACCCTGTCCGACGCCCCTGCCCTCCAGCACAATTTGAAACCATGAGAATATGAGCATTTCTCTGATGGGCCATCCATATCCAGCAGCACTGCGATGTAAATGGCACATGGACTTGTTAACTACTGATCACGACCTATTAATTATTGCACCTGTAATTAGCGCACAGGACCGGTCCCCGTCATCTCGTTTGCATATGAAAATAACACATTGAGCACATTACCGTTGGCATTGCTTCCCACAACAGGCTGTTTAGTGTCAGTTTATTGGCTAATTGTGAAGCTGTCGGCCGGGCACAGCAGGCACGCAGGACCGAGGACAGAGTTAAACATCACTAATTGATCAGAGAGATGAGTGGAAATGGCATAGGCACAGTTTGAAGAGGCCTGGAACTGCACTTTGATGGTAATTGAATAAAATGAAATGTTGGCTGCTTTTTGCCTCTAATTGAAGAAATATATATTTATTTCTTTGCTATTACTGGCTTTTTCAAATAGCTTCCACTAGAATACTGTCTTTTTTGTTGAGTGTAAGCAGTGCTCCTTGAGGATATAATACAACTCTTCTTGCCAACAATTCAATCTTAATTTCATTTACATTAAGAAGAAAGAATAAGTACCATTCAACTCATCATCATTATGTCTATTCAATTAAAATGTGATTAATCGCTCATTCAGTTATACAGTTATTACATATTTGTGCATAATTAGTTAATCATTAACTTATGATTTACTAATGTTGGTAGATGCACCTTAAACAAGTTTAAAATGTGGATGATAGGTTTTTATGATTTTCTAGTTTTGACTGTATTTGGTGAGATAATGTGTTGTAAAGATACATAATAATTTTACACCAATAAAGTGTCATTTTGTGAAGAAAAGTTGAAAAATATGTTGAAAATGGCAGGAAGTAAAGTACCAAAACATGACGACATCACTGAGATTCCATACAAAAGTTACGGACAATTTACACTAAAGAAAGATTTCTTTTTTAACCCTTAAAACATGAATTCAGGAAAATAACGTTATTCCCATATCATTTTATTTGTCAAAATCATTAGAATCATTAGAAAAGAACATAATTGCTAGGTAACAGTCGCACAATTTGCTGGTGTGATGTCATGATTTACAACCAGGAGGCACAATTTTAAACCTAAAAAAATGATCGAGCTGGGATAAATATTTTCATTCTTTTTGCAGAATCTTAAATCCATTTAACTCTGTTTTAGTAAAATTAGTAGTTCAACCTGTCATAGCACTTTAAGTAAGAGCTTAAATTAAATTTTCTCCAATGACCTTTTACAATTGCTAACAAATGGTTTCAAATGTCAAACAACTTAAATATAAATCATGATCTTAGTTCAAGATTAACACTCTTTGTAATTACCTCAATGCAGTACATGACACATATTAATATACAAAAACTTATTACACTCTTATCATTTTATTGGTTTCCTAAAGTGTGCCATATGTGATTGTATGTCATTAAACTGCCATGTACAAAATAATAAAAAATGACAGCTTTTAATTAACAATGATACATGTATTTGCTGTTTACATAATTCAAAACCGTCCATGTAGAGTAAGTGGTCACTCTGCGATACCATTAGCCGGCTGGATCATTGTTTTCGATGAGGCTCACTGTCAACAGTTCATTTATAAGTAACACAAACCCAGTGGAAACATTTTTCTCATTTCACTGAATATTTTAAGCCGCACTGTCAGGTTGTGCTGCTGTGGTAAAGTGATGAAAATGTTAGCAGTGTTTTGCCCTTATTATAACTTCTACTTCACTCTGTTTGACTGTGTCTTATGCAAAAAGGCAACCCCACAATTGAAAGTGTGGTCATGCATGGGCCAAAGGACAAAGTTGTTACCTTTTCAGAGCAGAATCAGCTAAAAAAGTGACTTAATGTTGATGGAGGAAATGTCTTTCAAAGTATCCTTTAAGTGTACTACAGCTTGAATTATTCATGTGTTTAGGGCAAATGCACAAAGGCAGCATTGCTGTATGATCCAAATGGTTGTGTATGTAACGGTGTTTTCACGTTTTTCCATTCCAACAGACAAGCACAGTGTCTTTGATCTTTTACAATTCATTTGGCACATGAATAAATCATTATTTTTATATTGCCACTAAACTCATTATTGTTGTGCAGAGGAAGCCACATTTTCCTCTAGTGGCAGTTCAATAGGTCAAATGAAAAAGACAAAATGGGGTTAATAAAGTCTACTTTACTTATTAGGATTGTCAAAAGTATCAAAAATCAGATGCTCAGATTGTATGAAAGTATCATACAAAAACAAGTCACATAAATAGGACAAAACTTGACGTTTCCCGAACAATTTTTGAATGATCTTCTTGAAGTTTATCTGAACTGGTATAAGACACACAGTAACATAAAGAATGCACTGTTATTGAACGTTGAAAATGACTGTCTCTTGTCTTTTAAAAAAGTATTTTTAATGTCATTCTGGTATCGAAATCGGGTATCGAGCCTACCCAAAATCGAAGAACTACAGTACTTTTAACTATTATAAAGGTACACCGTATAACTCTTCTGGTGGAGGTTTTCATCACTTTCTTGTCTCCCTGGAGATGCAATTGCTTTGAAAGTTCTACTGTATGTCATTAAATATACCCACCTTTTTGATTACAGTTAAATTTATTTTTAAGTGTTTGTATTACTAATTATATCCTGTGACATATCTTACTGTTAGTGGGCTCACCTCTCCACAGATCTGACCTGCAACTCGGCCGAGAGTGCACCTTTCAAGTACAACAGCGTGGACGTGATATCAGCTCATTTTCACAGTCAAACATGAGCCTTACAACTACGTCTTCTAATACACTTCATGCATTGCTGACCCGCTGTAGTAATATCGGCTCTATTATGTGGTCAAATAGCTCAGTCCTTTGCAAACAGTTGACGCGGCATTTATTCCGATGGCGTCGCTGAGCCTAATCCCGAGTATCGTAATACCTGTTGGTGATTGTGTCCGTGGCCCGCTGTGGGGGGCTTACCGCTGCTTAACTCCATAAAAAGCAGCTTTGCAACAATATATAAAAGTCTGAGCGTGACGTCGCAGAGGGATTTGAGCTGAAGACACAACTGGAGGTGACTTGAGAATTAAGAGAGGAGCTGGACACATGCCAGGAAATAAACAACAGTGTAGATTGTTGTGGCAAGAGTTTCTGTGGGGTTTAAAGGTCCCATATTCTGCTATTTTCCCCTTTACACAGTCTATTCTAAGGGCTTTGTTGATAAAATTTTGCGTTGTGCAATATCCATAACATAACAGTTTCCAAAAAACACCCATTTCTTGGACTGGCCCCCCTCCTTGCAAAAGCAAACGGCTCACTCTGAGATCTGACCCCCCCCCCCGAACTGCCTCCCCCGCCCAACCCGCGCCTCCCCCTACGAGTCCTACGTCCTGGATCTGACCTGGAGTTTGACGTGCTCCAGTACCTCAACGACGGACGTTGCCGTTTGGTAAATAACAAGCTAACTCTTCTATCTGTCGTATCCATCGTGTAAATTCCTGTGTAGCATTAGCATTAGCTGTTTTTATTCTGCGGCTGCGCGCTTCCTGGAGGCGTGGCTTAAACACCGCGTCATCCTTGTGAAGCGCGTCATCCTTGTGAGGAGCCCCCGTCTGCCTGCTCACCCGAGGGGGACGGAAAAGACAGTTCTCTAGCGTAAACATGCGGGAATCAATCAAAAAACCACTTTGGGCACAACATACGAGGCCCAAATAGCACTGTAGAAAGTCGATTTTACATGTTATGGGACCTTTAACAAACATTTAATAGACAACAATAGTTTGCAAATTTATGTGGGACTGCTTGGGTTGTGAAAGCAAGTACAGACAGATGAGGTATAGTGAATATGTTTGTAGAAATGTATGATGCCAGACTTGAGGAATTAAAGAAATGTTGTGGAAAAAGATGAAAGGAATAATGTTTGCAAATGAAGGCCTTTTCAGACAGGATTAGGTCTACCTCGGGACCTCTTGTAAATTGTAATAATTACATATGTTGTCTGTGTCACCAGTCCCGTGCGAACCATCCATAGCTGTAAAAATGTCTAATTGTACCCATTGTATTTCAGCAAACTCAAAGGTTCTCGGTTGAATTAAGCCCTGAATGCTCACGCCTGTGATTTAGAATGTTTTTTGTCCGCGCGTTGAAGCTTACATCGATTCAGAATGTCTCTACATCCATTTTACGTCCAAATATGAACCGGATTAATATTATTGATTAGCCATGTAACCCTCTTCAGTTCAATAATTGTTTTTTTCTTTCAGCAATAAAAAAGTAAAAAACACAAATCAAACTGCTCTGAAGACCAGACCGTGAAGTACAACAGAGGATCATGCAACAAGAGTTTAGGTGCGTTTGATGCAAAGTTTTGATCGAGAGACTGTCAGCGTGAATGGATTAAAAGGGAGAAGTTACGTCTGTTTAATAAGAAATATGATGTGGATGTCATTCTGAACACAATGTGGTAAAAAGAACGATGTCTCAAGCTACAGTGCAGGTGCAAAATGCTAGAAACAAACCTTGAAAAACACTTGGGAAAAAAAATGCTTGCAACATGGATGAATTAAAAGGTTCTTGTAAAATTAAATGTGTGTGAAAGTCTTCAATATCTGTAATAAAGTCCGTAAAAACAAATTAATCACTGACATTGATGATCCCGTGTAAATCCTCATAATAATACACCAATGGACTAATGTATATTTTGCAGACATCCCTTGGTAAAACTAATCCCGTCCAAATAGGGCTTTATGTGGACGGAAATTATTGACAGAAAACCTTTTGATTACAATTTTTGGGGCCAATTTCACCCAATAAATGGTAACAAATGCCAACTGAGCAACTATTTGTCCTAATAGAGTACAGTGGATGAAAGTTTCCAACACAGGAATTCTATATCAAAATAACATCAGTCACCATTCTTTAAAACTTTCTTCCAGTTTTACATACTTTGACACATTAATTAGTCAGGAAGATCATTTAGAACATCAACACGAGAGTATATTTGTCACAGTTCCATTATTCTGATCTGATTGTTTTGGAGATGAGTTTTTTTGAAAGTCTAACTAATCTTTGCGTTCTCTGCTCAGGAGCCGTAGCGTCATTAATTCAGCCAAGGTTAAGTGTTGAGTGTTATCTCCCCAGATAAGCACTGTGCGACTGAGCCCATTATTCTGGAGCTCCTCAATGCCCCGCGCTCACAAACAACACCAGGATGAGTGGCACTTGTTCAGGTTAAGGGCCGACGCACTCGGGGGACAAAGGGTCCAACAACAGGAAGTGTAAAGCAGAGGAGGAGGAAGGGCTTTAAATCTGTACTCCAGGACCACTAATTAGTTACTGCGGAAGTCACTGTAATTTGTTCTTTGTTTCGAGGGACTTCCTTGAGGTCTGACTTGCCCGGGACACAGGGAACGTCCAGGAGGGTCATGAGTGTCCTCTGTAGGCACGTTTGGGCTGATTCTTGTCCCCTTGGCTCTCTTCGTCTTGGTGCTCTTTGGCTTGTTTGGTTAATTCCGGTGTTTCCAGTGCCAATGCAACTCTGCATTGTGGGGCAGAGGTCGGCGTCACCAAAACGCACCAAATGTTTTCTCAATAAAATCTATATCATACCGGAATTATACTTTTAATCAAAATCAATCAATCTCAGCAATTCCTAAAAGACTATTAATAATTCCAAGTTCATGGCGCTGTCAAATGCAGTTAAAGCTATCATAAACAAGAAAATACTTTGTCTTTTTGCATTTATGTAACTTTTTTCACTTTATTAATACATATTTATTAATAGTACTGTACTGGAAGTAATATTTTCAATACTAATGTGAGTGCTGTGCGTCAGTAAACAGGAAACAGCTGTTACTAAGCATGTGTAAAATGGCAGTTTATCACAAGATTAAGCCAGCCTTTTGTGAATAACACTATTTTATGCTATCTGCTTCTTGTCGTCTTGGTTTCACTCGAGTCCGTGTGCTTTTATCCAATCATCTCTTTGTGGTGTGGTGTTAGCTTAAGCATTCCAGGAGTCAAAAGTGAGCCAGACCGCTTTGGAAACTGGGACCTTGCGGTGTTAATAACTTAAAAGCACCAGTACAAGACACTTAAGCCAGTGGAGACACATTCGGACCGCGCTGAACCACTCCAAAGCAAACTAATGGAAACAAGGCTTATGTGTACGAGCGCGGGTGACAAAGCCCAGCCGTACTGCGTCACTCAGGCTGTATCCAAAATGGTTATAATTACTGATAAAACTATTGCTTAACTTCTTTAATCTAGGGAACACTCCACGACAAATGTAACTGATACTTCAATACTTCTTCTTTCCCCTGCTATCCACTCTATTCCCTCAAATATACTTAAGTAACCAAAAGTCCTAAGCAAATTGACTACTGAAAGTATATAGTTCCATTGCACTTATGTAAAGGGGGTCTTATCGTCTGTCGCTCAGAGATGTTTGTAGAGGTTTTTATGCCCCACTCGTCACAGGGCTGGGCACAGTCACAGCTCTGTGTCAGCTAACATGATTTGCTCTGAGAGGAAAAACAGATTTATTTACTGTACGTTGGGAGCGTGCCATGAATGTAAAAAGGCTGTAGCAAAATGGAACAGATAGCTGTAATAAAATCAATTGAAGCTGCTACAAAGATGAGATGGGAAAACATTGGAGATTTTAAAATTAATAATAAAGTTAAGCTAGAGACAGGTAAGAATTTCAGACATCAGATTGATTGACCTGGTTAATGATTAATATATATGTTATTACTGGGCCTTTCCACATGAAACAAAAACTGACATAAAGTTTGGTGTCTTCTCTGTCAAAAAGTGGTTCCATTATTCAATCCCAAATATGTTATTGTTGGACTTTAAGCCTGAGGATTAATATGGCAAGTTTGCAGAGCCAATCCTTAGCCTCATTCATAAATGTTTTCTTATGTTTGTAACGTCCACAGTGAGAAGATGCTGCGAACTTTGCACCTTTGTGACTTTTCCTATGCTCTTTATGTAAGAATCATGTAGGACTTTGTTTGTAGTAATTTTCTTTGCCATATAAAAGTGACCACATTCTAAAACTGCAGAATTTTATGTGCAAAGACTGGGCATGACTGAAGAGAACATTTTCAGTTAAGAACAAATCTTGTAAAACCTTTGTAAGATGGCCATTGATATGGATCAGCATTCGTAGATTGTAAGTTTGGATATTTCTTGCACAAAAATGTACCTCAGAGTTGCATCGGCTCCTGCCCTACATCTGATATAATGACATCAATCATATAATTTAAACAACGATAATAATACTCAGCTGTAATTCAAGTTAAATTTTGCTGTTGAGTCTGGTCTCAGCCTCCTTCATTGTGGACAAATGGATAACTGTTGTTCTACACATCCAGCGTCTACTGTGACTCTAATGGAAACACCAGCAGAGTTAGTTTTAATGGTGTTAAAGCACATGGCCATTGTAAACAACAGGGTGTTCCTGTTAAGTGTACTGTGAATAATGTCTGCTATTAGCACAGAAGGAAGCGGGCTGCGTGGAAAGACTGCTGTCCAGAAGAACCCACGGACCATTCTTTCTGCCCCTAAGACCCCGTGTTTATGTGAGAAAATGGAGCAAGATGATTGGTCATTTTCTAATATTGGTGCAGACTTTTTGTAGCGATGAAAAAGTTGTAGAATTTAGTTTATTGTGGTTTGCAAGGCAAGCCAATCCAAGTTTAGAAAATTGTTAGTTGTGAATTCCCTATTGGAGCAAATAAGTATAATATTAATTTAATTTCAGTAGTTGGTTGACTGTATAATAACAAGTTAGTTGGTTTACTTTATTTGCCATTTGTAGTTAAAAATAACTTTTGAAAACATGTGCAAAAAGCGCAGAGTGCTCAGTAAAATATTCAAGGCGCTGTGCCTGATTTTTACTGGTTTGAAGCGTGAAAAACAGTTTGAAAGTCCACATCAGTCCAATTGTATCGCTCACTTGCAGTGAACATGCTGTGGTCTCATTTTCACCCGAATACATTCTTTTACAATATCCCTACTGGGGCAAAACCGTCAGTCCGCCTGCCAGAAGATTCAAGGTCGAAATCTTTCTTTACTATTACTGAATGTTTCCGAGTATGATGTGTTTTGTATCGTCTCGATTTGAGTTGTCATACTGAATAATAAACAACACCAACTCAAGGTTCTGTGTTTGTGTTAGGCCAGTGGTTCACAACGTTTTTGTCTCGTGTGTACCCCCTAAGGTTTTTTTTCACACTCTGAGTACCCCTTACCTTGAGTTTCGGGCAAAAAAAAAAAAAAGTATTTACTAGTTTAATATAGTCAATTATTGTTATAAAATATTTAGTTTTTAGTGTGTACAACTTATGACACTTTTATTCAGATAAAAGTACATTTCTTCTTTATTTAAAATCGGAAACCATTCCAAGTGCCCCCTGGTAATCTCTCATGTACCCTGTGGGGTCCCCGTGCCCCTGGTTGGGAAACACTGTGTAAGGCAACAAGAAGCTGCTTTTTAAACATAATTCGTTTTGTCAATAGTCAACATTATGTCCTGTTTCTGTCTATAGTTGAAAGAGATGCAAATACAGCACTGTCGTTTACGTGCCAACAAGCAGTAGATATCTTCATAATTGATGTTTTGTTTCAGATACATGCGGTAAAATAACATGATAGATCTCACTCTGCAGGAGGTTAAAGACACACAGCATCAAACACCTTCAAATGTCGATGTTTCAGAGGAGGAGACAATTACGGAAAGGTATGGTTCTCAGAAAAACCCGACCGGAGCGCAGGGTTAGAAATTGATTTACACTGGAATTACATGTGCGTAAGCTGAGATATTACATACGATGTGTTTTTACGTGGTCTGAATCAACATGCGATCAATGCAAACTGTGCAAGGCCTGTATTTACTGTTTGTACAAGAACATCCAGTTTTAATATTTGCTTTGTCTATTGAGACCCTTCCAGAACACAACATTCATAGGCTGCTACTGTTTTATACATTGGATCTAAAGTTTTTTTCCATTAAACTTTTAAACAAATCTAGACCAAACACACAAAGAACAGCACGACCAGAGACAGGATAAAAAACAAAAAACAAACCAACAGTAAAGGACATTCAAATACGATTAAGGCATACACACAGTTTAAAGTATATGTCCCATTTAGTCCAGGGCCTGTCAATTTGTCCATTTTCTAATATGAATATTTTTTTCCATTGTTTAAAGGTCTTTCAACAGGAGCACTAGTGTTGGCCTCCAAATATGAACATCCCGGCTTGTTTTGGCGTCTGAAAACCACTCATAGTCATTGGCTTAGCTTATTTGACATAGCGACATCTGTAAAAATCTGCAAAATCCAACATTACTTAGTGTACTTTAAAAAATAGAGCTGGAAGTTAGACTTTTAATGCTCATTGACCAATGTAACAAACATAAACAACTATTCTATGATCAGAGCCTAAAATGGGTAGAATTATTTGCTGCCTTAAGTACTTTATATTGAACCATAACATAAGAAGATCATCATTTTTACATTTTCTTCATTGTAAACTGCGATATTAATCTAAAACAGCTTGGTAATAGAAACGTTTCCATGGACTTCCTGTTTAAAATCTGCTGAACTGATCAAATTTGTCATGTTTTCACTTTTGAAAAGCTTACATGTGTCTTAATTTTTCTAATCACTACTAAGTGCAGAAATGTGGGCGGGGATAGGGGCTAGGTAAAAACTGGAATTTTATTTTCACTCAAGCATGCATAAATCAATCACAATACAACTTAAAGCGTGACTAATGACGAGGAAACACTGTTGTTACAAGGCTGAAAGCTCATTAAAGTTGATTTAGCATAATACGTCCCCTTTTAAAACGCGATAGCATGTTTATACCAGTTCTAGCTTTGTGCACGGATATTCTTCAAGCGTCACTCCAGCCAGAGTCTACACGAGGGGAAAAATGACAGCGGATGAGGCAAGACAGGAGCTGGGCCTTTCTTTGCTGGAGCTGCCGTTATAGAGATGTGTATTAGATTTACGCTGCTGCAGAGTCATTTGCTCCCCTCTGTGTCACCAGCAGGGCTAATGTATTCACAACTATAACCCAGTCACATTTCTTTCAGCTGCACTCAGGAAACCCAGCCCCCACACGAGCAGGACGCAGGCACAGGACGACACGATAAGGAGATGCAGGGGCCTGATCGATGATTGTGAGGCAAGATTTGGTACCACTTGAGATATGAGCACACACATATCATGAATAATGTTCAAATTTCATGTGTTAGAAGTGGAGGTGTAAAGAAAAAGGATAGTCAATGTATTTCATGGTTTAAATGAAATACATGCAAAACTGAAAAAAAAAACTTAGATTCGTCACGCAAAAATTGAAATGTTTTATGCATTTTAATATTGTTAGGGGTACGACTATTGTGAGAAGAAGCATCAGGGTTTTACGATTATATATTACAATTGTCGGCACTGTGACCAAACAACAGTGAAATCTTTATGAAATCAAACTTTCTGAATGAAAAAGCATCATGTTGTCACAAACAACCAGATCAAAAGGTTGGACTTTTCTAGAGCATAGATTGAACTGAAATTTCTCACAATTATTGTTTTTTAGTGTTTACGATTACATTGTGACCTGAATAATCATGATAATCCCTAATTAGGACACAACTATATGACGTTTTTAACTGAAACTACATGACTTTGCTTCATTTATTGCACCAGTATTCTTCAGATTGAAAGAAAAAAATAAAATAAAACATTCTTGGTGCCCCAAAACAATTGCATATACACACAAACAAGATATACGCATCCAATTAAAGCCGCTAATATTGTCCATTTCTGATAACTTTTCTTTATATCTTGCATTTATACACTTCCTTTTTAAGATCGAACCTCAATGCATTTCGCCAATTGTTTCCACTCCTGATGTGTCCTTCACTATTGTAAAACCCTAAACCTCTTTCCCCCGTTAAACTCTTTCCTTTTAAAGCAACTGGTGCCTTCCTCCTCGCTCCACCGCCGTCTGCCGTTTTGTTTTCTGCTGGCTAAGGGAGCTGCCTCGTCTTGTTGCGCTGTGGGTTTGTGCATTGCGTACGTTCTATATCTCTCGCCTGGTGTGAGTATTTCTCCGCTGGGTGCCGTTTTAGCTGCTTGACTGTGTGAGTGATGCCTCTGCAATATTGTGAAACGTATGACCAGTGTCTGTTAGCGCGTGTGTGCGTCGGCGTGTGTGCGTCTGGGGTCTGGTCAACGGGCCTGGGGGGAGGACTGATTAATTTAACAGGCGATTGGCGATAACGGACGGCCTTGAGGTATGGCTCTCTGGACGATCTGCAGGGGCTGACGGAGTTTAAGCTCATACATAAACAAGTGTTGGTCGGTGTCAGATGAGCCTGTACAGTTTAGATACAGGAACAACTTAGGACTCCTGTGAGAGAAGGGTCAAGGGAAAAAAAAAAAGACAGAGATTAGCAGAAATGAGGTCAAACTGGTTGCGTTCACACTTGCACACCACGTCAAAATTGTGATAAAACCTTGAACTAAACCTTAACATGAAAGAAAACAAAAGCGTGATTGCGTTTTCGACACTCATCCAAGTAGTTTATTCAGTTCCTCTGATATGGAAATCTGTGTTATATCTGCCTGAAGGGAGGAGCAAACTACATTGAAACTAATACACCCTATAGTTGTTTATAGTAAGCAGTAACTGGTAACACTTTACAACAATTACGCTTATTCCTGGTTTGATAAAGCATCAAGACTATCAATTTACAGTGAATGAATAGTTTATTAAGAATGATTCAGACTTTGCAACTACTTAATTAAGATTAGAGTCAGGCATTAGGTTTAGAGTATTATTGAAGTAGTTACTAAGACTGAATCAAGCTTAATCAACTGTATGTTCATGAATTAAGTCTTTATTATTGCTTTGTTAAGGCAATTTAAGTTGTATTTAATATGAAGTGACACTGAGTACCTGTTACTACCCTAAGGTGTCAATTGTCACATCGCATACAACATCTTTTTTTCTCATTCAGTCAAAACAAAGACGTTTTAATTCTTGAGTGCTACAACCTGGTACAAGCATATCTCCCATCAAGGTTAATGTATATTGTACACTGTCCCTGCCTCATTAAATAAATAAACTTAAAAAAAAAAAAGATATTGCCAGTTGAGAATAACTCGATCAACTACAGTTTTATGAATTAATGCAAAATATAGCAGAGGTGTATTGCTTTTGGTTGAGTAAATCACTTTATTTGCCTCTCGATAGGTCCAAGAGTAACAAAAAGAGGCAAAAGAACAATTGTTTGCTGTATTTTTACTCACACAAGGAAGACTATACTTTTTCTGCTTTCATTTCAGCTGCACATGCTTTGCTCACACAAAAGCTCACAACCAAACAACTGTCAGCAGAACTGCTTTAAACACTTATGCAATATTTAACCTTTTTGTTGAATATTGCATAATAGTAATTACTGCGCTCACACACAATGAAGTTGCCCTTGGACTTCCACACTCCAACTAAATATGGGCCAAAGCAGGCGACACTCAGCTGCAGAATTTCACGCTAAAACAGACTCTTGAATCATAAAAAAAAAAAACAAAAAAAAAAAACATAGATGAAGTCGGACAAAAGTTTTACAACATCTGCCTTCTTATAAATAAATTCACAAAAATCCCCTGTTGTCCAATTAGCACAGATATGAATCCCAATGGTGGACACAGCAGCAAATAATTGAAACTCAATTAATGATAAATGAAAAATCTTCAGTTTCAAACACTGAGTGAACGATGCACCAGAGAAACTGCTTAATTGTGTTAATGAAGATTAAAGCACACATTCCACATGCAATAACGGCTCATTATTAATGCAGAAGAGAGAATATAAACGCTTAAAAAGACAAGCAATGAATCTGCTTCTTTTCATTTGTGAAGTCCCCAGTCATAAGAACAGAGGAGCCAGCTTTAGAAATCAGGCCTGGGCGGATCTATAGAAGTAATATCTACATAAATGCAATTAAGTTATTAAAGTGGATGAAAAATCAACTTTTAAGAGCTTTTAAGCATGTTGTAATTGTTTCCCTTCTCATTTACCCACTTGAAGTTGTATTTAGAGTGATTTGTGCATCCCCTCAAACCTGACTTTTACTTGGCCTTGAGGAGTATCTTGCTGCTTGTTTCCATGGAAATGCTGTTCCTTTAGCAATTATATTCCACAATATGGCATGAAATGTGTCTATAACCATAGAGAATGTTTTAAGTATTGTTGTAAGGTGAGACACAGCAGGTGAACAGGGAAAAAGCTTAAATTTCAATATATCAAATCTGAACTTCTCCTGTAGTTTACTCACATAAATGTAATGTTGTCATGTAGAGATAAGGCCTTTTATGTGTAAATATGCAAATGTTTGGACCAGGTTTACATTTACACAAATTACAAAGGGGATTTTGGATATCTTAGTTTTTGTGTATCTGCCTGAACATTTAAATTTCACCTTTTTTTTTTTTATGTAAGAATTTAATAAATCAGGCTCTAAATGAGATATCAACAAATCCTTTTGTACTTTCCATTACAGTCTTGTTAAGTACAAGAGTGTAAAGCTACTTTAAGTGGTGATCTTTATGTCTCTGTAGGAGAAATATGCATTTTAAGAAAACGGTCTTTGAAGTCCCAGAGAGAAGTGGATGAAGAGGATTAAATGAAATAATTAAAAAATGTTGGTTGTTTGTTTGTTTGTTGAGAGAGCAAAAAAACAAATATTGAAACAATTACTTTTGCCTTTAATTTCTCACCTTAACTTTCTGCAATTATGCAACTCCTGAAAGTTACATACTGTGCCTTTAATCGATGATACATGCAGCATTCAGCAGCGTTGCATTGGCATTTTCAGTTCGACTGTTTTAATACTAGAGTCTGTCCTCGTATCTTAATGTTAGATTTTGTGCATTTATAATGCTAACTTTTAGGGGAATGTTTTTCAGGATGAGCATGTAATGTTGTCTCTCGTCAATCTTCAATAAAAATCTAAATCTGAAAACTTCTCAAATCTGCTGCTCTCACATCATCTTCCATCTCGACAGCTAATACTGATCCAAGGGTGTCGTTCTTTAAACACAACTGAAATAACACTGCATTTTCTACCAAATCAGAAGCTTAATGGTTAGCACTGCCTCATAACAAGAGGGTTCTGGGTTAGATTCCTGAATTGGATGGGAGCTTAGTTTGTTGATTTTACATGTTCGTCCGGGGGTGCTCTAAAAACGTAACAAAAGGGTTAAAATAGGGTTGAATAAATGTTAAAAATGAATAAAAATATGTTGATGTAGTCCTGCTTTTGTCCAGAAGTGGTCCATAGTAGAAAACAAAATCAGAAGTAGTCACTTGGACAAAGAAATCAATTAAAAAAGACTTTCGGATAGAAGTCAAAGAGTATTGATTTGTGAAAACATTGTCCAGATGATTACTTTTGAAACTGTTTCTCTGCCATGAATAAAAAATATATTGTGGTCGGTCTAACTCGGTTAAACAGAGCAGATTGTTTTCAAAATGACCTTTAAATTCTAATTGAAAACAGAGAAAGTGTCAAACTGTTAATTGCCTAAACTGTGTCTGTGTGCAGACTCTGACAGTAGTCGTGCTTCTTGGACTGTGACTGGCTGAATTCATGACCTCCTGACTCCACTGTATTGCTCTCTCTTGTGTCTAATCCATACAAACCCAATAAATGGTGTCTGTGTTTTTTTGTTTTGGGTGAAGTTTGGTATTTCCTTTTTGACCTCTCGTCTGTGCAGTCTGGAAAGTTTGCCTCTCCGTTTGCTCTTTCTTCCTCCATCTGTGGGAGTTGCTTTGACACAGAGTCAGAAGTAAGTTTGCTCTAGTGTTATTTTTGTCCATGTAGCACTTTTGTTGTCACCCTCATCCCAGCTCCTCATTCATTTTAAATTGGGTGCTTGCTTTTCCTAAATTAACTTGCATCTAGCTCCCATGTCCAAGTGTGCACGCTGTCTTTGGCCTGTTGGATCACTTTATTTTTCTTGTCTTTGTGACTGTATTTGGTACAATAAAACTCCTAAAGTCTGCGTTTGCTCTTGTAGTTTTTGAACAGTGGTAGAGCAGCTCTTTTACATTAAAATGAATGGATTGCTTCACACAGAGGTTTGTTAGTGATTGTTCCCTTGAATGCCTGTAGCAATGAGAAGCTAGGAAATGTAGAGCCAACTGTGAGGTCAAATTTAACTGCAATGCACACCAGTAAAAAACGTATTTCTGTAACATTGTGGTGCAGTTAAAGTGAGAGCAAACTCAAGAAGCTGCAGGTTGCATACAGTGATGAGCTACATATTTTATTGAAAGTCCCTCGTAGGACAAGTGCCAGTCTGTTGTTTTGTGCAAAATAATGTTCCCACGCTAAAGGCTGTGATTAGAGCTTTTGTTTGTAAGTTAATGACATGCATTGAAGCCTCTCAAAATGGGAGAATCCAAAGTAATGCCAAGATGGAGTGGTGTCAGGTGCCTCTGTGCACTATGGGTAATAGAATGTTTTTGTATTGTTGTGTTGTTTGTCTTATGTGTTTTGTTAATTCATTCATTATTCATTCATTCATTTTCTACCGCTTATTCCCGTTAGGGGTCGCGGGTGACTGGAGCCTATCCCAGTGACTTTGGGCCTTAGGCGGGGTACACCCTGGACAGTGGCCAACTCGTCGCAGGGCGAACACAGAGAGACAGAGACAAGGACAGACAACCATTCACTCTCACATTCATACACTAGGGACAATATAGAGTTCTCAATTAACCTGAACACAGTCATGTCTTTGGACGGTGGGAGGAGCCGGAGAACCCGGAGAGAACCCACGGTAACACGGGGAGGACATGCAGACTCCACCCAGAGAGATCGTGTGATGTTAGGGTGGTTCGGAATGTTGGGGTGGCCTGGGATTCAAACCCACGATCTCCTTATTGAGAGACAGAAGCTCTAGCCGCTCTGCCACCGTGCACCCCGTGTTTTGTTAATGTTTAAATGTTTTTAAATGTGTTTTTATGTTTAAATAAAATGGACCAATCGAGTCTGGATTCAAGTTTGTATTGTATTGTACTGCCTGCCTGTGTTGTAACTGCTTTACTGTGGCGGAGGTGGCTCAGTGATCAGAGAACCAACCTGAAGGTCAGGGGTTCGATTCCCGCTCGGACCAAGTTATGTTGTCGTGTCCTTTGGCAAGACACGTCATCCACATTAGCAATTATGAACGTGGTGTGTGCGTGAATTGTTTGTGGTGGTTGGAGGAGCAGTGGGAGTGAAAGAATAATGACCACTGTTAAAGGCTTCGACAAGTCTGTAAAGAACGTTAGGTCCCTGCTGCAGACAGTGACATTTAAAGGCCCAATATGTAACTTTTTAGACCAAAAAAAGAGAAAGATTAATTTTCTTGTTTTTTTGGATGGTTTTGTTTCACTAAAATAAATTAAACTGTGTTGTTTCTGTGAGCACAAAAATTTACTCTTACTTGTCCTGGAGGAGCCTCTTCCTGCTTGTTTCCATGGAAATATTGTTCCTTTGACTGTAATATCCCACAGTATGGCATAAAACTACCTGTCTGTGTGGAGAATGAATGTCCAGAAGAATGATTTAAACGGGTCAAATGCAGAACTTCCCTTGAATACAGTTGCCTGCTTTAAGACCTACAAATTGTCACTATTCTCAGGAGAATCTTTGAACTTTAGTAAACATAGTAACTTTTACCCCGAAGTTAAGGAAGTGAACTATGGTTATAAAACACCTCCAGTCCTCTCCTCTGTCTGGTGGTAATTATGTGGGTCTAATTGGGTCTTTGGAGGCTGTGGGATGGAGTGTACTGCAGGAGCTGTGTGCATATGTATATGAGACGGGCCATGCTTGGTCGAGCTGCATACAAAACAAACGTTCAGAGGCATCAGAGAAAGGTTCATTTCTATCAGGCAAAATAAACATCTGCACATTATGATAAGATGCTACGCCCACCACATGCAGACAAGGTTTAAAAGGGAAAATAAGGCAACGTGGGAACCTCTGACCACAAAAAGGCTTGGTTTTTAACTGTAAATAAATTATAAAACCTGTAGAAGGGAATTTGGTTCTCTCACTTCTTCTCAATAAAATACTACTTGCAAGATTTGGTGTCACTGTATGGTATTTGACCAATTTGAAGAGCCCATATATTTAGTTTCTTTTTCTTTTTATGCCATCCTCTACACATCTTAATAGCAGTTGAGGGAATTTGCTCAAGAAGGGATGGAGTAATAACTTTATTGTGCTGAAATAAAATCTGCTTTGGAAAACTGAACAAACGGTTAATTGTAACCATTCAACTTTTAATTTTAGTTTTTTTCAAATGGCACATCTGTTTTTGCAAATCCATTTATCTTCAGAATGATGAGAACTTTAGACTGTTGCCAGCACGTAACACTTTTTTAAAAATGTCTTTTGAATGAGAAAGTCCTTAAAAATGCATGAAACCCATGAATAGTCTGATATGATATTGTTGAAACTGTTTTCTAGTACTCTCATTGGCATACAGTTCTTTTTTCTTCCAAAGGGAAGCTTGAAGGAATTGAAATCTAATAGTTTTTCAAGTCTGGATAGATACAGTCAACAACAACAACGGTGATTTCACACTCATGTCATAATATGCTGCTGTAAAATATGTGCAAAACATCAATGTAACACACTTAACAATAATCTAAAACTATTATCTGTCAGTTATATACAGAAAATGATTTAACTCACTCACCAACTAAACCATAACTGCTGTTAAAAAAAGAAGAAACATACGAGCTGTCGCATACATTAGAATGGTGTAAATTTCTGTCGAACATTGACTAACGACGAACAACGAAACAGAAAGTAAAGTCAGCATTGTTTCTTCGAGGTTCGGAAAGTAAATTATTCTAATATTAAAACTTCGAAAGCTTGCTGTGGTAACAAACAAATGTCCTCAAGACCTCATTTTATTTAAAATCTATTTCTGAAACTTTTGGATGTTTTCATTATTCACCAACAGGTGCTTTCAAGCCTAAAAAAAACCCTTGAAAATCATCCATTCTTTCTGTCGCCTAGATAAGTTTTAAATGCCGTACTGTGGATCATTCCAGGCAATACAAAAACATCTCCAATCAGTCGTATCTTAAAGTGAATTCCTTTAGCTGCCGTTCCTCCACAGCATTTCAAACTGAAAAACTGACAGAAAAGAAGGACATAAATTAACCTTTTATTACTCGCCCTCTGTCAGACTCCGAGCCAAGACTACCAACGGACTTAAAGTATTAAACCTGTGCCAGCTCTTGTAAAATGTTGGTCCTGGTACTGAGAGTTTTAATCTCCGACATTAAATCACAATCTACATAAACGGCTCAGACCTTGGCAAAAAAAACGACTTACTTGAGTTCAATTATTAACTTCTTTTTATCGCTATTGTTAGAGTTCTTTAATATCAGTTTGATCATGCTGGAGTCCTGGAGTGACTTGCTTTAGCTAATTGCTCCCTGACCATAGGAACTGGGCTAATTGTCTCCAAACATATTCTTATTATATTTCGATTTTAGCCGTAGTCCTTGGCCTAGCAATACTTAAGCACTTTTCTTTTTATAGTTGTCTGGCTGGATGCTCTGTAACAAGGCTGATATGAGAATGACTCTTTGTACGTGTTTAAAAATTCATTGGTCCAAGCTTAGTACAGTTGACCTGAAGGGGAGCGTTGACCCACGTCATATGAGATCTCCTTCTGAGGTTTATATAGACTGCCTTTGTTTATGAGAAGGTCTGTCTACACCTAATTCCTTTTGTTACGCTCTTTAAATTGCATTGTTGTATGAGTTGGATGTTTCGTAGCTAAAGAACAGTTATTTATGTCAGTTGTTCTCAAACTGTGTCAATTTAATCCAGATTTTTTACCTCTTTGGGTTTTTCTTTTTTAGTACTGTTAAAACAATTGTACACTACAACTTTTAGGCATGGTTTAGACCTTGGATAGTCCTGGTTCAGATCTGGTTTGACCTGGTTTTGACCTGTCGGTGCTTAGAGGGCAAAACATTTTCTAATATTACTTGGTTTGAAATGTTGAAATGAGAATCAGTGATGCTGCAATGAACGAACGCTTAATATTTGTGGACGTGTAACGACGCAGAAGTTTGATATTTTTCTTGTATTATTCAGTGCACTTTAGATATCAAACTTACCATGTTAAACGCTTATTCTCTTCCTAGAAAGACGTTGAGTTCCTGGGTTTGACTTTGCCTATTCTCAAGTGGTTGTTTTTTATCCACAGATCATACAACCATAGCGTCTTATTTGAATGTGCTGTAATAACAAAAATGAAAAAAGAAAGTGTCATTAGACTCACAAATTGTTGACAGTAATTATAATCCAATGCAATGTTGTGTAACTCTCACTCAGACAATAATAATGTAAGATAATTAAAGCAAAAATCATAATTCCGTGCTTGATTGAGCGGTCAAAGTGAGCCTGGCCAATCAAGACTGCACACTTTTCCTAACTTTCGAACATAGTCTGGGTCTTTGCTGCCTGAGTTTTGATGTTGTGGTTGACAGAAACCATTGAGATGACATTAGTTTGGACTTGTAAACAATATGTGAAAGTACTGTTAAGTTGCATTTTCTGAAACCATATGTAACCTGAAAGCAAGTCTGAATTAATGGAAAAGGCAACTATTATTATAACTCAACTCAACTCAACTCAACCCTGCAGTCTGCCGTAATTGTCCCATTTGATCCCAAGTCTGTTAAATTTGTCCATTTTCAAATTTAGTCTGATTCTTGGTGCAATTTGTGTCATTCATTTCTTTGCAAGGGCCTTCTTCCTTTCTATGTTTCAAAGATATCCATTCACTATGTCCATGGCAGGAGTTTTGAGGGCCAATACATCATTCTGAAGTTCAGTGGGCTGGAGATTATTTGAATAATGAACATTTACCATTTGCTTAATTATGAATATTTGAAATTAAAATGACCTCAGGAAGAGTAGCTGACACGATGTCGATCTAAATAAAAATAATAAATACATCATAGTAATAAAAACAATAATGATTCAGAGAAAAATAGAGATATAAGCACATGCTATGTTTGTGCCAAGACAATTTATGAGATTAAAATAAATTCAATAAAGTCATAAGAGGAAGGACAGACAGCACAGACTTTAACTGAGAAATTGTAGATTTCATTCAGAATGCCATAAAGTATTATCTTTTATTACTAATGCATGTGCTGCTTACTGTAAAAGCGGCTGTGACTGGATTGGTGAATGACGGATGGATTATTTGCTGTGATCCTGGTCCCAGACTCTGCCTCGTTCTCCCTCGGAAGTGTGAGAGGTTGACACACTTGGCTAGACTAACACGGCCCTTAGAGGAAAATATGTTCTCAAGATTCAATGTATTTATGTAACAGTTTAATGGAATACAAACATCAAGTACACGGGCATTAAAAAAACGAAACCGAACAGAAAATACAGACCGAAGCCTTTCCTCGACGCATTCAAGCCTTTCTACAATTAAGTTGCAAGTGTGTGACTGCGGAACTCACACTGTTCCCGTGATGTCAGCAACAACGTAAACGTCTATTCTCTTACATTTACATCCACAGGAGGCCCATTTTTCCGCTGTCTGTGGAATCTGTTTTGGTTAGATTTCCCACTCAGGCTGACTCAAATGTGGAGCGGGTCCCAAGGCTCTACCACACATCTGCCCACTGTTCCTAATGCCTTCCTCTCCAGGATTTATGATGGTAAACACAGTATAATCATTTCACTGTTAACATTTGCTCTGTTTGAGGCTATAGTCATTATGCTGGCACTCGTTTTAACATTAAGCTCATTAGAAGGCATCAACAGCAAGCAGGTGCAAATGTGTGTGTGACATTTCAGTGCAAAAATAGAAATAGCTGGAGTGAATATGACTGCGGTAAATATGTTTTTGTCATAGTCTGCAGGAAAGGCTTGAGCTAAACGAGCCAAAAGACTTTAAACTGACCAAAGGAGGCACACTTTACAACTACAACTCAACATATTATCCACATTTGACTTTTTTGACCTTTTAAACATGTTATAATAGGCTTCCCTCATCAAAAACAGACCCGGCATTATATTTCACTTCATCTACAATTTGGCCTGTCACGATAATTGCTATAAGGATTATCATTCAATATATTATAGAATGTGGGGTTTAATATTTAACGTTTGCATTTTTTTTGCACTTTGGGGAACCTTTTCTCTGTCTTTTTGATACGCTTTGAGAGCGAAATAAACAACTTTTGTGACTACTGACACCAACTAACTACTAAAGTGTTTTATTTTGCTATTTGTTCACTGCAACTCATGTTTTTAACAAAATTGCACTGCTCTTTGGGGGATTCTCTTGTTGTCAGTGGCATTAATTAGTTTCAGTGGCAATTTGTCGCACTTCAAAATTTCGTGACAGACCTAACTATGATTCTTTCAGCAATCCTGTTTACGAGACTGTTTTCCCTGAGCCTCATAAAAAGACTATTCGAAATTTTCCAGAATTATGACGTCATAGCTCTGGAGGTCTCCTGTGCAGTCCATAAGTCATTGCCAAACTCGTTCTGAGTGTTTCGGTCACTAAATATCTCATTCATTACCACGGCGTGCCTGCATTACCATGTCCATTTTGTTTTTTTTCCCATGGTCCCAAATCCTGATGAAGAAGCACTTCACATATAGAAAGCAATCTGTTGTTTTAAATGTACACTTTATTTCAAGTTCTGAAACATGAGATGCCAAATTAAAGGTAATCAAGAGCATATATAAAGGCCAGTAACTATTTAAAGAATGCCTAATGTGTCTCTTAATATTATTTTGTCCGTTTTGGCTGATGTATCCTTTTAGAAACTTGTACATGCTTTTGTGTTTAGTAGATTGGATTACTGTCAAGGTATTTTTACTGGTCTCAACAAAAAATCCATAAAACAGTTGTAGCTCATCCAAAATGCAGCAGCTAGAATACTTACAAACACAAGGAAAATGGATCACATTATACCAGTTTCACAATCTCTTCACTGGCTTCCTGTGAGCCATATCGACTTTAAAATACTACTCATAGTATACACGGCGTTAAATGGTCATGCCCCAAAATATATACAAGATATGCTCATTCCAAGTGACAGAACGGGACAGGTTTGTTGTGTGTTCCAGGAGTTAGGACCAATCAAAGCGAGGCAGCACACTCTGAAGATTAAGATTTGCCCCAATGTTGAGTGCTTTTAAATCTGGGCTGAAAACATTACCGTTTACCTCAGCAGTTACATGAATTTGGTCCCTTTGAACTATGTATTGTATTTTTATCTATTATTGTCTTGCGTGATGAATTGCTGTAACTTATTTAATCTATTGTATTGACTTTGTGGAGCACTTTGGGTTGCTTGTGCATGAATTGTGCTGTAGGAATAAATTTGCCTTGCCTTGCCTTTAGGTAAATGCAAAAAAAAAAAAAGCTGCATATATACTCCAATTGTTTACATTAGTACATCAAAAATCAAAGGAAGGTATAGTCACCGAAGGATGGATTCACGTCATGATTTAACCTTCCAAAAAGTAATCATTATAAAAGTTGAATGGAGAAACCTCTCAGATGTTTACTGGCCTGTCGACTTCTTTAGAGGCCAGAACCAGAGCCGAGCAGCCAAGTGTGAGTTTGTAGGTGTGTGCGTGTTTGTGTGTAGAAGGTCACTGTTTGAGTATCTGTGGGTGCAGGGGTTCAGTGCAGGCTTTCACACACTGTTGGTACGTGAGAAGGTCTGCTGCTGCCTCCGGCTTTTGGTTCCGTTCTCGTGTCACGGCTGAATGGCACCATCAAGGCCGACACAAACACTCGCACGCCACCATTAAGCACATCCACAAAGAGATACACAGTGCACTCATTACTCTGCTGCACCATATTCCGTCTTGTAAGCAGCGATTTAAAGTGGAGCGCTCATTTTCATCGCTTGATTGTTTCATTTGCACTGACTTTGCACTAGAATTGTAGTTAGGCTTAACATTTTAATTGGGATTGCACTTATTGCTCTAATTAGAATTTCAACCAAATGTTTAGGCTGATTTAAAAGAAAAGAAAGAAATCTGGATTAAAGTTAATCTACCCTACAGAAGAAACATCACGATTTTACGATTATTCACAACAGTTAATACCATGACCAAACAGTGCTGAAATCCTTAATTTGTCTTCTTTCACTTGTCTAACATTTACAAAATCAAACCTGAATGAAAAAGTAATGATATTGTCACATAAAAAGTAAGTAAAAAAGTACTTTACATAGCAGAGATTGAACTGAAATTATTTATTGCTCCTGCGTGTATTCTAACGATTACTCTTTGTTTGTTCTGAATAATCACGACTTTCAATTAACTGAGTAATCTTGACATCTCTAACCAGTACATAAATAATTGTTGAAAATATGCCTTTTAAACCACCAGAGCTGTGTTGGAACTGAAAAAACGACTTAGATGTATGACATTCACTCTAAAAAGTCGACTAAATTCAACCTTTATGATCCAAATAATCATGTTTATTTTTATATTTGCTGTCATCAAGTAGTCCTAATTTTACTACTTTGTCACAATATTGTTTTGTGTATTGTTTTTCAGAAACTTTGTGAGCCAGATTTGTAACTCTTGCTCAGATTTGATGCTGATAATTTTGATGCTGATAATTTAGTATGTGTGACCTGACATTGATTTTCAGGGAGCATAACAAGCATAGATGCAGTGTTCCTGTTCAGAGATTGTAACAATACAAACAATTCAAACTCTATTTCGGTAGCAAGGAATAGGTTTGATGCTTCATACCAATTTTGATATCAAATGATATTAAAGGAAAAATATTCAGCATTTTTTCATATTGCTGTTAGCCTTTCAACGTGCTCTTGAGTGCCTGAAATTTGCCATCTCATGTTTAAAAAACAACAACAACCAAATAAACAGTTTCTTGTTCACTCTATGACATGTAGAAAGGGTTTCTTGTAGAAAGGGTTTTCAGGGGTTGTCATCCGGACGCTGTTTGAAGACCGAGACGTTTCGACTTTTATCCAAAAGTCATTGTCAATCATAGAGCTGGTATGGGAACTCTGGCTTAAATGCTACTCTAAGTAGAGTCCTGCCCCCAGGGAGGAGTCACTGAACACCTGTTTTCGTTTTGGAAAATTGTTTGTTTGTCACCTGAAACTTGATAATTGGCCTGCCTTTGTTTGTTTAATAGTTGGCCCTACCCAGTTTCACCTGTGGCTAAGGTCTATTATTGTCTTAGATCTATTGTTCTATTCTATGACATGTGTTATCACGTGTCACTATGAAATTACACTTACTGAGTGCATCCAGCCAACAGATGGCGCCAGCGTTATATACAATCTAGTGAAGTTAGCGCTGAAAAGACGTCATCGTGCGGATTTGCTGCAGCAGTTATGGAACAGCTCAAAAAAGTCACTGTAGTGTATATGTGTCGTTTAAAAATGATTGGTTAAAGGAGCTATTAATGTAAATATATTTATGTATTTACTTTGCTAATGGCACTGTTGCCCTAGACCAGTTTATTAACCATTCTGGGGGAACCCTCATCTGTGGCGGTGACTTTAACCTCCACATTCAGCTGATATTATATGTCTCAAACTCACAAAAATGCTCTTTTTTGATGTTTACTGTTTCCATCTTCTTCTCTTATCTGATAAAGCTCTGGTCCATATTTTGTCCTGTTTATGTGATAAAAAAAATAATAATAATAACACAATGATTACTTGCTCAAATTAGTATCTAGTTTTGATATCTGATTTCCAAGATTTAGAATGGTGGAAATCAGATCTAAAAGCATAAAAACAAACACATCTGAGAGTTATGATGTGGTGGTACAACATCAAATGCCACAAAAGTAAGTATGGTGGGTCACAAAAGTCCATATCAGAAATATAAGTTCCATTAGAACATGGAATTGGTGACTGATGTGGAATCCATTGGCGAAGTTTGTGCTGTCTGTGAAAAGTAATATTCCGAACGGGCCATAGTAATGTGATCTGCAGAGCTAACCTTTGTCCCTCCACTATTCCTCAGTGTTATGATCAGACATTTTATCTCCTCATTTCAGCGGTGATTGATTCGGCACATTTTGTTTCAGAGTTCAGAGTCGCGCAAAATGTTTCAAATAGGGTTAGGGCTTTGTGACATTCTTTCAATTCTTTACTTTTTGTGCTTTGAGATGGTCATTTTCAGGTAAAGTTATGTTACTGTGATATCATTTTTTTTTTTTTTTTAATACTGTGTTTTAGTTTATTATAATGTGTGAATTATTTACATTTTGCATGGTTCGTGTAAATTTACTGACAGGTGCCATTATAACTCTGTGGATGATTAACTGTTTTTGAAAGAAATATTCAAAGTTATTATCCACAAATTGTATTTTTTTACCGACCTTTACTTAACCAGGATAGTCCCACTGAGATTCAGAATCTCTTTTTCGGGGAGTCTTGACCCCAGAGAGGCAGAGCCTATTGTACATGTTGGTCGGGGAAACCGGAGCACCCAGAGCAGACCGAGGGAGAACATGCAAACTCCACACAGAAAGGCCCCGCGCTGCCCGGAAGTCGAACCCCGGACCTGGAGCTCAGGAGCAGTGAAGCGAGAGAGCTAACCGCTGCACTACCCACGTCCATGTCTGTGTCAAACCTCATCATTATTTGTTAGAGGTTGGCTCCACAAACCTGTCACAATAATCTTATGACTTTAAGCTCTTTAAATGGCAGCAGTCACATATTTCAGTATGAATAATGGCATGACACTATACTTTCTGGAGCAATAGTGTCAACAAGTCTGTAATCTTACCGTTAGACAATAAAAAGTATTGTATTCTATTGTATAGTGCTTTGAGAGGCCTTGATGTAAAACACATTTCAAGCATAAGGCATAAAAGCACTATGCCTTACGCATACAGCATAATTTATAATGATACTTTTATAATAATAATGCACTGGATTCATTGCAATTATTATTATACTTATTATACTTATAGTATTATACTCAGTAGGGTTGCCAAAAGTGTTGAAAATCAGATTCAAATCCATCCTAAAACTGGAACTGAAACAAGACACTCTTTACCAAAAAACAAAACAAAACCTTGAATTAATTTGAAATAAAGAACAAAACAGAGTAAAATTTGACATTTCCTGAGTTTTAGCAGGATCTTGAGAACTATAAGACCACATGGTAACATGAAGAATTTACTAATTCAGTGGTTCAGTGGCAAAAAATGTGAACAAAATGTACTCTAAATGAAGTAAACATTAGAATTGAAGAGGTGTCCACGTGCCACCAGAAGAAATTTGCAGAACACCAGTGGTACATGTACCACAGTTTGAGAAACTGAATAAAAAAAAAAAAGTACTATTTTGTATTGAAAATGTGTGTCTATTGTCTAAAAAAAATCACACACAATCATTGTGATTTCAAAATCGGTATCGAGAAGTGAGTATATTACTTAGTGTTGGAACTGAGTTTGAAGTTTGAAAATTGTGTCAACACTTCTTTTTCCAGAAATGATATACAATGCATTGATATACGCTCCAAACTTTTGTAGCCACAGCTGTCCTGGGCTGACTCATGGAAACATGGCTGCCAAGAAGTACTTGAAATGTTATGCCCAAGGACATGGCACTCAAAACAATGAAATATTGACTCTATTGGAATATTTTATGTCACCTTTTTCCATTTATTTATTTTATGTTGATCCAATTTAGATTAGAGATCAATGCAATTCAAGCCTGGAAACACAATATTTCATGAGCTGACAAGGCAAAACAAACACCCCAAAGTTTTTTTTCTTTTCAACACCTATAATATTTCTCTCATTTCTCCCTGCTCCCATATTTATCGCTGATATACGTCCCATTCATAACTTTACACTTCACCACGGACAGCTCCTCCTTCAGCGTCCATTGTCCGCGCTGCTCGTTGTTCAAACAGACGCCGTGGTCGAGCCGCAGTGGACTGAGGAGATGGAGCGATAATCTCTCACTTCTGTCTGAGTTACAAAACCATTTCTGTCTGATATGAGCCGTTATGAGATAATTGAAAGAGTCTGGAGCAGAAAAGATTGTAATTGAAACGGCAGAAAGAGAACAATGAGGAACAGAGAGATACCGCAGTGCTGGTTTATTTCTGTGTAAGAATCTCTGTTGGACTTACGATTACAGAAGGGCTTAAATCATTGTTAAGCAGCTGCATCAGTAATGTGCCACGGACAGATTGGAGATATTTGACTCTTTTATTTTCCGACAGGTTTTGAACGTTTTACATACATAATGCATACGTTTAAAGGGGCGCAGTAACTTTTCTGGCGGAGGTTCCTCTGCCTGCTTATTACTTTTCTGAAATGTTCAACAGTATGGCATTAAACTTACCTAGACCTGTCTACATGGAGGAAATCAAGCTCACAGTACGTTTTCAAAGATTGTAGTGGAATAAATGCAATATTGATATGTTTAATGTTATTCTGTGGAACATTATTGGCAAAACATGTCAATGGAGATGAAAGGTTATATAGTGCACCTTTAACTTCAAGTACATTTATCATAAAAGCTGAGTTAAGCTACATTTAAGCAGTGTTTTTCATAGAGTTATAGTGAGACTGTATATGGTATAATCTGTCCTTTATATCCTCTTTTACATAGAGTTTGTGTTATAAATGTCCCCGTTAGTCTGTTTTAATCCATTTATTGAACACCTTTTACTTTTATGTTTATGAAACAAAACTAATTAAATTACTGTCAACTTGATTTTTGCTTTGACACATCTTTTTGTAACGTTTTAATGAGAAAAATAAAGCCTGTGCCACATGGATGATCAGATCTTGAGCCGAATCATGAACACCTAGGATTAACCTGCTGTGCATGATTTAACTGTAGAACCCGGGAGAGATTCTTGCAAACTGTAGTGGGGGATTATGCAAACTCTGCATAGTAGCAGTAATATATCTTTTTTTTTAAATGCAGATTTTTTTTTCCATATGATTCTGTATGTCTTCATGTGTTTTGTGATTTTAATGCATTTTTTCCTTTTATACAAAGCACTTTGAATTGGTTTATGTAGAAATTGTGCTCTACAAATAAACATGCTTTTTTTTTTACTAGTACCAATGATAGTAGCAAAAATGAGAATAATGACAGTTGATTAAGTACTAAACACCTTCTTGTTAAGACTTTATATTTGGACTTAAAGAAACAGTCTGGTTATGTCACATGCATGATTCAGGGGAAAAAAAAAAGATAAAACCATCCAACCAAAAAAAACATCCTTCTGAACCTTTTTCACACATATAGATAATATCTATGTGTGAAAAAAATTATGTTTTATGCCATAATGTGGAATATTATTCCTAAAGGAACAACAATTTTTTGGAGATGAACAGAAGGAGGCTCCTCCAGGCCAAAGAAGAGTCAATGGGCTCATGTTTACAGCAGCACCTGGCTAACTCAGTCTTAGAGTCAGTCGCTACTGTCTAATTCTATCTCGAGGCTTTACAAAACAGGTGGATACTTCACCAAAGGACACTTGTGACTTTATAAAGGGATGTGTTTGTGTCTCAATGCTAACGCTAATTCTACTTTAATTCTTCAAAAAATAAAACTAATACATAATCTAGTCTTTACTTTAAAATTCAATTTGTTGTTTATTTTGTATTTTACATTTTAATAAAACTTGGCATTAGCTGTGAGTAGTGGTTAGGTTGGCCTAGTTTTGTTTATGCGAGCCCACTCACTGTAAGGACACCTGTTTTTCTATGTTGTTTAAATGCAATGAAAACATCCACAATGAGGAAAACACACTTTTATTTGAGTTCTATTTTTTACTAAAAAGTTGCACCAAAGTTTTCTCGGTCGAGGGCTCACCATCTGCTGTGGAGATGTTATTGCTTTGCCTCAACTATTCCTCAGTATGGCATTAAACTTATCTCAATAGACAAAATAAACTGAAATACATGTTTGATATATATTTTAATGCCATACTGTGGAACCTTCCAGGCAAAACAATAACAAGCCTATTGTGCACCACCATAATCATTACCTAGTGCACCTTTAAGTAACACTAATGGGTTTGAGTAATTATTCCATGTACTTGAGATTTATCTATCTGTGGTTGATTTGTGAATTGAATTAGACCGCCTCAGTCTTCATCAAACAATTATCCTCATTAATTAGTGATTGAGTGCAGTCTTGATGGTCCCGTTCTCCTCCTCCTCCTCCTGCGTGTCCGTGTAACAGATGAAGATGGCGGCTGGTGGGGTCTCGAGCGTTGGATGTGTTTGTCGAGGCTGTTAGTCCGTGAACGCCCACATCACCCTCGACAGATGAGCCTTGAAATTCATTTTGGAAGAACAAGAAACGCCGAACTTCCCTCTCCCCCGTACATAAACATGCGTACGTGCTTCCTTTTGTTTTGGTAAATGAGATCGTTCCGTGCTCTTTCCTGCGCAGTATCGTGTGACTGACGGGGTTGATGCGCTCCTTTAGTTGATTTGAATACATTTGAATACAAGAACGAGACATGTAGACAGTGACTTGCGTTTGACTGAGCACTTTTCATGTCATTTTACGTTTGATGGTTGTTGGATTTTACCAGAGGAAAAGACAAATCACAAAGATTTAAAGGACATATTATGCTATAGTGACTTTTTCGAGCTTTTAACCATGTTCTGTCAATAAAAACATACCTGGAGTTGCATTCAGCTGCAATCACACATGTGTAATTCCTTCTGCAGCCAGTAGATGGAGCCACAGCTAAGTTAATATGGCATCTCCCAATGCAGTGATAAAGTTATATTGTTCTTTGTAAAAACACAATATATCACATGAGATGTAAAGATGGTTAAAGGCCAATAACAATACAAATAATGCATAATATTTGTCCTTTAAAATGTTCGCTTTTCGTGTTGTTGCTTTAGGTTTTAGCTCTACACTCTCAAAAAATTCTATTCATAATGGCTACTTAGCCATTTAATTGTTCGATGTTGATTTCAAGTTTCCTGCAAATCTGCCTTTCTACTCTTTTCTTTAGATGTCAGACACAAACTGAATACTTAGCAGAGTTGTAGACTTTTATATGTGTTATGAAACTGTAGCAGCTCTATCACATTTTAGCTGCATTTAAAGCTTTAACAAGACAAATGTTCAACTTTTCTCAACTTTCCAGTTTAAATACTTAGTTACCATCCTGTTGCCAGCGTCACCTTTTCCCAGCCACAAAATAAAAGTGTTGAACTGGAATTCTGAATTAAATTTCCATGCAAATAGCAAAGTTTAATTAGAGCTATTTAGAATTGTGTGTTTGAAACTGGTGTTAATTGGTGTTTTTCATTAGAATGTTATAAGATCATGAATTAAAATTTATTCTGTTGTGGTAAAAAGCCTCAATTTCAAAAAGCGTGAAAATCTCTCCAGTCTGAGCTGAGATTGTGTGAACTTTTGTCATTGAGGGGTTTTCGCTCCATTAAAATAAACTCAAAAACAACAAAGAGCGTAAATCTTGTGAAAATCGTCTGTGCTTCTAAATGTAGTTCTGTTTTTTTCTTTTTTCTTTTTTTAAATCTCAGTCTCACTGGGTTCTCTTACCTGGTTAATAAATAAATATCAATAAATAATACATTTTATTTTAGATAATGATAATAATGCTTTTAGTACTATAATTCTATTACACTTTTCATCATTACAACACATAACAATAAAAACACCAGACGGCAGATAACTAGTAAGATAGTTTTCCAAATTTTTCTGTATATTAATTCAGTCCCTGGTTTGGTCACATTTTAACCTTAAATATTTCATATGTGTAAATTGTTACATAATCATTTTTGAAGTCAGTTTTTCATTATAATTAGGGGTGGGCAATTTTTATTTTGTTTATTTATTTATTTATTTATTTTGTGTATCACAATAACGATAATCCGTCAATATTATGTCAATCCAACAGGTCTTCAAACTTATTAGTTGAGGTTTTATTATCGAACAGATATGACATATCTTTAAAATAAATCACGTGCAGAACTATCATTGCTGACTATTTATTTTACTGTAATTAAAAGGATTTATATGTCAGAAACAGGAAAAACAAGAACATATGAGTTAGCTGAAGACTTTGGAGTGAATCATGAGTTTAATCTAATTTATACTATCTCTAACATATAAATACACCATTTGATTGTATTTTAGACATGGTTTTGATATATTTCTGCCACACCCCCATTTTAGTCGACTGATCAAGAAGTTTTTAAACTCAGACTTTTTGTCTTTGGAAAATTTAATACACATTTTGATACTTTTTTACTGTTTTCTCATGTAAAGATTTTTTAGCATTTTTTACTATAAACGAAATACTCAATATTCAGATTTTACATACTTTCAACACAACATACACAACATTTCCATACATTGCCCAACTCTGATTATAAATAATTCCGACTTTCCTCTGACCAAAAGCGAAAACATTAGTTCAATCCATCTTTCGAGGCTTTACATGTCACCGAACGCCTGCCATCCATCAGATCAAATCCGACGGCGTGCCCTCACAGCCCTGCAGAGTCCGGGGCCGAGCCGGAGATCGGACATGTGCCTCCTCCTCTTCCTCCTCCTCTTCCCTGCAGGGCTCCAAGTGTTGATTAGCTCTGAAACTCCGCAGCTGCTTGCGATCGCTGGAAGGGGAAAAAAAAATGGATGAGAGACGACAGAGTTTGTGAGCGGCATGATAGAGACTTGTGCAGCGGCAGAGCAGGAAGTGTGTAAAGATGGCCTCATTATTTATGTATGATTTATATGGGCTGTGTGCCGAGGTGAGGGCGAGCCACTCCAAGGGTTTAACAGAGCTTTTATACAAGGGCCAATTACATTCACGCTAATACGGTGAGTAAATACTTTAGCCGCGCCGTTTCATGAATGTGTTTGATGTCTTTGTGGAGTTGAATGAAAAATTATCATGGGCGGGGATTGCTCCAAAGACACGTCATTTTTCTTCACAATATTATTTGGAGCAGATGCCGTTTGCTAGTTTAATTAGTTTTGTAACACACCCAACGAGATTTCCTTATTGATTTTGTCATTGGTAATGCATTTGGATATTGTAACTCATGTCATAGTCTTGGGATTTGATGTATAGAGCTAGCAAAATTTTCAACCCATTCAGCAAGTTTAAAGATAAAGTTAAGTACACGGACCAATTCTAAAAGGCTTTCACTTTGGCATTTGAATTTAGAACCTGCAACGATGTGTACATGCCATGATTTTCTGCAGTGTGCTGGGCAAAACTAGTGTGCCTTGAGGTACTGCCAGGTGTGCCTTGAAAAAATGTCCAGTTTGTGTTAACTAATGCACACAATGGATTTAATTGGTTAATTTGACATGTTGGAGTGTTCTGAGCAAACTGCTGTACCAAAAAAAGAAAGTAAAACAATCAATATTGCCACATTTAAAGAACCAGACTGTGACCCAGGCATTATACTACATTACATACCACCTTTTTTAAAATTTGGTTTCGGTAAATGGTGTGTCGTGGCGTCTTTTAAACCCGAAAGTATGCCATGACTGAAAAAAGGATAAAAAACAATGGTATAGCCGTTATCAAATATGTACGCAACACTGTAAAAAAGTCACTACAAAGGAAAAAAAGGTCACACGCTCTAATATTTGCCGAGTGCCTTTCGCTTTGATTACGGCACACATTCACTGTGCTATTGTTTAAATAAGCTTCTGCAATGTCAAAAGTTCTATTTTCACCCAGTGCTGCATTCATTTTTCACCAAGATCTTGTATTGATGATGGGAAAATGTGACCACTGCACAAAGCCTTCTCCAGCAAATCCCAAAGACTCTTAAATCTTAAATGCATTTAAGATCTGCAACAGGGAAAACCTGGACTTATCAGGCCACGTCACCTCCTTCCATTTCTCCAGAGACCAATCTTTATGCCCGCGAGCAAATTGAAGCCTTTTTTGCAGTTAGCCTCACTGATTAGTGGTTTTGTTAAGGCCACACAGCTTTTCTGTCCTAATCACTTGAGTTCTCTTTGCATTGTTCCTGTGTTCTGCATCAGTTGGCTTTTAGTACCGTGTTGCAGCTGAAAGAAAATCACCCATGACGCAAACACGCAAATCCAACAGGAGGCTTGTACTTATTTACTTAGTTGAATCCAGGTGGCAACTTTAAAATTTTTAAATTTTGGCTTTTCCTTTCCTTTGTGTCCACTGCACATGGTCCAAGATTAAATTATACATTTGGCTATAGCGTACTTTTCAATGCAATGCTCAAACTTTAGGTACATTGATTTGAGATAAAAAGCACAGACTTTACCATTTATAAGTGCACAAAAAACTTTCCTGATTGTTTAATCGGTATTCAAAGATAAATCTATATTTATAATTCTGCAAAAATGAATATGTGCTGCCATGTTTATATTGGTATGTTTGGGCATCTCTGTCATTGTCCCAAACCTAAATGCTGCCATGTACTAATTGGTTTTATCCTTCAGTGAATTCGAGACAATCGGTGGAAGCTATTCAAGATCTATTGTGTTCATCTATTCAATTAGAAAATGCTCTGGTCATTTCATTTATTATTTTAAAAGCATTGTCCAGATGACTACTTGAAATGGTTTCTTTATGAGTTATTACGTCAAATTGTTTACTCACAAAAATTGGAAGAATTAAACTTTCTGCATGTTACAATCGCAAAGATAACAAATAAACAATTCACATTTTAAGCTTGAATGACTAGGCTAGAGTTGCAACTAACAATCATTTCCCGTTACTTTAAGACAAATTCTCTACAGTCAACTGGATTTTGCAATCAGCTCCCCAGCTCTGCACATGCAACTGAAGTTAAACATAAACTCAAGAAGATATTAACTTACTGCAGATGACCACATGGACTATAAGTAACAGAGTTTCATTGTAATTTACGTTTTCTTTTTTCCTCCTATCATTCATGCTTATGTAACATTACCCCTATTGTGATGATATGATTTTGAAATGTGTTGCTTATTTGAATGATGTGATGGCAGTTTCTAAGGAGATTTAGTCAAGACTATGTTTGATATTTGATAAAAACACATTTAACAAATTTACCTCGTCATTTGAATGCAATTGCGGCTCAATTTGAGTCATAAAACTTTTCTCAGCTCATGGCATGTTACAGAACCCATCTAAATTGTCCAAGCATTTGTATCCTCACAATTGGACAACTGCAAAAGTTTGTTTACTTGTTTTAGTAAGAGAGAACTGACCCGGTTGCAGATGGTTCAAACTTCCACTGCAAGGCTTTTAACCCACACAAGCAGGAGAGCACTTATAACTCCTATTTTAAAGTCTTTACATTGGCTCCCTGTTATTTTTCGTGTGCACTTTAAGGTTTTGGTGCTGACTTTTAGAGCGTTACATGACCAGGCTCCTGCTACATGTCAGCCTTGGTTAAGCCTTACACTTCAGCCAAAGATCTGCCGGCCAAAATCTGTTGATGGACGCTCGGACATCCTTCAAAACACGAGGAGACAGATCCTTCAAAGCGGTTTCTCCCAAACTCTGGAATGAACTACCCCTTGTGCATTCACTAGACAATGTAGATAGCTTTATAAAACAGCTGAAAACTTTCCCATTTGAGCAAGCATTCCCACCCCAAGGCTCAGTGACCAAATGTGTTGTCACTACTAATGTTTTACTATTAATGTTGTTTATATTAATTGTTATTAATGTATTGTGCTGATTGTGTATATTTTATTATTTCTATGCCAATGTGAAGCACTTTGTGACCTCTGTCTGTGAGAGGTGCTACAGAAATAAACTTACTATCTAAGGACCAGTTAATGATTATTCAGCTTCTAAATTTGGTGACAATTATTTCAGTAATCAGTTAGTTGCAGTTAATTGATTACCTTGTTGCAGCCCTAAGTCAGACGTATTGGCTAATCAAATATGTTTGACAGCTTGCAACCCCATTAGCGTCTCCTGTATGCCCTTCATCCTCGATGTTTTGAAGCATATATATTGGCTCACTTATTGCCTTTATATCTCAAAGCGTAATATTGGACACCTGGCTCTCTATATACGTGAAGTTGCATTATGTAAACATGGTCTTGGATGGAATATAAAGTGAAAATCAAGGAGTGAAATGGAACGTAAAACAATACGGGGCTGATCGATACGGCGTAAATGTGATAGAGTTAGTTCGATGGCCGCTCTGAGCTCGGACCACGCTCCAGTACTCTTACTGTGAACCCCATCAGCGCACTATTTCAAACTGTATGACATTATCAGGGCCTTAAACGTGACCTTTTAAAATGCCACCCTGGACCAGCGTAATGTAGTCTGATTTTATTCACACGTCTCATATTTTAGCCTTAAACAATGGCTCCAAAATCTCTGGTAAGAGTAGAATTAACCATTTGAGAACGTTTATTAACGTGAAATGTTGACAACTTTCAGACTGGAATGACAGACATAAATAAAAATGCGTTTGGATTATTCAGATCAGATTATGTTTAGCCAATGTTCACCTGTTTTCTTTAAATTTTTCATTTGTTTTAGCAGCTTTTCAGTTGGTTTCTCGTTGAACAGCAGTTTCTACATTATCTTTTATTTTTTAATGTGCTATTTTATTACTAGACCTGTGCTTTCCTGTGTCGTAGCTTGACTGACTGACTGACTGATTGGTTTGGGTAACTAGATACTCACCACAATGGGAATGTGACCACTTCTATTGATGCTTTTGAAAGAAATCCTTCAAAGCTGTCGCAGCAGGCAAGTGAGCTGTCAATCACACAAGTCAGAGTTAACATGTGGAGTATGGCAACTGCAAAGCCCCAAGTCAAAGTAATTTATTCACAACCAATAAACATCTTAGTTCTACTGGGGAGATTATGATGGGGAATTAAGCTTTGTGTTGCTTTTTTTGTAGTGTGTAACTGTTCTAAACCGTGGTGTCTAAGCAGTGATGTATTGTTTGAAAGGTACAGTTTTCTGAGATGAACGCTCGCACAAGTCGGGAAAACTCAAAATCTGCTGCCCGATGTCGCTACTGTGTGGAGACCAAAAAATATGCTGATACATAAAATGATCTTACACATTTGAGCTCTTTGACTAAACGTTACAATATGCAAGGTTTAGTGTCAGATGTCCACATCAAAAGAGAAACAGATTTATGCAAGATTTGACATTATTGTTTGATTAATCTCTGATTTTTAACCCCAGTGAGTTGTGTAGACCCCTGTATGTTTACTTTATTTATATATTTTGTTAATTTTATCTTTTGCATTTTATTTGTTATTGGTTTTAGCTAATAATTATTGTTTTAGAGTATTTATTTACTATTTTGTTTTTTTTGTTTTTTTAAATGATTGTTGTTTTGAGCACTGGTAGAGCAATTGTGATTAGTTTAAATCTTAAATGTTTTTTTTTTCTTCTGGGCAGCACTTTGGAAACATTTCAGTTAATAAAATGTGCTGTGGATTGAACCTGTGTAACACTAGCTAGCTAAAGTATAATTTAATGTTTTCCAAAATGAATAACGTTTAGCTTTCGAGGGGCTGTGAACTGTTAATCGGTTCCAAGTAGGAACCACCTGAAAATGTCAACGAAGTACTGGAACTGAAAAATTAACGTTCTTTTGGTGCCAACTTCCGGTTCCTTGACATTAAATATCCGTGTCACAACACAAACAGCGCAGGCCAAACAGCGCAGAATGTGTGCACGACGCCTACATAAGCAGTCCTTCTTGTCCAAAGAAAGCGCAGCGTATGATCTTAACTGTAAACAGAAGAGATGAAGAAACAGCTGGTCCAGAAAATATAATCTTTAGTGGAAGCCTTATGTCAAAAGTGTGCAAATAAATCCACATCCAGTCTGCAGTGTCCATGTGAAGTGGAAGCCAAATAGATAATATGATCCAAACTTTGTCATAATGCTTGGTCCAGGTAAGAGTAATCTCAGAATAAATGTGATGAGGTCAAAATGCAGTGATAAGCTCATGTGTAAAAGTGTGGCCACAGCTCCGTCAGGTAAACATGCAGTAAATGTGACTCGAGCACGCATTGTGCCGGCTGCCCTTGATACACGGAGAAAACGAAAGCGGGTGTTGATGACTCTAAAACTCTACACAAAAATGTAGGCACCCAAAAAAGAACCGGTCAAGAAACGGTATTGAAAAGTAGGTATCGTGAAAGTACTTATGCCTGAAAAAAATGTAAACATACCCAGCCCTATACCAACAAGTCTGAAATCTATGGTATGATCAAACTCAGTGATTCTATCATTGGTGACATCAAAATCCAGAGTTCCCAAGATAAAAACACATGTATGTAAACAAGTCAGAACCACGACTTCTCATCTTGAAAGCCCAAGCACACGAGGACCACATGAATGCAGCAGTATACACATTATTAAGTAGAGTGTAGCTATTTATACACCAGCAAATATCATGCAAAATTACAAAGAGATCTCACAAACCTTACAAATACACAGTAGGGCTGCACGAAATAAAAAAATAAAAAATGCAATATTTCATAAGTTCCTTTTATCTTGTGATTCAGTTGTGTAATATAACCAAACGATTGCATTATTTCAACAAGCTGTAAGTATATAGTAAGCTTGGAAGTCATTTTTTACAGAACCATCGCAATAAAAACAAAACAAAGACCTACATAAGGCTAAACGTTTGCCTAAAAAAGTTAAAATCATGACTAAAACATGACATTTTCACATTTGAATAATAATCATCTATAATAATTATTGTCCCTTACTCAACAGCGGTGGACTGGTTATTGCTGAGATCAGACCCCCAACCTTATGATTACTGGGCGAACATTTACCCTCTTGTCCCCAATGCATTCCCATAATCTTCCTATCACACCATACTTTGCTGCAACACATGCAAAAACTACCATATTGTAACCAAAATCGAGAAATGTAGCTCTGCCAACTGTACGCGTCTCTTCGCTGAACGCCTCAGCAGCAGAGCCGTTCATTTAGCAGGGTGCACATGTTTTTGACCTCTACATGGCTAATCACCTGCACTGAGCCAGCGCTGCAAAATGAGATAGAGAGTCTACGGAGAGAAGAAGCTGCAGATTATAATGAGAGATAGCAGCATAAGAGCCTTGTACGGGACCCGAAGGTGGACAGCGGGCCGAGAGAACAGCATTGATAGCGAGTGCGTGGGAGAGGAGGGAGCTCTTGGAAATGTAGATGGTTCTGGTAAGAATGCAGTCAAGGAGAAGCGTGGAAGAACAAGAGGATGAAGTATACTTTAAGTGATGAACAAGACTTGGAGAGCAGTGTAGAGCCGTAGCAATTAAAGAAATGAGTGCAAGCACGGTGTGAGAAAAGATGGCGACGCTACGCGGAATGACATTATGCGTTTTTTGAGTCTTCTTTGGATTGTTCTTTGGATAACAGGGGCAAAACGTGAGAAGATGTTTTCTTTTATTACCATAGATTTCTTCATAGTTTAATTGTGGAGGCATCTGAGGATAGCACCTCAGATCACAAAATGAATTTACAATACATTATGTAGATATGTTGACACTATTTTGATAACTTGAGACTTTCTCTCTGCAGTTGATACTAGCGAGTGATCAGGATAAAAAAAGTAAAATAGAACCATTCTCAAAAAACATTGCAAAAATATGAGATGTTTTCAGTAATATGGAACAATGACTTGAAAGAACCTGAAACTCAAAGTAGAGGAATTGGACTTGACATGGACTTGTGGGCCTTTGACTTTGGAGTTGACTTGGACAAGACTTACTTGAGACTGGTCAGTCTGATTATAAATTTTTGTCTTGTCATTTTTGTCTTGTCATGTATGAGGATTTTGATCTTTTTCACGTACCTTATCCAAAGATGGATCTGTTGGAAGTTTAACAGACAATATCTTTGATGAACTGAAGAAGCTGTTTGGATGAGTGGGGAAACACCTTTAGTCTTAAAATGTTTGTCCAGTTAACAGAAAAAGGAAAAAAAAAATAATAATACAAAGGAACCAACCTGGATGAATGAGGCACAATATCTTTTTCTTTTCTTCTTTGTCACAATTTCTCCAACATAATGGGGAACGTTTTTGTATCTCATCTTGTTTTCAGCCCAAATCCTTCCACAGATTACTATTGACACCTTCGCCGCTGATCACACATCATTCCATTTGTATATATCCTTATATCCAACATATCTTCTCCTATCAACATCTCATATATTATCGACACAAATGTTTTTCTCGTACAGTTATAAAATATTACTCAAAAGTGTTGCATGTTTTACACAGCAGAGGAAGTACCCAGAGAGGATCCATAATAATATTAAGAGAGACTGCTGCCTCCTTCTAAAAACACTGCATTGTTAGGTCTGAGAATCGAACTCACGATCTCTTTGCTGTACGGCGAGCGCTCTTAGTCAGTTGTTCATCCCGCTGAGACATTGTAGTAGCTTAGATTTGTCACTTATATGTCTCTATAAACAAACCATAATGAAAATTGCCAAGACTTGTGAATTCATTTACATTTTGCACCACATCCCTATTTTTGTTAAATTGAGATTGTAGAATAGGAGATGACAACCAGGGATGAAAAGAAGGGAGGTGTGAGCAGAGAGGAGACAAGGAGAGGCGTGGGGCTAAACCTTAGCTGTCAAGATTTCATCAGTGAAAGTACAGCCTCGGGGCACTACCACCTCCTGCTAGTAACGGCGGATTAATCACTAACGCACACACGCACATACACATTCGGCATCGGAATAAGGCTGTCTTATCTCCCAACACATTAAACAGGATCTGTGGGCTTATTGGGAGGATATGGATGAATTGATGTGCTCTTTTGTGTGACGTATGTGGTAATTGACAGATAGACAGCCAGCGTCAGGAAAGGTGTGGAAACATTGTGTCAGCAAATTAGCCGTAGCCTGTCTGTCTTTCTATAACGCTCGGCAGTCTGTGCTCAGCGGAGACTTTAATGGTCATTGTGCTCCCCTGTGTTTTGTTAGAAGGAAACCTGGAGCGGGGTTTGAGCTGCCGAGCGCAAAATGTAATGTAAGCCACATGTTGTACAGAAAGGTTTGTGTATATATAAAATGGATGGAAACTGCTCTGGTATAGGGAGTTTTACTTTTGTATATCATATTCTTCGCTCTACCCCAGCTTGAACTAATCTAAAAAACTGTATATATGTGCAAATAAACTATGTATTTCATAATTTGAAAACAGCATTTATCTTAAGATATTGTCATTTTTTTTTAACATGAGAATCAATGCTTGAAACCTGAGTCAGTATATCTTGACATTGATCTGCCCATCACTACTGCAGCCTGTTCAGACAAAAACAAACTATTCAAGTATTTCAGTGAGTTTATCGACAGAGATGAATACCTGAAAGTATTGTGTAACACTTCTCAGCACCTTTCCTGTAGCTTGCTTTCAGTTGAATAAACATGTGGTTTGTGATATTGCACTGGATTGCCCCCCATTCTAGTGTTTGTTAAAATCCAGCAATTTAATCAGCAGCGTTATGACTCAAACTTCAGTGCAGTGCATTCAGTAATTGTTATTATTAACCTACAATAGGCTTCTTGGTGATAAGTGTATCTATACAGAGGGACGTATATTGATATATCAATTCCTTATAAATGTTCCAGTAATGCACTTATTCTTCAGTTGACTACTGCATTAAAGCAGACGTTGCAGACTTATTCATAAGATAATTGTGTTCTGAAATTGAAGGCTTTAAGAACCTTAAATTGCATTGTTATTCAGCATAATGAAGACTCTATTTTAGGAATATGCGTGTCATGGGATACGTTTTTGTAACGTGAGGCTCTTGGCAAAACCAGCTTTCACCCTCTGTGCTTTTACAACCTGTTGGTTTGGCCATCGTTTATTTAGTTTACTATTTATTATGATGTCATGGCATTGTCTACTGCTCAAAACTGCCTAATCTTAGGTCCTTGTTTTCAAATGTACCACTCGACAACAGACAAAACAAATAAAACTGGAATGGAAATACATTATTCATTATTATGCAATTGGTTTTGTGGACAAGGCATGGAGGGGCAGTGACCCCACCCTAAGTCTCAATCATTATCAATTACCAAATCTATGTGATAAATGATATTGACGTTAAGGTGTCAATGTGTGTCAATAGAAATCACTGATCAGTCAGGCTTATTGAAAACAGCTAATGAATGTAATGAGTGGAGACGTTGGATATTTGCACAATGTTTATTATGTCTTTTTATTCTTATAAATGTGTTGTTAAATGTCCAGACAGAACTCTCTCTGCCCATAGCTGCAAGATTAACAACATAAAGTAAAACATACTCTCAAATTACCCTGACATTATGTAATGTCTAGGTTACAGGGTAAGGTTAAATAAGGTTAAATAGGTTAGCTTGAATTTTTTTAATAAATTGCAAATAAAGTTCTACTTCTAGCTGATCATTAATCCTAGTTGTACCCTACCTAAGACTCATAGTTGGTGGAATAGACAAAGATAGAAATGATTATTTAATTTTTAAACGTCTATCTTTTCACTGGATTCCTTGAAAGTCCCTTGGAACAGCTCAAGTCTGCTGGGAGATCCTTTCATTTTCTTTGATATGAATGGTAGTTTAAAAACAAACTTGGGAGATGGTTTCGTTTATTTGTTCCTGTCAGTGGAGAAGGAGAAGAAGGCAGACGCAGCAAAGACGGTAAGCCACAGTCCCAAAGCCCAAACTCGACCAATTTCTGCATGCATCAGTATTGTGAGAATGCAGTCCTCCTTATTGTTCCCAGACACAGACAGATTTATCAAGCCCACCGCAAACACTGAAAGGTAAACAGAGCTGCCTGGACAGTAAAAGAATGGAAACCAAACCATCTGAGAAATATTGTGATGTTTCATACTGTGAGGGTAAAATTTTAACTCGTCATTTGTTTTTGCCTGATGGATTGTCAGGAAACACAACTCAAAAAGTTTTAGAGCGGTAAAAACAATGATTATTTATTGTCTTGGTACTTCACAGTTGCAAGATAGTATACTTGCAATAGGACTGGACAGCACACAGCAAGTTCTGTGACTCACGCCGAGTTTATACAAAATGTGTGGTCCGAGGGAGATGCTATTTTTCGGTTTTCAGATAATTAAACAAGTATTTCTCTGTATAATTAGGTGAACCTGCGCTACGCTGGTCAAACATGCACTGCAGCTGGTGGAACAGGCTCAAAATATGCTCAAAATCCGTGCTGAACCCGCTCCATATTGGGAGTAAATGAGGCGTCATTAGGTTCCGTTTAAGCGACATCACATCACACTATGGTTTAAAACTGAGCTGGAGACAGACCAGAATTCTATGGTAGAATTTGCTGTTTAACTGCCTGATTGTATATTTGTTGATCTATTTTTTTCACAATAGCCTCAGAAGGTGGTGCCATTATTTTGTGATTGTTGTCAGTTTAAATAACATCATATGATCAGTATGGCAAGTTTATGGAGCCAAAACGTAGATATTAATGATAATATTCAATGTTTAATGCCACACTGAAACATTATGGACAAAGCAATAGCATCTCCATGGAGACAAGCATATGGTGTACCTTCCACCAGAAAAGTTACAAATGCAGCATTTACTAATGTAAAAAGTACCTGTTCAAGTAAAAGTGAGACAATGAGGCGTTCTCTGCAATAAAGTAATTATTTTTATTTATTTATTTAAGGAAAAGGGGGAACAGTGCACATTAATTAACATTTAAACAAATGCAAATATGCCAGATTATAGCTTTAGGCTACAGACCCCCTGGCAGGTTAACAGAAAGATGAAAACATACACAGTATTTATGCAGACTTCAGTTGGACAGAGACAGGCAAACAAGGATTTATCATGTTAGTACAAACATTCAATAATGACCAAGTCTGAGATTAACAGACAGCTATTAGACATATCTATATTGTACAACCTCTTCTATTGCACCGATTCCCATTGCACCTATCCTTACATTGCACCGATTCCCATTGCACATACCCTTGCATTCCTGCTTCAAGGAGAGCATTTTGTTCTCCTTGAAGCAGGAGGTGCGCTGTTGGCATGCTAATAGTCATTGTTAGATTTACCGTGATGGCAAAAATTCCTGTGGTCTTTGAAAGTTGTGAAAAGTGCTTATAAACTAATTGCGGTGAATAATTAGGAAGCTCAAAATGCATTATGAAAATATGTAATACATGCAGAACACTGCAAAAATGTTAAATTAACTGTTTTTTCACATATTTAAGACAGTAAATACAGGTACAGCACCTTTCATTTTATGATATAGGTTAGTAACAAGACCAATGCTTTAAGGTTTTTTTGCATGTACTTCGGATCTTTCAACATTATAATAGTGTTAAGAGCTAAAATAAAGTTACATTTTGCTGATTTTATGACAACGCTTTCAGTTCCCTTTTTGGATTGCAAAGTCTTGCTCAAATATATTTCTGCCCTTTTCCCAAATTCTGGGTGTCATCACTCCTTGCCCCCTTTTTATATCGGCTTTCCACTAATCTTCCCCTTCACCAACTCTTTCATCTCTGCTCCTTTAACGCTCCCTGTGCCTCTTTGATTGTGTCTGTTATAGCGAGTGCCACTTGAATCGTCGCTGTCAGACCGAGTGAAGGCTACAAAACTCTGCACCTTGGGAATGGGGACACTGCGGCAGAATTGTCAGAAAACACTTTGAAGTTATAATAAAAGTTTTCTTTCCTTGATTCGGCTCATATGTTCTGCCTTTTAATTAGTTTTACTTCGAGATTGTGTCCGCAAAAGTGTATGCTAAGCAGTCTATATGTATTTGAAAGCACTTGTGAGTGGGAGACAGGTTTTGACTTGATCTTGATCTTTGAGGGAAGCGATTTGTCACCAGGTGTCTGATCTCTGAAGGAATGCTGTATCTATTTCTTTGACTAATCTCCCTGAATGCTCCTGTCCATCTCCTTGTTATCTAGACTCCTGCAGAGCACAGGCTGCGATGGTTAGATATCCTCTTCAAAAACACTCTTAGCAGTCTTAAATATTGTTTATCAGATTTATAACCTCAAACCTACAGCTTCTTATCTTCCAATGTGATGTAATTGCAAGTTAATTTATTCCCTTGGCTTTTTGTAGCTTTTAGTAAGTGGGAGGGTGGCTGCTGTAGTTTCTCAATAACAATATCTAATAAAATGTGTAAGCAGGTTTGTATATTTAGCTTGATGGTATTTTTTTTTTTTTTTTTTTTTTCAGATCAGAATTCATGTTCTTTCTTATACAAATTATTTTGAACAGATGAAAATAAAGAAACTTAGAACTGACTGTGAGAAGGAAATGGCAAGGGCATACACACGAGCAACAAAACGCACACACAGAACAGGAACAACTAAAATCTGTGATTTCGGATCATTGTCAAAGAGAAAAACACATTGTGAAGAGGGATGGGGCAAACATCATTGGAGCAGAAGACGACAAACATCGTTACTGGGTTAATGAGGCAGCCGAAATACAGAAACGTGCCCATGGGACGATAAATCGGGACAAGGGGCCTTTATACTCTCACACACCTGGGAGGCTGTGCTGAAGAAGTCGGATTGCTGTTTAAATTACCTGACAAGACGCATCACAGCAACATCACAAATCAGTTGAAACTGTCAGGTTTAATCAACAAACTTTAGAGAGTATTCTGTCTTTATACAATCAAGGACCAACATAGCATCAGTGCTTTAAACCACTTTTTGAAAACTTAGCCTCATTCTTCCAACTTTAGAGCATTGATAAAAGCTTAAAAATTATGAAAAATGAATAAATAATTAATCAGTAATTCAGCAAATGTCAAGCATGTGTTTAGTTTACTTCTGCATTTTTTTTTTTTTTTTGCAAAAGAGTCTTGAGGAGATGTTTGTTCTTTTAGAAATAAGGTCTGCATATAAAAAATAAACACTCACACAAAAAAGATAATACTAATTATACATGTGTTTTGTGAGTTTTGGACTGGACTTTTAATAAAATCAATCTGTACTATTAGAGTTTCTCAAAATATACACATTTTTACTCAACTCAAACTAAAATCTAAAATGGGTGTGGTGTTCCGGGATTACACCAGCTTTTTATGGGTCTGCGGTTCCCCGAAGAATCATTGTAAGCTGCAATTAAAGGTGAAAGACTTGGAAAAGCTTTATGGATTTCAGTGCACAGATGCTTTCGCTCTGTCTCCGCGCATAAAATGTGTGCATTATGCTCGTACATAGTGTGGCTAAGTGTTTGTGCGGCAAATGTCTGAATGAGCAGGTAGCAGGTGCACTCAAACTCTCATGTAGACGCCACTCAATTAGCCTCGGCCCCCATCAGATACTGTTGGAGCGGGCTCTGGGTTGAGAGCTCCTATCCAGTATCACACATGGACACACACATGCACTGTGGGCAGGGTTTATTGAAGAGAGCTCATTGATTATAAGGTTATCTTAGATGGGCAGTGTGCACAGATCCATAACCACTGACCGCAGGAGACCTAATAATATGTGATCATGGACTGGGTAACAGAAGTGTTAGGGCACACCTTTTTGTGTTTTTGCAGAATTTAGCAACATTTCCCAAGCTTTATTGCTCGAAAATACCTTTATTAAAACGTGTGTTCCTATCATGAAAGGGATCGCCTCTTTACAGATCTGACTTGTAACTGCGTGTCTCCATGGAGATTGAGAAGTCAATGCAACATTCCAGCCAAAGCGATAACTAAATATCTTATTGTAGACAAGGTGACAAACCAACCATCAATAAATTAAGAGACAAACACTTTTATAATTCTTGTGGCTCAGGACAGCCCACTATTACCACTAGGGTCCATAAGTTTACCAGTTTATAACTGTCTTCTTCCCGGCCCGTTTTGTAAAACTGCTACAATTGACTCTTAGTCTGGGTCAGGACATACTCCATTACTTCCACAAGCCTTTTCGCTACAAAGCTTTTATCTTACCCTATTACACCAATTTGTAACGTGACTCCAGTCTGGGAAAAGGACTAGTGTATTTACTACATTTATGCTGTTACAATATGAAGTTATATGGGGCTTTCTCTTGAACCAGGGTCAGGGAAATAAAAAGTCAATGTCTGTCATTAAAACACAAGATGAAGGCTACTGATAATAAAGTAAGTAGCACATTGCCTGAGGACGTCCTGCTGCTCCAAATGCATTGTCCCACTATATTATATGTAATCTAGATACCTTGTTTTTGATCCTCGGGGAGATCAAATTTAGTCAATTGCCGTGGGACATGGCTGGTCTCTTGGGGAGTCCATCAGATGTAGGTCTCTGTTCCCTTTTAAAAGAGTTTGTTTTTATTGAACTCCGTCAGTTTTTGCTGCTTCTGAAATAGATTCTCATCATTTACACTTTGTTTGGTGAAGTCAAAAGGTCTTTCCTGCTCTGTTCTGTCGTGTGGAGCTGTCCGTGGTGCTGATTGTCTTTACTCGTATAAAACACGGCATTCAGATTCGATAAGTGCAGTGCTCACCTTTAAATCCCGAACAAGTCCTGCTTTAGGGTTAGCTTTAACCTTTGTTTAGCCTGGATTAGTCCTTGTTACACCTTGGTGAGACTTTTTTTCTGTAATGACTCATCCTGTGTTTCTGCGAGAGTATTTCTGCTTTAAAACTGGTGTGGATCTGATGTAATCCTGCTTTAGTCTTGGCAAAAGTGTCTGATACAGGTTTAGCACTACATACCAAAGACGATGCGTTTTTGTAGCTTTTTATTCTTGTAATAGCCTTGGTATTTCCTTCAGTACAACTTAGAAAGAAATTAGAGCCTTAGTCAGTCATGACAATAGTAGTTTTAATCAACCTTTCTTTAACCAACGGAGTCCCATTGAGAATTCAAACCTAGAGAGAATCTAGAGAGTCTTGGCAAAGTTCAACATAGTTACAACATACAGACAAAACAACATTAAAATAACTCAACTAAGTATTGATTATGAAAAACAATGGCACAACAATGAGGCAATTCAGTTTCTGTGGCTTTCAGTTTGGTTTTAAATGCATGTGCGGATCAGAACTCAGTAAGCAAATATATACCATTTTGCTTACTTAAAATTGACAGCTGATTGTATTATCGTTGTATTAAATGCTACTCTTCCTATGCTGATTAACTGAGGCAATGTGAGTGCTGAAATGCATCTTTGGGCAAAGAAACTCTATGAAGAAGGACTTCTCTCCCAGAGTACTCCATTTTTTTTTTCTCATAAATTAGTAAATTACGTTTTCCCCCCAGAAAGTGCATTATAAAAGCAGAACTCTGTGACAAAAACAAGACAACTATGGTGTTATAACATATTTTATCCATTGCACGTTTGTAAGAATGAGCCACGTGTATTAGTGTTTGGCCAGGTTTCCCTTAGGAAAAGAGGTGTTTAATCTTAATGGGACTCTCCTGGTTAAATAAAGGTTAAATAAAGGTTAAATAAAGGTTAAATAAAGGTTAAATAAAGGTTAAAATACTATTTGACGGTTTGGGATTGAGAGCTAATTGGCTGTGCAAGGGTGCTCTACCATATTGCACTTTTCCAATTAAAAGCAGCTCAAAATGTGTGTCACTGGCCAAAAAAAAAAAATTAAAACCAGTCCTTCTAAAAGCCTCTATGGAAAATTTAAAAACAAGGACCGTGACGTCGCCCGGTATGGCGCAGCCGGGGCCCCACCCTGGAGCCAGGCCTGGGGTTGGGGCTCGTATGCGAGCGCCTGGTGGCCGGGCCTTTGCCCACGGGGCCCGGCCGGGCTCAGCCCGAAGGGACGACGTGGGCCCGACCTCCTGTGGGCTCACCACCCGCAGAGGAGACCGTAGGGGCCGGGTGCAGAGAGGACTGGGTGGTAGCCGAGGCCGGGTGCCTCGACGACCCGGTCCACGGACACAGCGTCTAGCTGTTGGGACATGGAATGTCACCTCTCTGGCGGGGAAGGAGCCTGAGCTTGTGCGGGAGGTCGAGCGTTATCGACTAGATATAGTCGGCCTCACCTCCACGCACAGCCTGGGCTCTGGAACCCATCTCCTTGAGAGGGGCTGGACGCTCCATTTCTCTGGCGTTGCTCACGGGGAGAGGCGGCGGGCTGGTGTGGGCTTACTCATAGCCCCTCAGCTCAGCCGTCACGTGTTGGAGTTTACCCCAGTAGACGAGAGGGTCGCGTCCCTGCGCCTTCGGGTGGGGGACAGGTCTCTCACTGTTGTAGCGGCCTACGGGCCAAACAACAGTGTAGAGTACCCGGCCTTCTTGGAGTCCCTGGGGGGTGTACTGGACAGTGCACCGCCCAGGGACTCCGTTGTTCTGCTGGGGGACTTCAACGCCCACGTGGGCAACGACAGTGACACCTGGAGAGGGGTAATCGGGAGGAACGGCCCCCCTGATCTGAACCCGAGCGGTGTTCAGTTATTGGACTTCTGTGCTAGTCACAGTTTGTCCATAACGAACACCATGTTCGAGCACAAGGGTGTCCATCAGTGCACGTGGCACCAGGACACCCTAGGCCGGAGGTCGATGATCGACTTTGTTGTCGTGTCATCTGACCTTCGGTCGCGTGTCTTGGACACTCGGGTGAAGAGAGGGGCGGAGCTGTCAACCGATCACCACCTGGTGGTGAGTTGGATCCGCTGGCGGGGGAGGAAGCCGGACAGACTCGGCAGGCCCAAGCGTATCGTGAGGGTCTGCTGGGAACGTCTGGCAGAGCCCTCTGTCGGCAGGGTCTTCAACTCACACCTCCGGGAGAGCTTCTCCCAGATCCCGGGGGAGGCTGGGGACATTGAGTCCGAGTGGACCATGTTCTCCGCCTCCATTGTCGATGCGGCAGCTCGTAGCTGTGGTCGCAAGGTCTCTGGTGCCTGTCGCGGCGGCAATCCCCGAACCCGGTGGTGGACACCAGAGGTAAGGGATGCCGTCAGGCTGAAGAAGGAGTCCTATCAGGCCTTGTTGGCCTGTGGAACTCCTGAAGCAGCTGACAGGTACTGGCAGGCCAGGCGTACTGCAGCCCGTGCAGTTGCAGAGGCAAAAACTCGGGGCTGGGAGGAGTTTGGGGAGGCCATGGAGGAGGACTATCGGTCGGCCTCAAAGAAATTCTGGCAAACCGTCCGACGCCTCAGGAAGGGGAAGCAGTGCTTCACCAACACCGTTTACGGTGCGGGTGGAGAGCTGTTGACTTCGACTGGGGATGTTGTCGGACGGTGGAAGGAATACTTTGAGGATCTCCTCAATCCCACTGCCACGTCTTCCGAGGAGGAAGCAGAGGCTGGGGACTCGACGGCGGACTCGCTCATCACCCAAGCCGAAGTCACCGAGGTTGTTGGCAAGCTCCTTGGTGGCAAGGCTCTGGGGGTGGATGAGATCCACCCTGAGTATCTTAAGTCTCTGGATGTTGTGGGACTGTCTTGGTTGACACGTCTCTGCAACATCGCGTGGCAGTCTGGGACAGTGCCTCTGGACTGGCAGACCGGGGTGGTGGTCCCTCTGTATAAGAAGGGGGACCGGAGGGTGTGTTCCAATTATAGGGGAATCACACTCCTCAGCCTCCCCGGTAAGGTCTATTCCAGGGTACTGGAGAGGAGAATCCGACCGATAGTCGAACCTCGGATTCAGGAGGAGCAGTGTGGTTTTTGTCCCAGTCGTGGAACACTGGACCAGCTCTATACTCTCCATCGGGTGCTCGAGGGTTCATGGGAGTTTGCTCAACCAGTCCACATGTGCTTTGTGGATCTGGAGAAGGCATTCGACCGTGTGCCCCGGGGCGCCTTGTGGGGGGTGCTCGGGGAGTATGGGGTCCGGGGCCCTTTGTTAAGGGCTGTCCGGTCCCTGTACGACCGGAGCAGGAGCTGTGTTCGCATTGCCGGCAGTAAGTCAGACCTGTTTCCAGTGCATGTTGGACTCCGCCAGGGCTGCCCTTTGTCACCGGTTCTGTTCATCATTTTTATGGACAGAATTTCTAGGCGCAGTCAGGGCGTGGAGGGCGTCCGGTTTGGGAACCACAGGATCTCATCTCTGCTGTTTGCAGATGATGTCGTCCTGATGGCTTCCTCAAGCCAGGACCTACAGCATGCACTGGGACGGTTTGCAGCCGAGTGTGAAGCGGCTGGGATGAAGATCAGCACCTCCAAATCCGAGGCCATGGTTCTCGACCGGAAAAAGGTGGTTTGCCCTCTCCGGGTGGGTGGAGAGTCCTTGCCTCAAGTGGAGGAGTTTAAGTATCTCGGGGTCTTGTTCACGAGTGAGGGAAGGATGGAGCGTGAGATTGACAGGCGGATCGGTGCAGCGTCTGCAGTGATGCAGGCGCTGTATCGGACCGTTGTGGTGAAGAGAGAGTTGAGTCGAAAGACAAAGCTCTCGATTTACCGGTCAATCTACGTTCCTACCCTCACCTATGGTCATGAGCTTTGGGTAATGACCGAAAGGACAAGATCGCGGATACAAGCGGTCGAAATGAGCTTCCTCCGCCGGGTGGCTGGGCGCTCCCTTAGAGATAGGGTGAGGAGCTCAGTCACACGGGAGGAGCTCGGAGTAGAGCCGCTGCTCCTCCACGTCGAGAGGAGCCAGCTGAGGTGGCTCGGGCATCTGTTCAGGATGCCTCCTGGACGCCTCCCTCGGGAGGTGTTCTGGGCATGTCCCACCGGGAGGCGGCCCCGGGGTAGACCCAGGACACGCTGGAGGGACTATGTCTCTCGGCTGGCCTGGGAACGCCTTGGGATCCCACCGGAAGAGCTGGAGGAAGTGTGCGTGGACAGGGAAGTCTGGGCCTCCCTGCTTAGACTGCTGCCCCCGCGACCCGGCCCCGGATAAGCGGAAGAAAATGGATGGATGGACAGTCCTTTCCAAACAAAGAGATCTAAAATCAAGTCAGATAGATTTAAATACCAACTTCTTTTCACGGTTTAAAAATCAGATTCGCCAGCTTTAATGAGATGCGCACTTGCTTTCGGCTTTTATTTATGTGTCTGAGTTTGGTCAGCAGATCACACATATGTAAGTGCCCAGTCCATCGCAGGTGGTAAAACTGATTATTTTCCTTCTATAACTACTGCTCGAGGGATACTTTCTATTTGCCATTTGTCAGAGGCGGACACACATGGACACTCTCATCTCCCTGCCCCCAGGTTCAGTGCGATAGATAAAAGACGGTTTGTGTCTAAGTACGGCGTGTGTAAATGAATGCGCGTGTGGGCGGCCATGGCAATGCGAGATGGGAACAAACGAATCGGAGGGTGATGAGAAGACGCATCCCTCTGCAGATTAGGACAGATTGTTTTTCCAATAAAACAGAACATCCTCTTCTTCCTCACACTGGTACTCCCCGGGAGACAAAAACATAGAGGCTGCAATGGGTTAGCAGCAGGAGAGAGACAGAGAGAGAGAGTTTGTAAAGTGCCTCAGCTGTTGCGTGTTTTTTTTAATACTTGCAGAATTTTTACGAGTGATTTTGTGTACAGTTTTTTCCTTCCTTTTCCTCTGTCAGATCAATGGTGGTTCTGTCAAGTGTTTGTCACAAATACCTTATGGCAATTGTTAAAGTTCAACTCGCTTTGAACAAATAAGCTACTGAAATTTTCATGAAGACAACAGGCCGCATTGGTCAATCGATAATTTTAAACAAACTTCCAAAACTGCCAAAAATATCCTTTAATTTGATATGCCCCAAGCTGCAGTGAAACAAGTATGTGAGCGTGGGTTTGTGGTTCTCCATAATGGGTGAAATCAGATAAAGATGATTTTGTACTATTAAGGATTTTGTTCATGAAGAATTGATTGTTTTGTGATCATTTCTGTGAGTATGGAATATTTATTATTATTCATTTAAAGGTGGATTTTGTTATGTAGCTTTTCTGGAGGAGAGTACGCCAACTGCTTGTCTCCATGGATATTTAATTGTTTTCTTACAGTGCGTTAGAGCATGGCGTAGAATTATCTGCTTTTATTCAATTACACATGTTTTTATTGCCTTGAAAAACATGTATTCTGCAGATCTGTTGTAACTTGCTGTGGTTGGCATGTGTTATTCATTTAAGTTATAATCACATACAAGAATAAACAACAAATGTTACTGTATTAAATGAGATTATATATTTTTTAAATAATATTAAAACTTACTGAGAAAAGCTTCATGTCCGTGTCCCAGAGGCTAGTTTCTCTTTTCTGTTCAGCAGTGAATCTGGCCGTTTTGTTTACCTGTTGTATGATACGATAGAGAACAGTGATTTAACTGTGTTGTGTTGACTTGTGCGTTACACAAACTTAACAAACAGAACTTAAAATTGGAATTCTCACTGGCTTTAGTATAATTTAAAATAACCACATTTGACGTCAAAGTTTTACTAATTCGGTAAAGGATTTGGGGAAAAGGAAGAGTAACATAACTTCCTGTGTAACAATATTCCTGTCTGACAAATGTATAAAAGCTGCTAACTCTGTATTTTAGACCCCTTAAAATGTGTTCTGAAAGGGATGTGATTATTAGTTTATATTTCAGTCTGCTATGAAATTTTAATACTGCTGGATGTGTTTAAAATGTGGAATTTGAGCAGAATCGCAAATCTGAATCTGATGTAATCACAGCGCTTGTCAGAAAAATTGCATTTCAATAATTTGCCAAAAATAAGATTTCATTCATCCATTGTGTATACTTTTTCTTTGGTAGTTTCTGTAGAAAATGCTAACCAAAAGAAAAACTCATTTGGGCTGTCATAATTCTACGCTTTTACTGGCTATTTGTGCAATTCTTTTTCTTCGCCACCAACAGTTTTTGTACCCATTGTTCTCTTCCCAAGTCCAGTATCACAATATTAAAACAGCTTGATCCTGTGAACGATCAGCACTCTTTCAACCACACTCTGTATCCTTCCATTATTACCACATCATGGACACATAGATTCTGGGGAGCGCGCTGACCCTTGTTATCGGTGCGCGGCTGTGGGACTCTTCTTCTGTATGCAGGACATGGCGCTATACCCCTGAGCAAATGGGTTTAGTATTCAGGATGCGGTGCGTGGTGCTAATCCACGGCCCGGCCCTCGTAGGTTTACGCTCTTCTCTCTGTTACATGCAAATAGCCACACAAAGACATAAACACATGGATGAAACGCACACGTGAACATCCCTGCGGCGCTGGTAACTCACCCCCCTTTCTTCCTCCCTCCTCCTTCCGGTTCACAGGGGTCAAAACACATGATCTGTGCATCGGGGATCAATGCATCTATTTTTACGACTGTCTTTGTAGTCGTCGAGTCATCTTCAGTTGATTATAAATGGTTTGTAATTCTGTGCCAGAGATTACAATTTGTGAGTATGCCAGTCATTGCTGCGTCAAAAACAGGGTTGCGCTTAAAAAATGAAATGAAAAGTGTGAGAATAGTCCTTGTTAAGACCTTCCTTCTAGGAATGTTTGAGACGGGTTTTTGAGAAAGCCATTGGCACGGATTGGCAGCGAGAGGTCCATGTAAGGATTGAAATGAAAGTGTACATTTTTGAATATCCAAAATGATCAAGAATAAAAAGGCCGATAGCGAGATTTTTTACATTTTTTTGTTCAGTGAGCTGACTGTGGTACTTGAACATGGAATGAAGACTGTTGTAATGAAGGCTATGTAGCATTTTTAGGATATTAGTATTTCAATCTCATCATAATCTCAGATAGGAGGCAAAGGTGTGAGATTTACTGATATCTTTCATGTGACGTCATCAGTATTCTTTGGGGGGTAAAGCTAACTGGAGGCACTGCTGTGTGCAGCTCTGATATTCTTGTTAGACTTTAATCTGAGCTTTGTTTAACACAGTTAACCAGAAAGATCTGACTTAGTTGGAACTACAACAGTGAAGCTGGTTTGCAATGTTAAACAAGACCTTTTATTTCAACAACAGTTCAAGTTACCATTAGCCAAGTGCTTTTCAGTTAGTCATACCCTTTTTGTAGATATTGAAACTGGAAATTGTTGTTTAGTGTGTCTACTGCCTATGCATTTGGACATGGAATGAACAGGATAGTGTCTTGTAACGTATATAAATCTCAATATAAATTCTATTCTTGATACAGATTTCAATACCACAATGATGGCAAAAATACAATTTTCCAGTAGAATGTACTTTTCATATACTTTTTTTTTTTATATCAATATTCAAGAAAGGTCTGATCTGTTATTGTCATATTTCACTGTAAGGATACTTCAAATCTAGTTTTCACACTGCTTTTAGTATTCATTATTGTCAAGGTACTAAGTTTGACAACCCGCCAATGTACTTTGATAAACTTGACAGATTGATGTGTCGTGAAAAAACAAATTAGAGATCTGTAGATGTGTGTGTAAGTAAAAGTGTACTGGAAAAATTAGTTGGCAATGAAGGATGTCGAAGCGCATCAATTTGTTGTTAACAGGAAAAACTTTGCTGCTTCGACCCTGAAGTTATTCCTGGTGCAATGAATTATAGAGAATTGTGATTCCGTTATGAGAAAAGTTTCCCTGGAGCAGACAGAGCCGAGGAGGTGGTGTACATGATGAATCTTTCTGGGAGAAAACTTTTGTCCAAAGATGGATGGAGATGACGGTTAGCTCCTGAGGTGGGGAGGGTGATGGAGGGTCGGAGGAGGGCACCCGGCTCATATGACACATTCACAAGATGTATGTCTCCAACTGAACTCATCTTAAAGTCATATTCCACTTTAACTGTCATTACAACTCCAGACTGTTTACATGACAAAAATACAAACACAGGCCTCTGGCACCCTCAAAGTGATGATTTGGCGTTTAAGCCGGCTGCTGTTTGAAGGATGCTCCTCCGTTACAATCATCCACACACACAATACAACTATATGACTTCATTGTTTGAAAGAGCAAACCAGCCTTCTGTACAGATATGTTTTGTATGGGTTACAAGTAGAGCTGGGGGAAATGTTGATAATATTGTGAACATTGTTTTGAAGATATGCTAAAATCTGAATATCAAGTATATAGTTTAGAATAAAAAATGCTACAAAAAGAATGAAATGAAAGAATGAAATAAGGGCTCGCTCACCTCTAGATTAGACAATTTTGCTTTAGAATTTTATATGTTATTCTTTAAAATTATGTCTTATAAATGATTAACTTTATTCAAGCAATTCTGTGAGTTAGCTTTGCAATAGAGACAACATGATAATATAACACAAAAGTTGGCATTTTTAATGAAACATGAAAATGTCTTGTGTGCCCCGATGGAGGTTTGGTGTGTGCCTCCTCTCTCCTCTGAGCCCTGTGTCTGTGTCTTGTGGCTGCACCTGGTGCAGATGGCTCCCCTGATGGTGCTTTCTCAGCTGGTTCATGTGTAATCGGACCTCATGTCAAGTTAAGTCAAGTCAAATTTATTTATATAGCACATTTAAAAACAACCACAATGGCCCAAAGTGCTGTACAGAAGCAATATAAAATGCAATAAGACAAAACAGAGCATGCAGAAGCAAGCTAAAATAAAATAATACATTACAAATGTTCTGCTCAGCTTGTGTTAAAAGCCTGTGCAAACAAATGGGTTTTCAACAAAGTCTTAAAAATATTCAGAGATTGGGCTGTTCTAATGCTCAAAGGAAGACTGTTCCAGAGTCTGGGACTTGCCACAGAGAAAACCCTGTCCTCTCGGGTTTTTAACCGTGATCTTGGGACGTCTAAGATCATGAGGTTTGCTGATCCAAAGTTCTACATGGAGCATGGACAGATAGAAGCTCAGAGAGATAAGGAGGAGCCAACCCATTCAAACATTTAAAAACCATCAGCAAAATCTTAAAATCAATCCTGTAGCTGACAGGGAGCCAGTGCAAAGAGGCCAGCACAGGAGAAATATGCTCATATTTCCTGGTGCTGGTGAGCAAACGAGCAGGAGCATTCTGGACCAACTGCAGGCGGTAGATGGAGGCCTGGTCGAACCCGGTGCACAGAGAGTTGCAGTAGTCTAAGCGGCTGATAATAAATGCGTGAATAACGCGCTCTAGATCTGAATGGGGCAGGTATGGTTTCACCTTACTGAGCAAGCGCAATTGATAAAAAGCTGATTTAACAACTTGACTTATTTGTTTGTCAAACTTGAAAGAACCTTCTAAAATCACACGGAGATTTCTAGCAGATTAATGTTTTTCATAATAAACAAACCAGGAAGTAAAATTTTAGACCAAAAAAATTGCCTAAAATCTTCAATATAACGGATCTTAACTGTGTTTTAGTAAAATGAGTGGTTCAACCTGTTACTTAACCTGGCACTTAAATTGTACCCCACCCCAGAGTGCTAATCGCCCATGTTTGTCGCAATAAAAACAAAATTACCTTCTAAACAGGATGTTTTTAATACCCATAATAACAGAGCAATAACTGGCAATAGCAATCCCCAGTGCGCACTACCTAATCTTAAGTGTTGCAATCTTGTGCTTTTCACTCATTCTCTTGATAACCCTAACTGGCTGAGTGCTGACCTTACCTGTGAATTAACGCTCCATAACGCGCACTACTATCACAGGTCACATCACCACTGGCTCCTCGGCCCACGACTAAAAGCACTCTTCTCTCGCCTCTTTATTGACCGACCAGTAATGCAAGCTCAAGATCAGCACTACCTTCTAGAGTAAACTGATATTTTTATTTAGCACTGTCCGAAAAGTGGGGAATGGAAACGCAAGATACAGACCTTCTGCAGTCGCTGATAAGTTGGCAAGCCTTGATCTAGTTTTTCTGGCAAATCTTTATTTTAGTACATTATAAATTCCGTCGAAAGCAGATAGTGGAACGTTGTACAGTCAGAGGTCATACTCCGAGGCTATGGCACTTAAAAAGAAAATGCATTGATTTTTGGATCGCTTCTAGGGCAGGTTTTCTGTCTCTTATTACAACCCATTTGGAAGTGTTTGATTTCTGTTCCTTTGTGCTCCTGAGCAAAGCACCTCAGCACCCAAAGGTATCATTATTGGCAAACGGATGAAGACTCAATTTCTCAGACATAGCCAGTTTTTTTTTTTGCTGAAGATGTCAGGTTGAATAAAGGTGAAGGAGGTTTTTTTGTGGCATACTTTGGGCTTGGAGTGCTCTCCGTTTCTCACATACATATTTTATCAGGATCCATCAAAAATAGATGTGGTTGGAGACATCCCAACATACCCACAAACAGACCGTCCACTGTTTTACTGCCAAAGAAGGGTCGACCTTTAAACTGGAGCTGCCATCTCAAACCTGCACTCTCTAATTATGTTTTCTTCAGTGTCTGGATTCTGCAGGAATAAAATGTAATTGTACAGGTACCTGCATATCAATACTTCTTAATATTATGTTCCATTCATAAGAATACAGAAATGATAAAAACTAGACATTTGTTTTCCTTCACAATTGTTCTTTTAAGGCGAGACACTACAGGCAAAACTCATTATTTTCTTTCTTTTTTTTCTTTTTTGTTCTCTCAACATATTGGCTTTCATGTGGAAACAACAAACTTATCCATTCTGCTCCTAAAGATGTTTTATGACTTCATATAATCCACTTCATCCATAGATTTCTCTGAGACATTGTAGCTTCAATGGCTGTTTTCTTAAAATGCATTTTTCTCCCACAGAGACATAAAGATCAGCCAAAGTAGCACCTGCACACACCAAACTTTACAATCTTGTACTTAACAAGATTTTGACAAAATGTGTGGAAGGATCTTTTGATATCTATTTCTAAACCTTAAGTTCTAAGTTTAAAAATTACCATAGAATAAGTTTTAATTTTTAGAACAATTTTCAGTCAGATCTAGTTCACTCAAAAACTAAATAAGAAATGGCCCACTTGAAAATATACTTGAATAGCCCTGGACTAAACCAACGATTAAAGACTGGATAAACATAATTGTAGAATATGATGTTGGAATGTTTGAAAAATAGCAAAAAATAACATTCAGACTCAATTCAGACTCGATTCAGACTCAATCAGTACGTGCCCTAAGTATTTTGGATGTCTTTTCTGTTTATATGCTTTAAAAAAATGGAGAAAAAAATGAAGAAAAAATGTTTATTGTTACTTGATCTTACTGAAAATGTATACAGAAATGTGCTTGTTGTGTCTGCGCTTATAAACTAGATTGAGCTAATTGTCTTAGCTCAGCCGCTTTTACTCTCTGGCTTTTAACATGTGACTATTATCATGTCATGTTTATAAAGTCTGCTGTATAAAATAAAGTGGATTAGATAGAAATGCCAGTTAACTGTGTTTTTACTGCAAAAAAACAAAACATAAGCCTTAGTTACTTTACTTATCTTCAGAAATACTTTAATACTTTAATGACCTTCTGTGAAATATTCCAGGCAAAGCAAGACTACTAACTAAAGTTACATAGCGGACCTTTAATATCGAGAAAAAAGGTTGACGTCTTGGGTTTTTAGGCTCGTTAATTAACCAAACTGAGCAGAGGATCGTGCAAGAATCAGCTGGTCAGGGCTCTTCTACATCACATATGTTTCATGTTGTGAAGAAATAATCATTTAGCAGCTTGTGTTTTTGTACACATGCTCCTTTCGGTATCTCCCTCTTGCTTTGGCTTTTTCTGACAGAGCACCATCCTTTTATGGGTCCAAAGATGGCTGCCAACTGCTAGTCCTCCCCCTCTTCTGTTCCCCGCTGCCATCTTTAGTGAGTTCCTCCCCTCTGCAACGCCGAAGCGCCTTTAATCGCCTTCTTTGTGCTGGATATGACTTTGCTTTATCACATATACAATTAGCAAGGTTTGTTTCAGTCCTGCAGGCCCAGTATTGGCGCATACAGTACCGGGTCTGTGCCAGGCGAGTGGTGCCAGCCATTTGTCTGTGGTCCTCCGTGGATTCATGGAGGAATAGGTTTTGCTTTCGTTTCTCATGCAGCCCAAAATCCGCCTCTCTCATCGCTGCCAATGTGTTACTGCTAATCATTTTGTTCTACGCTAATGTCTTCATACCTCAGAAGGAGCAGCATATGTTCAGAGTATTACTCATTCGATCTGCCTGCCTTTTACCTCATTTTGCGTCACTTAAAAAGCAAATTCAAGTTGTAATAATGAGTCACTTACATTACTTGGTACTGCTGATGCGCTTTGTATTATAATTTTGTAAATATCATTAGAACAGTTGGATTAAGCCCCCCCATTTCAACAATGTTTCACTACAGTTTTATTAAAGAACACATATATATTATGCTAAAATGTACTTTTTTGAGCTTTTAATCATGATCAACGCTGTTCTCTCCTCAAAAATCATACCTGGAATCATATTTAGCTTCATTCACACTTGTTTGATGAATCCTGGTTAGTACGTCCTCTTCCCTCTCACAAAACACATTTGAAATGTCCCGGTTTTGTGACATCATAGAGGGAGGGCTGAAAGATCTTCTGTGCTGTTTTTAAGTCCATCAATCAATCATCGTTCTGAGCATTTCTGCCTTTAATCGCGCTCATTACATCTACGTGGTTGTATTAGCATGTGAGGGGCATTGTGGATCTTCCTTCGTAATTCCCTCTGTAGCCAGTAGGTGGAACTCCTAACTCAAATCCTGGCGTGGGAAACGCTCAACTAAGGTCTGCTTTTTGCGGAACAGTTATTTTAAGTTATAAACCATACGGTGCAGAGCTAATTAGGAGCATATTTAAAGGCCACCTACAGTACAAATAATGCATAATATAAACCTGAAAGTTTGCCAAAGTCTTTTTTTTTTTTTGGTTCACTGCAACAATGACACAGAGAGTGCTTTTTAGTGTTAACTTCTCCAACCTAGAACCAAAAGCTTGCTCCCATAACCCAGACGTTTTGTGTCACGAACCAACCATAAACACTGTAAATCATTCAAGGCTACAGCGGGTTTCTTGCTACCAGTGTAGTGTTGTCAAAAATACTGAAAATCAGATACTAATCAAAAGTATCTGTGCTAATAAACTGCTAATAAAATCACAAACAGGATAAAATTTGACCTTTGCTGAACAGTATTAGAATTATATTGATCTTTATCAGACCTAGGAAAAGTCCTTTTTTTCTACAATGCAGTTCTGCCGAGCTTATCTGCCCTAACCATAACCAAATCATCTATTGCTAAATCTATCCCTAAACTTACCTTAATTGTATAAAATGCAATTGTAGTCGTCAGGCATAAGCATATAAGGCACATATTTAGTGTATATTGTCCAAAAGAGAGCGTGCTTATTATATTGACTATCAAACCCATTGTATCGAAATCGAGTTTGAAGTTTTAGCATCATGACAGCACTACATCAGTATTACTTTTTGTGTATTACTTTTGGATGGACATGTTTGCCAAAGCCACATCGCTGCAGCCTTTTCCGTGCACGCTCACATTTCCGTCTTGGTTATCATCCTAAATTACGCTCCGAGAACACAACAGCTGCATCCTCCGCTCTCCCCTCGACTCCTCGCTCACTCCCCCTGTGCGTCCTGTTGACCTGGGCCCCGTCTGATTTACCGTAGCACCTCTCTACATCCATAACACCGCCGTCATTATTCTCCTCACTGTCCCGCTCGGCTCTCCAGGGGGTCTCTCATCAGCGTTCTGCAGGTGATTAAGACCCAGCACTCTTCGGGACTCTCCGGGGCAGCCATGGCACGTCTCGGCTGAACAAACTGCACAAGGATGCCTCTGTTGTGGATACTATAGCTCATTTGGATGGCCGGGCTCATTTGAATGCATGGAGTGGGAGAGCTGTGCTAAGATTAGATACATACAGCTGGCACTATGCAGAGCTATGAGTGTACACCTTTTGGCTCGCGTCTCATATTTTATTCCGCTGCATTTAAATAATCATAATGAGAATGTTTAAAATGATATGTGACGCCAGAATGAAGGAGGACAGCGGGGGATTTTTTCTGTAATGAGCAGTGGAGTTTTTGTGATTGATAGTGCTACTACGGTTGGGCTTGTCAAGATAATCAACACTCAGATACTATTCAATAATTCAGTTTTAGTTTATTTTTATTTTGTTTCAACCCAGCCATATTTCGTCACACCACGTAAATCACAAATACATACGTTTTGCATGCTCAAACAGGCAGACGCAAAATGTTTTTTAAGCATTGAAAGAATCAGTATTACCTATTTGACCTTCTTAACATTGTGGACTCCAGGAAGAATAGTTATTGCTGAGGTAATAACTAATCAGGATCCATAATAACAATACAAATTATATGCACTGTACTTGATGTACTTGAACATAACTAGTTTATGTACCTGACATTTTATACAATAAATGGAAATATGTGTTGCCCCAGTACAGATATATTGTCAAAGCATCTATTAAGGTGAAAATGAGACCACAGCGCTTTCTCTGCATTTATTTATAGAGTAATTATTCTACGAGAAGCGGGAAGTGCGCCGTTAGCATGCTGATGTCTGATTACCCAGGACAGCAAAACTGGCTCTGGGCTTGGAGACTCATGAAAAGTGCTTATCAGAATCAGATAAACTCATGGTGGTAAACATTTAGGATTCTGGGACTGCATTAGGAAAGTGAGCGATACATATGACTGATGTAAAGTGTTTAAATTGAACTATTTTTCACGTTTCAAAACAGTAAAAATTAGGTACAGCGCCTTTAACAAAGACACATTCATTGATACAGATAACCTTCAGGAATGGACTGTGTTCTTCTTTTAAAATATAGGAGGAATTACACACTTTCTTTTCTTTAATACCCTTCTTCCATAGCTGAGACTCAACAAAACCACTTTCTTTAAACAATTAAACAAGTATAAATAAAAAGAACAAAAAGTAGTGCAGATATCAGTAATGGTATAACGTCTGCCTTTTGGCAAGTTCATGCATTCCAATTTACATTAAGTGTGTCAGGAATGTGTCTGGTAACTAATAGAGGGGTTCAGACAATTGCACTTCTATAAAATTGCATAATCTAGGTTTAACATTTAAAAGATAACACACGGGTGAAACGTGGTTGTGTTCAGAGTTTGCATTCAGCCTACCTTTTCTGTAAAAGACAAATACAGGTACAGACTCTCCTCATCCTCCTCTCATCCTCAACTCCTCTGCTCTCTCTTTTGCTCGTCTCATTTCTGTTATTTGTAAATCCATAAAGCCAACAAGCCCTTGCCTCTCAGTATTCAACAAGTGCATGCACGGTTGCGACGTGAAGTGGAAGTACAAAATGAAGTTGTGTGCTGTCTTAGGTGGTGCATGCTCGCTTTGTTTGGATACATCCCACGGCTTTAGTCTATTACAGCTGCAAATAAAGCTTTGGTCAGTTGTTGGTCAGTCTGTGTTTGCTCGGCCAGAAAAGAGGACATGAAAGTTTCTGTCTTGATACAGTAAAGTGCCATCAAAAGCATACAATTTCCCCTTGTTTGTCTATTGTCTGGCTACGTAAAGCTGGTTGAACATCCATACCACTTCGACATCCTTTAAAAAAATGGACTTGTGCACATTATTCAAAGACGTGGCGCAGTGGTGTATACATGTCTATTTACATTTGACACACATTGGGATTTGATGTTGTTTTGTGTTGAAAATGACATTATATTGTCTAGAAAATAGTAGTTTTTAACATAGTATCAAAATCTGTATGGAGTAATGAGCCTTTTGCGTCTAAATTTTGAAATGTTAGTATCATGACGACACTACGATCTGATTTGTTCTGCCAACTGTTTTCTCCATGTGGTGTTCCCTGCACTACAAGCTCACTTCCTGTATCACACACAGACCACTGCGTGCCAAAGGGGAATATCCAGCGTTTGCCAGCTCAATGACCAGTCCGTTATTGGTCACTCACCACAGGCTTAGCCCCATAGATCCAAGACACACACAGGCACGCCAACTGCAGAGCTCAGGGCGAAAAGCTACTACTGCAGAGCATCCAGACCACACCGCCTCATAAAGAGAGGATCCACCATGTGTTTGAATGAGTGTGTGGGAGTCCAGTGTGCACAAAGGGTTTTGTCATATCCGCACTGCAGCTCTTGTCATCACGACACAACCAAGAGGACTAAAGGTCTATATTGTGTTTTATTGGGCTGCAAATATATCAGGAATTACTGCCATGTCAATGAAAAGTTATGTATTTGTTGTTGCCTTAATCCAAATTAAAAGGGATGGAAGCTAAATTGTGCAAAGCATATGTACAGACTTACCTTGTGCAGTTGACGGTTCAATCGTCGCTGTCTCCATTTCAGTCTACCATGGTTTTTATGCAATTGACTCATGGTTGTGTCAATGGTTGTGCAAGTGTGAAGTGTTCCTTGTAGTAAAATGTCTAAAAGGGCCAACAGAAGTGTGTAAATTAAGGCATTTAGCTAATAAATTTGTGTATGTGTTTAATTTGGGCGATCAAACAATTAAGCCGATAGTAATTGTCTCAAGTTTGCAAGTTCATGTCAAGTAAATATGTGATTTCTGAGATGTCGAGATTGTTCGGTTAATTGATAAAAGCGATTATTCAGTTCACAATATAATCGTAAGAACTAAAAAATTGATAACTGTGAAAATCAACAGTTAGTAATTTTGGTTCAATCTTTACACCAAATGAGTCAAAGTACTTTTTAATCTGGCTTTTTATGTGACAGTATCACTTTTTCATCCAGAAAGGTTGATTTCAGAGTTGTAGATGAAAGAAAATGAAGGATTTCACTGTTGTTTAGTCTTAAAAGTAATTATTGTAATACTAGAATTTGATATCATGACATCCCTATATCTGGTTATTTGAAACTTACTCTCTACTCTACTTTCTCTACAAAAATGAATCTTGAAACATATTGGTGCGTCAGGATTATACATGCAAGCTGAACTGCAATGCAATTTGAGGGCAGGGTTAAAAATAAGAGAATCAATTTCCAATCTCGCTCTGTTGTCCCCACAAATATGCGCCTGTAAAGACACAAGTACTTCTCCGTGTCTGAGTATTTTGTAAAACCTCTCCATGGCAATTTGAAATGAGTGAGAATATTGTATCCAGCAGTCTCTTCAACAGCAGTAGGAGTGAAAAACAAATAAAAATAACAGCCAATGCATCGTAATGCCTGCCCTAAGTAGCCGACACACTCTTATCCCCTCTTGTCTGGCAGCTCAGCACCAGAAGTGTTTGTCTGCAAAGGAAATGGAATTTGATGATGAAAGTACCCTTGAAGCCTCAGCACACACACACATTCACACAGCGCTCCTAAATTTCACTGACATGGCAATATGACAGAAAGTGTGTTTTTTCCTGTGTGCGTTGCAGCGACCATCGGTGGCTCTGCTCGCACAAAAAATGAATGATGGGAGGATAGAGAAGCTGGTGTGGGGCCAAAGATGCGACGAGAGGAGATATTGGAAGAGAGAGGGAGGCCAAGAGACATTGGGAATCGGACAGGAATGGGAATAGGGGGGACTAAAGGGATTGGTCCGGCTGCAGAGGTGTGGGGAGGAAAATCAAGCAGGTCAACTGGGTCACCCGGAGTTTAGAGAGACTGGAGGAAGGGAAGGCTCGAGAAGAGAGACTGAAAAAACACACTAGTGAAAAGTTAAATAGAAAATCACTTACTTTAAGACGGGGGGATTTCACCTCAGAGAAGGTCTTGAGTTTGATTTCTGAAACTCTTATCGGGGCTTTCTCTGTGTGTTTGGGCGGGTTTCTTTTGGGTGTCCTGATTTGCCCAAGCAACACTGAAGCGTGGTGTACACTCAAGGATATTAGAGTCTTAAACAATTCTTAAACCCAAGACAAAAAGTGAAATCCACAGACATGATTTTAAACCTGATCATCCGAGTGTGAAGACCCAAACGTTGTGAGCTAACAGAGCATCTGCAAATAAAGCTGTTTCTTGTCTAGAGTAGTGACAGTGATTTGTTTTGAGTCTCGGAAATAGCATAGGAGCATAGGCTGCATTTTTTAAAGTGCATTAATTGCCTCTACAAACAACAAAAATGTACTGTTTTGTACTGCAAAAAAAAACCAAAAAAAAAAAACAACTGTGTGGTTTAGATTTGCTAAAACATGTCTGACAAAAACACATTGAAACACGTGATACTTAGTTTGTCAGTTCATATTTCAGTCTTTTGTCAATTCACCTGGTTGTGTTTAAAATGTGAAATTTGAACAGAATCCTACAATGAACACATACATCGCAAATCTAATCACAATCGTGATGCTGTTCCAGAAAACACAATTAGATATTTTTCTGTACAGCTCTACTCTGAAATGTTATATATTTTTTTATTTATGAAACCTTTATCTTACAATGAAACAATGAAAAACCAATTCTTATTTACCATTTTGGTCCGGGAGTGCAAGCGAGCTCCAGACACTGACAGTTTTTGTTTAGTTTTTTCTTTACCAAGAAGGACAATGGATGCTCTGGTACAGTTATCCATTTGCTAAATTCCCCTGAACATTGTTTATTTTAACTGTTTTCTACCTGTGGTTCATTGAGGCAACTGTTGTTTTGATTTTGGGCAACAAAATTAAACTGAATTGGGAATCTGGGAAGAGAGAGCGAGTGAACAGAGAAACAATCAGAGCATTGCACTTTTAGTTCAAATGCGAGTCAAACCAGTGCCATTATTTAGTAAAACGTGAATCAGAAAAAATATTTTGCCCAGAAAGCTGGCGATACACTGAAAATAGCCCACTGTTTGTTGGAGCTAATCTGCAGCACAGCTCCACTGATCCCTCCAGGATGCAGGATGAAATTGCTGTACACTTTAGGAACTACTCTTGCCCTTTTTCTTACTTTCATTTTTTAAAGAACGCTTCAAACTGGAGCTTCAAAAAACGGCAATGTTTTGTAGACAGGGTGTTATGAATTTGTGGAGAAACACTACAGAACTTAATAGCTTTACGAGAAGTGAGTAATAAAGTATTTATTGCCCTTTTTGCCATTTCCTGTGTTTGTATCCGAGCTGCTCAGACTTGCACAGACACCACAAACATGAGGTGCACAGAGTCTTAAAACCGCTCATGATGATTCAAAGTCTGTTCATGTGTTCCTGAAGTCAAGATGAAGTATATAGGGGCTTAAATAGGGGCCTAAATTGGGCAAAATGATCCTGTAGCGTGTTTTAATCTGTAAACATGTACATTGGGTTGGGAAGAAAGACCACAATAGAATGAAAATTGCGATTTGAATGGTTTAAAAGCTGTATTTATTTCAGCAATGAGCCTTAGTGATTTTACAATGTCAATATGTTGCTGCACATATTTTTGGACGAGGATGACTACAGCCTGTTCACAGCCACAGGGTTAAGAGTTGTGGGTGGCTGGAGTCTGTCTCAGCTTAAGGTTGAATAGTCGCTGGATGAAAGCCTGATAATGACACACACATTTTTAAACACGTCCGGGCATCTCCAAAAGCTGCAGCTCTGTGGGGTGTTCCCGGTCTGTCGTGGGATTGAAAGTGGTCCGTGGAAGAAAAAGAGGAGATACACATGAGAAGCGAGGATAGGTCAATGCTAATGTAGCTCAGGAGTTGTTGTTATGCTTTAGGAAAATTGGGATATTGCTGGCTTTCAGATAAGATCACAACATTCTGTATCTCAATAATATTCCACAGTTGGCAACTAAAGTAAATATTTTTGTTGTGATATAGTGAGTTCTGTCCCTTTTGGATATTTCGTGGCAAACAATGTAATCAATAGGAAAATCTGTCACTTTCTAAATCTGAACATGACTAATAGGTGCCTTCGTTTCTGCCTACTCGTTTTGGGCTTGATATGGCATTTTGTTTTATGAATTAAAATAAGCACACATCCATCCAAAGTTGCACATTGTAACTTAATCTGCTTGGCTCAATTGATCTTATTAACTTACTTATTTTACTTAATTCCTTTATTATTTGTGTTCTTATTGCTAAATCACGCTTCTTACTGTGAGCAAGGAATCTCCTTTATAAAGCATTTGTATGTACATAAATGTTACATACGTGACTTTCCAGGTTTTGTTTGTGCTGTATAAAAAGACAGCTTTACATAGAAAAGAGCGATCTGATCCAAAAACTCAAACCTATGTGGGCTTTCTGATACAAGGAAGAAGATCTCAGTTCAATGCAATTAAATTATTTTTTGTAGTTCCTATAATCACAACAGTTGTTGGACCGATGGACCACAAGTGGAAAGCAGTTGAAATAAATAATGTTCAAGAGAATTTAGCCAATGGATAACTGTCCCAGAGCACCCCCTGTCCTTGACCCTCTGAAGCTTGAGGAAGGTTGTGGAAATGTATGTTTACACTTTTAGTAATAATTCCATGGAACATTTTATAAATGAGACCCCTGAGCTGTAACTTGACCTGGTGGCACCACCTGCTTGGTGGACAAGATGGACAAGTTCAAGTTCATGCTACACGATCTATACCTTTACACCATTCTTATCAACATATACAGTATATAGTTTTGGTAGAAAATAGAATTAAATCTCATATTGCGGTGGATAAATGGTCAAAGAGGAGTGCCTGAGCCAAAACAGTAGAATAAGTCTGTGAATCTCAGAATAGTAACCCTTTAAGGTTACATTGCCACGGTTCGTACTGTCCACATCATCCAGTGGTAATAACATGTTTCACCCAAGGCTCAAAGCACTCTGCCGGCTCGGGTCGCACCAATCACACGTCAAGAGCCAACACCAACAGGGCGCAGTGATGTCCCTGCTGTGGTTCAGACCGTAAGGCTCAAGGATTATTTTAGTCCAGTTGTGAAATCTCATGAAGACTCAATCCATTTCTGTCCATCATCATCTTCCAACACACTTTTCCCCCTTAAATATCTGCCGGGGTGAACTTTCCCTCTCCTGATCAATAATGCATTGTTGCCTGCTGAGGTCAAGGCAATAAAAATGTCATTATGAGATGTAAGTGTTCGTAAAAGGGGAGGGAGATACGATGGAAATGGCACCATGAGCGAGAAGGGGCGGAGTCAGAGGTGGAGATGAGAGGCAAACGCTCACTCAAGAGAAGATAGATGATAAAATGTAGCAATACACAGGAGCATGAGTGCAGGAGATGGGTGCGTTTACTTTCTACTCAATCATAGCCATGTACCCTGGCCACCGGCTCAGCTGTACCCTTTACAGACGCATGCATTAATCTTCTGCCTGTCCGTCTCTGCGATCAAAGAAGAGAGGCATTCCTAAACTGTTATGAGCTGCGAGCCACAGTCCAGGGGTAAATGCTGTGCCTTTGAATGAAATGAGCTTGTGTCAGTTGTAAATCTACCCTTTAAACACAGTGCAGTGAATCTATTGCTTGCCACATCCTCTAAACTGATGTTAATTAATTAATTTTGTTCGGATATTTATTAAAATAAGAAAGCTAACATGCTAAAATGCTCTTATATAGTGCCGTGAGGTGGGCAATATGTCAAAATCTAGTGACAAAGTTTGTAATATTTTGTGAATATCTAGGACATTGTTTAAAGTAAAAGAAAAGCAGATATAATTCACATTTGTCTGTTAATTGCATCTCAAATAATGCATTTTAAAGCCATGTTTTAGCCCATTTCTGTTGGATTCATAGAAATAATATTGATAATATCTAACAAGAGTAAGACTTAATAGCGCCTGAATATGTTTATCAAGATACTCCAAAAAATATTGTGATATTCTTTTTTTCCAATATTGCCCACCCCTAGCTGAATACATTTTCTTCTTTAAAACACTCACCAATTTTATTACCAACTTGATATTTCGTTATGGGGTGTTACGAGCCACCTTTTCTAAAAATGTGAATTCACAGGTTTCAGAATAGCGATTAACAATTCAAACTCAATACTATATCTGGCAGAAGTTCTCTGTCCAAAACAGAAGGCTTAAATCCATAAAAACACTGTCCTGACGTGACCCCTTTAACCTAATGTCTAGCTTACATTGTGTTCTAGCACTGTCTTATCAAAGTGACTATGATGCCTTTTCATCAATGAACAGTGTCCCTGTGTAGTCTGCATGCATCTGTTTGCTCTCCCAATTATGAGTGTCAGCTTCAATTAGCACAGACAACATGCTTATTGATCAGAGTGAGCAGAGCACGGCCCTGCTCCTCCTCTCAGGTCACACAACAAGCTCCACTGCACACTGAAGTAAAGACAAGCACAGCCAGGCCAGGAATAAAGGTTAAAGCGGCCACTTCCAACATTTAGTTACTGCCATCAAGGCGTCTCTGCTCTATGATAATGTAAAGTGAAACACACTTTGCCTAAAAGGGCAATAGGCATTCTGCTTTTACTCTGTTTCCTACTTTACATAAATAACTGTTTGCCTGTAACATATATACAATTTGGCAGAAACTGTTTACAATACAATACAAGAAAATGTCAATTTTGTCTTAAAAAATTGACCTTACAATACTAGGGTTAAGGTATTATTTTCACACTCTGTTTTTGGGGAGGATTTTACTTACTGTGCATGTTTTGGTTTGGTGACCTGATGATAATGCTTCAATTATTGAGCCTGTCAACACAAACTTGTTAATGAATTACAATTAGTATGCTAAATTTGTACTGGGCTTTTGTTTGTCTTGTAAAATGGCTTTATCAGCATGCAACTTTTGAAGCACCCGACTCATTTTCTTCTTCCCAGTCTTTGCAGAGGTCAGTGGTGACTTGCAGTCCTCACAATATCAATAGGTCATGTCATTAAGCTGCTGCCGGAGCTGCTACCATGACCTGCACAACTTCCGAGGCCTGTGAGCGCACACTAATGGCCACAGTTACACTCACACACACACACGCACTCACACTAAACATGACTGCAGGCGGTTGTTTTGTTGACTATAGTGTCTTTAGTGTGTTTCCCTTGGGAGGGCACCCTGCAGGGTCACATTAATGACCACAGACATGCACATGTTCACACACAAAGTAGAACATTGTTTTCGACTGGAGGGGACATATTTACATTTTGCATGTGAAATAAGGCATGAGCTTATTGCAGCTTATAAATAAAATAGAAGCTACACTCATTAGATATTAAATTAAATAAGGCTGTTATTGGACATATTTTACTTTTGTCCCTCATAATTAAATTCTGTTCTCAGAATTCTCAGAAAGAATGTGAAACTTTGTGGAAAAAATCAGCCCTCTACACACTTCATCTAATTAAACATTTTTGAAAACTAGTCGCATGCCAAATGGTTTGTGAGAGCTAGGCATGAGTTGGAAAGGAAGCTACTTTATTTATTTAACTGTTTCAGAATTAACAAATTATGATTATTATTTTTAAGGAATTTAATATTGAACTATAACAAACAGATAATCATTTTACATTTTGTACATCGTAAAACACAATATTGATCTAAAATGGCCTAGTAATTAAAACAGATCCACTGACAGAACTGTAGAACTGATAAGCCCCGCCTCTTCAGTAACATTTCACCGTAACAAGCAACGGATTGTCATTTACGTGCTTTTATTTTTGAAAAGTTGCTATGTGACATTTTAGAACCCTACTTTTACGACCCGGAGTCAATCAAAATACAACTTTGAGTAAACAATTCAAAACCCATGGATAAACTAACCTAACTGTGTGTTCCTTACAGTGATAAAGATGTAGATAGTGTTTTTAATATAGAGTTGTTGACATTCATCTCTACGCTTCAGCACCTTGTATTTCACTGCTGCCAGTCCGACTAAAATGGGCCGGTGTTTAGAGCAGTCGCCGGTTCTGCATGACGTGCTGCTGTGTGTGGTGGGACTGCCAGTTTTGGATGTTTTGCTTTTTAAAAGGTGTTTGGGCCTTTTCCCAGGAGCAGAGTAAGGTTAGGGGAGCTGTGGAGGGTGGAGGGTGGAGGGGGGGATCAGCAGCGGGGCCGAACTAATGGCCCCTGACAGGGAGGAAAGAGCTCAGAGCAGTGGAGAGATGGAGCAGGTTACCGTGCCGACAGAGGGAGGAGGAGGAGCACGGGAACAGGCAGGTGCAAAAAGGCTCAAGTGGAGATGGATGAGGGGTGTGGTGAGGTCATGAGAACATCAGCTTCGAAAGGTTGGCAAAATAAATTGAGTTATGCACAGATTAGGTATAATATGATCATGTCATTGTAGGATATCATGTGGAATGGTGATCTGTCATGACATATTAAAACAGATGGACTGGAGCGTTCTGAACGTGGAAATAGTTTTAGATTTTTGAGTTTAGTTTAGTTGGGTTGGGTTAGGTTGGTTTAGATTAGCTTGAGTTTACTTACTTACTTTACGTGACCTTGCCTTAGTTTGCTTGCCTTACCATAGTTTACTTTACCTTAGTTCCATTTCCTTTCTTTGAGCTCATATCAATATAAATATAATAAATATGGAATTCAAAAACCTGTGCGATATTAACCAAATTAGAAATATTTTACTGTTTTGGAGTATCCTGATAATGAGATTCAGATGATATTTTGTCAGTCCAACAGGTCTTTAACAGGGACGGGCCTCCTGCTGGTGCCCAGAGTCAGGACTAAACATGAGGAATCAGCATTTCAGTTTTTTGCAGCTAAAATCTGGAACAGTCTCCTTGAAGACGTGAGACAGGCCTCCACTCTGACAATGTTTAAATCCAGGCTTAAAACAGTTCTGTTTAGATGTGCATATGATTGAAAGATACTATCCGCACTCTTCTATTTTAAAGCACTTTATTTTAAAATGATAATGTATGTCTTTTTGTGTTTTGTGATTTGATGTAAAGCACTTTGAATTGCCTTGTGTACGAATTGTGCTCTACAAATAAACTTGCCTTGCCTTATTAGTTGAGGTTTAAGTGTCAAACAAATGTGCAGAAATATCGCCTCATATTCTTGTTTAAAAGATTTCCTTTATTTTGAATGCTCAATTGGTGCATAGATTAGTAAAAGACATTACACAGACAAACATACAACAAATATAAAAGGTAAATTATTTTCTGGCTCTACTATTATGCACAATATTCAAAATGTATTTTATGTAACTTTTTGTTGGGGGGTCCACTGCCTGCTTGTCTCCATGGAGAGGCCATTACTTTAACTTTATTTCAATACTACATTGTGGAACTGTGGAGAAATCCTCTTGAATTTGTTGAATTTCAGTTGTTTTACTGCTAATCAAATACCTTGAAAAACATGCATTGCTACTGTGAATGTGCTCGCCTCTGCACAGATCTGACTTGTAACTTAGCCTGCAGCTTGTCTTCATAGAGATATACAAGTTTAATGCCAGACTTTGGAACCTTCAGAGCCAATTCAATAAAAAAGCACACCCCTCAAGAGCTGCAGTTTTAAAGATAAAGTCAGCCAGAACCGTATTCTCTGCCGTTTTTCTGTAAAAAACAATCTTCTTTTTCTAATGTTTTGCACAAATTGTTTGCACAGTTTTGCCGTAATTCTCAGATTCATCTTCTCACTATCTTGTCTGTTTTGCTTCTGGCTGCAACACCAAAATAAGCACATTATCATGGAGCTTGTGCATGTCGCTGAGCAAGTCCCTCTAAACTCTTTGAATCTTTTGCAACAATTCTTTTTGAATGTTTACCCAAACGCACAGTCCTTTCTGTGGCAGAGAGCATATCCCTCTTTTCTGTGTGTTTGACAGTTGTGATGACACTGCGACCTCTGATCTTTCTCTGGACCCAGGGGCATTTGTGCTGCTGCGTGTTCTGGGTTTGAGCCTGTATTTTCAAAAGGCACCACTGTTTCTTTGCTTGTGTTGCATTTGAGTGTTTCTTGTCACTTCACTCACTCCAGTGCTGCCTCAGCTAAACATGAGTCTTTTGGTGTCTCCGCAAACCATGTTTAGACAGCAGTGTGTGGTGTGTTGGGTTTGGATGCATTTAAACGTGTGGACAATGGGTAGGTTTAAACTTGCTAAAACTGATGTCAGCATGTTGGAAAAAAAAGCAATTTTTGTCCTCCTTTTGTTGAGTTTGATGTGTTTTTGTCAACTGTGAATTGGTTAAAAGGTGCTCTAAGTTTTTTCTTTCTGTCAGCTGAATATATATCATGAAAATGTTTTGTCTGGAATGTTCCAGTTTGGTGGCGTCATCTACCTATTCAAGGAGATTTGTGTTTCATTCTGGGAAATATTCCAGGTAAAACAAAAACATTTTCATGAAGAAAAAAAGGTTCGGAGCCTCCAATGTACTTTGTGCCACATTAAAGGTGAGAGACCTATTGAAAAAATGATAATATCGCAAATGTTGTTTTGGAAATATGCAAACACGGGTATGAAGTGATATTTGTGCCCTTTTGTCCATTCACAATTTGTGTGATACATGAACCTCAACCAAGACATTTACAGACACATTTCAGCCCATTCCTGATGCTTTGTTAAAATTTTGTGTGAATATTGTTGTCAAGCTAATCCAAAAATTGTAATATATACAGAGTTTTTAATTAAATTCTTATTTATCTCCCACCCCTATGCCACATTAAATACAAGCTGGAAGAAGTAACCTTTTTGTAAAAGTACAGCTAAGGTACATGTGCATCACAGTTCTACAGCGGCATTTTCTTTGAATCCAGTTAGAGTGGGTCACAAACCATGCATTCTTTCAAGATGAGCAGAGGGTCATGTCTGCGGGCATCTCACACAAAACCGAACGCAAACTATGACGGATGCTACTACAGGCTGAGAAATGACCATCCAACTAGTAAACATGTGCTACTCTTTCTTTGCCTGAATCTTTCGCATCATTTTTTGCTTTTACCAAGACTGAAAAAGCATAACACCTCTTCTATATTATACAGCATATAAAAGACACGTTATATTCCTGGTGCACACAAACCTTTTAATGACTTTTTAAGAGAATCTCTGCTCTGAAGGATCTTACAGAGGCGGAATATAGGAGTGAATTACCCATAATGCAACAGATGGTGTACGCTCTTTCAAAGCGATTGTGTGGGTGTCTATTTAGGGTCTTAACACCCCAACACTTTGCATTAGCATAATAATAATACAAGCTTTTCTTCTTGATACTGCACATGTTATAGAGAATATATGGCGGTGTGCATTTGCTTTAACAAATCCTGTCTAAGATCAAGTAAATTATTGTTATCTCATCCTCAGGCATTATGTGACTTGATTGAAATGCAAAGTTGACATCTACAGGCAAAAGATGTTTGTTACTTTGCTCTCAAATGCGATCATTTCTCAATCTCTCCATCTCACCATTGACTTGAGTTTGCTGGTACAGTAATGTTGGAATCTAATAATCACAACAGAATCATTAAAAGCGCACTACCAGTTGCCAGCGTAATATGGGAATGTCACGATGATTGACTGATCTTCTGGTTTAATCACTCACGTCTTGGGTTGTGTTCAAAAGTTGATGTTCTAATCAACTTTAATGAAATGCAGTCGACTGTCTGAAGTTCATACATTTCTAAATGTCCAATTTTGCGCAGTCAGAGAATAGTGCTTTCCCCTTGCTTCAGAAGGAAAAGAAGGATTGGGAAGTGTGCCTGCAAGATTAATCGCAATCTAATCAAATTTGCAATTTCAATGGGCGCAATTCAGAAATCATAAAGGCTGCAATTGTTTGAGTATCATGAATTCCTTGACAAACAGCAAAAACGTACGTCTCATACTGGGTCATGGGTTTGATTCCCTGAACGCTTTTGGCAAAATATGTAATTACAATATATCAGACAGGAATTGCGATTGTAATTAGATTTGACATTTATGTTTTCATTGTAGAATTCTGTTCAACGTCCACATTTTAAACACGTCAAGGAGTATAAACATTTGAGAAAAGACTAAAAGATGAACTGCTAAACTAGTCAAAGAATCACATACATTTCATACAAACTTTCATACAGTTTGTAGAGGTCTAAACTACAAGGTTAACAGCCTTTAGACAGAATTACACAGGAGAATCTGTTGTTTGCAGTAGGGCTGAAACAAGTTAATCAGTTAATCAGAACAAATTCATTATTGAAATAATTGTCAACTAATTTGGTAATCAAGTAATCATTTTCTGTCCTTCATGTACAATCCAACGCATGCCATGTGACAAGAGAAGAGGTTTTGTGACTGAGAAAGAGCAGCGATTAACCCAAAATGGTACTCTATGAAGAATCTGTTGAGCTTTGTCTTAAATAATACAAAATCTCATTCAAGGGACTTTCACAATCTAAACAACTAATCAATTAATTGAAAAAATAAAACATCAACAGATCAATCAATTACCAAAATAATTGTTAGTTGCAGCACTCATTTGCACAAGGAATTGTATCACTTAAATGTAGTCTTTGTGACTTGGTAATTGCTAACATTCGAATGTGATTTCGATTCAATTGTGCTGTCATTTTAGTGTAGAGTTTGCATTATCTCCTTGTGTGTGAATCTGAAACTATTATGTACAATAAGTCACTATGCTTATGAAGAGTGCAGCAAATGGATAGATAAATAGCAGGTAGTGACTTCATATTTTGTGCAATAAGTTGGAAGGAGAAGGTTGAATCAGGAAGGACAACAGCAAACGCATTGAAAATCTCTCCATCAGAAGCTGGTGAAAGTAAGTTATTGCACGTTTAATTGGTGTTGACACCAATGTCTCAGTGGTAAACCGCAGCTGCAGTTACCTGAGCGCCCACCTGTCTACATCACCTCTGCTGCTCCACTCATCATGGATCATTCATATCCAAGCTGCGACGGAGCTGTTAATCAAAGTGAGACGAGGCTTTTGTCTGAATGAAGATCGCGTCTACCTCGTTCCACTCATTAACCTGTTGAATCCGAGGCCGTGTCTGTCATTGTACCCGCATCGGTGTTGATAACAGGAGCAGAGTCACACGAGACTTTGTGTTTACATTTTTAAGCCGAATGAAAACCAGCAGATATTCAATGTTAAAAAAAAAAGAAAAACGTTGCAGGGTAGCGTGATGAAAAAATTGCATCATTGCCGTAGCATTTACTATTTCAATATAAAACAGATGTGTCTAAAAAATAGATCACTATTTAAGGCTCAAGCCATTTTTAGTGGTGCCTGAATGTCCACCACGTGAAAAAGTAGTACACTCAAAATTTTCCACAAGTCATGGTCCCTAGACTGGTAAGTGTAGACCACAATGCATTGCAAGAGTTTTATTTTTTCTTAATATTACACAAGAGACGATGTTATTACCTTGACAGGTTTCGGCGGTAACTTCCACCTTCGTCAAAAGCGTCACACGATAGTAGTTGTGACGTGTACTAAGAGCTGTTGTTCCAAGGCGTGGTCAACCTGATGTCCGACCCCTGACCACTGCCCCGTCGGTCGCTGGTGATTGTTGGAGAAGTTCGTCCCATCTGCGGGAAAGCCCCTGCGTCTCGATTCATTGTGCCTGTGCCTCGTTTCTTGATGTCGATTGTAGGGCCGTAATCCTTAAGTCGTTTAGTTGATTAATTGGTCGATTAAGTTTTAGTTGACCAAGATTTTTATTATTCAACTAATTGAGTGAGTGAGTTAGCTGAACATTTTGGAGTCTAACATATAAACACTCTTCTAGTTGTATTTGCATAAACTCCTGTGCAGTTGTGGTCTTTTGAGTTTCGGACAAATATATGAAGATACTTTAAAATATATTTTTGCTACACCCCCTTTTAGGTGACAAATCAGTCGATAGGGCAGGTCTTTAGTCGACCAAGAATTTCTTTCGTCGACTACAGCCCCAGTCTATTGCTGCTTTGATCCAGCTTTTGTAACCATTTCTTGGTTGATGATGCTTGTAATATCCCAGTCCATATAATGTGGTTGTTGCGTTTGCAGTGATCTGATATTGCAGATTGTAAATTGTCCTTGTTCAGACCTTGACGGACATCAGTTTGAGCAATGGCTCTTGGACACATCACACCAACCATTGTGTGACGCACCAGCTCACTTGCTCTTGTTGTTTGTTCACTCTCCCAACACCCGGGCCCAGTTGCAATGTTAATCCTATTATTATTTATCATTTCATCAGCTTCCCTCTGTCAAATCCCTCAAACCAAACTTTCCCCAGAATGCTTAACGTTTATAAGTTGTAACCTGTCGTCTGTAAAAAGCAACACTCCAACAGCAACACCTTTTAAAAATGCACTCTCTTTTTTTGGATGGAAGTTTAAGCCGACGCTTTCACATTCTATTTTTTTACTTGAGGGATCAGCAAACAACTTTGGGCATCTATTTCCATTTGATCCTTCCGTGTGTGTTGTTTTTAAATTCCCACCATCTGTCTCTCACGCAGCGTCCCCCTCCAGCCACTGTCTGCTGTTCTTTTATGAAGGACTTTTCCCTTTAACGAAACATTTTCACTTTGGGGACAGAAAATAAATATACAAGCAGTGTGTTTGTTTAAAAATAGCCCCAAAAATGGCAACTATTGCTTCACCACAATGTGCACGATGCATTTTTTATTTGCCAACATCGCTTATACATTTCTCGCATGCCATAAAGCAAACAGGAACATATGCCAAGGAATTTTAATGGTGTGTATATGTTCGTTTTCTGATGCGCGCTGGAATCATGCAATTTCTTGTAACCTTGTCCCTTTTTGTCCCTGTATGTGGCACCTTTACCATCTGCTGTCCTCCCACTGAAAACCGCACAATGCATTTCAGAACACTTCCATTATTTTTTCATTGTGTTCTCAAAGCCATTATTTTCAACAACATAACTATTTTTCTCCTCTTGCTGAAATATCCCGCTTCCCTATGCTTTCTGTCGCATGAATCATAAGTTTAGTCGTCTGAGTTGGCTGCACTGAATAATGAAATAATGAATTTCCCCCCTAAAATTCAAGAATATCGTGCTTTTTCCGCACCAAACATCTGGGTATTTGTTTGGTAATGAGGGAAGAAAATGGAGCTAATTTATCATTTTAAAAAAAGCAATTAATCTCAGGAAAAAATAGGGAATATTTCTCAGATTCTGTTGTGGCGATGCAAAGGCGAGAACCCGAAAGCAACTGCATAAACGTGTAGCTATTTAATGATGTGTGCCCCCATTATAATAGATAGTTTCCTTGGTCGGTTGACTTGTTCATAAATATTGATGGTCGGCAGCCGGCGCAAAGGAGCGAGAGAATGCTTCCTAGTTTCTTTGCTGGCGAGGCAGAAGATTTCCGACGTGGCAGGTGGAATAATACAGACTTATTCTGCTGACTTTGCACTGTATTGTAATTAGCATGTTTCTGTTCAAATCGTTCTCGTAAAATATTCACTTTCAGGCGGGCAGGTGCTCTCGGCAAGACTTCAGAAGATCTCTAAATGTCCGCGAGCCAAGCTGTCCGATCTGATTACGACGGTAGACCTTTGGTGATAGGATGGCGCACCGGGGCATGCATATTCCGCACTATAACAAACCCGCATCCGTTCTGCTTCATGCATATATGGAGTAAACGGGTGTATTTTACTCTCCTTGACCTTCTCGCGCTCAGAGGTGGAGGAGAGCAGGCCCACGGTGGCAAAGTACTGTGTGTATAAAGTAGGAAATGTCAGTCACCTGGATGACTCAGTGCTGTTTACGCTCTTGTTCACCTTGTCTGAGTAAACACAAGCGGCGGCGCACACAGGACTCTGCGGAGGAGGATATGCTTTGTGACCGCACACATTAACGTGCCCAAATCGATTATAACGCACTATTAAGCACACGTAAAGGTGCCCAAAAACCTTGAACAAACTTAACAGGGAACATTTTTAATAGAAGTTTTTTTCACATGACGACAGAGATGATGCGCCAAGACTTGGTTGAATAAGGGATCTTCAAATTCACTGTAAATTGATATAAATTCAGTGGTGGGCAAGTTCAATCCATGTACTTTTAGCTATCCGTTACTTCACTCCAAAAGTAATTACCTGACAAAGTAACTGTTGACAGGAAAAGCTCCCAAAATACCCACTGCAGCTTATGCAAGTAAAAATGTGCTTTATTTTTTCCTTATTTGGTTTGCAAATCACCAAATGCAGCCAGAGCCAACTATAGTTATAAGCTACTCTCTGCTGCAGAACTCAGAAGTGCCAAATCGGACACATGTCAAGAGTACAACATGGGGCAAATGTCACCTTTACGCATCAGACTCTGGTCAAACTGCATTTATTAAACACATGCTGACACCAGAACATAACAAACATGTTTGCATGTCTTGTAAAACCAGAGGTGAACATTAAATGATTACACAAGATACTCCTGCTATTGCCTTCTGTTTTTACTCACATCATAAATTGTCAGTAAATAGCTTTGTTTTAGTTGCTGAATTTCTTTCCTTATGTGTTTGGGAAAGAGAGGATGAAACCACGTGTTGCACTAAACCAATGAAATGTCTACGCTCACCTAATGCTGCGTTGGATTGGTCAGCCATACAGTCAATCTCTTTTGTAGCCAATCACTGTCCACTCGCTCATGTTTACTTCTCAAAACACAGAAAAAATATTGCGCCTCCCCTGAATGAGAGAAAGAGTGAGAGACAGAGAGGGAGAACGACATTGGATCAATCATTGCTGCTATTTTATTCATAGTAAAATAATGTGCTCCGTTACATTCACAATAACTATAACAACAATATAACAGAGGAAAGAGTTATTAATTAGATTACTCATTACTGGTAAAAATGCTAACACTATTAGAGGGCATTATTCCTTAAAATGGTTGCAAATAAGTGATCACAACTAAGACCTGGTACCAAAAGGCAATCTCAACAAAAAAGTAGACTTTGTTTGTGTTTGGATGACAAAATTCGACCCTTTTCTAATTGTCACTTCTTGTTGTTCTTCTTGCAAAACAAACCATTGCTGGATACGCCACATGAATCTATCCTTTTTTTTAATTCTTAACTTTACCCACATCTTGTATAGTGTCAAGTTGTTTTCACTTCTGTGACTAAACCATTACAACGAAATCAATTGATGTGTGCTTGTGTCCTTGATTCTCTTGTCCACCTTTTTCAAGTTAACTCTATAAAACGCTCTGTATTCAACATGAATTTCAATACACTTTACATATTTTCATAAAGTTAATGAATCATAGCCCGCGTGTACAAATGTAAACTGAAAAGGACAATTGTTGGCTTACACTAAAACAAAATAAAAAATAAAAACATCGGTGTGCAATTTCTTAATTTGTGGTACAGCATTGTGCATGATTTATTCACAATGTATGTATCACAATTTATGTATTCTAGCAAAAATAATTATCTTTTTCTATCTTTTCCTCATATGAACTCCCCCAAGACTTTTCACTGTGCAGTTTCCCCGCGGAAACTGCACAGTGTTCACTCTATGTCCACGTAATGCATTAAGCAGAGCCGCAGGAAAACTCTGAGGCATTTCTCCAGCCTTCAAGTGAACATTTGTGCCGTTTGGTGGGAGATGCTATCTGTGGGGAAATAACATACTTAACGCACGCATTTGTCTCAGTGACACGGAGGAGGCGGCAGTCCGGCTCAAGTCCTGCTCACCCAAGGGCATGTCCTCCATGTGTGACGCCGTATGACCCCCGGCTAATGCACACACTGTATACAATGTGTGTTTATGTGAGACGGTATAGACACAGGACAAGGAAGAAACAAACACTGACAGCACATATCAAGGTCAATAGATCATTTAGGTTTCGAGGGCACATGATTCCCTCCTCAAAATCGTATCTGCAGTTGTATTTAGCTTCATTCAAGCTAGTTTGATTAATCCTGTTTAGTAAGTCTTTTCCTCTGAGGCTCAAAAAACACTGCGTTCCGAATAGTTCTGTTACTTCTGTTAGGTCGAGTTCTCAATGCTTCTGCGCAAAATCACGCTTGTTACAATTGTGTGCCTGCATTTACATGTTGGAGTTTTGTTTATCTCTCGTATGCAATTCTCTCTGCAAATTGAGCTCTAACTCAATGCCTGACATGGGAAACGCCTGACTGATAAGAAGGAGCTTGTTTAAAGGTCATCAACAATACAAATAATGCATAATCCTTTAAAATAAACATGAACATTATAGTATTTTTCCCCATCTAATTATAAATTGATGCAGAAAAAACAATGGGCTATATGAATTCTATAATCTGAGCTCACTGCTGATGTTTCCACACAGTTCTTTAATCCGTGGTGATGAGAAATGAGGACTGTTGTCATAGCAATTGACAATTCAAACCAAAATATTTGATTGTTTGAATGGCAAGCAGTCCTCAAAATGGCGCTTATAAACAGGAAGCTAAAACCCATGAATAGACCTTTGAAAACTATAGGTTGCTCAGAAACATTGTTCTGAAATTAACACAGCAATGTAGACTATTTTTGATATCGCCCTCCCACTGGAAATCAGAACTATGAATTTGGGCCTCGAAACTCTTACCATGGACACAACAAATGGATACCTCTGGAGTTTATACGAAAAAATGGACGACACAATGGACATTCGAGGACTGAACTGACCTTATAATTGACATGCGGAAATTGTAAAAAATGTACCTGAATTTGGACCCATTTTACTCAGGACCAAATGGGTCTTGTTTTACAGACATCTTCCTTTTTTTTTTTTTTGTTTTTTTTTAATTTTAGGATGTCATCTGTCGCCATTTTATAAATTTTTGTTTTTGTCTCTGGTCGTGCTTTGTTCAACATTTTTATTGAATGTTATCAAATTTGAAAATGGAAAAAAACAAATCAGTAAACTATAAGCAAGACATATATTTACCTTCATTAGTGTGAAAAAAGAAACACAACACACAACATTTGCTTGGAAGTGAACAATATATGATGATTTTTGTTGTTGTTTTATGCAAAATTGAAATACTGAGTACATTGTCAAAATGTACAAAAATGCCCCAATTCTACAAATTATGACAACTATAGATAAACTGAAATGTAGTGCCATTTCTAATGCACTTTTGTGTTTAATTCCACAGTTCATTCACGTCTTGACATTTAAATGCTCACTTTCCTAATGCTATGCAAAAAGATGTTTACCATAAGGAGCATAAGAAAAACAAACTTGGATATCCATTTGTGTCCAAGATTGCCCAGTGCTCGTTTACCCTCAGCCAACATTTCACTGCTGCATTTCAATATTTACCACCTGCTTGAATTAAACATGTTCAATCCAGTATTTATTCCAAGCGATACTTTGGTAAAACATTTGTAGTTCTCTTGCAGTCGCGTCTCCTGTGGGATTACAAGCATTCAGGCGCAGATATTGTCTCACTTTTCTATCGGGCATCGTGAATTATTTGTGCGTTACTTAAAATCTCCTCTTGTTTCTCGCGCTGGTGACGTCTGACAATGTGACAGCTGGTATATTTGGGCCTCACTTAATCTCATATCTGCGCGAGGGAAGTTAGAGCGATACGTCGGGGCGCTGCTTTTAAGTGGCTTAGGTTCCGAAAATGTTTTAAAACGCTATCAAAGTGAATAAGGCTCTAACAAGACGAGCTGCAACTTTCCTAATTATCTGCTCGGGGCGTGTTGGAGGCGAGCTGCGGTGGAGTTTGTGTGTTGTGTGTGTGTGTTGTGTGCATATGGTTTAATATTTTCTGACTGTCGGGTAACGCCTCACACTGTTCGATAATGTATGCATGGCTGGTGTCCACGTTGACTGTCGATGCCGCGAAGATGCATTGATTAATCCTGGATAACCTCAGGCAGTGTTTGTGTGGCTTTGGTACTGAGCAAAAACATAAACAATGTTGAGAATTTAAAAGAGTGACGTTCAAACATTGCGTTTTTAAGCTGCTTGTTAGTTCGAAGGTTCAAGGTTACGGTGAATGTTAAAGGTGCACTGTATAACTTTACTGGAGAAGGACTAGCCATCTGTTTGCCCCCATGGAGACTGCATAGCCTGGGATCTTCCATCGTATTTATTAATTCATTAAATTAGAGTTGTTTAACTTTACAAAAGCATCCATTCATACTGTGAGTGGGGATGCTTCTCCGCAAAACTGTCCCGTAACTTGGCCTGGTGGCATTTTGCTGCTGGTCTCTGTATGGAGTTTGGGGCAGAAAGAAGTGAATCAATTAATCACAACTAATCAAAATTTTAATAAATTGTCAATCAATCAACGTTTTGTTATAGAGCCCTTTACAGCACTCAAGGTGACCAAAGTACCAAAGACCAAATACAGAAAATACAAACAAAATGCACAAAACTATAATACAATACATTCACTGTAAGTGTCACTGCATTACTGAGTGTTAAAGGACAACTATTTGGCAAAACTGATTTTGTTGAGCTTTTAGCCCTGTTCTAACATTGTTCCATCATCAAAAATATACCTGAAGTAGCATTTAGCTTGATTCACGTTTATTTGATGAATGGTCGTCTGAAAATCCTCTCTCTCCAACACTGCGTTCTTAGCTCCTTCGATGTGTGATGTAGATGATGCTGACATCACTTATCCCAAAATCTTTTGTGATTTTAAGTCCTAAAATCATTGCCAGACTCGCTCTGAGCATTTTTTTTCTGTCTAAGCACGATAACTACAATTTCCTCAGATCCACTCTTTACTGCAATGCATTCTGGGTATATATAGGTACATGTGTGTAATTGCCAGTAGATGGAGCCACAGCTAAGTCATAGTCAAGTTATAAAGTAATGTTTTTCTATGTAAAAGCATTTTGTTTTGTTTTCAGTTCTAAAACATGACGTCAAACTGAAGACACTCAAGAGCAGGTTTAAAGGCTAAAAACATGTACACAAAAAATCAACACAATACAAAAAAAAAAAAAAGCATAATATTTTTCCTTTTAAAAAACAATCTGAATAAATACATTTTGAGCTTGGATTTGAAAAGGCCAAAGTCTGTGTTGTCTACTAATTTAGTAATCAAATAACTTTTTCTCTTCCCTTTTTTGTCGTTTTTGTCATCGTGTATTAAGAAAAAAAAAAAAAAAAAAAGACTATATGAAACAAATTAGAGACGTAAAAGTAAATTCAGTCAGGCATTTGTCCTCTTATACATCGGTCTCATTTGTTCCAGTGTACGGCAAATTTGTCCACAGTGAAAGGTCAGTTTTTAAAGGTCCCATAACATGCAAAATCGACTTTTCAGAGGTTTTAACCTTCCTACAGTGCTATTTGGGCCTCGTATGTGTGCCCAAAGTGGTTTTTTGATTGATTCCCGCATGCTTTCGCTAGAGAACTGTCTTTTCCGTCCCCCTCGGCTGAGCAGGCAGACGGGGGCTCATCCCATGGATGACGCGGCTTCACCAGGATGACGCGGTGTTTAAGCCATGCCTCCGGGAAGCGCGCAGCCGCAGAATAAAAAGAGCTAATGCTAATGCTACACAGTAATTACACGATGGATAAGACAGATCAAGAGAGTTAGCTTGTTATTTACCAAACGGCAACGTCTGGCTGCCGAGGTACTGGAGCACGTCAAACTCCAGGTCAGATCCAGGACGTAGGACTCAGCACGACGCACCGTCAGGACGGATAAAAGGTTTATTCAGTGTTTGTGTATCGCTGTTTACCGGAGCACACGGCGCATGCGCACTATCTCCGCTCTAGGCTTCGGCACGAGTTGGGCGGGGGAGGCGCGCGAGTTGGGCGGGGGAGGCAGCCTGCTCTCTGTTCGGGGGGGTCAGATCTCAGAGTGAGCCGTTTGCTTTTGCAAGGAGGGGGGCCAGTCCAAGAAATGGGTGTTTTTTGGAAACTGTTATGTTATGGATATTGCACAACGCAAACTTTTATCAACAAAGCCCTTAGAATAGACTGTGTAAAGGGGAAAATAGCAGAATATGGGACCTTTAAATTTTTGTGAATGTCCAGTCCAGTCTTTAATAGCTGGTTCCGTCCTTCTTGTTATTGCTTCTTTTTGGATGCAGCCAAAAGTACATTCCACAGGTATCATCTATCATTTCCATTGTTGGAGTTTTACGTCTTAGATTCATAAATGAAACGTCGATGTTTAAGACAGTTTGCAGCGCCTCAGTCCAGTCTATGAACAAACACACGATAGGTAAGTGCGATTTAGCAGCAACAGTTTCTCCAGCATTTCCCTGTGAGCAGCGTGCACTAAACAGATTCCAGAATATGCCACGTGCTGAAAGAAGAGGTTTGATGACGGAGACGGAGCAGCAATTAACCCGAAATGACACAAGCAACGAGTAAAATGCGTGTTGTAAATGAAAAGAGAGATTTTCTTGTAATTGAACTCTCTGAAGATGTTCTCATGCGTCATGTCCAGCGCTTCATAACTGTCAAATTTAGTAAAAAATCTCATATTCACAAACCTGTCATGAATCGATCACCAAAATATTTGTGAGTTGCAGGCCTAATGGAGTTTAATTCTACACTATGGAACATCACATCCTGAGACATAAGCAGGACGCACACTGGATTAGTTTTACCTGCGGTACGTCTGTAAAATTGAAATTACCATTGAATGACTTCTTTCTGGAAATGACAGCCTGGTATAGACTTTGAAATATGACAATAACTTTTTAATTCATCTGTGTTGCAAGCGTTTCTTCTCATTTCAATTATTTTCAGTTTGTTTGTTATGTACTGTGCTGTAGCATGAGATGTCATTTGTCTCCACATTGTTGCAATCTGATTCCCATCCACACGATCAGATTTCCAATGAAACTTTTACAAACTTGCTTCTCTCTTATGATCCATTCACGCTCACACAACCCCTCGATCAAAACTTTGCACCAAAAGCACCTAAACTTTCCCAAAAGAGCCTCCATGTTGCTTCAGTTGCCGCGACAAGGGGGTTGTGCTTTCACGTCTTTACCAGTTTCTTTTGTGTTTTTTACTTTTTGTTAACGAGAAGAAACAATACTTGGACTGGCAAAGGTTCCATGGTGAATTATTGATATGAATCTTGTTCAGATTTGGACGTAATATTGAAATTTTGAATCGAAGTTTCAACGCATGGACCAAAATCAGTCCAAATCACAGACATGAGCTTCAAACGGGACTGGATTTACCTGAGGACCTCTGAGTTTGCTGAAATAGTTAATTTTTGGGAAATTTTACAGGTATTTCTACAGACGGGACTGGTGACACAGACGATGTTCATAATTTTTACAATTTACCAGAGGCCCCTATGTAAAAATAATCCCGTCCGAAGACGACGATAATGCAATGGGGATTGTTTTTCCCCCTGCATTTGACTAATCCTTCAGTCAGCTCAAGTTGAATATAGTGCATGTTCTTGTTTGATATAATTGTAGTATTTGGAGCCGACCTAATCAAACTCAATCTGAGCCATTGTGACCGTTTTCACAAAATTGGTCACTTTCCAAGCCGAACATTTGGAAACCTGTGGCTCTTTTCACCGCAAACCACTCACTTTTTCAACTTCTGCTGAAAAGTATTGTTTGCTGAAATGTCTTGTCACTACCAAACAACGTCAAATAAAACAAACAAAAGCTGAGATGTAAAAACGCTTTCCCCCCGCTGTTTTATTGGTCGCACTGAAGCATCCCACAGACTCTTACAAAGCCACGTCAGTAACTTTAAATGCCCAGCGAGCCGGCACAAACCCAGAAGGACGCGCACAAACGACACATTTCCTTTGGCAGAGAAATCAACTATTACAGTTCCTGTCGGTCATTACGCCCTTCTCCCGCCGTGATGGATGTAACACTTTGTGGCACTGCGAAATGTGTTTGGGATTGCTTTGTGGCGCCGCTGAATGCCTCTGGAATGAGATCATAACAGGCCGAGAGCCACTGTAATACTATTGTGGAGCAAGTGGCAGCGCCTGCTTCAGTGGATGTGACTGATTGGTCTGTGCGTGTCTGCTCTGGCGGTTTAGAGGGATTTTCTTAAAAGGGGAAAGTTGCATAATGTGTGGCGGCATATACATTAATCTGCCTCTTTATCAGGTACGACAATCAGTTATAAAGATTCTACAGAGGGTATGCAGACATTCTTTTATTAGAAAAATGCTCCTCAACCTTCAGCGTCCTCCTCAACTGATAACATGTGTTTCCTTACTTTTCTTTGGCATAATTTTTGCCCGTGGAGCTTTTATTCTGCTCAAATCAACTTTATGGGGTAAAATGTCAACTGACAATAGTTTCTCATTGTTGCGTCAACTGTGCAGAGATAAAGGACACTTTAATTTCCTCAACTCTTGGACTCAGAAACATCTCATTTAAGGACAGAAAGGTATTGAGTTCAACTGTGTGTGAGCTCAAAGTCTGTGTCAGTGATACATGTGAGAGTAGCTGCAGTGTTCCTGTTGTTTATCTGGTTCTCTACAACTGTTTACTTTCTGTTTTTAGACATAAACTGAAACGTTACACCAGCAGATTTGAGAAATGGTAACTGCATTATTTATTCACTGTGGTAGTAAGCTATTTCTGTAACCCATCACATTCTTGCTTAACAAAATGGGGAAATTGTCCTTTAAATCTGCCCTTAAATTCAACAAGAGCACATGATTATTGGTGTCATCTCGTCTAAGAAAGGTTGCCACTTTCCCACCAGTCTGTCCCAGGGCAGAGATTTGAACAATATTTAGTCTGCTTTTCTATTATTGACCAATGACTTTTTCATTGTCGTCCACCGAGGCATACATTGTGTAGATGTTGATAGTAAGAAACACAGTCATGACAGTTGTTATTGTTTTATTTATCACATGCCTGTTTACTGCGATGGTCCTGTCATATTTGGATGAACATTTATGCTAAATTTATTGCTGTTATTTTCTATCAATGGACACTTTTCTTTGTGCAGCTGAAGTAAGGCTGACTTTCTGATGATATAAAATCTGCTAAAGAAATAAATTAAGACAGCATCTCAGCTAGAAAGTGACAGCAAAAGTGATCAAAGAAAGACAGAGATGGGAGGAGAATGTGTGGAGATCTGTGCGTACAACTGAATCTGTGAAGCCAAAACTGAAATGCTTTTATTTGGTGTCTGGTTTTTGCTCTCCATCGGTTGTATTTTTGCACTTTCAAATAGTGTGGGGGCTTCAAAGGGTGAAACACACATCACCCACTAACACACATGCAGCATCCTCTCATCTTATTCATGCGTCTCATACGACCAGAGGAATACAAGGGAGAAAAACATGTGCAATTACAGACAGTGGTGCGGTTTTCTACCCGTCCTCCTGGCCCTTCCCTGACCTGTGTGTCTACATGTTATTTTCAACTTGCATTTTCATCTTTTAGTTGTGCCTTTCACTGGCAATTAGTGCAATTTTGTTCTTGCATTTTTAAATAGATGTGGCCTTCGAGTCAAGTCCAACATCTATCGGTTTATGGTTTTGCTAATCAACGCTAACTGACCGTTGTACAAAATGAACACTGACATTGCAGAGGTGGAACTGAATAAAATATATCAGTTGTGATAACCAAGAGCAATTATTAAGTTTAAAGTACATTTCAAGCTAAAGGCGATGCATTACTATATGCAAAACTGTAAAATTGTATAAAACCCTGCAGAGGTATGCATCAGTATTTTCAACATATGATTTGAAAAGCTAATAAGTTATTTGTCCCTTTTTTGTGATAATGCTTGGTTGACGTTTCATATGTACTTGTAATACACAAATGTGCCACCAGAGAGTGCAGAGGTGCCCCCATACAACTGATGTCTGTAGGAAATAAAAGTAACAGAAACTCCAACAATAATGGATTTATCGCACAAAGACTGAGCAAATCAAGTGACACTGCTATATTTACGGACTAATAATGATCATACATTTTAACCTAGATTTAGTGAAGGAAATAGAGTGGATTATTCAGCATTTTGCCTCAAACTATTGCTCGTTTAACAGCTCAAGCCAAGGAAAGTTAGCAACTTTATACTGTCTTTATGTAACAGTATATTCATAATCAAGACTAAACAGTGTGTTTAAACCATAGACTGTAGATATCAGTGGACCATGTTAGCATGCTAGCCGCCGCGTTCCAAATAGGAAGCAGCTCTGGAGGCGCTCCTGGCTCCATAAAGCCGAGCTGCCATTCACTTTCTATTGGGACACTGGTGCCCTTTACTCTGTAACTGTTTCTGTCAAGCTCACCATCTTGGAACTAAAACGTCTGTTTTGACTCACTCTACATGAATCGGGTGTTTTTTTTTTTGTTAGGTTGTTCATAAATCAAGTTATTAGCAATAATAACTGACCAATCAGGTGCTTCCTTTTCCAGGAGCCGTTTTCGCTCGTGTTAGCAACAGGTTTGATTGACAGCTAGCGCCGCACGTTGCCGCCGTGTTCTCTCACCGAGAGGCGGATACCGTTAGCAACCGCTAGCAACCGCGCTCCTGATTAGTCCGTGTGATTGCCACGATACGCACTCGGATTACCAAATATGGAGTCTGGCTCCGCTTTAGCCGCTATAACTGCTAGTTATGGGCTTCATTTGGCTGGAGGCAAACGCTATGGGTGACGTCACAATCCCATAGTCCACTGATATCTACAGTCTATGGTTTAAACAGTGTTTCTGCTTTCATTCAGTCGTGTTGTGTTGTTTCACTGCTCCATTGCATTTTTGTGGACCCATCCAGCAAAAACAAAACAACAACACAACAATTAAGTCAATGGATCGACTTTTGACCGCTAAGGGCTCCAACTGATGCAACACAATAAAATTCATTTAAAGTTAAGACATTAAAACGTACTCGGTAGAATGAATGCATGAATAAAAATGTACACCTTGTTGTCTCTGTTTAAGATTTCTCAAGCTGTATCAAGAATTAGAGACACATCTGGCAGAGGAGCTGAGTGAGCCACTTGAGAAGGACAAACTCAGCAGAAGGTCAATAGTCAAGAGAATTTGATGAAGTGAAAAAGTGGTGCCATCCTGTATCTCATCCCTTTCAAAACCTATTGTACGAAAGTCTTAGTCGCACACCCCGTTTTCAGTCCACTCGAGTGCTTTTCAATAACAGCCCGGAGGGAAATTGCTGTGTCACAAGATATAGTAGTATTGCCCGTCCTCACTGACAGACGTAAACTGGCTCTCACTCACACCATAGAACTATAATAAAACCTGGAAGATGAATCCAAGATGGCCGTCCTGTTTATCCCTATGGAGAGTGCTCATTGGCGCATGACCCCAAAAAAGTTTCTTACTTCCGCATTTACTTCCTGATACGGCGGCTGACATCTTTGTTTTACTTCCTGAAACGATGGCTGCCATCTTTGTTTTACTTCCTGAAACCGAGGCTGCCATCTTTGTTTTAGGGCGCCCGGTGACGACAATCCCCCACTTCATATAAAAACGGTAATTTCGGTGATTTTAGAAAAGGTAGAAAAGAACATTTCCTTCTATTTTATTTAAATACCGATAATAATTCAGTCCTGTCTGCAATTATAATGAGCAATTTTAGAAAAAGGCTGGTTCCAAGAGGCTGCAGTACCTCACACGGCCACAAATCAATCTGGGACCACAGACAGAGGGGGCGTACCTTATCCAGTTCATTTAATACATCCATGACTCACACAGACACAAGAGCGGAACCAGAAGTAGTGCACTGCCATGTCCAGAAAGTTGCATTTCACGCAGGTTAAATTTCAGAATTAGCCTCTGTGGTGAGAAATTTCATCTGGAGTTGTTGACTGTTTGATAATGTTTTCTAAAATATTAGAAATTAAGCACAGCATGTAACCACCCTTTGAGCAATTATAACGATTTATTTCTGCTGAGACCTTAAAATGTGTCATTTCTAAAACAGTAATTAAAAATATTAAATGAATAATAATGACTGATGAAAAAAGGATACATATATTCCTTTCAATTATGTGATATTTCTTGGTGTTAGACATTCAAACATAACCTGACTAAAACCTTTAGGAAGAAGTAGAACTAAACCAAACTGTGACAGATCTGATTTTGCTCTCGAGATTTGTTTTAGCAAATCAATTCTATGTGATGTTTAAAAATAGCGTATATTGTTTGTTGTGGCTTTTCTTAACACACTGTCCAAAATAAAGAACTGAAAGAATCTTTCAATTGCTCAAGTAATTTATTTTACTATTTATTTTTAGTCCCTACACGAGCCCAAAAAGCAAATAGAGAATGAAGAATAATAAAATAAATTATTGACCGGTCAGGACCAGTTAGAGGAAAATCAATATCAGACATAAGTGACCATTCCAGTTATTAAAGTTAATACAACATATAGTTACTTGACATTTTTCTATGACCCGACAAGATAAAGGTGGAGCAGTGGTGGTTTATAGAATTGATCCTATGCAATCTTTACTGTAATTCAGATTCTTTACGTATTTTTACATTACGTTTTCTAGCTGTTGATAGTTGTAATTCTTCTTGACATACGTGTACACCAGTTTGCCTCTCTAGAGCAGAGTGAAAGGAGGCCATTGGGGCAAATGTGGATGCACAATTATCCTGCAAAGTGTCTCTGCGAGGTTTAACAGCACTTGTGAACTGCAGCTGTGTCCTGATCCACTTACATGATTGTGGACCTGCAGGCTCTCTCCAGCCTCTGATTGGCTGCTCTGCGCCACACCCTTCAATAAATCAGCCTCAATTTCCTGAGAAGTTTTTGGGAGCCACTTTGAATTTTGTCTGATGGGCCCTGGTTTCGTGGCTAACGCTTCACTTTCTGAAAGCAGCCCCCGACGACTTGGATGACCTTTTTTATTGAAATTTAAACAAATAACTTAGATTTACGTCGTCATGTTATCACTAGATGTCACTGGGAGAATACGCTGCCCATAAACAACGAGTTAGGAAGGGCTGCAACTTTCTTTTAGCGAATTGTTTGGAACCTAAAAGGCCTGTTTGCACTGTCCTCGCTGAGATATTAGCAGCTACAGCTTGATGCCGAGCTCAAATCCGCATTAATGATGAGAGGTTTGTAGTTTTTATTGCTCATGTTCGTTGAAACTGAGTGAAACTGAAATAGAAAAATACAAAGATACAATAAATGACCTCTTAATAATCTTTTCACACTGCAGATACGTTTTTGCACGCTTAGTAGCTGTTAATTTATCTGTAGTGACACACTGCCAGGAAAAAAGGCTATTTTAAACATAAAAACAAGAAATGAATAATTACAGAACAAATAAGACAGATTAGCATTGTACGTATGCCAGTGCCAAAGGGAAAATGAGCCTAGACAATACAGCTAACATAGAATGTTTAACTTCTTCCACTTTTCTACGCTTTTATCAATTAATACAAATACCCCCAAATAAAGGTACAAATGATACATACAAGCATTACTTCTTTTGGAGTTGAGCTAATGGCAGTCCTCCACTCCACACAGCGTCTGCAGCTGGACTCTCTTGGACTGGTGTGGAGTGCCCAGAGCCGGTCCCTGGTATAGGCAAATGCACCTAGTCATTATGTAGTGCTACTCTGCAAACTGTTTGGAATCCAAAATGATGTTCTACATATTATAACTGTTTGCCAGTCTTTAGTTCGGGTCAATCCGCCTCTAAAGATTAATGAGCATAAAGAGCTGATGAACTAATACGCGTTTAAATTTAATTGTAAGTTATGGCAGATAACTGATTTGTGCTGCTCAGCATATGTACAACTCAACAAGGGTTAGCCCCAACTGTGCCAAAGTGTTCTTAGAATAAACAATGCACCATTTGAATCTTGGACAGAAGTTGCTTGCAATCATAATCTACATTTAAAGGTGCACTATGTAACTTTTTGTGTGGAATCTGCCACCTGCTTATCATCATCATCATCATGAAATGTACAACTGTAAAATTAGGATTTGTTATGCTGTAATACCACAGATTATTAACATCTATTTTGTCAGAAATCTTGCCTTGGGCCGGCTCTGGGATTACCAAAATAAAAGCGAGGATTTTAAAATTAAAATCTCTGCATTTAAATTGACGGCAAACTCCTGAAAGGCTGAACACTGTGAATATGAGATTTTTGAGCTGAAGCCTTTTGAGGATATCCCAGAAACCCGAGACATTTTTGTATGATTCCTGCTCGCTGTCATGCCATATTTGTAGTCTGTGTATAGACCAGGCAATAATTATTTGATCACTTTATTAGTATTAGTGTTTATTACTATTTCTATAATTGATTAGTTGAGATTAATCAATCAACTTGTTGCAGCACTGTTAGGTTGAGAACGCCCAAAAAGATTTTAGATTCTTTACTGGAACTTGAGTTAACTAAATTATCAGTGCTTTTGAGTAATTTGTTTTGCCACTATGTGAACATCAGCTCCTGAAAACCTCTGCTAACGATGTAATGATTTTAGTGTTGCGATTGTGAGAAAAATTACAATTTAATAATATTTATATGCAATAATTCATGATTACTGACACCATGACTATAAAGGGAACTCATTAATTTACTGTGATATTTTTTATTTATTTACTTTATACTCTTTGCACTTTTGTAATTACTAACACTATTAAAACTGATACCACAATTTCTTCAACACATGCCCAAATGCTGCCGGAGAAAAACACCGCCATGTGGACAAAGAAGGGCAGAAATAACACCAAAAAGCAAGTCCTAAGTTCTGGGGCAAGATGAGAGAGGGGCGAGATGACGGAGCACAGGAGGTCTGTGAGATGCTCCAGGAAATAGTCTCTGCCAAAAACCTGTGATAAAGTGTGTTTCTGTCCCTCGGTGTGAAATATACTCAGAGTGGGAAATCACACCAACAGCACATGATTAAATGTACACTTACTGCTAACCTTACCCTGCCACATCACCATTAATATCCCCACTTCCAATTACTTTTTCGGCTCGGTAAAAAAGCACAAGAGACCAGGGGATTTTGAAGCTTCGCAGTTTTGCATATTTCCCAGTTAAGCCAAATCCTTTTCAGTTGAGGGACTACCAGCTGCATCCATTTCAAAATAGTTTTCCTTTGGCCAAATTGAAAATGACTTTAAGGGAGGTTCACTTTTTATTAAATGCCATGAAAGTAAACACAGGCTTTGGAGAATTATACGGGCGGGCAGAGCTTACACTGGTGATTGACAGCTACAGGACTTTGATGATGAGTTCGTGCACTTATGCTACACTGCTGATCAGGTAAGGAGAAGTATCCCCCGGGAAGTGCTGGATATCGTCTGGAGCAATCTTATTTATTTTTCATCACAAAAGGCAAGATTCAACAAAATCATTTGTCAACAGTACTACAAAAAAGTAATTGAAAGCAAACACAACAATAATGAAACAATTTATGTAAAAATGTAAATGTATGGAGCTCCTGCCTCCTGCACCCTGCACATGTCTAATTTTGTTGAGGCCCCATTACACAGCAGGAAGAAATAGCGGTAATGAATGGCAACAAACCTGAAAGCTTTCTGAGTTGATCTTTGTCATTAAATGAAGCCGTAAATAAACAGTAATCAGGTTAAACTTTAGCGACCTTTACGTATCACGAGTGTGCTCTGAAAGGGTTTAGATTGCAGTGATTGTGCCCCAAAGAGTCTGTGGAGTGCAGTGGAGGTCTGCCACCACTGGCAGCTGAGCGGAGCTCCACTCCATCACATCCAGAAGCTAAAAACTAAAGCAATTTTAAAAAACAGGAATCATTTATTAATTAACAATTTCAACATGGATAAATTGGGTAAGGTTTGGCATAAGGGTCGATAGTTGAGTATTAAACCAAACCAGATGTGAAGTTAGAGGAGCTCCACTCAACACGCCCATCGGCTGTAGCCAGACTCTTCTCCAAATTTGCAAATTCTGGACATCTGATTCACTTTCCATCTTCTAATATTATCAAAAAGTGTCCTTAGAGATGTTTGTGAGAAATACACTTTTTTATACTAATAATAATTAAATCATTAAAACAAAGTGATCCTGATAAAATCGTGAAAACATGCTGTACTCTTGACTAATGTGATTTTGTATATTCATTCATGTAATAAACGCCTCAAAATCATTGATTTAACTTTACTTTGATTTTATTAAACGGTCAATTATGCAAACACTGTTTTTAACAGGCATTTGTGATCTCTCACTTGCTTAATTAACATGATTAATACAATAATACAATGCCAATTCACAGTCTTAATAAAGATTTTGAATCATTATAAGACAATGGTTCTTTTTGTTTCTTTCTCCAAACAAAAAGCCCAATCAATGCTGTAGTACATTTGTATCTTAATTAATGTGAGGTTTGACTCACAGTTTAGTTGCACAAATCTGCTTCTCTTGATAACATGTCTATCCTGGTGCACAAAAATACTCCACAATCTGAAACTCTGATAGAGTTTGATAATTGCAGACTATATACAATATAAAGCCATTTCCAGCACTACCACTATAGTTGTCTAACTGTATTACACTGCTACCTTTACTTTTACTTTAGCTGTTAGTATTAAAACGAACAGGCAACATCACACATACCCGTACTTGTACTAAACTGGTGCTGTATATCACTATAGAATAATAGAATTAATAACTTTAGCATTGGGGAAAAATATTGCTTTGCAGTTGGCTTTTCGATTATGTTCGAACAGAATGTTATTATTAAAATTTAACATTTAAAACATTTTGTCAAAAAGACTGAAATAAACCTATGACCTAAACTAATAAAATATCACATTTGGAAAGTTCATTCTGTCTTAATATTAACTTGTGAGTTTTCTTCTGTTTTATTAGAAGAAACTCACAAGTTAATAAAATTGCAGAACATTTTTGTGCCGATCTAAACTACAGAGTTAACAGTTTTCATACGGAATAAGAGGAGATATTATGTTGTTTTGGGGGAAATTATAGTGCTTTAAAAATGGCAACCTTTGTGATTTGCTAATTGCATCCATTTCCATCACAAGTGCGAGTTAGATTCGACTGTGATTAATCTTGCAGCCCTAATGAAATCATACTGCGACCAAAAGTATAATTTGAGACTGGATATACTGTATTGGTCCAAACACGTTGCAGAGCTCTTCTATCCTGCTCCTGTGTTGATCCTCCATATCTCGCTATAATCCTGTTTATGGGCTGGTTTAAACTCATTTGTGTGCTCCTGATGGCAGGTGTACACAGGGGTGTGACAGCCGCTCCATCACCTTTCATTACTGTCATCATTAACAGAGCTGCTGTAAAACTGGGAAGAACCTCCTCAGACAAACCGCATTAAACAAACACGGAATAACACGCTGCACAATATGACCCCTGTGACCGCTCTGCCTTTGTGTAGTCAGGAATCTGAGGTTTGTGCGTCTGCTTTTACTGCCAGTGAGGAGAGATGCTTGTCAAAGTCTGTCCGAAAGAATTTGTAGGATGAGTAATATAAATGCAATACGATTATATAAAGACATTAACGTTATGTGGAAAAGAGTGTTGCAGGCAAATCTTCAAAACTAAGTGGTGCTCGGTCTGCTATGGGTCAGGGGGCAAATGTGCACAAGGCTGCGGTAAACTCCAGAGTGTAGGGAAGGAATTTATCTTCATTTTTATTTAACCAGAGTAATATAAAATCATTGAAATTACAAAACGTTTTTGAAAAGCTTCTCATGGCCAAGAGGCAGCCGTAACAAATTACAGTTAATACACAAAGATAGACTGATATAACACCGCACAGTCCACAATATACACAAAAATGAACACATATTATGCTAAAATGACTTTTTTTGAGCTTGTTCCAACATTGTTCCCATATGAAAAACATACCTGGAATTGTATTAGCCTCATTCGCACTAGTTTGATGAATCCTGGTAAGAAAATGCTCTCCCTCTGAAAACACTCACTTCTGAATTCCCTCGATGAGTGACGTTTTCTCGATAACTGGCGTCACTTACACGAGAATCTTCTGTTTTTAAGTCCGTATATCATCGTAAGTCTCGTTCTGAACATTTCTGCCTGGCTTCACAGGAAAGGCGGAAAAAACTGCTTTGTTTGTTGTAAACCTGTGTAATTTGCTTTGTTTGTTGTAAACCTGCAACCAGTAGATGGCATCAAAACTCAGTAAGTGCTGTGGGAAACAGTAGAGATACAGATGTTGATAATGCATAATATTTGTCCTTGTCCTGCAGCTTAAGTAGCTCGGTGATGAAGTGTGACATCAGTACAGTGCGTTGTGTTACGCCAAAGAGTCATGCACTTAGGTTTATGTTATATCAAGTAGATTTTGATGATTCTTTTGTGAAGTTGTGCAAAGCAAAAGTGCGGCTCTTCAATGTCAACCTTAAAGTTGCATGAAATGGAGGGCAGAAAGAAAGAAGAGCAATGAAAATGTGTGAACAAATCCAGAAGTCTGTGAAGAGAAACGCAGGCGAAGGAAAAGGGTGAGAATTGGTGAGAATGATATCAGGGAGAATGGGGCGTCCAGAGGAGACAGGGGCAACTAAAAATAGATCTAAAGGGAGTAGACTGTTAAAAGTATTTACTGAAAGGAAGATATGATGGAAGAAATTAAATATATTTCATGATAATAGAATGCATTTGTTGTATATAACCACCAAGTCACTGTAAACACATGGATGACAAATATCCATAAAGACCTATGAATATAAAGTTGATGCCCTGTTATGTGTTTTTAAGACCTGAGAAGGTTTGGCGAGGGTCGGTCCTGGATGGAGGAAGAGCTGACCACCAGACCATCAAACAGGAACGAGGTGTAGAGGGCTTTGTTTGGTCCTGGTTTAAATCTAGTTATCTCCCCTTGTGTTTGGTTATTATTTGGTTTAGCCCAGGATAAAGTTTCCTTTTGTTTAATTTAAGGCGAGACACTACAGGCAAAACTATTTTATTTATTTATTTTTTGTTTGTTTTTTGGTCAGTTTGCTCTCTCACGTATCGGCTTTCATGGGGAAACGACAAACTTGTACAATCTGCTCCGAAAGATGTTTCATTCTTCCATTGAATCCACCATAGATTTCTCTGGGACATTGTAACTTCAAAGGCTGTTCACGTAAAATGCATCTTTCTACCCCGGGACATAAGGATCACCACTTAAAGTAGATCCCACACACACCAAATTTTGCAGTCTTGGACTCAACAAGATTTTGACGAAATGTACTGAAGGAATTTTTGATATCTAATTCTAAAGCTGATTTATTGAAGTTTTAAGCCAGAAAAATTAGGCGAAATTAGAATTTTTAGGTGGATTTTCTGTCAGATCTTGTTCACACAAAAACTAAATCCATAATCCCCTCTGTAAAGTTTTTTGTAACTAATATGTGTACAAAATGAAATTTAAACATGGTTCTGTCCGTTTTTCCAGACTTATATGTCCTAAAGATATGTAATTTTGGCCATTTTTGGCCTTAAATGCCTCATATCCATATGAAAACATGAAATATGTTTTTTTTCTTACATTTACGTGACCAAACTCCAGGGGATATCTTTAAATATAAGATTTCTTCCTGTTCACCTTGAGGTCAGATTGTTTCTCAGTTTCTGTAAAGTTATATTCGGTTGACTTCTTTCATGGGTCTTTTTTGTCAATGGCCAATAAAACCTCTTGGCATTTAAAGTGCTACTCGGGTTTTTATGATTTTCTAATTTCAACTTTATGTGGTGTAGCAATACCTGTTGTAAATATAAATGATAGTTTTACAATAATCAAGTAGCCGTTTGTGGGGAAAAGTTGAAAAATACGTTGAAAATTACAGAAAGTACGCACGAACACTCATTCCACCCAAAGGTTATGCATAATTTGCACAGAATAACAACTTTTTTGACCCTTCAAACATTGATTCAACAAAGGAATGGTGTCACATTTATGTGTATTTGTCACATAAAAACAATCTGACAATCAGGCAGACGGGGGCTCCTCACTAAGATGACGTGGCTTCACCAGGATGACGCGGCGCTCAAGCCACGCCTCCAGGAAGCGCATAGCCGCAAGAATAAAAACAGCTAATGCTAACACTACACAGTAATTACACGATGGATACGACAGACAGAAGAGTTAGCTTGTTATTTACCAAACTGCAACGTCCGTAGTTGAGGCACTGCGTGCACGTCAAACTCCAGGTCAGATCCAGGACGTAGGACTCAGCACGACGCACCGTCAGGACGGATAAAATGTTTATTCCTGTGTTTGTGTAGCGCTGTTTACCGGAGCACACGGCGCATGCGCACTATCTCCGCTCTAGGCTTCGGCACGAGTTGGGCGGGGGAGGCGCGCGAGTTGGGCGGGGGAGGCAGCCTGCTCTCTGTTCGGGGGGGTCAGATCTCAGAGTGAGCCGTTTGCTTTTGCAAGGAGGGGGGCCAGTCCAAGAAATGGGTGTTTTTTGGAAACTGTTATGTTATGGATATTGCACAACGCAAACATTTATCAACAAAGCCCTTAGAATAGACTGTGTAAAGGGGAAAATAGCAGAATATGGGTCCTTTAAGCCTTTGTCCTGTTGCCTTGTGCTTTGTGCATTGTTCATTCTCTCCACATTCAGAGATCCACTGTAGCCACTGCTGCCGTGGGGTAGACTGACGAAAGCAAGGCTGCAAATCTGTGCCATTGGCCTCTCCGAACAATGAAAGGCCAGCAGATATTGTTACTGAGCATTACTTTGTCTGGGATTATATAAAACTTGTCTTATTATCTGCTTAAGTAGTTATAAATGTGTGATAATATGTAAAACTTGCGCAAAGCCAGAAAATGTGTTCTTTTGCTCATCCTTGTCGTCAGATCCTACTACAAGCGAAACGGCAAAGTTGGATGAGAGACTTATTCCCCTGAGACTCCCCTCTACCGCCGCAGCTACGAGTACATTTGAATATGAAAAAAAATCTGACGCAAATGTGTGCTCAGTCCGTGCAAAAATGCAAAGCAAGATGCCAATACCTTAGGTCAAAAATTGTATGATTAAGATCCACATTTACCCCGAATGGAATGACTAGGAGTTTTCTTTTATTCATCGCCCTAACTCTATTCTCCAAACTGGGAATGTGATGCAATGGGTGACTTTTCATGTTCTTTCAAGTGTCGTAATGTGAAGGCAGGGGTTCGGGCTGCCCAGGTCTGAGAGGAGAGTCGGGTTTGGACACCTGCAGCACAGAGCAGGCTGAGGTGCGAATAAGTGAAGAGGAGAGAAGAGACGAGGGAGCTGAGATGTAAAGGATGAATGAGATAAGGCCAGTGGAGGGCAGGGGCACCTTTGATTACACAGGGACTGGCGGGAACACAGCGCTTTCAAACCTTTGATTCCACTTTCATTTGCCACATAAAACACTTCCAGTCTTTTGTCTCAAGTTGATAGAATAATAAATAAGTTAGAAAGTAATTCATGTTAAAGCTTGGGTGTCTGCTTTTTCTTGTTTCCAAATCATGAAAGGACAAAGTAGGGAGCTAAAACTGTTATCAGCAGCGATAACTTGTTCCTATATCATTTGACGCGTCGCATTCGTGTGTTGTTTTTTGTCAAGTGCTGCTTTGGCTCTGTATACAAAAAGAAAATTACTACTGTTTTAATTTTGATCTGAATATGCCGCAGCAGATATAGGATTGTGTAAAGACGTATGGCAAAAGGTCAAAGTCAAACATTTCAGATGAATGCAATCACTTTGTCAGTGTGCAGTGTTCTCACAAAGAAGATTATGATCTGATTTCTGGATTTTTTAGGTGATTTAAATAACATGCACAAAAAAACTAATTTGGCAACGACAAAAATGAAAGAGAATATTTAAAAATGTAAACTGATATTTTAAAAGCATTGTTACTTTGCCTTTCAAAAACAACAGTTACTCTAAAGATTGACTGATTAATTGACATTTATCATCAGGTCCTTGTGATGATCAGATTTCTCTTGGACATGTAAACACTCTGGGGTTATCTGATGTACCTAGTCATCGGATTTTTTCTTGGCCGTGTAAATGTACGGCCAAAAATTCTGCCTCAAAAAAGAAAAATATATTATAATATAAAATGTCATTCATTCAATCTAATCAGGCAAACAAACTTTGACCAGAATACATTTATTTCTGTAAGAGTGAATGCATTAAGGCTAGAACGTTACTTTTAACGTGTATTTTGATATTTTGCGCATAATGGCCATTGCATGTTCTTATATTTCAATAACAATATGTTGCTACATACTGTGCAGTACCTGAAAGAGACTATTTTCCTGCGGCGTGAAGTTGACATAATGTTTCAAACCCTAAATGTCGTCTTTTGCGAGGCTAACAGAACAAAATGAACCTCTCACAAACTGCTGTAGCCTCCAGGGAGACAGAGCAGCGTGTGATTTCTGTGGTTTTGGAAAAGTTTTGGGCAGCTCCGAGTCCGCTGTTTGGATTGTTAATGAAAGCTTATCTGTGGAGATTTTCCTGATGCTTTCACCAACTGACTGAATCTCAAACTAATGAGCCAGTGTTTTCAGCTTTAAATCCTCATCCCTCACAATTTTGCACCATCATTTTTCCTGGATTTATCATTAATTCTGCTTACTGAGCTGCTGGGTTGCCAAAGAAAGTGTATGACTGTGCTATTGGTTGACTAAGTAATGTTTTTGAAACTTTTTCCATTTATCATGTTATATCCTCAACACTTCATAAGTTGTGATATTTCAAGGACTTTTAGCATATTTAAAATTCCCTCTGTCTCTTTTTGTTTGTTTTGTTTCAGACACTAGATGCATTTTAAAGACATATGAATTCATGAATGAAAAGTAGACTTTTCAATGACTTACGATGTCAAAACTATGCCATACTTCACAGTTTTTATATATTTTTGTCGCACCCCCTTTAAGTCAACTAATTGGTTGATAGGTCAGGCCTTTAGTCGACCAAGAATTTCTTTAGTCGACTACAGCCCTAATATAGCTGTCTCCTGACTCGCTGATTGGAGCGCCAATCAGAGCACCTGCAGTCCCTCCCACTATTTAAGGACTGGCTCCGCACCTGTTCAGGGCTGCAGGCCTGTCCTGTGAGTGGTCAGTGTGTCTCATGTGTGTCATGTCTCTGTCAAGGCTGTGTGGCAGTGCCTGTATTTGTTTTATATGTGTCGGGCTGCAGTGGCAGTGCCTGTATTTGTTTTATATGTGTCGGGCTGCAGTGGCAGCTCCTGTATTTGTTTTATATGTGTTGGGCTGCAGTGGCAGCGCCTGTATTTGTTTTATATGTGTCGGGCTGCAGTGGCAGCACCTGTATTTGTTTTATATGTGTCGGGCTGCAGTGGCAGCGCCTGTATTTGTTTTATATGTGTCGGGCTGCAGTGGCAGCGCCTGTATTTGTTTTATATGTGTCGGGCTGCAGTGGCAGCGCCTGTATTTGTTTTATATGTGTCGGGCTGCAGTGGCAGCGCCTGTATTTGTTTTATATGTGTCGGGCTGCAGTGGCAGCTCCTGTATTTGTTTTATATGTGTCGGGCTGCAGTGGCAGCTCCTGTATTTGTTTTATATGTGTCGGGCTGCAGTGGCAGTGCCTGTATTTGTTTTATATGTGCCAGAGCTGCAGTGGCAGTGCCTGTATTTGTTTTATATGTGTCGGGCTGCAGTGGCAGCGCCTGTATTTGTTTTATATGTGTTGGGCTGCAGTGGCAGTGCCTGTATTTGTTTTATATGTGTTGGGCTGCAGTGGCAGTGCCTGTATTTGTTTTATATGTGTTGGGCTGCAGTGGCAGTGCCTGTATTTGTTTTATATGTGTCGGGCTGCAGTGGCAGTGCGTGTATTTGTTTTATATGTGTCGGGCTGCAGTGGCAGTGCCTGTAGTTGTTTTATATGTGTTGGGCTGCAGTGGCAGCGCCTGTATTTGTTTTATATGTGTCGGGCTGCAGTGGCAGTGCCTGTATTTGTTTTATATGTGTTGGGCTGCAGTGGCAGCGCCTGTATTTGTTTTATATGTGTTGGGCTGCAGTGGCAGTGCCTGTATTTGTTTTATATGTGCCAGAGCTGCAGTGGCAGTGCCTGTATTTGTTTTATATGTGTCGGGCTGCAGTGGCAGTGCTTGCATGTATTTCATGTGTTCAGGTGTGTTCTTTTGTCTTTTATTTTCTTTGACTTTGTGTTGATTTTGTTACTTTACCTTTACCTCCCTGTTCATAAAATTACATCATTATTTTAACCTTTTTACACCCTTGGTTTTTGTTACTTCCCAATTAACCCTTGCAGAGCTGGGTTGTAACACCCATCATTGCAAAGTCCCCATCACTGCACCATCCCCATTATTGCGCATTCCCCACCATTGCACATTTTACATTTTTGCACCATTTTAAAAGACTGTAACAATATGTATAAATAAATAAATATCTTACGTTATGTTACTTTTGTGTTCTCTTTTTACCGTCTTTCGATGAATAAGCGCTGTGGAAAGAAACATCTTGAAATGACTGTATTAAAGTACTGTACACGTACATTGGCCTTCCTGTCAGTGTAACAGATCTTTAGCAGCCAACTGTATTATGTCATATTAAGTCTCTCTGAACATTATTATGTATTATCATCCATTGTACTCCACTCATATATAGGAATGCACACACAATCACATACCAAGGTAATAATCCTTTCAAACACTGAATTATTCTCAAGTACCCCTGCTTCTTTAGTCTTGCAGACAATGCGCCAAAGCATATGTTTTCATAGATGACAAATTGTGTCGTGCAGGACACTCGTGACTTTCCAGCATCCCTTGCATGCTAATCCAGCGAGTGACTCATCTTCTATAGCGACAATACTGTGAGATGACAGCCCTAGACCCACTTCCCTGCAGGTGCCTCTATTTGTCATGTTCTCCCTTAAATTAGATTTGTCAGTGTCATATTGACAAGCAATTGCTGATTTCTGTTTCGAATAAAGTTGCTGTATATAGCATGTGTGCTTCTATATGAAAGTGATATGTATTTTTGAGGTAGATAGGGAGACATATTGTGTATTAAACGCTCTCCGCAGGTGCAGGTGTGTGCATTCTTCCCTAAAAATAACAATGGCATCCCCTAGGACCATATGCTGCAGATAATGAGTGCGTCGTCCCATTACTGTCACCCCAGAGGCCAAACACAATGCACTTCTATAATAGACTGAACTTTCTTGTATTAATCGTGCCCTACCTGATTTGTTTCCCTCTTGGATTGAAGGAAACTTGTATAACATAATCTAGAACATCAAGTGCAGAAATTAAGCTTCATAGTTTCAGATGGTAAAAAAAAAACACTCTGCAATTTTTCTTTTTCCCCTCTTTTAAGATGTTTCCTTGTGGATTATGTGCACTTTAAGAAACTCTTAATAAAGTCAAAGCCAGGTCAAAAGTTTGTTTCAAAGAACGTTGTTGACAGCGACACCCAAGAAAGAGAGAAAGAAGAGACATTGTTCTGTCACTGTTAAACTAGCTAATGCTAGCATCACTTTAGCATGTAAAGTGCAGCGATACTCTTGGAATTTATGTTCTCATTTTGACCATTGAACCACTTTGTACTTCTCCATTGTCTATTATGTATAATACTCTATTTTGCCGTATTTTGCCCCTGGCGGTAGTGCGGCGCTGGCATTAATGATGACATTTTGTGCCAGTGCAAAGGGTGATGTTGTGGGCCATGGAGCTCTAAACAAGAGGTGTGATCATGCCAGAATATGAGGAGGAGTGAAGCAAATACAGGGCGTGGTGCGGTGCATTCTGTGAATGACCAGAATCGCAACTAATAAACTGCAGTGAAAAACCTAACATGGGAAACATTTCCTGGAGTTGTATTACTATCCTCACATGGACCATATAATCCTAATAAAACAAGCTTAATGGGCACAAATAACCAAAGCGATACATCACAGAATAATGAATATAGTCCAATTAAGACAGTACGTCTGCTTTAAATTGCTGTAGCTGAAATTCTTCATTGCTGAACAATGTATACTTCGTGGGTTTTTGGAGATGTTTTATTGTCCCCTCTCAGTCTTTGACTTGACACTGACGGAATTTTAAATGCCACAGTTCTCAGTCATTGGTTCAGCAAAGCAAAATATCAAACAGCAGAAGTAGTTTGTAGTGGCAGTTGTAGTGCAAAAGTGCAAAGAAAAACTAGACAACGATTTTGTACAGAGGTTGGCTCTGTTGAAGCGTACGGTAAATTGTTCCCAACCTTTTTGTTTCCTGTACCCCCTAAGCTTTGATATAAAATTTATTAGGCCCGAGCGCCACAAGCTGGCGAGAGGCCTATTAGTTTCGCAGTGCCGCATGGCACGGCTGCGAAAAATCGCACGGCGCGAAATCGAAGCGTGGCGCTCGCCCGCTTCCAAACACTCACTAACGCATTCCCCAACTCATGCACGTTCCGTGCATACCAATTAGTAGTGGGAAAATTTAACATTATCGTTGTAAACGGGCGAAGCCCGTGCGAAAGTGCGCACGAAACGAGCGCTTTACGTGGGGATGACGACCGCTTCGCTCGTGTGCGCTGAGTCGCCCAGTAATGCGTTCCCCAACTCATGCACGTTCCGTGCATATAATAATGTAATGTAAAAATGGAACATTACTATTGTAAATAGGGCCAAAAACAGAAAGTGGGCGGAGCCCACTGAAAAATCTCAAAAGTGTCCGCCAGTGACCAGGGACCCATACCAAAACGTAGGAAAGCGCGTGCGCTTTCCGAAAATGTATAGTTTGTGAACTAAAAAAAAGGGGAAACATTGTTTTCGCATCGGAATATTCTTCTTCTTCTTCTTCTTCTTCTTTCTTCTTCTTCTTGGGACCAACCCCCCTATTTTTCACCCAGTGAACATTGACGAAAAGTCAGGAAAATTTGCACACCTCTCAAAATCGTGCCTCTGTACATTCTGGCTATTTCCGATTTTCAAAATTCAAAAATATGGCGCGTCAGTGCCCCCAAGTGTACAAAAAATGCATTACGGGATAGGAAAGTGCCAAAAAAAAATTGGATCGTAGAATCATAAAATTTGGCAGAGAGGTAGATAGTGACAAGACAAGCAAAAAATATTATTACGGCAACACCGTCCGCCCAACCAATTGTCAGCCATATTGGATCTAAATTCGCTAAACATGACTCAGCAGTTTTTAAAAACTTCGTACTTTTACGAACTCCTCCCAGGGCGTTTGCCCGAACGAGCTGAAATTTGGTGAAAATGAAGTTGAGGAGTGTGGCATTAAAAGTTATCCAAATCAGCAACCTACGTTTTACGGTCTCTGTGCGGCGAAGCCGCAAAATTTGCCCACAATTCCTGAAATTTTCAAATTTTTAATTTTGCTCCCATTTCTACATATAAAGTCCGAATTGCATCAAATTTGAATCAGTTGTTAAACTCCCTGCCTGAAACCTACTAGAAGTGAAAGAATTAAATTCCGCGCGTTAGCGCCCCCTACAGATTAAAGCAAACTTTTATATGGGGAGCAAAAAATTTAGTTTTTTAGAATTTTTTGAAATTTTGCACAAAATTCCATTTTGGCCTACCGATCAAAAAAGCCAATCAGACCCATGTCATATTTTGTACGGCAAAGCCGTACCAATGACCAAAACATCCCATGTTATTCCTATGGGAAAATCAAAATTTGCATATTTTTTTTACTACGCATTTTAACGAACTCCTCCTCGGGCACAAGCCCGACCAACCTGAAATTTGGTGGACATCTTCCTGAGGAGTGGGGCACCAAAAGTTATCCAAATTATCAGGATAGGTATTACGGTCTCCGTGTGGCGAAGCCGCACATTTTGCAAACATTTTACAAAAGACCGAAAAACCCCCATGTTATTCCTATGGGAAAATCGCAAAATCTCTCAAATTTCACTTTGTACTTTAACGAACTCGTCCTCGGGCGTAAGCCCGATCAATCAGAAACTTGGTGACAATCATCCTGAGGAGTGGGGCACCAAAAGTTATCCAAATTATTAAGATAGGTATTATGGTCTCCGTGCGGCGAAGCCGCAAACTTTGCCAACATTTTACAAAAGACAGAAAAACACCATGTTATTCCTATGGGAAAAACTCAAAGTCGTTCAAATTAAACTTTGTACTTTAACGCACTCCTCCTCGGGCGTAAGCCCGACCATCCTGAAATTTGGTGAAAATGATCTTGAGGAGTGGGCCATCTAAAGTTATCCAGGATTTTAGCACAAGTATTACAGTCTTTGTGCGGTGCAGCCGCAAACTTTAACCAATTTTTACACATTTTCAATGAAATATGAGCAGTAGAAGGCGCGGTAGCGCCACGGATTCGGCAGCAGGTATTTTATGAGGAGGGAAATTGGGGCGTAGCGCCCTTTGGCGCTATGGGCGGCGGCGTGGCGCGGGCGAGGGCCGATCATTGCCGCTTGCGGCTATATTTTCAATTACTTCCATTCCAGATATCCCTGGCACATCTGGTTGAAAAACACTATTTTTTACAGTTGAATTCAAGGCTTAACAAAGTCCGTCCTTACATGACGCAACTTAAGTCTTTCACATCATGTTTTGAAGATCACTTCTTACTCATTTTTGCTTGTTTTCTAACACCACAGTCCCCTTTGCCTTTGAAACTCATTATCACCTCTATTATTAGACAAAATATAATTGCTTTCTACTTAAACCTTACTTTTTTCTTGGTCACGATCAGTAATTTAACTGAGGCCAATAGACCAGACTCTATGTTGCAACGCTGAATCCCTTGTCCTTTTTTTTTTTTTTATATCAACTGATGAGTGTAATATCTTATATCTATACCTTAAACAATTTCTGGTGCATATTCTTCTTTCATTTAGATCTTTGAAGAGACAAGGTTTGCTATTACAACAGATGGTTGATTCTCCAAACGAGATCTCAATTAAGTTACTGTTTCAGTATGAATAGATAATTCATCAACCACATCAAAATTAAATCTGAAAATGGAGTAGTCGATATTAAAATAATTTATATGCCATTGAGACAGCTGAGAATGACTGTGCAGTATGGTATTCATGGCCTACTTTATAATAATGTCATGTTTTTTACTCAGAGCCAAAGCCTGAAATGCTTGAGTCATTGTTTGTTTGTAAAGCTGCTAACTTCCCGTTGGAGTGAATCCTGCTTCATGCTTTAAATAAATGATATGTCTTTACAATCCAATGAGAACATAATCAGACAGGAAATGTGGCAAAAATAATTGGTATATTGTATATTATTGTTGCAAACTTATATCTCTAAGAATGGATTATCATTTTAAAAGAATGTCAGATCCACAGGCTAGTATTGCTTTTATCAGCACCAGATCAAGATTGTCAGTAAATTGAATCTGTGTGTTCATTTCTCTAAATCTGATGCAATCCTAATCTTGAAAAATTCAGCCTGTATTCTATGCAAGCATTTATCCTTGAACTAAATGATTCTGTCTGCTTTTTCCATTGGTTGTAGTAGAGGTTGTTAATCGTGTTATTTATTTATTATTTTTATTTTCAGTAGAAATGACACTTCACTGCAGCTCCACAATGGCCAGACTACAAAAACTAATGTTAATGACCTGCACCGACCCACTCCTTTTCACAGCAGAAGCCTAATGTAATATGCACGAGCTGACCGTTGTGAAGAGGTCACCTGCTGGGCTCATGATTGCACTTCGGAAAGGCTCGACAATTCATATTGGGGGAGACATGGCAGAAGTTTGACAACTTTGAAGATTTTCCTGTGCATAATCAATGCCCAAACTCTTTTTCAGCAGTGTTATATAGCCTACACAAATATTAACACATCTAGGGATGACCACAGTGAAGGACAATGGCATGTTTACCACTTGAAAACTTGCACGCACATTTAATTTGTATTTCAGAGACTTTTATGTGGTGTCTGGTAAATGTGAGCAAAAGTTGTTCATGCACAAAGTCGCAATATTTTGACTGAAGTCAGAAGAGAGTTCACAACAAATGAGACAATTTGTAAGATATTTTTCAACCAGATCAGAATCAGAATCAGAATCAGAATCAGAAGCGGTTTATTGCCATTGTCAGTGAAGTTCACAAACATAGGAATTTGCTTCGGCGTAGGTGCAACATAAAGCAATGAGTAAAATATAAAAAATATATATAAAATGCATGCATAAAATTAAGAATAAAATAGACTAAGATAGACTATATACAGAATGTACAGTTGGCAGACAGTGCCATGTGCAAATGTGGTAGTGCAAATAGATTGTTCTTATATAATATATGGTTAAAGTGGCAGGTGTTACAAAGTGTTCATGAGTCCAACGGCAGAGGGAAAGAAACTGTTCTTGTGGCGGGAGGTTCTGGTCCGGATGGACCGTAGCCTCCTGCCCGAGGGGAGTGGCTCAAATAGTCCGTGTCCAGGGTGAGAAGGGTCAGCTGTGATCCGACCTGCTCGTCCCCGAGTCCTGGAGACGTACAGGTCCTGGACAGATGGAAGGCTACAGCCGATCACCTTCTCAGCAGAGCGCACAATGCGCTGTAGTCTCTGTTTGTCCCTGGCTGTGGCTCCAGCGTACCACACGGTGATGGAGGAGGTGAGGATGGACTCGATGATGGCCGTGTAGAACTGCACCATCATCTGCGCTGGCAGCTTGGCTTTCCTCAGCTGCCGCAGGAAGTACATCCTCTGCTGGGCCTTCTTGATGATGGAGCTGATGGTCGGCTCCCACTTGAGGTCCTGAGTGATGGTGGTGCCAAGGAAGCGGAAAGAGTCCACGGTGGTGATGGGAGAGTCTGTCAGGGCAAGGGGGGGCAGGGGGGCTGAGACTTTCCTGAAGTCCACGATCATCTCCACTGTCTTCTGGGCGTTGAGCTCCAGGTTGTTATCGCTGCACCAGGACACCAGCCGGTCCACCTCCCTCCTGTAGACAGACTCATCGCCGTCCGAGATGAGTCCGATGAGGGTGGTGTCGTCTGCAAACTTAATCAGTTTTACAGAGTCGTGGCTGGAGTTGCAGCAGTTGGTGTACAGGGAAAAGAGCAGAGGAGAAAGTACACAGCCCTGTGGAGTTCCTGTGTTGATAGTCTCTGAGAGTCTCTGAGACATTCTTCCCCAGCCGCACGCACTGCCTCCGGTCCGTCAGGAAGTCAGTGATCCACCTGCAGATGGAGTCAGGCACGTGGAGCTGAGAGAGCTTGTCCTGGAGCAGAGCAGGGATGATGGTGTTGAATGCAGAGCTGAAGTCCACAAACAGGACCCTGGTGTAGGTTCCCGGGGAGTCCAGATGCTGCAGGATGAAGTGGAGGGCCAGGTTGATGGCGTCGTCTACAGATCTGTTGGCTCTGTAGGCGAACTGCAGTGGGTCCAGGGCGGAGGAGGTGAAGGACTTGAGATGGGGCAGGACCAGGCACTCGAAGGACTTCATGACGACAGGCGTCAGCGCCACAGGCCTGAAGTCATTAAGTCCAGTGATCCGGGGCTTCTTGGGGACAGGGACGATGATGGATGACTTGAAGCAGGCTGGGACATGGCATGACTCCAGGGAGGTGTTGAAAATGTCTGTGAAGACAGGAGTCAGCTCATCTGCACAGTGTCTCAGGGTGGCGGGGGAGACACCGTCTGGTCCAGCAGCTTTCCGGGGGTTGGACTTCCGAAACTGTTTCCTTACATTGTCCCTGTGTAGTGAAAGGCCGGTGGGGGAGGTGGGGGGACCCAAGATGTGAGAAATGTCCATTGTAGTGAGATGGGTGGGGGAGGGGGTTGAGGTTTTGAACCGAGAATAGAAGGAGGCGAGCTGTTCAGCCAGTTTCTGGTCGTCAGCAGCATGGGGGGCTTTGGGCTTGTAGTTGGTGATCTGCCTAAGTCCCCGCCAGACCGCCGAAGCGTTGTTTGCAGAGAAAGACTGCTTTAGGCGCGTGTTGTACAGAGATCTAGCTCTTGACACCTCCCTGCTAAATCTGTACTTAGCACCTTTGTAGCTCTCTCTGTCCCCGGCTCTGAAAGCTGCCTCCTTCTGCTGCCTGAGCTGCCTCAGTTTGGGTGTGAACCAGGGCTTGTCGTTGTTATAAATCACCCTGGTGCGTGTGGGGATGATACTGTCCTCACAGAATTGGATGTATGACGTCACAGTGTCCGTGTACTCATCCAAACCATCCGTGGCAGTTTTGAACACATCCCAGTCTGTAATGTCCAAACACGCGCGTAGCTCCTCCACTGCCTCGTTGGTCCACTTCTTAGAAGTCCTCACTACAGGTTTGGAGAGCTTCAGCCTCTGTCTGTACGTGGGGATCAGGTGGATCATGGCGTGATCTGAGAGCCCTAGGGCAGCGGAACCGCGGAAGGACCCACTCACTGTAGTGTAACAGTGATCCAGCGTGTTCTGCTCTCTGGTCGGGCATTTAATAAACTGTCTGTACTTTGGTAGTTCCTGGCTGAGATTACCCTTGTTAAAATCCCCGAGGATGATCAACAAGGAGTCCGGGAAGTCCTTCTCCGTATTCAAAACCCGCTCCGCTAACATGCGCTGTGCCTCGTGTACGTTCGCGCACGGCGGGATGTAAACAGCGGCGAGAATGAATGAAGCGAACTCACGTGGAGAGTAGAATGGTTTACAGTTAATGAAGAGATATTCCAGATCAGGAGAGCAGAGTTTGGAGATCATAGTCACATCGGAGCACCAAGCGTTGTTGATGAAGAAACAGACTCCACCGCCTTTTGTTTTTCCCCCGGAGAGATCCCTTTGTCTGTCGGCGCGGAGGAGCTGGAATCCCTCCAAATGGAGCGCGTAGTCCGGGATCGACTCGCTGAGCCACGTCTCCGTGAAACACAAAACAGAAGACGAAGAGAAGTCTCTGTTCCTCTTCATCAGCAGCGCCAGTTCGTCCATCTTGTTGCTGAGTGAGCGGACATTGGAGAGGAAAATCCCAGGTAAGGGCGTACGCGCGCCGCGTTTCCGAAGGCGCACGAGAGCCCCCGCGCGCTTTCCTCTTCTGCTGCGTCTCACTCTTTTGGCCAAAACTAGCGCAAAGTCTGCAGCAGATAACATTAAACTTAGGGAAACTACTGTCAGCTACTTATGATTGATTGATTGATTCCCTTTGTTTGGAACATTACAGAACACATAATAAAATAATTAACAATTTAAAATAATGCAGAATATAAGAGAAGAAAAAGAAAACAAATAGCATGTTTGAGAAGGAGTAGGAAGCTAATTTTCACATTTCTTTCTATGTACACATCATCTGACCGTGTATACTGCTAGACAATCAACAACAAACCTGATTTAGTCCAGTATGTATTACATAAATGTATTTGCATTCAATATTACATTTTTAATGTACCATTTCAGTTGTCATATTGATTGAGTTGCCAAAATTGATCAAACAATGGTTGTTAATTGTCAGTTCTTTGTTATTACTAATATTTCTATTTAAACTGACATGTGTTTGGACATTGTTTCAGATCAATTTCAACTCTATTCATCAGTCACACTTAATTTATTATCTTACAATTTACAACTTATTGTATTACACTCCATTTATTGTAATCGTGGAATCTTGAAATTGAATGTCTTTTATAAGATTTATCCCCTCATTAGTTTTTGAAACATTTTTATAATTGGTGTGGTAGCGTTTTTTTCCCTAACAATTTTTTTTTTTTAAATCATTCATTCATTCATTCATTTTCTACCGCTTATTCCCGTTAGGGGTCGCGGGTGACTGGAGCCTATCCCAGTGACTTTGGGCCTTAGGCGGGGTACACCCTGGACAGTGGCCAACTCGTCGCAGGGCTGACACAGAGAGACAGAGACAAGGACAGACAACCATTCACTCTCACATTCATACACTAGGGACAATTTAGAGTTGTCAGTTAACCTACACAGTCATGTCTTTGGACGGTGGGAGGAAGCCGGAGAACCCGGAGAGAACCCACGGTAACACGGGGAGGACATGCAGACTCCACCCAGAGAGATCGTGTGATGTTAGGGTGGTTCAGAATTCGAAACCACGATGTTGGGGTGGTGCGGGATTCGAACCCACGATCTCCTTATTGAGAGGCAGAGGCTCTAGCCGCTCTGCCACCGTGCACCCCTTTTTTAAATCAATTATATCCAAAAATGTCATGATTTAAAAGTCATTATTTCATCTATTGTCCTTGGACCAGTTGAATCTATGATGTTCAACACAGATGATGTCCCTATTTAGAAATCTACATGAATACAACTTGAAAAATAATGCATGTTAAAAACACTGATGATGAAAACTACAGATGGTTTTCATCATGGATTCTTTTCAAAATATGAAAAAACAGGCTAAGAGCAAAACCTTCTGTACATTTTTTTTTTTTTTTTTGCTTTTATGCTTTTAGACTCCCTTTTACTTTCATCCAACACTTCAAATTCTCTCCACGCGGCTTCCTCTGGCGTATTAGCTGATGCATGCACCAAATTTACAAGTACAACAATGGATATACTCGCCTAATAGCTTCTGCTCGGGGGGAATACCTGTCTGCAAAATCCCCCCCTTTGACACTTCGCTCGTGTTGTGAACGCTCTTGCAGAGACGGCCCAGAACGTATAGAAGATGCGTGTGCTCCGGGAAATTTGTGACATTTGGCGGTACAGTGGCTCAGCGGGGGTGAGGAGATTCCGCCGCAGCTATGGCGCTAATCCTGGCAGGTGTCAAACGTTCCTGTTGACATATGCGGCTCCCTGCCTGGCAACATACACCGTTGTGCACAAAACAACAATGGTACGCCTTCAAGAAAGTGCTTTATGTGTGTAGAGGAAACCTACAGGGGGCGCTGCAGGAGGCCGGCGCAGATTAGGTAGTTGTGTGTGCTTTTGTGGAGGTGTAAAAATGTCTATAGAGCAAGAATGAAGTCTGGACAGCCGAGGTGAGAAGGAGGAGGGAGAGAGGAGCGTAATTCAACATAATGTGTCAAGAGGGTGAGCGAGAAACATTTATCAGCGAGAAAAATGAGTTGTGACAGGGAGCAGACCGGCAAAGTCCACCTGTGCACAAAGCCGGAATGTGGAGAATCAAATGTGTCAAGCATTAGCATTTACGTTGAAAGTATATAAGACAACTCGCTATTCAAACAAGCTGGTATTAGGTCATGTAAGAGAGGAAGATGAAAATGAAAACAAATTACAAGATGAGGACAGAATAAAAGCAAATCGTAAAGCCTGCAATTTTTGAAGTACCTGCCAACTATGTAGTTTTCATCTGTGTAAACAGGAAATGCCAGTGCCATATTTCTTTTCTATTCCCTTATTTTCTATTTCTTTTTTTGTTGTTGTTGTCTATTCTCATGGTTGTATTTAAATGTATTGTGTATTGTTTAAATGTAAAACTTTTAACAGAATCCTGTTATTAAAATGCAAATCTAATCACAATCGCAACTCTTGACATAAAAGTCACACTTAGATATTTTTCCCAAATTGTTCAGATCTATTCACAAATTGTTACACATCCTTTGAGTGTCTTGGGGTCAGTGTCATTTGGACGCCTTTGAATTGATATATTTTTATTTGTTATGGTGGTATTACCTCACACACAGTTTCATAAAGTACAAGCAAACTTTTACTATTTTTTTTAGGTATTTCTATATATAAAACAAAAAATCAACGCTTGTGTTGCAAAAACATATCTCCATTTTGAAAAAGGGTCAAACGAATTGTATTAAGGAGGGATGGAATAATAAATGAATTTCATCTTTAGAAAACATTTGTTGAACATAAAGAGTAAACAGCAAGCCTAAATGCCATATTTCATATTTTTTGCACATGAACTGAAAAAAGTGCAGCTGTCAAGAATCATATAATGTGTGCCATATGTCACTTTAAACATTTGTCCAATCTGTATCAGAGATTGTTAAATATGTCTGTCTTCAAATTTACTGCCAAGGATATTCTTCTACATTTTACAAATATCCATTGCTATTTCAGTCCAGTCCTTGGTAGCTGGTTAGTTTTGTTTCATCCATTTCTTTGTGACAGTTTTTTTTATTTTACCATTTGAAATATAATGTATACCATTTTACAACTGTGATGTTTTGAATCTAAAACAAAAGTGGAACACACCCAATTTTGCTTTGTCGGATGTGGACTGCGTAGTTCAACATTTTACAGAACATTTCCTCCTTATTTTGTCCATGATTGGGAAAGAAGTTTCGGTAAAAGAAAAGATACCACTGCTCATTAATGCTCCATAACAGAACCGATCTCTAAAACACAACTCCAACACTGAGAAGAGGAGGGCATCTTAGCACACACGGACAAACAGCTGCACCTTTTGTTTACTTGTTGTCTGTCCATTCATTTCCCAGACATAAAAAAGCACCCAGCCAGGAGATTAGTGTCGATGATGAAAAACGGGACTATCGATCTGCTCCGAATCATAATGCTGTAATCATCTCCTCCCTGGACAATTATCAGACTTCTCCTCAAACATCTGATTGAACGATGCTCACAGCCTCTTGATCTGAGAAAATCCCTCCAACACAAAGACAGATGATACCAGATGTCACATAATGAGGATAATAACATCTTTCTGTCATAAATACTTGCCTTTCTTTCACACTTTCTCATTTATTAAACCTTGAGACTTGTTAAAAGTGCACTATGTAACTTGGAGGTGTTATTACTTACAGAATGTTTCAAAGTATGGCACAATCTTGCTTTGTTCAGTTACAGGTTTGTTTATTGTCTAGAAAAAACATACATTCTTCCTTTTTTTTCAGAGTTTACTTGTTTATTTGACATTTTCACTTGCTCACTCGCAATCTTCTTTAGACTGTCACTTAAAATTGATGTGACGTGTCTTGTCAGCTGATTTATACAGGTTTTGGTGCTGTTTTCCTACCTGAAGCGGCAGGACGACAGTGCCATCTGCAGTCTGACTTCTTCAGGACAGCACCCTGTGTGTGAGAGTAAAAAGGCACCTTCATCCTAGTTTATCGTGGCACATTTCCATATTTTAAATGCCTCCTTAATCCAGCGTCCATGTTGGTTCTCTTCGGTCCTAATCAAATGACACTCTAAAGTAGATAGTGAGGGAGCTGTAGAAACTGTCTGAAACTGAAAGAGAAACTTTCAAATAGAATGTAAGAAACCCAAATTAACCTCATAGGACTATGCATTCTTACGCCAGTTTGTTTGATGCCGTAATATTCTGGGCAAAGCAATCACATCTCCACAGTGACAAGTTGGCATGAGACCACCGGAAAAATCACAAAATACACCTTTATTTACACAATATTAATCCAAAAGCATGTATCTTATTATATTATTTTAGTATTTTATACCTTATATCTCTTCTCTGGCCATTCATGACTAGATGACAGAACCTAAACACTTCTTTTATCAAATATTATTGTAAGGACAAACATTATGACCCATTAACTTGAGAATTGTTAAAGGTGATTTTGCAGTTCTGCAAATCTGGAGTTCACAGGCATCTTTAAAATGTTTTGGAATTACTCTTGAACTCTCTTTTGACTCACAAATTGACATTTTTTTTGTATTTATTCACCTTATGCTGGAAGTTGCCAGGGGTGTCACCATAAATTGTATCCCTTCTTCTGCTTGCATTAGTTTGCATTTTTCACATTACAAATCCCTTCTCAAGCCACTCAGAGAAACAGTGCAATGTCAATTTGTTGCTGCACATGAACATCAAATATTACCTAATTATGTAATATTTTTGCGGCAAGACTTTTTTCTAATTTAGATGACAGAATCATTAGAAACAGTATTCTCGCTCACCAAAACAACACAAACGCCAAAAGTACGGAAACTGTCACCTTGAACACAATGCAGTTCACATGGTGCAATAGACAGGGACACCAGATGTTCTATATGCCAATTGCCCTTTTCAATTCTGTTTTATTTATGAATAATATCCACCCAGGGCAAAAGCACACACAGAGCACAACACATGCCAACTCCATACAGGCTTAGAACTTTCTTGCCGTGCCAACTTCTTTGCCAACACTCTCCTTTTTTCCATTATTGTAAAGCAATCTGGTTGTCTCTTGCCAACATGCCTAGACGTCTAAAATCTAAAGTCCCTACGGCACATTCTGTTTATTGCTGCTGATAATTAACGATCAAAGTTATTCCCATCGAAGGCTGCTAATGACTTTGAAGTGGGCGCATTTGTATTCAAGACGTGTAAAGGAACACCAGGACAGATGGCCGTTTGCTCAGTGGGTGACAAAAGTTTGGCCTGGTCCAGAGAATGTGTCTTGGGGCAAAAAGAGGTGAGAGAGAAAGAGGTACAGAGAGAGTGTGCAGTATAAATGTATTGACAGGGGTATAATAAGTGTATAGCCGCTGGTTCCTGGCCCTGTGCTCTCCCTGGCCCTTCTCCTCTCTCAAATATTGGCAAAGCAACTGTGTTAAAAGTTTCCATTGTGTGTTTCCGAGGCGGTGCCAAAATATTTGTTGTAAGATTGTTGACTATACTTCATAGTTTCTTAGTTTTTGAGAAATAAATGTATCTGTATACTTGATAAACATATGGATATGCCATACAGTACATATGGTACATAACTCAAATTGTTTCCACTCAAGATTCAAATTTGAATGTTAAGAAGTCATATCTTGCAAGAACACACACCTAAGGCAATGTCACTGTTTGTCATTAACATTCAACGCTAATCATGACAAAAACAAACAAACAAAAAGTGTTTCCTGTAATTATTTAAAGTTGATGCTTGACCAAAGACACAATAAACATATTTTCTTTTCTTCCTATCCAGATAATCACCAAATATTCCCCCATAATCTAAACTATAGACTTACTTTATTACCTGCAGTTCCAGTTGTGTAATATATTATTTCCCATTCTATGTATTCTTGTATTGACTTGAATTCTACTTGACTTGTTTCCAGATATTCTTGACCAGTTTCCATACATTACTTCTATGTCAAGATAGCTTAACAGACACATATTATGCAAAATTTACTTTTTTGTGTTTTTAACCATGTTCTAACATTGTTCCCACACCAAAACATACCTGGAATTGTATTTAGCTTCATTCACGTTTGAAAATTTGATCTTTTTGGAACCTCACGAAATACACAGTTTCAAATTTCTTAGATATTGAGATGTTATGTTCCAGATTTTAAGTCGCATTCATTGCAACAGCTTACTGCATCTTAACATGTCGGGGCAACTTTTGCTCATCTCCCCTTTGGGAATTCCAGATCTGATTAGGGAACGTCTGACTTATGCTTTCAGTAAATACATTATTTAAGTTACAATAGCTAGACATTTCATTCATCCCTGGTAGCAAAGTTCAAATTTGAATATGTCTGGATTTACACAATACAAAGAACATACAATTAAATGAGTGTTTGTACACACAGTTAATAAATAAGATTAAAAACAAGAACAACAGGGATCATAGATTCTGCATTTTGCAACCTACTTGCCGCTTGGACAAAAGACCTCCTAAAACGCTCTGTTCTGAGAGACGACAATCACTGCTTTTGTTTTCCTGAGCAGCCTGCATTTAAACAATCCAGAATTAATGTCCTTTAATTAACTTTTGGGTAAATTGCACTTAACCAATTTATTTTCATACTCCAAGCTGAATTAGCAGACAGAAATGTCAATAAACAAGTTTAGTTGTCCAGGTCACATGAACAGGCAACTAAAGCTGATTTATTATTAAAAAAATACTGAAATCAAGATTGTCTGCCTTATTTGTTCATGTTTCTTTTTTGCAGTCCACGTGCAGGCACAGTTTTTATTATCACTGTTGCACTGGTATCTCCTCACTCACCTGACAGTCCTCGTCCTCCAGCTTCCCTCTGACCTTCTCCAGCAGCAGAACAGCACATACAGCGTCACAGCGACAATAGTAAATCTGCTCCACATAAGCGCACACTTTAATAAGGTTCCTCCTGAAATTTAAATTGACTGAGGCCGGTTCACAGATATTCCCGGTATTACTGGCCCGGCCTTCTGCAGAGGTGGCTTTGTGACTGTCTGTGATTAATTCATTGCCACTCGGAGCATGCAATATCTGCAAGGCCCCAAAGGGTTCAATTTAAGTTTTGTCATGTATTTTCTATGTGAATATCTCCACTGTTTGAAAGTGTGAGTCTCCGTAATGCCACCATCTCAGAGCTGAGATGTGAACAGGTGCTGACTTAAACTACTGGTGTTGTTTAGCAGCGGAAGCTTGTTTGAAAGACGTTTGTTGGCCATGATAGTGTTTGCCGTCAGACCATCCGGTGCCATTTTAACAGGGTACATACGTTTTACTGAATGTATGGATTCGGTGATAGGATAACACCATCGCAACTGGGAAATAAGGAAGATGTTACCTCCAACCTCAAATAAAATGGTAAAGAATCATTTATTCTTGATTTGTACTCCTAGTTTGAGTCCATGTAGCAACTATATGTCCCATCCAGCACGGTAGCTTAATTTATGTTTGTACTTTGGTTTCAGCCTCATTTACTTTCTGTTTTTCTGTATGGTTTTGCATTTTCCTTGTTCTGAATCAAGTTTATTCTGTTCATTTTTTTGTAAATAAATTCTGTTATACTGCTCTGGCGAATTGGACATTTTGGGTTCATCTCCTTGAGCTCCCCGTTACACTATATTGCAATTATAAAACTGTCCAAGTGCATTTGTTTTTCAGTTTTGTTGAGGAAAGATGTATTTTAAGGGTCAGCAATTCTGATGCATTTCCTCAGAGTCTAGACAACATTTATTATGACAAAACACTTATTTGAAATTGGGCGACATGTTACCTTTATGTTACCTTTCAATCAATCTTTAGTCATAAAGTGTTTTTCAAACAGAACATCTAACATAAAGTTGCTTACAGTACATTAAAAACAGTCCCACACACCACTCAGCCGCCCCCACAAACGCCTGACCCACACAACCAAACAACCCACCCACACAAACACACGCTTAAATACAATTGGCTGAGTACAGATGAACCATTTGAGGAAAAAACATCAATACTTTTAAAAAATGAAATCGTAGAAAGAAATCAATCTGACTGCATACAAAAATGTACAATATATTGAGTATCCTGATTAAAAAGAGCCAGAAGATATTTTGACAATCCAACAAAATGTGCTAAAAATCTGAGTATCATACATAAGTGAAAAAAATAACTGTAAAAAATCTCACTTTATAGGCTTACCTTTGTCTGAATTTTGTTCCAGTGTTTAATCAAGCAGCAGCATTTGATTGTTAATTGTTTTTTTTTTTTGTTTTTTTTGTCTTAAAAGCAATAAGCAAAATGTGAATATCAGGTATACCACTAATGCACCTAGATATTTTATAGTTTGTGAAGAAGATTTAATCCAAGATCCAAGATAAAGCTATGGGTCTCCAATGGACCCAGTATTGATTTTTGATCCCATGTGAGCGCTAAAGTAGAGTTACATATTTAATCTTCTAAGAGTAGATTGAGCCCTATAGCGTTATAAACATCCATACCCATATTTTAAACACTGCCTTCTGTTTCAGCCCGTCTTATTGCCCAGCTCTTTGCTTGTCACTGCTGTAAATAATTTCATACTCAGCACAATAATCTTTTGTTTTTCATCGTCTGTTACTGTCATGGCTCCCGTCTTCTGATTTTCTTGTTCTTCCATTTTCTCTCCTTCGTTTAACATTCTGTTTACCTTAATCACCCTCATTTCTGTCATTTCTGTCACCGACCAGTTTGCATCTCTTCCTTTAATGCTTTCAGACTTGGCAATATTTCTGTGATCTTTGACTTCTACACCATCTTGCTGTCTCATATTCTTTAGCTTCTGGTTCGTCTCCACAGCACTTTCTTTTACCTATACTTTTTCCAGCTGCTGTACTTTCATTTGTTTTTTGTGTCTCGTCAAACAATTTACAAAAGTGTTATTTTATTCACGCTCTCTCCTCCTTTGATGTTTTGGTACAGAGATTGGGTAAAAAAGCTTGACAATAAAGAGAATACGAATGTTGTTTAGAGGCAATTAAAGCAGGATTCTTTCCCACACTGTTCTGAAATGGAATGGAAGTGATCCCTGTCCTTTTAAATAACAAAGATAAGGCTTATATATATTTAAAAAAAGAAACCTTTTAAAATGGTCTGAGTGCTTAGTATTCAATTATAAAAGCTCTTGCATGCTGTGCCTTGTTCTAAGGATTAGAGTTCTAATGAAATATTAGCTAATTATGAAATTCCTAACCAAGGAATAAAAGTGGCACAATTGATAAATTATAGATCATACAGACTTATTATTAACAATGATTCATTTTGTTTCATTTGCACAATTATCTGTAATGTTGCATATTTAGAGCTAAACTTCTTGTCCCTCCAGCGTATGTCATCTAGTGGTAATCCATGAAGCTCTTCTGTGTTTTTAAAGTTTATATCATGCATATTCTAAAAGCTTGTTGCTTTTATAGCCTAAACTATTTTAGCTTTATACAGACTGCTCTGTCCTCAGTGTGTGCAGGTGCCACAGTGAGGCAGCAGTGGCTGGCAATGGAAACTGTTGTGAAAGATGTCGTGTTTTTGGGCAAGACACTTGACCCACATTCTCTTATAGAAATGTGGTGTCAGTCAGCCAGACAGTGGTAATTTACCACCACCTCCAAATATGGAGTGAAGGAACAATGCAATTTAAAGTTCTTTGGGCTCTTAGACAGTCCAATCCAGTGCAATACAGGGAAGGCAAGTTTATTTGTAAAGAACAATCGGTACACACAGTTATTCAAAGTGCTTTACATAACAAGAAAAGATGCATCAAAATCACAATCACAATACAATAACTAAATAATCATCATAAAAAGTCACTTCAAAGTGCAGATAAAATCCAATGTAGATGCTTGTATGTCCTTTTGTAAACAGACATACATACAAATGCCAACTAAGAGCTTGGGGTATTTGGGGTATACATTATTTCACGTTCTACTGTAAATGCAAGGTTAGGTTATGGGAGTAGTTTATTAAGCCTACATTATTCATGAGACTTTTAAAAAGGAACTATTCAAACTGAATTTCTACTTATTATTTATCTATTTAATTTTTTTGCTTAAATGTAATATTACTATCTTCTGCAGTCTTGTGGGTCAGCATGAATGGGAATTATGGCCTTTACTGATTTCTAATAATTCAAACTGTGTGTGCATTAGTCAAATGCCATAGTGCAAAGGTCAGATTCCAAGATATAATTTACCATATGGGAGTGTATGGGGAACATATACATTATAAGGATAAATGTATAGGCTGCAACGCTGGTACAAAGGGAAAAAATCTGGAACATTCTGTGGAAAAGGTCACACAGTTAGCACAGACTGAACAGGGGACTTCCTGTGTGCAGTCATAAACCGGTGTGGTTCATCTGTGCTCTGGTCTGCCTTTAATCGTCAGCATCATATGCTCTGGCTGGACAAGCTTTGAGCATTTGTTGTATTTAACAAAAGTTTGATTTCTGGGCTTTACATTCCGTAAAGTTATATTCTGTTGACCTATTTTATCTGCCTTTTTGTCAATGGCCTTATGCTTTGTCCTGTTGCCTTATGCTTCTCACAGTCAGTCAGTTTGTGCATCAAGCAAAACATTGTGCACAGTGGTCTTGTGTTGGTGTTTTTAAAAGCGAAAGTACATTTTGTGTTTGAAGTACTACAGAGACACGCAATGTAAAGGCAGAGGGGCACAGATCCAAAGTGCAGCAGCAGATGGAGCAGACAGGGTCCAGAGCAGCAGCAGCAGCAGCAGCAGACCCAGCCGTCTTCATCCTGTTAAATGAAGTGAGGTCCCTCTGCGCCCGTCTCCTGCTCATTAGACTCACAGCACACTGACGGTTGGAGCACTGTCTCAAAGTTTGGACAAGTAAACAAGTCCCCAGGCTGCTCCCAACCAGGGCAAAAGATGGACACATCAATTTAGACTGCTCATGTGCTGTCTGTGTGTGCCCACAACACATCATACTGGATCAGAATTAGCAGATGGACTTCAAGACCTATTATGCACTTCTCCTCATTACTGAAAGAAACAAAACCAAAACCAATACAAGTATGGGTATGGGTTTCAGCTTCCTGTTATATGCAACATTTTGAGGACACTTGTTCTTAAAGATAAATAAATTAGTTGATGCAGTGCTCAGATGGAAGGACTCCAGAGCCAGTCCCCTGTACTTTTCCTATAGCTGTTAGCATTAGCCCACAAAAAACACAAGTTAAAATGAATCAGTAGGGTTTTGGCTAGTACCGATCAATCACATTTAGGTCAAAGCCTTGTTAAAAGTCAATGCTGAGTTTGTAAATTGTTTGATGTTTTATTTTAGATAATAACTAGATGCTAGTTAGCTAGGGGTGCACGGTGGCAGAGCGGCTAGAGCTTCTGCCTCTCAATAAGGAGATCGTGGGTTCGAATCCCGCACCACCCCAACATCGTGGTTTCGAATTCTGAACCACCCTAACATCACACGATCTCTCTGAGTGGAGTCTGCATGTCCTCCCCGTGTTACCGTGGGTTCTCTCCGGGTTCTCCGGCTTCCTCCCACCGTCCAAAGACATGACTGTGTAGGTTAATTGAGAACTCTAAATTGTCCCTAGTGAGTGAATGTGAGAGTGAATGGTTGTCTGTCCTTGTCTGTCTCTCTGTGTCAGCCCTGCGACGAGTTGGCCCCTGTCCAGGGTGTACCCCGCCTAAGGCCCAAAGTCACTGGGATAGGCTCCAGTCACCCGCGACCCCTAACGGGAAAAAGCGGTAGAAAATGAATGAATGAATGAATGAATGAATAACTAGATGCTGTTGCAATAGCTGAAACTATTGCGAGTGACTGCGCAATTGAATTCGTGTGATGTTGGGGTGGTCCGGGATTCAAACCCACGATCTCCTTATTGGGAGGCAGAAGCTCTAGCCACTCTGCCACCGTGCACCTGCCAAAAACAGTTTAAACACCTAAGTTGCCTGTACTCCTGTAGAGGACCAACAGAAAGGCTCCCACTGTAAAAGATAGGGAAAAACTGCTTGGCAAATTATGAAAAAACTACAAAAGGTACATGTACCAAAAGTAATAGCAGACATTAGAAGACTAGGAACTATTGAAAAATGCAAAAAAAATTAAAAGAATTTAAAAACTGTGGCCTGTGAAACGTGCCGAAAAACAGGAAAATACAAGAACAAATAGTGCATAGGCATCTTCTTTTATATCTTACCTGTGTGGAAACCAGATAAACAAACGATTGATCGAGTCAGAGCAACAGACAAAGATGGATAATTTTGTATCTATGAATGATATTCACTTTGGAAACTGTCCTATTTTCTCATCATTCTGGCACTCATGGATTAAAACCAAATGATATTCCTCCTGAGGTATTTTGCAAGAATTTTTTCTGCTCAATCTCCTTCCCAGGACCACCTATTCCATGAGTTCAGACTCAGGCACAGAAAGAGGTGGCCTTTGGAACCATCGGAACAGTTTTCAACCATGTAAAATAATGCTTCATCACCAAATAGAATAACCATGACTATTATTGAGATTGGATTTTGTTTTGTATTTTGTTTGGTTTTCAGCTTTGTTCATTGATCTGAAATGCACGAATGAATGAATAAATTACCACAAAGTATTAGTGAATAAAACAATTTCAATACATTCAACTTTCCCACAGAAGCAGCTTTTGGAATCAAAGTTTTCAGTGATGTATAAATAATGCTTTATCACCATAACTAGCAGTAAGATTTGAATGATCCAGTCGACAATCAATAATAAATGAATTCACTGAATAAACAATTAAAAATAAATAAAAAGGTTAAGATGATAAATGAGATGATAAAGATGTCAGTTGTTCATTGTTGCCTAAATGTCCCTCAGCACTGTATTTGGCTTGGTTTAGTGTTTCCTCCATTTGATGCTGTTTTCTGTGATTACGAGTTTGTGCGTGCGTGTGTGCGTGTGTGTGTGTGTGTGTGTGTGTGTGTGTGTGTGTTGGGGTTAATTAGCCTCCAAACAGTGCCATCTATCAGCCTAATGTTCAAAGGCCCGGCCCGACAGCTCCATTAGCTCCAAACACACATGGGCCTGCTGCACGTCATTCATACACTTTAACTGGCGCTGACACGCACACATGAACAGTTTTACTATTGACAATAAACCGGCATCCGTGTTAACGCCCCACTATGGCCCCAGTGCAGCCCAGTGGTCAAACAGGCACACGGTGAGGGCGTTTGGTTAACTTCAGTTCAAACGAGGAACACGCACTTAATATTTCATGTTTTTGTCCCTGTATAAAGTTTTACTGAAGTAGAAAAATGCTAGCAGTTATTCCTCACTTTTTAAAATACATCTGAACCACATGAAACAAAAAAAAAAGAAGGAAAGAAAGAAAGGTCTTTCATCAAAACTACAAAATACGTATTTACACGAGGGGTGTCCAGACCAATTCTCAATTAAACATGCACAAAGTAGTATGGCGGTCAATACAATGAATCTTTAAATAAGTCGAATTTATTAGGATTTGCCACCTCACCTTGAAGCTCCACAAAAATATTTATATTTTTGCTAAAAGAATTGACTAAAATACTTTTCTTTCTTTTTTTTTTTTTTCATTTTGGATGTTTTTATTGCATTGAAAAACATGAAAACATACTTCCTTACTGTCTTACCGGAGCCTTCACCTCCAGAATGTTGCCTTAATATCAGCTTTGTATCACATCAGAAATGTAGTGATAATGATGGAGAATGTTTAGACATTCTGCAAAAACATACACACACTCATCTAATTGTGGGACAGTTCACCAAAAAGAAAAACTGGTCGCAGAGCAGCATTTTGCCCCTGAGTCATGGTATGGGCAACCTTGTTTTACATTGTTTATTTAGTGCCCTGTGTAATCTCTCTTCTCTCACATGACATATTTAGTCAGTGTATGAAATAGATACAGACTAATGATGACTAAACTAGTTGATACTGATCTGATATGTTGCTGCAGCCCTCCTACGACCACTACTTGTGTTACCAAAGTTCTGTAATGTCACGACTAATAATCTTAACAATTCTACACTATCTGAATTAAACGTAGGTTCGTTGCTTTCCGGACATAAAGGTCTAAGAGGAGGTACCTGTATTTCTATGTTTTAACAAGAAACCTTTATTCTGCCCTAAATAACCCCTGTTTCTGTCAGGCCTTCAGAGTGGCATTTTAAAAGGTCACGTGTAGTGGCTCCCAGGTTTCTACAACTTGAAAACTGTTCAAAACTTTCCAGATAGCCTGAAACATTCACCAACTCGGGCCTTTTAGATGTCTTTAAGTTTGTAAAGTGCTTCTATATCAATAAGAGGTCCTTAGTTGCAGAGAAGAGTGTGAAAAGCAGAACACTAGGATCATTAGGTCTAAATCGGGACGTTGGTTATCTCGTCTGCTCCGTGGGTTTCAGCCTGATTTATTGTGATGAATGAAAGCGCTGCAACAGAAACCATTAACATAAACAGGCCTGAACTCACCTCTATTCAATTAAATTTGTTTGAATCCCTGGAGCGAAATCACTGCATACAGGCAAGAAGTGTGACCGCTTATAATTTAGATGTTATTTAAAGTATTTTCCCACAATGCAGTGTTGTTTGTCTCCCAGTGTGCATTGATTGCTATCCAAGAAAGAAACATTTTTATTTGCACTCTTCAATAAACTTTGCTTCAAGGAGAATGAAGATCAATTAAGGATTAATCTGTTACTTTTATGACATCAATGAAGGGATGCAGCGTTATTATCCATGGTGTAATAAAAATAATGTAGTGTCTGTCTGGGAATGGGAAATGACTGTACTGTAGTAACTGCCCCTTTGATAATAAAACACATACCAATAGAATTATCATTTAAGCATTTTAGATTTAAAAATGCATTATATTTAGCATATATTTATATGCTTTTTAAATGATTGACTTGCTGAGAAATACTGAGACTCAATCACTTGGATAGCTGAGCCTAACTGGAGTTATGTCAAATCGAATGTTCCTTCACATACAAACAGTGAAGTCAATCCCTATATAAAAGTATATACAATGTTACCAGAATCACATAAGATCATAAATCTCAATGCAAAGTTAGTTAGCCTTTATCTCAGTGGCCATTAAATATTGATTATTATCTAAAATAAAGCATCAAAAGGGTTGCACTCAACAATGACTTGAGGCTCTGACCTCACCTACATGTGACTGATGGGGTGATATCAGATCAATACTCGAAGGTATACGTGTTAATTGAATTATAAGGTCAGTGTTTTTAAAAGCTCACTGGTTCACTTTAGAGTGTATTGGTTTAGACAGTGTCCCCACTGTCTGAGGTGAACCATGCAGGCCTGTTTAAGCGGTACAAAGTGGACCCTGCAAGGTCTTGTGTCTAAAATGGTCAAGCTTGTTTTGAATGCTGATACACTTTAGCTAAGGAGTGGCTACAATGGGGGTTACACATCAGAGCAAGATGATCAAATAAGAGCAAACCCAGATGACAAAAAGCAGATACAAACAGACAATATAAGTTTTTCCCCAAACAATAACTTGATTTTTTGATAAACTGCCCTACTTTGCTGTTTGGCGTCAGCTGCTCACATTGCAGACACCTTCCCTGGACCTCGAGCCAAGTCCTTAGCATTGAAAAGAATTCTTAAAAGGAACATGTCCAAGCGTTTCTAAGCGAACTGGTCTGGGGGACCAGAGCCAGTTGAAACGTGTTTTATGCTTCTGTTGTGACTAGTGGCTTTTTTCAGAATCAGAAACGGTTTATTGCCATTGTCAGTGGTCAAACACAAACATAGGAACTTGCTTCAGCGTAAGGTGCAACATAAAGCAATGAATAAAATATAGTAAAAAATATAAAAGGGGCATGCATAAAATTAAGAATAAAATAGACTAAGATAGATAGACTAAGACTATATACAGAAATGTACAGTTGGCAGATGTGCAAATGTGGTAGTGCAAATAGATAGTTCTTATATAATATATTGTAAAGTGACCCATAAAAGATTGCATATTATTAAGTGCTCCCAAATACTTCATCTTAATAAATGTGAATTGAAATATTGAGACATATTAGTAGTGGATTAAACCCTAGTTAAATAATGTTTATGCCACAGTTTAGACTAATTAGAATTAGAAAGACATTAGAAAGACAGAACTTGCCTGTTTATGAGCTGTCCATGGTGCTGAAATTTCACACAGCATACAAAAGCATTTTAGAGACAGGCTTTCAGCATTTCTGCTCACTCCATAAATCCAAAGTTATCCCTTTAGTTCAACATTAACGTAACACACACGCAAAGAATTGAAAACAAACTACATCGTGACCTGGAATAACCTTCTCATATTTGTACCAGATTTATAAGTCACCCAACTATGACTTTCCAGCAAATATAGAGCACCCACAAAGAAAATGGCTCTGGCTTATGTGTTCACAGATGAATTTAGTTTAATCCATAATAGGGAAAAATAAGCCTTTCCTAACCAATACCAAAATAGTGCGTCACATTTGCCAATATTACAGGCCTAGTTTTATGCAGTGCAAGCAGCAACACATTACCCTCTGATGACTGTGTGAGCACGAGAGAAAGTGTTTTAAGTGCTAATTGAAAACTTCACATCCAACAACACACACACACATATTCCTCCCTTTTTATCCTCCACTTTCAACACACGCACATACACATATTCATTAGAGCAAATGGAATTAAGGGGATTGGACGCATAATCTCCTTCCCTTGCGATGTGAGCGAATAGAGCCGGTAATTTCCCGCCTCGAACTACAAACTCAGGCTCAGTGTAAGAAGATGGAGTCACTTGCAACTGGCAGCGCATGAATGATTTACAACGCTGACTTCTGCTCCTAAATGCCACATGCCATTACACTTGCACCGTTCGACTCTTTAAGCATTCAGTCCGATGTGGTCAAAATGTTACGTGTTAGCCCTGATACAGCCTCATGTTGTATCGTTCTGTAGCTTGTTCTACACAAACTAGTATCTAGGGTGATAAGAGCAAACCAGGAACACATCATGAAGAGAGCTGTCTAGTCTTTGCACGTCTATTCTTATTCTTATTACTCTTATCATAATGTGGTACCACTCTAATAATTACACCTTTATTAGCCATCGTAAAGCATGAACTAATACTTTTTCATAAAGAACAAATAGTACATGAAGAATAGAACGTAGTAAAAGTTAGTGTTTGGGTATTGATTAAGTAGTTACTAAGCCTTAGCCTATTCTTAAAAAAACTATGTATTCATGACAAATGAATGAAGAATGATGAATGAAGTCTTTGTACATGCTTTATTAAGGCTATTAAAATGTTATTGTAAAGTGTTAACAATACTGTTTACTGTTTTGTATAATAATGTTCAAAAGATAGGGCCAGTTTGTATGTGTTTAAGGGACACAAGTAAAAGTGTAAAACATGTACACCTTTTGTTCTACAAATTGCTTGCAACTACTACTTGTGTATCTACTAGTACTATAGTACAAGTTCAAATGTACTTTGCTACTGCTTCAACAGCATTTCCAAGTTCCACCACAGCGTCTGCTACCATAAACCCTTTAAAATGCTCTGTCAATCAAAATTCCACAAAAGAGACAATTGGAGGACAAAGAAAGTAGAACATGAGGCATTTCCAATTATCAACTGACCCTTTTAAGTTGTATAACAAAAATAACCAACAATCTGAAATATTCTGGATGAAAAATGTCAGTTAGTTTGCTTTTCGGTTCCTTCAAATTGTTTTTGAGCATGCCAAAAGTATAATTTGTGGTATTGCATATAATATAACTGTAGATAAAATGAAAAACTTTTGTGAGGTCAACAATTCTGTAAGTATTTGTCTTGTAAAGCTTTGGATTTTGCCTTCAAGTATACATTATGATGTCCAATTAAAGAAACAAATAATGCCAAATAATATAGTAAAAGTCTTTAAACCAGGCTCTGACATCACTCACATGTATCTGAGTGGTTTTCATTGTTAAAACCATGTTTTTATTTCAAATTTTGCTTCCCAGTTTCTTAATTGAAATCACATTATGTTCCACATCACTTTTACCTCCATTCTGAAATGTAAAATGTTTTTGTTTACAAACTATCACCAGAACTACCAGTGGTTCTTACACTACTACTACAAACCTCCTTCCCTCCAATCTGCTGAAAGTATCTGTAGTCACTTGCCACTCGCGGTGCATGAATGATTCACAGCACAGACTCTGCTCTCAAATGCCACATGCCATTTGACCAGCAGTCTGCCTCTTACGCATTCAGTCCTGGAGAAGCCATACCACTGAAATAGTCATTTTTGGAAAGAGCAGCGTGGTCTGAGTCTGCCACAGGGGACTTGAGGTTTTTTGTTTTATTGCTTTTGTTCTGTAATGACTCTAGGATTACGTGCAGTGTATTCAAGTGTATTGCAGCATCTCATTTGGTGTTACATTCAGCTATAGTTTGCGAATAACAGGAGATCAAAGTCCCTGGCTGGTCCGGGTCAGGGTTAGTCCCCCATTGTCTGCATACAGGCAATATCCTCTATTTATTCTGCCAGTCCCTCTTTGAAATGTATATTGCGCTATTTAAATCCACATAGGGAGCAAAAAGACTAGAGAACATGGAGATTACACATTTACATACGCAAAAAAAATCAAGCAGCAAAGGTGCTCGCATGTATTGTTCTTGCCTATTTTGGTTCCATATATGAATAATACATGCGCAACCAGAAGTTTTTAAAAGGCGACATTGTTTTCCCGTGGCAGATCAAGATGCTGTACACAAGTGGTAAACAGAAACTTTTTTAGAATTCTCAGCACCATTTGTAAATAGGTTCAGCATGAAAATACAATTTGAAAAGCAACATTCGAGGAGCAACTTGTTTTGGATCAAGCCTTCAACACTGTTCTGGGAAAAGGAGGAGTGGGGGTTGGCTTAGTCTGCATGTTTTGGGTTGATGAGCGGAAATTGGACCAGAAATGAAAAGAACAACTTCACGATTTTGGCATTAATGGGAAATATTACAGAACTATGTTGTCATGAGGAGGCAAGGAATCGAACATGGGACCTTCGAGAATGTGATCTGTTGTCCATGTGTCTTTTTGGGCTTTCTTGTATATGATTTACGTGTTTGTTGGGCTGCAAAAAAATGGAACAATCTAATCTAAATTGGAATATGAATTACTGTAATTGCTGAAGTAATAGAATGTCCTCTGCCAACATCAAAATGTATTGTCTTTTTTCCGAAAAACAAACGAACAACAAACAACCATTGGAGTTTGACCTCTACAATGTTCAGAAAACACATAGGTTTAATGGATCACTTTGCCATTAATATTTCAGTCTTCGATGTGTTTAAAACTTTGTGAACCTTCATCCTAGTCCTTTTTTGTTATGTTTTTGCTTTTAGTCCCATTGCGGCTGTTAGAACGCAATAAAATAGTTTCTACAAAATGCAAACTTATTGCTACCACTTTTTGCTACGTTCAGTACAATTGACTTACTAATTCAATACGTTCAATAAGTTGAAGGGTTGCAACTAACAATTATTTTTAGTCAAACAATTATTTCTATTGTATATTGAGACTGAGGGCTTCTAGCTGGAGAATATTTTCAAAGAAAGTGTATTATTTATGAAAGTTCACTTTTTTTTTGTTTTCATTTCCATGTATTAATTGTGCTATGTTTGTCATAAAAATATGTTTTTGTGTTGTCCAGATGACAACTATGATTATCAAAATACTTCATAACTTATTCCTGCCTTAATAAAGCATGAGCAAATTTCAAAGTGAACAAATGATTAATGAAGAATGATTTATGCTTAATAACTATTTATCATACTCTAACCCTATTTCCTATCCCTAACTCTAAAGTAATTACTGATCCCTAATCCTGTATAAACTCATTAAGTCTTTGTTTGTGCTTTGTTAAGGTCAGTTAAGGTGTAGTTATTATAAAGTTACACCTTTTTTCCCCACAATTATTCTGATTATTTGTCTGCGCTCTACAAGTTTACCTGTGAGACTAAAGACATTCTGATTCAAATTGCATTGCCAACTAATTAGTGTTCTTTTGGATGCTGTCGCACAATGGAAACAAATGAGCTCATTGGCCACTCATTCCTCATTGCCCAGTCCGCAGGTAACAATAGATTAACAGAACATCCAATCAATTACTTCAGTCTCCTCTAGCCAAAACAAAACTTAAAATTCAGCACCCACACCTGCTCGCCGCAAATGCTCCAGGAGGGCGTCGAAATCTTGCAAAAACCCCCGAGAAAGATCCCTGACCTTTTAAAATGGCAACGACAAGTGTTGGACGTGGGACGCCAGCGACTGGAGCTGACACTCGGAGGGGATAAAGACAGTGAGCGATGGCCTTTACAAATATTCACGTCACAAAGAGAGCAATGTGAAGGCAACACTGTCCATCTTAAAATCTCCGAAGAGGTTTCAATTTGCCTCATTCAGCGTTTGTGCACGAGAGCGAGTGTCTGTGTAAGCGTATGTGAATGGCAGCTGACAGCGCCGGGTATGTTTTGGTTTGGATCACCAGTTATTCTCGCTGAATGCCAATGAGCAGCTGTCCGATGCCGTTGTGTGTGTGTGTGTGTGTGTGTGTGTGTGTGCGCGTTTGGCAAGAGCAAGGTCTTCCCTCGCTGTCCCCTTCTCTCGGCCGAAAAATCAATCTGGCTGACACCGCCGGCCTGTTACGCGAGCTAACGTCAGCCGTTCCCGCGTCTGTGTGTCTTCTGTCAGTCTGGAAAGCATTGTCTAAACATGCTTCCATCTGTAGTGTGTCCAGCTGTTATTTCACCTGTCCGTGGATGTTGTGATGTTGTGATGTAGTGGCTCTTTCACAATTTAGAGGTTATCCCCAGTCTCTACGTGCCATTGAAGTTTTGGTGACAGGCGGCCGGTGTTTTTAGTGTGAATGATGCTGTCAGGGCTCAGAGGAGGTTGTGGGGGCTAGTTTTTGGAAGATTCATTCATAAAAAAATCGTCTAGCGCTCTGATTGACTCCAGGTTCCATTCACAAATTTTTGTTTCTGGCGATAATGTGCTGCAGTTACTTTTATTTTAGCCTTGTGTAAAGGGTTTGGGTTGTAACATAACCGCTTCCTTTTTTGCCAAAAGCTGTAATAATACAGTGTGTTTCATTCATGTGCGTTATCCATGCGCTCATGAGAATGTTGTTAAAGCATGTGTTTTTTATTTTTTACAAAGTTTGTTTAACCACTGACACCACCTGCTGTTGTAGAAAGGTATTGTAGCGTTGTCACTGCAGTTGGAAAGGGCGTTTACACAGGAAGAACGACATCACTTTACAAGAGACAAGTTGTCCCCCTGACTCAGTGACAGGGGTGGGGAGGTCAGATTGGTGAGAAAGATCCTTCAGGATGTGTTGGTCATATGTGGTTGTGAGCTCTTGAGATCTCTACCATAGAGAAGGTTTATTATTATGGTTTATTATTATGTTTTTTTTTTTGTAGTCCTACAGGAATTTATTTAATGACATCCACAGGAGCTTGATTGTAGACACAAAAATAGCGACACTGTTGTCCATCTGATATAAACTGCTGTACCCCAATCTGTCATTGGTTTAATGCAATGTTGTTATGTCCACATTCCTAAACTATTGTATTCACCTTTGTTCGTTGCCTATTTTTATTTCAGTTTCTGTACCAAGCATATCTTAAATGTTTTGTTTGCTTCAAATCTTGGCCCCAACAATAACTTTATATTTGTGTGTGTGAAGTTGCGCGGCGGCGTTGACAGCTCACCTTACATCCGAGAGAATTATTAATCGCTGCATTCCCTTCGGGAGTGAGAAGCATTTATATGTGTTTGTGCGCTCTGCATCCAGAGTAAAATGTGCATACATTTGAATATGGCGTACATGAGATGAATCATCACAGCATGACTCGACTTTTTTATTTAGACCTTTTTGCCACGCAAATAATTCATGAAGATGAATAGGAAATTAAGCGGGTGGTTTCGCACATTTTAATGCACAGCAGAAAGACATTTTGGAGGGAGAGAGGTGGAAATGGTGCAGTGGTCTGCTCCATCACACAAGCGCACTTTTATAGATGTATTTATCATTTATATATTCATTAATATGCATAAACCCCCATAGAGGATTATCTTTACTTTTCACCATGGCTTTAATTTACCCTAAGCCATGCCTCAACAAATTAGATAAGATATTACATTGGGATGTTGAAATGTTTACTACTTCAAACCCAACAGAAATATATTTTCATTTGTGGAATGTTTGTGATGTGAAGAGTTTATTTGCAGGTGTGTGAGAGTAAAAAGGCCCCCATGTCACAGTTTATCGTCCATGGGTATAATTGGTGTACTTCTCATTATGCACCTTCACTCTCACTCTCATCCACGTCCATGTCTCTCCAGTTGTCTGACCCTCTGTGCTTTGTGTTTCTCCAGATCCCTCAGATCAGCTACGCCTCCACGGCCCCAGAGCTCAGCGACAACACCCGCTACGACTTCTTCTCGCGCGTGGTGCCTCCGGACTCGTACCAGGCCCAGGCCATGATGGACATCGTCACCGCCATGGAGTGGAACTACGTGTCCACGCTGGCATCTGAGGGGAACTATGGGGAGAGCGGAGTGGAAGCCTTCGTCCAGATCTCCAGGGAAACAGGTAGGAACGCCACTGAAAAAGAGTATTTACATGAGTTAAAAGGACTTCAGTTTAAGATGTAATTTGAGCAGTGTTGACTAGTTAATGTTTGGTGAGTGGACCTAGTTTGTTTGACTTGTTTTATTTTAAATGTTTCTGCTAAAATGTACGCCAAAATGTAAAGAAAACTGCACTTACAAAATTGATGATTTATTCACTTTTTTCACTAACTTTACCAAAAAAAAAAAAGTACGGCATTAGATGCTTCAATCCATGAATACAAACAGGTGACTTTTTTGTTGTTGTTGTTGAGGAATAAAAACATCATAATGAAACAAGAGACAAACAAGGTTAATGCTCAGTGTAGGCCCAATAAGTAAATACACGGAAGCATACTCAAAACAAGATTAAGAGTCATATTTTAAATTGGAGTCACTGAAGTCATGCATTCATAACCACATAACATCAGCTCATGTTATGTGGTGCACCCAAAAGTGCGTGCTATTATTAGTGATGGGATGTGGACGATGGCTGGATTTGTAGACTCATTTGAAGAGAGCGACTAAAGCGAGAGGGGCCGGACACTGAGGGAATAGTTAAAAGGGCTTCCAGGAATAATTCAAATGAGCTGAGCTTTGATGTGAGATGTGAAAGAGTCAAATACGCTGCGCTGGTACATGGAAAGCTTGTATTGTAACAATAGCCGGTTAGATCTACCCACTGTCTTGGAATACACAAGCAAGCTTTGTGGCCTCCTCTAGGGCTGCAACTAAGGATTGTTTCAGTATTTAACTTTTGTTTGAGGATATATTTGTTTTTTTGATGTACTTTTTTGAGCTTTTAACCATTCTAACCATCCGCGTTTGTTTGATGAATCCTTTTAGTGCATTTTCTCTCTTTCGAGCCTGAGAAAATATGTCATAGGTAAAGCTTTGAGATCTTCTGCCAGATTCGTTCTGACCATTTCTGCCGTCAAATTGTGTTAATTTCATCTGCGTGCCTGTAGATGGAGCTCTAATGCAATTTCTGATGTGAGAAATATTTGACGAGAGAAAGACATGTGCTTTTCAATTTATACATTAGTTCTAAAAGTTTTAAGATCAATAACATTTCAAATCATGCATACGAGTCCTTTAAAATTGGGAAACCCGACTATTTCCTGTAAATGAGTAAATGTGTGTGTAGACCAGACCACTGCACTATGTCTGCATCTAATAATAAATTATTTTCTTTTTCGCCAATACGAAAAGGAAGAGTCGCAAGCAGCACCACGTTTGACTGAGCTCTGGTGATCTGCCCGTTTCACATCACTGTCTGAAAGCTGAAGATTCATGCATACGAATATCAAAGATGTATCAAAGAGTTTGGGAGCTATAGGAACTAGTCAGATAGATTTAAATATTTCCTCATGGTTTGAAAATCAGGCACCCCAACTTTAAGGTAAAAATATACAATGAAGATTTTGTGATAATAGTAATTCAGTAATGGTTAGTCTGATTTGTTGTTGCATTTTTTATCTCTGTAAACCAAAATACAACATACTTGTCATTGGAGTTTGCTTTAATCCTCCTTCACTTTTTTCCTGCTTGTAGAAGTGGAGACACAAGATTATTGTTCTATTGTTATTGGTAGTTAGCACTTCCACTTGTTTGATGGTTAGGGTCACACCTTACAATGTCTGATTTGTACATCTAAATCTTCAGAAGTTAATACCAGTTGCTAAAATGAAGACTTTAAGAGTTGCTAGAATTGCATCTTAATAATCTCAATAAATAACCCCCTCCCCTGTCAAAATGTACTCAAATTAAAAACTCTAGGTATCTGACAATTTTTCAAATGAGAACGTTTTGTGTTTTCCACCGGAGAGTATCTTGTAAAAGCAAAAATTAGACCGTTGTGTGCTGTCTGCAGCCAATCATAAACAGGTGCTAAAGAGATGTTAAAGTTGAAGTTAACCTTAGCAAGTCAGAATAAGAATACAGAACTTATAACTGCGATTACACAAGTCAGAATGAGAATACAGAACTTATAACTGCGATTACAAAGTGGAGACACAAGATTATTGTCCTATTGTTATTGCTAGTTATCACTTCCACTTACACATTTTTTTTTGTTTGATGGTTAGGGTCCTCCTCTTGTCTGATTTGTACATCTAAATCTTCAGAAGTTAATACCAGTTGCTAAAATGAAGACTTTAAGAGTTAGAATTGCACCTTAATAATCTCAATAAATAACCCCCTCCCCTGTCAAACTACTCAAATTAAAAACTCTTGGTATCTGACAATTTTTCAAATGAGTACGTTTTGTGTTTTCCATCGGAGAGTATCTTGTAAATGCAAAAATTAGACCGTTGCGTGCTGTCTGAAGCCAATCATAATCAGTAAGAGCTGAAAGCAGGGCTCTGATTGGCTGCGTTTGGGAGGTCCACCCCAGTTTCACTTCGCCGTTTGAAAAAAAGCTGTTTTAAAGCTATACGTGAGTTTGAAAATGAATGCATGTGGATATTAACAATGTGCCAAAGAGTTTGCACCGTCTAGACATGAGTCATCCAGATTTGAAAAACTACTTCCGTCAGGTACTCCAGCTTTGAGAAGAAGAAGAATAAGAAAGAATGATTCCAGCAATTTTGCATCATTGCTGAGTATCAAAAATAATGGAAACAGTTTTACAACAAGAAAATACACAGTTTGTCTTTACCTCTTCTGTAAGCTGTGCTGTTTTGACCACAATCTTGTATTTGACACATGATGGTCTCTGTTTTGAAATAGACTTTATAGCGAGTGGAGAGAACCTGTTGTTTCCATCTCAGTAAAGTGCAGCGCTAACCTAAATTACAGGTTGAAGATTACAGAGTGAGCGCAGAAACAGGGTTATACAAAGCTTATCGCAGCTAGACTTTGATGGACAACTGCTGCTATCTTTTTTCAGTTTATCCGACACTCCATTTATGCTGGGAATCTGATTTTGATAATGTTAGTACTGGACGGAAAGCCGCATGGTTGAAGCGTGCGACTAATGGCTGCTTTTAGTGAAGGCATTGCATTTCCAAGTGATTTATGAATGGTTTAAAGCTGGGTTAATATTGTGGCTGTTACAATAAATCATTAATACATTTGGGGCTGGCTCTTTGTTTTACAGATGCATCATGCCGCAAAAGTTTCACAGGAGAGGTGAAAATATGGTTAATCTAAAGGGCTTTGGTAAATTAACAATTGAATTCATCATTTTGTTTACTGTTTTGGCATTTCTATCTTATCTGTTATCTTGACTATTTATCTATTAGCCTCTTAATAGATGAGAGAAAAAGCCCAGTGTAATATTAAAATGTTTTTGGGTGATAAGAAAAACAAATTGTATTGATTCTAGTCATTTTATATTTGTATTACTGTTGTAGCTCAAAAAGGAGCATTTAACCCTGATGATGTTGTTTCAGTTATTTCAGTTTCAGCCTTGGGACAGTTTTCGACTTGTATTACCCCATCGTGTAAGATGATCTTTTTGTGGTTTTTAATAAGTTATAAAGTTTGGTAGATGTTTGCTCAGCCATCATTATTTCGAGCAGCTTTATAAATGAGCAAAACATGATGGTCACCCAGTGTGCAAAGGTGCAAACACAAAATCCTTATGTTTGTCAGATTTTCCACTTATGACACCAAGTAAACATTGAGGTTCAACAACTAACAAGTGCCATGATGGATATGCCAGTGTGCTTATGTGCTGTCTCTGTTTCATAATGTTGCACTTTTTTGCCCATAGGCTTTTGCCAGAGTGTGAATCGACACCAGTCCTGTGATCAATCCTCTTGGTTGTATCCTGCAGGGAATAATTGTTGTACTAATTATAATGAAAGAATACGCACACAGACTTTAAGTCAGCAAGGTTACAGTATCAATAATTCTAAATATAGCACAGAGGGCAACTAAGTCAATTAAATGTATTTTATAGAGCCCAAAATCATAACAGCAGTCCTCTTGTGGGGAAAAAGACAGGGAAAAAGGAAACAAATAAGTGACCTAGGGTATTACTGTCTGGAAAAATAATTACCTAAAAACACAAATATCTTCAAATTAGATTGTATATTTTAACATTTGGAATTTACTTTTTTATTTAATTCTGGAAAGTTTAACATTAATGGAAACTCATAGGGCCGTTTTTTCCCCCTAGCAGCAGCACTATGAGGGCGGTTCCAGGTCGGGCTTTTGCTATTTTCATGGTGGTAACACTAGTGCAAGGAGGCTGTACTTGTCCGCTGGAGGGGGATGTGACAGTCCATATATGATAAATGCGTTTGTACCAATGACTGTGGCATTTGAAAGGCCATCAGTGCTGGAGATGTTTGCATCAATGGAACATCCAGACAAAGAAAGAAGCCAACGCTTCAGAGGAGGACACACTTGTTCTCCTACAACAAGTCAAAGAACGAGAGGGACTCATATACAGGGACAATAAAACAGCTCCGAAGCCCCAAGATGTAATGTAATGCCAGAGAGACCACTGCAGTGAAGCTCACTAAAATATAGTTGTTGATTTTTTTTTTTTTTTTTGAGCAATAAAACACCTGTAAATGTAAAACTATCTGGTGGAATGTTCCAGGCAAAGATAATCAGGTGGCGGACCCACTTTGAATGATTCAAAATGTATGAAAATGATCATTCGTGTCCAGTTATAAAGTATTGGCTGTATTTTCTGACTTGACTGTTTAGATTTCCTCCAATGTGTTAATCACATACACCACACTTTAAATGACTTGTGTCGAGGCGGTGCGTAAATGATCTTTGAGTAAACACTAATGACAGAGAAAGCCAGAACAGTGCAGAAGAAGATGGATCAGTTGTCGGGTTTGATGTGTGGCTCAAAGGCGCGCTGGTCCCTGTGGTCCTCAGACTGAAATCCGTTTGTGAAATGCTCTAAGTGCCGTTGACACTTCAAAATGGTGTTGATTTTTTTAGTTATGTCTCAAAAAATGTTGTGAAAAGGCGTCACGTTGGATTTTGACAAATATTTACAGACTGACAGTCCCAAGGACACACATGAAGTTCATCAAAGGCCTTGTTTATTTCTGTATTTTTCCTTCAGAGCTCAAACAGATATCTTCATTTTTATAAGACTATAGACCAGCACTGTGAGTACTCTAACTACTCCTTTTAAGAGTGTTTCTACTCCTGTCACTCGTTATTTACAACTTTGACAGCATTTCTAACTTCAACCATTAGTAGTATTACATAGTGGCTGAAATTATTCTTAAAGGCTACTGAGAAGTATAGGCCACTGCAGTGTTTTTCAACCTTTGAGTTGCCGCAGATGTTTTTGGTTGTAAAGATATCACAGCACAAATGCAACCTTTTTTTTTAATGGTATATAATGTGGCAATTAATGTTGGTGCCACTATCTGGTAGTTTAAAGTTGGCACTGGTGATTGTTTTGCTGTCTTTTATGGTACAGAAGTATGTTCAAGTCTCTCCAAAATGGTAAATTTTTCAGTTAAATCCATGTGTGAATCCATATTTTTTCAGTGTTCCCTGGCACACTGGTTGAAAATCATGGGGCTGAACTATTGCTCCTAGTACTCATGTTACTGATTTACTAAATTTACTACTACTTCTGTTTTGGCTACTTCTCTGTTGGAACAACAATTCCTGTTTCTACTACGACTGCTACTTTGAACAGAAATGGTGGACCACGATACAATCTGCATCCTGTTTAAAATAATTTACCCAAACCTTTTGTCGAAAGAGAAATGAAGGCAGCCAAATGCCATTAAGGCACTTACCGTGAGGAAAAGGCCAGCCGAGAACAAAATGGGATTGAACCATCCAATACTAAGCTGGCAGGTAAACAAAGGCAAAGCAGATTCGGCCTATAACTTCTTTCTTAAAGCAGGACTAATCTAGCACAGGCCAGCTCCTTGGACCAGATTTAAAATTCATTTCTGGACAAGACTGCAAATACTACTACTAATAATGCCAATTTCCAGCTGTCTTTTTTGTCGCTGTCTCTGCCGCCTCTCTTTCTCTCTCCCTAAATCTTGTGCTCTCTCTCTCTCTCCCCCTCTGTCGATCGCCCTCGGCAATGTGGCAGTCAGAACACAGATGTTTACCTTGGTGTCAGTGTGTGTGTGTGTGGATGGGTATTCGTAGCATCTTGGGGACTTAAATCTGGACGCAGGCAAGTCATGTGGACCAAAAATAACATCCCTATAGGGTAAATGCTTTAAAATTACATTAAAAAGTTAAGATTTATGTTAGAGTTAAGGTTTAAGTCAACGTTAGGCAAGTAGTAATTGTGGTTAGGATCAGTTTGCCTTGAGGATACAGAGAAGAAAGTGTGTATTGATCGTGAAGTCTGCAGCCACACTATGACCCCTGTACGAGTGATAGCCCTCAGTCGGTTGTTTACTCCTTCTCTGCATTAAAATGATGAAATGATGGAGGAATGCTCTCAAACGCAGGAGGATACAGGGCAGTGGAGGCTCAGGTCAAAACCGTGACCACGAGAAAAGGGAACGGTCTGCTGTGCACCTGTCAAACTGGTGAAGAGCCACATGGAGAGAATACAGATCTGTGTAGTGTTTCAATGGCTGAACTTAAGACATTGAAGGAACGAACTTCAAGACTAAAAAAAAAAAAATACATTTTCTTTCTTGAGGAGCACACACAAGCACTTCCGCTCCGGGTTTTTAGAATCCCTTCCACGACTGTTTTCTAAAGTTCACCAATTCATGTAGGATTTGTGGCGCTTCTTGGAACAAAACAATAATTTCTTTGTCAAACTGTTGTGGCCCACTACATTTTATGTCTGATATGACTGGCACAATGTTCGATATTTATTACATGGGCGTTAGTATTTCAACGCAGATTGCTACGTCAATTAAACTTACCCAAACAGTACAACACACAGCAATGTTTTCTAATGAGGCGCTGATGTTTATTAGCGTTATTAGTTTATTCGTTATGTTTACAATTAAGATCTCAATTACCGGAGCGTAACAGTCAGCTACTCTTACTGGTGTACTTTGTTGACATACACAATGTATTGTGATCATTAATGTGACAAATGACAAACATTCCGTATATTAAACATTCCAATCAAATATTTTCAATGGATAAGAAATACAGGCTACAGATGTACAATAACATGACAGGAAAGCTATAAATGAGAAACTGTATTTCATTTAATTGATCCCCCAAAAGTGTTTAAATCTGTTTTATGTTCAGTTTTTATCATGTTTCATCATGATGTTGTGGTCGAGTGGTTGTCAGAACAGTCCTGGTTTTTCATAGTTAGTGATGTTTGGAAGCTAACAAATTGCCCCTTGGGGGATAACAAAGATAGCCTTCAACGTTCAACACTACCATTAAAATGTATAGACCCTTTCAATTGAATGTAATCAAAATTTTGGAATGGAGGCGACTAGTTTGCCTCTGTTCTGAATTTAGAGTGTTTTTGTTCACAAACTTTCAAAGGATCTAGAACCAACATACGGAACGGTACCAGCCTGAAGAATACAGGTGTCTTTAAACACTGGAAGGGTCTGTTTTCTTGTAACTAACCAACGACCAAACAGCATGTTCTTTTCTGTTTTAGGTACCTAGCAATTATGAAAATAATGGCAATAAAGTATTGTAACATTGTGCAACGTGTAGTCTTAGCTTGGCTTTGGTAATTGATTCTATTTCTCAGTTATATAAATATTCATTTCAACTGGAACCGTTATTTGGTTTAAATGACCAATCCAAAGGTCAAATGTAAGCCACAGACTGTGAGTGAGAGAAATAGTCACATAGATCACCAGATGGATGTGTAAAATGAAGCAGAATGATATTGTTTCTTCACAATGGCACTTGTTGCATTGCAGGGCTTTATATAACAGCCATCTATAGGAACAAGTGGACAGCTAGAGACACAATTTAAACTCGACAAAAAGAGAAGTATTCAATGAAATGAGAGGACACAGTCAGACAAATGCAGACTGCGCCTCGGGGAATATCTCAATAATTATTTTGTGATTGCTGTGTAATGATTACAGCTTACAAGGCCCTCTGCATACTGATCCACAACATTTGCAGTAATTGTCTTGTAATCACTGAGTTTGTCTGTGTCTCTATGAGGGTGTGTAAGAGAATGGGGCTGTTGTATCATGGGTCTATGGGGCTTATCCTTTTGATTAAGACGAATAAGAGCAATAACAAATGCTTACGAGAGCACAAGCGCTGTGAAGCATATCAGAAATGTGCAGTTAAAAAACAGTTGTTTGTTGTTGTTGCATATAGAGACCATTCTCAGTGACGACACATTCTTTGCGTTTGCTGACTGACTGGGTGGCAAAAAACAGCAGTTTCTCTCATTTAGAGCTGAGGGGACATTTTTAGCCCAATTTTCCTCTGATTTTCAGTCGTGTCACTGTCAGTCATCTCTAGTTGTAGACAGTTGCAGCAGCTTCAGTCTCGTAAGCTGTTACAACTTGACTTACATCTGAATCACAATGTGTGGACCACGGAGAGACACAACTAGACCTCAGTAGCAGTCATTCAAACAATTTTGGCCATGCACTGTCACAGTTTACTGCTTACTGACACTTCCACTCACACAAAGCCGAGCAGTCAGTGGGAAGATGCAGAGGAGACACTGGAAACACCGTCTGGGCTTAAACACTTGCAGCCAAAGCTGAAGCACATCAAACATAAATACAGATTAGCCTTTATTGTCCCTGTGGGCAAATTTGTCCTCTGCATTTGACCCATCCTCCAATGCCGCTGGGACATCTCCTGAGGAGCAGTGGACCCATCTCCAGATCTTTGTGCTAGGCTTGGTCAGGACTACTGTAGCTGGAGGAATTTAATGCGCAGGTTTAGGGTTAATAGGAAAACTGGAGCACACGGACAAAACTCACCCAGACACGAGAAAAAACATGCAAACTCCACACAGAAAGACCTGGTATCAACCGGAATCTATCCCTCGACCTTACTGCTGTGAGGCTGCCACCATGCCGCCAAATCATGGCACTCATTGTATTATTCACTCTGCAACAATGCCATAACATGATAATGTAAAGTCCACTCTAGGAAAATGTTGGGTATTTTACATCCCTACTATAAACTATTATGGCTGTTTTACTGGAAAACAGTCAGTTGCTTTAAGTTGTGTTTTTCTCTTCCAGTAAATACTTTTCATACAATATAGAATCAATGTAATAACTAACTGTGTGGCTTTTGGGCTCACTTTTTCACCATGTAACATTGGGTTGGTCCAATATTTACTCCTCCAGTGGAGTCTTTGAAACCGGATCTGTCCTACTTTTGTTTGCGTACCACAGCTGCCGCTTTGCCCCACTCCCAGGAGGAAAATTCAACACGACTAATTTTTCAGCTGCATACTGTAGTCCACACGCTAGTCAGCAGAAATCTTGTTTCAATGCGACTGCTTTGGGGAGAAACTAGAAATAACTTTGTTCTAAAGGTTATGCAATAGGAATGTTTGAAATATGGATGTTTGCAGACTGGATTATGAACTGCACCTATCACTAGTTCTGTGATGAACTTGAATCACTTTTTAAAAATGCCACAGAAGTCACTATCAAGCAGCTTGATAATATTTAATCCTGTGTGATTACCACAGTAAATATCAGAATGTATTTTAAAAGTTACTCAAACGTCCATGCTCAGTGCTTCATACAGAATACTGTAGGGGCTGCAGCTGCTTATTTGATGGACATGTATGCCCACTAACTGGATGATTTGTGGTTCAAACCTGTGTGATTGATGTTCAGATAGGCTAGAGCACTTAATGGTCTCTTCTTTGTCAGTCAGATTTTTATGATCATATATAATCTAGCCATTGACCATATTACAATAATACTTTACTGCACTCACTCTACTCTGTGTGGTTTTGTATTTGCTGTAAGCATTAAAGCTATTCTTCATTTTCCAGGCCAGTTCCTTGTGAGTCGGCCAACAAGGCCAACAAATTAGTGAAAACATAATTGTTTTTCAAATTTTCTTTTGGAAATGGAGGTATGTGGCTGGCGTCAGCAGAATGGGGGCAGTCTTCTGTGCCAAACATTGCTTTGCCAATCACAACTGGTCCTCTATAGGGGTTACCAGCCGTTATATGAATCCAATTTTTTAAATAAGTAGTCATTTTGTCCAGGATTTTGGTCTGGAATACACAGCTGGTGGATTCATCTTTGTGCATGTTTTAAGTTGGTGGGAGAAATAAAGACTATGCAAACTATGAAACCTACACAAACACCACACCGTATGTGAACTCTGAACCTTCTGTGAGATTACAACCCAAACTACAAAATCCTGGATCATTTATGTGAAGAAACAGTTCTGTAAAGATAGTAATTAAACAGCACAAACACAGTGCTGTGTGTCCCAGCAGGTGCCTGCAGTCCCTTTCAGCTCCAGCCACGGTCCCTCATGCAGAACTAGTAACAGACACAGTTCAGTGCGCGCGAGCCGAACATGTTTACTCATCATTACTAACCCGGCGCTGCGTGGCCACCTCACCCGCTGTTTGTGCTTTATACACAATAAACTGTTGTAGCTGACTGACCAAAGGTTAATGAACAAATAACGGAAGGTCAGAGTAAAAGAAGTGTGTCAGGATGGACACAGATTTCAGCATCAGAATGTGCATAGTCTGATTATCTGACTATTGTGCTTTCTTAATTAGCAGTAAACATTCTGTTGAAATGTTCACTAAAAATGTAACAATAACCAAAACATTATGATACCGTATGGCCAGTTTCATAATATTATTAATGTTAATAATATTGTGTGCTGTCACAATATATCGACTTACAAGCCTCTTTGCTTAAATGAATTGTTTTGTTACAGCAACAGATAAAAAACAACAACAACAACATAGACTATCATGATCCTTTGCTCCATTTCAGTGTAGACAACATGAAGACAGAACTGCAACACACTTTCTTGAAACTTTTGACGCTTTTTTTGTACTTGTTTGACACTTTTTATAATTTAAGCCTCTGGAATATGACAGTATCCTCATACCAAAGCCTTGTCAAGGCATGTTGAAAAGAAAAAGTACCATCTCCAATTCTGTTTACTTCAAAATATGTTGTGTTCAGATTCTAGAATGTGATTATTTCGTACGCATGCAGATTTCCGTATTGATTGCATTGTACTTCACAATAAAATACAATACAATAAATAAAATGTGAAGTCACAAATGTTGAACGTTTTTATTAGTGACTAGACTCTTGAACAGACTTATATTATGAGAAAAATCAGCATTTTAACATTTTTAATTTTAGCTGTATTGTATTATTACTGGCCTTTAGAATGTTGTGCTGTCAGTACAAGGACAGAGACATTAATCTAACTTGCAAATTAAGATGCTATTTAGCATATTTATTTCTAATTTAATTTAATTAAAGATAGCTTTTTGCAGCCTGCCGTAGTTTGTTTTTAGACATTGTATGACTATGAGTTTGGCTTTTTTGTCTTCATCCATCACATACAGTGACATGTACGTTTGTGTTGGTCCTATTCTAGACCTGATTTAGTTCTGATTTAATTCTGATTTAGTCCCACTTTTGGTGTTGTGAATGTGAACGTACCCTTCTACCCGTCTATATGAGGTTCTTATGTTTTTCTAATTTTGACTTAGTGTAGTGTACAATTAACATAGTTTGACATTTGTGAAGTTGCAGTTTGTAAAGACATATGAATTAAAACCTCCAATACTCCAATACTCCAGAAGCAACACACATATGAGCCAAACTGACGGGCATCTCTGTTCTCACTGATCTTTCAAATCTAGTCACGACCCTTTCTCCTTCCCGTATCCTTCCTCCTCGTCCTTCTTATAGATCCATGTAGGGTTTAAAAGCAGCATATCTACATTCAGCCACAGTCAAATAGCATGTCTGTGTATGTGCGTCTGTATGTGTGTGTGAAGAGGGTAGCGCGCAACAAATGACACCCACACTCTGCACTATGAGCTTGTATCAAAATGTTATAGTAAACACACTGATTAGCTGAAGAGAGTAATTACTTCACTACGAATAAATACTTTTGAAAGATGCTACGTTATTTATGCTTTTATTTTTTATGTACTGCGATTTGAATGCACTTGTGTTGTGCATTTTAATGTTTTGTTTGATGTTTGTAAAGCACTTGGTGTTGGATTGTGTGTGACTTGTGCTGACATTTTTACTGATTAGAAATGCATATCACTTAAAATTTTTGCTTTTCAAAGTTTTAAACAAAACAACAACAACAACACACATGCAAAAAAACAAGAAATCCATAGAAAAGAAACATTAAGGCATATTTAGTCCAATGAATGTGTCCCATTTTGTCCCAAGTCTTTCAAATTTGTCAACGTTTAAGTTAAGACTGAATGTTTTTTTTTTTCTTTTCTATTTTGCATGTCAGTGATAATGTCAGTCCAGTCCTTAATTGTTGGTAAAGTTTGTCATCCATCTCTTCGTTTCGCTTCTTCCCTGTAGCCAAAAGAACTAATTTTTCATATGTAAACTGTAACCTTGTGGTTTTGCAACAATATTTGGTTTTCACATGAATAACTTTGACTTAGACAAATCAATCGTGGCAAAAAGTGACATATAAGTGTAAAATTGTAGCCACAAATCATCCATTTGAGACCATCAGAAAAGGCCTATCTTCTCGCAGTACTCGCACCACAGCTTTGAAACCAGTAGTTATGTAAAACCTTCTCAATCGCCTTATTGTATCTGTCCTCCTCCTCCCTATAGATCCATATGGAAATCAAATCCAACACATTTACAGTGGGACTCAAATGGCTTAGCGGGTGTTTTGTATGAAATGGGATGTGCATATGAATTGGGCTCAGAGCTGCAACCTCCTTCTCACACTGGAATTATTGGAATGTAGTATTGTATAGAAAATAGGACTATAAATGAGTAGGAGAGAACAGGGTGGGGCGGAAATAATTAAACGTTTATCTGCAGATTCATTTAATTAGTTCCTTAGCTCTAAACTAATCCGCTGCTTTTTGCCTGGCTCTGCCTCTTCAGTCCCGCTCAGTCCACTCGTGCCCTCCACATTGAAGGCAAACGAGGCCATTATCCACAGGCTTAGGTTGGTTTATTCTCACTGAAGAATACTGGCATTGAAAAGCATTGTAGGCTGTGTTAACCATTAAATGTCTTTATTGGATGACAGTTGTTAGAAATGCATGGATAAAGTAGAGCATGAACATCAGGGCTTGACATTTTTTCTTCAAAGGTTGAAATAGCTGTGTAGCCTACGGATAGAAGTACGAGTTAATTAAACTAGGTTTCAACTTACAATTCACAGAATGGAATGTTTGATCCAGTCCACAGTTGTTGTAAACAAGATAGTTTTGATAGAGAAATAATGTATAAGCCATGAATAGGCTTTTCAAAAAATGTTTCTTTATGGCCTGTGATTCATATTATGTTTAACACATTTACTTGGATGCACTTCCTTCAGCATTTATTTCCACAGCACTGGAGTTATTTGTATATAATTAAATAGTTTTATGAATATATCTACCGTATTGACAGCTTAAAATGTTTGGGGACCAGCTTTGGAATCAGACTTTAAGATAAGATTCAATCTTTATTGATCCCACGGAAAGCAGCTCACCGAATCATTAAATTGCATGTATAGGATCCTCAGAGTTATGAGCTCTCACAAACCAACTTTGTAGCCATGGATTTAATGTCTTACAGAAGGACATTTGACTGTAGACATTGGGGTGTTCAGTTTACAAATAACATACAGTGTATGAAATGTCTTTGTACTCAGTGTTGGTTGTGAAGTGCTGTATAAGGATTCATTCATCCTTGTGCTTGTGGGGCCTTGGATGTCGTTCACCCTGAACAGACGCATACAAGCTACAAGGCTTATAGAGGCAACAAAGGCAATTTAGTTTTCACTTGGGAAAATGTATGATGACTCTATGCTCCAAAGAATATTACTTTCAAAAACATACCTCACAAATATCCATTTATTAAACTGAAATGAACATAGACTTGTGATAGTAATCCATGTTAATCCATGTTAATTGTATTTCTATCTATTCATTCCAAGTCTTTTACAGTTGCACACATCTCTGTCTGCAGCTGAAGGAGATGAGTAGGCAGCCTGACAGCGCTGTCCCTGGGGTGGATTTAGCTCTGTGTCTCTGTCCTTGATTACTTTCCCCTCACAACTTAAGACTGGTACTATTCATCAGCAGCAGCACACAGACACACAGGGGAAGACTCAGCATCAACCCAGCCATTTGTAACTAATTACACCATCCTTGGTTTGTGCGTCTCAAGGTGAAGTCGTCTTTGTTGTCTTCATGAACCCCCCCCTCTCTCACATGTGGGGCCTCTGCTCCTTTCAGCGCCCGAGCGAGCCTTGAAAAGTAAAGACATTTGTTTTGTAGGCTATTACTTTGTTCTTGGACTATTTCTACTTGTATTTGTACTTGTATTGAGTGGGCGGGTGAATTAGACAAGGAGTGAAGATTTGGTCCTCAGAATGGATGTTAAAAGAAAGAGAAATAGACAAGCCTGAAGGTTGAAGAAGGATCAAAGTTCAATTCCTTGAAAACTTTACCAAAACTGCAACTATTATGTGATGCTTCTTTCTGCTATTCTGGCCAACCAAGACTGTACTCTCCTGTTCAGTCCATGCCCATGAGTGAGGAAACATTAACCACATTAGCACTAAAACATATCTAAGCTATAATTGCTAATGCAAACAGCTATCATGCATTTAACCACACTCCCACTTGTCTTTGTTTGCCAAAGGCATCTCATTTATGTTGAGCATTTGCTGTTCTTACATGCAAGGACCTGTGTTGTTCTCAAGTTATTGGCTTTTTTACTGTACTTTTTACTTTCACTTTCACACAGCGGCCCCAAACAATGAAACCCCACACGTACTAGTCAGTGAAGGACCATAGTTTGTCATCTCTGATGATCAAGTCCAAAAACATTATTATTTTCCTGTCTGTTTCTACTTGCATGCAGTTAAATGCCTTTCCGTGCTCCTAGTGTGATCGGACTATTACATGAGTTAGCAATCCTTCTACACACGACGTGTCCAGATGTGTTAATAGGATCTTTGAGATTTGAATCAAGACGCTTCACTCATATTTCCCGGGTTTCCATACATTTTGAAAAACTGGTTTGAATAGATCAGTTATTCAGTTTTCCTGGCATGCATGTAAACATAGTAGAGTGTCAGTAATGGCTTAAAGGGGCTGTACCTAAATTTTACTATTTTGAAACTTGAAAAACAGAAAAGTCTTTACAGCAGTCACATGTATCATCCTAAATATTCTCTGTGATGAGTTTATAAGCACTTTTCTACACTGGAATAACTAGGTACTTGAACTAGTTCTGTTTTTATGTTTCAAAGCAGTACAAATCAGGTGCAGCCCCTTTAAGGATAGTTGATGCATTTAGGGTCTTAATGCACACTGTCCACAGTTACTCAAAATGCTTGTGAAGTTGGTTCAGAAAGAGCGAGACCAGTGAGGTTAAGAGTAAGGTACGTCTCCTGTACAGCACTCAGGGAATCGCAGATATCAAGCAAGGTTCATAGTCAAGAATACCTTAGGGCAGCCCATTGTGCATGCTTTATTTTTGTTTTTCTCTGGAGGTCTGCGTGTTAAATAGGTGGTGAAAATGCTATGCATGCAGGGTTCAATAATCTCAGACTATTAGCGTCTTAAGTGTGTACTTTTGTGTAGCAGATCTCATCTGGGTGAAATAGACAGCACGTATTAGGAGTTAACAGCACTGCATGGATAGAATTAGTACTGCCACAGGACATAGTGATGGCAATTATTACCTGGGCAGTGCTGCAGACTTTTACCCATTCAGCAGAATTGGCCCATTTTTAACAATTTCTACTCGATGTCCCAATTTTAAAATCCAAGAGAAATTGCCTTCACACTCTTGGGCTGTATTTTCCGCTTCATCATAAGTAGTGGGAATGGAAGGAGTAACTAGATTTACTTGAGGTTAGAAACTTATGCAATTTTACGCAGGATATGCCACGTTTGATCCGCACAGTTCTGGGAGAGCTTGTGCTAAGAGCTGTGCAATACATTTGAAGTTGCTTTGAGGTGAACTTAAATGAACTCTTGTGAATACAAACTGCAGTATCTTATCATTATGTGGTCTTCTTTTGGTTTTGCTAAAGTTATTTCACACAGCTCTGTTATCGGAACTCCGAGTTAATAGAAAGTGGTGTATTTGACGTTTAAGAATGCTTAAAGCCACGTGGACTAAAAGGCAACTTATATTACAAATATGTACAAAATGTAACAAATAGTTTGTATTTGTATTTGTATTTGTAACAAATGGCCCAATGGCTACTTTTACAATGTATTATTATTTGAGTGGTCTGTCAGTCTGAAAATCAAAATCACTTTATTTATCCGTGCATGAATTTCATTTGCAGACAGCGCGAATGTGCAGGGACATAACACGTCCATTCATTAAAGAAGCACATTCATGAAAACATGAGTAACTTACAAATGAAGCACTGTTCCATTTGATGCTGATTTTGACAATCTGTTGAGATGTGTGAGACTAACCAGGCTGTAATAATGAATGTGAGGATGGATTCTATGAAGAATTTGTAGAAAGAGGCAAGGAACCTGTAGTTTGTGAAGTTTACAGAGAAATGAAATGGTTATCCACTAAAAATGTTGTCTTGAGAAAGGTCAGCAACTTAGCAAAATTTCAGCAAAATTTGAATTAGGGCGATTTGCCAAAAAGTTAATATTACATATTATTTTAAAGCATGGATCATGATTTCGGAAGCTATTTTCTTTTTCATTTGCAAGGACCACACCACAACAAAGATATGCAAAAAGGTGCATTTATTGAAGTGAGAGATAGTGACGTCCTGTGGCGAGCGTGAACTATGAAAAGTGATGGCTGGGTGGAGAAACTCAGTGTGTGGGTGATCTGCCCAGCCCCTGGAAGCTGGAAAAAGCATATTACATACCGTGGAAGGGCAGGGAGGGTGGAGAGCAGAGTCAAACATTACCTGAGGCATTCGGCTGTTATAAGAAGGGCTTCTGGGAGATAGAGGTGTGGTCCGCAGACGCTGGTAGAGGCGTGGTCCTTCTCATGAATGTCAATTAACATATTAGCAAAAATTTGTGTGAGAGTTGTACATGACAGAGATTGACCAACAGGAAAAGTGAGTAGGGAAAAGTGCAGCATAGTGCATAGAGCCACTTAAAACAGAAAATTACTCCTCACGATATGACGATTTTCACCAAAATACAGATCAAGAATCACACTTATTTACATATTTTCTTCATCTCATACAGCCTATAGTTTGAACTATTTTCTGTACAAAGAAGTTGACGAGTTAATTTACTTTGGGCTGGAAAACAAACAATTTTCTTTACAGATTGACATTTCCCATTCTACATCGTGAATAAGCTTCTTCAGTGGTGTTTGTGCTTGACCTCTGTGCTGTTTACACATCAGTCAGATGTATAGTGCCCATTTCAGGTTGGTGATATTTCTGGAGAGGTGAGGATATTCCTGAGTGCACTAAAGCCACACAGAATGATACACAGGAGAAATGGGACATCGCTGTGTGGACGTGTCCCTCTATTTCCACAATCATATCTGGCTCCTTCCTCCAAGAACAGAACTAACTCTATTGGTTGCTGCTAAGCCCCAAAAGTAATTTCAGCAATATCACCGCACCAGTAGGTACACACAGATTTCAAGTGCGTGTGTGTCACTTGGTGCAGCTTGGGACCAACCTCCATTGTGTTGAATATTGCATGATTATGTGTGCCTATATAGTATAATGTACTGAACAGGTGCAGTAACTCAACTACTTGGGTTTCAGGTTTCTGTTTATGCAACATTTTGAGGACTTTTTCCCATTCAGAAGGTGCTGTATAATATTTTGTTTTAGATTATAAATTGCTATCATAGTGGTGCTCATTTTTCATAGTTCTGAAACTCATGGATAGTAAAGTGTTTAGGTGATGTTCTTGAGATAAATCATTAGTGGTGCTTTGTCAAAATTGTTAGCACAAGCAAGTCTTCAGTCAGGACTTCAGAACTATGTGTTTGGGCCTACGTAACTCCTGCCATGGACATAATAATTGGATACGTGTGGACCATGCTTTTGACGGCGGGGAAGAGGGCATCACCAGAAAATGGATGAGACCAACTGAGCCAACGATCAAAGATTGGACTGACATAGACATTAGACAAATGGGAAAAAGAAATACAATGAAAATGGACATTTGATAGACTTTGATTTTGAGATGCATTTGTAGGACTGGATGTGCCGTGTTTTTTTGCACTTTTTAATTTTTTTTAATTTTTTTCTATTTTCTCTGGTCATGTTCTGGGTCATATGTGTTGTATGTAAAAAAAAAAAAAGAAAGAAAGAAGAAAAGAGAGAAAGAAAAAGTTTGCTTTTTTTCTTGCAATGTTTTTAAAAAATCAGTTTTGAGTAATACAAATATTATGCCATCCTTACTTGCTAATCCCCTAAACTACAGTATACTTATATTAATCATATTAATCCTCGTCCGCCTGGAGGAACTCTTTAAAGCCACCTCCCTCTTGAGTGGTTCTGGCTCCACAGTCCAAGTGGATGTCAGTCCTAGTTCATCTGCAGCCTGTCCGTCCGTGGGAGTAGGATCTCTCCTTCACTGTGGTTCTCCCCGAGGTTTCTACTTTTTCCCATGGGGTTTTTTGTAGTTTTTCCTCGCCGCGAAGGAGGGTCAAAGGACAGGGGCATTCTGGGACAGTTATCTGAACTGCTTTTACCTGTGGCCCATCGAGGCAACTGTTGTTGTGATTTTGGGCATTATAAAAATAAATTGATTTGATTTGATTTGATACAGAAGCTATCTTGGCCTGGTGTCTCCATACAGTTTATGTTCAATGCCATACAAAGCAATAACGTCTCCACAAAGAAAAGCAGCTAGAAGCACCTCCACCAGAAAAGTTACTTAAAAGTTACTTTAAATTTAGGAAAAATTTTTACATATTGTATTTTAGATGACACTATCAAGTTTAATCCTAAAATGTACAAGATCTCTGTGCTTTAAAACAAGATCATATATTACTGTGATGTATTAAAACCTGCTTGATTATATTTCCGATGTTAAACTAACCTAAATTCAAAGCATTGCAGCAATTTGTGTTGATTTGTGTTGATTGACAAAATGCTAATATTTGTATTTAACATGCTAGATCTGAATAATCATGTTACGTTTCCATGAATGCACTGCTAACATTAATGGCACACCTTATTATCTCTGCATTTGGTCGTCCGTTTTCTTCATTTTGTTGTATGTTTTTAACCCAATAGTCTTGAACCTCCATGGTAGAAAATAAGTAAAGAAATAAGCCGCTCAAATCTGATTTATATGAAGTTCAATAGACTTGTTTATCAGAAGTATTGATTTTTATATCCTCAGAACAGAACAACCCTAGAGTTTGGATTTAGCTCTGCGCATATGTCCTCAAACAGCCCACATCAGTATGAATGAAATGCAGCTCAGCAATCTTTTCAAAAGTGACAATCGATGAAAGGGTACAAGTTTAGCCTCAAGCATTTAGAATTTAAATCTTAATTTATTTGTAAATGTAGGTGTCATTTTATTTTAATTTTATATTTAAAAAAGCCCCTGTGCATAGGCGACATTTTTATCTGCTTTCTAAATTTGAAAAAGTATTATAATCCAAAGCCTAACTTAAAGTAGCACTATGTAGTTTTCTGGTGGAGGGTATGAAGATGGAACAAAACCAAACAATCTCCATGAAGACAAGCAGCAAACCAAGTACTTTTTCATATCATACTGTGGAACCTTCCAGACAAAGAGAATCAGGTGACGAAAAACCTATGGTGCACATTTAAAGTTGCTTTTAGAACAATGACATTAAAATAGTTCAAATTACTGAGAGGAAAAAGAATTACGGCTAAAAATAGTCACTTATACCGTTGCGACAAGTGCATCTGCTACAGCTGTAATTACTACCACTACGTATGTGTCAAGCTAAAAAGGTAATAATTGTGAGAGTATCAGAAGCAAAACTAGGTCATTTCAGTTCAATTAATGCTTCAAAAAGTAAGCCGGCATTAAAAAAAATGTCACATTGACTAATTAGTTGTAAATTTTGCATCTTTTTGGAGTATATTGGACCATAAATCATAGAAAAAACACAGATATATAATAGTAACAATTGACAATACTAAACCCACTGATTTGCCTGAAACTCAAGTTAAAGGGTACCCTGTGTGTGAGATAACATTTAGGGAGTACTGAAGACAGACAAGTTTGTGAACCACTGACATAGAGCCTTAATTTTCAACCAGTGTGCCGGGAACACTAGTGTGCTGTGAAGTTTTGCCAGGGAAAAAAATGTCCAAAATGGTAAATTGTTCATTTAAAACCAATTGGAGTGTTCTGAACATATTTCTATATCAAAGACAAATGAAAAAATAATCACCATTGCCACTTTTGAAGAACCAGAGATGGCACAGACTTTATTTGCCACATTTGCCCCATTTTTTTTAACTAAAAAGTCTGATTTTGCAATGTTTTAGTAGGTTGTGTGCTGCTATACTTTCACAATCAAAAAAGTGTGACAAGAATTTTAAAAAATGATTGAAAAACATTGACTTAGAGGAATGAATCAAGGTGACAAATAATCGTGAAAAATCGTAAAATATTGTAATAGCAACCATGACCGAAAGAGCATAACATTGTGTTGTGTGTCATTGTGTTGTGTGTCATTGCTGAGGCCTTTCTGCTTAAAAGCACTTTCAGGCAACTTCCTGGTTCTGCTCCAGTAACTTGTGATTTTCTTCTTTTCTTTGGTAACTTTTTCAACTGGCGTCAGAACAGTGAGGCCACGCTTAAAATAAATGACAAAAAGTGTCTGCTTCACGGCAAGAAATGACTGTTTTGGCTCCAACTGTGAACAGGAGCCTCCATCTTCATACAAAGAGAAACTACAGGAAAGTACAGTTTACCTGCCACCAAAAAACATGACAACGCATACAGTTTTTTGATCCAGCAAGACAACCATTATTCTTTTGTATGGTCCGCATTTTAGGACTAACTTTGCATGATCTGTCTCACTTTTCTGCAGTTTTGTCAACTTTACTCTGAAAAATCCCCTGTCCAGTTGACTTGGATCTACAGAAACATTTAAATTAATGTTGTCCACTATGAAAGAAACTGAGACATATGTGACTGGCTTAAAGCCATATACTACGACCCAATTCATATTGAAATACAAAAGAAATATTACAATTGCTGAAAAATTGTCTCTTACTACTAAATGAAAAGCAATTAGTGGAAGTTTAAATCCTTCTGTTTTTTTCCTCTTCAGTTAATTACGATGACATGAGACTTTTCAGGGCTTTTGTTTCAGAAGTTCAGGACTAATTGCCTTCATCTTTTTGCCGTGAACCGACTCATTGTTTCTCACTGTGCGTCTGAATGATGTAAACATGAACCCAACACAGAATGCTGCTAATATGTGTCGCGTAAGTCAATCTCTTCTGACAAATCAAACTACTTCCTGATAAGTGGCTGTAGAGAGAGAGAGAGATTAGCATAATTAGTGTAATTAGCATGATTACTGCGTCTATAATAAAAGTTCTTGTATCAAAATTAAAGACGTGCTTCAGATGGAAACTTCCATTGCGTAAAAAAGGTTAAGATGTGTAAACTGTGTGTGTATATATATATATATATATATATATATATATATATATATATATATATATATATATATATATATATATATATATAATATGTAATATACATATTATATACATATATTCCCAATCAAATTTAAGACCTGTTGAATCAAGTCATATTTTTCATGGTTGAATCTTAACAAGGTTCCAAGTAAAGCTTCATCAAGCACCAAGAAATGGGGGTGAGACAAAAAGAAAAAGTTTGAGTTAACATTTTATTAAAACCCTTTCTACGATGGACCACACCTGGACGAATGAGGGTTTACATCGACAAATTTTATTAAAACAACAATTAAATTGAAACAGGCAAACAAACACAAATGTGTGCCACTTTTAACATTATTTTAAGACAGAAGAACAAAGGAGAGCTTTATGGCTTCAGGCTCAGTATTCCAGTGTTGGGAAGCTGGCCAGACCAAATACAGTTACAAATACGAGGACATGATGCAGTCATCCCTCACTGCTGGTCTGGTCACTCTGCCCTCACTAGATCTAAAGTTAATAAAGTCATTCAAAAAAAGTAATTTTGCAGCAAACGTTTGTCCAGTTGACAGAATTATTATTTTTATATATTGTTAGCTAATGCATCTCTGTGGATATTTTGGCGGCCTGAACCTACTGCATGTCAATTACGTTGTGTATTTTGTATTTCCTGACCTATTGTTTCTAAAGTTAACCCTGCAGAAACCGGCCCAAGCATTGGTGTCAACCCCAAACCTGGATAAACGACTCAAATACTCAAAACAAAAGACAACGCAAAACAACTGAACACGCAAATCAGTCAACTTTTAGCGTACAGTCTTGAGCTTTAAAGACGCAAACAGAGACTAAAGCAGGGACAGCGGTAGTGCAGGTGCTGATGGATGGCTGCTGGCACAGAGCTGATTAGCTGGGAGTGAATGGGGCAGAATTACAACTCTGTCAGCCTCAGCCGCGGTGCTTTGTTGCTCCGACAACGATTGGGTCGCACTGATGCCAACACCGCCAGGCTAATCGATGCTCTCCATCTGTCTCTTTGTCTGCTAATTTCTCTTCAGCCATTTTGAGATTCTCTGATTGTCGAGTGTGTTAACCTTCACTTTGTTATTTCGCCATACTTCACTGCCTAAATGCCCTCAGCTTACAGCGCTTCTATCCTGATCGTTTATTCTGTTTAGTCTTTAGTTGGAGTTAAATCTTTCGTTTTTCCTCATTATAAACTGGTTCGCTCTTCTACAAAGGCATCGCAGCGTGGTTCTTCTATTCTTTGTTCTCCAATTTTAAATACGGGAAAAAGTTAGTCAGATTCACTTTTCTTGAGATTTTTTTCCCAAACCATCTCAGTTTCTAGTCTTAAACTGCTCATGAAGAACAATATACTGTATCATGGAGCTCAAGAGTGAATTTTCCATTTGTCTCAATAGGGATCCCAAATTAAATGTTTGAAAGCTTGCTCTGGGCTATTCAGCTCTTGTGTAAGTAATGGGCACAAGACTATAATTGTATCTAAAATTTGTTTCTGAAACTTTATAAACCGCTGTTGTTAAAACATTTAGCTAAATTATACGTTTTACATGTGTTTTTTGGGGGAATGAAAACAACCGCATTATGAAAATTAGTTGCTTATCCTCCCATCGTGCCTTTAAACTCTTCATTTTTCAATTTTTCTAAATCTCTATGACTGCAATATTTTAATCTACAGATATAGTACATTAATAAATTGCAGTATGTTGCAGTAACACAGATAACCAAATGTATTACCATTATATTAATCTAATTTGGGATTACAAGCATGAAAAGCACTTGGAATAGCAATTGTCTAATGCTAACCTTTCACTGAACCCAGAGCTGGAGTGTTGTCAATATATACAAATTTCAAACTTGACTTGTAAATAGAAAAAGGCACAGTTATTTCAAAAAAGATAATACATGTTTTCAGGCTGCTCAGAGTTCCATTGACACAAGCAGCAGAAACATGAAGCTTTTCTGAACCTCCTGATTAATTAAAGACTTATTAGAACTGAACCTGCTTCACACTAATAGTATCCATTGGTCTAACTGTTTCAAACCCTGGAGCAGGTTATAATCACCAAAATGTCATTATAATGAATGGACCCGGAAGTATGACATAATCACTTAAACTGCTCATGACAGGTTAGATTACTCATTTAACTAAAATGTAGTTAAGATAAACATATTTAAAAATTTGCTAAAATTCCATATCTGTAATTCTAAAATTCTAATATAAAAAAGCTATGAGGTCATTTACCTGACATGTTTTGGTGGGAGGACTTGCGCCTTTGTCAGAGGTGACCTAAACCGCCGTTGGTAAACAGCTTTTTAAATAACTTTTCCCAAAAAAGGTCAATGTAAGATGGGACTCTCCTTTAAGAGAGGCTTAATGACCGCAGTTTTCAAGGCCCTTGGGAACTATTTGAGTGTGTGTGAGTGGAGCTAACAAACTGGTTAGCACAGACTTTAAAAGTATTGTAGGTAACACATCGAGGGAGCATGAAGAAGACTCACGATTGCAAAGTGAGCAGCTCCACGTGTTTAGCTGGTTGATTGGTTGTTATTAGGGCTGTGGCATGAATGGTAGTTTTAATGTTCTGTACCTTGTCATTAAAGAATTTTGCAACCTCATTGCACTTGGATGTGGAAAATAGTTCCAATGGTAGCTGAGCTGGAGGGTTTGTCAATCTATTTGCGGTTGTCAATAGGACACGAGTTATTACAATTTCCAGTAATTTCATGGAAATCCCTCTCCTAGTTTTACATAAAATTGAAAATGATTATAAAATTATTATAAAATGATTAATCTGAAGCTATGACTTGCACCATCTCCACTCCCTTTTCTGTGCCCTGACCGACTCATCATTCTTTAGTTCTGGACAGCAACTACTTGACCTTTGCTGAATTGAAATATTATGCCCAATAGTGAGTGCTACAGAAACATGCAGAGGAGCAAACACAGGCACAGCTCAAATCAACACGTTGCCCTAGTGCTCTAGACTTTATGACAAAATTCACTGAGCTTCTGTTTAGTGTAGTTAAGTTTAAGTGTAGGCTTTAACACCACTGACAACAATATCCACATCAGCGGTAATACATGTTGTATTTACAGTGAGAGTTGACATCTTCCAATTTACGTTTTAAAATAATTTCCACTAGAAACCTTCCACTTTGTCCAAGTGATGCAATCTGGTCGCAAGGATTATCAATGCACACATTTATATCAAAACTTACTGCTGTTAGCTGCAGAGCCAATTATCATGCATTTGTGTTTCCTGACAAATGATTATTAATGGTAGAGAAGAGGCCTTTTCAACGCTGTAACTACACGTAGCTCGTATTTCGACTGGTGCAGACTATAATTTATTCCCCCTTCGATAGCATGGAACCGCGGATTTAAAGTTTCACTGCTTACCCCATTTTTCTCTCCCAATCCAAAGTGTTATTATTCAAAAGAGGAATGGGAATTTATGCAGGCTTAGGCATGGCTCTAAATCTTCGCTGGGTTTGGTTTTACAGCCTCCTCTGTGTGCCCAAGGTTCCATGCAACACTCTCATTACAAGATTTCTCTTCAGGATGTGGTTGTTTCCTCATAAAGTCGTGGTCCTTCCTTCACTGGGTTTTGTTTATCTTTGTTGATGCTTCAGGAGTTGTGCTGATGGTATAAGTCACCTTCTATTGATTTTTTAATTTAGGTGATGGACAATAACTTCCGGCTCATTTAGAAAACGTCAGTGTTGTTTTTTTGTTTTTGTTTTAGTAACTTTTGATAAATGTATACTGCCTCACACAATTATCTGTGATGTGGAGGAACACATCCACTTTAGTTGTGCAGCTTAAGCCATTATGGTTAAAAATAGACTTGCATTTTAAAAAGCTTTAGCTTTGATATAGACCAGTGTTTCTCAAACTGTGTTATGTGTACCCTTGGTGATACGCAAACTTCTTGGTATGTGGACACCTCTTCAATTGTGATGTTTTATTCACATTTTTGCCCTTCCTTTAGTAAATTTCTTGTTAAAACTACTGTGGCAATGGTGTATTTTGACTTAAGACCTGGTTTATCTCTATTTTAGACCTGAAATAGTCCTGTTATGGACCAAAATGTAGATTTGGTGATACTCAGAAAGCCAAATCTTTTCTTTGGTGGTACTGAGGGTAAAACTTTGAGAACCACTGATATAGACCATTGAGTGCAGTGCTGCAACAGTGTTGCTCGGCTGCAACAAGCTGTTGCTTTTTCGCCTGAAACTCTTCTTGTCTGCCTCTGAAGTGCAACTGACCATTTACAAGAGAAAACACGAGGCTGGTCCGTGTTTCCTGACTTTTTATTGGTTAAGTAGCACCTCGTGATCACATAAACACAAAGTTGCAGCGGTAGCTCTGATGCTAACTCTCTCAGGATTTTCAAATGGACATTAAAAGCAGCAATAGAGGTGAAGAAGTTGGACATATTTCCTGTGGATTTTATCAGAGGAAACCTGTCATTTGCCGTAGTGTCCAAACAGATGAGGATGTCAGACACCAGAGGAAAAGAGGAGAAGGAGTGAATAACACAGTGAGTGTGATGATTTATGCTCCTCACTTGTGGTTGTAAGTATAAAAGTAGTGTGTCTGCATTTGTGCATCATACATTTGACGTTTTGGCAGAAATATCACTATGTGCCTTGCTGTTGTCTTTGTGCATCTCTCTTCTGAAAACACAAAAATAGAAAGTTTTAGTCTAGACAAAGTTTCCAGTGTCTCCTCCGTATCTTTCCATTGCTAGCCGGGCTGCATGTGTGCGGAAGTAGCAGTAAACAGCCAACCGCACTGGAATATGGCCAGAATCAGCTTAATAATTAAAACATGTTTGACTGACTGCTACTGAGGTCTAGTTGTGTCTTTCCATGGTCCACACATTGCAATTCAGAAGCAAGTCATGACATACGAGACGAGACTGTTCTACTAGTTTGGATCATATTACATGGTTGTTTGTTTATTTATGAGTTTGCTTGTGTTTTCTGTATAATACTTGTTCAAGGGAGTAGCTAGTTTATTTTGACTACAATAATGCAATGAAATATTATGCAGCTTTGATTAATTTAATATGCATTTTTTGGGTCTAAACTCTTTAATATGAACATTTTGATTGATGCTTTCGCAGCATGCAGCCTAAAATACCAGCGTTGTGTTTGAAGATGACAGACAGTGAAAGGGAGTGTTTCCTTTAAACATCACTTAAAAGCAGCACCATAAATGAATGCATTGTGAGTGTCTTTTGTAGAGACACATCAGCGATTCATGTGACAGCCCTATTATTAGGACGCTGCTGTTTGTCACGCTTCCAAAACCAAAGGACGATCACGCACAGTTTAAGAGAATACTGTCTCATCAATCATCTGTGCTCTCTGTTCTATAATTCATCTTTTCAAAGCACACACGGACATTTAAAGCTTTACCTGTGTCCTTTCTGATAAATGAAAGTATAGATATTTGAATGTCCACAGTTTGAAGTGAAAACCTTTAATCAAATATTGTTACATGATCTTTTTGTATCGAGATCAGCAAAACATTTACTGCAGTGAGTACACAATATAAGCCTACTTATTTTACATAGTTTTAGATCAGATGCCCTTCCTGTTTTTGTCTTGTCTTGTTCAGATATACCTGTTGTTCGTTTGTTGTTTTTGTGTGTTTTATGTGGGATGTTGTGCGCTCTACTTTTACACTTCAAAGTGAAGTGAGCCGTACTGTATATAGTGGCCTATATAGGAACTAGAGAATTGTCTGTTGAACACAGGAGAGCACAAAAACACTAAAATACACAGATATATATACTGCTATAACTTTGTTGACATAATTACTGATTTACACAGCAATAAAAACATTTAGAGCTGAACAAGACAGCAATGCATGACAGCGCCCCACAGGATGAATTGGTTAAAAATTATAGTGGGAACAATCTTGCTTGTCAAAAAAATGGAAGGGAATAGGGCATGTTAGCACCTCTTTGAGAGCTCTGGTGGTGGCAGGCAAGCGCCAATCATTGCCGCTTGCAGCTTTATATAAGTGTTTGTGAGTACAGGGGACTGTAGAGTGTTTTGAACATTTTTGCCTCTATGTCATGATTTGAATTGTTCTTTATCAAAAAACAAAATAAAAAAAGAATCATGACATTACATATTTACTTTCACTACAAAACTAACGGTACAAAGTAAGGTTGAAATGTCAATACAAATACCATACCACAATAATCTACAGAAACAATGTAATTAGGGCTGTGCGATTAATTGCAAACAAATGTAAATTGCCATTTGAATAAATGCAAATAGTAACAAACACACTTATTTAATATACTTTCCTCCCCAAATAAAAATAGCCTGCATCATATTCTGCATTGACACTGCTAACCCTCATTACTGTGTAAACATATACCTAAAAACATGAGATTCTTCTAGTTTTTTTCTAGGAAAATTGCCAAAACAAATGTTGGCAATTTTCCCAGACTCATTTAAAATGTGAACTTTGCAGAATATTAAAACTTGAATATAATCACAATACTTAGCTATTATTCCATATTGTTCAGCTCTAATTTTAGAACGTAAATATGCAATTGCACAGTGCACAATATAGGGATTGTTGGAGAGCCAATTGGTACAAATGCTATACAAAAACCTAGATTTCTCCCTCTTTTAAGTCCCAATTAAAAGGTGCCTTGAATTTTAGAGGCTGCAAGAATGTTCAGAGCATGTGGGACTTCGTGGATAAAAGCCAGACCTGAAGGCAAAATGGAAATAACACACTTTCCAGTCCACCAGGATGAAAACTAAGTGAAAATCTTTTGAAATTCTACTTGCAAGTTTGAGAGTGTTTGGCATCATTTTCCTTCCGAGCTGTGACGGTTTTTATTCTGCCACATAAAACTGTTGATTGATGCCCCTCAACGAGCTCTCAGTGGCATGAATGTGGTCCCCGCGATGTGATTAATAACAGTCAACTGAGCGGGAGTCTGCCAATGTCACCGGGCATGTGCCAACCTGTTGCCATAGCGATTCTGACAGGAAGAAATTAGGCAGCAGCAAAGCCAAAGAGGCACTTAGTAAAGATGTTGCAAATTCAGAGTTGAGTGGCGCTATGCAATTGAATAAAATATAAACTATGATTAGAAATGGAAATGTCCTTATTATGTTACATTCACATAAACTGAAATGAGTTTGCTGTGAAGCCAAAAAGGCTGTTATAAAGATGCAGGCGCCACATTTAATATACAAGCTGCACAAGAACTTATGTACAGTATTATCTGTAAGATGAACAGGTCACAAAATGAAATCATGTTGTCACTCATTATAAGATTCAGTGCAGTGTGGAGAGCATTGCTGTGTTTTTTAAAAAGACAACTCATTTTTGTGTTTTTAAATAAACCATGAGTTCAGAATTAAGGTTGAATAAATGCATAAACAAAATGATGAAATGGCACACAATTTGAATAATTAAAGGTCCCATAACATGCAAAATCGACTTTTCAGAGGTTTTAACCTTCCTACAGTGCTATTTGGGCCTCGTATGTGTGCCCAAAGTGGTTTTTTGAGTGATTCTCGCATGTTTTCGCTAGAGAACTGTCTTTTCCGTCCCCCTCGGCTGAGCAGGCAGACGGGGGCTCCTCACAAGGATGACGCGCTTCACAAGGATGACGCGGTGTTTAAGCCACGCCTCCAGGAAGCGCGCAGCCGCAAGAATAAAAACAGCTAATGGGGGGGCCAGTCCAAGAAATGGGTGTTTTTTGGAAACTGTTATGTTATGGATATTGCACAACGCAAAATTTTATCAACAAAGCCCTTAGAATAGACTGTGTAAAGGGCAAAATAGCAGAATATGGGACCTTTAACAATAATGCTACTTATTAATACATAATCTTTCACTGATTAAGCTATAGTTGAAATTGTAGTTATAACCTGAAAATTACAATACATAACTTCAGCGGAGTTAATATCTTTGGCTCCATCTCGAAATGGCACAATTGTACAAAATTGTGTCAAATGTTCCTTGTCAGTGCACCAAATAAGAACTACACAGCTATCAACCAAAACATTTTAGTTATCTGGCCAGGGAACTAATACATTATCAACTATAAAAGCCATTGTACATTTTTCCAAACCCAAAATGTGTCAATATCCATCCATCCATCCATCTTCTTCCGCTTATCCGGGGCCGGGTCGCGGGGGCAGCAGCCTGAGCAGGGACTCCCAGACTTCCTTCACCCCAGACACTTCCTCCAGCTCCTCCGGGGGATCGAGGCGTTCCCAGGCCAGCCGAGAGACATAGTCCCTCCAGCGTGTCCTGGGTCTACCCGGGCCGCCTCGGTGGGACATGCCCAGAACACCTCCCGAGGGCGTCCAGGAGGCATCCGGAACAGATGCCCGAGCCACCTCAGCTGGCTCCTCTCGACGCGTGGAGGAGCAGCGGCTCTACTCGAAGCTCCTCCGTGTGACTGAGCTCCTCACCTATCTCTAAGGAGCGCCCAGCCACCCGGCGGAGGAAGCTCATTTCACCGCTTGTATCCGCGATCTCGTCCTTTCGGTCATTACCCAGCGCTCATGACCATCGGTGAGGGTAGGACCGTAGATTGACGGTAAATCGAGAGCTTCGTCTTTCGACTCAGCTCTCTCTTCACCACAACGGTCCGATACAGCGCCCGCATCACTGCAGACGCTGCACCGATCCGCCTGTCAATCTCACGCTCCATCCTTCCCTCACTCGTGAACAAGACCCCGAGATACTTGAACTCCTCCACTTGAGGCAAGGACTCCCCACCCACCCGGAGAGGGCAAGCCACCTGGTTCCGGTCGAGAACCATGGCCTCGGATTTGGAGGTGCTGATCCTCATCCCAGCCGCTTCACACTCGGCTGCAAACCGTCCCAGTGCATGCTGCAGGTCCCGGTTTGAAGAAGCCATCAGGACGACATCGTCCGCAAACAGCAGAGATGAGATCCTGTGGTTCCCAAACCGGACACCCTCCACGCCTGACTGCGCCTAGAAATTCTGTCCATAAAAACTATGAACAGAACCGGTGATAAAGGGCAGCCCTGGCGAGTCCAACATGCACGGGAACAGGTCTGACTTACTGCCGGCAATGCGAACACAGCTCCTGCTCCGTCGTACAAGGACCGGACAGCTCTAACAAAGGGCCCCGGACCCCATATTCCCGAGCACTCCCCACAAGGCGCCCCGGGGCACACGGTCGAATGCCTTCTCCAGGTCCACAAAGCACATGTGGACTGGTTGGGCAAACTCCCATGAACCCTCGAGCACCCGATGGAGAGTATAGAGCTGGTCCAGTGTTCCACGACCGGGACGAAAACCACACTGCTCCTCCTGAATCCGAGGTTCGACTATCGGTCGGATTCTCCTCTCCAGTACCCTGGAATAGACCTTACCAGGGAGGCTGAGGAGTGTGATCCCCCTGTAGTTGGAACACACCCTCCGGTCCCCCTTCTTATACAGAGGGACCACCACCCCGGTCTGCCAGTCCAGAGGTACCGTCCCAGACTGCCACGCGATGTTGCAGAGACGTGTCAGCCAAGACAGTCCCACAACATCCAGAGACTTAAGATACTCAGGAGGATCTCATCCACCCCCGAGCCTTGCCACCAAGGAGCTTGCCAACCACCTCAGTGACTTCAGCCAGGGTGATGGATGAGTCCGCCTCCAAGATCTCAGCCTCTGCTTCCTCCTCGGAAGACGTGACAGTGGGATTGAGGAGATCCTCAAAGTATTCCTTCCACCGTCCAACCACATCCCCAGTCGAGGTCAACAGTTCTCCACCCGCACCGTAAACGGTGTTGGTAAAGCACTGCTTCCCCCTCCTGAGGCGTCGGACGGTTTGCCAGAATTTCTTTGAGGCCAACCGATAGTCCTCCTCCATGGCCTCCCCGAACTCCTCCCAATCCCGAGTTTTTGCCTCTGCGACAGCACGGGCTGCAGCAGCTGGCCTGCCGGTACCTGTCAGCTGCTTCAGGAGTCCCACAAGCCAGCAAGGCCCGGTAGGCCTCCTTCTTCAGCCTGACGGTATCCCTTACTTCCGGTGTCCACCACCGGGTTCGGGGATTGCCGCCGCGACAGGCACCAGAGACCTTGCGACCACAGCTGCGAGCTGCCGCATCGACAATGGAGGTGGAGAACATGGTCCACTTTCGACTCAATGTCTCCAGCCTCCCCGGGATCTGGGAGAAGTTCTCCCGGAGGTGTGAGTTGAAAACCCTGCTGACAGAGGGCTCTGCCAGACGTTCCCCAGCAGACCCTCACGATGCGCTTGGGCCTACCAAGTCGTTCCGGCTTCCTCCCCCGCCAGCGGATCCAACTCACCACCAGGTGGTGATCAGTTGACAGCTCCGCCCCTCTCTTCACCCGAGTGTCCAAGACACGCGGCCGAAGGTCAGATGACACGACAACAAAGTCGATCATCGACCTCCGGCCTAGGGTGTCCTGGTGCCACGTGCACTGATGGACACCCTTGTGCTTGAACATGGTGTTCGTTATGGACAAGCTGTGACTAGCACAGAAGTCCAATAACTGAACACCACTCGGGTTCAGATCGGGGGGGCCGTTCCTCCCGATTACCCCTCTCCAGGTGTCACTGTCGTTGCCCACATGGGCGTTGAAGTCCCCCAGTAGAACAACGGAGTCCTCAGTTGGTGCACTGTCCAGTACCCCCCCCCAGGGACTCCAAGAAGGCCGGGTACTCTGCACCGCTGTTCGGCCCGTAGGCCGACACACAACGATGAGAGACCTGTCCCCCACCTGAAAGCGGAGGGATGCGACCCTCTCGTTCACCGGGGTGAACTCCAACACGTGGCGGCTGAGCTGTGGGGCTATGAGCAAGCCCACACCAGCCCGCCGCCTCTCCCCGCGGGCAACGCCAGAGAAATGGAGCGTCCAGCCCCTCTCGAGGAGACGGGTTCCAGAGCCCAGGCTGTGCGTGGAGGCGAGGCCGACTATATCTAGTCGGAAGCGCTCGACCTCCCGCACGAGCTCAGGCTCCTTCCCCCCCAGCGAGGTGACATTCCATGTCCCCAGAGCTAGTTTCTGTGTCCGGAGATCCGGTCGTCGAGGCCCCTGCTTTCGACTGCCACCCAGATCTCTCCGCACCGGCCCCTTATGGATCCTCCTGCAGGTGGTGGGCCCACGGGAGGGCGGCCCCACGTCGCTCCTTCGGGCTGTGCCCGACCGGGCCCCGTGGGGAAAGGCCCGCCACCAGGCGCGCTTCGCCGTCGGCGCCCACCAGGCCTGGCTCCAGGGTGGGGCCCCGGTGACGCCAGTCCGGGCGACGTACACGTCCTTGATTTAACACTCGTCATAAGAGGCTTCTGAACCGCTCTTAGTCTGACCCGTCACCCAGGACCTGTTTGCCATGGGTGACCCTACCAGGGGCATGAAGCCCCCGACAACCTAGCTCCCAGGATCATTCGGGTACTCAAACCCCTCCACCACGTTAAGGTGGCGGTTCAAGGAGGGGAAAATGTGTCAATATTTACCAGCATTTTGTTTGTTGGGCAACAAGCACTAAACATTCAAAAGCAAAATCTGCTTAAAGAGAGAGAGTGGGGTGTCACACGTTTGTTGGTTTTTGTATTTTTTTTGCTGACAGACACTTTAATTCAAATTCATTCATTACTGTTAAAGGGGATTTAGCTTTTGTGTTGCCATGGAGATGAGGAGGCAGAACAGGTATCAGCTGTAGGTCTGGGGAGCCAACTGTGATGAAAGGGATGAAACTTTACTTGATGGTCAAATCAGGGTTACAGTCTCACAGATAAACTTTTGAAATACAGGGAAATTTTTGATACTATTAATGAATTAGTGGCCCTCAAAGATATTGATCAACATTCCTTAAGCTAACACTAGTCTTAGACGCAGATTTGCACCAATGTTTTGGATTAGTAGATTTAACTAACCCCTTTCAGCCACAAACACATTTTTACCAACTTCGGCACCGCTAATATGCCATGAGCTCAGAACCTCTCACATTCAGTTTGACTGTCCAAACATCTTGAGCGCATGCAAAGGTCTGCAGATTGCATTAGCCTAAAGCAGCTACAGTTTTTTGAATCAGTGTCCGTCCTGTTCAGATCGGGAAAAGCAGTGTGGGTAAGGAGTGTGGCTTCACTCTGGGGTCGACTGGTGAGAGGCAGGAAGCGGCCCGTGGGGAGGTTCTTTTTATCGTGGTAAACCTACCTGTTCTCCAGACTAGACCTCGTAAAACAGACTTAGGTTCACCAAGGCTCCAAGTGTGGTCAAAAAAGTGGTCTGCATCTCTCCACTGGGACATGGCAGACCTGGAATGTTCTATGGTATGGCATTTAATGAGGTTAGTATTTAGTTTATTATGTGTGTTTTTAATGCTCAAAAATACCATGAAAAATCTGCAGTCTTCCAGGTAAAGCAATAACCTCTCCATGCAGACAAGCACCCTCCACCAGAAAAGTTACATAGAGCACCTTTAATCATCTGATTTTTAAAGCGTGTTTAAATTGTCCCATCTCCTGTCAGAAAATTTCGAGCTGCCATTGAAAATGTGCTGTTTCAAAGGCAGAGAAGCGCTGCTCCTCTCAGTGTGATGCCCTGTGCTGGCTGAGTGCATGTTTGTGTGTGTTTGTAGCGGTCGATGCTAGCCTAGTGTGCTAGCCTGCGGCCCTTCTTCCAGCTCTGCACAATACAGGAAGCTTTTAATGAAAGAGAAAAATATATGGCTGTGTCTCAGGGCAGCCCTACTTTTTGTCAGCCCCACACTTCCTCTGCTCTGCGGGCTGCGCTCAGCCCGCTGTCCCTTCCTCTGTTCCTCCGGGGCACAGATGCGTATGCTTTCTCTAATTATGCATTACGACTCTATCATGAGGAATGGGGAGATCTCATTTAAGCAGGTCATATTACACTCTCTCGTTGAGTATCAAAGACCACTATCACAGCTGGAGGCAAGTCATTAAACTCACTCCTAAGTGTACTTCAAGAGACTACCACTAGAGGCCACCTCGAAGGAACGCTGTAAAGGTGCACTTTCTATGTGAGGATATGCCACCTGCTGGTCTCCATGTTGCTGCTTTGCCTGCATTGCTGCACTGTATGGTATTAAACTTATTCATCTCTCAGTAACAAGTGATTATTGCTCAAAAGTATTTTCAGTGGCCAGGGCAAGTTTTGCTGTCACAGTAACAACAACTAGCATGTTGGCAGCACACTTCCTCCTTTGCTGAGAATAAAACTATTTATAATGTTCTTCTTTTACAATATATCTGCACTGCCAAAAAAAAAATAAATGTATATATATACTTTATTACTCAACCAAACGATAAAAAGTAAATTTTGGTACAGCCCCTTTAATGGACAAAGTGGACAGTGGACAGAAAGGGCATCTGGCCTAAAATGTGCCAACTTAGGTTCTCGTGTCCTTCTAATTATTACACAGCACCTGTGGTAAATATTTATTACAGTTTTACATCTGTGAAGTTGCAGTTTGTGAAGAAATGTTTAAAAATAAGATTATGAATTATTAAAATAAGTTCTGAAAACGGAATCCTTCTGTGATGTCACAATTGGCAATGTACCATTGTAAATACAGAAACAATTTACAGCAAGTGACACATTTTTCTGACTCTTTCAACAATCAATCAACAAAATAAATGTGTTATCAGTTATTATTTATTGTCAACTCCTATAATCTATTATATAACTGTATAGTTGTATTGTTTACTGTATAGTTGCTAGGTAACAGTTGGGGAATTACTAATACTTATGTGCTGCTCATGTTCAAAGGAAGTGTCATTATAAACAATACAAAAGCTGCTAAACTGGGGACAAAATGTTTAGTGCAATCTTAAAATAATTATGTTCGTTTTAGAGAAATTTGTTGTCTAACTTGTCATGCGCACTTTAATATGGAAACTATTCCCAGCAGATTGTTTGGGCAAAACATCTGCAGAAAACTTGTTATCTTGTATGATATCCACAATCTGAATATTTGGATGATTGTTTTTTACCACTCAAAAGGTAGCCGAGTTTGATGTTATTTTGGTTAGTTTTCAGACCTTTTTTTTTTTTTTTTGCTTGTTTGCGCAGAAATTCATCTTCTCTCTGCTTATGCATATTTGTACCATCCAAATCAGTTTGAGAGCAAGAGAGCTGGGACATGAAAGGGGGCAGAAATGTGTCTCCTCTGGTTTATTCTGATGTCCTGATTAGCCCTGTTTATATTTAGACCAAAATATAATCTCTTCAAAGTCTGCACTGCCCCATGGCTCTATCACACACTTGCACACAATGTGAATCTATCTCCCCATTGCGCTAATGTCAGGTGAGACTACAAATCAATGGGCTGGATAAAATAAAATTCTTTTCCAGTTCTTAGTTAAAGATACACTGTGTAACATTTCTGGTGGATGGTACGCATCGCCACAGACAGACAAAATGTTTTAGCTGTTGTTTTTTGGCATGATTTAGACTGTGCTCTCTGAAGATCCGAGTCGAAGAGCACCTCCTAACTAGTTGTCAAATTAAGTTTCTGACTTTGTTTCAGGTGGTTAGCAGCTGGCTAATGCTAGTTTACAAGTTAAACTATGGCGTTAATTGTGTGGCAATGCTAAAAAACGTTTTTGGACTTGCATTTCCAACTGTATGTTTTAGGATCAGACAGCCTGGACACAAGGTTTGTGCTTTTAGATGTTCTGAGGGCTTCTCCGGTGCTCAGAGAAGCTGTAGAAGAGGATGCTTACATGTAGCCAAAGCTAAATGTCTGCAAAATTTGTTATAGTTTTTGTGGCTTTTAAAGGAAAAATAATATTGTTAGACTTTAAACATGCTCTTGAATACCTTAAATTTGCCATCTCATGTTCTGAAACAAAAAAAGAACATTTATTATGCACTATATGAACAAGTTTTTCTGCTGTCAGGCCTGACACTTACTGAGTATATGCAGCCAGCAGATGGCGCCTAGTGCTATTCACAATTTAGTTATGTTATCACTTTAAGAGACGCAATGGTCAGGCTAGCAGTTGCAGTGAAAATGACTTCCTGTTGACAGTCGAAACATCTACTTTTTCTACCATGGACCACTCCTGAACTCATCCAATGTAAACTTTCTTTCTATAAAGTATACTTTCATTTAATCTTGTCCAGATGTTCAGAAGTCTCTAAGTCGTGCTCTTGAGATTGCTGTAGCTTTAAGCAGCAAATTATAATCAAGTCATTTGCAGATCTCTGAGCATTTGAAAAGCAGATGGAAACAGATGGACAGAGTTGAAAAAAATATATCTATATAATTTGCTCTATGTAAAGTTGACTTGACAAACTTGAAGCATTGAGTAGTTCTTACCCTGACGTTAAAGGCACTGTACCTGATTTTCACAGTTGAATAATAAAGTATATAGTTAATTTTAAAGTCTTTACAGCAGTACTGCTCCTTTTCCTAATGCAGTCCCATCATCCTAAATATTAATCCTGATGAGTTTAAAAGCACTTTACACAAGTCGAGTTTTGACATAACACTATCAAACTTCCACATCCAATGACGCACTTCCTGCTTCTCGTAGAATAAAACGTTCCTCAAATAGATGCAAAGATAGCACTGTGATCTCATTTTCACTGTTCTGCAAAACCAATTTTACTTTATAACACGCAAAAAAATCCGGGACAGCGCCTATAACCTGAGTCAGTTGTTTTTTTTGTCGCTCTGTACAGATAATATTCTCTGTACCATGTGGTGTTGTAGCAAATCCATCCAGTGTGACGCTCTAAGCCCCGTGTTCCCCCTGAATCGCTCTGAGAAGACAAATCCTGCAGCTTATAGGCAAATGACACAGTCCTCCACCTGGGGCTAACACACGTTCACTCACAATCCAAAACCGCTGTGAAGAATCGTCCCCTATATCTGTCCTTTCCAACGGCGCCCAGTCACACCTCAGTCTGTACTCAATGCAGGAATTATCTCTTTTCACCTTCACCATTCCCTTCTCTTTCTTTGGGTTGTCGATGTGTTTGCAAAAAATGTGGTATACATTTATTTCATTATTAGTGGAAATATAACGCTTGTGGTGGTTGTGTATTGTATGTTGAATGAATGTATATTTAGGTCAGCTTAAATATTGCTATTTGCAACATACAATAATTTAATGGACAAAGGCGATATGTTTTTAGTATAGTTCGAACCTAAGCAGCTTATTTTAACTCTATTAATTAACTAACTGGAAAAATTTTGTTCTAGATTTGAAATAATTTATAGAGACATTCTACATGATTGATTAGCAATATGTTTTTGTTTTGTTTTTTCCCACACATTTTATAATGTACAGATTTAATATAGCAAAAAAATCAATATATTGCAAATATTAGACTAAATTTGAATATTAAGAAATGTCAAGCAAACACTATTGTAAGAAGGAGTAATAGTCATAATAGTACAAGCATATACAAAAATACAAAACAAAAGGTTACAAAATAAATAATTACCATAAATTACAGTACAATGCAATCCATCCAAGTCCAGCCAATTACACAATGAGAAAATTGAACCTCAAACACTGAGTTCACATGCACACCAAAAACCTGATCATGATCTGATTTCTGGAGTTATCGGCTTATTGAAACGTCATGTAATGTAAACAGCTGCTCAGAGTAATCTGATTTCTTTCTGAGTGTTCACACGTGCAAGTTTTGACAAAGAAAATGACACAAAAATGGAAGAGAAACTGTTATCCATCCATCCAAAAGAAACTAACACATGGCACAAGGTGTTTCTTCTTATTAGATTTCTCTTGGGCATATAAACACACACCAATTATTGGGTTATCTGATTATTGCCGTTATCTGATTTTGTTCTGGTCATATATATTGACAGGTATGTTTTAGCCCATGATGGATTGCCAGAAAAATCGAATCATGTCTTGTTCTCTTAACAGAACACATAATGCCTCTCTCTCTCTCTCTTTCTGTCTCCCTCTCTTACTTGCCCCCCCCCCCTTCTTTCTCTCACTCTCTGCCCTCTCTCTGTCTCTCTCTATTCTCTCTTTCTTCTCTTTCTCTTCTCTCCCTCCCTACCTCTCTCTCCCTCTCCATCTGTCTCACCTTCTCTCTCTCTTTTCTCTTTCTTCTCTCTCTGTCCCCTCTTCTATCTCTCTCTTTCTCTTTGACTCTGTCACTGTCTTCTCTCTCCCTCGCTCACGATCCCCCCCCATCTCTCTCTCTCTTTCTCTCTCTCTCTCCCTTCCTCTTTCTCACTCTGTCCCTTTCTCTCACAGTTGGTCCAGATATATTTTTCCCCATGTAAGGCTTCCTGCCGTTTTGCTCCACACTCTCGGAGCGGGGAAGACCTATAGTATCTGTTAGAGCGGTTTTGCAGTCAACGCTTCACTGATGCGGAAAGACAAAATGGCCTCCTCATGGAACGCGGGGCTGAATGATTTTGGATAGAGCACACGTCCACAGACAGGGACAGCATGCAGGTGGTGCCAAAGCTCTCCTGTTTTATAGCCACACACCTCCTGCTATAGCTGAGGAGGCCATATGTCTTCATGGGGCTGCACTGGTGGCAGATACTGTGTTCTTGTTCTAGTGTGACTTCCTGTGTGTTCACTGGGGCAGAAAAACGGGAGGCTGCCAGGTTTGGGTTTGAACGTTGCAGTAAACCAAGGGAAATTGTGGCTATAACCTTATCGTGCAAATCAAACGGGTCTGCACCACTCGTCTGTAGACCATTACACACAGTTTTAGCCTTCAGAAAACATTTCGCTGCAATGTTTTGGGTAATTTCCTCTTCAAGTTGTAATGTCAAGCTTTTCTGGAGAAGAATATGACACCGTCTTCTCTCCATGCTTTGCCTGAAATTCTGCACACCATTGCATTAAACATATATATTTATTATTATTATATGTTTGTTTGGTTTATACTAAATTACCTGAAAAACATGCAGTCTTACAATGAGCGGGGGTCACCTCAAACAAATGTAACTTGGCCTGGTTGTGTTACCTGCTTAACGCCATATAGTGGAACATTCCAAACATAATAATAATAATAATTTTTTTGGTTAATAGTTTATTTACATTTGTATGGTTCTGTATTATAAGCCATACAAATGTTAGTAATTGCTTAAGTGCCAATAACCAGTGCTTATAAACGTATAAATAGTTTACATAATAAACTTTATTTTATACGTGGCCAAAATGCAAAATAATTCTGTGCAGCATCATTCAAACGCAGCCATATGTTTCTTTCCATTTAACATATATTTGAAGTAATTTGACAACTCACAAAAAATATATGTATGTATGTAATGTATGTAATATGTAAAGCCATGATGCTCTTTCTTTTTTTCTATCTTTGCAGAAAATTTGGACAAATTCAAAGTGATATTTTTTAATGCAAGTTTCTGCATAAACACAAAATTCGACGAAAGATAATTCAAGGGTCACACTTTACTCCATCTCCATCTCGCAAGAAAATGATGCTTTTTTGCTTCGCTTTATTACTAGGCTAGTCCATCTAAGCTGCGTTGTATTATTACTTGAGCCATCACATTTCTATGAACTTCAAAAGGAACTTAAACGAAGGTCATTGAGTTCTGCAATTAATACATATCCATAGAAACAAGACAGTCTTGAAACGGCTATATTTCTTACATTAACCAAACCCATAACATTTTACAGTTCATGCCATCAGAGAAATATAGAGCAATTATCATCATAGCATTACTGTACATAATAATTGTTATTCCACAATGGCAGTTTCCTTCAACAACTATCCTTCAGCTAATTAAAAAGCCTGATTTGGAGCCGGTTTAATTGGCGCTGCAGCTGTCTGTCCGACTGCCAGGCAATACCAGATAATGACTTTAACTGTGTGCCATAGGGATGTAAAGCCTTGCATCATTATCCCGTACGATGGAGATAGTGCACACCAGCCACTGTTAGCATTTTGATTTAATTCACACGGACTAAATTATACATTCAAACTCTTACTCTGCTTCATTAAAGGCTGAACAATGGAGATTATTTGAATCATAATTAATAGCTCCCCAAAAGAACAGAGGTAATGGGGGATTCCGTATCGCTGAGTCTTGTTCGCGTACTTTTTTTTTTTTTTTTGTATGAATTCCTTTTTTTTTTTGTAGCTGGAAGCTCAAACTTTTATTTTAAATAGGGGCAGACTGGAAGCCAAAATGCACAGGGCACATGGTCTGCAACCTCAGCCCAATTAATCAACAGAGAGGAGCCTGGGAAATGTACCCAGTCTGATGCATTAGCTGGAGCAGCGGCTTGTGTACAGCAGCCATTTGGACTCCGTCACCTGTGGTTTAGCTTTGAGAAGAAACGACAAGGACACATCAGTGCATATGACAGGCTGGAAACACTTTTTTGTAAACATAGTTAAAGGTGCTGTCGTTGTAAAGCAAACAACAAATAGCATGCTAACAACACACTTCCTGATTTTCTAATTTCTTCTATCAGACCAGTGTTTGTTGTCATACCTTTACATATTTCGACTGCTTGTTTGCTGTTGTCCTTCCCCTCCTGGAAGGATCATCACGCCAAAGACTGTGTAAATCAGCCGGCAGACACGCCATAGCAACATCGAGTGACTCTTCTGATGATGACAGCAGACAAACATGTATGGTTTGACAATAAACAAGCACTGGTCTGATAGAAGAAATTAGAAAATCTATAATCAGATCAAATGAACCTTTTTGGAGTAGCACACTCCTGCTTCGTAGAGAATAAAACATTCTGCATCTAAATAATTAGATGCAGAGAACACATTGCAGTCTTATTTTCACCCAAATAGATGCTTTTATTTATTAATTTTGGTTTATTTGATAGGGACAAGTATGTTTACAATATTTCTATGCTATTTCTGTTTTTACTTTATTGCATGAAAAATGTTGCAACAATTACAATCTTGTCAGTTTTCCCCAATTTGACCATTTTGTTAAAGTATATAATTTCACTTCCTGTTGGCACATGGGCAACTAAAGTGACGTAACTGTTATTCAGCAATCAGAAAGTGGGACAAATCTCTTTTAAATTACAAAATAGTAACAATTTGATGAATGAATATAAATAACGACTTTCAAAAGGACTGTTATAACTGTGAGAAAACTGTGTTACTTGAATCTGTGATCCCTGCATTTTGGATGGAATTGACTCTGTGCAGAGAACGTCAGTTGGGTTGTTTACTTTTAAACTGTTATGCATTAGCGTAAGCATTGAGACACAAACACGTCCCTTTATAAACACACAACTGTCCTTTGGTGAAGTACTCGCTTGTTTTGTAAAGTCTTTAACGTGTTTCAGAGACGTCCAGCACAACTCACTGTTCACTGCACGATCTGCCAGGATTTATTCATTTTAGACTGACTGGACCAAAACCCCATAGAAATAAATTAAACAGGAAGTACTGAGCTAGCCATTTTAAAAATTAACAGACCAACTGCCACCGTGTGCACAGAGTCAATTACGTGTCTCGAACATACCAACAGACGTTTTGCAGTTGACACACAACATTCTGAATTCAAAAATATAAAAGAATAAATAGTGATAATGACATTTTTGACAGCTCAAAACAGCTCAAAACACATCTAAAATGTAAAACGTCTACTGAAAGTGCCTATGACAGGTTGATGTACTAATTTTACTAAAACACAGATAAGATAATTATACTTAAGGTTCTGCCAAAGAATTAACTATATTTATCCCGGGTTGGCCATTTTTTAGGTTAAAATCTTTACTTCCTGTTTCTAAATCATGACATCACACTAGGAAGTTCTGTACTCGTCACCTAGCAACCATGTTATGAACACCTCTAATGTCACAAAAATAGTTATTTGACAAATAAAAATGTATGGCAACAACTTTATTTTGTTGAATCAATGTTTAAAGGATCAGAAATTGTGTTTCTCAGTTGTAAATTGTCCCTGGTGTGTCTCCCTAGTGTGATGTCATCGTGTTTTGGAACTCTGCTCTACTTCCTTTAAATTTCAACATATTTTCCAACTTTCTTCACAAACTGATTCTCGGTTGGTAAAAGTATCATACGTATGTACAACAGGTTTTACTCCACCAGATAAAGTTAAAACTAGAAAATCATAAAAACCTGTCATACGCACTTTAAGTCTAACTGTCAACTATTTTGTACCTTTTGTCTAAAAAACGAAAAGTAGAGTTCTAGAAAACAACAGGAACACAGCAGCTACGCTCACATTTCTCACTGATACAGACTCAGAGATCCCATATCGCTTACCTTTACTTCAATCGGGAAATAATTACAACAACAGTCTAGACACATGAGTCAACGAATTCAGTCCAAAGCTGTCATGGTTTTCACCCTTGACCCACTGTATCGCCGTAAAACCTTTCTTCCACTTCTTCTGACAACGTGACGAAGCAGAAATGCAGGAATTCTGGTAGTTGTTCGATTTCTTCAGCCTGCTCCCCTGAACTACTCACCGCTGCTCAATTTTGTCTTACTAAACTCTGAACTGAGCAGCTGAAAGGCAGACAGAGATGAGAACAAGGTGAAATGGGTACGGTGGAGATAGAGTGGAGTGATGAGGGATGTGAGCACCCATCAGGCCTTTCTCTCGCCCGCTGAAGATTCACTCCGGGTTTCTCCCTCAGTGCAGACAGACTATAGCCCCACGGTGAATTGCAGGTGCTAGTCAGACTATAAATGGACTGAGAATGCGATGTTCCCCTTTTAAGAGAATACCAATGAAGGGCAATTCCTCCCTCATGTCCAATAGAGAGCGAGAGGAAAGTTAGCTTCGGCATTTGCAAAGAGCAGAACCACTTAGTCTTGTCTTCAAATTGAAATTTATTTTGTGCCTAAGACTAACGTGTGGATACATTGTGTACAATTTGTTTGCAGAAATAGAACGTGTAAGCCCTTGATTTTCAACCAGTGTGCGGCGAAACACTAGTGAGCCTTGAGGTATTGTCAGGTGTGACTTGAAAAAAATTCAAATTTGAGTTAACACATTGAGGAGTTTACCATTTTGGAGTGTCCGTAGCAAATTTGTCTAAAAAAAAGAAAGCAAAACACCATTGGCAACTTCAAAGAACCAGATAGTAGTATGAACATTTTTGTTACTAAAAGGTCTGATTCATCAGTGTGCCATGGTGTCTTTTCAAACATAAAAAGTGTGCCGCAACTCAGGAAAAGTTGAAAAGCTTAGATGACAATGTTGTAAAAAAAGTCTAAGGTAATAGTGTTTCCATGACATTCTGCATTGTTACACAACTTCACTTCAGACCCCCACCAATTACTACATGTGTACACAATAACTCACACATATCTGTAGAAAGTGGGTGCAGTCACAACTCCAGAAGACACTTGGGAAAGCAAGATTAGAAATAACAACATTCAGAAATGGGTGGTGCATTTAACTTTTACTTTTTGATAACTTCAACAACTTCTTCTAGACTAATATTTGTAGTTACAATATTCTTACTTAAAGGCAAAGTATGTAACTTTGTGGGGCTGTAATGTTGTTTTTATGCCATACTGTGGAATGCTATAGCCAAAGGAACAATATTTCCATGGCAACAAGAAGGAAAAGCTCCTTCACACCAAATACGAGTAAGGTTTGTGGAGATGCAAGCCCACTTATAATAAGAACACATTTGTAGTGCAATAATACGACGGAGTATAAGGGCCATTTGGGGGAAAAAAATAAAAATGCGGACATTACGAGAATAAACTCGTAAAATTTCGACATTAAACTCGTAATTGTATGACTTTTTCTGGATTCGACTTTATTCTCATACATTTACGAGAATAAAGTCGTAATATTACGAGATAAAAAGTCGTAATATTACGAGATAAAAAGTCGTAATATTACGAGATTAAAAATTGTAATATTACGAGAATAAAGTCGTAATATTACGAGATAAAAAGTCGTAATATTACGAGATTAAAAATTGTAATATTACGAGATTAAAAGTCGTAATATTACGAGAATACAGTCGAAAATGTGTATGAAGCCAGTACCTGTGTTATGGAGATATGGAGCATTTTGTGCGGTTATACTTTGAACTAGGGTTTACGCACGAAGAAATACTGTGTCTTTTAGCACAGCATCACCACATTATCATTAGTTTAAGGACTTTGAAGCGACAATGCAGACGTTTGGGTTTGTTTCGTCGGAAGAACCAAACAGATTTGGAAGAAATAGCTTCTTTTCGTAATATTACGAGATTAAAAGTCGTAATATTACGACTTTTAATCTCGTAATATTACGACTTTATTCTCGTAATATTACGACTTTTAATCTCAGAAATGTATGAGAATAAAGTCGAAGCCAGAAAAAGTAATACAATTACGAGTTTAATGTCGAAATGTTACGAGTTTATTCTCGTAATGTCCGCATTTTTTTTTTTTCAGTTGGCCCTTATACTCCGTCGTACAATAAAACTACCAAAAATTAAAAGAAAGATGAACACGTACTTTTGAAGTTGATTTTTTGGCTGAAATGTTACCGTGCCTTTGCATTATCTTTAGATATAATTTGTTTTCTGTATTTTTTTTTAATTTGCGCATTATTTTATTATTATTATTTTTTTTGTCTGCTTGTCTAAACAATAATAACAATAACTCATAAATCAGATTTTAAATACATTTCCATAACCCAATCCTCACGTAGTTTCCCCACATATTTATTTATTTTTTTACTTCTGCTCTGCTTATATTTTATAATTTCAAGCATCCGCAGATTTCTCTGGGACATTGTAACTTCAACAGTCGTTTTCTTAAAACATATTCTTCTCCCACAGAGACATAGATCACTACTTAACACACACCAAACATTTCAATCTTGCACTTAATAAGATTTTGACAGAACTTATCATTTCCTATCTTATACTTTTTTTTGGCCAATTTCAATCATGTCTGTTTAGAAATAAATAAGTTAGTAAACATCCCCTCTGTAAATCTTTTTGTATCTAATATGTGTACAAAATGAACCAATAAATTCAAACCTGGTTATGTCCAAATATGTGCAATTTTGGCTGTTTTTATACATTTATTTTTATTTGAAAACATTACATGATGAAGAGCCTGTAATACATTTTTTTCTGACATTATGTGAGTAAACAACAGGAGAAGTTTATAATGTTATTCACCTGCAGTGTCTGGCCTTAAATTATGACGTTATTCTTACTTGAATACATATTTTTGCCACTCTACCCACCTTTGCCAACCTTTTAGGAGATACCAAGCAAATCATTGTAATATATTCTCAAATTAGATGTTATTTTCTTTAGTTTTTTCTCATTTTTGGCAACTCAAAATGAACGTTTAGGTAAAATGGATGTTCATATAATTGGCCCGAGCCAGTAAACTGGCGAGGGACATTGTTCTTCGTCGGTTTCTTGCTTATTCTTTTTTTTTTCTTACAATTGGCGGGCCTTTTTGACCCACTGAACATGCACGAAAAGTCCCACATAGGGGTATTGTCGCGATCGGCCCGGCGAAAAATTTGATAATTTGCGCGTCTCGAGAGCGTCCGACCCGACCCGAACGAACAGCACCGGCCCGAATCGGACCCTATGGGAAATGGGACGAGCAAAAATAGCCCGACGCGCACGAAACTCGGAGCAGTGATAGAGAACAGTGACCCGAGCAAAACATGACATTGGAGCGCGGCCCTTGGACCAAGCGCACGGCGGCCATATTGGACCGAAGTCGCCACGCCAGTTTGACTTTTTTTTTTTGAGCTCCGATGAGTCCTAGGGTTTTGGTCCGACATGGGTCTGGCATACACGTAGTCGATCTACACGGATTGAAATTCAATAGTTATCCACTTTTATTCGGATATCTCAAATGGTTTCGCCGTGGCTCGCCATCGAAGAACGCCTTCGTTTCCTGTTTTTCCGATCGCATGTCACGGCTACACGCTTGGACTGAGAGAGCTGTAATTTCAGTCACGAGTGCGTAATTATGATCTGAATATAATGCATTAATAAAAATAAATAAAAAGTACTCGCTAGCGCCCCCTACCTATTAAGTGAAAAGTCAACATTGTCCGATTTTGACCAAACTTGGGGAATATGTCCAGTGTAGGGCGTCATGAAAAAAACTGAATTAGTGATATGGTGCATTTATCACCGTTGGCCACCAGGGGCGCAAAGAGTAATCACGAAATTGTTTAAATAGCTCCTGCACGCACATGCATACTCCGATCGACATGAAATTTGAAACACACGTAAACGTCAAGCAGCTGAATCCATTTATGTGCGCACAATAACAATCAACCCTACGGCGCCATCTGTAGGAGCGCACTACATTACAATGGGGAGAAAAACAATTACTTTGACTTTTATTAGTGAAAATTTGCACACCATTCCTAGACGGCCTCCTGATCAGAAAAGCCAATGAGACCCATGGCCTATTTTTCACACTTTTGCCTCTAGGGCCCTCCAGAGCTCCCATGCATTCTCTATGGCAGTCTGACTGTCTTCACACAAAGATGCAGCAAAAACCCACTAAACAGTGAGTAACAGCCACCAAACTTAATACAGTGACTCCTTTTAAGGAACATGAATGTCCCATAACACCATTTTACATGCAGCTCAAATACAGCCTCTACAGCGCCACCTGTTGGGTCAGGCCTATGGAAAGGGAGATGCATTTAGTTTGGAGGAGGCCTATGAAATTTGCCACAGTGATAGTACACATAAAGACGACCCTAAAACATAATTGGTGCACAGTGATCAGACAAACGACAAGGCGGCCATATTGATTTTATTTTTAGACGCCACTTTAAGTATTTTTATACCATATCAAAATTGTCCTAGGTTTTTGGGGCTAGATCAGTCTAACATACACGTTCCTGATCAGGACGCATTGAAATTCAATAAAAAAACAATTTTTGGAGATATCTCTTAGGGTTTGCGCGTGACTTCCTGTCAAATATCGCCATCATTTCCTGTTTTTGTGCTTATCCCTCAGAGGCACTTGGACTGTGCCTACAGAGCCCAAATTGCCACCAATGATGGAGAATTGAATATTACACAAAATAGACCAGGGAGCACAGGACCACTAATAACTATAGCGCCCCCTACAGTTCACTTAAAAGTGTCCAGATTGTCCGATTGACACCAAATCTTGGGACATGATTCTTTGCTATATAAGATGCAAAAAAGTCAATGAGACCCATGGCCTATTTTTCACACTTTTGCCTCTAGGGCCCTCCAGAGCTCCTATTCATTCTCTATGGGGGTCTGGCTCTCATCACACAAAGATGCAGCAAAAACCCACTAAGCAGTGAGGAATAGCCACCAAACTTAATACAGTGACTCCTGTTAAGGAAAATCAATGCCCCATAAAACCATTTTACATGCAAGTCAAATACAGCCTCTACAGCGCCACCTGTTGGGTCAGGCCTATGGAAAGGGAGATGCATTTAGTTTGGAGGAGGCCTATGAAATTTGCCACAGTGATAGTACACATAAAGACGACCCTAAAACATAATTGGTGCACAGTGATCAGACAAACGACAAGGCGGCCATATTGATTTTAATTTTAGACGCCACTTTAAGTTTTTTTTTTCCATTGCAAAAGGGTCCTAGGTTTTTGGGCCTACATCAGTCTAACATACACGTTCCTGATCAGGACGCATTGAAATTCAATAAAAAAACAATTTTTGGAGATATCTCTTAGGGTTTGCGCGTGACTTCCTGTCAAATATCGCCATCATTTCCTGTTTTTGTGCTTATCCCTCAGAGGCACTTGGACTGTGCCTACAGAGCCCAAATTGCCACCAATGATGGAGAATTGAATATTACACAAAATAGACCAGGGAGCACAGGACCACTAATAACTATAGCGCCCCCTACAGTTCACTTAAAAGTGTCCAGATTATCCGATTGACACCAAATTTTGGGACATGATTCTTTGCTATATAAGATGCAAAAAAGTAAATGGGACCCATGGCCTATTTTTCACTCTTTTGCCTCTAGGGCCCTCCAGAGCTCCCATGCATTCTCTATGGGAGTCAGACTGTCTTCACACAAAGAGGCAGCAAAAACCCACTAAGCAGTGAGTAACATCCACCAAACTTAATACAATGTCTACATATAAGAGACATTAATGGTTCATAACCATATTTTTCATGCAAGTCAAATACAGCCTCTACAGCGCCACCTGTTGTGTCAGGCCTATGGAAAGGGAGATGCATTTAGTTTGGAGGAGGCCTATGAAATTTGGCACGGTGATAGTGCACATAAAGACGAGCCTAAAACATTATTTGTGCGCTGTGATCAGACAAACGGCAAGGCGGCCATATTGACTTTAATTTTAGACGCCACTTTAAGTTTTTTTTTTTCCATTGCAAAAGGGTCCTAGGTTTTTGGGCTAAGATCAGTCTTACATACATGCTCCTGATCAGGACGCATTGAAAGTTTATAATAAACCACATTTTTGGCCTGTCTCATTCGGTTTAGTCATGACTTCCTGTCAGAATTCGCCTTCACTTCCTGTATCTTAAACTTATTCTCCAAGCCACAGGCATTGCCGTACAGAGCACAAACTGTAACCACAGATGCCAAATCAAATACTAAACAGAACAGACTCAGGAGCACATGAGCACTTTTCACTATTGCGCCCCCTGCTGAACATGTAAAAGTACCAAAATTATCGGATTTCCAATTCAACATCAATTACATCGATGTCCTATTTTGGATCGTTTGGCCTGGGGGGCCACACATATTCCCCATACATTTCCTATGAGACATGTCATAAGTCTATGGAGAGGCCAAAATTATTTCGAGCAAAGTCAGTGAAACTCGGCAGACGCATTATTTAGAGCATTCCGATCGAAAAAGTCAATTCCATCGAAGCCGTGTTTTGAGCGGTTTCGTCACTTCTGAAGAGCAGCGTCCGCCAATGCACTTCTATAGGGACGCCTCCCGGTGTGAGTGGGGGGAGGGGTCACGGGGGCCCGAGTGACGCTCAGAGGAGGAGGACGGTGCACCGGGGCGGTTTTGGACCGTCCGAGGCCGCGTGGGAAGGCGGTCGCGCGCGGGGCGAGGGCCATCATCGCCGCTTCGCGGCTTTAATTTTGATTTGTTTTTCCACACACTGTTTTCCCTCAGATCTTTGTGACAGTTTGAAATGCAGGCTCCTGATGCTTCTCGCCATCATGAAGCATCTGAATCATACTTGGTTTCAATTAAACAGCCAGAGGTAGTGGATTGCAGGGCCATTACTGAAGTACACTGTCATCATTGCGTCTCCTTTCACCAGAGACACACATTGTTGACGGCATAAGATTAGCTTTGTCTAAGTGATTTACAGCTCTGCAATTTTACACTGATTTACATTTGGACACGCTGAAACATATTAGAGGCTGTAAATATACGGGGGCCTCACCAGGGACCACCAACGACGCAAACGTAATTATATGTGATTTATGTCGTATTGAGTTTATATCAAAAGTTGACAGGGATGTTGGCTTTAACTTGATTCGTGCTGGAGAGTGATCAAATCTTTCCTAACTCCTGGAAAGAAAGTCTGGAGAGAAACGTTGCTTCAATTAAAGGTCTAGGGAATTGTCCAGCACTTTACACTCCTGGAAAATCTCTGTTTTTCTATATCAGTTTACTCATTTACTCATGCTCCAGTGTAAGTCTTTGATCCAAGAAGGACAGCAGGGACTCTGGGTGCAATAAACCTCTGGCCCTTTGACAATATCACAGTTTTAAAATGGGGCTATTGTTCTGCTCCGTCAGGGGAAACGTAACATAACACGTTAATACAAAAAGGGTTGAAGAGACAAGTCAGTAATACATTTCGAAGTGGGCAAATTGGAATCGCATGCATTTTATACGAAAGTCAGTGATGGACGAAGTACCTCATTTTGTTAAGTTAAAGTACAGAAACAGGAGCAAAAAATGACTCAGGTAAAAGTATCACACATAAAAATATACTTCAAGTAAAGGTTTTGACGTTTAAAAGTTTACTTTCAGTATTTTGCACAGCTTTTTGAAAACTATTAAAGTGAAATGAAATACGGTGATTGCTCAAAACCATGGGAAGGTCAGAGGGACCAAAACGTTGAATGAATGAAGAGTAAGTCTTTCGTTTTTAATCAAAGTGCCCTTCCTCCTAAGCATCTGTCGCCCAGTCAAGTGTACAGAGTCTGTCAAGAAAGTGGTGAAAAATAATTTGATTGATCAATAAGTGAATAAGTTTCTTAATGTTTCTTGACTATTTTCTATGTGTAGTTTTTGCTTCCTCAAAGCCAAGACTTGAACTCCAAACCTTTAGGTAGCATGTCACCACATGAACGTGCCAATAAAGAACCCCTCAAACTGGACAGAAAGTACTTTTTACTTTTCAGTTATTCTCAAAAAGGTAGCAAAGGTACAGATACCTTTATTTTTTACTTTAGTACAGTGCTTTTACTGTTGTACTTTGTTACTTTCCACCACTATAATGCAGTAAAGATCAGTGCTGCAAAGATTAATCAAATAACCACAATTAGTGGACTGTACAAAATAATTATAGTTGTATATTGAGAATCATAATTGTTATCTGGACTACAGACTCTAAAACACAAATTAAAAGATATTTTTATAGCAAAGGCAGTGACATTAAATACAAATGTCAAAACAGAATAAACCATTTCAGATTTTCATCAAAAATACACTTTATACGTATATATTCTGTATCGAGAAACCCTCCATGTTTCAACCTTTAATAGTTGATGATTTAAAATGTCACAATGTACAAGAAGTTATTGTTTGACATGTCAACTAATTGGAAAAAAATATGAATCGCTCACTTGTTATTGACAGCCCAAGTAGAGATCAACCACACTGATGATGGCCAAAAAGCTTTGCTGATATTTTTTGTCCTGCACGTAGGGCCAGTGTTGATCATTACCCCCAAATTATATAATCTGAATTCACCACAAACTTACCCACTACCCTTTTTGACAACAAACTGGCTAAGAGAGCAGTTTAGTCACATTTCTTGCAGTCCCTCTTCGCACTAAAGTGTTCAAAGAAAGCTTTATTCTTCAGGCAGCTGGTCGGCCCATTACAGAAATTGTATCAAGTAACCCTTCACCTAAATCCTGAGCTAGGTTCATGAGCTGAAGTATTAGGAGGATTGTAATGCTTTTTGTAATTTAGATGGAGGATTGTGATGTGTTATGGTTAGATTCTGATTAGAAAAGAAAACATAAAAAGGACAAATGCCCCAATATTCTGTTTTTGCACTGCTTTGACTCACTAACAAAGATTTCTTCCATCAGTGCTGCACATTTGCTTTCATCTACAACCTTTATTATAATCAGTAGACATTTTCCGAAGCTAGAAATCCCCACAGCCCTGAATGCACCATCGCTCTTTGATAAATGTCAAGGCTTCAGTGGAAAATGTTCCAACTGTTTCTGTGCTAGCATCAGAAAATATGCATGAGTGAGAGAGCAGGCTGCAAATTCACCCTTCAGTGCCCAGTGCTACAAGTGTTAAGTGCGCCACGGTGCACCTTCTCCCGTTCTAGGGGCACATTCAGTCTGACAGCCGCTCTACGCAGGGACCTGGTCTCCGCTTCAGGGAGCACACCAGATAAAACATGAGAAGATGAGCCAGACATTTTATATCTGCACCAATACTGCTAAAGTTGGAGCTTTTTGCACTGGATACTATCCATTTTTTCTTACCCCCTCCCCATCTGTTTGAATTGTAGAGACAAGTTAAATAAGCATTGTAAGAGTGTTCATAAATTTAGGCAGATCTTGAGCACTGGATTCTAACTATGGGCAATAAACTGCTGGTCTCCATGGAGATGATATTTATAGACAGGCAGACCTCACCTCCACTCCAAGTTACAGGTCAGATCAGTGGAAAGGTGATCTCACTCACAATAAGGATGCATATGTTGTTGCAAAATAAAAACACTCATCGTTAAAGCAGAACTAAACAACATTTGTACCTTATTAAACGTCTTTATCCGTGTAGTGGTTGCAAATGTGTTTTCGGGCCGTTTGAAGCTCCTGCTGTCTCTCCCCCGAACCAGCCTTGCAACATTTTCTGATGCCGACCCGAAGATAACTCTCCTGAGAAACCTTGGCTCTCTTTTTTTTTATATTTGGCAACATAAAATGTTTTGTAGGGTGACATGAGTATACTAACAATCTTGTAATAAACATTTCTTGCATTATTTTCACAGACAATGCTCCAAAAACATATGCAGTTTGACAATGAAATGCATGCCACAAATCCTACAGTAATAAGTGAACTTCAGAAACTTGAGGCTGAAGTTAGATATTGATAGTTATTACTACAAATGTGATGAACATGCAAACAACAACCATCTGCCTGCGCTGTCGACAAACAACACAATTAGAGTTTTGCTCCGGCAGGTGCCAGACTGTGTGTAGCTGTTCTGGACACATCACTCCTGGAAGGGGCTATAGCCTAAAAGTACTAACTAAAAGGACACATAATATGCAAAAATGACTTTTTCGATTGTTTAACCGTGTTGTATTTGTTTCCTCATCAAAAACATTCCTGGAGTTGTATTTAGCTTCATTAACCCTTGTTTGATGAATCATGTTCAGTAAGTCCTGTCCTCTATGTCATAGATAGAACTCCACAGGTCTCCGTGCCCAGTTTTAAGGTCTTAAATCATCACCAGATTTAGCAGCATTTCTGCCTCAAATCATGTGCATTGTAACCGCGTGCTTAAATTAGCATGTTTGGCGCAAGCTGGCTTTGTTTATTTCATATTTGTATTTCCCTCTGCTGCCAGTAGATGGAGTGCTAACATTAATCTTGATGAGAGATCGCCTCACAGCTATAAAGCAGAGGTACTCAAGAGCATGTTAAAATGTCAACAACAATACAAACAATGCATTTCATGTGTTCTTGAAGTCATAATGAAGTCTCTGTGTAAATCAAATATAATTTTTGGGTTTGATTTGATTGGTTTGTTGTGAGGATAACGGTCATAGTTAAACGGCAGATCCATTTAACTCTTCCATTCATTTAGTAAAACACTTACCATTTCACGTAAAATCCAAACCAAAATCCACCAAAAGATATTGCCACAGTGGATTCCTAACAAATACTACCTACTAGCAGTATATTATTATGGTTGCCACATGGTACAAACAGCATACCACACAGACTTAAACGCAGCTCATTGTTGTTCTCCCAGCATCGTGAAGAGCCTTTACACTCTCAATGCAGCGGCCTTGAGGGAGCGAGAGATGCGCACTTTGTGAAGGAGCATCGTCCACAGTCTGGGTGTGACAACAGCTATGCATCATGGAGGCATACGCTCAGACTCTGATAAACATGTTTCCTTACACAGTGCATACATCCTCGTCGTACAAGGCAGGACTTCTACTTCAACTCTATCAGCAGGAATGGAACTTGTTGAACTTGTGGTACTGTGGAAGTTTAAAGGTTCTTTCCATTTACATCTTCTATACAACAATCTAGAACTTCAAGTGACTGGCAGATCCAGTTCTTCATTCAGGATGTGGAGAAGGGCGATGAACAGGGTGGCCCCAGGTTTCATTTGGGAGGACAATGTAAAAAGTATTACATTGACAAACAGATCTGGGGGGGACCACGCAAGACGTAAACATTTCTTCAGTCTCATGCTATTTCTACTTGCTAAAAGTGCCTATGACGGGTCGGACTATTCATCAGGGCTGGTCCGGCCGCATAAACAATTTAAGCAAATGTTTAGGGCCACAACCAATAATGGGGCCGCAGTATCAGTAAGTACAAAATATACTCCACTCCCTTTAAATACAACATTGTGTGGCCTATTCAAATGGGTAAAGATACAACAAAATATTACATCTTAAATGCACCTAAATGTTGGTGATTTATTACAATTTTCTAGGGGAGGACACTCCAATTTCACTGTGCCTTTTTCTAATTGTAAAAAGAAAAATGCATTTTACTTCCTGGTTGTATTTGGGCATTACCTAGAATCCATCCTGTGCACTGGGCCAAAACTGATCTATTTTCACAATTTTTTAAATTTTTTTTTTTTATCTGATACTTTAAAGGTCCCATATTCTGCTATTTTCCCCTTTACACAGTCTATTCTAAGGGCTTTGTTGATAAAATTTTGCGTTGTGCAATATCCATAACATAACAGTTTCCAAAAAACACCCATTTCTTGGACTGGCCCCCCTCCTTGTAAAAGCAAACGGCTCACTCTGAGATCTGACCCCCCCGAACAGAGAGCAGGCTGCCTCCCCCGCCCAACTTGTGCCGAAGCCTAGAGCGGAGATAGTGCGCATGCGCCGTGTGCTCCGGTAAACAGCGATACACAAACACGGGAATAAACCTTTTATCCGTCCTGACGGTGTGTCGTGCTGAGTCCTACATCCTGGATCTGACCTGGAGTTTGACGTGCTCCAGTACCTCGACGACGGACGTTGCCGTTTGGTAAATAACAAGCTAACTCTTCGATCTGTCGTATCCATCGTGTAATTACTGTGTAGCATTAGCATTAGCTGTTTTTATTCTGCGGCTGCGCGCTTCCCGGAGGCGTGGCTTAAACACCGCGTCATCCTTGTGAAGCGCGTCATCCTTGTGAGGAGCCCCCGTCTGCCTGCTCAGCCGAGGGGGACGGAAAAGACAGTTCTCTAGCGAAAACATGCGGGAATCAATCAAAAAAACACTTTGGGCACACATACGAGGCCCAAATAGCACTGTAGGAAGGTTAAAACCTCTGAAAAGTCGATTTTGCATGTTATGGGACCTTTAAAATATATGTGAATATGTGCGTGTGTGATTTTGCTGACATGATTGTTGTAAAGCTATGATTTATAGTTATAGCAGGTATTAATTCACCAAATATATACACAATCAGAAAATCATAAAAACCTGTCATACGCACTGTCAAACGCTGCATCTCATCTACTTATTCAGTGCATCTCTACATTTACACACTATATACTATACCTCTTCTCACACACTACACCTCATCAAATCAGCTGGCTGTACACAGTGAGGATCCAGTCAATGTATTCCACTAAGTCCAAGGGGCGGTGACAAGCTCAGGCTGTTGTTACAAACATGAAACATACAGACTTCGTGTGTGTATATCGGTGTACATTGAAAAGGTAGTTTACGTTCACTGTATAACCACCTTTTTGTTGCAGTGTTTTCCACTCTCTCTTTCGCTTTTCCACTCACCAACATTTTTTTAATTGAGTGCTGTGTATATCAATCAATTGAGATGCATTTGTATAGCACCATTCATACAAAATGCAGAGTGCTTTACAATTGTCAAAAACAAAGAAGTAGAAAATATTGCATAAAGTAGCATAACTAGTCATATTAAAATATATTAAAAATAGAGAAAATTCCTTCAGTCATATGCACAGCTAAAAATAAATGTTTTAGCCTAAATTTCACGACCTCAGGAAGAAAACTTATGAACTAAGACTCAAAATTAAAACTAAACCTAAAACTTAAAAAAAATACTTGCAACAATCAGATTAGCTAATGTACTACAAGTGACCACCTTTATTCACCGTTCACCTTTATTTGAATTGTTAATTTGTTTGATATTTAGCACATGACAATCTATGAAAGGTGCATGATGATTATTTAAAGTGTAGTTCATGAGACTAAAGTGCCCTGAGTCGAACTGAATTGGCGTTTTAATAAATTAAAGCTGCTGCATACTAATCAGAGTGCCTCGGATCTGTTTTTCTGTTGTTTAAAACTATTCTGAAAATGTATTGTTTGTGACTTTTCCTTTGCATATGTTCGCTTTAATAACATCAGAGAAACACAGATTGTATTTGCTCTGCCTTAAGCAACACAGTCTTCAGCAAAACAATCACCTTTTGATCACGGTATATACATTGATTTGAAATTATGTTGTAGTTTGTCGTACTGTTCTAACTTTCTATCCACAAAGCAAGGACACATGCGTTTATTGAATGTTAAAAGTATTGAGATTGGTTTTATTCAGCCTGAATCTCCATTGTCAGCTTTTTGAACAAGTCGTCACGCATAAATTGCAATAACCCATCCTTTGTTTTTCTATGTCAAAGAAAAAAAACAAACTGCCTGCCTTCAAACAAAGCAAACAAACAGGCCACGCTCAAACAAGGTGGACATGCGGCTTGATGAAAAAACAAAAGCAATCAGCTGGCCTCAAAGCGTTTATCTATAAAACAGAGACGTCTGCTCCTCTGGGTGTCATGTAAGGTCCTGCCGAAGCCCCCCGTTTCATTACCGGGTGAATACGACGAGCCCACGCCGCTCCGCTTTCGACAGGATACATAAACAATTGTTGCACGGTGGGACACTTGATTTGACAGGTTACATAAATGCTTGTAACACCGGGGTCACACACCTGCAGGCTTTCCACGGAGCGCCTGGCCATATAATGTACGCACGCAGAGAGAGAAAGGGCAATGGCTGCTGCGGAGAATTGAATTTAACTGTCAATCTTGTGTTTTGTAAATCAGCGAGCTTTTTGTAGGATTGGGAGCTGTTGCGAGGCTGTGGTGCTTTTTATTACGATTGATGTCGTCGCGGATGGATCACGCATCAATCTTTAGACAAAAACCCAAACAAAACTGCGGTGTGGAGCATATTTCAGAGCAAATACAGAACGTTTCGATCTGCGGCACACACAGGCGTAGGGCGTAGAATTACCAAAAGAAAAAAATCTGCTACTGATTTTGTACCATTTTGTCTGGATGGATTCCCCTTCTCAGACTGTGGTTGAGATCGTCGTTATCTAATTTATTACGTCACAGTGGTATTGGAGTTAGATAATCTTGAGTTTGAATTCTCCGACTAGTGAAGTTTGTTCTGCCTGTTCCTGCACATTGATTGCTTATAATAGGGTTCCGATCTTGGGCTGAAAACGACGTTCCAAATCTCAGTGGGATTGCCTTAAAGGTTTAAGTGCATTTTTTTTAATTGCTTATTTGTTTGGTGTGATAGAACGTGTTGTAAATATGTATTTTTAGTTTAATTTTAGTAGTTTTACATCAGTCACATGGCAGTTTGTGAAGAAAAATTAATAAATAAAACTTAAAAATTACAGAGGGTAGTGCTGAGTTCTAAAACAGAATCTCTCTGTGATGTCATCAATAAGCGACAATCCATCAAAAATATGAGGGACAAATTATACATAACTGACACAATTTTCAGACAATTGTGTCAATTGTGTTAATTTTAAACAATTGTTTACCTAAATAGAGTTGTTATCAGGTATTACTATTTGACAAATGATAAGTCTTTTGTAATTTATATGGTTTCTTATTTATATATGGGTGCTATCTACTGTATATGGTAACAATTGTGGAGTCACATCTGCTGCTCATGTCCAACCAGGAAGTAATACTACACTCTTCACCAAAATGTAAAAAAAACCCAAAAAAAAACCAATAGTCATTCAGTTCTCAATGTTTTAGAACAATTGCGTGGTCTAATCTGCCATGCACTTTAAATACAGATTAAAGTGTAATAAATACCAATAAATAACACTATTAAACATGAAAGTATACAGTGTGCCTGAACATCCAAATGGAAGTAACACATTTGAGAAGTAAGCACAGTAAAACCAGGTTTAACACTGACTTGTAATAATCAAAGCACAGATGGTGTCTTTGGCTTTAGCTCTGCAAGCTAAAGGAAAATAACTTTTTTAATCATACTATACTGTTTTATGTGTCTTTAGAGGGGTAAACATGACTTGCTGAAGCCGTATCCTCAGATGCCTGCGTGAGTGAAGAATCCATGTGGCAGCAACAGACAGTGTCAAGGCCTTTTTAAACCTCAGAGTCAGTAGCACCTGTGGACCACCAACAACCTTTTAGTGGAGCTTTAGCTGTGGGCATGTAACAGAAAAGGGCAAGACACCCATTGATTACAGCTGGTTATGGCCCGGTACATTGCAGGGAGCCTTTTGCACAGGTTTCTCACACTGCAGTGTAGAAATGCTGCCCTGCACACTTGTGTGTTTACCAGTTGTGTATGGTTTGAGGTGACATTATTGTGGTTAGATGGTTAAAATACCTGAGCTGTTTGCTGTGGCAACTCAATAGGTTACAATTGACATCGCAACATTCTATGATCCTTATAGTTTAACACTGCGCTGGAGCAGAATTCTATGAAAAAATGCTGTTTAACTTTAACTTTAACAGATGTGTTTATGGTTCATACAGCTGTAATTATTTGGCCTATTCACATGATACACAAACTGGCACAAAGTTATTGTCTTCTCTGTCAGTGTAAATAAACAAAATTACTTTTCACAATAGCCTCAACAATATTAAACTTGAAACATGTTTAAAGACAGTTTAAAATGGTTCAAATGCTTTACATGAGATTAATATTTAGACAATCCCTTAACAAATGATAAGGTTCAACGTATTTTTTTTTGGACATTTCTCTCTTAAACATTATCCATCATCTGAGGATATGACATCATCAAATTCTACGAAAAAATCTACAATTTATAAAGTGGCCCCAAAATGATACATAACTTGTACAATTTCTGGTTGATGTCCTCAGTCTTTTTATCTCTATGAAGTTGTTGTTGCTTTGCTTGGACTGTTCCGTAGATTTCTGTCTTGAATTTATTCAATTAGAGGTGTTTTTATTGCACAAAAATACAAGTTGGTGTAATCCCTTATTTGTCCAGGAATATGGTTTGAAAGTAGTAATCTGCATGATCCGCCTGCCGTCCAGAAGTACATTTCAGTCTAAAAAGATGTGTCATGTTCAATCTGAATCTTTTAGAAAATTACTTCTGGATGGCACTCAAAATGTCTCGATTTAAAAAAGATAACCTTTGAAACCTTGACTACGTTGAAAAACATATATTCTGTGGGTTCTTGGGGTATGCCTCTCCATAGACCTGACCTGTGACCTTGTGAAGTTATCTTATTGTCTCCATGGAAATAGATAAGTTCAATGCTATGTGGATCACTCTCTACAAACACAAGCTGGTCCCGCACCCTTCAAAGTTACATATTGCGCCTTTAAATACATGTACAGCTGCATTGTTACATTTCCTTAAAAGCCATTTATCAGTGAGATTTTCATTAATTTTCTCAAGCCATACACAATGCTTTAAGGCAGTGGGGTCTTCTAGTCTTCTGTGTTCCTCCCTATGGTCTGTATATCCTTTTTCAGCCCTTTCGTGCCAGACATGTTCTCTATAAACCTGTTTTGGCTTTAGGCTGCAGTCTGCATGTGCACTCTGAGCTCATTAATAACCAGTCCACTTGTATTGTCAGAGAACCCCTACAGAGAATACAATATTGTTCTTTTTCAGCTTTCTCCAGCCCGTATTGTCCTTTCATGAAGTTAATTAAAAACTCTTGGAAAGGCAGCGCTGGTGTAAAATGCTTTCTCTATAGGTGAAAAGTAAATGATTTAACTCTGTGTGAGCCTTGTATTGTACTCTTAATAAGGATGTGATTTATGTGGTATTACTAATTCTATACTGTATTCTGATATTGCTTTTTCATTGAAAGGCAAACCATTATAAAGCATTTGATGAAATTACAGTCGACATAGAGGAACTATTACGGTACAAAATGACCACAATTCAGTTGCTGGTATCACTTTATAATAACTACATGCATGAACAAAGACTTAATTCATAATGAACAAATATTTTACCAAGAATAATTTAGGCGTATTAAGTATTTAATTGAGGTGGTAGGGTTAGAAATTAGGGTTATGGTATTAATAAAGTAGTCATTAAGCCTGAATCATTAATAAACTTTGTGCTCACTATTAATTAAAGTACCAAAAAAGTAACAATTTTTATCCCAGTTTGGACATTTTAGCTTTAATTTTTTACTTCCTGGTTGTAAAAGATGACATCAGACTAGGACATTGTGTGACTGCTACCTAGCAACCATGTCATACACTGGGCCAAAACACCTCACATAAAAATATATAGGAACACCTTTTATTTGTTGAGTTGTTGTTTAAAAGATCAGAAAAATGTGTTTCTTGGTTGAAAATTGTCCCTGATGTGACTCCCTAGTGTGATATCATCATGTTTTGGTACTCTGCTTTCCTGTAATTTTCAACATGTTTTTCAAAATTTCATCCCAAACTGTCTCCTGATTGGTGTAAAACTATCATACATATTTACAACGTGTTTTATTCCACCAAATAAAGTCAAAACAAAAAGAAAATCGTAAAGAAACTGGCATACGTCGTTCTTCATGTTTAATTAAGGCCCAAAACAGCGTAGGTGTTATAAAGTGTTACCCAGTTGCTTTATTTTAATTGACATAGTGTATTTTATTAAATGTTATATTTTTATGACATCTTATCAAGCCTATAATGTTAAAATCTAGGTTTCTGCCTTTGCATTACAATACTAGAATGCAAGTTTTGTTCCCAGCTCTGTCACAATCACATTTGGAAGTTGTCTGTGTAGACCGTCAGTGGTAGGTTACATGGAAAAAGACCTTTTTTAAACGCATTTTGATGTGCAATTATCACTGCAGATAATATCACGGAGGAGAATCTCAGTGAAACCTTTTCAAATGAACAATAGTTTAAAAAAAAGAGCAACAACAGCAGAATGTCAGTGTCTATATTGAGTCATAGAAGTTAATTATTCGACTCTGCAGCTCAAATTTGATCACACAGAACAGAAATTTCCTCAGCAGTGCACAAAGAAGCTCACTGCCTGCCCATTACGCTTTTGGTGTGCAGGGCAGAAATGAAGTCCCTCCATCCCTGTCTATCCTTTACCTTGTTATGGTCCTCTATTTCTGCTTCCACTGTCCGCCTCCGTCTCTAATCTTGGGACGTCCCCTCATTCGCTTACCTTCGGGAGTTTTTGTTGTTTCTTTCATGACATGTCCCTACCAGGTCCATCGTCTTTTCATCATGACCGAAGGCAAACACTGAGCCCAAAAACGTATCATTCCTATTTTCATTTATTGAAGTCGAATTGCACTTTGACGGGACAATTCCCAACATATTTGTTACCAACTTCCACTCATCCAGCTGCATTCCTTAGTAACTTTATTCCCTCTTTCACATCCATTAATTTGCAGTTTCTTCTGGGCCTCCTATCTCCACATTCTCTCAGTCTTACTTCTCAAACTTTGTCTAAAAATCCAGTTCTTTGTGATGCCATCCTCCCATTCTGAATCAGAATCAGAATCAGAATCAGAAGCGGTTTATTGCCATTGTCAGTGAAATTCACAAACATAGGAATTTGCTTCGGCGAAGGTGCAAACATAAAGCAATGAGTTAAATATAAAAAATATATAAAAAGGCATGCATAAAAATTAAGAGTAAAATAGACTAAGATAGACTATATACAGAATGTACAGTTGGCAGACACATATTGCCCTGAAATGTGAAATATAATTATTTGCAGGGAAAAAAGTACAGGATCTTGAATGACACTTCATATAATATTGCATGAATTTCTGCTTCTATCCCTTTTATACTGCTACAAATTATTAACAAACCCATTCCCTGCTGGAAAGTGGAGGTGGAGATTTTCTCAAAGCGCAGTGGCAGCCTAATAAAGAGACATACCTGTAGGCATTAAGGAAATGGCATTTCCACACCAGGCACGGGGGACCACATCCACAGCAGCCCCGTTGACAGCTATAACAAAATGGACTGTTTAACATAGCGTCAGGCATCTCTCAGGAGAGTGCTTAACCAGAATACCTGATCATGCAATTACCATAGAAAGAGCAGTACCCACACCTCCAGGGCTTTTCCGTTGCAGCACTGTTTTTCTGTTGGTTTCAGAGGCTGGACTGTGGTTTTCTATGCAGGGTTTTGATGTGGATTTGTCTGCTTGGCTCCTCCTGAGACGGCTTTCGGAGGAGTAGGTCGCCTCTTCAAAGATGGCAGCTGTTTGTGGCTGTTCTGTTTGCTCCTCCGTTTGGTCTGCGAGCTTGTCATTGTTATGTTTTACTACGTTGTGTCACAAAAATCATTACTGGCGAGATTTTTCATAAATTCTGATTGAATCGCCGTACCAATCAATGTACCAATGTCAAAGAATGTTGTCGTTTGTTGCGTTTTATAGATAAGCATGGAATGACTGAATTTTCATATAGTACTAATGAATAAGCAATGACAAAGCAGAGTCATCTGTATTGTTTTCTAATCCCAGTACCTCTTATCTGCATTTTAATTGATGCGTCATTTAAGAAAAAGAAGTAAACAATTGTAGGTGTACAATTTTTTATGTTGAGTCAATCAACCAACCTTTGTTTACAGAGAACGCTCAAGGCAAAGCAAGTTTATTTGTAGAGCACAATTCAAACACAAGTCATTTAAAGTGCTTTACAGAACAGGAAAATATCCTTTCAAATCACAATGCAAACAGATACAGACATAAATAACCATTATATACTTTACACTTTAAAGTGCTTTCTGCTAAAAAAAATCAAGGCAATACAAATGCATGAAACTGTAATACAATACAATCACTAGTGCAGACAATACTGTGCAAAACAAAGGTGTCAATACATTACTATAATATTATTACTATGTATTAAAAGACAATCTGAATAAATGAGTTTGATAAAAATGAGCCGATGATTTCAAAAGACCAAAGTCTGTGAATGTGAAACTGTTTGTTGACCTTAAGGAATCAGAAAATGTTTAATTACGATTGTCGATTGAACTTATAGGAGCTCCGGCGGTATGGCCCAATCAATCAAATTTGTCTAGAGTGTTTAAGGCCACATATAGATGAAAGGGGGAAAAAAAAAATGATAGCGTATTTTAAAGTTAAATGTGTAAGTCTGCCATAAAAAGTAGCAAACAAAAACATGTACATTTTAAACAAGCCATTTGCAGGAAACAATACATACATTTGCTTTTTTCCTATCATTCTGGATTTCTCATCCCAGTGCAAAAAAGGCTAGAGAAGGAAATGATCTGTTTGTTGAATTGGGCCATCACTTTATTACTATTAGACTGTATCAGCTGTACAGTCAAATGTCCATCAACAGTTGGAAATGGCCCATCTCCATGAACTACATCAATTTAGTAATCCAATTCTACACAGCAAGCGTCTGTCGGCCAATGAACCAACTTCCTCCAATCCACTTAGTTCCTCATTTAAGCAAATCAGATATTTTGGGGCAAATTTGCATATTTTTTTCTGGTAGAAATGTTTGCATTTTGCATGTTTAAACTCTCATAAACGTTGTGTTTTCTTGCAAATGTTTGTGTATTTTTATTTAAAACATATGCAAACATAATTCACAAGTCATACCACAGATAACATCACAGAAAGAGCACAGGTCAACAAATAAATAAATAAAAGAGGTTGTACAGGCTATAGAACTTTACGTGTTCAAAAAGGAGTGGAAAGAAGTATAACTTATGTGGTTTCTGAAGATGTTGGTCAGTGTGTCAATCAGTAGAAGAAGACTCGTGGACGCTAGCTTCTGAATATTAAAGGAAGTTTATTACAGAGAGCAGCATCACATACAGACAGTCGACGTTCGTCTGGGAGTCCCACTGTGGCCAAATCTAGGATCTCCCAGATTCTAGTGTAACATAGCTTTATATATGGTAGACCAACTGCTCCTTCAAAGGAGCCAAACCCCTTTTTCAGATAAGGAAACCCACTCACAAATGTTTCTTTATTGCCCCTCATAAAAGATTCCCAAACTTACAGACTCTTAGTTTATGGTCAACCGACCTAATTTTGACCTGTAATTACCCTTGTCCCCTTTTGGCTCCACAGCCTAAAGGCAACTGAATAAACAATTATCTGTACCAGTATTTCCTCTCAGAGCAGATACTTCAGATTCCCCCCTTTTCGAGTCTTTAAACTCGAACAAAACATGACCAGCGAGTGCGAGAGCGAAAAACCTACTAAACATTAACCAGTTTTCTGTCCCTTCTGTTTTCACTTCACTAAGTAGGAAAAAATTCTCTCGCGGCCCCAATCGATTATCTGAATCGGTTAGGCGACCACCCTTTGGCTCTCCTTGGTCACACAAGCCTGATAACCTAGATAGCCTCCACTCTCCATCAATAATAGCCCTAAATTTATACAGTAATTTGTTTTCAAATATTAGATTGTCATCCAATTGAATCAATCTCCAATAGATACTGTGTGGAGGTATCCATGTCACCGCACATCCTAAAAGGTACATCAAAACATGAATATCACGGCACATTTCAATTTAACTCTATAAACCTCCACATGTCTTCTTGTAACTCCTTACAACCCCCAACCTTTGTGTCATAGCCTCCTGTGGGCAATGATCCTTTATCTTCACAGATTCTCTGATGTTGTGATGTTGTCCAAGTGTCCAAATGTCCTCCATTGATATTGTCCTTGTCCATTTGAATTATTGTCCCTTTGTACAGCACTCCAGCAACGTCCTGGGAACAAAAACACTGACCAGTATCTTGCAAACTTCAATGTAACAGACCTCCTTCAACATATTTTATGTATGTAACAGAAAACAACACTTAGATGAGTAAAATAAATGATTAAATGCATACAAAAACCCACAACAAATTAATAAAAATGTATAAATGTCTAACTACTCCCCCCTTAAACCAAAAAAAACTCTCCTTAATAAGAAAATACAAAAACAGAATACATATAAGTATATGAAAACACCACTCTAAAATAACACCAAAAAATGAGGCACATCCACAAGTCAGGGCAAATAACTATCAACTAATTCTAAACTTATCCCTGTGGTTTCTTCGTCTTCATGCAATCGTCACTACATTGTCCTTCTTCATCATAGTTTCATAGTCAGTTGTCAACGTCTCTGTCAATGTCTGAGTCTCTTTACCTAACCTAGGATTGTCTTTACCAACTCATGTGGGGTCACTCGCAAGTCACGAAGCTCACTCGAACGACAGGCCATCAAAGCTAGGGGAAGTGCTTCCACCCAGTTCAACCCTGTATGTTGGCAAATTTTAACTATGCGATTTTTCAAAACTCCATTCATTTTCTCACAAATCCCTTGCGCCTGTGGTCTGTACACTGATCCAAATCTCTGATTAATTCCTAATTTTTGCAAAATCAATCTAACAGTTTATCCACCAGTTTTATTCACAAAAGTTATCCACAAGTTTTTCTAACTGTTTTATTTACAAAAGTTATTCACCAGTTTTATTCACAAACTCTTTGCCGTTATCTGACAAGATCTGATCTGGCAGACCCCATCTGCTTATGACTTCTCTACACAAAAACTTGGCAATTTACTGAGCGTCTTTACACTTAGTTGGACACTCCTCGACCCAACGTGAAAACCTATCGACCACAACCAGTATGTATCTTTTACCACCCACTGGCTTAATCATATCAACAAAATCCATAACTAGCTCACGCATGGGTCCCGATGGAGTTGGAATGTATCCAGGAGGGACTAAAACTCCCCTTCTTGCATTGTTTTTTAAACAAATCACACACCTGCCTATGACATGATCAATCTGTTCAAGTAAATACGGTGCCCAAAAACCATACTCTTTAATAATTCTTCTCTTTACCTCCCCCCTTGCAACATGGGCTAAGCCATGTGCCTCATGAATCATTAGGCCCAATAGATCCGGAGGAGCCACAATCAACCCCTCATGATTCCTCCAAAGACCAGTAGAATCTTGTAAAGCCCCTCGGTCTCGCCATAATTTTTTGTCCATTTCAGAAGTATTCTCCTGCATCAAAATCACATCTCTAAATGTAATTTTGTCTTCCAAATCCACCTCATGCGTGACTAGGAGAACCTTTCCTCCTCTATCTGCACCTGTAACAAATTTTGCTGCTTCGTCGGCTGCTTTGTTACCTTGTGTAACCCTTGACGCATCGTTTTTATGTGCAGCACACTTAGCTATTGCTATCTCTTTAGGCTTCATCATGGCCTGCAACAATTTCATTATTTGAGTGTGGTGTTGTATGGGTGAACCATCAGTCCTCTTAAAGCCTCTGTTCTTCCACACAGACCCAAACAAATGACACACATTATGCGCATAAGCACTATCAGTGTATATCGTAACTCGCTTGCCCTCGGCCAGTAAACATGCTTCAGTTAAACCCACAAGCTCTGCTAATTGCACTGATGCTGGCTGTGGTACAACCTCTACTTTTTCCACAACAAAATCAGACCCTTGGTTCCGTACTACTGCATACCCAGCACTCAATGTATCGCCAATACGATAACAAGAACCATCAGTCCAAAACTCTAAATCTGGATCCTGCAAAGGAAAAGCTTTCAAATCTGATCTGAGTTTTGAAAATCTTTCCACTTCTTTGACACAATCATGTGGTTCACCATCCTCGGATGTTGGCAAGGTTTCTGCTGAATTAGCCATGTTACATCTCGCCAAAGTAACATCTTCTTGCTGTAAAAGTCTCTGATAGTCTCTAAGCCTTGGTATAGTCAAAGTGTCTTTCCCATAATTTAGAAGATTTCTCAAACTGTGATGAGTAAGTATTGTTACTGGATAACCCATCGTGACTGCTGATGCTTTATCATACATCAAATAAACTCACTAGAGCAATAGTTCGTTTGCTTGAGGTTGATTCTGTATCACCACGGCTTGTGTCTTTTGTTTCTTCTTAGAATCAACCAATTGGACTTGATTTAGCTTTCTAAGCACCTCTTGATCTTGTTCTCTTTAATCTTGTTCCTTTTTTCGATATAGCTCAACTTGATGAGCTATATGGTCCCTGTAAATACTCTTCGTCATGCTCCCAAGGCCAACTACTTCTGCCAGTTTACTTCTCACTGGTAATGGCAGGCCTCTCTGAATCTTAGCTCGTAAAATTGATTGCTCCATTTGGTTCGACTCTGGATCTTTACCGGTAACATTTCTCCAAACTTGATGAGCTCTTGATACATATGCCCTTGGATTTTCTTCTTGCCCCAGCGGCTCAAGAATTATATTGTCTGGATGTACATTCGTTGGAAACATACTACGCAGTGCACTCCACATTGGTCCTTTACGGGCAACAAACAGATCTGCATCATACACTGCTGTTTTCACATAGCGATTAAGGCCTGCTTTTATTAAAACTTCTTGCATCCCTGCCATTCCTAGGATGGCCGCCAACAATCTCTTCATATCTCCCACTGCAGCCTGTGTTCCCACTAACATCTCCTCCAGCTTAGCGATCCAGGGGTGGGCACCATCTTGGAGTATGGGCAGCTTTTCCATAAAATCAGATACATCAATACTCTGCCATGGTTTGTATTCCAAATTCTGTCCTCTCAATATTATTGGACATATCTTCTCGCCTTTTCTTTTTGAAACCTCTCTGCTGCGCAAATGATACTGTGGAGGTTCTGAAAACGAACGACGATCACTTCTAGATGGGTGTTCCATGTCTCCCCTTCGTTCCTCTGCAACTCTCCAGAATGTTGTATCCAAATCTTCACTCTGACTTTGAATCTCTTCTTTCAAATCAGAGCCATCATTTGAATCTTGATCACTGTCTTCTGTCTCAGTGTCATCAGGATCCTTTTGTTTTTTATCAGCCTCTTTTAATAATTTCATTCCTTTTTTCTCAGCTGCAGCCAGTGCTTTCCTCACAGCTGGGTCGTAACCACCCACTGCTCCTTCTTCATCACTCTGGTCTTCTTTTGTTGACATTCTCTTGAATTTCCGTCCTAAAGTTTTTAGACTAGACTTCTTCATTTTCTTGCTTTTGGACTTTGGGTACATTGTTACAGTTGTTGTAGCTTTACCCTTCTCAATCACTTGCTCATCATCGTCTTTGATTTGATAACTTCCATCTTGTGTCATCACTGGGAGTTGGGGATATTCCTTTACAATGTCATTTAATTTCTCATTCTCATTCTTTGGTACCGCCTGTGTATGTGAAAATGGTGTATTAATCTCTTCCAATAGCTTATCAACTTCTGGCTTGTTCTTCTCAATTTCAATCTTCATTTTATCTCTTTTTTCTTTATTATTTTTTTAACCATTTCACGCCTTCATTTTCAAACAGCTGCATCACACCAAGTTCGATTCTCCTCTTCTCTTTGCGCTTCTGTCCACGCCAACCTTTCTTCTGATTTACTTTGTAGGATGCAATCAACACTTGGAGTACTTTAATTACATCCAGATTCATAGTTCCCTCCAACGGCCAAGGCTGCTCAATGTCAGGCCAACGTCGATTCCACTTTTTGGATAATTTGGGGATATTTTTGACTAGTGGATTGTTTTTCTGCACCACGTCCACTGGAGTAATTACCCTCACTGTCGCCATTATACTATTTTTCTTTTACCTACCTAAATTAAACGTTTTCAAAATCAACAATGCCTACTATTAACGTTCAATAAATCAATAAAATGCTTGCCAACTTCAGAAGAGGTGAAAGAAGTGGTAACCAACGCCAACAAGAAGAATTCAAATCATAACAATCCAAGCAAAAAGCATCAATAGACAAAATTTGCAGAATACGCAGTAGACCAACCAAATTGTCTAATTCTCTATTGTGAAAAATTCTTCAATCAGTCAATCAATTGTTGCCAAGTCCTTGTGCTAATAGCATAAACACACCATGCATGTAGGCCAAACCCCATACATGTGCTATTAGACTTATACCATAAGCTATTTCTTTTAAATTACAAAAGCCTGTAATTACAATGTGTGTCAAGGCAATGAAAGAGTTTGTGGATAAATACACTGGCCTTATCGCGTTTCCTTTTCCTCCACTTGGCTGGAACGATGCTCTGCACTGTGTTGTCAGCTGCGTCGTCCCCTGTTTCTCTCCTGCTTCACCTTGGCCTCGCATGCCACCGTAAAAAGAACAAAAACAAGAGTTAAATAAAACAATGTTTTGCATAAACGCTCAAAATGATCATTTGCCAACATCAGGTCTTTTCAAACCATTATTATGAGACTATTCACCTCATAAATTATCACATATATATATATAAACCATCTATTTTAATACCCGGGTATTTATCATTTATCTATTATTATTTACTTATTTATTTATTTATTATTTATTTATTTAGTTCTATTTGTATTTTCTATTTATATTTATTAATAATAATGCCTTATACTTATATAGCGCTTTTCAGGACACTCAAAGATGCTATTGTTCCTAGTCATGACACTCAAAGATGCTATTGTTCCTAGTCATATCCCCCCTTTTATTTTTTATTTTCCAAAATAAAAACTAACAACATGTCACCATTATCAACTACTGCAGGAGACTTACTCCCCCCTTTCAGCACTACTTCCTCCGCCCTTCTCCAACTCACACACACAAAGGAGGAGCCAATAGCTCCGCCTCCCAAATGCTGCACTTTCCTCAGTCCTTCTCTAACCCTGGTGATGAACACAACACCTAAAACTCCATTCAAACCATGGGCTTCGTGAGAACCAGCCTCAAAAACGAAAAACCCCTGCACACTACACAGATCAACACACACAAAAAAACAAACGGCTGAACCACACTCGAGTAACCAAAAAAACCTTGCAATCCCCCAAGAGGGATCAAAAAGCATGCCTTAACCTCAACTTTAGCTGCAACTATAATCGTACGAACAACACAAAGACCTATTCCAAAGGTCCAAACCCCGGGGCAACTTCTTCTTTAATCAACAACTTCTTCTTTAATCTACAACTTCTTCTTCTTTGGGCTAACACTAACTAACTAAACTAACTTCTAAACTAACTCCACGTGTCTCTGCACTGGATTCACACACTACCCCCCTAGTCAGGTTGCCATGACAACTAAGTCAGCACACACCTGACCAGCGCTAGGGAAACTAAACTAAACTAAGCTAAAGCACTTCAACTGGACAGTATAACGTTACCCGGATTCAGCAAGATTTACGGCAACTGACCTTAAGGGCCCACGGTCAAAGCACACTTGGGTCAGGTCCCGCTTATAAAGTCTCGTCTTAGTGTCACACAAAACTCAAAGCCCCTTTTAAACCTTTATTCAACTCTTTAACTTCTTTATTTCATCTTCATGCAACTCTTTTCAAACTCTTTAACTTCTTTATTCTATCTTCATGCAACTCTTTTAAAACTCTTTAACTTCTTTATTCTATCTTCATGCAACTCTTTTAAAACTCTTTAACTTCTTTATTCTAACCTTTATTCAAACTCTATTCTAACTCTTTTTCTAACTTCTAGCTAACTAACACAACACAAGAAAAACAATTTAGACGAGTGTTCTACCCACTAATTCACATCGACCAAGACCTATCCCACACAAGTAAGTTTAACGGGACAGCCACCCAGGACAGCCAGCATTCAAACAGCACCAGACCAAAGGCCAAGAGAAAAAGCTCACCTTAACCAACTGGTCGCTGCAGTCGAAGGCTGGAGAGTCCCCAGCGCTGTACCCCGTCCGAGTTCGTGGCGCCAATCTGTGGTTTCTGAAGATGTTGGTCAGTGTGTCAATCAGTAGAAGAAGACTCGTGGACGCTAGCTTCTGAATATTAAAGGAAGTTTATTACAGAGAGCAGCATCACATACAGACAGTCGACGTTCGTCTGGGAGTCCCACTGTGGCCAAATCTAGGATCTCCCAGATTCTAGTGTAACATAGCTTTATATATGGTAGACCAACTGCTCCTTCAAAGGAGCCAAACCCCTTTTTCAGATAAGGAAACCCACTCACAAATGTTTCTTTATTGCCCCTCATAAAAGATTCCCAAACTTACAGACTCTTAGTTTATGGTCAACCGACCTAATTTTGACCTGTAATTACCCTTGTCCCCTTTTGGCTCCACAGCCTAAAGGCAACTGAATAAACAATTATCTGTACCAGTATTTCCTCTCAGAGCAGATACTTCACTTATCTAATCCCACCCTCTTTTCTAATTATAACTTAAAGTATTCAGTTTCCTGTTATTTGTCAATACTGTATTTAATGCATCAAGAGAGTAACTTTAAAATTTGCTCTCCTGTTTTTCTCCCATCATCTATATGTGACCCTAATACACCTTCGTAAACAACACAAAACCAAACAATGAATAAAATAGTAAAACAAAATAACTAAGTTGTTATTAAAATGGAAACGTACTCATTTGCAGTTATTGACAGGAGAGTGACTCAAAATGCTGGCCCAAACCATCTTGCTGTGCCCACATTCTCCAGACTTTTATACATAGCAGAACAAAAGTTTCAGAAGTTTTTCTCATTGATTTCCATATAACACTTCTTTCAGGCTGCGAGGACCTGCCGCTTCCACAAATGTGTGCACACCTGCGGAATCGAGCCGCTTTAATCCGATCATATCATGACAACATCTGCTAGCTTTGCTCCTCCATTATCTCGCCCATTATATTCCCCATCAACTTTTTACTGTCCGGCATGGGCTCTGTTTTTGCTCTCTTGTTTACAATAATAACACAATTGTGCTAATCTGTGGCTTAGGGTAATTGGGTAAATGCATTTTTTATTGGGTTTTAAATTATTGAGGATGTCCCAACACCTGTTACTCTAATGAAATTTGCAAAACACGGCGGACCTGTAGCGTTTTGAACATCTTTAATACCGACACAGCACATGACATTTGCGCTAATCCCTCGTCAAAGCCGTACGAAATCATTATTGTTTTTCAGGCGCTCTATTGGCACTCTGGGCGTCTCACAGAAGGGCGGACATCAACGCAAGGACAAAGCGGCTCGCAGTGTTTTGTCTGATTCAGTGAAATGTAAAACGAGACGGATCACACGAGGCAGAGGGCGATGGCCTGTGGAAAATAGGCGCAGACAGAGGAGCTAAATCAGAACAAGGTGAAGCAAATGTGTGCCGCTGGAAGAGAGGGGAGATTACGGAGCTGTGGGGAGAGAGCGGGCAAGAGGACTGCAGGACTGACAATCATGATGTTTAAGACGAGACACTACAAGTAAATGGGCAAGCAGAAGAAAAAAAAGCTTCTAGATTAGTCAAAATGTCTTGATTTCAGGATATTAATGTTAATTTTTAAGTTAAGTTTTGACCAGTTCAGTTTTTTTTTTATTGTTTTCCTTGGTTCATACATTACTTCTTACTTCAAGCCAAATTAGTAGATAAAGAAAATGTTGAGTGGCAAATGAGGGTAGTTCAGTGGCTAGACACTCATTCACCAACCCAATCTGACCAATTTCAGACCCATTTTACAATGAGTAAAACATAAATTGAGGATCTACAAATGTTATAGTTTAATACTAAATACATATTTAAAAAAATGCCTAATGTCTTTAAAGGGCAAAATTGGTGTCTTCAGATTGTAGATGTGACAAAGTTGTCGTTATCGTGATCAGACGGATGTTCAGAGCGAGTCTGGCTATGATTTAAGGACTTAAAACAGCAAAATATTCTGGGATAAGTGACGTCAGTATCACCTACCTCACATGTCGAAGGAGTTCAGAACGCAGTGTTGGAGAAGGAGAGGATTTTCAAACGAGCATTCATCAAAAAAGCATGAATCAAGTTAAATACTACTACTTTTTAATGACAACAATGTTAGAATATGGTTAAAAGCTCAACAAAGTCAATATTGCATAATATTTGTCCTTTAAAGTTACTCTGTTTCTGAAGCTCGTTAAAAGCAGCAGATTTATGACATTATTCTTATTATTTACTATAGCAGAGTTAAAAATCCAGGTTTGCTTTGAAGAATGTATCTGTGTGGGACTAACATAAATGTAATTATTTTATTGTCATTATTCTACATGAAGCTCACACCAACGCCGTTTAGTTAAGAAAAAAAAAAAAAAAATGAACAGGCTATTTCACCTGCAGTTCCTTCCCTCAAATGACAAAAGTGAAAGGTTGATGAAGATGAGAACAAAGAATACATCACTTCGCTGGCTGCATTTAGAGACAAAGTGTGTGCAGGCAGAGCTGAGGGTGCCATCAAGTGGACAGAGATTGATTGGAGCTGTGATTAATTTGCACCTCAGAAAGCTAACAGGGCTAACAAGAAGCTGAGAGCAGGGCAGGAGCACGGGACTCAGAGGCAGAGTGCGACTTCACAGAGCGCACAGTGAAGTCTCCAACCCGTGTGATTTGTGAGAGAAACGTGCCTGTGTGTTATGTGTTGTGGAAGTCAAAGGGTTCTTGTCATTAAAGGTGCACCTCAGTAACCTGTCCGGCCAGGGTCAGCATCAGCCATGTTTGTCTCCACGTAGATTGTATTGTGTTTTATCTTGCTTTTTTTTTTTCATAACAGGCGTATTTATTGCAAAACAAAGTAATACAATACCTTGAAATACATGCTTTATGTATGTGGTGGTTTGATGCTTATAGGTCTGGTTTTTATAGTTTTGTTTTTTTTTCTTCCTATTTTTTGCCTTTCGACTATACTGGGCAGAGACATGGGTAAAATGGGGCTGAAGAGTGAGGAGAGACATTCAGACTAGTCAATTGTGCCAAGAAAAGTGTTTATCGTGGGGAATCTAAATGTTCTCCTTGTGTTTCTTTGTCATTGTCCTTTCACTGTCCGCATGCATACTGTCAGAGATATTTATAATTGGTCTAATGCTATTTTTTTCCCTCTCTTTTTTATTGATATCTTTTAAATCATATTAAATAGATTTAAAACCCCAAATACTTTTTAGTCAGACAGTTTTTTTTGTTTGATGTTTTTATTGCACTGATAAAACATGCATCTTCGCTGTAAGTGGGCTAGCATTTCCATAAACCTGACTCGTACTTGGCCTAAAGCGGCCTCCTCCTGCTTGTTTCCATGGAATTGTTGTCAATTTAGCTATAATCCTCCATAGTGTGGCATAAAACATATCTATATCCAAGAAGAATGTTCATAAAGTATGATTTTAACATTCTATTTCCATGGAATTATGCAGACGATGTGCCAATTGCAGAAAGTTACATATTATAGCTTTAACATATTGCTATAAAACTGCTTGCAGCTTTATTTAATTGTTTGTATTTTCCAACTAAGTAAATCACAAGAAAAGTTGAAAGACCTGAGAATCACTTTCTAAAAGAAGCGGTCCGAAAATTGTCACTTCTCTTGCCCCTGATCAAGATGGCGACCATTTTAGTTTGCTTTTCTCTACAGACTGACCAAGCACAGCAATCCTTTACTTTCAGCTGCAGGCTTGAGGTGTTGAACAGTGTTGGGACAATATTTGTTTTGGGAGTGGGGCTAGATGGAGTGATGCCAGAGAATAGATGCTCTCATTCAGCAGCCGAACAGTGCAGAGTGAAGGTGGCAGGTCAGCAGATCAATAACATCTAAACAAACAAGGATTTCAAAGACAGGGCTAAGACGTTTCATGGCCAAAAATGATCAGATGTGTTTTGGTTTGAAGTGGATGTGAGAGTGGATTAGAGAGAAGCACAAAATCCCTTTAAAAGAGACCACTTAAATGCGACATGTCAACAGTTATTGGTTGTTTCATATTGGGGTGCAACCAGTTCAGAGAAGGAGGATAATATCTTGTTGCGTTGGTGACTGGGTATTTCAAATTTATGAACAGTGGCACAAATGTACCTATATGATCCTTGTAAAACTGGTAAAACAAGGTCTATGGCATTCAGCGCCTGAATGATGTAAACCTTGTGATCAGCTTTTAAAGGATCAGTGCCATTCGTTATTCAGGCAAATCCAGACTTTCTAAAGCTTTGGACACCTTTAGACTTTGTGTAACTTAAAAAAAAAAACACCAACCATCACCAAACAGCATGAACATCACACTCTGAAGAAGGCTGCGAGTGAACTGTCAGGTATGAAAAAAAAAATGTGGCATGAAAAGATGAAGTTGTTTAGCTACATAGTGAAGGCATATGGACATTCAGAACATGAACAAGTTCTATCTGCGTACTGCGCAGGAGCAAGATCAGTGAGCTATTGGGTTAGCTATTGAAGCCATGGTGTAAGTAGTAAAAACAATCAGAAATGAATACATATAAACGTCTGGCGAGCCTTATTTCTACTGTGGTTGTGTCTTTGTCCGAAGCATCACACAATGGTTGGCGGGATGTGTCCTAAGAACTGTTGTTCCTAGGGCAACCTGAAGTCTGTCAAGTTGACCACACTCCCTGCCGGTTGTTTCTGGAGAAGAGTGTCCCATGTGCGAGAAAGTTGGAAAGCTCCTTCGTCTCAAATAATTGTGCATGTGCCTCGTTTCCTGATCTCTATTGCTTCTTCGATCCAGCGTTTGTATTTATTTGACTCTTGGTTGATGATCCATGTTTTGCCCCAGTTACGTGGTTGTTGCGCTCCTACAGATTTTGTTACATGATTTGCACGGTATAAATTCATAAATTACGTTGCATTTGTTTTCGGATTCTACTTTATCTTTTGGATGCACACGCTACCTGTTGTCTGATAGAGAAGAAACAACCACAGTATTCTAATTAAGATGGCAAGATGAACATTCTTAACTTATTAGGGGGCCTTATCTCTGACGCCTTTGATTGGGACTGTTCATTCAACCGTAGAAGCCAATAATACATGAGACAGCTTCACTATTGCACTTGTTAGCAGCTGTGGATTACATTTTATAGCAAGTGAACATTTGTCCCCAATATTTTTCTCCACCTGATATGCTGGAATCAGAAAGAACAGGCATTTCAATCAGTTTGACAAGAGCCCACTTGTGATGGCTAGATGACTGGGTCAGATTGTTCTCATGATCAATATCCATCAAACATCATCCAACAATAGCACAGTGCTGAACAGGAACCAAAAAAGGTGATGCCATGTTAAGTCTGATGCTGACATTTTGAAACGAAATGGAAAAATGCTATTAGCAGCCAAGTATTTTCCGTTGTTGTGGCTGTCATTAAATAATAAGAGTTAGGCTGAGCATTCTGGGGAGTAGCCTGCTGTGTTAATGTGGCGGATTTGATCAATGGACTAATCTGTCCTGAAGTAAAATGTTTACAGCAGCCCATTTTTCCATTAACATTTTACCCGACATTGTGTAAAATAAACCACTTTAGCTTGTAGCTTGTCTATCGATGGGCGGATTTTTACTGATCCAATACAAAACGACTTGAAAATGTTCAGATTATCTCACAAAAAGATTTAAGCTTTTGGATTTGCTAACAGCAGAAATATGCTCACCATTATAGACTACTCAGAAGGCGTTTGCGATCATTGATTGTGAAATTGAAAGCTCACAAAATGATACAAACCATACTGAAAGCGCAATAGACTGTAGCATAGGAGATAGACTTTTTTATGTTTCGCCAATATTGTTTAAGTGTGCAGGCGACTGAGGGCACTGAAATTGAAAAGCGAGAGGGGAGTGAGATCACAGAGTCCCGTGGGAGGTAGAACTCCCAGTGGGTGAGCCCTGAGCCCCTTGTCTGCTCAGAGCTCAGAGTTCTGGCAGCAGTGAATGGGAATGAGCCAAAATGACTGGGCTGATCTGCTGAAAGGTGTGTGCGGAAGACGTCATGTGAGGGAAATTATTCTGAGCACTTTTCTGCAGTGAATTCCCCCGTCACCAGACCCCATATTCATATTCATAAGAGCAGATGAAGTGTATTGACATTCGAATGAGCCTTATTCATGGTAATGTTTTAAATCTGCTCCCTCTGCTCTTTCCTCTCTCTTCTCTCTCAGTTCTTGACTTTGCCTTTGTGCCGTGGTGATTTGTATTCTTGCTTTGGTCACATAAAAGGCAGCCGGAGAATGCAAGAGGGGCAGGCAAAACAAAGGCTAATGTGCAGGAGGAGGAGAGGTGGTCAGCACCGCAACAGCAGCAGAAGAAAGGTGTAGTCTAAGAAGGTATGAAGTGAACGTATGTCTGTGCTAGGTTCAAGAATTTCACTTTCACTTCTACATGGTTAATTTACGAAAAACCTGAAACTGAAAAGGGCTTTATTTATAGATCGTGACGTCGTAAACGAAGACGAAGTCGTAAAAGTATTGTAATTTGTTTGCTTTTTCTGCCCTTTTTATGAGTGCATTGTCACAGGTGTCCCATCCCCAGCATTTAAGAAGCTTAGAGTAGCTCCTTAAAATAAATGGAGCAGTACTGTATATCGCAGTGGAGTTGTCAAGAAACAGATACTAAGCAATGCTAAAACCAGTACCAAAACTAGCCACTCATTGGTCAGTGCTAGATAGTCGGGTCCAGAGGGGCAGAAATGACCTGGTTGCCATGGTAATGAGTTCATTTCTATTGCAAACTGGCCTAAACTGTTATATTTGTTTATGTACAGTATTATTTTGTTGCATAAGAAAAAATAATGCTAGTAGGTGATATTTTTTTAAGCCATTGCTGCTTAGATGTTAACCAGTTTTCCCAACCTAAACCCTAACCTAACCCTTTTTCTAACCTTACCCATTACCCTAAAATTCATGACTTTGAATGACCGATAGTAGACTGTGCCTATACAGACCCGACTCCTTAGTATTAAGTAGAGTAATAACTGGAACAAGTATTGATTGAAAATGTTTGCCTTTTCCTGAACAATTTTGCTTCGTCTTTATCTATATCTGAACTATTATGAAGTAGTAGAAGTATTAAATAAACTACTTGAAACATTGTGTTCAATTACTTTCTGTTTTTGATTGAAATCGGTTTCATGTATGGCTGCTTTTTCGTAGTATTTTACATTTTAGTATAGAATCAGAATCAGAATTACTTTTATTCATCCTCAAGGGAAATGTAGGCAACATCACAGCATTCTGAATTTTCACATTATCTGTTTAATTGTTTATACTGTATTTTAGTATTTTTTAATGTTTACTTTATGTATTATAGTATGATTCTTTTACTTTTTTGAACAAACAATGAATTGGACAACATTTGAGAAATGTTTTTTGCAATCAAATGTAGTATTTAAGACGGGCTCTATCAGCTAACAGAAAAGTTCGCCAAGGTCTTCACTCAGTTTTATCTGCTGAGATTAAAGTATGCACAAAGTCTCATTATAGCTGTGCTTTGAGGCTAAATCCATACCAATGCGCTTTTAAGAGCACTGAATGTGTAGCTTTTTAATTTCTCTTTCACACCATAAAGATGACACGGGTGATTATAGGTCTCATTAGGCTGTTATCAGTTTGTTTTAGTGCTTGAAAAAGACAAGTAAAAGACAATATAGTGTCCCGCCCTCAAGAAAGTCAGTGCACAGTTTAAATTTGAACATTTACCACATAGTAGTTGTTGTATGTGGCTCTTTTTACATTCAAATACGTTACTTTGTGTATAAGCTATTAATAAATTATGAAGGTGCACCAGATTATAAATTCATCCTCACCTTCGATGGTATGAAGCTTTAAATCTGCTTGCACTATACTTTTTCTTACAAATATCTGGGACAACTTCCATGTCGGAGCTTTTGCATGTTTACATTCTATCCTAACGAAACAGATAATGATGATCAGAAGCAATTATACCTCATTGTTTTGTGTGTAAACGTCTAAAAATACACTAAATTGTCTGATTGTAATTTAAGTTTTTTGAGGGGTATAGACTTGTGGGTGCCCTTTCAACTTGCCTTTTCAGAGCATGGAAAAATAAAAGGTAGATGGTCTGACTCCTTACAAATCTCAGCACTAACGCGGGCCAAATAACATAAACCTCTCGAGCAGCCAATTTTGTCCATGAGCCCCACTTTGGATTCCTTGAGAAGTCCAGAATGATGTGATCTCTGTATTTTTTACACAGATCGATATCAGTCCAAGGCTACAATCTGGTGTGTTTACAGCATGTATATCATGTATGTTCATTAACATGCACTGTCCCGACCAAAAATAAATAAATAAAAAAAAATAAGTCTGGTCACCGTTTTCATCTGAGTGCGTTCAGATGGGCGTGACTGACAGGTGGATTAGCCGGTCGGACACGCATGGCCTGCTTACGAGGAGAAAAGAAAGGAAAAAATATCACCGGGGACTGAAAAACATTACGGATTTCTGCAGAATCACTGACAAAGGCACTAAATGTTGTCATTTGAGGTGAGAGAAGTTTGATTTTGTTCTAAATGATAAGGGACCAATGAGCTTGTTCGTTTTACAGAAATAAACAAACCTGATTGCACGGTTCTGTTTGAGTTTGACTCGCAGGAGGAAGTGGCGACCGGACTCACCCTTTGAAAAGTATTGGAGAAATGTGTACAGCCTGTTCTAAAATTGTTTTTGTGCAATAATAGATATAAGAGGTCCACACTTAACATGTACAGTATGTGTCACGTGTTCTGCTTCCTCTTGTTTACTGATAGCACAACACTGCTAATTATCTGACAGCTATGATTGTGTTGAACGAATGGCAATGGTGTGAAGTGCCATGATTTATATATACTTAACACTTGTTTTCCTACATATGGAGCAGGTTCATTGTTTACTGCGCCATATCTGCTCCCCAGAGATGCTGCTTCAGTGGGTTTGGACACAGAGCTCGGCAGCTTTCTCCTTGTTAGCTCTGATCCCCTTCATAATATTTTACAGTGGCATGGTTGTTGTCTCCCGGTTCACATGCAAAGTGTCGGAGAGGAAGTAATGGCTTTTTAAGAGATGGGTGAAGAAAGAATAGAAAAAGAAAAGAGGTGTAATGGAGAATGTGGAGAGACTGAGGAGGAGAAATTAGTGAAATTGAAGATAAAGAAATAGAGCTGTGATTCTCAGGTTTTTGAAAAATGTTCTCATTATACTTTAAAATTTGACATAATCAGGTTTAAACTCAAAAAGGGATGCATAATTGGATATATTATGTGCAAAATAGGGACAGGTTTCAGACAGCGGTAAATAATATTGGGTTTATTGTCTAAAACGGATCCGAGACATAGTTTATTGGAACCAAACAGAAGCTCAGGCTACACCGAGTATTCAAATATTCTGTGTTTCCACCAAGATTAAAGGGTAAGGGGCAGTTTACATGAGTTTTCATATATGTCTTGATATCGGATTGGCCTCTTTTACACGACAGCTACCTCCATGCTCACTGAATCGGAGTTTCTTTGGGGACGGGAGCGGGTTTGCAGATTTTCAGAGCGCAACAGGCAACCAAGCCTTTGAAAAACAGCCCAAAACAAGCACCCCGACATCCATAAAAATAAGCAACTAGTACAAGATTTTTTGTCACAGCTGAATGAACGCTAGAGATGCATGTTTGTTAATTTGTTCATTTGAATATTGTACATAAATAACCACTTAAAAACATGAACAGCCTGTATTTCAGTCATCATTGGTCTATTAACGTGAAACAGAACTGAAAAAAAGCTAAAATTTGCTCTTGTCATGTCAAAAAACCACAACCCACACAACACAACAAAGTCTTGAAATAAGTTTAGCCCTCAACCAGATCTACTGAATAGGCTTTAAATGTAAGCCTGAACTTAAATATGTCAAAGCAACAACAAAATATCTCTATATGAAACTGAAGAACGTCACTATATGCTGCAGCAGTATTACAGATAGCAAACCACTGAAACAGACGAAACAATGATTAGATGTGAGACCGGTGCATATTTGGATCACCTCTGAGACAGTGATGGAGACAAATTGGATACATTTCTCCTCATAACTAGTGTTCATTAAATAAAATTTGGATTTCAGCAGCAAGCACTCCACTCAATTTGCGCTATAAAGAAGTATGCCACAGGAATTTCAATTTAGCAACTACGAAAAGAGTAGTATTACCTTTTAATGCCTAAACATCAAGGAGACATGAGCCAGGAGATTTGGCGAAACAAATTGGATCATGCCCATATCGTGTTTCTTCTTGCCCGCAGTTTGAAGAACCGTTTTCTGTTCTCAACTCTACCAAGAATATTTGTGAATCATTTTGAAATTTATTTTGCCAACCAGAAAAATTATGTTTTGTAAAGTAAGCCTGGAAGATGTTTTTGTAGCTAGATTATTTTTTATTTGCGCAAAACAGTGGCAGGAGTTCATGTGCTCCCTGCATGAATCTCATCTTTTGGTTTGATGTTTTGGAACAAACAATACAATATCCTTGATTAATATTTATTTACAAGTAATTGATGAAAAAAAAAAGACACAGATTTCCACTGATTCGACTTTTCACACCAAGTACCAACTAAGAAACTCTTTAACCTTCCGAGTACTACCAGATCTGTACCAACACATTCTATAAAAGGACTGTACCAGGTCTAAACTAGGACGAAACTTGGTCTCAAAAAGGACTCTACGATTGCTTCAGAAGATCTATACAAGAATCAACCCAAAGGAGGAGAAACACGTGGATACAATTTGATTCTAAATGAAGTTAACATTAGAAATGAAGGAAGTCGGTGTCGAAACGTCTTGATTTTCAGAACAGTGTCCAGATGACTACCTTTGCGACCTTTTCACGATTAGAACTGAATGTTAGTTTGAGAGCCGCTGCACTAGAGAAACAAGTTCTGCCAAGCATGTTAAATGTATATGAGACTAGGATTATTCATAGCAGGGCTGCACAAGGACAGGACTGTGGGTGGTGGGATTAGTCAGTGATGAGATTTAAGAGCATCATATCAGTTTAAATATAAAATGTTAACCTTCAAGAAACCCACATGAGCCTGAAATGTCTTAAAGGTGCATTGCTTTGTCTGGAACGTTCCATAGTATGGCAAATTATGAGTCAGATCTGTCGGGAACTAAATGCAATATATGGGCTATAGGTCATGTTTGTAAAGCAGAACTGGTTTCAAAATTGAACTGAATTGGAAATGAGTCCTTAAAGTGACTACGACAGGTTAGTCTACACATTTCACTAAAACATAGTGAACATGATTATGTTTAAGACTGTACTAAACATTTTCCCACTTATCCTCAGTTTGACAGTTTTTGTAGTGTTTTTAATGTCACTTCCTGGTCGAACATGGGCAGCAAAGATGACATAGGTAGATGTAATTCCACAACTGTAACCTAGCAACCAGACTGTAAACAAGGACCAACCGCCATACATAGTGCACAATAGTTAGGAATTGACAATAAATAATGCCCGATAACGCCTTCATTTTGTTGAAAGATTGTTTAAACTCTCAGAAATATGTATCAGTTGCTGCTCGACCAGTTCAAAATCTAAGAACTGCGTGGAAACAAGTCTCGTCCCGCTTTAAACCAAGACTAACTCAGCCGTAACCCAAGACAGGAATGACTTTGAGCATGCTGGAACTGAGTCAAAGTCAAGTTAAATGTGTATGTCTTTATCAAGCAAACGGTTCATAATTTATACCTCACTAACTACTATATGCCCCCTCTAGTGTGAAGGTATAAGTGGTTAAGTGGGCTCAGCGGTGATCCCTCCGGCCCAATTATGAGACGACTATGCAATTAACAATAACGTATGAGAGCCCTGTCATTATGCACAGTGGGAAAGGTCACTTATCCACCACTGCTACGAGGTCAAACATACAGGGTTCTTGCCATCTCTATTGGTGAAATTGAGTGAATTTGACAGACATGACTGTAATACTGTCAAGGGTGGTATGGCTTACATGAACTGTCTCTGAGTCTAGACAGAGGTCATTGATTTGTCCTCATGCACTCAAGTCTTCTGCTTTGTTTTTTGTACTTCCGATAATTCCTGTGCCTGTATATTGTCTTTAGATGTCGAATGAAACAGTTTTAAAAAATGGCTTACACACACTTATTAGTCTGAATTGTGAATGTATTTTGTTACTTCCAAACACCAGTGCTTATCACTCAAACATTGCCTTTTAAAATCCATCATTCATTCATTTTGTTTCTCAATTTTCTGTTTGCTAAATAATAAATTTGTAAAGCCCTGCGAGGCGACTGTTTTGATTTTGGGCTGCCATTTAAGCACTTCTCTTTCTTCTGAGCCATACTATTTCTTCTGTCACTATTGATTTAACACAAAATATAGTCTTCTCTTTAAGTGTGCAATTAATTCAAAAGTGACTATCTCAGTCCTGATTAACTGGCATTATAGTCTCTTTATGTATGGAAACAGATTTTCTAAAAGTAATTATGCAGTTAGTTACAGTCTATGGGGAAATTTAGCTTTGTTTGGCGTAGCTCATTTATACCTGAGCACTCCAGGAAGTAAACAATAAAATCACTTTTCAGATGAGAATTGAGATGCTGAAGCATGCAAATGTAACATTGTTGGAGTCTATTAAGTTGTCAGCGGGCTCCATTCTCCTCGGTGCAGACGGGGACGCACTGACATGAAGGGATTGATAATAGGAAAAGTTTGTCTGTCTACTGAATACTATTACATACATCTGTAAGTCACATCACTCATTTTTGTGTTACAATGTACTTTTCCACAAATTGACATCAGTTTGAAATGTCAAGTTGTTCCCAACTTTTGTTTTATTAGTGGGTGGACTTAAAAAGCACGGGTGACTGGAAAGTTCTGGATATTCTAATTTCACCTTCCATGGGCTGGACACACTTGTGAAATACTTTTTATTCATTCAGAGTCATTAAAATGAGTGAAAGTCTTGACTTTGCAGCATAATTGTACTCGTGTGGCCATAGCATTGACTGTTGAACATCCATGGCGACCCTGCATGAAGCTAACAAGGAACTGGGTAAGGACCTTTGAAATGTGACAGACTTTTAACACGAGCGCTTCAAACTTTAGGGTGCTTTCACACCTACACCATTTGGTTCAGTTCAAGCAAACACTTGTAAGTAAGGTTCGTTTAGGCTGGTGTGAAAGCAGACCCGTTTGATTTGGTCCGGATGAAAGAACCGGAATGAGACCATCGTTTGGAAGTGGTCTCGGTTCATCACAAGTACTTTGAGTCTATTTCAGTTTCTGGCATTGATCACAAAAAACAGCAGAGTTTAAATGTGAACACAGGCTCATAAAGTATAGCACTGGGGTTAATCCTCACATTTACATGGATTTATTTAAATGGTCTAGCAGACTGTAGGTCGTATCTTACCTTGGTCCCCGTCTTTATATTCCAGACGATGGTAATAAAGTTGTCCTAACTCTGTGATTTGTTCACCCGCTCACATTATGCACCCGTCATGTCCCCAGAAGTCAACGTTCTCCAGCACCCAACGATGACTCAGTGTGGAGCGAATATGTACGACGTGTTTATAAAATCCCAAATCCCAACATTGCTAAAATATTAAGGCAACTAAACTTTTGTTGACAAGTGACAGATCAGGTTGCGACTTTCCTCCGGTCAATAGGGGAGCACGGTTTCTAATTTATTGTGGTTTCCTGCACTTTCTGCTGCCTATTTGCGATGGGTAATTTGTATTTTGTTTTGGTTCAGTTCGTTTGAGCTGAAGTGTGGTGAGAACATGATTCGCACCAAATGAAATTGAAACAATCAATGCGAACTAACAGGTGTTAAAGCACCCTTAGAAGAGTTTCCCAGAGTCTACAAAGCTCTCCCCCCGGACGCTGGCTGTGCTGCAGGACACAGAGGAGGGACACTGTGATGCCTGGGCTGCTGGAAACAGAGGAGTATTTTGTCCTGAGAGATGTTACCCTCCTCAAACTGCCCTGAGACGTGATCTATCTATCTGTGACACCTTGACACAGAAAACAGTAGAGAAAAAGTCGATAGAAAGTGATTAACAACCTATGGTACATTTTGAAACTTTCAGTGTACGCTTTTCTCTTCCTGTGTGGTCTTTATGGTGCGTTCAGGGACACTTCGGGACACATCATTTTAACTATGAAATACCATCTGCAGCGTTACATCATATCGTCATTGTTGTGCAGATTTCGGGGGCTGCGCTTGATGTGGGATTAACGAGTGATCAAAATGAGCTGCCTTCCTATCAATCTCAAAGCAACGTATAACCATCTACAATGCATTATGATATCTTCACGTACATAAGTCGTATTACCCCTGTACTCGAGATGACAGTATCAATGCTATGAATTCAGAAAGCTGTAGCGACTCCAGTGTTATGTATCCAGATGGGAGGTTTTACGAGGCTTTGGGGTGAAACTCGCCGAAACAACTTTACTTTTATGAGGCGGACGTGCGCGGCTGTTTAGCATTCGTGCACGCCGCCTACACATGAACGAGGCGCGCTACTGTCGCTCTCACAAGTGGATTGTAAATGTAGTAGCCCAAAGCTCATAAAGACCAGAAGAGGAGATCCAAGTAATCAGTGAACATGCAGTAAACAGGGAGAGGGAGCAGGTTGGATGAGCGACTGTGTGTGTCAGGTAGCAGACAGTAATAATTCACACAGGGCTGGTGATGAGAGGGGAGAGACCGAGGGGCGTGCAGCTGTGGTTTTATGACTCCTCAGCAGCAAAGAGCAAGAGCATATCAGCAGTTGACTTTAATTTCAAATCAAATGGTTTCAGAAATGGCTTGGTTAATTAATATTGTGCTGAAAGATGTAGACGCTTTCTGAAAGTAATTACAAGTCTCTTAAGCTGACGTTTTTTATCAATAGTGCACCACTACAAATGTGCCAGGCCAATTCTTTTGATGATGTTCTACTGCGTTGTGGCTTGAAACAACCAAACTAGACCACATGTGGTGAAGGAATATAAAGAAGTGGAATAAAATGTTATTATGGGGAAATTATTTGAACAGTTTAACCTTTAAAAGAGACGTATCATGCAAAATGTACTTTTACATTTGATATAAGGGGTCAGTTTGCTCTCTCAACATACGCTTTCAGAGCAAAATTGTCCAAGCTGCACCCAAAGATGTTTTGTTAATAATAAACTTGCATCCATAGATTTACATAGCATGCATTTTTCTCACAAAGGGTCAAGGGCATCAGTGACAGTCAAAGCGCAGCGCAGAGAGGTTTAGGGTATTTGATCTGCGAGTGCATGAGTGGTCTTTGTGCTTGCTGGACTATTGGACTATTCTATTGACCTGCTGCTGTGAATTTCCGCACATCACAGACAAGAGACAAGGTGAACAACCACCTGCGAGGCTGCGGCTCGTGCTGAGTTTATGTATGTGCCCCTGTGCTTTATCACCCATTGTATAAAATTGTATAATTAAGGCAAAAGCAGCTTATCCCATATATACCATTATGTTGGTGCTGTTGTGTTTTTTTTTTTTTTTTTGTTAAATTTTACATTCGCACACAGCCTTCAATAATAATAGGCTTAGATACATTCGTTGCAGTCAGATAATCCTCTTATACAAACTATTGTTCTTTGAAAGTATTTTATTTATTTTGTAATTAATTCTTGCATTTGAGGCTTGAGTGCTCGGAGAAGTTTACTCCCCTATTCCCGCCCACAGCTGTGTACTTGCACTTGTTTGAGTCATACACAAATGTAAAAAAAAAAAAAAGTTGCAGAACAATTATTCAAAATAAATACATTAAAATAAGTTGCTTGCCATAATAATGGATTTCATTCCCTCACATCTACTGGTGGTGAGCTATGTTTGTACAGCCACAGCTGCTGTGGGACAGACTGACGGAAGCAAGGCGGCAATTAGTCTCTCCAATTCCCATTATCCAATCCCTTCACTGGCTCCCACTTCCGTATTGATTTTAAAATCCTTTTATTCATTTTTCGATGTCTTCATGACCTGGCCCCACAGTTCCTGTCTGACCTACTTGTGCCCTACACTCCATTGTTCTCTCAGGTCAGAAGATCTGGCTCTCCTTGTTGTCCCTAAGACAAAAAGTTTTTAAATCTCTTCTTTTTTGTCTTTGGCTTTTTAACTCAGTTTGAAGCGTTGATATTTTTACTGTTGTTCTGTGCCTTATGTCATTATTTTGTCTGTGTACAGAACTTTGGTCGACTGTGTTGTTTGTAACGTACTTCTATGTAAAGTTGTATTGGATTAGATTGGAATCACCACCAATCACTCACACACTACACAACGGTGGTTAAATGTCTTGTCTAAGGACACAAAAGCACGCTCTAGAGCCACTGCTTCTCCCATCAAAGTACGTAACCTTGCTAAGCTTCCAAGATTAGACAAGATCGGCCATTTTTAAGGTGGTACAGTTCATGAAAGGTCACTGAGCAGAAAGGGGGCCAGCAGCTGATAATCAGTTGTACAGATTTTAGTCAATTGACCTTTTGATCAATATTTAAGTTTACAATCAACGCCAGGTAAAATTGTAATTATAGACGATAACAGTTGTCTTACTAAATGCCAGAAAAATGTCTCAAAATGTGTCTTGTCATGTGTATTTTCTGACTGAAGCTAAACCCAGTGAGACTTTCACTTTTTGCCATGTCAGTCTTTTCCTTCGCTGCTTTATCTCTCAGTTTCCCCGTCAGCGCTTTCATCTCTCCATCTTTGCACACAGTCGCCCACAAATCCTTTTCTCTGGCTCTCTGTTTTTTCATGTCTCTCGCCCCCCCATCTTTCTATTTGCTTTCTTTTTTCCTTAATCAACTTTTTATACCTCGTCCTCGGTCTTCCCCTGCCTCTTTCTAATCCTCTGCCTTTTACTGCCTGGTACTGCAGCGCACCGCCTGAATGACTAATGAATCTTATGTCGTTTTTACAAGCTGCCGTTACCCATCTCTATCCCATCTACCGCCGCTACCTGTCTCCGAAACCCTTTCACCTCATTTCCTCGCCTTTATTTACTAGCCCTGAGCCCTCCAGCTGGTTACAAACAATAAAAGCCACCTAAGAGACACGAGAGAGGAGAGAGGGAGGAGTGTTCACCTTTTTTTTGTTATGTGGAATGAGGAAATGCCTGAAGCAAGAACCTGTGATGAGGTTGGTCGGAGTGTTAAGGTGATGCACGGTGCTTTAAATATTAACCAGGAATTCAGGTGCATGACGAAGAGAACATCTAAAATAGTTTGGGGCTCTTTTCACTGCGGATGGCTTCAGCATGTGTGGTTTTACAGACTAAATGTGTGAATGTAGAATTGATGCTATATTAAAAAAAAGAGAGAGAGAGATTACTTTTAGAGTAAAAAGAGAGTTATCTTGAAAAAAGAAGATAAATAAAACAAGTATTTTATGCTATAATGGTGAGCCCATAAATAAGCCAATGGACACCAAAATGTGGTCTCAGAATCAGAATCAGAAACGGTTTATTGCCATTGTCAGTGATCAAAAATTCACAAACATAGGAACTTGCTTCGGCGTAAGGTGCAACATAAAACAATGAATAATATATGATAAAATATATAAAAGAGGCATGCATAAAATTAAGAATAAAATAGACTAAGATAGATTGCGCAATCGAGCTGTGCATGAATATATATTATGATATTTAATAAAAAAATATCATAGATTTAGAAACAGTACAACACTCTGTTATAAAATTGTTCCCTCATCAAAAAAAAACATGGAGTTGTATTTCACTTCATTAATGCTCGTTTGATGCTGTTTAGAAAGTTCTCTCCCCTCTGAGCCTCAAAAAACACACACAATTTAGAATTTTCAGATTTTGTGTAACGATTTTAAATCTTCTGCGCTGTTTTTGTGTTGTTGTGCATAATTCATTGCTAGACTCATTCTTACCATTTCTGCATCAAATCCCGATTATTACCACGGTATTAGCATTAAACTGCATTAGCATGTCAGGGGAAAGCTACTGTAGAGTACTGTTGTTTAACTCACCCATACAAATCCATCTGCAGCCAGTAGATGGAACTCTAACTCAATGCTGATGCCAGAAACGCCGCACTGATATGAAATAATGTATGCCTTTTGGGCCATTTTTTTTTCTAAAGTTCTAAAACATGAGATGCCAAAGCAGAGGTAGATAAGAACATGTTTAAAGTCCAAGAACAATACAATAATGCATCATGTGTTTCTTTAAATAGTTGTTTGGATAGTTTTGCTTCATGGGCTGTATTCACCCCACATTTTCTGATGCCAGCAAGTATTTTGATGTTATAAAATATTGAAAAGGACTTGAACCTCCTTGCTTTTCACTTTAAAGATTTACATTTTCCCCCAAAATGTTGCATTTGATTGCGTATGTGAATTTGTGATGAGATGCAGCACAAAGCTCATCACAACATTTTTGGTATAAATCCAGAGTTCAGAATATATTTCCATGTTTTCACAATGCTGAAACTATGATTAACCTTCAGCACACTAAAAACAGTCCAAATCACAGCCCTAAGCATTTGCACAGGACTGAAATCACCCGAGGGTCACTGAGTTTTGCTGTGAGGCTAAATTCAGGGGAATTTTTTATACAGGCATAGACAATTTGCACGGGACTAGCACAGACGACGTTTGTAGTTATTACAATTTACCCGAGGTAAAACTAATCCCATCCAAGTAGGCTCAACTTGGATATTGGGCAGCTATGAATCTGAACTAGCAACAAGTGGATATGTTTTGTAAGAAAAAAAGCATCTGCTGTTATGAACATGTATTAAAAGTGATTTGATTGAAGTTGATTAACAGTATTTTTTTCAATACCTTTCTCCCTCACTGGTTGTTGGTCCCTGTAAACCCCTTCAGTTCTCGTGTCCTCCGACCCGTGAGCTCCTTGCTGTAGATAGATTGCCTGTCAATTGTTTTGTGCTGAGGAGAGTATTGCTCATCCTGCTCTCGTGTTGCCAATATCTTCCCTGATCATCCACGCATTGATCGGGCGCTGTTGCAGAAATGGTCGGGTCATGTGTTTTCCCGGAGTGCCCCTGAATTCTGATAAACAACCCTTTAGCCCCCAGACCACCAATAAGACTCAAAATTACTTTCTGATCAAGTTATCGATTCGTTTTGTGGCAGAAGCACTTGGTGGGGGTGAATCCAGAGGTATAGCCATCACAGCCTGGACAATCAAATTCCATTAAGAATCTGGTGACCCTTTCGCTACTGACTGACGAACAAATGATACAGAATCAACAACCTGGAAATGTATACATGACTTTGCAATAACTGTGACGTCTTCTTGTCAATAGAGGTAACTGATGGTCTAAAGGTGGGAAAATCAAAGAGACATGCTTGTTGAAGAGGTGGAAGTATAAGATAAACTAAATATATACGTACTGCATGAACAAACTAAAGACATTACACATGTACTTACTGTATGTCAACATGTTGTCAGGGCTGTCAAAGGAGTAATTGATTCCAGTCAATTCTATTTACGATATTCACACCTTTAATGCAACAATACATACATACAATGCATGTCATTATACTAAAGATCTAATATATGCACATATATATTAGATCTATAATAAATATGTCCTTTTACACCAAAAAAAGAAAAAAAAACATAAAAAATTACAATCATTATGTTCTCCACTCATTTATGCTTGATTTATTTTAAACTTTCTAATAAAAAAGTATAATAGGCCTTTCTAACGAACCACTGCCAACTAATTGAAGCTTTATTCAGCTATAATATATATTATACCAGCTTTATTCCATACAGGTTAAATAAATGGCCCACACATTTCAGTAATGTGTCTCTTGATGCCAATAACTGACCGAACACTTTGATGTGCCAGATTACACCTTACAGCACGTACACGCCACGTGACCCGTGCACGGCTCCTCGCTGGCAGCTTTCGTCCCGTGCATGTGACCAGCCGGCCTCCCTCTGAGCGCGACATAAGACCGTTCTCTCTGCATGTGTCCGTGCTCCAGGCCGGAGTGATGGGGAAATGATGCCGTGTATGGCACACAGACAAAGCAGCGGCACCAAGCGAGTGCATATTTGTGTGACTCCTCAGCACCATTAAGAGCACCGATCGTACTGGAGCTCATTGATCCAGTGGACCGTTAAGACGAGGCACCGGTGCCGTTATGAAACAAGCTCTCGGAACCCATCCCTACAGATGACACAGACTGGCATCCTTGCATCCATCAGTCCACCCCAGGGCAGCTGGGGTTACAACCATGCCACCACCGAGTGTGGCGTGAATGAACAATGCATGCATTTGTAAAGTTTTTTGTCATAATGCGAGGCAGGTTTGGGGCGTCTTTTGTGCAGGTTACTTGCAGACTGTGCAGACACTGATTATGGTGCCTGTGGTACATATTTAACCAATGCAGCACACATTCAAACAGTTTCCATTCCATTACCTCAAAACAGTCTCAAACCGCTGTAGTGTCCAGGAAAAATAGCCTCTGCAAACCCACACGTCCCGGGTCCCTCGCCCACAGTGCTTCGAGGTCAGTGCAACAGTTTTGCAGGAACCGTGTGGTCCCTGAACCACACCCGCCTCGCAGTCAGTGCACACCGGGTGTAATACATTATTTTTATCATATCTATAATACACAGACCCCATTGATACTGAAACTAGTATCATAGCCATACTATTTTGAGCAGGTATTTATACTGAAAAAATATAAGAAGTCTACACGATGATACCAAAGAAACTACAAACTACACTACACTACACTACAAACAATTACATTCTATAAAAACAGATTTTTTTTTTAAATGGAATATCCAAACTGGCTTTTAGTTTTGAGCCTTTACTTTGGTATCAGAATTGAATTTGACATTTTCGTATTGTGAATTTAAGTAAGCCAGCAGAGGACATTCTATTCTTTCCACCTCAGTAATATAACGCTAAAATGCCACGTGAGACTTTCGCCTGACGATCACAGCATGACTTTACACCCATTATTGACTTTAAACAATGAGTTATCTCTTCATTTCCCGTATTGACATTAGCCGCTTGGCCTTTGCACAGCTATTATTGTCAGTGCTAAAGATTACAGCCGCGCAGTGAGGAACAGTGCTCAAACTCTGCCGCAATGAGGAAAGAATAAAATAGCAGGACATTGTTGAAAATGTGCACCTTTCTCTATCAGACTGTCGGGAATGGCAGTCGCTCTTTTTGAGAAGAGAATTGTAATGTTCTTTTGAATTGAGCACACACTAAGTTACTCTAACCATTTGTCTGGTAGCTCTTGAATGGACTTGTTTTGGAACGACGCATAAATAGTTTAGTTTAATACTTGGTCACAACCCTCACAAACCCTTTGGCCCATTTCCTATTAGAACAGCTTTTCGAACTGTTGCACAGCTTGTCTAACCCTAGATGTAACATACTAACCCACAAAGAAGAAAATATAAATATAGCAGCATGTGAGACTCTTTATTTATTTCTTTATTTATGAAGAAAAGGGAGAACAATGCATGTTATTGAACATTTAATCTGATGTAAATGCACTAGATTGTAACAAAGGGTAATTCCATCTACAAGACGCCCTGGCAGTTTGATGTTGCAGAAAATAAACTATACACAGACTACTGGAAAAATATGTGTATCTTATAACATGTTTATAAGACAGTGACAAAATACATTTAGAGTCCATGTCTATTGCACAAATATTGGATAAAACCATTAGTAATAAAAAGCAGCGGTCTGGTTTAGTCATACATTTCTGCCTTTACACTATATTCTATGAGGTGGAATTAAAGTTTCTCATTTACAATAAAAAATGATAGGTATCCCACTTTGAATGAATAAAAACAATGCCACTACATTATATTTGGTCCAATTTTTAGCAACACAATAACAGTTTTCATAGAAACAAAAAGTTCTTGTAAGTTCAAAGGAAAACAAAAAATAACTTCATGTTTTTACATAAAGACTTGAGGACCTTATTGCACGCTCATCTTTGAAAAAAAAAAAAAAACAGCTGGAGGAAATTCACACTCATTTTGACACTCGGCTCGACGGGTGTTACTGGCGTGTCACGGGTGCCCTGCGACCGCCTCCCCCGTCTCTTCAAAGGGCCCCTTGTGTTCTGTGGGCTGATTGCCTGCAGTCCCTCTGTCATACTCGTAATGAAAGCACAAACGCTTGATATGGAGTTGTGTGGAGCTGTCACTGCTCTGTCTGAGTGATAATGTGATGTTAATAGAAGGAAAACCTCTGGAGAGAACTCACTCTGGCCCCTTTTAATGTCGTGCAGGTTTTTCCTATAGGTTCATCTGCGCGACAAGAGAGTGTAGCCATGTATATTTGTGTTAAATTGGCAGTTGTTCTGCTCGGGACTTTGCACACTACGGCATTACACTTGCATTTATACAGTTAAGGGTTTTTTTAATTGCTCAAAATACTTAACACTTGGACTATTTTCTGTAATTTTATTTTTAGTTCATCACTATGAAACTTTCAAGGATGGTCCCAAGCGTCACTGGATATTCAATTTTTTTCTGGTGCATTGCTCAAACGAAGAGTTTAAATAGACATATTCTTCTTTTTTTTTTTTCAGGTACTTAGGGTTAAACTACAACATTAGCAGGTTATCATTTTACATTTTGTTCATTGTAAACCGCAATAATTGTCTAAAATGGATTAATAATGAAAACAGATCCATTGACTTCTGATTTAAAACGACAGAACTGATAAGCCACTTTGGTGTAGCCACTTTATGAAAACATGCAAATGGCCATATTGTGTTTTTATTATTGGGAAAAAAAGTGGTTACATGACATTTTAGAACCCTACATGTATCAATCAGAGTCTTGATCTTTCAAATAGTCGCAAATAAGTAAATACAGGGATGTCGGAGGAACTCAATCCTCAGTTGCAGGACAATACAGCATTACTCAAACTTGCAGGAATCAATTAAAATACAACTGAGGAAGCACTGCTGTGAAGTTTAAAAGCTCATTGAAGTTGATGTTACATAATATGTCCTTTAACCTTTAAAGTATATGCATTCTTACTGTGAGTGGGTCTCCTCTCCACAGCTGTGACCTGTAACTTGACCTTGTGGCATCACTTAATGTCATAGTGTGGAACATTTCAGGCACCAACCAACCCTGGCTAACCTGTCACCCGGAAAGTTATACAGTGCACCTTTAAAACATACTGTATAATGGCTGGCAGTTTTATTTTGACATGGAATTATTGTTTTAGTAGATCGTGTTTGCTCTGTCTAATAGTTAAGAGAATAGTATAATAAATGGGTGTTTGTATTACCTGTCTCATAAATAGATTGTTAACTGTGGAAAACGTATGAAAAGTTGTGCCTACAAACTTCATAGAAACATATTTAACTAAAATTCCCAGAAGCTAATTTAATCCAACACATTAATTGCGCATTGGCGTTGACCTTGAATGTATTTACAAATTTCCCGTAGTTGTTGTGCTGCGTGTGTATGTGAACTAAATACAAAACAAGTCTCGCGAAAGGACTCAACGGCCCAATGCCGTTTGACAGAATTGCATTATGTCTGGGTCAGCAGGTTACTTAACACAGCTCCAGTCCTGAATGTGTAAAACAAGAGGGACAAGCCAACAAGTGCTGGCTGTTAAACCTCTGGAAATAAACACAAATAAACAACGCGGTTAGTCCTAGAGGTTTTAGACCCTATTCAGACAGTTACCTGTTTTTGCAGATTAAAGGTCCCATAACATGCTATTTTTCCTATTACACAGTCTATTCTAAGGGCTTTGTTGATAAAATTTTGCGTTGTGTAATATCCATAACATAACAGTTTCCAAAAAACACCCATTTCTTGGACTGGCCCCCCTCCTTGCAAAAGCAAACGGCTCACTCTGAGATCTGACCCCCCCGAACAGAGAGCAGGCTCCCTCCCCCGCCTAACCTGCGCAGCTCCCCCTCCCAACTCGTGACGTAGCCTAGAGCGGAGATGGTGCACATGCGCCGTGTGCTCCGGTAAACAGCGATACACAAACACGGGAATAAACATTTTATTCATTATGGCGGTGCGTCGTGCTGAGCCCTATGTCCTGGATCCAGAATCCGACCCAGAGTTTGAAGTGCACGCAGTAGAAGTACCTCGACGACTACAACAGGACGTTTCCATTTGGTAAATAACAAGCTAACTCTTTCTTAGCTTTCGTATCTATCGTGTAATTACTGTGTAGCATTAATTTGTTTTGTGTTCATTCTGTGTAGGTGCACTTGCGGGAATTGTAGGATTATGCCCACAGAAACGGAGAACGTATGCTGCCGAGAAATTCCGAAAGTAAATTTTATATTATTTTATGTATTACAATCGTTACTACTCAGATGGAAAACGGGGAAAAACAGACCATGGCTAAAATTTATGTAGATAGGCTTATACTTTTCTTACCTTACCATACAGAATGTAAGCCATTATGTTAGACAGTTGGGCTATTTGTTGTTGGACTGGTTGTAATGTAAATTCAAACACAATATTTTATAAGATTCAGCCGTTCTGTTCTTCTTTGTAATGACCTGATTGACACTGAATATAATGCTTATTACACGCTAATGCTAGTACTTAGGCCAATGCATGAAGTGTCATTTGTGTCAATAGATCATTTGTCTGAATGCTACATGCTGAATGCAACATTATGCTGTATATACTGTATAGGGTATAATACTGTTATATTATGATGCTGTGTCAGTTTGCATGTTACTTGAAGTAAGATACAAACACTAAATTATATATATTTGAAATTATAATGCAATTTTTAATTACATTATTATTGTTATTATAACACTAGATCCTTTTTCTTTTTTTTTATGTGTAGGTTGTAAGGCGAGTTAATCAGCTGCCCACTCATCCATCTTGCATTATCGCCCACCCTGGCTTTTCCGTGAACTGCCTCAACATCTATGCATTACAAAACATAAATAACATCTACCGTGCTGATTATGGTCGAATACGTGGGAGAACACAAGAAGAGTAAGTGTATGAAGATTCAATAACACACGGCTTGGATGCTTTATGTGTAATATGTAAAATTTTACATAGACAAAACAATTTAACTGTAATAAATACAATATTTACAAAAATACGGCTGATAATAATATCAATAACAAACTTATGTATGTTATGTTTTCCAGGCGTCTCAGATTTGTGGCTTATAGAAGTTTTGTGAGCTGGTGTTGGGGACTACTTGGTGCCAGGATCAGGGTGGTTATTCCGTCATGTGCTGTTCTTCGGATACGCCAAGAGTTTCCTGATCCTGACGGTCCGCACGGGGTTTCTGCATCATGGCCAAGTCCGACCCCCGCTGACTGAACCTGGAGACGTGTGCAGCGATGATGTCTTCTTTTGAGGTCTTCAAACTGTGCAGAGAGGTCTTCAGGCACAGGGACAGACTTTAACTGTGCAACAAATCTGCCAGGTTCAGTGAAGACTTCATTGAAAACAAGCTGCATCAGCTTGGAGACATATTCTAAAAATTGTAAATAGTTTAGCGTTAATAATATTGTATTAATTTATTTTATATGTTAGCTTTTTAATTGTTATTTAAAATTGTTTTCTTACCAAATGTGGGTTTGGTTTTGACAGGCTTTGCTGTGGGTTTTCCTTTTTTATATTTTGGATACGAGACTTTGAATAAAGCCTTTCCTTTTGAAGTCGCCTGTTCACGTTTGGCATTTTCATTGAAGTGCATCCCTGCCAGGTACAGCCTGCAAAGAATCAGAATGTTCCAATTGTAAAACAGAATTGTAGTGGTTGGAAATGTACCTGATGTTGGAGGCAACGTAACTACACAAAAGAAGTGAATGGAAAAGATGTGCACTTACAAAACTGTTTTGTTACTTTACATCTACGTGTAACACATGATCACAAGTATATTTCTTACCTGCACAGCATCCCCACAAATGGGTACACCACGCTTTTAGGTGCAAAGCGAATCACGACACTGTGAAATGCCTCCAGCGAAGATGTTTGGTGATCCGAGCTGAGTTTACATACATCTCCAAGCAGTCTCTTGTTCACAAGTAGTTTTTCTACTTTGAACAATGCTCGAGTCCCTTTGTAAATAAACAACATGTTAATATAAACGGACACAGAGCTCTTATGTCATAGCTTTGAACTATTACAAACCTGGCTGGAACCACTTGCTTGGGTCTCTGGAGACTTTCACAGGATGAGCACAATTTGGAAATTCAGGATCCTCGTGTGTGTGGACATCTTGAATGTGGTTTATGAGGGATGTCCACTTCGCCACTTTCTCTGGTCCTGTTTTGGAGGAGGATGCAACCCAATAGATGTGGTTTTTGATTGCTGGTAACCACTTCTTTATCAACTGGCACTCCTTTTCCTTGGACATCTTCTCCAGCTTTTTGGAGATGCCTGTGAAATAACACATGCTTATAATAAAGTGACACAATTGACAAAGACATAATAAAATACAAAAAGATTCCAAACCTTTCTCAAGATACCAGACGTCGTAATATTGGGTTATGTTTCTTTCTCGTAGGTATGTTTTGACCTGAGTGTGACGATCTGTGACAATATAGTCCACATCTATATTGTTGGCCTGTAGCAAATTCAAACTTCTTTGCAGTCCTTCCTTTTCCATGTAGAAGCTTCCACCGACTTCATTGCTCTACAGTGAAGTAAACACAATCATTTAAAGACATCCACAGACACAAATCTATCCAGTGGAAAGTAAAGAACAGGACATACCTGCACAAGTTGGATGTCAAGTACCTTTTCACTACCTAGGTCCATCATTGTGTAGCTCCCATGCCTTTCTGCTTCAACTCCTCAAAAAAGAGTCCTTGATCTTGCTTCCACTTGTGGTAGATGGCAGGCTCAAGAAAAGACCGACAGTGTCTTCTGAAAGTGTTGTACTCATGGACTTGAAGATTCATCGCCTTACAGATCTGATGAAAGGAGATTAAAACAAGGGTATCTGATTATGTAAATGACTGCATTCAGAATGCATTTCACATAATTTTGTGTTTCGTGTACCTTTTCCATCTTTAGAAAAGATCCTCCTGAGAAGTTGCACAGAAAGGTGTAGGTTGCCCACTGGTGTGCTTCCCATTATAGGCTGACTGTCCCACTTCCGGTAATACAAGCAGTGTGGACAGTTCTGTGTGAAGGAAACAAATGTCCCACATTGCCGCTTCTGGAGCTCGCAGAACCGCTTGCAAACAGGACACGTCTGGAAAAGCTCTTTCAAACTGCTCTCAAATACTATGTATTTTTTGTCTTGGAAGTTTGGGCCTGGCTCCATTTCACTGTTACAGAAATAAAAGAGATGTAAAACATATATAAATTACGTATAAACAAAGCATTACAAATAACAATCTAAATAAGAAACGTACGTCAATTCAGACACATCTGTTACAGAGGCTCCAGGCTCAAAGGTTGAATCATGTGGCTGTGATGTCAAAATATCTGAAATGTCCAGATCTTCCTCCTCTTCTTCCGCCATTTCAAGACGTGGTCTCTTTCTAGGTCTTTGCCCAATTCCGGAAGGTTTAATTGGTGTTGAGGACAACTCAAGCCATGATTGATCTGTCTCTGTAGTACTATCTGTTGTGGCAGCTGTAGCTTGTACACCTGAAACAAACAGCAACATAAACATTGTGTCACTAAAATACCAAACATGAATGCTAGAAGATATAATGACTTTTACATATATGCAAATAAAACTATGACAAATTTGTATTTGTGGAGGACAAGAAGGAGAGTTACAGTGTGAAAATGTACAATACAACTACTTTGGTTTTATTGTGTAAAAACATACCTTTACTTCTGACATGGTGTAACTTCAGGGTCCCCGCAGATAACTGTGTCGAAACAGTTCTTGTGGACACTAATGTTGAGGGTGTTTGTGTGTCATCAGATTGTGAAGGAGGAAACACTTGTGAACACGCAGCATCTGGAATGCGTCCTTCTGTGTGGCTGGAGGCCTCCTGTGATGTGCCCTAATGCAATAATAAATTACATAAATAAAATGTACTGTTTGCAAAAGTTACCTAACATGAAGAAAAGCATCAATCACATATGTAAAGTAATCATAATAGATTAAAAATACTGTAAATATAAATAAAATAATATATTTGTTGTTTTATTCTATTAGAATAATCAATTTATTTGTATTGCACACTTTAATTATTATAAGACAATTAATTCTTATTATACTGTCTCTGCTATCTGTGTTCAAATACAGATTGTGCTGACGTGTCAGAATGTTATATGCTATTGTACTATCATAAAGAAGGAGATCTAAGAAAACGTATTAAAACGTTGTACCGTTACGTAGTAATGGTTAGCGTAAGTCACTTGTATCACAAAACGATGCCATAACAAAAACTTCGTCATGACAATGCTAAATGAGCAGTGGCAGGTCAGATTTATCCGTGGCTGGTATGGTTTGGGCTGAAGTCGTGAACGTACAGGAGTATACCGGTCAGTCCGTGATCAAACTGGTATCGCCATTTTGTATTGACCATGTTTTGCATCAAAGCCTCACGTCGACCAACACCTCAGAGTAGCAATACTGCACATAATCTAAAGTGTAAGCATTGCCAAACTGCATAACTTACGTCACGAATACAACTTTTCATGTAAATATCATGCATGGCCCGTGAGCCGCACAGATAAACGCACAGCATAGTTATTACAGTAATGTGTTACATTGGTAGTAATGTACTTACAGCTCTAGGCTCCCCGTCGTCTCCTTTTATTGTGGGGATGGCACCCGTTTTCAAATTTAACTTCCCAGTAAGCCCAGCTTCGAAGTAACCATAATTCTGGAAACACTCTTTAGTAAAGTGTCGTTCACAAACGAACACAGTCGCGCTGCTTTTCTGATGTTTGTTTCCAAAAATGAACTCCTTCCACTTTCCACGTACTGGTTCATCTTTCGGTAAACTAAATAGTCTAATAGAGAGGTGTTTACAACCAAACACACATTTTCTCCAAAGCGACATGGCTAGTAACGCACCGTTGTGTTAGCAGTAGCAGCGCTGGAACAAAAGAAGTGGCATTCAAAGCTATGTTATGCTAAATAGACGCGGTTACGGTGCTAAGCCGGCTGCGCGCTTCCTGGAGGTGTGGCTTAAACACCGCGTCATCCATGGGAAGCCGCGTCATCCATGGGATGAGCCCCCGTCTGCCTGCTCAGCCGAGGGGGACGGAAAAGACAGTTCTCTAGCGAAAGCATGCGGGAATCAATCAAAAAACCACTTTGGGCACACATACGAGGCCCAAATAGCACTGTAGGAAGGTTAAAACCTCTGAAAAGTCGATTTTGCATGTTATGGGACCTTTAAGTTAAGTTGAGGTCTGTACTCGTTCTATATTTTTCCTGGTTTAGACGTGCCGAAAATGTCAAGCCATATACATATTTTGAACTGCATTTTCTGGATAAATCTCTAGTTTTCTGTTTTGGCTTGGACCCGGGTTAGTTTTTTCATATGTGAGTAATGCTCAATTTCTTTTTTTAATGAAATTGTAGTAGTTTTCAAACACAATTACTTTAGGAAGGAAAATGCTACTTATTCCTCCCACTGTCTAAAAAGAGTCTAAAAGCAACCAACGTTTTACACCACCTCAAATGTTGCGCTTGTTGCCGACATTTGCCCCATTTTGACTTACACTTATACACTTATAGGAGCAAAAACTGCCATGTCGATTTTCAGTGTCTGCGTGAAATGGCAATATCAACTGCGTCAGGGTTTTGCTCCACTTTTAGCGCATGTTTCTGTTGTGCACATGAGTAAACGTTTGATAAATGAGGTCTAGTCTATTTAACTAGTCCTTGCGGAGTGAACTATTTGAGGTTCCACTTATTTTAAACAATTTGAGACCAATCAACTAAGTATACCCAAAACAAGGACATTGGCGCTGCCCCATTAAGCCTGTGCTGCCCCCTGGTACCGGCTGTATTTCTCCACTCTTAGTTCCTTTCTGACAGCTTTAATCAACACAATAGAGCTTGCTGAGATTTCATTATGGACTTTTGGCCGCAGGGGATGGATTGATGAAAAGTTGGGCGAAAGTAGCAGTATAGAGTTGTGAGTTGAAGATGGAGGGATGACCCACGCAAGGCAAATAGAGGAAGAGAGAAGAGAAGACAGTCAATAAGGAAAGGCAAGACAGGACTGGAGCTGTGAGGAGAGAGCAGGCAGGGGGTAGTCAGCGCAGGAGAGATTGAGGGATCAGAGAGGTGGAAGAATCGAACTACGGCTGCTGACAACGCTACAGAGGGTGAGGCTAAAATGATGCTGCGATGTGGCGTGTTGATTGGTCTGGAGCAGCAGGAGAGGACTCGGAGGAGCAGATCGGTCTTCTACTTTGTGGAATATGGGGTGAAAGGGCGCCCAGCGGAGAGACACATCACTGCTGACGTTCTTTAATGAACATGGAGGGAAACACCTTCACCTCCAGCTCAGCGTGCGCCCACATATACTGCGTCAAAAGGAGTCAAAGGAGAATATGTCAGATCAACTTTGTACAGGCTTATTATGGGAGACGCAAACAGCACACAGTTTTTTATTGATACATTAGGGTAAAGAGGTTGAAACTCCCAGGTTTAAATCATTTTTCGTCACATGTTAGAGTGGTCCACTTTCTCCTCAACTTTAAATTATGCACATGCTTATGATGCTAGCTACTAAGGTTTGTGGTCATCCCATTTGCTCTCCACCCCATCTGGTATTTAGAGATGGGTCAAAGGCAGAGGATCCCCGTAAAAAAGTGTGCTCCTACACGGTTTCTACCATCTTCTACTATCTTGAGATTGACAGTGACACAGACTACCATTCATCGCTTTACTAAATGCAATTTAGCCCACACACAAAAAAACAATTGAGTAGCTGGAGAGAACCAACAATATTCTCTACTCTTGTTGAAAGCCGTTGCACTAACCGCTCCTGCCTTGGCCATCTTACATTATGCTAATGTCTGTTATTCCAAAATAGATAGCTCATGTTCAGTTAAATGAATTTAAAATGAAACAGCAAATTATATATCTCTATATATTCAACTTCTATAAACTCTTTGTATTATAACCAAATCGTCAAAGTTTTCTTATATTTTTCCTAGCACGTATGTATTTTCCAACAAGGTAAAGATGTGCTAGGAAAAATATAAGAAAACTTTGACTGAATTTTGATCTCACAGAAATAACACTCTATTGAAAAGCACAGGGATAAAACAGGTCTAACCTTGGCTCTTGACCCTGTCTGGCCCCTGCGCCGCTCTTTGACATTTTAGATTTAACCTGAGAGACTTTTTGAATTGTTCTTCTGAGAATCATTGCTCTCCCCTCCTCCATTTTCCCTTGTGTCATCTCCTCCAGTGACCCTCAATAATGCGGCATCACTCTGTTCATCACTCTGACTGTTTTTAGTTGTCTCTAAGTGAAGTGCAATGCCATAGTCGCTGACCCTTTCTCCCACAAACACAGCCCTATGGTTAAAGCGTGAAATAGTGTGTTGGTAAATGCGTATGTGTGCGTTTTTGTTGTGCATGTCTTTTGTCTGTCCCTGTCTGACTGCCTGGGACTTTCACCTTATTAAGCACTGACTAAATGCCAATAGACTCCACTCAGTCTTCCTCCACTTTCTGCTCTGGCCCGTGTGCCCTCCCTCATAAATCAGTGCTAAGTTGGCCCAACACGCAGACTATTTTGGGACTCTAAAGGTATTAATGTCTGGGGTTCACGGTGTCTCTCTTAAAGGTCCTGTATTATGCATTTTGGTCACTTTAGAGTCCGTCTCTAATGATTTACAGCATAATAAGATCATAATAAATAAAGTATGAAAAATGTCCAAAAAACGTACAAAACACCACTGTCACCAGCAGATGGCAGAGAAAAAAGCCAGTTCAATCAAAGCTGAAAACAATAGCTTTTAGATATTTGCTTGATTGAAGACCATTCATTGCATGTAGACATAAAAACATAATTTCACTGCGATGGTATAAGCTACTTTCGTAAACTATACCTTGTCTATTCAACCCCTTATGCCTTAGTTTAATCCTTATGGGGTTTTCTCTGCAGCCGTGATAAAATAATCAATATTGAATGATTACACAACAGACAACAGGTCACGGGTGGATAATCCGAAACAGCGTGTTAAAGTCTAACAAATGTAACCACTACAACGGAGGAAACGTTTGTGTTTATTAAGACAGGTGTTTGTGTCTCAATACTAATGCTAACTTAAGATAAAACTTAAATACGAAATGACAAGAAATAAAAATACAACTGAGGAAGTCGATTGTTTTTATACGCAAAATAAGTGAAACTGTGGCACTATTTCAAATTTCATAATTCAGTTCATTAGGTTAGCAGTGACATTGAGACACAAACACCTCCCTTAATAAACACAGATGCTTCACGCGCTTAAGTTTGTAGAGTATAATTCATCAGTCCTTCAACACGGACGAGCCCCGATCACTCAGCGACTGGTGTTTACGAGTGCAGACCAGTGGAAAGTGGCACGGGTTTGCTCTGTGCTGCAGAACAAAGCAAAGTTGCTGTGGATATGTCAAATTGAACACTGTGTCCTCCATGAAGAAAACAAAGGTCGTGTGAGAAGTAAAAATTGTTTAATGGTTCAAATATTTACCAGAACAGCCAGAACACTGGGTAGTGGCAATGAAAGGTGTTTCACTCCATTGAACCAGTTGTTTGTTTATCAACACAGATTCCTCAAACTTGTAATTGCGCAAAAATGCTTCAGTGCTTCAAATCAGAAAATGTTACTTTACTTCGCTTCAAAATATTCACATTAAAATCGGAATGCAATGTGGTTCATCAAGTAATCATTTTCAAAAGTGTGATTAATCTGGTCTCAAATATCGCACTATGAATCATTAATTTAGTGAGAAACAAACCCACAACTTGGGTCGAAAAATAGTAAGAATCTTTTTCCACATATAGCTATTGCTTTTTTCTACAATCCCACAACAAGCCTAAGGTCCATGGCTGTATGCAGTGGCAGACAGCTCTCCCACCATAACAGAGTGGGTGCTTTCCAACACATGCTCTGCTCTGACTGCTGATTCCTCTGCCAAGTAAATAAAGAGCTAATGTTGTCACCACAGAGGAGATGAACACGATTAGATGCATCAGACAGACAGTATCGGGCCTGGCCACTGTTGACTTTGGTTGTACTTTGTGTAATTGAGATGGAGGAAAGACAAGCCACAAGCTGCTAACACTGCTCACTGTGTGCGCAGAGGGGTGCACCGACTGCAGCTGAGTCGAGACACGAAATAGTCACTGGTGGATACAAAATGCTCCACTACGCCATGGATCTGTTGTATATTGATGTGAAATCTGTTTTTTGGATCACACAAATATACGGTGAATGGGAATTATGAGGAACCTCTTTTTTAGACGGCTATCCATGTCTTTCAGAGTTATTCAGATGTTCCAAAGTCCTCAAAGTATCACATACAGGAAATGGAAAGCAAGGAAAACTGAGTTGCAACAAAACCCTGAAATATCAGTAATACTTAGAGTTTAAATAGGCTAAATGGCATTTATTTTCACTGACTGTGACTGTTTGTCATTGGTTTGTTCATGAAGCTATGAAGGAATGGCACAACACAGAGCATCATTGCTGAACAAATACACAATCCTCTCTAAGAGCTCTCTTCCTCTCAGCTCCTTATGGATCTCTCTCCCTCGACAGTGGCAGGTCAATCACCTGTCTGCAGTGGGACAGCGCAGAATTGCCGTTTCACTGCAGTGAATTAGGCGTTGCGAGGAGAAGTCACTATTTGTGGGTCACTGTGGATTACTTTTCCATGTCACACAGCTTTCTGCGCAGTCCTGACTCATACCACGGAACGTTTGTTTCACATTTCCCATGAAAACTGCGAGGGATGCAAACAGGGAAATAGGACAAAAGCTCGCAGAGGGACAGAGGTGCGGGAAGGAAAGAGTGTATGGCGCTCAGAGGCCAAAGCGGTGACTCGTTCTAAACCCGAGGCAAACGTGTGCGATGGGGGCACAGAAACGGGCTGACCCGCTCCTCCACTGCTCTTTGTGTTTAGAGATGAAACCCATGATAGCACTACATCATGGATACATCCTACTACGTATCTAATTTCAATTCAGTTTATTTTTAGAGAGTCCAAAATCACAACAGCAGTTGCCTCGCGGTGCTTCAAAAATTCTTGATTTAACCAACTGAAATTTAGAAAAGCAAACAATGAAACACTCAATTTAAAAAAGCAGATAAACCAACATAAGCAACGTGTCATAACCTGTCTTTTTTCAGACCCGTCATTGTTTATTTTTATTACTTGACGGTTTCAACTACTCACTCGTTGTCTTCTTCAGATGATATGAAAAACAAACACTAGTTGCAAGAAGACAGCAGACCAAATGTGTACACTGTTATTACTGGTGATAAATCTGATCAGAGTACAATAATTGCATCAGTGACAAATTGTTGCTGCTAATCCTCACTAATCATTTAATCCTGTGTGATATGTGATATTGGGTAAGACAATGTATAAACTTTACTATGTTTCGTACATGTCATTGCAAGTTGCACGCCGTTGTATTGTTTAATACTCTCAAACCACTGGGGCCACATGTGTCTTGAATACAGCTTTAGCAGCACTGGCCTGGAAGAGGAGTGGGAGGAAAATAAAAATGACACTTTGTGGAAGAGTGGGTTCACAACTCAAAACAGATTATTGAAACTTCCCTGGGAGGTGATGGACTCTGAAAACACAAAAAAGAAAGAACTGCAGTCATCAACAAATGATAATGATTGAGAGAGACAAAACTTTGGACCGAGGGATACATCGGAGTTGGAGGAATTGATTGTGAGAGCAAACTGCAAACAACAAGAGAGAAAGAGAGAGGGAGAAAACACGGCCAGAACATCTTTATCCTGCTGGGGCTATGGGAGTGTACAGGAAATATATACAGCTTCATCCAGGTTTTAATATTTTACACACATGGATATATACAATATCAAGAGATGTATTGAGTATCAGAAAAAACAACATGATTTTGATACATTAGAACGTTTGATGAATATAAGGTTGTAGTCGACAAAAGAAATTCTTGGTGAACATGTCCTCTGCATCGATTATTTGGTGAAGCACGGCATGGCACAGACAAAAGTTCTCAAAGTTGTTAGTATCTCACATCAAAATGACTGCATGTACAAGAACTAGAAACAGCATTTTCATTAGTACAAAGGCAGATTAAAGGAGACATATTATGCAAAATCAACTTTAATGAGCTTTTAACCATGATACAACAGTGTTTCCTGTAACTGAAGCTCGAGTGCTCAGAAAATGGTTCTAAAATGTCATGTAGTAACTTTTCAAAAACCAACACATGTAAATGACAATCTGCTGCTTGTTACGATGAAATGACACAATGAAGAGGCTTATCACTTCTGCAGTTTTAAACAGGATGTCAGTTAACCTGTTTGTAAACTCTGTTAGATTAAATATTGCAGTAACAAAATTATCATCTACTTAAGTTATGCTTCAATACAATAATACAATACAATAATTATGCAGCTAATAAAAAGTTTGGTTGACTAAGACATCATTGACCAATTAATTGAGGGTTAAAGTACTAAAGCCATATCATGAAGTTACAGAAGCAAATACAGAAGTGCAACCCTCTATCCCGAGGTGTTCTCAAAAGTCTCAAAAAGGATGTTCCACAGTATGTCATTACAGGTGTTTTTATTGCTAAAGAATTACCGTTGGAAAAACACGCATTCTTAGTGTGAGCTGGGTCACCTCTCCACAGATCTGCCCTGTAACTTAGCATGGTGGTGCCAGTTTCCATGGAGATAGATGTATTAAATGCATTACTTTGGCACATTGGCATTCCATAGAGACAACTGCAAAAAAGTGTTTGTGATATTAGATCATAAAAGTGGTCCAAACCCTGTACCATTCATTAGACAAAAAACTAAAAAACTGCTCTGTTACAAGGCCATACAAAAGGTTTAGTTTTTCACTTTTCAACTAAAAACATGACTCTGTCTCTTGTTAGTCTCATGCCATTGTATATAAATATGAAAAGCTCCCAATACTTAATATTATTTTGCTGTAAACATTGATAAAAATCTAGCATTACTTGCCGAGACTGCCCCAGGTCTGACATCCAGCCTCCCTTGTTCCAACTGAGTGCTTGAATTTTAGTCTGAGAGAACACACCGCTTTCACCTTTAACCGTTCGACAGCATTATCATCACTCCCTCTCCTCCCCTGCATCTCCTCCTCTACTTAAGTGCAGTCAAGTTCAGGTCAAGTCACCAAAATATCACACACCGGCACACAAAAGAGACAGCGTTTTGTGCTTGTGCAAAATGTCACTGGTGCTCTGCCTCCATGTTGATAACGCGGCCTTGCGCCTCTCATGCACCCTATACAATTTCTTTACTGTTTGATGTGGACGCTGGACTCTGCATGTGCTGGTCGTTGGCTCTGCCTCGTGGTGCCGCGTGAAAGAGAGCCCAGGGCAAAGAGACTGGGTCAATACCTGTAGAATACTTCATGTGCAAGACGCATCGATCTGCTAAAATCTATGCATGGGGCAGCGCCAGCCAAAACACAGCAGCAGGCATGGAATACGGCATGCTTTATATTCACTTTGAAGAAAAAGGCAAGGTGTGTACTACAAATGTGTGGATGGATATGACAATGGGCATTTAAGGCGAGACACTGCGGGTGAAAAGGAAAAAAAAAACATAGGAGATATCAAGAATTTATCAAGAAAAAATGTATTGCAAGGTTTTCAGTGTGTAATGTTTTCATATAAAAATAAGGCTTAGAAATGGTAAAAATGCAAACATTGCACATACCTTCTGAGCTTTGCTATCCTTGTAGTGCACGTCAGTATATTTGGTAGAATTTACAAAACAGAAAAGTAAAACTGCTCTGTTTATAATTAATATTGTTCAATTCCAGGAATTCAAAACAAAAAACATGCACTGAATGAAAACCATCATGAGAATTTCAATCTCTTGATTAAAAATGCTGACATTTTGCCTCATGCCACACCTGACTTCTTGTTTCCATAGCAGCAGGAATCTGGCTGTATTTCACAACAAATCTTTAAAAAGTTACTATGTTTTTTGGCAGTATCTTCTTGATGACTAGTTTCTTTTTTTTTTTTACCAACACCAACAGCAATACAAATTAGCAATAAAGTTTGACAGCAGAAAGAACAAAAAAGGAAATCTGGCAGTGTCTGAATAGCTCACCATGGTAACCGTCACACCCGTTGCGGCTCATTAGCATAGCCCACAATAGCTTTTGCCAGCTCCAGGTGTGCGCATCATATAGTCGCTACGCATTCGAAAACGCTCCAAGCCTTTTGTTTTCCTTGCGGTTCAAGCGTCATGTTTGCTCACGCAGATGCTATCAGGATACGCCTGTGTGGTCATTGCCATTCAAAACCCATAATACAACTCATAATATAACCCATATATTTGGTCCTTTGCCACAGTCTAGTAACAACGAATTACTGTTGGAGTTTCCATGCGCTGAGATGGGCTTCGCGTACGTGCAGATCTGACTTATCGACGGAGCCCACGCTAAATATTTAATATACGTTTGAGTGCCAATTTAGTTCAGCGCTGTAATTGTCAATTAAGAATGACTGTATTAACTTGCGCATACACAATTTCTCATCCCCGCTGTGGACTTGGGGAGCGCTACTGCGGGGTGAGTGATTTTGTTGATAAACGCTGATAAACACTGTTAGCTTGTGTGCGCTCCAAATACAATTCATCGAGTTTGTAGGTTGTGGGCACTGTCAGGCTATATGAGAAGTGACTGCGGGCTATCAATATGGTTTGGGCCGCTATAAACGAAGCAAATGTGAGCCCCTCGGATAAATTGCGTTAGCCGAACCCACATGTCTCTGTCCATTAAATGCACGGCTCAAAGACTTTAGATCCAATCGGGTGATGAAATGAATACCCTTGCGTGGTAGGTATGTGTGTGCATTTTTCAATTTGGTTGGAAAAAGTCATGGCTTGAAATTATATCACGTGTTAAGGTCATGGTAAAGGTTAGCTGTTTGCAGGTTCAGTGACATTTCTGGAGTCATAACGCCATGGATGCAGAATGAATCAGTAATGGCATTTTTCATAATGTTACCCGTTAACACCCGTTTATCAGTAAAATGAACATGCATACTTTTTTGTCATATATCTTCCCATCCATTTTTTTTCTTGTTCTGTTCACAAATATGTTTATCTAATAGAACGGGTGGCGAAATGATCCTTGCTTAAAGAAGACATATTGTGTTATTTGGTGTTTATTTAGTATTAGAGTGACTTAGATCATTAGTTTACATTTTGCTAATGATAAACCACGATATTGAACTTACAGTAATAGACAAAGGTCCATTTACTTCGTGTTCAAAAGTGCAGAACTTATAAGCCCCGCCTTTTCATTGTGACATTTCACCAAAACAACCAGTACATTTTCAATTAGGGGTTTTTATTGTTGACAAATGGCTACATAACATTTTTCAAACCTATATATATAAAACACAGCATTTGATTTGCTTTCAATTATCGCAAGTATGTAAAGAGCAGTGGGCGGGGATAGGGGGTAGGTGTAAATGGCAATTTTGAGCTTAAGCCTCAAATGCAGGACAATACAGGATTACTCAAACATGCATGAACAAATACAAATACAACTCTGAGTAAACTTATACTAAGGAAACACCTTAGATCACAAACATTTCACTTAATAAATTCCCTTTTAATGGATGGGGAAAAAAAAGATCAGTGATTAGATAAAATGTACCTAATTAGCTGCCACTGAGTAAACCTGCAAAAGTGGGATCGACTCAATAAACTACCGCACTATTACCAGTTTTTATTGCAGTCACTTCCTTCAATAAACTTTATTTGACATAACGGCAAAAAACGAATACATGTGCTCTATTAACTACAAGTTAAATGGTTTAATAGACTTTAGCCTTGGGGAAAATGTCTGAATAAACTGAGACTGAGCTGAACTTGCTCGTTGAAGGGGAATTCTTTTTCTCCAGCTTGGTCCTTGTTGACATTCTTTGTGGATCGTTCTGTCTGTGATCTGCGTCATCACATAGAACCAACAATGGAAGCATGGCCAGACATGAACAGACACCAGTATCATGTGTTGAGTGTTTATGTCTCCTGTACTGATGGTACAAAAAAAAAAATACAACAACTTTGTGTTTGACATCCAGAGCCTCCTGCCTGTCTTTCTTTACAACTCTTGGGCATCTTATTCTACATTTTTTATGTCATAATCCCAGTTGTAACTCTGCTAAATAGAAATAGAAATGAATCTGATCATTATTTGTTTTTAGGACTGGCTCCACACACTTGTCATATTAATCTTATAGTTTATAGTCCTTTCAACTGACAACAATCACGCCTTTAGAGTTCAATAATGGCAATACTTTCTCACTTTTCTTTGACTATGTTGACAGAAAAGACGCTGAACTTTGTGCCATTGTTTGTTTCACGTTATTACAGAGAAATGAACCATAAACCAGGTCAAACATCTGCAATCTGATGGCTGAGCACAACAAATTCAACCATAGAATTCTGACCTGCTCCAGCTCAGTTTCAAACTCTGCGGCTTGTAGATTGTTGTGATGACACGTGAACCCAAATTATTCTGCGCTGAGTTGAGTGTTCATGCCTCTGGGTCCCTGATAGTAAATGAACTGCTGCGTTCGACATCCAGAGCCTTCTTGGACAACTTGAATGAACTCTACAACATTAGGAAACGCCGAACAGCATAATCAATGAATAACTAATTCAACTGTCGCAAAATTTAAGACGAACAACCCTGTCCTATCCACTTCCAAGGTGAATCTAAATCTGTAAGATCGGCAGAAACATCCGTCTTCCGCTTCGTCTCTCTCTTCTTCACACTATCTCGAAAGATGGTCTGTTTTTTTTTCCTTTTTCCCAGCATCTTCTTCCCTCGCTCCTACCCACACAATCTGACAGCAATCAGACATCCAATTACCACAGTGGCCTCAGTCTACAGCCGTGTGTGTGTTGCACATGGTCGGCCTTCTGTGTATGGGGGATATATGTGTAGCTTTAACGGCAATAACACTATGGTCCCTGCTGCTGTTCCTCCCCAGGCTCTGGACCCATGCTGCCGTCCAGGCCAAAGCTTATCGTCAGATGAGACATCGCACATGAAACCGCACACAGTTGTAGCCACATGACAACCGGCATTAGAAAGATAAAAAAGGAGGACTTGTTAGAAATGCACCAAAGAAACATGTGAACAATGGGACTTTAGACACTGCGGGCGTGATAGTGTGGCAGTTTTTACTAAAGTCTTGCACTGTAACTTTCTTTGGAGTAATCCTCCTGCTGTTCTTTGCAGTTTTCACTTTTCTTTTTAAGGCTACTCCAGCAGAAAAGAGATGTACTATTTATCTAAAAGGAAAGCTACCACACAACTTGTCAGAGAGTACACCACATGCTGGAGGCACTTTGGAAAAAGTCTCATAGTTTTGCTTGAACTCCTGTTTTTCTAGATAAAAATAGAAAGGACAATAGATGGATAAAAGAAAATCAGTATCAATACTGGAGAGTAGTGTAGCAAAACTATGTACATAAAGAAAGAGTAACGGTACTTTTCAAGTAGTAAAATGTAGTGACACAAACAATTGCTCAAGTAAGAGCAAAACATATTGGAGAAACTAATACTAGAATAATAATTCGGTCATAAAATATATTAAAAATATGATTTGAAAACATTAAACGATGCAGAAGTTCTAGTGTTTCCAAAGAACAGACACAAAAAACAAAGTATATCTCAGGGTAAGATCTAAGACTTTGAAGCATTTAATGTTGCCCATGTAACACTTTTGTCAGTATAGAATTACTCACAATGGAAAGAGTAACTGAAACTGTTACTCAAATAAGAATACTGTTACTTCAAACAAAATATCAATCAAGCAGAAGAAAGCTACACTGAAAAGTACAATTTCTTCAAAAAAATTACTCAAGTACATGAGGCAAGTGAGTACTACCCTCTGAATGCCATTGTACTTGATACAACTTGAAGCGACACAGTTTGCTTGATGCTTGGTCTAGGGACAGTTTTTGCAAGTATTCTCATTTTTGTGCAAAAGTGCTAATATTTTGTTGTTGATGTCTTTGTGGTGAACAATGTGTTCTGCCTGCGATGTATTTGTGCATCTGTTTAATGCAGCTCCGCACTCAAACAGATGCTGTCCACTTCCGGTGTGACAAGTTTAAGAAGAAACAGATATCTTACTTCTTAAAGGGGCTCTATGTAAGTTTGTAGGTGGAGGCTCGGAAACCTTTTTTTCTCCATGAAGATGCTGTTGTTTTGTCTGCAATATTCCACAGAATGGCATGAAATTAAATCTCCATGGAGACCGGCAGTTTCATGGATGGTGATTCTGCAATTACGCGTTCACATCATGTCCTCGGGCTGTATTTACGATTTGTACAATTATTTCCTAAAAGCGATGAACATTTAACCATCATCCCCTTTTTGGACAAAATACGTGACCTGGTAGCTTTATTGATTTTTGCTGAATCATTCATTTTGTGTTGTCCGATTTTCACTTTTTCAAGGTTGACTTGATTTATAACCCCAAAAAACATATTTTAGGAGAACAAAAGTGATATAGAAAACATCCTAAATAGCTGAAGGATTTCTTAAATGTTTTAAAACATCTTATTATTTTATTTTGTGCTCATCCAAATAACAAAAATATCAATCATGTAAGGTCTGGAATAATCACTTATAAAACTGTAATGGTACACACTTAAATCCTAAACTCTACACCACAATAACGCCTTTCTGGACCAACATTTGAAAAGAGCTAAGGGACTTTGCTGCATATCCACCATAAAAAAACTTTTTAGACAATCAATGGGATAATGGATCTTTTTACTTTAGACTTTTTGATTTTCTGACAGGAATGGAGCTTAACGACAAAAAGTGCTGAAGTAAATGTGCACTCTGGGGTCAATAGTAAGCACAACATCCTGAATGAGTTACAAAATGTCAACTTAGTGACGCATGACCAAGAAAACGATCACCTCCTATGCTGTCCACTCCGTATAGCACTGTTTTCATTACCATCCTTCAATAGAACACATCTGAATTACGATTCTTCAGAGAGTGTATGAAGAAAAACAGTCAGGGGGCGAGACAGACGTTGACACATCTTCTCCTTGTGATCTCAAAGCTTAACATTGACCTTGCGCTTTTATCTGCTCTGTGACATCCAATCATCCCTGTCTTATCTCACTCTCTCACACACGCACTTTATGCATCTCCTTATCTATCCATCTGTATTTTCCCCAATTCAACCTTCTCACTCCTAAGGTTTCTTTCCATGTTTTCTCATTTATTTCCCATAATGCACTTCTCCTCCTTTCATGTCCTCCTTGGTGTTGCTCGGCTCCTTTTCATCAGTGGTTTTAGGACTGCACAGATCCCAGTGAATCTGTGATCAGGGCCTCACATCCGTGCCCAGATGCTTGTGGTGCCAGCTGCCTCCGTTTTCCCCAAAGTCTGGCGTCTTTGGCCTAATTGAGGATGATACGAGATCATTTCAAGTGCTTCCAGCTCTGGTAAAACCCGTGCTGTGGAAGCGTCCTGCAGAGAACTCAGTGGTAGTCAGGAACACCTATGGAATATACAGTATCTGCATATTCATACCAACACAAGTTTACTGGTGGTGGTTTGCCACATGATGTAATTTATGCATTGCCTTTCGTGTATTTGCTGCTGTTTATTTTTTGTCCTGAATAGCGTCTTGTGAGGCATCTGCTGGAATTTTGTACATTTGTTTTCTAATTTTTCTAATTGTTTTGGTCACATTTCTTTTTTGTATGTTATTTGTCTGGAAAAAAATATGTAATGACGTTTTAAAACTAAATTGACCGCTGTTTCTTTTAGAACATTTTATTCCCTAATTTATAGAATATTTTACTCCAGCATTTATTTTTGTACAGAAATAAAAAGAAATACATCAGTCAATCCCAACTCAGTTAAAAAACGGTTGCAGCAAAAGACAGAGATTGACACCATTAGCAGACAAACAGTATAATACCACACTGGTTTACACAGGTCATGACGTTCATGGGTGAACATCCCAGGTTTTGAAAAAGTCCCTTTAAAGACTATGTAACTTTTAACGTGGAATGTCTGCCACCTGTTTGTTTCCAGGGAGATGATGTTACTTTTTCACAGTATGACATTACAGGGGATGTCACCAGGCAAAGGCGACCCTGAGCACAAAACGAATGCATGTTGTTGCTGTTTTTTTTTTTTTTTAGCAATGAAACCCTTAGACTGTAATAAATGGAAGATTTATAGGGTTAATTCCACACTGTAGATGACAAGGCGAAGCAATAGCATCTCCATAGAGAAAAAAAAAAGAAAAAAAAACTAAAACCATAATGCATTACACTTGTAATGCCCTTTGTAGACTTTTTGAAGTCTCACAAGGCACATGGTGTTCCAGTGGTCTCCCATCCAAGTACTGACCAGGCCCCGACCTGCTTAGCTTTCAAGGTCTGACAAGATGGGGCATTGGCAAGCAGGTATGGCTACAGAACGATCACGGATACCAATCAGTAAAGTTACATTGTACCTTTAAACCTGCTATTCAACAAATGTGCACCTGACACCTGATTTTAGTTTGAGCTGCCCACTTGTAAATCATCTGGTTGTAGGGTTTTCCTAAATGCAAGCTTCAGGTCCCCTAACATCAGCACAAAGCTACTATATCTTGTGTATGTTGTTGTCGCTACTGACCTCCCTAACACAGATCCTCTTGGCTGTCTGCAGGAAAACTCTGGAGATTAATTGGACTGATCTGAGCTATTGGTGATGTGTGACAGGGGGCAAAGGTCAGACGAGTCAATGGGGACATTAAGTGACTTCTGCTTTGACACCGCCAGAGTCTGCCAACACCTTTCACAGCCGCAGAGAAAGTGGACAACACAGCCTTTTAAAATAATCTAGATATAATTGTTTAATATAGGGTTCAGGGCAAAGGTAACTTTGAAAAATAACGCAAGGAATAATTGCAAGAGGCCAAGAGGAAGGCTAAAGAAGAGATATGTGGATGTATTGGTTGAAAGAAGATATGACGTTATTTGAAAGAATCACGGCCATGTATGCCTTTAAGAAAACGATGCGCATGAAAAGGGTGTTCATTTAAAGTAAAGTGTCATCTGGGCACTTTAACTTGTTGACAAAACTTGACTTGACTTGAAGAATAGCTTTGAATATACTTCTAATGTACATTTCGTCAAACATCAAGTAGCTACGTTTTTATTCATTCATTTCATAACATGGTGTGACTATGTGTTAACTGCAGCGTTGTGAAGTGTAATGAGAGAGGTATTAGAAGCCACTACAATTCAGCAAACATGGGCCTTATTATTATTATTATTTTTGTGTGGGGCATCAACAAAGCTGGACATTACATGATATTAATGCAACTGGATGGATACATTACATTGTGACAATCAGAATAAACTATGAATCAGTTTTAGTCGAGACACCGTTTTTCAAGTCACAAATCCACGTAACGCACAAGCTTATATTATTTGAGCCCAGTCCAAGTCACTTAGAGTCAAGTCGAGTCCAGGTCAGGTCTGTAGGTTTCCCAGTGCATGCCCAAGTCGACATTGTTCAAGTCAAGTCCAAGCCATTGAGAAAAGGCTCAGGTCACAGTCAAAGTTCAGACATTATCCTCTAAAAACCAAATCTTCTTTCAATTTTACAACGTGTTCTCAGTCAGTGGTGTTCTCAAAGTTCCCACAATGTTAAACTAACTTTGAACATAAAACTGTGATTTAAAACATGTTTAGTAAAGCAGGAATGTAGGTTGTTTAAGGACTTGAGAGTTGTAACTATAGTCAAGCCTGAGTCCAAGTCTTCAGTCATTATGGTCGAGTCACGAGTCCCAGAAGTGCCTTGGAAAACGAGCCCCAAGTCCGACACTGGAGTTTTACAATCTCTGCTGTGAACGCTTCTGAATTCAGGTGCGTAGCTTTATGAGTCAGCATGGAGACTTGTCAACAACAGAAACAAAAAGACTCCAGTATGGGCAAAGAACAGACGGGCAACGTGAACTCCTTTATTCAAGTGCATGTTTGTTCCTATAGACGCAAGCAACATGAAACATCCCTCATAAATAGAACTGGCAACAACAGCATCGTAATGAATAGAAAGAGTGAAATATAGCTTGAAACAACAAGACCTGAGCCAGAATCCACAGATGCAGTAAACAAGGTGTAATTTGGTTGTTTTCTTAAGATGAAAGATGTTCTCGTTTTAAGCTGTGGTTTAGCATAAGAAAGCAGCGTGTCAGACAAGTTTGCCTGGGATGTGCATGGAAGGGTAGAGAAATGTGTCTGAATAGTCAAAGAAAACTTTGAATTAAAAGTAGCAAACTAAGTATTCAGGTTTGAAAAATAGCCTATTCATCTTCTATCTTATCTCAAATAACATTATTATATAAAACATTTTATTTTTTAGCTTTCTAACATTGTTCCGTCATCAAAAACATGCCTAGAGTTGCATTTAGCTTTATTCACGCTAGTTTGATGAATCTTGTTTAGAATCCTCTCCCCTCCGAGCATCAAAAACACTCCTGAATTCTCTTGATGAGTGACATTTTTTCAATTAGTGACACAGCTCAGAGAATCTTCAGCGTTCTTTTAAGTTCATAAATCATCGTCAGATACTCTCCGAGCATTTCCGTCCAATCACGATTATTACAATTGTATGACTGCTCAATAACACGACTAGCATAACAAGCAGTATTTTTTTTTTATTTGTGTAATTGCCCCTACAGCCAGTAGATGGAACCATAGCTAACTTACTATGGCGTCTCCCAAGGCTGTGACAAAGTTATATTTTTCTTTAAAAAAGTAATGATACTCCAGAGCACATTTAAAGACAAGTAATGCATTTGTCCTTTAAGAAAGCCATCTGGAGGAAAATATCTAAATTGAACATAAGGGCTGGAAGATATATTGAAATCAAATTGTAATTGTAATTTGAATGGTCACAAATAGCAAACTGCAAAGACTGCAAGCGTTTAAAAAATAATTTCCTTTCATAAATAGCAAAACATCCTGTCTGAAAGTGTTAAAAACAAACAAACAAACGGCTAAAGCTGTAATTTGGAGTCCTATAAGCCAGTGGTCCCCAACCCCCGGGCCGCGGACCGGTACCGGGCCGTGGATCAATTTGGACCGGGCCGCACAACAAATAATTAATTTATTGTCAGAGTCTGAGCGATCATTTATTTTGAAAAAGGACCGGATTCTCTAGTCTAGGATACATAAGAGCTTAGATTCTTGGCCAGAACCCGACCCGCAATTCGGGCCGGGTTCGGGTCCACATTTTCCGCTCTGCTGTCGGGCTGATTTGGGCGGCCCAGGGGGCAGAGATGGGCACGTGCGTAACATGCGCTCCACATGAAAGAGCGCGTGAGCAGCCAGTGCTGTGTTGTTTTCCTCCTCATCCTCGAATAAAGTGGTTAAAATATGTGACGTGAGAAAAGACGTTCATGAAAGCGCGGCTGCTACACGAGCGGAGGACAGAAAAAGAGAGAAAGAGCAGCAGGAGGAGAGAGAGAGACGAAAGGAGCGAGGGAGAGAGCTCATGTGGGCCGGCGTCAGCGGAGGAACAGGCGCGTCTGGGACAGGAGGCGTCCCGTTGGTGCAGGTAGAACACTAAACACTTGAAGCCCTGTCAGGAGCTTATTCTGCCAATAAAACTCTGCAGGAGCACAGTTTACGTAACTCCGGTTCTACACGTGCGCGGACCCAGGTCGGGTTCGGACAGTATCCGCGCGGTCCCGGGTCGGGTTCGGACAGTATCCGCGCGGTCCCGGGTGGTTCGGACAGTATCCGCGCGGTCCCGGGTCGGTTCGGACAGTATCCGCGCGGTCCCGGGTCGGGTTCGGGTCGAATCTTGCAGCAACGACTCGGGCTCGGACAGTACGTGCTCGGGCTCGGCCGGGTCGGGCTTGAATTTTTGGGGCCGATCGATGGTTACATCTCGGTCATTTGAGCTAAAATTTAACCCACAAGCAACAAAATGAGTCAGAAACAAGACAATACCAGGAATCCTACGTGAATCCTATGCCGCTAGGCAATGAAGCCTTCAAAGCTGCTTTGCCACTTAGAGACCAAGCACCCTGGATTAAAAGACAAGCCCCTGGACTATTTTGAAAGAAAAATAACAGGTACACAGTGGATTCACGTTTATTATGACAAACGCCCCCTCCCCTACCGGGCCGCAGTAAAATTGTCAAGCGTTGACTGGTCCGCGGTGATAAAAAGGTTGGGGACCACTGCTATAAGCTATACAAAGAGGTCTAGTGTTCATTTAGCAGTTCTCCCAAATGCTTTTTTGTCCCTGATGTGTTTTGAATGAGATCGTTGAACCACATCACAAACATGCTTATAAAAGTGTTAAAAAACATTCTTCCAAAATGGTTAAACCCTACTGAATATAATCCAATCTTCTATTTTGCTGTAGTCTGTTTTGTCTGTAAATGAATATGTGTTATAAGGTCCAAACTATTTCCAAACCAGAAATGAAGAAGGACTAAAGAGACTTTAGAAACTATAGAACAAAATATTCACTGATTCACAGTCACAGCAGCATTGTGAAGGGGTAGAACGGTAAATAAATCTTAACTAGCATTTTTATTAAATCTTTTGACCAGGACTAAGTCCAGCTCAGGTTCATTCTGACTGAACTCCTTACATAAAAGTTTTTGCTAGCGAAACTAAAAGCATTTTAATCATATTTATAGTTTTTGGTCCATCCCATCATTGCCCTAAATGTATTCAGTGTTACCTCTATTGTTCTGTGTGTGTGAAACCAATAATGTTCATAAGCTCCAGCCATTCTTCTTTCATGCTTGATTTAACTGGAGTTGCTTGGTTAGCCCTCACTAAATTGTTAATACGGGTTCTGTGGTCTTTAATAAATGAGCTTGTTATTGGTAATTAGAAAGAGGCTAGGATTCAGGATTTCGTACACAGTGATAAGCTGCCTTCCGGTAATTCTTCAAAGACTTTTTTTCTTTTTCACTCTTAGAAAGCAAATGCCGGTTGAAACTTAAACTTCATTCTTTTCATTCATTTGATGTCAACCATAGACCGTAAACAGTGGACTGTTGTAGCCCGCTAGCCGCCGCGTTCCAAATAGGAAGTATCCATGGGGGCTGTTCCGGCTCCATCAAGCCGAGCTTCCATTCACTTTCTATTGGGACACTGGTGCCCTTTACTCTGTAACTGTTTCGGTCAAACTCACCATCTTGGAACTAAAATGTCTGTTTTGACAGACTGTTTTGTCGTTTGGTTGTTCATAAATCAAGTTATTATTATTGGTAACTGACCAATCAGGTGCTTACTTTTCCAGAAGGGTGGAAACCGTTAACAGCCTCGCTCCTGATTAGTCCGTGTGGTTGCCACGATACGCACTCAGATGTCCAAATATGGAGTCTGGCTCCACTTTACCCACTATAACTGCTAGCCGCGAATGGCTTCATTTAGCTATGGGTGACGTCACACTCCGGCAGTCCAGTGATTTATATATGGTCTATGATGTCAACATATGGTGTGTAGCCTAACCAAAACAAGACTTAGACACATTATTTTCATTATATTTTATCTTTAATCATATCTACTAAATCCACTTCTGCAAGTCTGTAACCCATTGTGTCAGAAAGGGCAACCTGCAGAGGACATTTGAACTTTGCCACAGCAGCACTACAACTGTCCAACTGAGAAGCTGAAAGAAAAGTACAGATTGTTGCAAGAATAACTTGACATTTAAAACTTTGTGTTCTGCCAGGTTTTATATTATGAGGTAATTTGCATTGTAAAATTAAACGATCAGACCATTTCAAGGTCCTAAAAAATGACAGATGAGTAAATCACAACACAACTGCTCCACAGTATATATTTGAGCCTTCTTGTACTAAAGAAATAATAATTCTCAACTACAGTTTGGTACTATAGTTGAGAATGAGAGGCCCATTTAGAGCAACTCTTCGTTTTGAAGCACATCATGCACTAATGACACTAATACAAACCTCTTGTTATGGCATGAGTACATTACTTGGGCACGCTGAAGAAAAGCGAAAAGTTGCAGGTCTTTTTGGAGAAGTATACTCTGGTTTCTATGAAACAAGTTTATGCACCTTGAATTTTATAATGTTAACTCTCAAAAACTGCTGTCTGGATGGATTGAGCCCCGCCTGCCACCAGTGGGCCCCCAGGCATATATACAGTGAAAAACTTTACATTGCAGTTATTACTTGCTCGCTTCCCTTCACAATAAATAGTTTAGTTACATAAAGTAGTTTATTTAGTGATATATTATTAACAAATAATGGTCTCCACTGAAGGCCCTCAAGAATTGTATTGCATATGGCCCGACAAAGTTAAAACTGATTTCAACACATAATATCATCTTAGAGAATATTTTCTTTATGCCAGGCCCAGGTCAAAACTAGAACTAAACTGGGACTTAATCAGGTCTAAACTAAGATTACACACACACATGCACACGCGCACACGCACGCACACACACGCACGCACACACACACACGCACGCGCACGCACGCACACACACACTCTCACACGCACACACACACACACACGCACGCACGCACACGCACACCCACGCACACACACACACACACACACACACACACACACACACACACACACACACACACACACACACACACACACAGGTGAACATTTCACTGACTTACATTCATTTACCTGAAGACAGATTCTAATTGAACTGTAGTCACTAACTCTAACCTAAACCCTACCTATTTTAATCCATCTGAACTTTAGACCATTTTGTTGATCTAATGATGCAGGATTTACGTCATGGGGACCTGATTATTGCCTCCATAAGGGAGGCTGGTCCCCATGATGTGAGATTTTAGTCTCCCCACAATGTGATAAATGCCCCCACACAAAAATGCTTGCGCACACAAACACACACACACACACACACACACACACACACACACACACGCACACACACACACACACACACACACATACACTGAGCCCTCTCCATCTGTCTCCCTTCAGACCGGGGTAAGTGCTGACATCAGCTGGACTACCGGCTTCTGTGGAGAAGACAGACCGGGCCGCCCGCTCCACCTGACACACATTTACACATTCAAACACACACATGCACGCACGCACGCACGCACGCACACACACACACACACACACACACACACACACACACACACACACACACACACGCACACACACACGCACGCACACACACACACACACACACACACACACACACACACACACACTGCTGTTGTCAATGGGGATGGGAGCTGAAGAGAGCCATTAAAACTGAGATATTTGAGTCTGTCCATTCTTTCTTGTCTGTTTCCTGTTTGTCTCTTCCATGGGACATTATCACAGTCACTTTTGTAACTGTACTGTCTCTGGCAAGACAGTCGCTCAAATGCAAAACGTCTGTATTCTACAAATAAAGGCATCATAAAGGCTCCTTTATTTGTAAGAATTCTTTACAATTCACAAGTAAATATATTAACTAGCTTGCAGTCTTTCTTTGGAGTCGTTGCACGGAATAAAAAAGTTGTTTTTGTCTTGCATTTACTGAAAACTTTACCTCAGGGATCTCGATCACTTGATGATATTGACATTCAAATTTTGGCCTCATTTCATTTGAGAAAACACAAAATAGGCCTATCCAAGAAACACCAAGTTAAAAATAAGTGTTTCTTATGTAACAGAAAGAGGACACAGCCACAACTTTATACATATCCACAAACATTCCAGAAGTAGATCAAGGTAAAACAGCATTTGGACTTCCTCAGATTTTTCGGAAGTATTTAAAACATTGCTGAATGGAGCCAACATTAAAACTAAATGAGCAGTGGATGAAGGACAGAAAGTGTTGCATTGCACTTGATACTGACTTTGTGGTGTGGACTTGTCCGCTGAATGAGTTTGTTACTTTTGGGTTGAGCTCTGCTGAGGCCAATGTACTTGTCTATTTGAGGGGTTATGTTCCTGCCTGGATGCATTTCTGTGGGTGTTTAATTGTTCTAGTTTGAAAAGGGCATGTAATGGTAATGCATTTTCATTTTCTGTTGCTTTATTGCACAATAGTGGTTTCTCTTAAAGATGCACTATGTAACTTTTCCTGTGAGGGGCCTGGAATGGTCCATGCTGTTAATAAATTAAACTTTTATCTGTTCAGTGCTTGCCGGTGGTGTAGTGGTTTAAGGGTTGCACATATGTGTTTCTTTCTGCATCAGGGTTTTAAGCTCATTTCTATACCCTTTCGCTTCCTTTTCACGCTATAGCTGTCCTGTCTAATAAGAAAATTAGAAAAGGCCAATCTGATCTGTAAATGTATGTGTAAGTTTGTGTCACCATGGAGATATATCAGTTTTATTGCCATCTAGTGGAATATTCCGGGAGCTGTGATGCTATGAGCAACCCCAAAAAAATATAATAAGAAAAAATCTGTATTGTTCCAAAACATCTACCCACTGCTGATGTCATTCTCTAATAAGCTTTCATTTTTAATAACAATGCAGAATATTGGAGAGATCGTGATAATGTGGTGAATACAAGGCTATGGCACAGGATAAGGATGTTTCCTGAGTAGACTTTGAATTAGTTTTGAGACAGATACGGCAAATCATGGTATTTTGCCCGAGCGCCACTTCAGTCGTTTCATTATAGGGCTGTAGATCACTGCAAATATCCAATATCCACTATCTGCATTGGATTAGACCACAGTGTAACACAAAACCATAGACTGCTGATAACTTTACACTTTATAGTTCACACAGTAGAATATTGTGATGGTTACTTTTCAGGATTGGGGTTTATTATTTTAGTAGTTTTGTTGATCTAAATGATAACTTTGAAAAGTCTATCTAACAATCTATGACACACACAAAGAAATATAGTTTTTTGGGGGGGTTTGAGTCATGATTGCCCTAAAATTGCAAGCCCATTTGAGACTATATTCCAAGGCACGCATTTTTAATCAAAGGAAGCTAATTTCCTTGGACAGCGTTTCTGTGGGTGTTGTCAATGATTCATTAGTAAGCCAGAGGATCCAAATTAGTGTAAAAATGCACGGTATGACACACTATTCACTGTGTCACTTACAGCACACTCGCACATTAAAATGACCAGAATGCTCCGTGCACTTTTCAATTGGACACATACAGTAAATGAGTGAGTTCAAAGCCCCGTGCCTCTGTGCCCCTGAGCCTTCAACAAAGAACAAGAGCAAAGAGCAACTTTTCATTTTAAAGCAGTCTTAATGAGCTTTAGAGGCAAAGAAAGTATGTTTGTGTGAAGATTTCCTCCTTAGTAACTCTGCACTGGCAGGTGATGTGTGGGTGTCAGGAAAAACTGGGGAAAAAAAATAATTTATTTCTTGAAGCTTCCGCACAGAACTCATTGAATGCAACTATAACACACTCAAAATAGGCTTTACTATTGATGTAATAAAGCATATTTTTGGTGTGGTATGTATAATAAATATGCATTAAAATGTCTGACAAATGAACAACCAAATAATACAATATTGAAAAGGGATATTTATTTACAGGAATTTGCTACTAATCAGTCAACATTTTTGTAGGTGCGATAGCTACAGGATTAAATCAGAGGGTTTGGGTGAGGCAGGGCATCTGGTGCCAACTACAGTGTGCTGTGGTGTGGTATTTGACCAACGTAGTGTAGGTTCATGGGTTTACGTGATCATTTTGTGATTTTGTATTCACCGTATTCCGCCTTGCCCACTTTTCTGTCTTTTTGCTACAGATCTGCTCATCTCGATTTATGGCACTTCTGGTTTGGAGGAAGTTCAGTGGAGAACGAGAGAAAAGTCTTGCTGCTAAAATGTTATATAAAGTAGATTGATTGTGCAAAATGTTTAATGTACTGTACACATGCAACAGCAAGTCTGTAATGCACCGATTTCCTGAGTGGTCTGGAAACGACGCCTTGCAGCAACTCCCAGAATAAGACGGATAACGCATAAGTAGTTCCAGCAACAGCTCTGCGGTCATTGCTATTGCAAAGGGGTAAACAAATGCTCAACTGTGGTGAGGGGACTACTAGCTTCATGTAAAACACAGAAATAACTAATATCTCAGACATTTACAGACAGAACAAGCTTTCTAAATTCACAGGGGAACTATTTCAGTGTGTTACCGTGGTAAAAAGTGCATTAAACAACTTGTATCCATTCGTGCAACAGTTTTAACACACTTTGCCGCACGTCGTGGTGTTCTAAGACGCCGCTTTGTAACGCACGGCTCCTTGTTGTTTAATGCTCATGAAAACCCACTCCGGATTGCTACAGTGTCCAAGAAAAATAGCCTCGTTGTGGATTCTTTCCATAGACCTGCACCTCGCCTGAACCCACAGTTCTTCAATGTCAGCCCACATTAGTTTTAATGACTTTGGAATTCTTGCATTCTTGCATCACACTTGACTTGCATTTGGTATAACCCTGGCATAAGAATTCATGTTTTTCAAGATAGTTTTGAGCAATAAAACATTAAATAAATGCTGGTTCTGGCCATAATGGGTTACAAGCACTGCCAGTCCTATACATGGATGGAAGAGTTACAATTATTACACACCTGCAGGTAAATTGCAATGGAAAGTCAAAAGTATAGATTCAAAAACCTTTTTTTGTTTGTTTCCTCCTTTTGTAATTATGCACTGGCACGTATTTCGTAGGCGTGAATGCTACTGACAGCTTCCACAAAGAAAATCCCTAAAACTAAATAATTTCTTCCCTTGTCGAAGCAAGAATTTAATCCAGTCTTAATGAATGCTAACGCTAACATATGCCATGGCGCCCACACTTTCAAACATGACATCTTCATCCAACTATCATTATGAAAGAGGCTCTATTTTGTTCCGCATCTCATTTTAAAACAGATATGTGCTGGAGGAGGGAACGCACGCAGCCGAGTCAGAGGCAGAGCTTTGATGTTGCCCTATTACTCGCACCACGCTGCAGGAAATCCCATTAATATCTGTGGGTGTCCAAGACGTAATACTGATACAAATACACGCACAAGTGTGGATCAGCGCGTAAAAGGAAAGGTTAGGAGCGGCGAGGCTGTTTGGAGGGAAGCAAATAGATGCCTCTTTTGCTGCTTTATATTTATTTTTAACAGTGAGATTGCAGGGGATGAATGAAGGCAAACACAACAGTCTATCTGGAAAAGCCAGTGTGTAGAAATGGAAATATAAGACAGGTAAATCTTGTTACAGTTATTGTGTGCATTGAAATTAGAGGTGCCAGATACTGTATGTCAAAATCGAATCAATATTTGAGTGTATTCTTGTAGTTTTGTACTTCAAGTTTCAATCTTCTTTCATATGTTCATAGACGTGTTAAAATGTGATCTTTGGTTTTAGATAGATTACATATTTTGCCAAAATGAAATGAAAACACATTGACCATTAAGCTGCAGCAGTGTCCAATGGTTTTAAAGATGACAAGTAGACACAGCATGCTCATTGATCTAATTCAGTTGGAACATTTGAAGCATTTCTCCACTGGATTTTAATGGTAAGTGTTGGCAGGAGGCATCTCTGACTATGCCACATTGAGATTAAGCAGCGAGCAACACCAGATGTTACGTTTACCTCGGAAACTTACAAAATATCTTCAGTTACATAACTGTATCTATATAACCGTTTTTTTTTTTTTTTAATGACATAGTCTCTACTATTAAAAAGGGAAAAATCAATAGCTTAGGTTAAAAGTTTAACTGTTTTGCAAACGTTGTACTTTGCTTGTTGGTCAATTGATTTTCTAACTATATTCTGTTCAACAGTGAACCATTTTTCAAGGACATTTTATACTAAATTGAGTTTTTAACAAGCTTTTAACAATGTTATAGCGCTGTTCCCACACCCATAATATACCTGGAGTTGTAGTTTGCTTCATTTACATTGTTTCCTCAAAGGGGTTGTACCTGATTATTACCATTTTCAAATGTGAAAAACATAACGTGTCAGATTTTTTGCATACATAAAAAGCATACAGTATATTCATGTGAAAATGAGACCACAGCGCTTTCTCTGCATCCGTTTATAGAGGGTTTTGTACATCGAGAAGCAGTTAGCATGCTAATTTGTTGGCTGTGCGGTATTGCCAAAACACGCTCTGGGCTCAGAGACTCGTGAAAGTGCTCATAAACTCATTGTGGAGAATATTTAGAATGCTGGGACTGCATTAGGTAAGGTACAGGTATCAGGTACAACCCTTTAATGTTTATGAGACCATCTTGCTCACAAAGCACACAATGCACTGTTTAGATTCTGAACTGGACTGTAACGTCAAATGGTCATCATCAAAGTCTGGCGTTTTTAAAGTTTTTTTTTTTTTTTAATCCATAATTTGTCACCAGACTTGTTCTGTGCATGTCTGCCTTCAAACTGTGTTCATTACTACAGCGTTCTTATGTTGTATCAGTATCTGTATCAGTTGAGTTGTTTAAATGGATGTTTTTTGTTTTTGCTTGGTGCATTCCCACTGTTGGCAGTCGATGGCATGCACTAAATCTTCTCTGACCTGTGTACTTTGTAAACATAGGTATTATTTTCAGTTGTAAAACATGAGATGCCAAATAGAAGCATATTTAGAAAAACAATAGTAAAAAGTCATAATCTGTGTCAACATTCCTCTCATGCTGTATATATGCTGCATGATACATCTACTTTTCATTTTTCACTTTTTTTTTTTTCAGAGTCAGTCCTGTTTTGTCAGCTACAGACACATTAGAGCTCAATTACATTCTTCTATCACTTTCATTCTGCTCTTTAAAAAGTTTGACACCGCTGTAGAAGACACAAGTGGAAATGACAGAAAGTAAACGCCCTCACACACAAGAAGTGCCCTAATCTAGTCATATTTTCTCTCACACTTGTGCTTGTGAGGAGGTCATTGGATGAAGATGGAGGAGGGAAGAGCAGTGCTAATTAAACATTTAGTCATTTCTGCTTTAATGTCTTTAGACAGAATGAATGGATCTAAAAAAACAAAACAGCCTTAATTACAATGTATGAGGGCTTCATTTGGAGAAGCGATGGGTGCACTTAATGTTGAATTTATCTCCATGACCTGCGCACTCTTTCCTGTTTCAATTATCTGCAGAAGACAGTGAGAGCCCGAATGAATGAAACAGCAGAGGCAAGACATTTCAAGTCTAATTTAAATTGCGTTGCTTTGAGGAAAACAATTTCATTTAAGCATGAATTATCTATCAAATCATAAAACAGGGACAAATGATTGAAGTCAGTACCTCTGGCACATTTAAACTGTAATTACAGATGGTCATTGATATAGTGCTTATCACATAAATAAATGTGTAAATAATAATAGAACAACACACTCAAATTTAAACAATGTTGTGTTCTAAAAAAAAGTGCAGTGTGCTCTCTTTAAACAACCAGTTTGCAGCCAAAATTGAAATTAAACCAAGAAATAGAAATGAAGGTTTGTTGACCAGTGATGTTATTACAGGATGAAACTAAATTAATAATCATAATATAGCCTATACAAATACTGCAGAAAATCATTACCTGATTCTGACATAAATCCTCTGAAAGCCACAAACTCTGCTGAAGAGACTTTCAACAAACTTTTCCCTGGATTTTTCAGAATGAATCCTCTTGTTTGTAGAGAATTGTAGCTTTCTCCTCGCTGATTGGGTTTATGAATCTTTTAATTACAGGATGCGTGTTTCCTCCGTGGCAAGAAACGTCTTGGCTAATTTGGGTAAACTATACGAAAACAGAGAATAAAATGTCCAGACAAGTTCAGGGTTAATATGCTGTAATGGTTCCAGAAGGGCAGCAACAAAAGTAAAGGATAACCAAATACAGTGGAGTGTATTGGCAAGAATGGGTTTGATACGTTTACGTTTATAAGTGTTTAATACATTAAAAAAAGTCCTTGGTAAACCATTTTGGTGAACATTGTATTGCCGTGTTGTTGAAAAGCAAGAGGGGTTTAGTGTCTGAACCATCTCTGAAGTTTTCTCTCTATCAAAAATAGAAAATGCAAGATAATAAAGTGGTCAAAACACATCATGGCCTTCAATAGGTTGCACTCATTTCTAGAATTTGATAATTAAAGCTAAAGGACAATGGCCCATGTACAGAAATATCAAACCTCATGATCCACAAATGTTCAATGTTAAAATGTGTGCAGGATTTACTCCACAAACTTGCCAGATTAATCTCATGACGTCTTTGGGGTTGAATAAGCATCACTTTCTGAAGTGTTCCCCTTTTGCTTATTTATGCAGTGCCAGTTTTTGATTAATGTGGATAGGCCCAGTGATTGCAGAGATATTAAAGGGGCTGCACCTGATTTGTGCTGTTTTTGAACATGAAAAACAGAACTAGTTCATTTGCACGATTTTTTGCAAGTAAGAAAGTATAATCTGTGTTGTCCCAGAACAGATATGTTGTAAAAGCATATATTCAGTTGAAAATGAGACCACAGCACTTTCTCTGCATCTATTTATTAGTCTTTTATCCTACTAGAGAAGAACCAAGTGCGCTGTTCGCATGCTAATGTTTCTTAGCTTTACCGTGACACGCTGGGCTCAGAAACTCGTGAAAAGTGCTTATAAACTCATGCCGGTGAATATTTAGGATGCTGGGACTGCATTAGGTCAGTGAGTTTAACTAGTTCTGTTTTTCACCTTTCAAAACAGTAAACATCAGATACAGGGCCTTTAAGTGTAAACCAAGTCAAAACATCTGCAATCTGACAGTTAAACAGAAAAAAATGGACAGTTGGTCATAATATTTTACAACATCAACTTTTCATACTTCTCAATGACAATCAAACTTCTTACATTCCTTCTACGTTTATACCAGCAATGCCAACAAAGTGGCTAACAAAGATGTCCAGTTGTAAGGTATCCCACTGTTTTATACTGCACTTCTTCTTTCTGACCTGGATCTCGCTAAAATCAATACTGGGTCTTGTAGTTCACACAATCAATTCTTTCTCATCTCGCCAAACTTTTCTCCACTAAAGCTGCTTCCTTTTCATCCTCGCTCATAAAACCAAAGCATTATAAATGGCTTTACTATTATTGATCCTTGTCCTCCATTTGTCTCTTTGTGTTTCTTATATATGTTTAATGGGAATGTTACGATATTAGATACTCTTTTGTCTTCTAACTTCAAAAGTGTGCATTTTATTTTACAATTTCTGCTTTCAAACACTCCCCTGTGATTATGAGCGGCGTTGATGTTGATGTTGTCTGATGACCTAACCTTGCAGATTGCCTTTCCGTGAGGTTCAGAGGTGTGCATTAATAAGAGAAGTTATGTTTTAATTGGCTGCTTTTTTGCAACTTCAAAGCAAATGACTTTGAAAGGTGCAGAGTTGGACGATCACAGTGGTTGTCAGGTGTCTCTATGGGGAAGGCGAGATATGAATGAAGTGTTCATTTAGAAGTTGTGTCCCTCTGGGGATGTTATTGATGGCTGTGGTGAAGCTATGAAGCACAAAGAGGATTTAATCACGTTGTACTGCTCCAAGGACACAGCTATACATCAGTCTATACGGTAAATACTGCAGGGATTTAAAGGTGCACTGTGTAGCTTTTATGGTTGAAGGTCCACCTCTTGCTTGGTAATGTTATCGCTTTGCCTAGAACGTTCCACAGTATGGCATTAAACGTACCTATTTTATTATGGTGTTTTTGTTTTTTGTTTTTTTGCTTGAGAAACAACAACTAGCAAAGCATGGATTCTTTCTATGAGTGGAGTTCATCTCATCACAGATCTGTAACTTGGCCAAGGAGCATCTTCAGATTATCTTCTGATACGTACGTTTACGACCACTGTGGAACATTCCAGGGAAAGTAATAACATCTCCAGACATGAAGCTGATGCACCCTCCACCAGAAAAGTTAAATTGTGCACCTTGAACTGAAGGTACAGGTAACATGTTAAAAAAAGAAGAACAGTAGAAATAGTAGAAATACATACACATATAGAATAGAAAACATACTTAAAGGAGACGTTTTATGCAAAATTTACTTTTAGGGCTTTTAAAGCGAGACACAGCAGGTGAATGGGACAAATTGCCAAAATTTGCAACATTCCAATCTGAAAAACTGACAGAACCAGGTTTAATTATTCTGGTTCATTTTGTACACGTATTAGTTACAAGAAAATACAGAGGGGATTTTGGATTCCTTATATAGTTTTTGAGTTAACTAGATCTGACTGAAAATGTACCTAAGAATTCAAATTCTGCCTAATTTTTTTAACATACAGCTTTAATAAATCAGGCTTGGAATTAGGTCTAGACTAATCCTTCTACGTACGTTCTGTCAGAATTGTGTAAAGTTTTTTGAGTGTAGGAGATACTTTTAGTGCTCATCTTTATGTCTCTGTGAGAGGAAAACACATTTGGAGAATATTGCCTTTGAAGTTACAATGTCCCAGAGAAATCTAAGGATGAAGTGGATTATATGAAGTAATAAAGTAATAAATCATCTTTAGGAGTAGATTGGACAAGATTGTTGTTTCCACATGAAAGTCCATGTTGAGAAACAAACTGACCAAGAAAAAAAAAGAAAAGAGTTTTCACCTGTAGTGTTTTGCCATGTCAAAACCATGTTAAACTATATGTTTTGTTATCAATAACATACCTGGAGTTGTGCTTCGCTTCATTCACTCCCCTCTGAGCCTCAAAAAGCGCTCAGTTCCAAGTGTCCCAGATTTGTGACAACATAGGTCAAGCTCATATGTCACTGTTTAAGTCCACAAATCACAGCAGACTCATTCTGAGCACTGCCGTCAAATCACATTCATTACTTCTGCATTAGCATGTCGGAGGTTAGTCAGGATTGTTTTTTTCCCCTTTGTAATTCCGTCTGCTGCCAGTTGATGGAGTTCTAGCTCAAATCGCAGTGAGAGGGATTGCCTGGCACATAAAGTCATGTATACTTTTAAGTTCTAAAAATGAGATGCCAAAGTAATGGCACTCACTAAAGGCTAATAACAATAAAAATAATGCATAAAATGTGTCCTATAAGATACAGGGGAATGGTCAGGTGAACCTAGCTGGAGAATTAGAGTACGGTACATTACATAACAATAATACCGCGCTATCATCAATACATTTGCAGTATTTCTACAAGAATACTGCCTCTGCTGACTATACTTCCACTATTATTACAAGTGCTTCAACTACTACTACTATGACTATTACTACTGTACATCATTAATGTGATTCTTCTGATTACAGCGTCACCCAGTTACATGATAAAGTATTGAGAAACTAAAACTCCACATAATGACAAAGCTTTTACCTCGAAACATGTTACTATGGAGACAGTTCTTCATGGGAGGAGTGAGGCTGTAAAGCAGACGACTTAATAACTCAAACATCTCCAAGGACATACAGACGTAAAACACGTTTGTCAATGTGTATTTTTATTTTTTTTCCCTACATCACAATAATCTTTAGACTTGTTTTTGACATAACGTTTTTCAGAGACACGGGATTAGACAAGGTTGTCCAATTTGCTCAATTTAGTGATTATCCTTGAGAGGCATTTGATATTAGGCTAACGAGTGTTTGTTTATAAACAGGTTTTCACGACAGCTCTGCGTATATGTGATTAAGGGTGGATGATGTAGTGGGAGTGACAGACTGTACAGATGTTCGATAAATGGGCTGGAACAGGCAGGAGGAGACAGGACATCGCTCACAGGCAAAAACTGCAACGGGAAACAACAAAATAAAAGTGGTAGTAGCAGTAGTTGCTGTTGTAGTTGTTGTTGAAATTACATAACAAAATAAAAGGAATAACATGCGATGACAGACATATTTTCCCTAAAAGTGGTAGTAGCAGTAGTTGCTGTTGTAGTTGTTGTTGAAATTACATAACAAAATAAAAGGAATAACATGCGATGACAGACATATTTTCCCTAAAAGCACAGTCTTTTGAAAGTTATAGATTTCCAGTATAAAGGTTAGAACATTTAGTGTGAATACAGGTCGTATTTTAGTTGTTTTACACACAATGTGAAACAAATGTAATGTTAATCTAGTGCAATCTGAACGTCTCTCAGCGCCCAGTTACGGCTAATCGTTTGGTTTTGTTTCTATAACTTGCATGACTGGGAGAAGAGTGGTCTGGCAAAGGCAAATTGAGTAGTTGTTAAGCGCACACGGAGTTCTTTGTGCATGTAAACGCAATGCACAGCATATAACTCTTACAAAGGACGGTCAGATAACTGCTTGAGATGTTATAACTTCGCCAAACATATCTATCTCTATGGAGACAAGCAGGTGACTCAAATAGATTTTCACAATTCCATTTAATCCCTTAATTGATTCATACAACTCCAAAATGTAACTCGGTGAACTGAGCGTAACCTTAGTTAATGCAATTAAGACAGCAATGAAATTAATATTTTTTGTCCTTTTTTTCTAGGAGGAGTGTGTATAGCCCAGTCCTTGAAAATCCCACGGGAGCCCAGGACGGGGGAGTTTGACAAGATTATCAGGCGCCTGCTGGAGACCTCCAATGCCAGGGCCGTCATCATGTTTGCTAATGAGGACGACATCCGGTAAGAATGAACCGCCGGGTTGTGACTGCGCTCATGTCCACTGTGAAGAAACATTTTGAGAGAAAAAGAACTAATTAGACAAGCTCAAGATTATACCTACACAGACTTTGGCGTCACTGTGTTTCGTGACATTTCACTCTCTGTTTCTGTGTAGCCACTCGTGTACATAAAAGTGCCAATTAGTAGCATAAATGTGGATGTGTCTCCAAATATGCCTGAACACATGAAAGGGATTGTATTTCAAGCATTCCTTTTTGGTGTAAACACTGTTGTTTGGGCTGAGGTGTGGTCTGAACTACTAAAATTGTTTAGAATAATGTATTTACTGTAATGTCAGACACGGCAAAAATCTGCTGTAAAATTATGTGTAAGATTCCCACAATTCTTGTACATGTGACCTTTGTAAAAGAATACAAGCCTACTGTGTCTATCTTGGCTTTTTTTTTTTTTTCAAATTACAGAACTACATCATATATTCATCACTGTTACTGTAAGAAAAACATCCGTAAAATAACAGGAAAAGGTACAGGCAGAAAATTATTAGTTATGGTAAATGGTTCCATTTTTATGTAATGCTTTTCCACCTTCAAGGCACTCAAAGCTATGTCTCCGTAATTCTTCCATTTGAATTAGATGCTGTGAATTTATGGTGTATGTTCTGTAAAATCCCTTCAGGCAAAAAAGGGAAAAGGTTATGTTAACAATTTTCTGTAGTACAGAGTAGTACAGATACTTAGTAGTATAGTAGTATTTAGTAGTATTTAAAGTATTATGGACATTTCCTTCCTCTAAGCACGGTGGCAGAGCGGCTAGAGCTTCTGCCTCTCAATAAGGAGATTGTGGGTTCGAATCCCAGACCACTCCAACATCGTGGTTTCGAATTCCGAACCACCCCAACATCACACGATCTCTCTGGGTAGAGTCTGCATGTCCTCCCAGTGTTACTGTGGGTTCTCTCCGAGTTCTCCGGCTTCCTCCCACCGTCCAAAGACATGACTGTACAGGTTAATTGAGAACTCTAAATTGTCCCTAGTGAATGAATGTGAGAGTGAATGGTTGTCTGTCCTTGTCTGTCTCTCTGTGTCAGCCCTGCGACGAGTTGGCCACTGTCCAGGGTGTACCCCGCCTAAGGCCCAAAGTCACTGGGATAGGCTCCAGTCACCCGCGAACCCTAACGGGAATAAGAGGTAGAAAATGAATGAATGAATGAATAAATAGCATTTCTCAGACAAAATAGATTTATTTTTTCAAATACAAACCTTTATTCCCACAATAAAATTGTCCAAAACAAAGCACATATACAGTAAAAAAATATAAATATGTAAATGTATAAATATAAATATTAAAACTAAAGGTATTTTTACATTTAGGGTAATGGAGGTTGTAAAAATAGTTAATTGTCCTTGAATTCCCTTCAAAGTCCTTGAAACTCCTTCAGTCTTTCAGAAACCAAAAGTATCACAAGTATCATGATATTTACCCGTACAAGTTACCTTTTAAGTACCACAGACTATCATTATAATTACTACTATACGTACCAGTAAACAGTACAAGTACCACTCCAAGTACCATTGGAAGTACTGAGTGCCACTGTAAATACCTACTAAGTAATGGGCCATCAAGGTGTTGTATTTCCTTGTACTGTGTTTTTAAATGTACAATGACTTCTGAAAGAAACAGTAGGGGACCGGAACATTTAACACGAAGCTGGGACACATACTGAGAGTAATAATAAGCCATTTAGGTTAAAGCGTTGTAAAGCGACTGCATGGTTTATATGTAAATTGATGGATATTTTTGAAGCTATTTTCATTGTATTTACCCACTTGCTCATGAATTAATAATGAAAGCTAGCTGTGGCTAAATCCAGTGTCTACATCTACATGCAAAAGTACCACAATTTATATCATGAAGTGTCATTTCTGATGTCTATCTCTTCCAGGCGAGTCCTAGATGCAGCCAAAAGGAACAACCAGACAGGTCACTTCCTGTGGGTGGGGTCAGACAGCTGGGGGTCAAAGATTTCTCCTGTGATTGGTCAGGAGAAAGTGGCTGAGGGCGCCATCACCATCCTGCCCAAGAGAGCTTCTGTGGACGGTAAGACATATGACAAACCCAAATACAGATTCATTTTATGTGTGTGGTGGTATTTCAAAAAAAGCCTGGAACAAGCCCCGGTCTTTGGTAAGTGGTGGTGGTCATCAGTTTAGCCTTTAGCGGCTAGGTACATCCAGTGGCTGTCTAGCCACTGAGCATGCACAGTGGTGCTCTTCTCCCACACTAGAATGCACGCTTCTGCTATGACCAATCAGAGTGACAGTTACTTCCCACTTGGGATAAGCATTGTGCACCCACCTGGAGAGAGCAAGTCACCTTTTTCTGGACAAGAACTGTGACCAGAAATGGGAACCTGTGTTCCCTAAACCGGAAGCCTTCCGACCCCTGACTTTGTCTAGACATTTTTACCATACAAATAATGAACAAAACTGGTGGCAGAAGGCAGCCCTGGTGGAGTCCAACTTGCACATCTCACTTACTGTCGGCGATGTGAACACAGTTCCTGCTCCGGTTGTACAGTGACCAGACAGCCCTTTACAAAAGACCCCGGATCCCATACTCCCGGAGCACCTCCCACAGGTTTCCCACAGGTTTCCACTGTCAAATGCCTTCTCCAGATCCAAAAACCACATGTGGACTGTTTGGGCAAATCCCATGAACCCTTGTGCACCAGATGAAGAGCACAGAGCTGGTCCAGTGTTCCACAACCGGGACAAAAACCGCACTGCTCCTCCTGAATCCTAGGTTCAACTACAGTCAGATTCTCCTCTCCAGTGCCTTGGAGTAGACCTTACTGTGGAGGCTGAACAGTGTGACTCCCATGTAGTTGGAACACACCGTCCAGCATATAAGATAGGCTTTTTTTTTTTTTTTTTTTCATGAACATGACCTAACTGTGTCCCCATACACGAGGTAAACATGTTCAAATCAGATATAACTTTAGTTGACAATAATTTCAGTGATGATTTATTCTTACTTACAAAAACATAAAACATTAGCTGTTTTGGTTCAGAAAACTGAATGAGCCACATGAGTTTCTCATTTGAGTTGTGTTACGGGAGAATTAATGTTGTGGATTTCCCCCCTTTTATTAGATTGTAACAGGTTAAACGCCTATACAACTAATAAAAACTTAAAGATGCAGACTCACTCACCACAACAAAGTAAGACGTTTGGTTCGGAACCTTGCGCCGGTGGTCCTCGTCCCCGTGAGACAGCCCTCCGTCTCAGAAAGCAGATGAGGTTAGAGGCTGGAAGATCCAGGTGGCCAGACGCTGACTCACGCCGGGAGAGAACCTAGACCGGGCGAAGGCCGCTGTTCGTTGATGCCAACTGTTACGGGAGAATTAATGTTGTGGATTTCTAAAACAAGTTAAACAATAAGAATGCAGAGAGAATGAGTCTGATCAATGAGTTGATTTATTCACTGGTACCAAAGTGAATAGTGGCCTTTCCCTGACATAGTGACCTCTCCCTGGTCGACGGAGGTACATGACAATCAGAACACATGCTTTTTATACACAAGACATAGGTGGAGACATAGTTATCACATCATGAGGAGACAACATAAAACATCAGTGTGAAACAAGAGCAAGGACATATGTGACTATCAATATTTATAAAAAACAACAGCTATCAGTGGTGTTTCCAGTTAAAGCCAGACTTCAGCGTGAAAGGACGTCATAAAAGGATTAGATGCCCATTATCTATCTTTGTGACCGGGACTGGGAGCTAACAAAACAGGTGCTGAAGAGATGTTAAAGTTGAAGTTAACCTTAGCAAGTCAGAATGAGAATACAGAACTTATAACTGCGATTACAGTTGTCAGTTTCAAAGCCAAGTCCAGTTCAAATCCAGCACGTTTAAACCTCTGTGTCCTCTCTCTGATCTGAATAGTCACTACCTAAAGTCCAGTACCTCCACCAATCATGAATCAGAGCAAGTGCAGCCTTTGCAGCTCAGTGAGTGAATTCTGGAGGTTCTGAGCTGAACATGACCCATGGCCTGTTTGAGAAAGAGACCCACTGATGCAGGTTGAGACTCTGGTCACACAAGTTCAGTTATGAATTGTGATTGTAGTTAGTAGTTTAGTAGTGTAGTTTTGATCTCTTTTCCATACAAACTTTATGTTACTTGGGGTTTGCATTGGAGCGTACATCTCTGAGTGTCACTTCTAGACGAGTTTATAGTGGTAAATTAAAATGTTCTCCTATGCATTATATCATATTCATACTGTTTAGCTTGAAACCATATTTGTGAACTGACCTTATTCGTAAACATGACCTCATTCAGTTCAATAAAACATTTATGTCCTGTGCCCGCAAGAGAAAACTTTGAGAAATTTGTATGTATTAATGGCACTCATATTTACAAATGGAGTCCATAGAAAACTCATAGTCTTATTAATACAGGACTCAGTTCCTTTTCCCTGTCTCCTACCCTGCATTCTGTTGAAATATTGACAATTTATGTTTTTATTTTTTCAACTATTTATGCTTTGGGCCCCTTTTTGAATATATGAAGTACATGTTTAACTACAAGCATTCTTTACTCTTCGTTAGGTTGCCAATATTTCTTAAGGGCACAATGGATTGTCAATTATTCCCTTCACCTATAGATCTATTACATAAAATGCAGTGGAAATGCTGTGTGCGCCAAGTCAAATAGCTAGAATTAGCTTTCCCAGCAGAAACAGAGTACTGTGTGCTCCTGTCTCTACACTCTTAATCCCAGCAGGCAACAAGTTTTTACCATTAGTCCAGAAAGTATACCCTCATTTGCTCCCTGTCAGAGCTTCCTATTAGATAATTGACTCCTGGAGGGACACAGAAATGACAGCATGTAAAGCTGAATTCGGAAATAGAGTGAGTGAGAGGAGGCGAGAGAGAGCGGAAGTCCGTGCATGACTTTTAATGAATCAAAGACTGCTTTTGCTATAGTCAGTGACAAAAAGTCTGCCTTTGGTCATCTATACAGATAATAAAGCTTTAAATCAGATTGGCACAATATATCATTATTGGAATTTCTGACAGTTATTCTTTCCTATATTCCTCTACTCAGCCGTGACTGACTTCGTTTTATCACAAGTTATCCATATTTCCATTTAATGAGGTCTCAATATTGGGATTAGGTGATTGTGCTCGTTGAAAGGTGACTTCTAACGACCTTCTACAGGGAATATTGACTTGTTTCAATAAAGGGTTTGGTTACAGATGAGTGAGCATGACCTCTTGTTTACATATATTTATGGATTGCTTAATTTTCGATTGTGAATAATCTTTACCTACATTTGTGAGTATCCTCAAGTGGTATCCTAAATGCTAAGTTACAACAGAAAGCCACTCATAACTCATGTGTTATTGTAAGGCAACTGTGACTAGTAAACAAACAATAATAGTCATATTTTGATAATGTTTGATAATGTAATTGTTATCTTGACTATACAGACTCTTAAACACTTTTATCACAAGGATAGTGGCAATTATAATAAAAAGAAGTCTTCAGGCACCATATTCAACCTTTATTTGGTTAAAAAAACTCACTGTACAATAAACGTTTGTCTGACTAATCAATAAAATAAACACTGATTAGTTGACTACTAAAATAATCATTATTTCCAGCCCTACATGGACAATCCTGAGCTAAACTGTGTGCATAGGAAAGAAAAACATGTCTTTCCCCATAGAGTAAAATGCAAATCAGCCATTTGTGAAAAAAGATGAATGTGTATAGTCTGCGTTATGCAATGAACCACTTGAATTTATTGCAAACTCAAAATAATGTGCTGGGATTTGTTTCTATTTCTTGGATTTGATTGTTCTTGTCTTTGTGCAATGTTTTCATCAGATTGTGACACTGGGTTTCATATTCATTTATTTATTTCATGATGTTATATTACGCTGTTTTGAAATTGTTTCTAGGACCTTTGGATTAGTTTGAGCTTCCAGCAAGAATCTGCAATTATCCTGAGCAGTTTTCAACTTTAATTGTACAGCGCATTTTGGCAAAGACGTGACATGAAAGCGTAAGCCATAACTGCAGTTTGAAGTGTGTAATCTCTACCGGACACTGCACTTCCAGATGTGCTCAACCTGTTGATCTGCTCCGGCTCCAAAACGGCCGTCTGTCAGTGTGAGGATGGGCCGGCACAGGTGCACTCTGGGTAATTTGTTTGACACCTGAGGAGATTGATTAAGGCAGCTGTTGAAACGTCTTACAGGGATGGTACAGGAAGTCCAATGTAACTTCAGTGTGACCAAGTGGATTTATCACAGCTTACGTCACATCGCAAGTCGTTTACGTTTTCATAAGCAGACTGATTTTTTATTTTTTTTTCTTCTAATCAAATCAATTAATCAAATCAATGAATTAATCCTAACCACATTGGGCATCACCTCATTTAGTCTTTAAATGTGTAAAATACTTTCTTACATGAGAGCGGTTGCCATTTATTAAGATTAGACTCCTAGAATCCTCAAGTAAATCCTCCATCCATTCCCTCTCTGTTACTCCTGCCCAAAGAGAACTGTTTACTAAAGTTTAATTGTCGAATTGTTTCCGCATGACTTTTTTGAGCGCAAGCTACAAGATTACTCCTCCGGCACTCTGGAGCAGGGCGAGTGTGGTCTGAAAGCGGTTGACCTCCGGCGATGTACTTTCACTACGCAATCCACGGTGAAAGTAAAAGCACTTGGAATTGGATGTAAAAAAGGTGCTAAAAGGCCTAAATAGAAAAAAAAAATCCTTGCTCTAAAACGCTCTCAAGTTGGTGGGTAAAGTTGTCAGCACACTAGAGGATTTTTGTCCCAATTTAAGCTCGATTTGTCTCTCCACGACTTCAGGGAGGCGTGGCCCAAGCAGCGATTCTTGTGAGAGATTACTTTTGGTGGCTTTCCTCATGCCTGTGGGTTAATGCGACTTTGTTACGACTATTAGTCAAATCCTAAGGTCCCAACTTAACAACAGCCGATCAACGCCAGGCTCCGATGGCTCTTAAAATGTAGAAAATGTAAGACAACGCTAAGACGGAGATTGTGTAACCAGCTCCTTACCTCCAGTGAATGTCTCGCTCTCCTTTGGCTTTTACAAGTTGGATTTTCTCTTTACATAAAAGCGAATGTAATGACTGCCGATGCACACCTCGCACGCACGTCTGTTTCTTTTTATTACATTCCGTTCGATCACCTGACACTAACACTTTCCTCCGCTTGTCGAAAATAGCCACTGAAATCACAGCTGTGTGGTGTAAGATGAATAATCAGTGCAAAATCTCCTTATGTCTGTGGCCTGCACTTTTTTTGACACGTCTTAAAACCAAAGAATATTTTTAAATCCTCAAGTGTGCAGCCGGCTTAATGCTTAAAGCAAAGGAATCAAGGAGTTTCTTTGTTTTGTGGAGTCAAATCTAGAGGAATGGGATCCACTCGTTGTTGTTTACACACACATCACAACCAGCACGTATTTATCTTTTATTTATGGAGTAGAAGAATACTGCAAAAAGAATGTCAAAGAAATAGTTCACAACAGGGATATTACAAGTAGTGGCCAAATTACATCCACCTTCAACCAACTGTGACTAAATGCAAAGAGTCAGTTCTATCCAAACGGACTTAGCCTACATGTACGGGATTTTCTCATTTAATACAATAGTTTGAATTGGCTTTTTATTCTAGCCCTTATTTATTATTTTTAGATAAAGCAAAGCAGTGTCACAAAAGCCTTTCCAAAAGTGTTCCTCTGGCAGGGAAGTACAAAGCTGGCTTCCCAATTAAATGTACTCTGAAAACAGCAGCACACTGTGTTTTTGTCTACCTCATTTCTTTTTGTTACTCGTCACTTTAGCCGCACCAGTTTATGACAGGTTAGTTTCCATTTTTATGACTGTTGAAATGTGCTCCTCTCTTCTGCAGTTATTAAATTGGACGTTCAGTGGAGGATATTGTGTAAGTGCGGTTTAAAACGTTTGCTCTGGGCTGTAGCATTTGATAGGAGCTGCAGGAGTGGGTGCAGTAAAAAGCATTGAAAAAAATACTGACGCGATGCTTTTCCGGCACGAGTAGAGTTGTACAAACCAAAATATGTAAATAACCAAGATGCTTTTTACAAGTTCACCCAAGTTGCTGCATTATTGAACAGTAATCTAAGACGGCATCTGGGGGTTAAAAGTCTTGAGTTTCATGGACAATGTCTGTTTGCCAAGTGTTCATGTCAAGATGAGCGATTCCTCTTGACAAAACTGTGAATTATCATGTAAACTTTTGCTTTTAAGAGTTTGTTGTTCCCCGTATTGTGTTGCTCAACGTGATGCGAGTTGGATATTCTCACTGTAATTTTGTTTTCCTTCTATCTCTCTCTCCCCATCTCTGCAGCCTTTGACCGCTATTTCAAAAGCCGTTCCCTCTCCAACAACAGAAGAAACGTCTGGTTCGCCGAGTTCTGGGAGGAAAACTTCAACTGCAAGTTAGGCATGCATGGAAAACGACCAGGCAGTTTGAAAAAGTGCACAGGTAAGACCCACTCGCCGTCTCAGCGGAAACAACATCAGTCAAAAAAGCTGGCATTCAAAAGGAGGAACCGTTTAGTACACGGACATTCAGCCAACAATTGGGGGGTATTTTCACAGCGCTCAAATAAAATGCTTCTGGCTTGAGTGCGGTTTACACTTGGAATACATATTTTTGCTCATTTGAGAAGTAGTGTTTTGGCTGCGTCTTGTGAGCTGGCCAGCCAATCCAGCAGGTGGTCAGTTATAATTAGGCTTGTCTCTTCCTGCTCTACATCTGCCTGGTCCCACTGCGCTGGTCACTTTTTCTGTTTCTGCCTGTTACACCATGAGCGCTAACCTCATCAGCGGAAACACATGAGGGATTTGAGTGCACAAACTTTGGTCAAACAAACAGTGTACCCTTTGTGAATTCGCCTGGACCAGCTTAATTAAAAGTAGCATTGCAAACTTTGTGCAATATTGAGAAGATGTACCATGCAATGATTAAACCAATTCTGTACGGCAGTGATTCAAAACCTGTTGGAAAAAAAGTACACTTTGTTTTCCAAAGGCTACCCTTTGGCATCTGCACTGGTTTGGTCTAGTCCTGGTTTAGTCAGTTAGTTCAGCGGTTTAGCCGCAGTTTAGTCCAAATTTTGAGTTAGTGTTTGTGCACCTGTGAATGCGTTCTTAAATGATTTAAAATAGGTCTTAAGCTAAACTAAAAAGGACCAGTTATAAATGGGATATTATGATTTGCAAATATTTTTGTGTATTTTATCTGTATTGTATATTATTACAATATTAATTTCACGGAACGGTAATTATTGCATTATTGTGGAGAAGATGTGTAGAAATTATACTTTTTCCTTTAAAATGCAAATCACCGTCATACTCCAAAGAATTAAGATATAAAAGTGCTTACTAAAAGTTTTCTTCATGTCGTCTGCGCTGAAATGGAGCAAGGACTAGTTAATTACTTGTAGTTACTGATGTTTATTTTGTTGTTTCTTCAACAAAATAATCAATTTAAGCCATAGAGCTTGTAATTATTGTGAGACAATATGTAATATCACAATATTTTGGTTATTATACCTTAGCTATTAAGTAGCAGTGTACTGTAGGACTCAGAACTCATCCAGTTTTGAACTAGGACCCAAATATAATGTAACCAGGTCAAGAACTTTACAGTTCCTTAACAAAACACAATCAAACTAACATTTCTCAAGGACCACCAGAAGACAATACACACATACTTATATCACGGTGTGAGGGATACTGTGACACTGAGCGAAATGTCTCACTCTCTGGATGAAACATATATGGCGTGGCCTGGTTTTGCTGATTTTGTGAACACATGGTAGTGTAGCACAATCAACTTATTCATTCATTCATTTTCTACCGCTACTTATTACAATATATTTGTGACTGGAGCCCATCCCAGTAGACTTTGGGCCTTCAGCTCCTGGACAGTGGCCATACTTGTCGCAGGGCTAACACAGAGGACAAGGACATATGACAGACAACCATTCACTATAACAGTCATGGAAAAGGGACAGCTTTAGAGTTGTCAATTAAAGTCCAAATGAGACTGGATGAGAGACTGAATCATATTCGCACTCCTCAGCATCTAACTACAGAGCTTTTTTTTTCTCTGTGAAGATGTAAGTGTGCTGTTAGCATGCTAGTTGTTAGCTTTAGACAAGAAAGAGACTTATGAAAAGTGCTTATAAACTCATTATGGTGAACAATCAGGATGCTCAAAATGCATTTGGTAAGTGAGCAAAACATCTGGACCACTACAAACAATGTAAAATGAACTAGTTCTGTTTTTCACATTTTTTAAGACAATGCAAATGCACCTTTAATTAACTTTAGCAATGGCAATTTAGGCAGATTAAGCAGAATACAATGCTATAACCAAAAGGATGAAAAATCACCCTCTTGTTGCACATCCAAACTGTCACACATACAGTCCCCCTGCTTTGTGGTGACATAAGTACCGCACAGATCAACTGCGTGTAGTCATACTTGATGCTGATGCTGCTATTAATTCACATAATGAGGTTTGTAAGGCCACTGACTCCCATTGACTCTCGATTAGCAGCCGTGGCATCAGAACTCTCTCGCTCTCGTGTGTTGAGGTCCTCTGTAGCCGAGCGACAGACTGCATTAATTCCAAGTGGCGGGGGTCGTGACCTCCGAATCATCAACACAGCAGCCAATCAGACGCCGGCTGCTCAGGGTCGCCAAGGTGACACTGCAGCCGATGGAGGTCGTGGAAAGGGCTGTTGTTTTTGTATCGAGACGAGACGGACGCAGACAAATAGAAATTGAGTGAGTGAGTCAGTCAAGTGAGTATACAAAAATGTAGAAAAAGTACATTGGTGTTTACAAAAAGAAATATTGGTATTAATTGGTATGTAGTTACTGGAACAAAAAAGAAAAGTATATAGGTGGTGACATTTTCCAGTGACTTCAGTGTTCCATACATACAGGTGTGTACGCTAAAATCATATTTGGTTCGGTTTTGGGATTTGGAGGGAGGCGCCAGTTCCTACATTTCAGTACATTTTCAGTGTAGAAAAAAATAGAAGAAATAAGTAGCTAAAATAATTTAACCCATTATAAACAAATCCATGATTATAACAGATTAACCCTCATGCTTTACAGACAGCTGCAAGTTATTAAACTATAACGCACAAAGCTTTCTGTAGGTTGTGGTTTCTTGTTTGGCATATTTTCTCTTTTACTAAAATGATATATAGTTCGTCTTATCTTATGTAGCACAGATTATGCTTAATAAGCAATGCATTTGCTCACTGCTTGATGCAACTAAATGAACAGTGGATCATTGTCTTGAATGAGCACAAAAGGAGCAGCTAAGATTGGTTTGATCCGTGCACCATGATGAATATAAAGACACGAACATTTGGAAATGGAGCGCTGTAAATCCCTCAGGCCACATTGAATAATAAAAAATAAAAAAAAGTGTTAGATGTGATTAAAGTTCCAAAAAATAGTTCAGTCGCGTGTCCCTGTGTGAATGAGTGACGCGTGAACACTTGTTTCTAAGCAGCTGTTGTAAAATGCATTTATTTACGTGAAAATACTATTGAAACGTTAAACAGGGGGGCCGAACCGAATGTGCAAAACCGAAACAATTCCCTGCGAACTATTACACATCTAGTGCACACATTATTTTGAACACTAATAATATGTCAATGTAAATCCAAAATGTATAACTGAATCGCTAGAAGTCTTACTAATAGCGTCCGCCATCTCAATATATTAAATTACAAGCCTCTTTGCTGAAATACATTATTTTGTTGCAGCAGCAGCTAAAAACACGGGGACCATGATCTTTTGCTCCGTGACAGTGCAGACAACATGAAGACATAACTGTTATTAGGCACTTTTACAACTCTGTTATTTGGAATATGACAGTAATGAGAACACCAAAGGCTTGTCAACACATTTTAAAAGGAATGATTACTTTTAGCTTAATCAAAATAATGCCATAAATGTGGTGCTGTGAGATGCATATTGTGAAAATATTGAGCCATAAGATGCAGATTTTCTTACATCCCGAATCATAATATAGCACTGCAGATTCCTATCAAGAAATACTGTTGAGAATATTGTGCTGAATACTGATAAAGACATGGTGGCACCAAAATGTGCTAACAAATACATTTCATTAAGTCAAACACATGGCATATTAATGTTTTATGTTATATGTACTGGGTAAATATTGCAAATCTACCATTTGGAGATCAAAATTCACCTTTACTACTGTAAAATCTACTTTTGCCACTCTTCCATATCCTTTTTTTAGATTATAAAGTGTATATTTAAAGATTAAACCTATGTTACATGTCCACCTTGTCATAGACGTATATGTGTATCTGAAAAAAAGTACCTCTTACATATTATTAATAAAAAAAATATTATATTGTACTTGAAATTGAAATCCTGTGATGAACTCAATTTGCAGACATTCATTTTTAAACAAATAAACAAACAATTAGCTGTAACAAAACAATTACAGCTAATAGTTGTCTGTAAGCATACACATATTTTCTCCACAATTTTAGAAACAAAGTACATAAATTCTGCAAATGCAAATATTACACTGTATGGTTTATATATACGTAATGGTACTGTTATAACAATGCTCTTGTGTGGGTTATTCTTCATAAGAAAGTGACAAAGCTTTATCTTGACATTATTGAATGATTTAAACATTTGTAATTTTTTTTCAAAGCTCCTTCAGATATGGTTCACTCCCCCCCCCCCCCTATTTCTACGTTTATTGTTTGAAAATACCAAATTGTTTGCAATGTTTTGGTCTTATTAACTTTCATTTAACCACTTTCAATTCTTGAGAACCAAAGCATTTACTTAAGTACATTTTTTTTGCTAATTTACCCATCTCTGCATCTACTATCAAAGAATGCAAATACAAACAATACTTTTAGATTGTGGAATCGAGCTTTTTATCCTAGATACCCAAAAGGAATATCCACAAATGTTGAACTTGGTTTATTATTATATTTTTTCCTTTAGGTAATTACAGACTATATCAGTCTAGCATATCACTGATAAAAAACACCTAATCATATTATTGCATTCATCTGAACCGTGATTATTCAAGAGCCCAGAGCATTCAGCGTTAATTACAAGTCAGTATTGAACAAGAACAATGTGTTTCTGGCGCCGGTGTGAAAGTACGTTGTTTTCCTGGGTTTAGCCGTGAGTGAAAGCGCGATGCAGCTGTAATACTTTGTACAGAGCTGAGGAGGAGTGCAGTCAGGTAAAACGTAGGCCTGGGGGAACGGCGCACAAAGCAGACACAGATCTCAGATAAGCTCTTCACATCCTCACCAACATCACACACCAGATCAGGTTAAAAGCAACAACCACTGTGTTATTTCTCTCTCCGTAATCCATACCTGCCGCCCCTGGTACCATGATTCAGCAGGAGGCTTGAAAACGCCATGGAGTGTGGTGCAGATGTAAAGTTTATGGATCAACTTTGGACGCTGGTAGGTTGAGATGATAGTAATGTCTGGGTAACAATTATGTCCACTTGGAGGTACATGTTTGTGGAGATGAGGCTGTGAAGAGGCTGCGGAGGCTGCTGGGTCGCTGCTGCAGAATACAATGCTGCAGTGGTTTGGTGATTGAGAGAATTTACCGAGGACTTTATCCACATTTAGGGCTGCAACTACTGATCATTGTGGTAATTGATTAGTCTTGCGATTACTCTATCGATTAGTTGTTTAGGACATGAAGTGCTTGTGAATATAAGAGTTTTACTAAATTTGACCCAGATGAAACTAAGATGACGCCGCTTTGGGACGTCCTGATGTTGTATATTTACAGATAAAATTGATTTTTGACTTTGTCTTCTTTTTCAAATAGTCGCTTGCAAATTTTGAGAATCGCTGGTTGCAGGTTTTTGGCCTTTCTTCTGAGCAGCCCTTTCATGTTTCAAGAGCAAATTTTTTGTTGTTTTTCAGCTCTGTTTCATGTGTATAAATGCAAGGATGACTGAAATACAAACTAGTTGCCTATTTTCTGTCTTATTTTTTATGAATCTTAGGTCAGTTGTTCTAGGCTGTTTTTAAATTCTTGGTCGCTTGTTGCTCTCTGAAAATCTGGCATTTGACCAAAACTACTAAATGATCACGTTTTCTTTGTCATTTTGATGTAATTCCTGATTTCTCTGAGTGATAAAACCTCTTTTCTGAGCACATGGCATGCTTTGAAGTGTGTGAATAATCCAGATAATAGGCATTTGATTACTAAATTTGTTGATGATTATCTCAATAATCAATTAGTTGTGATTAATCGATTAACTTGTCACATTTGATTGTTCGATTAAATAAGACTTTTATTATGTTAAAAACACAACATCAACATAGCAATATGTCAACAACATATTATGTTTTACAATTACAGGCAACACGATGGCACAGTGCTTAGTATTCTCACAGCAAGAAGGTCCTGGGGTCCTGTCTCCTGTGCGGAGTGAGGCCTTTCTGTGTGGCGTTTGCATCTTATCCCTGTGTCTGCGTAGGCGTCCACTTCCACTCAAAACATGGACAATTGGCTCCTCACATGTGGGGCTAGGACTTTAACATTCAATAAAACAATATACTGTTTGGCTTGCTGCTGTGGCCAATATTTGACACTATGTTGATGTTGTTTTTTTCTAAAAGATACATTATACTGTGGACAAACTGAGCATGGCACATGGGCACACAGAGGCAGAAAAATATCAGTGCCAAACATCAGCTGAGTTTTCAATATCGGCCCATACAGATATCCATGAAAATCAATGGAAATCTGAGCTTTTGCACCTGTGATGTCACACTTAACAATCTCATATTATTTTGTTTCTATACCTGCACAATGTATATATGTAAAATTTCATGTCAAGTTACACACTAAAATACAGATCTAACTATACCCTACCCTTTATTTTTGACTATTTTTGCATAGTTAAAATGGCTAGTTGTAAGCAAGAACGCCCTTCCTCATTCAGTCCCTTACATTGTGACACTATCTTTAAAACAGTAGTACACAATTCTTTTTTTATACTAGTCTACCAAGCAATTGCAGTCTTTTTAATATTAACTGCTTCTAAGACGTCAATATAGATGTTTATTTTTCCTTACTTCAGTCACTCGACTCAAAATAAAGCATGTATTTTCAGATGCACCAAAAGCATAAAAAAGCCACCCACAGAATGTCAACTGCTCTGAGAAGTCCTTAATCCTACTTTATGCAGAGCTCAGTTCTAATTGGTTACCGCGCTTCAATTTTCCGCTGCTTGCAGGTGACAGTGTCTACATTTAACCCACCCACCTGCCCTGTGCCGCTGTAATCCCATGGTGCACTGCAGGAGGGATGTGATGCCTCTTAAGGATGGGAAGGATGGCAGCTTAGGCCTCTTAGTGATGTCTCATACACGAACAATCCGATTCTTTTGAACAAGTCCTCACTGTGAACGATAGGAATCGAGTCACGGTAGTATGTGAATCGTTCATTTTCTTTTTTTTGTTTTGTTTTTTTTTCATTTGATATGAGACATTCCGGACGAAAAAACAGCGAGGGGGTAGTCAGTTCAATCTTTGTGTATGCGCCCATTCACGAGCTGCTGCCTGTGGCTGGTGGCTATGCTACATGTGTCGTTAATTTAACTGACGCTTGCGTGAAATGTGTCAAGAAGTAGCATTATTTTGCTCAGTACTGAATGTTATTGTCCAATGGAAAAAATATGTTTATATGTTTACTTTACTAATACAGCACAGGCATAGCTACTTATTTAGGCCTAAATGACTACCTTTTACGTTCAGTACGTAATTATACATTAACAATGATTTATAATTACATGTTTAATTAGAACCAATATGTTCAAAATATGACAAAATACACCTAATCCAAGATTAGTCTTTATTGTCTCCTAATGGAGAAATTTGTGTTGGACAAATAATGGGCACAGAAACAGACAGAACTGACAAAAGATAGTCAAATGATCACATTCACACGACCAAGCACATCCAACACCCATTGGTGGCAGTTACCATGTGAACTTGACAATCTCAATTACCATCCCATTTCATATGCAAATTCATCAAAGAGTCCCAGTCTGAGGAACCTACAAACTGCACCCTGTCCTGGTTTCTAAAGAAAATACAGCACAATCCAAAAAGTACAAACTGATTAAACTATTGCAAAGAAATTCATCAATTATCAATCAATCATCAATTATCAATTATCACCACAGGGATTACAATGATTAACTCTTACAAATTACTGAAAACAAACAAAAGAGAATCGGTCTTTCAAAGGAACGATTTTCTGAAAATTGAAAATCCTTTTCAAGAGTCTAGTAAATCCCATCACGAGCCCCTTTCAGACATTACTGGCTTCTTGCACTATAAATCTGATAACATTGCACTTCATATCATAAACTTTTTTTCCCCCATCTCTTTCAGTAGTTGTATGTCAGATTCAAATCATGTTCAAACCACCACAACTTTCCTTATTGTACAATATTTCTCTGTAAATGTGGCGAATAAACTGGATCCATAAATATAATAGACTTTTATATGAGCTCTCATATTAAATTCCAGTTATGGGCAACCTCTGAGTTAAACCGCAGTATTTGTAATAATGTATATTTTATGTAGCCATATAATTCTCAGGCAGATTCATGCTGACCGAAATGTGTGCAAAGCTTTTTTCAATCTGTCCTGTTGGTGGTTTTCAGATTGTAGAGTGTGGTGATTTCATACTCTGTCAGAGGCAGGAGTCAGATTTTCCCATTGATTACGGTGTACTTTGCCATGACACATCTAAAAATGAGATTAACTGATTCTTTCTATAAATGACTAGACCTTGTATTACAACAACAAAAAACTGCATTTCAACATCATTTCTAATTTTATTTTAGCTGCTCTCAACCCTGACTATGCAAATAGGTCTTCTCATCCTATTGGATAATTGCTGCGGGTGGTTGTCTTTCAGCTACAACACGGTATTTAAATCCAACTGAGCAAGTGAGTGACAAGACATGTGGAAAGACAAATCCTGTGGCCGTGGAAAAGATGTCTGTGTATTTGAGAGGGGTAAAGTCATTAGCAACAAGCTGAGAAAACATCTAAGGAGATTGCAGAGGGTGTGAAATCTGAATTGTGGCTGAATTACACTTTTTCTTAATGCAGGTAATCTCCCCGATTCACAAAGAGTAAGTAAATTTGTGGTGCTGTTCGACGTGGCTAAAGCTAGAGTAAACAAAACCTAGCTTCCGTTTTTTCATCAGCTTTTTCTGCTTTTATTTCTCTTCACCGCGTTTCAACCTATCTTTATGAAATATGTTTGGTTTGGATTATGTTAGATGCATTTTGCTCTGGAAATATAATAATACGGTCTTGAAGTAAGTGCTGTACTTTCTAAACAGGCAGCAGCTGATGCTACCACATGCTAGCTTTGTTTTACTGACTCTGTCAGCGCAACAAATAAAGTTATCGTCACTGGAACTACGCCAGTTTTTCACAAGATGAACTCAGCGTTTGGTGAGGTATGATTATTTTTTTCTTGGATTTTTGCCATTTTGTTCTCACCCAAAGTCCCAAAGGGGGCGCTATATGGCTCACTTTGATGGAGGCGAAACACCAGGGACTGCTCCGTGCCGAACGTAGTGTAAAACCAATACATTTACGTGTACGCCAATGCCACTCACTGCAAGGTTGCAAAATGCAGATTGAATGATTTGCAATTCTGGATCTGTCCAACTGCTTTTTCAGGGACTTACTGTTGTAGCAGCTCATTTGTACAAACATAAACCCACAATGATTCATCCACATTGACTTCAAGTACAAAATACATTAACTTTGTGCATTCGTTGTTTACTTTTTTGTATAATTTGTAGATTATCCTTTTTATGTTGCAAGAGGGCAAGCCACTCTTTCCTCTCTGTTCAAAACTCAAAATCTATTTCTTATTTTTGTAAAGACGCTGTTTCCTCAACTGGAAAAGCTTGGTAATGAATTCAATAAGGCAATATTAAGTGACGACGTTGACATTGTGATCTAAAGAATGCAAATATGTGCAACCAGTTATGGATGAATGCTGTCAAGTATCAAAATTAATCACCATTTACACACTGTTGTATTGACATAATCCTTGGCTTTAACGCAACTTGTCAAACCATCTCGAGCTGGATCCCTGTTTGATTCTCATTTCCTACTCTGTACTATTGATTATTCATCTTTCCATGGCAGATTAGCCCTAGAGCTAGCCCACAGTCAGACAAATATGGAGAAGGCGAGAGATTTGTGTTGGACAGTACATGCGGGGGCTCCTCAACTGCTTACTTTTTTACTTACCTTTTTATGTGAAAAAATGCCCCCGTGACAGTGAATTATTGATCTTTTTCCAGTATGCATGTGCCGTCAACGTGTTTGACAAATGAGATAAATCGACTGCACTTTCATGATAATACATCCACAACCAACCAGATCATACGCCATTACGGCACGGACAAAAATAGCAATAATGAATAGCACCAAGCCTGACATTTAGCTTTTGGAGTTTATTCATGAAGTTGAAAATAACCATACACCTTATAAACGAATCGTATTAAATATTAGCGACTCTTACCTTTTATCGGTGTGCTTTTAAAGAGTTAAGATTACTGTATTCTGCAAAATCTGGACATCTGATTCACTTTTTTTTATTTAACCTTTATTTAACCAGGAAAGTCCCATTGAGATTAAAAACCTCTTTTACAAGGGAGTCCTGGCCAAGAGGCAGCAAAAAGTTACAGACATAGACAACAAATAAAATTACATACAATTATAAAAAACAGTTACAATTAAACGAGTTGACCTCAAGTGCTCTCAGTCTGGCTTTAAAATCATTTAAAGAGATAAGTTCAGGGAGCTTCCAGCTTTTTTTGCAAGTGTGTTCCATGAAGTGGGAGCAGCGTGAGAAAAGATCTTTTTTCCCAGTTCTGTGCGGGACATATGGAACACAGAGCAACAGTTGTTCATTTGAACGCAAAGAATAAGGATCAACACTTTCTCCTCAAGTTAGTAAATCACCAATGTAGGAGGGAAGCAGACCAAGCATGGCCTTATAAATAAAAGTGTACCAATGTCCCCGCCTCCTTGTGGACAAGGATGACCAACCAACACGAGAGTACAGTTCACAGTGATGGGTTAACGCTCTACAGTTGGTGATAAACCTCAGAGCAGCATGATACACAGTGTCCAAACTGTAAAGACATTGAGCTGAGGCGTTCATGTACAAAAAGGTCCCTGTAGTCTAAATAGATAAAAATGTTGCTGTCACAAGCCGTTTTTTTACCTCAAAAGAGAAACAACGCTTATTTCTAAAAAGAAAACCCAATTTCAGTTTTAGTTTCTTCACAACATTTTGATGTGGGGCTGGAATGTCAAAAAAATCATCAAGTAAGACCCCAAGATACTTGTACTCATGTACTTGCTCTATAAGCGTCTCTGTGAAGAGTGAGGATCTTAGGGAGATCTACTTGCCCTTTTGATATTAGAAAGAACATGAATTTAGTCTTTTTCAGCGTTTAGAACAAGTTTCAGCTGCAGAAGTGTGAGCTGCACATTATCAAAAGCTTTCTGCAAAGATTCAACTGCTTTTGCTGGAGTAGGTCCAAAGCAATAGATAATTGTGTCGTCAGCATAAAGATGAATATTAGCATCTGGGAGATTTTGTCCTAGTTCATGAATATACAAAAAATGAAAAGAAGGGGTCCCAATATTGAACCCTGTGGCACCCCTTGTGGACATTAAAAATTCAGAGGACAAGCCATCACATTCAACACACTGAGTCCTTTCATCCAGGTAAATTCCTAAACCAGGAAAGCACAGTATTGGAGAATCCAAAACAATTAAGCGATGCATTAAAAACAGCATGGTCCACAATAGTATCAAAAGCTTTTGACAAATCTATAAAGAGCGAAGCACATTGTTGCTTTTTGTCAAGAGCAATAAGTATGTCATTGATGACTTTTGTAGCTGCTATGATTGTGCTGTGTTTCTTCCTGAAACCTGATTGCAACTTTGAAAGAAGTTCATAAAACGTTAGATAGTCTTTTAGTTGATCACAAACAAGAGATTCAAGATTTTTTGCCAATACACACAAATTTGATATTGGTCTATAGTTGGATAAGACTGCTGGGTCACCTCCCTTTAATACAGGACAAACAAAGGCAGATTTCCAAATGGCAGGAATTTCTCCACTTTGGGTTGAGAGGTTAAAAAGTATTGTAAGAGGCTGTGCCACAAAATCAGCTGCTGCTTTCAGAAAAAAGGGTTCTATCAAATGTGGACCAGGAGGTTTCCTGGGATCGAGCGTTCTGAGTGCCTTGTGCACTTGCTGCACCATAAAAGGAGCAAAGTTGAAGGGATCCCCAGAGAACTGTGGAGGATCTGTGCAGGAAGTTGTGAGTGCTGCACCTTTTTGATTAAACAAATATCCACTTGAAATAAAATGTTTGTTAAAGCAATTCAACATATCACCTTTGTCTTGGACTGGAACTGAGTCCTTAAGAACACATTTTGGAAGACTTTGAGGAGATTTAATAGGAAATAGAGACTTAATCACCTTCCAAAATTTGGATGGATTATTAAGATAAAGTGATGAAAAAGGCCTTCATCTTCTAGCTCAGGCTAGCAGACCCAGGGGAGATGTAGCAGGCTTCAGGAGGGGGCCCAGGCTAGCAGGCCCAGGGCAACTTTGCACCTTCTATTAGCATCAAAAACTGTCCCTGTGAGAAATGCACTTTATTATAAAACCCCATATATAACACATTTACTCTTACTGATAATTAAATGATGTAATCTTGATAGAATGGTGAAAACATGTTGTACTTTTCAGGATGACATGCTAATTCACCCATGTCATTGTAATAAACACCCAAAAATCATTTTTTTACTTGCCTTTGTAATTTTATTAAACCGTCAATTATGAAAAAACAGTTTTTAAAAGGTATTTGCAATATTTTTTCTTCAAACTACTCTCTCTATCTCTCTCTCTCTCTCTCTCTCTCTCTCTATCTCTCTTGCTCTCACTTAATTAACAGATCGATGATTAATACAATTGCCAATTCACAATCTTAATAAAGATTTTGAAACAGTGTGAGACCATGGTTAAATCTCTCCCCAAATAAAAACCCAAATCATTGCCATGGAATATTTGAAGCTTAATTAATGAGAGGTTTGAATCACTACAATCCAGTTTATACGCAGAAAACCACTTCTATCGTTGATCTAGAGCTTTGTCTGTCCAGTTAAATGCTCTGTCCTTCTTTTGCCCTTGATGATATGTCCATTCTGATGCACAAAAATCTCTGAAACTTTGATAAAGTTTGATAATTGCATCCGACGCCATTAGTTCCTGTGAACTATGTGAATTCCCCGGCGCCATCACTGCTAGCGTGGAGTTTTGTGGTGCATGCTGGGACAAGGAGCTCTACATAAACACTTTTTCCCAAATTAATTATTCAAATAATTATCCGCACCAACATTAAGAAAATAAGCAACCATATGTAATCATGTAGGAGAAATAAGGGAAAATGAATAAAAGGTGAGAGCTTGTGGAGGAGGGGACTGTATGTGTCTCTAATTGATGTTTAATTAAGGAGCTTGTCCAAGTCATTAGTCTGCCTGTCACGCGTGCTGCCATCAATCACAGTGTGTGTAAAACAGAGCTGGCACGGCGCACGGAGGAGGAGGCACTTAGCCATGCGGCATAAGCATTAGCACCACAGCACAGCCACAATCTATATGTTAGATTAGGAAATTGAGTTTAGGAGGAAAAAAAAAGCATAATTTTAGTTTTAATGTGGAAGCATACAGTAAAAGCACTGTACCTTTTTTACTGTTTTGAAATGTGAAAAACAGAACTAGTTTGCTTAAGTCTTTCCATCAGTCACATGTATCCTTCACTTTCCTAATGCTGTCCCAGCATCCTAAAAATTCACCGCAATGAGTTTAGAAGCACCTTCTGTGAGTCTTTGAGCTCAGAGCGAGTATTGCTATTCTGGGTAAAATTAACAAACATTAGCATGCTTTTATTTTTATTTATTTATTTATTTATTTATTTGAAGGACAGTGTACAGAGACATTACGCCAGGTAAGACAGAGATGATCTGTACCAGATTCTAGCTAAACAGCTAATTTCCATCTGCAGTCCCTGGGGTACAAAAATAAGTTACACAGTGCAAATTAATATAAAACAGTTATTCATATAGTCACAGTGCAGTTTAACAATTAAACATAGTAATTAATATAGAACAATTTCTCACACACATCCCTCACTCATTGTCTCACACACACACACACATTAGTAAAAAGCACAGGCTTAGTACAAACATATCCATACATTCATTGAGAACAGAATCATATATCAGCGTATATCAGTGTTCACATGTTTGATTAGTCAGTAGCCATTGTTTGAGTTCTTTGTAAAATGAAACATAGTTTGCTTGATTTTTATTTCACTTGGGAGATGGTTCCATTCTTTTATTGCGTTGTATGAGAAAGCTGATTGTGCAAATGTAGTTTTTCTGTGGGATGGTGCACTGCCCCTGGTGGAGGCCCGTGTAGCTCTGGAAGTCGTTGCTGATGTGTACTGAATGAATTGTTTTAACGGTGCAGGCGCAGTATTATTGAGGATTTTATGAACCATTCGTAAAGAGGCGTATTTTTGTATATTGTCAGTTTAATAGTGTGTATTTTTGAAGAATATGGCAATGATGGTGTTGACGTGGTTTTCTGTCCAGGATTTTCAGAGCTTGTTTGTGAAGTGATTTGAGTGGTTTTAATGTGGTTTTGCCTGCTTGGGACCAACATGTTATACAGTAAAAGAATCGTGACATGATCATTGCATTGAAAAAAGTGTGAGCTGCGTCCAGTGTGAGTGAGTTTCTAATGCTTCCAAAAGTTTTTATATTGTATTTGAGGCTATGGCACATGTGTTTTATGTGTTTTTAAGCGTGAGTCTGGCGTCCCAGCGTTACACCCAAATATTTGAAATCGTTAACATTTTGTATGTCTTCTCCGTTTACATTGATGATGGGAAATGATGACCGTTTATTTTTATTGAAAAATACATAGCTGCAGTTTTCTTAACGTTTAGTGTAAGACAGGATTCCTTAAGCCACCTCGCCACTCTCTCCATAGCTACTGTAAGTTTGGCCGCTACCTCATCTGCATTCTTCCCCCAGGTATATATGACAGTGTCATCTGCATACATTTGGATGTTAACATCCTCACAGACAGATGCCAAGTCATTTATATAGAGTGAGAACAATAGTGGGCCGATGTTTGATCCCTGTGGTAGGCCGTTGTGGAATGGTATGATGTTGGAAGTGGCGTTGTCTATGCGGACACACTGTGATCGTTCAGAGAGATAGGACCTAATCCAGGTAAGTAGATTTGCTGACAGTTTGTAGTGTGTTAATTTTGATAATAATGTAGATCCAGGAATATTGCTCCTACCACTCCCCCCTTATCCAGTGTTGATTTTATTGTCTCAATAAGCAGGCAGCAGGCAGTTTCCGTTGAGTGGTTTGCTTTCGAAACCCAAACTGCATGGGATGTAGTAGCTTTTCGCTTTCCAGATATTGTGTGAGTTGTTCCACTACTACTTTTTCAAAAGTTTTAGACAGAATGGGGAGAATACTTATCGGTCTGTAATTGTTAAGATCTTGTTTATTTCCTGCTTTGTGTATTGGGGTGACAATGGCTGTTTTCAGTGTGTTGGGGAATGTGTTTTCCAGTATAGATAGATTTATCAGTTTTGTAAGAGGAGCAGTTAGAGTATCTTTGTGTGTTTTTAGTAAGAGAGTGTCTAGTCCATGGATGTCCTTAGAGCGGGAGCTTGACAGAGAGGAGAGGATTTTGTTGACTTTTTGTTCGTTTACTAGCTCAAGACTGAGTTCATGTTCTTGATTTGCTTCTGCCTCTTGGTATGGTATTTGGGGGAATTTGTCGTGGAGCATTTGTACTGATTGGATAAAATGGTCATTGAAACGGTTGCTAATTTCGGAATTATCTGAGATGATATTGTCATGTACCATTAGAGTTATAGTTTCTCTTCTTGCCTTTTCTTGTCCTATGATTTTATTAATACTTTTCCAGAGTTGTTTGATGTTCCCTTTTGCGGCTTTGATTATTTCCAGATAGAAGTCAGCTTTTGCTTTACGGAGTTGTGTTGTGACTTTATTTCTAAGTGATCTAAAAATATTTCTGTCAGTGTTGAATCCTGTCTTAATAGCTTTTTTGAGTGCCAAGTCCCTTTTTTTCATGAGGTCCCAAATTGCCCCATTTATCCACGGTACTCTTATTTTTTTGTTTTTCTTTCGTGGCAGTGTTATAGTGAATTTGGAAATGACATGTTTGATTGTTGTGACGAGGTCATCACAAGCCTGATCAGTGTTCACCCAATTTATCACATCAATCCATGGTATATTGTTAAGTTCATTTGCCAGAGATTGCTGGCTGTTTTTTGGTATGTATGTTAGGGAGTGTTGATTTCGTGTTGTATTATGGTCCTCAAATCTAGCTTTTGACAGTTTTCGGGTAATTAATGTGAGATTGTGGTCAGATAAACCTGTTAGTAAATTGTACGTTTTTGTTATTCGGTCAGGCTTAGTTGTGAAGATAAGGTCCAGAAGTGTTTCGGTAGAAGCGGTTATCCTGGTTGGTCTGTTTATCAGTTGAGTCATGTGGAAGCTGTTTGTTAAATCTTTAAGCTTCTTTCTACGTGTTTTATTAAGCCAATCTAAGTTGAAATCTCCCATCACAATTAGTTCTTTAGTATTATACTGTTTGAGGATGGCGGTAAGTGAGGTATAAAATGTGTCTTTAGCTGTAGGAGGTCGATAAACTACAATTATGATAAAGGACATTTGTGGTGATTGTGTAATTTTGACTCCAACACATTCAAGGTTATCTTCGGGGAGATCAATTTCTTCGCTCTTAAGATTTTCTCTAACATATATCATGACACCCCCACCTCTCCCATTGGTCCTGTCTTTTCTGTAGATCTTAAAGCCAGGGACATCGATCAGTGTAGAAGGTGTTGTAGGTGTTAGCCAGGTTTCTGACAGCCCAATGTAATCCAGATTAGAGTCCGATAGCAGCAGTTGAATTTGTTCTGTTTTTTGTGCAACACTTCTTATATTTAAGTGTCCCCCAAAAATTCCCGTTGGCTTTAGCTTTTCGTCCCATAGTATTTTTGCATGATTCACAGTTTGAAATATTTTTGATGTTTTCTGTTTTTGGACTGCTACATAGTTTGTATTGTTGTATTTTTGAGTTTTAGTAGTCTTAGTTTTTGGAGAGCTCTGACGTGGACTACTTATCTTAACACTTGCTCGGTTGTCGTTGTATACCGACTGGGCGTCAGGTTGCTAGCGCAGGCCAGGTGGATGAGCTCTGATGTCATTGATGGCATTTTGTGAGTAGTGAGCACGCGTGTCTGCCACCACGGAGTCCTCTGCCCACGCTGGAAAATTCGGTTTCCTTTCTCGTCCGCCCGAGCCATGGATCATCACGGAGTCGGGGGCTTCTCCATTCGAGTCTGGCGTCGACGTCGGTTGTTTTTGCCGCGGAGACTGGGTACACGATGGTTCTCGAGCGGTGGCCCCGCCAGCGTAGCTTCCCGCTAGCTCCTTCCCACTAGTCGCAGCACCCCGGCTGGTCATCGTAGCCACGACACTCGCAGTGGGGATGAGAGCAGCAATTCCTGCTTCTCGTAGAAGAAAACACTAAGATGCAGATAAACAGTGGCTATGTCCGAATGTCTACACTGTTCCCTCTAGACGGCACTATATAGTGGTCACGCCATTTTCAGTGCTGTCCGAATGCCCAGCAGGTGAAAAAGTAGAGCACTCAATATTTCCCAAAATGTATCTTACAAAGTAATGTCAAGCAATGGTCACTAAACCGGTCAATAATGACCACAATGCATTGCGAGAGTCGGAAAAAGTACAGTGGACAGAATAAAAGCAGATAGAGGAGCTGTTTAAACAAACTGTTGAGCCGAGATTATGAACACTTTAAACAAACCGTTACACAGCAGAGTTGCTGGCATTAGCCACTTACCTTAGTTTTAGCTGTGAATAGATCTCAAATCTCCAGCAAAAGGTTGAATAATCCAGTCCATTTGATGTTTCATGTGCGATCCATGATGAAACTTGTATGATGATGATTAGTCCATAAATATGTGTATGTCAGGCGGATTTTACCCATATTTATGACAGAAATCCAGACAGAAAAGAGTTTTGGCGACTTTTGTTGCTCGCAGACACCAGAGTCACGTGACCCACGGCGAGGAGACAGTGTGTCCGAATCGCTCTGTGATTGAGGGCAGTATTTAGTCTGCTCAAGGGTGCAGGACTGTGGAGTGATTGAGGGGTGAGGGAATGAGTGAGGACATCCGGACACAGACTTTGTCATTTCAGTGAGCAGGCTTGCATCTTCACAAAATTGACTTGGTCTTGTGGAGCCTCCTCCCGCTTGTTTCCATGGAAATGGATTCCATAATATGGTATAAATAAATCTTATCTGTCTCCATGGATAAAGTTAATTAGTATGATTTTAACGTTCTATTTCCATGGAATTTTGCAGGTAACTTTCCACCTCCAGAAAGTTACATACAGCGCTCTGATGAGAATATGGATATAAATTGTAATGTTCAACAGACTGTAATTATCAAAACCAAACAAAGAGCGCCAAAAATACATCCAAATACATTTTTAAGCACTTTAAGCACAAAGTTAAAGAGAGAGACCAACAACAAACATTTACAACTGATAACTAATGCAACAATACAATAAACACAATGAATAGAAAATGAATGAAATATACTTTCCTCTGTCTAACTATTCCTTCTAAAACTGAAGAAGTAACGCAACGATAACATCTTCCTTTTGCCACTGCAGGGCAGGGTGCGTCAAATGTTTTAAAAGTGTATTTGAAAGTCCATTTCCCAGTTGACAGTTTTCATTTTCAGACGGCACCATATGTTGGAGAAAGATAAGTGAAACGTAAACAGTTTCTAATGTTAAAAAGCAACATGTAACCTTCATGTTGGCGCCCTGAGCAGTTGCTGAGTTGTGTAGTGTTATCAAAGTGAACCATGTTTTTTTTCCTCTTCACAAACTTCAGTGAGCAACCCCTCAGTGAAAAACTACAATGGCTGTTGCTTCTGGGGGATTTTGTTTCTGGTAATTTAAACTTCAGATTTTTTTTATGTTTAGAACAGCTCCATTGTATGAAAACTATTGTAAAGTTACAAACCATGATGCGGACTAAAAGACAGAGCACTTTAAATGGTAAAATAGTATCTTGAGGTAGTAGTAGTATATTGGGCTTGAGTCACTGGAGGATTATTCCTTTCTGTAATTTTGAAAACCCAGACAACCTAAAGAAAACCCATCCAGACAAGAGCAGAACATGCAAACCTTAAATTTGGCATCTTATGTTTTAGAACTTTAAAAAAAGCCTAGCCTAGCAGTGATTGTGTTTACGCTGCAGAAATGCTCAGAGCCTGGCAATAATTCAAGGACTTAAAACAGCCAAAGATTCTCGGATAAGTGAAGTCAAGTATCGGAAAATCCATCCATCGAGGGAGTTCAGCAGGGAGTGTTTTTGACGGTCGGAGGGAGAGGGTTTTCTAACCAGGATTCATCCAAATAGCGTGAAAGAAGCTCAATGCAACTCCAGGTATGTTTTTGATGACAAAACATTGTGATAACATGGTTAAAATCTCACAAAAGTCACAATTTATTCATTTATTCCCTTTAGCACATTTACAGTTCTCTCCTCTGAAAAATAAACAAAAGTCACTCTTTGCACTAATCTGATAAGCAGAGTGTTACATCTGGAAGTGCATCAGAGGTAAAATGTATAAAGTGCCTGCATTTGTTGCTGCGTAACATAGGGTTGGGTCATTTTAATCCAGAAATCCACAGTCAGTAAAAGCATGTGGTTTGGAGCAAAAGTTATGTTTTGTTTGTTTTTAATGAGCCAAAACACTGATCAATAAGTGTTATACTTTTTTTTTCTTCTCAGATTGTTCAGCCCCAGTATAGCATAATCTTTTTCGACAAGTTTTGTGAAGTATTGCTGAAGAGTTGGTGTGTTGTTGCCCTTAGCTTTTAAATAAGATGAGTAATATTTAGAGATGTGCGCCTGCTGGCCTTCATGCTTATGCAACACGAACAAATAATCAAGTCCAAATATGTCTTAAAGGCAGATATGCAGATGATTTGTCTTTTCATTTCTGTGGCTCTTTTTATGAAACACAGCCCTAACTGTTGATCTGTGCTTGTTCTTCTTCGAATCGCGCCCCGCCTGCGCTGCCTGTGGTCTCCTGTGGCATTAAGAGCGAGACGGAAGGCTGGATCTCATTTAGCAGCTGTTGGATTGAAAATGGAAGTGTGATGTGTAGAAGACCACATCCGCACTAACATGTTGTCAATAACTTAGAGGAGCTCCAGGCCCAGCTCAGTTATGCCATAACAGTGTGTCCAGAATCATGGCTCACAAGTGGTTAGCGTGAACGTTTATCACCAGCGTACATTTAGTATTTAAGGAAGGTGTTATTTTTACTGGTAAATCTGTGTATTTATTAATAATACAGAAGTTGTATTAATGCATCCACAAGCTCATAATGCCTTGGTAGCCTTTATTCCAGCCCCAAGCCTGAATTAATGGAGACGCTTTGAAGGAAGCACATCTGGCATAAAACTTACTATGACGACATTGGTAAAGCTAAGAATAGCAGGAGGGGTGGAGTAGAAGTATTAGAAGTAGTGGTAGGAGTAGTAAGACGAGGAAGAGTAGGGGTACGAGGAGTAGGAGTAGGAGAAGTGGGGTTAGGAGAAGTAGTAGGATTAGTTAGAGTAGTAGACATAGTAATAGTAGTAAGAGTAGTAGGAGTAGTAAGATTACTAGTAGTAGAAATTTGAGTAGGAATAGTAGGAGTAGTAGAATTAGGAGAAGTAATGAGGTAGTAGGAGTATGAATTGTCGAAATATTAGAAGTAGAAGGAGTACAAGTAGTAGGAGTAGTAAGAGGAGTAGGTGTTGTAGAATTAGGACGAGTAGTACGAGTATAGAGTTAGAAGAAGTAGTAGGAGTAGTAAGAGTAGTAGGAATTGTTGGAGTACGTGTAGTAGGTTTAGGAGTAGTAGTAGGAGTAGAATTAGAAGAAGTAGTTGGAGTTGTCGGAGTTGTCGGAGTATTTGAAATAGTAGCAGCAGTAGTAAGAGGAGTAGGAGTAGTAGGATTAGGAAAAGTACTTCGAGTATAGGATCAGGAGAAGCATAGGACAAGTAAGATTAATAGGAGTAGGGGTAGTATGAGTAGTAAGAGTCGGAGTAGTGGTAAGAGTAGTAGTAGTAAGAGTAGAAGGAGTTGTAAGCGTATTAAGAGTAGAAGTGGTAAGAGTAGTAATAGGAGCAGGGGTGAAAGTAGATTTATTTTTTGCTGGTACTAATGCTTTTTTGTATACATGGGTTAGCTGTAATAATAGCTTACAGTAAAAAACACAGAGTAATAAGCTATAATTTGGTTAATGTATCATATTAAAAAATGTACAACAGGAGCTATATTCAGTTGTGTTCAAATTTTATCATAAAGGCAGACCATCCAGCAACTCTTCTGTGCACTATTAACTTAATTCTGCTCATATTTACTATGGACGCCTTTGGACAAAGACAGAGCAAAGTAGTAAACAATCTTGTCATGTTTGGATCTTAGGCCTATGATAACGCCTAATAATAAGTAATGCTTGACTAAGAATGTAACGTATTAGCCTTTGATGTAGCTTTGAGACAAAACAAGCCAGTCTGCCTAAATCAAATAAACTCTCTCTCAGTCGCCTTTATTTTTTCACCCTTCCAGTTTCATCTTAGCCTATCTATTGTCAAGCGAAGAGGATTCTGTGTGCATAAAGCATAAGCAACATACACACATATATATACATTTTTTTTGCATATCCGTCTGATAAGCTCTCTGAAGCCCTAAACTTGCAGATGAACTGCGGTTTGATGCACAGATTGTTTCCTTCTTCAGTCACACTTGTGCTGAAGGCAGAGGAGTCGAAGTCAGAGAGGAGTGTGTCTGCCCCGGGAGAGAGAGCGAGCGAGCGAGAGGGGGCGAGTCCGATCAAAATAAATGATGTCTGCCAACACGAGAGCTGGAAGTAGCAAGAATAGTAGTAGTGGGAAGAGGAAAGGAGTAGTGAGAGTAGTAGGATGATTAGGAGTAGTAAGAAGAGTTGTAGTGGTAGTAATGTAGAAGGAGGAAGAGTAGTAGTAGGAGGAGTAGAAGTAGGAGTAAGAGTAGTAGTAGTAGTAAGAATAGCAAGATATCCATACTTGTGTTCTTCTTAAGGACAATGAATTAGGAAGTGTATTTACCTTGTACGCCTCCTAATTTATTGTCTTTAAGAAGAAAACAAGTATGGATACAACTAAAGAAGACAATGATAATGAATGTTCTTGGAGTAAGAGGAGTAGTAGTAGTAAGAGGAGTAGGAGTAGAAGTAGTTAGAGCTGTAGTAGTAAGAATTGTAGGAGTAGTAGTAAGAGTTGGAAGAATAGTAGTGGCAGGAGGATGTGAAGTAGTAGTAAGAGGAGTATTAGTTGAAGAAAGAGTAGCAGGAGGGCTAGGAGTAGTAGTATTTTGCGCACAGCTCTTATCTATTTGCATACTTATATATTATTGCTACCTGTACACCATTGGAAGAGGACGTTTGTGTTTGTTGACGAGCGAGGTAAATTTCCTGCCTACAGTAAGCTCCACCTGCATTTGAACCAGCCCGGCACCTCCTTCATTAACTTGTACCGTGTTATCGTATGCAGAGATTCTGACACACATCCGCCTGTTCACCTGATGCAATCTCCAGAAACACAGGCCGCAGTGTTCTCCCTGTTAGCGCAACTTTAAACAGACAGGGCCGTTTAGGTGTCTCAGGGCGGGATTGCATTTTCTTGCGCTATGCTGATTAATGTTGCATCCTGGCTTAAAATACTTAGTAACCCATGACTCAAAGGTTTGCGGCACCTTTGCAGAGATGGATGCACAAAAGATGGCAAGCAGCAATTCACGCCGCGTAACTTTTCTCTTGAGGGATCCGCCAACCTGCTCGTCTCCTTGGATACGTTATTGCTTCGTCTGGAATGTTTCACCCCATGGCATTGAACTTAATTATGTAGCATTTATTTAGTTTAGTTTTTATTATATATTTAGTTTAGTTTTTATCCTGATTGACAATGACTTTTGGATAGAAGTCGAAACGTCTCAATCTTCAAACAGCGTTCTGAAGACAACCCCCGAAGCCTCTTCTACGATTTTTATTGCTAAACAAATAACATTGAATAACATTAATTGTTACTGTGAGCAGGGTCCCCTCTCCGCTGATCGGACCTGTAAGTTGGCCTGGTCTTGTCTAATGCCATACTGTGGAGCATTCAGGCCCTGCACTAAAAAAAAGTTCTGCAATGCTTTAGCTATGTGCATTGTAAACTGCTATATTACTGCAAATGATCCATTGACTCTTTTCTTTGTCTCATAAACCATATCAGGAAAAGTATAATCCAAAAAGTTATACTGTAATAGCTGTCGAACTGTCATATAGCTGCAGTTTAGCATGCCATTGGTTTATTTCTATATCACTCTTTCATTATCTTTTTTCAATACAACATACAAGCAGAAGGATAAAGAGTAAAGAACAAGGAGAAAAATACTCAAACTAAAAACTAAAAACCAAATAGTCCAATTAAACTTGATGTATTTACTGTAAAGGAATTAATTACCGATATTGTGATTCATAATTTGTGAACTTCATCACGTACATTGCTGAAACACAAACGGTCATACTGTATTATCATGTATGTTCCACAAGAATGATGACAAATGTATCAAAGTGGTTGTACTAGTAATGCTGTCAACAGTTAAAATAGAATAAGGTGTAGGAGTTTATAAGTTTACACTTTTTCCTACGCCTTTTTGAGCATAAATACATTACTGCAAGGAATTAAATGAAACTTATTGCTCAAATGAATAAATAAATGTCAAATATCACCGGTGAGCTTCCTATTGGCTTCTCGTGGGGTATTCATGAGTTTCAGCTCCTGTTTAGGTCATATCTTGAGTACATTTGCACATTCAAAATGTATATTATATTGTTTTGAATTGTTAATTAAAATGGCAAAGGTGGTAGATTTTCTTAATTCTGAAACCTGTTGGCTTTACGTGGGCTATAACTATGGACAACCACTCAGAAACATTAGAGTACAGATTGTCTTTCGCCCACATAAGAGAAGTTGATAAAAGTTTTACATATCTTGGAGGCAACTGTGCAATTCCCTCTGCCAATAAAGTATACATTTAAATAAATGAATACTTTCAGTGCAATTGATAATGAGTAGTCACCACAGGGCAAATGTTTATTGCTAAATATGTTAATAAATCTTTATTTAATGCCATTCTTGTTTTACGTAGAGTTGTGTTTATGCTAATTGATGTCTAATTGGTCTTTATTTATGGGCTATTAGCATAATTAGCTTCTTGATTATGGTGGAACATTAGGCTGCCGGGCTAAGGTCTGTTGTTGATTGACTGTGCTAGCGATAAATGCTATGTTGTTGACACTGACACATGCTGTTGGTTTGCACTGCTTAAATGATCAAGGTTTGGCACGACGAAATATCTGACTATTATTTTGGTGCACTGTTGTTTATGTTGCATCATTATTCTGCAGCGCTGAACTGCAGTTTGCCTCAATGCACTGGGAGCAATCTGGAAAATTGGGCTCAGTTTGACTACACTGCAGTAATTGGTGTCATTTTGTAATCATCTTTATGGTGAAAGAAAACTCCAGGGCCCAGCCAGTGTTAATGTTCATATTATGAAAGGTTTAAATGTTTTAACATATCGTGGGTACTGAACAACATGATTTACTTTAAAAGTGTGATATGTATTTCTTCTGGTTGGGCATCTGTCACCTGCTTGTCTCCATGGAGATGCTGTTGATTTACCTGGAACATTCTACAGTATGACATTGTATATTTTTCTACAGGTTTTTTGTTTGATTTGTAACTGGGCCAGGTTATGTCGCCTGCTTGTCTCCTTGGTGACAGATACGTTTAATGTCATACTGTACAGACATTACAGACAAAGCATGTCCACAAGCACAAACAAGTGACATTCTTCTACTGGAATGTATGCTTCAGTTTATTTATTCAACTCAAAATCACAACAGATGCTTTCAGGGCTTCACAAAATTGTTGATTTAACCAAAAGAAAGTTAGGAAACAATGGAACGGTTATTCATCAATAAAGACTCGCAGATTAACCAACATTCACAACAAATAAGCAAATGTCCCAGAACATCCAATGTCCTTGGATAATCCTTTTTGGCCAGGAAAAACATCCGGAAAAGAGAAACCTCTTGTAGGAAAAAAAAGAGAGAACAAAGAGAACAATTACATGCACAACATGGACAATTTGTCTTTACTTTTTGAGCATTCATAATATTTTCTGGAACTGGCATTGGAGTTCATTCTTTTAGAAGAAATATTTTTGTATGATTGCTTGTCTTGTCTGAAATATTCAAATGCCAAAAATTGTATTAAATTGGAGGAGGATGTTTAGAGAACAGAGATAAAGAAAATCATCGTTCATTTATGTACAGATCTTTTACTATAAATGGGCGATGTATTATTTCCAATGTTGGTATCAGAATTTTGGAAGAGTTTTCACAGATATTGCCAATGTTTGGACTATTTGAGCCACTCCCCTCGGGCAGGAGGCTACGGTCCATCCGGATCAGAACCTCCCGCCACAAGAACAGTTTCTTTCCCTCTGCTGTTGGACTCATGAACACTTTATAACACCTGCCACTTTAACAATATATTATAAAAGAGCTAATGTAGCCACTGCTACATTTGCACCAAATGTCTGCCAACTGTACATTTCTGTATATAGTCTTAGTCTATCTTAGTCTACTTTATTTTATTTTATTTTATTTGTGTCCTTTTGCCATTCTCTGTTTGTCCTCATTGATAGCAGTATTTTTACACAATCAGGCAACACATTTTCTTACGAGATAAATGCATTTTGATATTATTTTCCTACATATATTTGTGGGCCTTGCCATGGGTTTAAAAATGTCGGTAATGTCAGTAATCAGATTTCAACATCCATAACATCCATTCAATCCATAAAGCACTATCCTTATCTTTATGAATGAATGCATGAACTTTACTGCCATTTCAACGTGAAGTCGCACCCAAAAATCAATGAACTTTTACCTTTTCCAAAATCAGACGTTTAGAAAAATGTATTGACTCATTCGAAGTGAAGTTTATCCTTTAGCACATTTAACCGGTGGCCGTCCATTAGCTCCCTGTTCACAGCCACAGTCTTCCCCTCAGAGGTCAGGCACACAGGCGGCACTGACTCACTGCTTTGGTTTCCTCTCAAATCCATCAAAGTGCTTAATCGGTGTGTAAGGTCAATGAGCTGGACACAGTACAGTTTAGTTTCAATGCTGGTTCAACAAACTTTCTACAACATGAATACATCTTATTTTAACTTGCCTCTTCTCTCAAAAATCCTACTTGAAAACCAATACCTCCAGAAAAAAAGAAAATTAACTCAAAGCCAAAAAGGTCAATTGATTTAGAAATAAGCAGTTGGATAATTAGCCAGTATGCTATGCTATCGAGCGATGTTTGTTTCAGATTTTTAAAATAACTCAAAAACAATTTGTTGTAATATTGTTTCCAAAATCTCTCTGGGTATCTTGTTATGTATTATTATTATCCTTTATTTGCATTCTGTGTCTCTTTTGTTCAATTAGTTTTGCTCTGTATTTTGTTGTTATTATGTTGAAGTGTTCCAGTTGTTCCACAGAAGTCAGATTTTTCAAGTTTTGACTTGTAAATTCACACTGGAACTAACTAGGCCAGCCAGTTGAATTCTCACAATATTTGTCAGTTGATCGTCATGACTTTCCACCTTCTCCCAACGGCTTTCGGCTAGAGACTCTCCAGATTGACAATTCTCAATTCAGAGTGATCCACTCATCAATCAGCCATGAGCCACAGTCTTACTGTTGTAACGACTGGTGGATCAAAAAATAATGCAGACTTGAATAGTTCAAAAGTACAGGATTTATTGAGGAAACAGGACAGCTGGATACTGGACCGAGGAGCACAGGTGAGTACTGGAGTGGCGGAGTGGAGCAGACTGGACCGAGGAGCACTGGAAAAAACAGACAATCCAAGATGAGGAAAATCCACTAGGAACATTACTGGAAAAATCAAAGATCAAAAGGCCTGGGTGTTCACCACGAATGTAGACTGAACGATCTGGCAGGGTGTGGATGAATGAGCAGAGTCTTTATACTGCAGAGGTGTATGCTTGATTGGAGATGGGTTGCAGGTGAGTAGTGGGAGGAGCCGTTGAAGGTGGTGCAGCATGTCTATTCTCCGCCCAGCTCCAGACAACACAGATTGGAGGGGGAGAACACAGGAATCTTGACAGTACCCCCCCACTAAGGGACGCCTCCTGGCGGACCACCAGGCTTGTCAGGATGGGCAGCATGAAAGTCCCTGACCAGAGCAGGGTCCAAAATAAGAGACCGGGGAACCCAGGAGCGTTCCTCCGGACCATACCCCTCCCAGTCAACCAGGTACTGCAAACCCCTACCCCGTCGGCGAGCATCAAGAAGCTTTAACCGCGAAAGCCGGGTGATCATCCACAACCCGGCGGGAGGAGGGGGAACGGCCGGAGGGCACAAATCACTGGTAACAACTGGCTTTAACTGGGACACGTGGAAAGTGGGGTGAATACGAAGAGCAGAAGGCAACTGAAGGCACAGCAGAAGACTGAAACTTTGGCAATCTTGAAGGGGCCCAAAAAACGAGGAGAGCTTCCGGGAATCAGTTTTAAGAGGAATATTTTTCGAAGATAACCAAACTGACTGACCCGGTTGGTACTGAGGAGCGGGGAGCGGCGCTTGTCAGCTGCTGCCTTGGTTTTGGCTGTAGAGCGAAGAAGAGCAGCCCTGGTCTTCTTCCAAACACGTTGGCAACGCTGGAGATGGTGCTGGACTGAGGGCACTGCCAAATCCACCTCTTCAGATGGAAACAGTGGAGGCTGATAACCTAGAGAAGCTTGAAAAGGGGACAGACCAGTTGCCGAGCTCACCAAAGAGTTATGGGCATATTCAATCCGGGTAAGAAGGTGCTCCAGGTAGATGGGTTAGATGCAGTGACACAGCGCAGTGCCGTCTCCAAGTCCTGATTGGCACGCTTCAGTTTGCCCATTAGTCTGGGGGTGAAAGCCAGATGTAAGGCTGACTGTGTGCACCCAGACCTTCACAAAAAGAGCGCCAAACTTGAGAGGTAAACTGAGTTCTCGGTCGAAACAATGTCCAGTGGTATACCATGGAGCCTGAAAACATTGTTAGTTATGCAGTCTGCAGTTTCTTTTAGCTGTGGGCAGTGGGCAGAGCAATGAAATGAGCAGCTTTAGAAAACCGGTCTACGACGGTGAGTATGACTGTATTACCTTGGGACGGAGGCAGGCGGTAACAAAGTCCACTGCTATGTGTGACCATGGCGTTTGGGAACAGGCAGAGGTTGGAGCAGACCGAGGGTGGAGAGTGGGAAGCTTTGCCCCTGGCACATACTTGGCAGGCCAGAACAAAGGCTCGTGTATCTCTGTCCATAGTTGGCCACCAAAAATAACGCCTCAGGAGAGAAAGCGTCGGTTGACTCCAGGATGACATGAGAATCGCGAACAATGAATCCATTCCAGCACTTTTGAGCGGGCAGCATCTGGAACAAATAAAGCACCAGGAGGACCATTACCTGGATCAGGCTGAGTGCGCTGTGCTTCCTGATGTGATTTTCAATGTCCCAACTTATTGCAGCTTATCACACGGGTGGATGGAAGGATAGGGTCTGGAGCAATGGGCCTCTCTTCCTGGGAGAACTGGCGGAGAGTGCATCGGGCTTGACATTGCGAGAACCTGGACGATACGTGAGAGAAAAATTAAATCTACTAAAGAAGAGTGCCCACCGGGCTTGCCGTGAGTTTAGGCGTCTTGCAGATTGTATATAAGCCAGGTTTTTATGGTCTGTCCAAACCAAAAATGGAAGCTCAGCCCCTTCCAACCAGTGGCGCCATTCTTCCAGTGCAGTTTCACAGCAAGAAGTTCTCGATTCCCACATCATAATTCTTTCTGCAGAAGTTAATCGTCGAGAGAAAAGCACATATAAACGCGATTGTGTGGGTCAAACCTCTGAGAGAGCACTGCTCCAACTCCTGTCTCAGAAGCGCCCACTTCCACAACAAACTGGCGTGAGGGATCAGGTTGACGCAGGACTGGGGCAGATGTGAAGATCTTTCAGTGTGGTGAAAGCGGACTGGGCTTCAGGAGTCCAACAAAACTGCTTGGAAGGAGAGGTAAGTTTAGTCAAGGGTGCCACCACACGGCTAAAGTTCTTAATAAACCTCCGATAAAAGTTTGCAAAAACCAAGAAATCTCTGTAGTTGCTTTCTGCTACTTGGTCTAGGCCAATCTGCAACAGCTTTCACCTTCTCCGTCAGCCTTCACCTGCCCACTTTCAACAACAAAACCCAAAACTGACCTTTACTGGTGTGAAAATCACATTTTTCAGCTTTCACATAAAGCTTGTTCTCAGTAGTCTTTGGAGGACCTGCCGCACATGCTGCGTGCGTGTTCCTGTGGAGTCTTCGAGAAAATAAGAATGTCATCCAAGTACACAAAAACGAAACGATTCAGAAAATCACGCAATACATCATTGATTAGTGCTTGGAAGACAGCCGGAGCATTGGTTAAGCCAAATGGCATGACTAAATACTCAAAGTGCCCCAGTGGTGTGTTAAAGCTGTCTTCCACTCGTCTCCTCCTAATGCGTACTAAGTGGTACGCATTCCCAAGGTCAAGTTTAGTGAATATGGTGGCGCCATGAAGGGTGTGTGAAAGCTGAGTCAATGAGCGGTAATGGATACTTATTTTTGACAGTGATATTGTTTAGGCCCCTGTAGTCAATACGGTCTTAATGTTTTGTCCTTTTGTCGAAAAGAACCCTGCTCCCACAGGTGAGAAGAAGGGTTGGGATAATACCAGCAGCTAGAGAGTCTCGAATGTAGTGCTCCATGGCCTCCTGTTCAGGTCTTGAGAGTGTGAGAGGCGGCTGGAAGGCAGAGGTGCACCAGGCAGGAGGTCAATTGCACAATCATATGGTCTGTGGGGAGGAGAGATAGAGCTCTACTCTTACTGAAGACCTCCCAGATCATGACACACTGGGCACGGAAGAGAGGTCAGGCTTGTCCTGGGGAAGTTGGCTGGGACGGAGCTCTCTGATGGCGACAGAGCTGAATGAAGACAATTTGCATGGCAAAAGGTGCTCCACTCAGAAATCTGTCCACCGGACCAGTCTATGATTGCCAGGTTGTGTTTGACTAGCCACGGATGGCCTAAGATCAGTGGTGTGATGGGGCAGAGATGACAAAAAACTGTACTTTCTCCTGATGATTACCAGACAAAACTAGAGAAATTGGTTCAGTGACATGTGTTACTGGCCAGAGGTTTTCCATTCAGAGCTAATGCGGTCAATGGTTTTTTCAGTGGTTCCAGAACTATGTTAGCCTGCTCTGCCACCTGCTGGTCTAAAAAGTTCTCCTCTGCGCCGAGTCAATAAGAGCTTGAATAGGCAAAGTCACACATTTACAGCAAAGTTTAGGCGGGGATCTGAAGTCTAGTCTTCTCTGGGATATTGTCTTGGCCCACCAGTACTCCCCCAGACCTACTGGTGAGCACGGTCTTTTGGGCGAACTGGACAGGCTATGAGGAAGTGACCTTTCTCCCCACAGTACAGGCACTCACCCGGCCTGGCGCGTCGTAGCCGCTCCTCAGGAGTGAGCCGTGTTCGCCCAATTGCATAGGCTCCTCTGTGGAGGGTGGTGTGGATGGGGATATAGCCGGGAGTGGAGGGAAGTTGGGTTGTAGTGCTGGACCTGGCGCTGGTAGCTGAGGAAAGAGAGCGTCTGTCTCTTTGCCGACTTTGAAGACGGTTATCAATCCGATTAGCTAGGGAAACCAGAGACTTGAGGTCAGCCGGGTCATCACGAGAAATTAGTTCATCCTTTAATTTATCACTTCAGGCCTTTGACAAAACAGCTTTCAGTGCATTGTCGGTCCAATCAACATCCGCAGCTAGGGTCCAGAATTCAATTGTGTAGTCTGCAACAGATCTTGAACCTTGAGAGAGACTCAACAAGCGCAGAGGCATCAGCTTGATAGTCAGGATGGTCAAAAACAAGTCTTAGTTCCTCCACAAAGTCCTCAAAACTGACTTGATCAACAGGAGTGTGAGAAAACTTAGCTTGGCCCACTGAAGTGCTCTGCCCCTCAATAATCCACACATGTAAATCGAATCTTAGCAGAATCAGATGTAAAAGATGCAGGACGTTGTTGGAACACAGAGGAACACTGGAAAAGAAAAACCACGGCAATGGCTCGGCTGACCTGTGAATGGTTCCGGTCTGTGCATCGGGACTCAAGGGGCGAGCAGAAGAGGTTGATGCCGTCGCAAAGATGGAGTGCAGTAGAGGCCGGAGACTGGAGAGTGAGCAGGGCCGAAACCTGGCTGGTTAACTGAGAGACTTGTTGAGCCAGGGCTTGGTTGCTGTCAAACAGAGACCGGATACTTTGTTCATGCTGGCCAATCATGATGCCTTGATGTGAGAATGCTCGATGTAAAGTCTGGTTAGTTTCATCGTCTGCTTGATCCATGTTGGCCAGATCGTTCTGTTGTAACGACTGGTGGATCAAAAAATAATGCAGACTTGAATAGTTCAAAAGTACAGGATTTATTGAGGAAACAGGACAGCTGGATACTGGACCGAGGAGCACAGGTGAGTACTGGAGTGGCGGAGTGGAGCAGACTGGACCGAGGAGCACTGGAAAAAACAGACAATCCAAGATGAGGAAAATCCACTAGGAACATTACTGGAAAAATCAAAGATCAAAAGGCCTGGGTGTTCACCACGAATGTAGACTGAACGATCTGGCAGGGTGTGGATGAATGAGCCGAGTCTTTATACTGCAGAGGTGTATGCTTGATTGGAGATGGGTTGCAGGTGAGTAGTGGGAGGAGCCGTTGAAGGTGGTGCAGCATGTCTATTCTCCGCCCAGCTCCAGACAACACAGATTGGAGGGGGAGAACACAGGAATCTTGACACTTACATGTCACAATTCCTACTTGGAACAAAATTCGGGCAACTTTTCAGAACCGCGGCTTTATCTGAGTCGGGCAATCCAACATGGAGGCGCCTTGCGTAGTTTTACATCCAGCTAAAAATATTGATAGACTTATTATTTTCTCTTTAGTTTTTCTCTTCTGCTCTCCACCCAGTGTCTGTGAAGCTAATGTTGCTAAAATCGACACAAAGCTAATGAAAACGAAACCAGAAACACACTCTCAAACATTGATTTATAACCTAAAAATGCAATAAAACTGTCCGGATAACAAATGACGTCCACATTTTGGGGAATTTGAGCACTTTCTTGATTTTTACTTGTCTTGAGTTATTACAGTAGGGCTGCATAAACTGTCAAACTGGCCGCTGGAACACATAAACTCAAAGGGGGGAATCAGAGTGCTATCCATTGTCCAATCATTTCCATCAAAGCACCGGATCTCATTTTTGCACTTCAAACCTTTGATTCATAAGTTAAGTATTCTTGTGGACTTAGGTTGTAGTTTTGGTTCTGTTTGGATTCAGTCGTGGTTTAATAAAATGGTGAACAATCGGTTTCTTCATAAATCATTACAGTATGTGCCTGAAAGTGTACCAACAGAGTTAATAAAGCCATACTTGTTGTACACAATAATAATATCAAACAAAGAGCAGTAAATAAAACAATCACTGCAGAAAATTCATGGAAAAAGGCCAGTGTATTAAATTACAAGTTTGCGTGCGCTTTATTTAGAGTGTGTTATTAGCTATAACTGATGTGAGGCTGAATGCATCAAGGTAATTTTATTTTTGCCCCGTTGTCTCATGAGCCTATTGTGCTAATGAGGTGTTCTCCATAAACGGGGGCTTGTGAGGTTATTTGCATGTTTGTGTATCTGCACTCACACAGGCATGAAGGCCAAATGCAAATCAAAATTCATGTTTCAATGCCAGCTCATGAGCTTAAACTTTAGTCTGCCGCAGTCGTTAATTGCACAGAGCCGATCAAAAGAATGTGCACATGTAGGTCACACTGTGTTACAAAGAGAAATGCACTGGGACTAAGCTCCATACAACGCTAAGTTAAAGTGTTACGTGGAAAGTGCTACTACGAGTTCTTGAAGACATACTTCTTATTTAGTGGTAATAATTTAGATATATGGACTGATGGTACTTCATTCATCAATAGAGGAAATTACACAAATAGAGTTTTACATTCTATTTAAAATGAGCAAAAGTGTTATAACCAGAAATTCAATTCACAATTTTACCCAGAACCTTGATTACGACATATTATGATTCATGCACAGTAAGTAGCAAATAATATTACATTTGAATCGTATGATCAGGTATTGACTAATATATATTATAATCAAGTTCTCAGACGACACTGTTTTATCGGACATCAGTGGCCACACATCTGGAGTCGACCACTTCATGGAATGGTGCAGCAGTCATTACCTATTAGTCAATATGAACAAAACAAAAGAGGTTATAGTGGACCTGTTATGGGAGAATTGCTGCTGTGGATTTCTAAAACAAGTTAAACAATAAAAATGCAGAGAGAATGAGTCTGATCAATGAGTTGATTTATTCACTGGTACCAAAGTGAATAGTGGCCTTTCCCTGACATAGTGATCTCTGCCTGGTCGACGGAGGTACATGACAATCAGAACACATGCTTTTTATACACAAGACATAGGTGGAGACATAGTTATCACATCAAGAAGAGACAACATGAAACATCATTGTGAAACAAGAGCAAGGACACACTTGATTAGCAATATCTGTAAAACCTGTAAAACCCTTATCACTGGTCTTTTCCAGCTAAAACCAGATTTAAGAGTTAAAGGACGTCATAAAAGGATTAGATGCCAATTCTCTTTGTGACCGGGACTGGGAGCTAACTAAAGAGGTGACTATAGTAAAGTCGACTTAACCAATTCAGCAATTCAGAATGGACAAGTCAGAATGAGAAATCAAAACTAATAACTGCAATTACAGACCCCAGGTCAGTAGGAACCTATAGTATATATAAGTCTACTTATATGGACAAGAAATTGTACACGTTCCAACGTATAATTTCTTGGGTTTAAAATGGACGAGCAAATGAGCTGGCATGAGCATGTAACAAGTATTACTTTAAGTTATACTTTCTTACAAGGTTAAGAGTGCTCGGAGTCAGACAGAATATTATGCTGACCTTCTATTGAGCCATTGAGTCCGTGCACCGGTATGGACTAGTCATCTGCTTTGGAAACCTGACTGTTAAATATAAATTTGGTAAAATTAGCAGGTAAAATCCTGGGTGTGCCCACTCTGACTGCTCCACAGATTATCTTTGAGGGACACAGGCTCAAAAGATAATTAGAGATCCCACATGCTCCACAGTCAGTGTAAGCTCATGCAGTCCAGAAGGAGAGTTAGAATTATTTTAGAGCAACAGATATAAAAACGTGTTCATTCTTCAATCCATTAATTAACAACTAGAACTGACTGTGCAGTGTGTCGAGCCTGAGTGACTTGTACATTGTTTATGTTACATTTTATGTGTATGCTACAGACTTTGCTTCCAAGGCAAATTTCTCCAGTCGGCGACAAATAAACCTGAACCTGAAGCTGACAACTTCAAATAGAAATACACATCATATCCCACAAATTAAATCATGATTCTGTTTCTATCGCCATAACATTTACCCCTAATGTGACACGTATTATTTGAATAGAAACTTTTCTGAACATTAACCCTTGCATTATTTTAAGTCTTATTTGAGTATGATCCAGTTTGATATTTTCTCTATTTTGTACACAAAATTGAGAATTGACAATCACATTTTATATTCAAATATAATTCAATTCCACTCTTCTTTTACATTTGTAATCAGTCCCTGTACCCCTGGTTGGCAAACGCTGCTTAACATCAACATTGTACGTTAAATGAACTGACGTTGTACAGACTTCCAACACTCAGACATGGGGCAAAATACGGATAAAGTATTGTGGATGAGTGAACACTTTCTGTTCCATGTACAAGAAAATGCCATTATCAGAGGTTGAGAGGATGTAAAGGGGAACATGTTGTTCTTAGTCTCTGGGAGGGTGAGAATGGACTCGCAGGGATTATTTGTCATTTGCAGAATGAGTGCTGTGCTACTTCCATGACAGTCTGTCTTTTTAGATTTTTTCTTTTTTTTGTATATTTATTTCACAATTTACCCAGTTTGTGTTATGGTGTTCACCACTATGACATTTTTTTTATGTGACTCATACATGTTTCGCAATAGAGTAAAACAATAGAATATATCCGAATAAAAGAAGGAAACAGTATATAATCTAATCATAAAAAGTTTGCACTTTTATGCATTTTAATGATGCAGTTTCAAATAATGAGAGGTTTGTCTATATTTCATCAACCCAAGACAGCACTTTTTTTTAATCAATAGGTTGCCTTCTTTGTAACATCACAACATTGTAAAACGTCTACAATTTTAAACTAAGATGTCAGGTCAGGGCAGAATCATATGGTCAGATTTATTATTTATTATTTTTAACTGTTTTATGGTGCATGTAGCTGTAATTACTGGGTCTATCCACATGAAACAACCAGTGTTCTATTTCTTTTCTGTCAGTGTAAATAAACAAAAGTGATTAAAAAAAATAAAAAATAAAAACTCACAATAGCCTTAGAACAACTATTCAACTCCAAAGCTGTGACTTCAAGCCTGGTAAAGAATGGTAAAGTGGCATTTCAATATTCTGCTCTTTCATTATGGAAAAACAGAAGGTCTGGAAACTAAAAAAACTGATTCCAATAGGTCAGTGTAAATATATGCATAAATGTATGTAAATGGGATCTATGGTTTGTAACTTTCTATGGTGAATTTTTTATTTTTTTGTGAATGTCTAAATGATGCTAACACTGATCTATGCTGATCTTGGCCAGAACTCCCTTAAACTAAAACTAAGTAACATTTTTACCTCAGTAAACGTCTTTGTAAGTCTGTGTGGTGGTTGTAAATGTATTTTCGGGGCGATTGAAGCCCCCATCTGGGCTTTTGCGTCTTTTTACTGGCAGTGTATTTTCACAAGAGACCTGCAGGGGGAGCTCTGTTGCTGAAGTTACTTACTTCTGCTTAAAAAAGGACGAGTAATCTCAATGGGACTTTTCTGATTAAATAATGGTTAAAAAAAATGAAAAAAAAGTTTTTTGTGGTCATGACATCATCAAACTCTGGAAAGCGAACAAAACTTTCTCACACATGTGTTTTTACTGACGTTGCTCGTGACCTAAAGTTAATCGTCTCTTCTTTCATCCTGTTCCCTCAGGTCTGGAGAAAGTTGGCCGTGATTCCAGTTACGAGCAGGAGGGGAAGGTGCAGTTTGTGATGGACGCGGTGTACGCCATGGCCCACGCGCTGCACCGGATGCACCGCGAGCTCTGTTACGGTTACCCCGGTCTGTGTCCACGCATGGCCAGCAGCATCGACGGCAAAGAGCTGCTCAACCACATCAGGGCCGTCCGCTTTAACGGTGAGTTTGATGGGTGTTTTTATTGTATCTTTTTTTTTTTTACTTTTGGGATTTTAGTAGCTACAAACTCAGCTTCCACGATTGCATACTGTCATTGTGTCCTTGAGAAATGTACACTTGACTCTGTACCTTCAGCCTCTGCAAACACTGGTGGTGGATTTGGTGGCTCAACAGGTTGTTTAATGAAATTACTTGCTCACACTGATAGAAAAGTGCAATCAAATATGTGTGTGTTTAATTGTCTGATTATTTAATTTCAGTATCTCTAGATGTAGCACACAAAGTTTAAGCACATTTGGCCAAAAAACCTAGGAGTTTGTTAAAATAAAAACAAATTCCAAGTGCCAGCAGAATTTCGATCCAATATGTCCGATTTCCTGTCCGACCGAGAGTACTGTGCCCGTTATGTTTTAGGTTTCTCTTCATGTTCCATCACCGTACCAAATTTCATTGGACTGCTTGAACGTGAATGTGTTTCATGTTCCATAGGCATGACACAGAAAGTGGTGCTGTAGAGCTTTTTTGTTTACAGCATGTAAAATATGGTTATCAGACATTTTCACCTTTCTTCAAGAATTTCTAGAACGTGTACTTTGTGTCAGAGACCGTTAATAAAGGTATTTGCATAAAAAACAAGTACATTTTTAGTAACATTTTATTTTTATCTCTACTTAAAGCTGGGGTTACCTGACTTTTTTGAATGTAAATTAGTACATTTTGTGTTTCCAACCATAAAGTATCTTGTAAAAGCAGCACTTTCTGACAAAAATTAGACCTCAGCGTGTTGTCTGCATTTAATAATAAAGTATTTTGTTTCAAAGTAAGAACTAAAAGCTGATTGGCTTGCTTGGGTGGTTCTCCCCAGTTTCACTTTGCCGTGTGAAAAAAGCTGATTTAAAGCGGTGCCTATGACCATTACCAGTCAATTTATGACAAATTTGTTTTGAATGTGCTGCTCAAATTAAAAGACTTGCACACAAAATGATGTAATGCTTGTCCAAAAGCTTAATTATGCTTGTAGTTGAAAAGTTTTTTTTTTTTTTTAATTTTGTGTGAAGAAGTGTCTCATGGCAAGACCAAAAAAAAAACAAAAAAAAAAAAAAAAAACATTACACCTTCAAATGTCAAGTATCCAGTATTAATCAACAATGTAACTACATTAGATTCTGATTCAGATTTGGTTAATTTCCCAATCGGAACAATACTAATCTAAATTAATAACACGTTTATATTTTAAATTTCCTCTTCCTGTATGGGTGTGACAAATTCAGTACTCTATCAAAGACCTTCGACTCTGAACACACGCCATGATGAATTCTCATTTATTGGACTAAATTGGCCTCCTCCAACATAATATTACGCCTCGCTGTTCAGCCAATACATCTAATCCTTATCACGCAAACCACGCTACAATTTAGCACCAAAACCATATTAGACACCTTTCCTTCCCCCTTTCTTATTTATCATGTGCATATTACAGATGGTGATTTGCATAGACTTGATATCACTACGGACCTGTCATACTCCATAGTTAATTTACCATTTCTTTCTGCGACATCCTCGGCTTCTGACAATTTTAAGTGGCTCGAAAACATTTGCTCATTTCCTCCTAAATACTATCAGACACTTCATTTAAATATTCTCAAATTAATCTCGGTCTCGGTGGATGTTCTACCTGCCGCTCCTCCGCTTTCTTTTAATTTCCTGTCTGTCTCTGTCAGGAATGGAGCTGAATACACACATGCATAGCTGAGTATGGACTCGCGGAAACGAAAAATGTAAGAGGTGTTGTAAGTTGTAAGGATCAGAGCAGGGTTTTTTTTTTCTCTCTGCCACAGTTTTAGAATGTATTGGAAATAATATTATTGCTATGCAGTAGGTTTAGCAATTCTGTCTCTCAAAGTATTATTAGACCATGAAAACCAATAGATGTGGTCAGTATACTCTATGACCTCGGTAGTCAAGATATTAGCAGCAGTAATACATAGAACAGACTTAGCACCTAATTGCAATCAGTATGCGGGGTTAGGCTTCAGAAAATGTGATTTGCATTTTGATCTAAATGCATTTGATTTGTTCATGCCAAGTTAAAGGTTTCTCCATATGATAGCAGCAGTAGTAGTAGTAGTAGTGCTAGTAGTAGTTGTTTTAGTAGTTGTTGTAGTAGTGGTTGTAGTTGTAGTAGTATTGGAAGTTTTGCATATTTAATACAGTACTTTAAAAGTCTTTACTGCAGCTCTTGTAGTAGTTGTAGCAGAAGTTGTAGTAAAGTAGTAGTAGTAGTAGTAGTAGTTGTAGTTGTAGCCGGTGCAGTAGTAGTTCTTGTAGTAGTAGTAGCAGCTGTAATAAAAGTAGTTGTAGTAGAAGTTGTAGAAGAAGTAGTCGTAGTAGTAATAGTAGTAGTAGTAGTAGTATTGGAAGTTATGCCTATTAATGCAGTACTTTACATTCAAATTAATGGCAGCAGCTCTAATAGTAGTTGTAGTAGTAGCAGTAGCAGCTGTAATAGACATTAGCAGAAGTACTTGTAGTAGTAGTAGTAGTAGAGGTAGTAGTTGCAGCTGTAGTAATAGTAAAAGTAGTAGTAGTAGTAGTAGTAGTAGTAGTAGTAGTGGAGTAGTAGCAGTAGTAGCTGTTTGTATGCAGCAGCTTCTCCTCTGTGTAAAGCTGAAAAGGTTTTTTGCCTGTGACACCAATCAGCCAATCACACATTTTGGAGCATCAGTCACAGAGTTCAGTGTGTGATGTTCTGAATCAATGCAAAAGCTAAATTATTCTTCACAGAGCACATGTCAGCTTTATATTCTACCTCTAATCAAGTTTAAAAGACCGATGCGATATTTCGGTTGCTTTGAAACTATCATAACTTTCTTAGATTTGAAAGAAAAGGAGGCCTGATGAAGTTCTCAAAGTGGACCCTAGTTTATTAAACTTCCAGTGTTGTTTAATTGTTGCACTGATCCTTTTTTTTTTTTTTATTTAAGTACTGATAATAATAAAAAAAAAGTCATACTCAATAATATTATTTGTAGAGATATTTTCAGAGGGAATACATCGTCAGTCAATAAAATACATTAAAAGGGTACGTTGAGGTCAAAGTTTATATATGTAGTTTTTTTTTTCATGAATACCTCTAACCATAACCTTGTATCTCTATAAAATGTACATAGGAGAGACCTGTATTACCACCATAAAGAATGACTATACCATAAAAACTGAAGGGCCAGAGATCAAAGATCAAACGTCTGAATATTACCTTGAATGAGAATGGGTTTTATCTGTTGTGAAAATGGTTGCCAGTAAGCGTCGGTGTTTGCTGTTCCCTATCTGCGTCTGTCATTGTGTCAGAAACCAATTCACGGGGAAGACACTGATTGCTCTTCCTCAGTGCGACCGCGGCAGATTTGTGCTCAGGTGTATCTCTGTGTTATTGTGAGCCTGGAGGAGAAAGAAATCACCCCCTGACTACAAGGTCACATGCATTACACCCCCGTCCCATTGCTCTTTACTGGAAAATATGCTGCAATTCTCTCTTCTCTTTCACAATACCTGTTTTTCATGGTATTTTTTATCAATAAGACAATCCGTAACTGTCAAATTCTTTCAAATATTGGTGAGTGAACACGTTTTGCCAATCATCCAAGTAGCTTGTTCACTTCTGACAGGGTTCGGGTAAGTTACTGGCCTTAAATGTTTGTCTTAAAAATGTTGGCAGAAAGCGGACAGAATTAAATTTTCTTTTACCATGGAACCTCCCTGGACGACTGAAGGAATCCACAAACATCAAGACAGATTTGTTTACAGTGCACATGACAGATTAGACCAGTGGTTCTCAAACTTTTTCAGTCGCGACCCCGGAAAAAAAAAAAAGTTCACATTCGCGACCCCCAAACACAAAAAATAGACAACATGCAAAGTGATAAATTAGCCTTATATGTAATGACTTTATTTTGAGAATATAGACCTAGAAAAATGACTTTAATAGACCAACAAATAGGAATCTACATTTACCACTGCATTTGAAGGGCGTTAAGCCTTGTTTAACAGTAATGTATCAATATTTCCTCATCATCTGGGGAACCCTGGAAATCATTTCGCGACCCCCCTTGGGGTCCCGACCCCTAGTTTGAGAACCACTGGATTAGACCACACATTGCACTAAAACTTAGTGAACATGATTGTGTTTAAGATTTTACTAAACATTGTGTCTGTTTTTCTCCAGTTTGACATTTATGGTGACATTTACAATTGTACTTCCTGGTTGGACATGGGCAGCAGATCCATAGAACCAAAATAATACCTGAAAGCACCTTTATTTTGTTAAATGATTGTTTGAAATGTGAGAAAAAAGTGTCAGTTGCGTAAAAATCTTCCCTGTATTTTCAATGGAATGTTGTTTATGGTTGACATGAGTAGAAAGTTACATTTTATAATTCAGCTCTACTTCCTACTCTTATTATTTCAGTTTTTCTTCACAAACTGCAACTTGACTGTTGTAAAACTATAATAAATATTTACCACAAGTTCTACTGTACCAAACAAAGTAGTCAACGCCCACTTTTGGACCTCTGTGGTGGAAAACAATCCATTCGTTTTAATGTGTCAGAGCTGCTCTTTCACCCACTGTTCAACAATTGCAAGAGCAAACACCACCTTTAGGAGTTAGATTGTGCCAAATATAGACACAAAGGCATGAAGAAGTATAACGTGATCGAATGGCTTACATTTGTATAGTCCAAAAATGTTAATGCGGGCTAAATGCCACCACGATGCTAGCACAGCCTGTATTTTTATCTATTGAACAATCCCTTTACTTTTCTGAGGAAATGCCTGGTCAACAACATCTGTTTACACGTTGTTGTGACCTGATTAGAATTAGTTCTGCTTAAAATAGAATATACTTTGCTAGAAAAGGTATTCAAAGAGTGAAAAAGTTGTGTTTCCTAATAAATCAACAGAGAGTTTTCCCTGAGTTTCCCCCACAGCAGACCACACCCCTAATATGACATGCTGCTGACTGTATCTATATTTAAATGCAAACTGTTCCAGGCTAAAAAGAACACCATGGAGACATACTACTATAAATGTTCCAAAATGCACTTCTAAATGGTGACAGTTGTGTAAAGTGTTGTTGAGTGGCTAGTGCTTCTCCGCTTGGGATGTGCTTCCTCATGTCTGGGTGGTTTTCCTCCAGGCACAGCGTTTCCCCCCCATCAAAAACACCCACAGGCAAATCCACCAGCCATGTACTCTGGCCTGTGACTGTGGCTGGAGATGGTTCCTCGGGCGCTGCACTGCTCCTGGTGGGTTGACCAGAGGCACTTGTGAAAGGATGGAACAAATGAAGACTATGATAAAGCAGCATATATATCAGCTCACAATATTTGGCTAATTATTCATTTATTTATTAACATGTATTTAAGGTCTAAATCCATTGAGAGTGAAATCTCTTTTTGAAGGAGGATGAAACGCTATGAAACTTTCATGGCTGGTCCAAACATCACCTAACATACAATTTATGCAAACTTTTATTAAATAAGTATTTTTTTCGCTGATATGAACACATACATTGCTCTTTGACCAAATGTTGCTCAAACGAAGAGAGGACAAGGGATAATATGGTTCTGAACTGCTCGCTACGCTTGATGTAAATGAACTTAAAGAGCATATGACAGGTTCACATATTATGTTAATTCTTACTTTGTTTGGTATGATAGTCTCTGTGATAAATACTTAAAATAGTTTTACACCTGCAAAGGGATAGTTAAAAAGTTAAAATAAAATTGAAAATTCCAGGAAGTAGCGCCAAATTCAGTATAAAAAACAGAATCTCTCTGTGATGTCATCAACAAGTGACACAATTTACATGCAACTGACACATTTTATGGACAGTTTAAACATTCATACAACTAAATAAAGGTGTGACCGGGTATTCTTATTTGTCAGATCATTACTACCGTGTGATTTATATGGATTTTCATTCTTGTTTATGGTATGATTGCTTGGCAACACTTATGGCATTAACTTTATATGTGACGTCTGCTGCTCATGTCCAACCAGGAAGAACAATTATAAACTTCACCAAAATTGTGAAACAGGGTAAAAGATATTTTTTTGTTTTCTGTAAAATCTTAAATGTAATCATGTTCACTAACTTTTAATGAAACGTGTAGTCTTATCTGTCATATGCACTTTAATGCTTCATGTGCGGACACATTAATTGGACAGTGGCTGCAGTGTCTCTCGCTTTTTCTTTCTTCTTTTTTGCCTGTAAATCCAAATTTTAAGATCTTTGAAGAGGTGTGCTTCACAGATCAAAGACTCCAAATAATGAAGAGATGAATATTTGATGGCACTCGACCTTCCTCCATAATGTAATTCAGTCTGAAATGGAGAGAATAGGTATTTAATATATGATTACAGGCAGAAAGACTTTAGCTGCGCTTGCTGACAATTTACATTTGTTAATAGTAAAGGAAAATGACTTGAACAAACAAACAACTATTTTCTGTTTATTTGTCATTGAATTTGTAAAAGGCCTGTGGTGTTTATTCTCCGTCAGAATTCTTCTCTTCTTTAGGTTTCCTAAAACTTGTTACGATCGTAAATCTTTTTAACTGGGGATTTTGTTTGTTTGTCCATGTCTAAATGTGGGGTGTCCAATTAGAAGTACTTCCTATTGATTTCTTGGGGGTTAGTTTGACATTGAATAAAAGTAAAGAGGCAAAGATTGCAAAAGCACTTGGCTTTTGCTGTAGAAAAACACCGAAAACAAAGAGATTGAGATAAACTTCCCAGACCTCAGACCTGTCTTTTGGTCATTACTCTTTCTAAATCTATAACAATTTGCCTTTGGGGCAGCTGCTTGAAAGAAAAGATGGACTGAACAAGTGAATCATTTTAAGTTGGGAGCCATTATCATCTTGGCCGAACACCAAAAGACCATATCAAATTGGGAGAAAATACAGTACAAATAAAGTGTGAAAAACTAGGGATTGTTATTTGTGTGTTATCAGTTTGTTATCAAAGCCATCAACACCATAACCAATGTTGGGTAAGTTCCTTAAAAACAAGTTATTATACCCATCACTTCTACCCAAAGGTAATTTAGTTCGCTATAAAGTTATTCAGTGATGAAAGTAACTAATTACTAGATACAGTGAGCTACAGTAAAAAAAAACATTTTCAGACATCACCAAATTCACCCACAACCAGTGCTAGTTATAATAAAATCTCCTCTACAGTCAGAATAACGCATAGGCTGCAGCGCATTGGCCAAACGCACTGTGGTATCAGAACATAACAAACATATGCACACTACGTCACAGCTCTTACACTTGAAAAACCAGAGGTGAAAAGCCAAAGAGTTGCTAGAATGTAACACTTACGAAGATGTCTGTCTCCACACTTGCCTGGCTCACGTCTTTTAGCGATCCGAAAACTCCAAACGCACACGGATCTCTTGCCGTTTGTCGTCGGTTTTAGCTTCCATCACAAAGAGTCGCCAAATAGCGCTAAATATCCATAGAGGTCACGCATCTGCTGCATGTTTCCTGGTTTGTTTTGGAATAAGAACGTACAAACATACAATATGACAAAAGTCTGTACGTCCGCATAACACTGCCTCCGATTCCTAACCTCATCCCCAAACAAACAACAAATAAAACTCACTTAGCAGCTTCTCTGAACGACACGAAAGCTGCTACGACTCAGGAAGATTACTCGTTACTGATACAAATTTCACCGTCATTCCCAACAATGAGCAGAACAACGATCAAACTGACTTTGTGCAGGCAAGAAAGAACACAAAAAGCGAGATATTGTGTTGTGAAATGTTCCATTCCCTGCATAGTCTTAACAAGGACAGTTATATCCATTTACATATCTAAGTAGTTTATCGACAACGAACTACCCAATTTGTCCTTCTCTGATAAGTTTTGTTGGTAAACTCGTCTCACAGAAGTTTCATGCTCCATGACTTGCCTTGTCTCTCACTTTACTAACTACTCAATGACACAAACCTTACACTGCATAAATCTCCTTATATGGGAGCATAGCACACTTTGATATAGACAATGCTAGCCCAATGTGTGTTCATGTCAAATTAGGACAGATAACTGGAAGACTTCATTTACCCTAAGACATAGATTTTTTTCTTTTTCTTTTTTCAGTCAGTAACACAAGCATGCTGGTAAGCCATAAGGTCGTTACTTATCGACTCAACAAAACGCCTACACATCTTCTTTGTGGGTGTATTTTTTTCTCAACTAGTCGATGCATTTAGTTTATGCAAGACTTTTGACTGTATTTTGAGAATCTGAGATCATTATTTGCATTTTCAAACATGAATGCAACACAAGAATATAAAGCAGCTTGACAAACGTATGTCAAATCTTGTATATTGGTTAGAAGGCAGTAGAGTGCAATTGTAATCAATGTTTTAAAAAAAGAAGCAGCAAGAAGTCACTATTAGGTCGAGTGGGTTGGAGTTAGAGGGAGTTGGTTGAATAGACGACTGACAAGCCATTTGTCGATGACAGTTCAGAGTGATTATGGTCATCAGCGAGCTTTGGCAGTGACGCAGTGAGCAGAAGTTAACTTTAGCAACTGCCAAAATGAGCAATCTTTGTAGGCCCACATTTTGTAGTTGTGGTTCTTGTGTGATGGTATGTGGTTCAAAATCTGCCATTTAATCCCCCAAATTACAGAGAACTAGACTGCACCATTATTGTCAAGACATGATTGCAATTTCATTTAAGCTGTGACAGGACTGAGTAAAGAACAAGTGAAAGTCGAGACCCTGAAATAACTGTTCTTTTGGCGCTATTTGTCAAGACAAGGAGGAGTAAAATACAATTGAGAACTGAAAGTATCCAACACTTTTCATGCCCTGATTATTCCCATGTTAGAGCTGAAAACACTATCTTTTATCTTATTCTTCATTTATTTTATGGGCTATTCAGAATACAAACTTCATATTTTGTGCTTTTAGTGTATATTTTGTTGATGCATCTCAGAATGGTTGGGAAAAAAAAGTGTAGATTTTAGTCTTCCAATGACCCAAAAGCTCTATTTTTCCATTATGTCTCATGAATGGATTAAATAAATGAACGGACTATCATTATGAGGAGGCTTTTGACATCACCAGGTTTGACTCTTTCCTTTTTGATCATGATCAGTTCAAAGACCATTCTCCCACTCAGACCACTGCATACTATTGTTGTGTGCTTGGGCAAGACACTTTCCCCATTGTGTCCACTGAATGAGTGTGTTTAAGAGAGTGAATACGGGACAACAGATGGAAATTGGCTCAAACAATCTATCAGATGGAAGACTTTGGTGTTACTGCAGTATATTGTTTTTTGCGATACCGTTATTGCATCAGCCAATATTGCGATATTGATACTTTTGCAGTATATTGCGCAGCCCTAATGTAGAGTATGTCCATAAATGCACTGTTCTAACAAAAAAATAAAAATCTAAAACTACACACACAAAGTGCAACAAGAAACTTATAAGTGCATTTTGTTGGTGTAATTAGATCTTAATGGGTACATATTCAAATGCCCCAACACTGTGGCCAGCAATTCGAACAGCATTATTGCTAAAATGACACTTCCCAGCTTGTAAGCGGGTACAGTGCTCTTACATGTGAGAAAGGCACACACCACACACCAGGGAAGAAGATTGATGGATAGAAACCAGCATCGTAATTATAATACAGTGTAAACAAAGTCAGTGTGGGATGTCAGTAAAGGGATGGCATCAGCCTGTGTGGGCCATGGAACCAGCAATCAAAAGAGCATTTGCTAAATTAAAAACAGACAGGGAATCCTAGACAGAATTAGTATGCAAATTACCATAATATTAATGAAAATATGACATCAAAGAAGATGACTGTGTAAATATGTTTAGCTGTTCTTCTCTTTTCAATAACTTTATCTTCATTATTTATCTACGTTTGGGTCCTCTATGTAAAACATTGTTGGTATCTTTAAAAGCGCTATATAAATTTATTATTATTGTTGACTTATCAGTCATTTTTGCTACCTGACACAGAAGCTTTTATTTACTACAACATGGCCCTTGTCAAATAGAGCTACCCCATGAATTTAAAATTATTAGTTTATGCACAATTGACCTGTAACCTCTCTACAATGTTGGTCCCTCATTAAAATAGGCCCTTTTTTTTTGTTTTTTTCTGTGACCTTTGACCATATCATCCATCTTTTTTCTGTGTGTTTATTCTCCATAACTGTAAAAACATAATAATAATAATATAACCCTCCCAATTTAATCAGTAAAGCCTGCCTGACAAGACAATTTACAGCCAACAATGCGATTAGGTTCATTAAGGTAAGGGAAAGTCAACTGTATTGTCCCCGAGACTCATGACAGTTGCATAGAGACATAGTTTCAGCACCTACAATATCTATTTCCACAATTCTATGGTTGATGAGCCCTGTCACAAACAGAACAAAAATACATACAGCAATTTAATTAGAGAGGGCAATACATTTTAATAAGTTACAGTCATTCAGATTTACAACTGCATTAAAAGTCCTGAAGCTCCAAACACAAGGACACAAGGAAAGGTAAATTCATAACGCAACAGTAATTAAAAGCTGAGTGTGTTATAATGTGCATTTAAAAGCTCATAAGGCATCATACTTTAAGTGATGTAGGTCTTCTAGTTGTTTTGTATGTAATTGCTCTAAAACATCTACCAACAGGTATTCACATTTTGACAAGTTAAAGATTCTTTTAGTCAAACCTGTATTTTAGTGTCTAACAATCAAACGGAATGTGAAAAAGAGACCAGATCATACGCACAGCCCGCAACAAGTCCCACCATTGGATAAAGGAGACCATCAAGACAGAAAAACACGCCCACCAGACTGTCAATCGAGATAAGGGGGCATACCACCTCTCTCACACCTGGGATACAGTTCTGAAGAAGTCATAAAGCAGATGGCGCTGTCGTCCAACATCCATGCATGGCTAAAATCTGTTTATATCAGCCGACAAAGTTCTGAGGAAAGCATCCGAAACATGTCAAGGAACGACAGCAATGGTTTTGAAATTATTTAACCAGTTTTACTGTCGATTCAACCTTTCATTACAAAATCTTTCAAACTTATCCTTGGAGCTAACATTGAGCGTCAAAGCCAAAGAACAAATTTCCCGAATATAACTGCTAATTTCATTTCTAAATCTCTGCTCGACTATCCCCATTACATCGTTTTAAAAGTGTGCCATAAACAAGTGGATAATGGAGTCCTATTATCCGCGAATGAGGGAGTTCCTTGTCACTGTGAAACATATTTACATTCAGAGTAATGTCCACAAAGCCATCTGTGAGCACTGAGCCCATTCTGTTGGCGCGCTGCAGAGGACACACACAGGCATTCGGCTGATTTACTCGGCTAATTCATCCCAAAGTGGCTTCCCAGAGACCTCCCTAATGTTACTAGCGTCATTACTCTCTTGTCCTCCTCTTTTACTCCTGCGTCTTGGTGTTTAACAGCTATTTTCTTCTCCGCTGTTGTTTCTTAGTGTTGGCTCCTGACTTATGGCCCTCTGTATTGGTATTAAGTTGTCAGTGACCAAGATATACAGGATCTAGAGATGTATAAAACGTAGATGAAGTATTATACGTGGACTTACCTCTGCATTTGACTCATCCTACAATGGCGGTCAACCTGTTTTGGGGAAAAATGCAATGCAAATACATAACTGCTATTAATTGTATTCATAGGTTTCTGCTTTCTGTCATATGCAACATTTTGAGGACTTTTTTTCCCCATTCAGTTTATTTTTTCAACTGTGGATTGCTATAGCAACAGTCCTAGTTTCTCATCATTCTGAATCCCATAGATAGATGCACTGATCCAGCTTATTCAGTCCATATATTGTTATGTTTAGAGTTTCTATTGATATCCAGTGACTAGTGTAAAATTGGGCTGTAATTCTGTCGTCACTTAGTCAATTAATCCAGTGTTTCCCAACCAGGGGTACAGAGACCCCAAGGGGTACGTGGGGAGTCACCAGGGGGTACTTGGAATGGTATGAAATGTACTTTTATCTGACAAAAAAAATTTAACTAGTTGCAAATTTAGCATCTTTTTAGAGTATCTTGGACCAAAAAAATGATTAAAACAGAAAATATAATAGTGATAATTGACTGTATTCGACTAGTAAAGCCATTTATTTGCCTGAAACACAAGTTATGGTCTACTCTGAGTGTGAAAAAAAGTTTAGGGGGCACTCAAGACAAAAAAGGTTGGGAACCACTGGATTAATCGGTCAATGTTGTCTTAGTGGTTGGTCGGTTGAACAAAAATTAGAAGATAAGATGGAGATTTTGGAACTAATCATGAATTCAGTCAAACTTATCTAACATATAAATACTGTTTAATAGTACTTTTTAACGTAAATGGTTGTTTTTGCATGGATTCCTGTGCAGTTGTAGTCTTTTGAGTGCATTTTGGGTCAGATGGAAATACTTCATGCTTTTCTTCTCTAATCGGTCAATTTGTCTTTAGTCGACCAAGAATTTCTATATTCATTGTCGACTAAAGAATTTACAACACTATCATTATCATTATCATTAGCTTTCCAACAACATTGTGTAAGGTATGCTTCAAATATTAAACAATGGGGACAAAATACACTACAATACATTTGGCTCCTCTATTGGCCAATAATATCCAATACAGATGGAGGTAATTTTGTTAAAATGCAGATTTTTGTTGTAGTATTGTAAGTTCTTGTGTCTGGTCACAAATAGAAATGATCAGGTTAAACATTTGTAAATGTACCGTTTGGTTATTTCATGCAAAATACAATGTAATTTTTGGCAAAATCTGGCTCTTGCCCCCCGTTTGGCTGTATGATAATCATATTGTAGAATCTGAAAACAACCAATAAATACACTGTTTTATGTGATTTATGGAAATTGCTATTTGTTTTACATAATTACTTTTTCACGCAGTCTTGTTTGTTTTCAAATTCAACTTAGATTATTTCAGGTCAGGTTTTATCTATACAAAACAAAACTGACATCCACTTTGAGCCATTTTAACTTTTTTCTAACTGAATTCTAACTGAAATGATGAAGTCTACTCCTACTTATTTAACCTCGGTGTGATCGGCATCCATCCAGCCATCCATCCATACCAGTTTTGGACATGTTGGATGGAAATAGTGCACCGGTGTAGGGCCAACTCATTTGGATGTTGGAGATTTGATCTCTGCTAATGATGCAACTTTGGCTAAAGAGAGAGAGAAGACAGTACGGAAGACAATGGGAGTGTTGTAAGTTAGAGGAGGAAGGTATCAAAAGACAAAATAGAAAAACGACAGCTGGCAAGGAAAAGCTTTTTAGACATAATGACTTTGGAAAGAGTTATCGAGCAGAGGAGACAAAAAGTGCACAATCAGACACAATCAGAAAGAGGGGAGATTGGAAAAGGAAAAGGGAAGATGAACTTTTGGGCTTCCACAGAAAAGAGAAAGAAGTTAGAGTTGCTGCATACTTATTTGGCAGAAGTGAGAAATGCAGGCTTGTAGTGGGAGAGCTGAGGCTGAACGGACGACCTTCAGACCAAAGCAGAAGATGGAGAAGACGGAGGCATGTGCTGACTATACTGTAGCAAACTTTACATGAGCGCACTGACCTTGGACTGGAACAGCATGTGCCAAGAAATGTGATTTTTCTAACACAATATTGAACGTGAGATGAGAGAGAGAAAACTGTCTGAAAACGTCCATCAACTTTGCAAGTCCAATTAAAATAGTCCAACCCTGAGAAATCTTCATATAACTTTTTACAAAATGTCCTTTGTTGTTGGGATCAATTTAGCTCCAAATACGCAAATAAAAAAGAACTCTAAAATTCACAAAAGTGTAGTAGGCCTTTTAAATGGATTCCGCCAGGTCTTTTTTACTTTGTTACAAGTCCCTAAATCTCATTTTTAGTTAAATTAGCTTCAGCTTTTTAAAGAGGAATTGTCAAAATCCAACAAATTCTCAATCTAGTGTCAATCAGACCATCCCTCCACACAGCAGCTTTTTCTCAGACTTAATATTCTTTAAAGAACATCTAGGCGGGATTTGAAATCTGATATGCCTCTGCTGAGCTTGTTACCACTTATTATTAGAGTAAATCAGCCATCAAATACCAAAACTCTCTCTAAATTAACTATTCACAACATGTCTAGCCATTTGTTTGTTGTTTTTTTATTGACCTTTATCTCACCAGGAAAGCACTCTCTTTTTAAAATCTCTTTTTCAGGTCAGTCGTGGCCCCAGAGGAGAGGAGCCTATTGTTTTAGTGGTAGAAACACATATGCGATTGACACAACACTGAGAACTAGTCTGAACTAAATCATCTGTTTATAATCCATTGAAAGCCACTTGTTTCTCAACAAATGCAAGTCTTGAGTTCTTACGCGGCGCGCCTCTGTCTAAACCCTACAATCACGGTGAGCATGATCCTGTTACACACACTCCTCAGTCCTGACACTTAATCTTCTACTTACTACCTGCGGCTCATGCACTAACAGCAGGTAGTAAGTAGCAGATTGTTGGCTCTGTGTCCAACAGTGTCACCTTGTCTGTGTTTTAAATGTGTATCATGAATAATGTAGCTCCAGTGTGTAAGACGTTAAAGATAAGCTAAACATACACAGCCTGTACCTTGTTTCATGTTACGAGTGTTAACATTTTCATACATATTGGGCTTTCTCATTATTTTCTCAGTGTTATATATTACCCTGAGCCTCCACAAAAGGTTATTTCCCAAAACAGAATTATACGTTGAATATAATTTTAGATAAGAAAAATAGAATGGAGTTAAGAGCTGGCAGACAACGAAGCAATCAGACCGAAATGCAGACAGGCAGAATTGCAGAATTGCATTTGCACAACAAGATACTATATAGGTTGTTGTTGTTCTGTTCCAGAATTCTTCAACCACTATCATGAATGTCACTCAAAGAGGGAAGTGACTTGCCCATCGACACAATGGCATTGTGCAATATCAGTAACAGTAATCAAACTGTCCACTCTGCTGAAAATATCAAAGTGAGACTCAGCAGGTGAATAGGAAATAATCTTCAATTTAAAATATCGATTATATATATATCAAACAAAAGAAATAAGGCATTTGTGTGTAAAAACGCGCAAAATTGTACATATTTTGGAAAATTAATATCTTTTTTAGATTTTGAGTAAAGTAGAGCTGAAAATTGGCCAAAAAAATTCAAATTTTAGATTTTTAGCCTACAAGCACTCACAAATACTTCCAAGTACAAGATTGTTGAAGTTCGGTGTGTAGGTACTACTTTCAGTGGTGATCTTTATGTCTCTGTGGGAAAGATGTATTTTAAGAAAATGGCCTTTGAAGTTACAGTGCCCCAGAGAAAACTATGGATGCAGGTTTGTTGTTTCCACATGAAAGCCTATCAAACTGACCTAAAACATTTTTGCTTATAGATTTTTTAAAGAAAATGTATTTCTCAAATGGGTTAAGGTTAGATTTAGGAACTGGAATTATTGTAAAAGTACGAGCTTTGGGTACTTTACAAAGACGTTTTGGTCAGGAACCATATCCTGCCTCCTCAGTTTCTAATGGCTGTGATTGACAGGTGGATTAACCAATCACAGAAACTCATGGTTCGTTCATGTCGAAACAAACATGGCTTGAGTTATGTATATATATTTATATGTAAGTTATGTATATTTTGTTTTGAATGTTACGAGGATATTCAGGATTCAGGAATTACATAAATCTGACTGCTCCTTCTCCTTCAAACAGAAAAAGACAGAAATTAGATCCTAGTTGCACATATGGCAGTGGAAGATGCATTTAGCAAACATACATAATTCATTTAAACGTGTGCTACAGCAATGTGGACTGTACAGACCAAATGTCAGGTACCCCAAATGTAACAGCACATTATAACAGCACACTCAAAAATCTAAATATTTTGATTTCGTGCGCTGGTGTTGTGACCCAAACCGCACTGCCGCCTTGACTATGAGCCAGTGTTGTAAACCGCTCACACTTATCTGCTGTGATACACTCGTCCCATTCCTCCAGCTCACTTTCCTGCCAGATTCAGTAATGTAGATCCTTGTTTCTCCGCTGTTTATGTCCCACGCCCCTCTTCTCTTCCTCTAAATTGTATTTGTAACTCTTGTTTGGGCAGTTTTGTCGCCTTTGATCAACATAATGGTGGCCCTCTCCCTGTTTTTTCATTACTTCTCTCCATCTCATTTTCTACTGTGAATGCAGATCATGACACAAATGGAAGCTCCTTAAATTAGTTTTGTGTAATTACTGGAGATTGCAGCACAAAGCTTCGGTGCAGTGTGTAAGTATCATCAGGGTTTCACTCTAAACTTCTTTGTTCTCCTCCTCCGTTCGCCATCTTTATTTCTTTTAAGTGTTTTAGATCAGCTCTTTTCTCTCCCAAGAAACCCCTATTGTTTTTGAGTATCCTATTACGTAATTTGGGTTTCACAAAATGATATTCTCTTTTTCCAGCAGCGCAAAATGGCAGGGATAGTTTGAGTGTTGCTGACAGAGTTTGTGGAAAAGGAGCAAATTGGTGTCAAAAGCAGTTTGCAGCCTAAAGCGAGAGAGAAAAATGAAAAGTGCTCTTTTCAATTTGTGATAATTAATGGTCACATTTGCTTTTAGCTAATGCCCCAAGTGGCCTAACAGCATTATTACAATTAGATGGAGAGTGACTTTTTCCCAGAGCTACGATTGAATCTGCCTACAAGCATTCAGAAATGTTTGTTTTATTTAGCACACATGCCAGATGTTCCTTTATGCTGCGATCTTTCATTTGGGGACACCAAAGTGCTGTGTGATAATATACTTTTATTAGTAAATGTTATCAATCTAGTCCAGTGGTTCCCAACCTTTTTCTCCCAGCGACCCATATTGTACCCGTTTACGTGGTTAGTGACCCAGTCATCCTTCTCCTACTCAGAAAGCTACTGTCTTTGAAGAAAAAACAGTTTTCTGGTTAATAAAGAATTCTTAAAATAATTCAGAAGTTAACATAATAATAATGATTACAAAATGCTTTACTTAAGCAATTAAAATTAAATTCCCTAATTAGAATGTACAAAATCTAGTTCCGACCTCTTTTCTAAAAATTCCTGGGGACCCCCTCAGAATCTTTGGGGACCCAAATTTGGGTCCTGACCCCCAGGTTGGGAATGACTGATCTAGTCAACTTCTAATATAATCATTAGATTAGACAAATCAGCTTCAAACATTGTACATTTAACAAATACAGGATCAGATTGTGTGTAATAATAATGAATACGTTTTATGTATGTTTGGAGTCATTGTTTACTAATCTTTTATTTATTGTAAATTCATCTAACATTTAACATTATGTCAAATATTTATTTATTTATTAAGAAAAGTTTTTATTAGTGCTCGCTGGTGGTGAGTTTGGCGCATTTATGTTGCTGAAAAATAGGTTTATTATTATCGCTAAGTACGACGCAAGTACAAAGGAATCAGCAGTGGTAAGAATAATAATAATAAACAGTGGGCTAGTGGTTCAGAAGTATAAGGACCACCTCAGGGGGAGAAGACAAAAGGTGGCTTTTGGTGGTGCCATATATTAATAGACAAGTAGTAAGTAGACAAAAACAATACATGGAGTAAATGAATGCACTATTTACAATGTTCCAAACTGAACCTGAACTTCGAATGTTTCCAACACCAATATATTTGCAATGTTTCAAATGTTCAGTTTCAGATGTTCAGGTTCAAATGTCTATTTATCTGGAGTGCCCAGATCAATTGCAGTATGTTTAGCACACAGTTCAACACACAGTGAGCGACAGTTCAGGCGACCTGACATTGACTGAGAGTCTATCAGTGTCCATCAGTGAGTGCAAGAGTGTGAGAGTTTGTTGGCTGCAAGAGCCGCCTAGCATCTAAAACCGAGCGGGGTGTCGGGGTTCCTGGCAGGAATCTCCTCAATGGAGATCAGTTGGGTTTCTCCTGAGTTCATTGGGCTGGAAGAGTTTCTCAATTCGACATCAAGAACCTGGCAGATTTTGTATTTTTCACCTAAACGCTTGGCTTGTTCACGGCGCTTAGGCTATTTCTGACACTCTCTCACGTGTACTGGTAGGTAGTGCATATTAAAGCTACCTAATTGGTTGATTGTGGCCATGTAGTCGAAGGCACACATGAAAGAGTACGAGTCGGGGAAAAAGAAATGTAAATGGTTAGATTTAGGGTTAGTCTTAAATTTCACATGTAGATGAGATCTGTTTTTACAAACGTCTGCTGCTCCTCAGTTTGAGCTCTCTCCCCATGCTGAGTAAACGACAACTCATCCATGTGAATCCGCCTGTGTGCCAGGCTTGTTTTGTGTTTCTCTCACTGTCCATTTGAGTGTCTTTGTTTCTTATTAGTGCTATCGATGCACTGCACACTCTCCTAACCCGTTGGCAACAACTCAAGACGCGCTCAGCCATATTTTATTCATGCGGGCTGCAGCTTTCTCACCACCTCTCCTGTTACAAACATTTAGTCTTTGGCATAGACTTGGACTGCGCACGCTTGTTGTTTTATTCAACCAGGCAAGGCTCAAGGCTCCTCATTTTTAATCCTGTCCAAATTCATTGTTCTTGCTACTGTCAAAATATGTCTTCCAAGTCCCATGTTAAGACTATTTTCTTGATCTATTGAACTCTACTGTATTCTTTATTTTGAGCAGTAATGGTTTTACATTTTGCTTCCATCTTTCTACTTCTGTTTTATATATGGGCTGTGTTGAGCTAAATTGACTTCTTGCGCTTACTTCATCGTAACAATGTTGTTGCCTCATAGATCTATCTCCGAGGTCCAAACAAATCTGTGCTTATTTTAGATACAAATATGAGCATAAGTGAAAATTGCATTGTGATATGGAAGCCTCCCATCTGGCTGACCTCGCTTTAGGCTAGATGAGCCACCCTCTATCCCTCTTTAAAGGTTCTGGCTCCACACTCTGTATCTACAAATGGATGCCTGTCAGTCCTGGACCATCTGCAGTCTGTTCGTCCGTGAGAGTAGGATCTCTCCTTCACTGTGGTTCTTCTCAAGGTTTCTACTTTTACCCACAAGGTTTTTTGTAGTTTTTCCATGCAGAGTAGGAGGCTCAAGGACAGAGGTGCTCTGGAGCAGTTATCCGTTTGCTGAATTCCTGTGAACGTTAGTTAGTCTGCTTTTGTATTATTGACTGTTTCATTGTTTGAGTTTCTAACTTTCTGCTTATTAAATCAACAAAAACAAACAACTGTTGTGATTTTGGGCTCAGCAAAAATGCATTGAATTTAATTGATATATACTTTTTTATTTGTACAATTATCTTCTTACGGTGATCATGTATTGCTTTACAATGGTCATGATTCATCACTCTAGTCCCTTTTCAATGATTGCCAGTCTATAATGCTGTCTACTTGTCTATAATTATGAGCTGAAATTGAAGTAGGTATAGTTTGGTTCATAAGGACTTGGAAAGTGAGTCAACCTTTTTGATGGCTTCAAATGTGAATGCCATCAAATTCAAATTTGATGTCTTGGAGGTTACTTAGTCATAATGCTATACTTGTAACATTCAGGACATTTGCTCCATGACTGGATGTCCTTTCTTTTCTTTGGACTGAAGGCTTTATTAGATTGTACAGCTGCAGCGGTAGAGAGGGTAGAGACATTAAGCAAATGGGAGAGGGTCAGAATCGAACCCACATCAACCACATATGTGCAAAGCTCTTAACCACAGCAGTTGGATAACCTTTCAGTGTGTTTATTTTACAGAATAACATCATATATGGTTTGGTTTAACATGCACATAACTTAAGCTTCATCCCCAGACTGCTCTGGTCCACTGCAGGGTAAATGAAATAGCATTGCTTCCAGAAAGACAAGATAGATTTCTTGCAAGAATTCAACTGCTGAGCAAGGCATTATAAAGTTCACTCTTTGCTACTTCTTGCTCAGTGGACTTTTTTCACACAAACAAAAACTGAGTGTGTTCTGGCCTGTGATATCAAACATCGCTGCTGTGAAACACCTGACTGAAGGTGTACGAAGCATTATGCCTGTCAGACCAATCATGTTGTTCACTTGTACGCACAGACTCCTCCCCCTCGCTCACCTCTTTAATCCTCGAGGCAATGCCCAGTGTAACAGCTCCATGAGAATTGTGTCCATGGGAGTTTAGGGATTTAGTCCACTTTAAGTACAATTGCCCCCTTATAACATTTGTTCATATAAGAATACATGTAGGATTGTGTCTGAAAGCTCTGTATTTTGTCAGAGATCTTCCTCAACTGACTGACTGGCAGAAACATCACACATGCTTTCACAGGGAGACGGTGCTGGATTTTGTCTGCTTGGTTCACCCTCATTTTCTTGCTTCACATTTGGCTTTTAAGTCCCTCCACACGTCTCCATCCATCTGGCAGAATGGCTCTGCTTGATGCTCTTCCTCTTATTTCACTTCAGTCTCCGTCTGTCACTCACATCTTCCTTTTACACCAGACAGTCCCCTTCTTCTCCTGGTCCCCTTGTGTGCCTGTTATGCCGGCGGCCATCTTGCTTTCTCTAATTCCCACATGTTTAAAAGGGCTATATTATACAAAATCGTATTTTTTTTAACGTTCAACTATGTCATAACAAGGCATCATTCTTATTCACTTTTGAGGAGTGTTAAGTTTAGCCTCAGCTGCCCTGAACAAGAGAGAAGTGACTGTCTGCCAATCTGCGCCAACAACCTCCACGACTACCTCTAATCACTCTCACATCGTGTCTTGTCTCTTGCCCAAGAACACAACACTATTAGAGTCAAAGTGGGAATGTAACCACTTTCGGTTTAAGGCTGGTGCACGCAACAAGATTTTAGAGTGTTAAATGATTTTAAACATTAGACTAACAGCGCAGACCACAGAGGAGAATTGTGTACGATTTTCAATTGTATCACCCTTCAAGTGCAAAGACGGCGGAGCCAAAAGTTGTGAGCTAACAAACCAGCGCACCTAACGTCAGCTGTTTTCTGTCTAGAGTTAAATGACTCACTTTGAGACTTTAAACAATGTTTTAAACGATCAGACCATTGCGCTTCTTGTTTAGATTCAAACCTGTGTCAGTATTATTTTGTAAAACATGGAAGACGGTGGTAGAAACAGGAAGTGTCATAGTTATTATGTCTCATCGGTAGCAGCTTTACCAATCCTCGTAGCGTAATTACACACGAGGAACAATCTCTGGCCCTTTTTCTAACTAACTGATTTTTGAAACTGGATTAATGACGATGTTTTGTGGACTGAGTCATGAATTTGAAGATAAATGGATGAGAATGCAACAATTTAACTTTGTAGCTTCACATGAGGTGAGTAATAAATTCACATTTTTAGTCCAAAAAGCACATTTAAAACTTTAAAATTGGCTAAATGTTTTATTAGCGGTTTCAGAAAGATTTTACTGTCTTTTGTTACCTTATAGCTGGTTAACCTAGATCAAGCTTTCAAATTTGACTTTTTTAAATTCTTGGGGGAAAGCCCATAAAAAAATGTATGGAAAATGCAGAGGAAATTTTTGTAATCCATAGACATTTTGATTAGCTCTAACGCTAAAATCCATCTTTGTTGCCAGCAGTATGTAGAGTTGCATCAGCCAAAACATTATACAAAAGTAAACAAAGAGTTCTTAAACAACATCTTTACTTGCTAGACTGGTGAATACATCTAACACACTCATTTCAGTGAGAAAACAATCCAGATGAAAGCATTAGTATGTGTTTTCCTTTCTTTCTTATTTCGTTTAAGAACATAATGTAGCCCATAGCCACGCCCTGTTTTCACAATCTTTAAACATGTATTTTAGTGATCTCATCACGACCCACTCTGAAAGCTGTTCCCTTCCTCATCACACTTCTCTTTCGCTCCTCGGCACTATAATTTTGCCAAAGTGCGCTTCATTTCAATTACCATTCACACGGCTGTCACACCATTAAACAGATGTACAACATTACTGTCGCAAAAGGTCAGGAGACATTGTGTCACAGTTTCTGTGACACGTTCTCAGCCGCTGTGTGGAGATTTCTGTATCATGTACGTAGGGCTAAAGCCGCCCGTTTCAGTGAGAGGGGAAGTAGAGCTGATGGGAGGCGTATAGCTGGAGGACACTTAGCAGAGGCAAAACTCCTGCTGGAATAGATGAAAACCTTGAGAAGCGCATTTGAAGATTTCATTTAACACTGCAGACATGTGAACACTAATTCCCATCAAGCTCAGCAGTGGAAGGTGGGATTTTCAACAGGTTTAATATATAAAGTTGATTTGTAGAATTTAAGACTTAATATAGCACATCCATATAGAGTTTTCACAGTCTGCACACGTTTGAGATCAAGTGTTGCACAATTCTGTATTCATTGTTTAAAGAAGAGTTAAAGGATAAACATTGTGCAAAATTCACTTTTTTAAACTTTTAACCATGTTGTAACATTGTTCTGTCGTCAAAAACATGCCTAGAGCTACATTTAGCTTCATTCACACTAGTTTGGTTGTTCCCTTCCTCATCACACTTCTCTTTCGCTCCTCGGCACTATAATTTTGCCAAAGTGCGCTTCATTTCAATTACCATTCACACGGCTGTCACACCATTAAACAGATGTACAACATTACTGTCGCAAAAGGTCAGGAGACATTGTGTCACAGTTTCTGTGACACGTTCTCAGCCGCTGTGTGGAGATTTCTGTATCATGTACGTAGGGCTAAAGCCGCCCGTTTCAGTGAGAGGGGAAGTAGAGCTGATGGGAGGCGTATAGCTGGAGGACACTTAGCAGAGGCAAAACTCCTGCTGGAATAGATGAAAACCTTGAGAAGCGCATTTGAAGATTTCATTTAACACTGCAGACATGTGAACACTAATTCCCATCAAGCTCAGCAGTGGAAGGTGGGATTTTCAACAGGTTTAATATATAAAGTTGATTTGTAGAATTTAAGACTTAATATAGCACATCCATATAGAGTTTTCACAGTCTGCACACGTTTGAGATCAAGTGTTGCACAATTCCGTATTCATTGTTTAAAGAAGAGTTAAAGGATAAACATTGTGCAAAATTCACTTTTTTAAACTTTTAACCATGTTGTAACATTGTTCTGTCGTCAAAAACATGCCTAGAGCTACATTTAGCTTCATTCACACTAGTTTGGTGAATCCTGGTTAGACAATCTTCTTTTAAGTCCATAAATCATCGTCATTCTCGTTCTGATCATTTCTGCTGTCCAATCACAATCATTACAACTGCGTGTCTGCTCGACAAGGCGGAACACGGCTGGTATTAACAAGCAGGCTTCATTTTAAAGTTATGTAATTCCCTCTGCAGCCAGTGGGTGGAGCCAAAGTGACTTTGGCGTCTCCCAAGGCTGTGACAAAGTTTTATTGTTTTTTGTACAAACATTTTACTTTTAGTTCTAAAACATGATACGTCAAAGTAAAGATACTCAAAATCATTTTTAAAGGCTAAAATCATCAAGGTAAAAAAGTTGGGAACGATTCGTGAAATCAATGTATGTGACTGTTGAAGAGTGTTTCCTTGGCAACAGTTGAATGGTTTGGTTCTCAAGGCCAACCCAAAGCTCCACTGATGCCTCAGCACTAACAGAAAGGGCTATTTCAAATCCTGTCTATCTTAACTGGACTGGAGTCACACTTTGGGACGTTTTTTTATGAGACAGAGACTTTCTGGTTAGACCGGGGACCTTTTTTTTTAACACAACAAAACATTAACTTTATTGGGAAATATGTTTCATTCAGACTTAAACAAACTTTTTGGATCCACATAAGAATTAACTTGGACACAGTAGCTCCAAAAATACAAATCTTAACTATTAAGTAGTTATTAAAATTCTGAATAACTGTGAACGATTGTCTTTTATTTTTTATTTCATTGTTTGTTTGTGCTTTATACATCATAGTTTTATAAGCAGGTTTACAGACCTCAATCAGAGTATTCCTTACTTACTTGATGTTCTAGTTTTTTGCCAGTTAGACCCACTTTCAGCCACTGTTAATGTGAGAATGCGAGCGAGGGGAACTGGGTGGTTCCTCAGACTAAGGGGGGACAAGGGGAATGTGCAAAAGCCTGTTCATTCTCACAAACAGACTCTCAGCACTGGAGGCGCAGTACGTGAAGTCTTGCCCAAGGCCATAACATCAGTATGCACTCTAATCACTAAGCCACTGCTGCACCTGGTTTTCTCATCAGTCTCCCACCCGGTGCTAACCAGGCTTGTGCCTATTTGTTTAAATCAGACGAGATCAAGCGTTCTCAAGGTGATCTGGTCCATACAGCGTGAGTGTGCCCCTGTCATCGAGTTGTGGTTAATATGAAGTGATTTTATTAGTAGGACACAGATGCTATTTGAACCATTTTGCCTTAGTGTTTTTAAGCTGCATCAAAACATTTAAGTGTGTGTCATTTAACATTTTCTATAGGCAAAAAATATGGACACATTTGTGATTTTGGACCAGTTTTCTTATTTGTTTTTCTATCCATTGGCAGTTCCAAGTTGATTTGCATCCTCAACACATAAAAATAATGATATATGTATGCTGCCAATGTTTCTACAAATTCAAACTAACGTATACATCTCCCATGGTCTTGGCAGTGGAGAACATAATCGCATCTGTTGAATTTCAATCGAAACACCTGAATAGCGTTTTTTTCCCCAGATATGTTTACCATAATTACCTCAGCTCTTAGTAAAAGCCACAGTCTTTATCCACATTGCTCAAATCTCTCACAAATGGCCCAAACAGCAGCATACTATTGAAAAATCGTTTTCCTCTCAAGGCAAGTACTTCTGCACGGTGCAATTTGCTGTAGCTGCCAAAATGTCTCACCTCTGTGCAACATGTTTTGTGCTCTAACTAGCCCTAAAAAGACAGAAACATTATAAAACACCAATAGGCCAGTAGTAAAAAGAAGGTGATAACTTGTCAAAAGTAATACGTGGAGTGTGGGGTGAGTAGTTGAAATATGAATACTGAAATATTGTGGTAGAAAAGCAGTAAGAATGTGGATGAAGAGAAAGATAAAAACACTGCATCTTGCAAAGAAAAGTATTTTGTGAATGACAAAAGGCTAACGTTTTAACTAACTGGTTTGATTTATTTAAATGATTCCATTATTTGCCTAATTCCGTCCCGCCCACCTTGCCTCTTTTCACACCTCGTGTCACTTACAGTCTAGTGACTTACGAGGAAAAAGTCTCACAGCTAAAATGATAGAAAGTAGGCTGATTTGTGCATAATGTTTGATGTACACATGCAACAACAAGTCAGCAATGCACAGATTTGGTAGGCTTTGTAGAATATATTTGCTGTTGAGCTCGCCTGTACCATGTAAATCACTACTAGACATTATTATATTATTATTATTATATGTGTCTTTTCCCATTTTACGCTTTTACAAGACCAATCTGTAAAGCAGGTAATTATTGACTTTATGTATAAATGTCTAGTACTGTATTGCTACGGAAATTAAGTTGTAACAGAGTTAAATATATATTTAAAGGACACTCAAAATTACTTTTTTTTTGCTTTTATCCACGTTATAAAAATTGTCCTTCGTCAAAAACAGATCAAGAGTTGTATTTTGCCTCATTCACACTTGTTTGATGAATCCTGTTTTCTAAGTCCTCTGAGCCTCAGAAAACACTTTGTTGCACATTTTCAAGATTTGTGACATCACAAGTAAAGTTACAGGATGTGCTGGTTTGAAGTTCATAAATCATCCCCAAACTTGTTCTGAACATTTTGGCCACAAATAGTGTTACAGCTGTGTGCTTATATCAGCATGTTGGGAGCAAGCTTTCTTTGTTTATCTCCTATATTTAATTCCTTCTGCTGCCACTTGATGGAGCTCTTACTCATTTCCTGCAATGGAAGTAATGTGTTTTTTTTTTTTTTTTTTCTAAAACATTAGATGCCAAAGTAACAATAGCCAATAATGCATATGTCCCTCAGTAAATAAAAGAACAACTAGTCTGGATACAGAAGGAATGTTGATTGGTCGATGGTTTCTGGAGTAGATGTTTTGTTGACTCTGGAGAATACTTGACCACTCAAACTGGCTTGAAAGATCCAAAGGGCAACCCAGTTAGGTTTAGGGTGAGTGAAGAAGACTGCGAACAGTACAAAGCTCAACCCATGTACAATGTAGTCATTTTAAATGATCCAAATGCAGTGCGCATAAACATCAAAAACATTCTAGCGATGTGATTGGGTTTTGCTGGTCCTGTTTCTTATGGACCAGCTTATACGTGTTTTCTGTCCTTTCCAGCTGTAGTTTTATTGAATTGTAATGTCGTCTTTGACTCACAATCTCTTCTCTGGGCAATAAAGCTCTTTGTTTTTCACGCTCATTCTCTGCTTCTGTTCTCAATCTCTCGTCTCATCCCTGGGAAATAGTTTCTGTATACATCCAAATCTACAATGTATACCATCCACACGGGAGAAATCTCCATAATGCGCTGTTCTATGTGTCCAAAGTAATTGGATTTCCCTCTTGCTTTATACGATGCAGGGCTTTGATTCGATTTTGTCGCTACATAAAAGACAGAAAGAGAGGAACAATAAAATGGTAGTGTTAAGCATTATTGGTGGTAAGAAAACTGAAGCTTGGAGGAGACATAAAGTTACCCATGCATGCTTTAATTCAATCGCACAACACTCGAGCACTTTGCTGTCAACAAGGACCTGCGTCAACTTAGATTCAGAAAGAAAAATGTCACCAACAATAAAGATTCGAGGTACGTGTGGAAGACTTCTCATACTATCTTTCATTATGTTATGAAGTCTTATATATATCATGTTTAATTCAGTCACTTGTTTCAAGTCAAATATTTTTTTTTTGCTTTGTAAACCTATACATTTTCAAGGTGTTGGCAAAGTTGTTGGTGTAATCACTCAGTCTTCCTAAAGTGTTACATTGATTAAAAGGGTTTCCAGAAATTCTGAGTAAATGTTCAAATTAATCCTTTTTTGCCTCTAAATCAAGTGCCGACGTTCAATTCATTAATTTTATCTGATTATAGCCCAATATTACAACAGCGGTCGTCAAAAAATGTTGATCTGACCAATAGATAATCATCAATAAAGCAGAAGTTAGGTTTATTATCCCATTGAGGGTTACAGGAATCTCAAAACTGACTGATGTATACTGTGTCATGAAACTTCAGTGCCAGTATTTTCGCAGTTCTGTAATGGTTCATCTGTCTCTGTCTCCGGATAGAGTTACCAGAGGTTTTCCTGATCTCTTGTTTTCTTCTGTTGCTAAATCTGCAATAAAATCTCTACGCCTGTTGTTATTTGTGCTGCATTTGGGTCTATAAAGTCATGTAATCCCAAAGCTGAACGTGTTTTGGATATTTTCTGTTGAAATACATTTCATCGATTCCCTTTTGTGCATATTTTTGATGGATCTGCCCTGACAGCACCTGTTGGTCCATCTGTCAGTCCTGTGGAGATATCCCAATTCTGTGGCTCTCCCCATGGTGTCTCACCCTTCCACCTCCATTAATTTTCTCATTTGGTGATTGAATTCCTAATTTTAAGGAGAGAGCCAAAGAATAAAAGCAATGGCATATTTTAACAATTCAGTTGGTACCAAAATGATTGTTTTTGGATATAATTTCAGACGGAGTCAGTATTCTTGTATGGACTTTTTGATCATTTCATCAAACCCACATTTACAAATGTTGAACCTGGTTGTTTACAGCAGTGACCAAGCCAGTTTTCTCACAATATTTAGCAAAACACACCAACGATTTTAATATTAAACTGTACATTTATGCCTATTCCATCACAAATCAAATATTCCAGGAATTATAAATAATACGGTTGTGATGTTACGTGAAACCCATAATTTACAAACTCATCTGTTCCATGTGTTTCTAGGGAGTGCGGGGACACCAGTGGTTTTCAATGAAAATGGCGATGCTCCGGGGAGGTACGACATCTTCCAGTACCAGATCAACAACAGGTCGATAGCAGAGTACAGAGTCATCGGCTCCTGGACCAACAAACTGCACCTCAAGGTACGCGAAGGCCCCCAACCCTGTCTGCTTCACCACAGTCTAGAATTTGGTGTCAACATTTCACACAGAGAGCTGGGGCCACTGCAAGTCACAGTTTTTGAAAGAAACACAAACAATACACAAATGTAGAGCCTATCATTTGTCAGAGAGTGAGTCCACAAACCTGACCAAGTGATTTCCACTGACAACAACCAGACTGTTCTAAAGTTTTCTGCATTTGATTAATACAGAGCTATACATATATTAATGTCTAGAGTTTACATAGCCGGGCCATGAATATGCTGAGAATGTAAAGGACCTTGTTTTAACATTGACGTCTGTTATGTGGTTCATGAACAGGCACACATGCATGTTGTGTTGTTGTGTGCATGTTGATTACACACAAACAAATGCCATGGACGAGTGCATGCTCATGCTAAGTGCGTGTGCCTGTGTGTGGATATATACAATAATGAATATTTACAATAAGATGTTGCTTTACGTTTCATTAACATTAACATATCAGGCAGCTGTGAATTAAGTGGATTGAGGTAGGAGCACATAAGCTATTGCTTCATCCTACTCCTTTTGAACTCCTTTGTTCTACATTTATGAAATGAAATATATATGAAAATATATATGAGCTAAACAAAACTAAAATATTATTTCACCTGTGATGGCCTATAGATACAGTTGGCAGTGTGTCATATTAGGGGGTGTGGTCTGCCATGGGGGAAACTCTGGGGGAACTCTCCATTAATTAAATAGGACCATAAAGTCACCTCTACTAATTTCCTGGCAAATTATAAAGCTTAAGTTGTTGACCTGGCATTTCTTCACAAAAATAAACGGAGTGTTCTGTAGATGTTACAATACAGCAGGTATTACTATATACTAGCAGCTACAATATCCCAGTAGCATTTAGCTAGCATCTGCCATTAGCATTCTTGGATACCTTTGATCAATGTATTCTTCCCCATTGTCTTCATGTCTGTATTTGGCGCAATATTTGGCACAATATAACTCTTAAAGTCGGTGTTTGCTCCTGTAGTTGTTGACCAACGCTTGAAGGAGCAGGTCTGACACATTAAAATGAATTGACAAGGTCAAAGTGAGCATATCCTGACTGTATCTATTAGCATGTTTAAAATAATGTGAAGCCACATGAACGCCCTTCAAATAAAGTCCAGAGATTTTCCAGCCAGGTTTACATTTAGCAAATAGTTATTTAACATTACAGTTTGTTGCCTTTGCTCCCATGGGATGATCAAGGCAAAAATTCCAACCATAGTTTTACAAACAGTAGTGCAAGTGGTAACACTTTATAATAACTACACTTATTCCTACCTTAATAAAGCATGATAAAGACTTAATTCATACTGAACAAAGAATTTATTAAGAGTGATTCAGGCTTATTAACTACTTAACTAATATTCTAACCCAAATTCCTGGCCGTAACCCTAACCCTAACCTTAATTAACTAATCCTGAATCATGCTTAATAAACTATTTGTTCAGTATGAAATAAGTCTTTGGTCATGCTTTGTTCAGGCAAAATAAGGTGTAGTTATTGTAAAGTGGTACCGTGCAAGTTTTATAACGTTACTCAGATTTTTAGTGCTGTTTGATTGGATTTCCATTCACCTTATTCCCGAGGTTGCTGTGGGCGCTGCCATCTTTTTCCCGTTGTATTAGTTTACATGGGGCAGATGAGCTCAACAGAATGTATGTTCTACAAGGACTGCAAAGCTGTTTTCAGGGCCCAGGAAGTCGGTGCACTGCTGACTTCTTGTTGCACGAATAAAATAAAAAAGGAAAAAACAATCCAATCTATTGTACAGGATTTGACTCTAATCTACATACAGTAATTATGCTATATGGATCAGGCCAACAATTATTTTTATAATTCAAAACGTTATTCACCTTATTCCGCCCGGCCCACTTTTGCCTCACAGATGCCCACTCTTGTAGTAAAGGCACGTTTGACGAGAATCCCGTTCATGCAAATGGTGAACGAGGGAAAAGTCTTGCAGCTAAAACATTAAATAAAGTAGATTGATTTGTGTAAAATATGAACGTACACAATAGTAAAACTTTTGAAAATGACAGCATGTATAACTTTTACTTTGAGCTCCAGCTGTGAAGTGACAACCTTTCTCTCACTCTTAGTTTTCTGTGAATTATTACTTTTCAAAGAAGCGAGAGAATTATAGTTATTTTACAGTTCTCAAACTTTTCATTTGCTTTTACTCAACTACACATACAGCAAAACACAAGATACACAAAACTCCACAATTTAATGCACAACTAAACACAAAGTCCTGTTGTTGCCGTCTCGATCTCTAACCGGTTTAGTGTCACTCCTCAAAACAATGGTGTTCTGTGAAGAGCGGCTAATAAATCCACCCAGGACTTCATTAGCCAGGCAGAGTGACAGATGAATCGAGTAATAGACACAAACACTTTGTGGCTGATGCTGTGGTTGTCTGAGTCTGAGTGAAAGAGAGAGATCCAGAATGGACACTGTTACTGTTGTCATTAGGGAAACAATACACATGGGTTTTGTTGTATTGTAAGTTGTGTTTTTTTACATGTTAAGTTTGAGAGAGTTTATTTTGTTGAGTGTCAGTTTTGTCATGTCATTGAACAGTGTTTCACAAACGGTGGTTCGCAGGTTTCTTTCTAGTGGTATCGCGCTCTGCAGTTTGAGTATTTGTCATAAATAGAGACAAATCTATTCATGTCTTGGTTCATCTTTGCAAAAATTACTGAATCAGATACCAGCTACAAAATATCAGTTCAGCCAATATCCTGGTTGGACCTATACATTGTTATTATACAATATTTACTGGCTCTTGTTGGTCCAGAACATTTATACAAAGCTGTTCTGTAGTTATTTGAAGGATAATTAACAGTTACACAACCTATTTGGTTCAGTTTGTCATACTTTATTTTTGGTTTTAAGAAAATAAATGCTATTGCATTTGTATCAGTTGATATCGGGTATCCCTAGTTAAGAATCTTTTTAGACTAGTCCTAATTTTCGTTAGGGTTATCATTAGGTACTACTCAACAATGTTCAGTGGAACTTGTTAGAGAACCAGTCATTGAAGAAATGTTACAGCCAAAATGGAAGATAAAACAAACAAGCAAAGATTTGACCAAGATTAACCTGGATTAACCAGAATTAAACCAGGACTACTAATACACATCTACTAATACACACACTTTCCCCGAATGGGAGCTACCAGCTTAAGTAGTTTTATGCCTGACTTTGGACACCTTTAAAAGATGGCTGGCAAAACCATAGCATCACGTACTTTCCCTTTCCTCATCTGCGGGATATGCATTTGGAGTTTGTCCATGAATCGACCAGAACCAGGACTAACTCAGAACAAGTGTTGGGTGTGACTGAGTAACTAAATACTGTGATTGAATTACAATTTTTTTGTAACTTTGTAATGCAAATCATTACAAACACAATAAAGCAGTCACTAACAGAGTCCTCAGTGAGCTTCTTGCAACACCAAAAACATTGCTTGTGAACAGAAAGTGACCTGAGGAAGAACCTAAAAGTGAGAAGCCCACATGACATGACTTCTGCTGTCAGGTAAACACCTCGGAGGCAGAGAGAAGCTGTTTGTAGCAGTGTTTTTACACATTTCTGTTGGTGTTATACCATTTTAAACTGTTGTTTACCTCTGGATAATTGTCATTAATATAACATAAAAGCACATGTTCGGCCAATATACATTATACACTATATAGCAAGTAACAAGTAATTTTTCATAAGAACATTGCTCAACAATGCTCAGAACTAAACCATAGTGAGACGAAACTCAGCACGAGACAATATTTCACCTGCCCACACTTCTTCTTTAGTAACATTATAACACTTCAAAGTTATTTAAAGAAGTGGAGATTTTGAGTCATTCTTTTACCTTTGCTTATCGGTTGTTGCCAACTAATTAACTATATTGGGGAAGCTGGTGCCATTCTGGACTTGTCCAACTAATTTTCCACGTCTTTTCACAGAATTATAGGCTGAACTGAACGCTTAAAATCACCTAAAATGTATTTAATACTGATGTTTCCTTTAGTGTCAACATTAGTTTACATAGCAATAAAACCAATATGGTATATTTGTCACATGTCAAAAACAAACAGTCATTCTCTCTCACCTAAAAAAAAAAAATAAAGAAAATAAAGAAAGAAGCTTCTGTTTCATCCCTTTTGCAATTATGGAAAGAAAAGAGGCTCGCATTATGGCCATAGCTTTGGTGCTGAATAATTTATGTTTTTAAAAAGGTGAGAGTTTGTAAACAGTCTGTGGGAACCGCTCAGGCTATGAATAAATAATAAAGTTCCATAAAACACTACAAAACTAGCCTGAAAAGTTTGTGGCTCATTTGCACTGTGGCAGAAAAAGCCTAGTTTTTCACCCTGAGAACTGCGGGCCAAGTAACCCATAATACAGCACGGATTTTTATCACTGATCAACTCCATTCAGCTTCTCCCTGATGGGCCGTTCTTCAAACTAGTTTTGCTGGGATGGAACTGCGTGCTAGTTAGAAACAGCAGCTCCACTTTTCTTGGTGTTGATGTCGCCACTGGTTCAACCTCCGGGAAACTGCAAAATGACCAAAAAGCAACACTGTGAAACGTTTGGAGGTTATAATCAAGAATATAGTTACTGCTCTCATATGTGCGCTGTCTCTCCTTATCCCACCTCTTCAAAATAACCTAGATATTTGGGTAACACTATTTATGAGGCATTAATAAGCGCTAGTTATTTGTCCATAAGCACTTAGACAATCAGATGTAGATGGCTTATTACACCTTATAAATGTTAATAAGCTATTGACCAAATACATGTGTGTGTTAATAAAATATGTACAAAAGCTGCTGTAAACTGTTTTCACCAAACCCGTGATAAATGCTTATAAATAGTGCATATAAACAAATAACTAGTGCTTTTTCATGTGTTATAAATGGTAATCAAATCTTATTGTAGAGTGTTATCCCTAAGTTATATTTACTACATTTTTAAATTGATTTTACTTGTGTCAATTAAGGTAAAAATATATGAATTTGTATATACAAGTATTTCAATATTTTACATTTTTATTACCATTTATTTTTTTGCCCTTTGTTGTTTTATTTTAAAATGTGAGCTTCTGTGTCCAACTAATTTCCTATGTGGCTCAGCAAAGTTTGTCCAAGTCTAAATCTAACTCTTAAATGTGATGAGTAAATAATCAAGCTCATTTATGGCGTGTATGTTTTCTTTGCACCAGCGGGGACAATTATGTAATACACAAACATTCTAGCTGTTGAGGGCTGAATATTTAACATCTATGACTCATTATAGTAACTACTAAAGTGTTGCATGCTGCTATTCATTGTCTGCTGCTTATGTTATTAATCAACATATTTCATTTAGAAAAGGGGTTACTGTGTGTCAGTGGTTTTTGGGCTATTTAATGTGCAATATGTTTGTGTTTTAAGCATCAGGACTGAATACAATCTGTAGATGATGTAGATTAATGTGGATAGAGGAAAGGTACAGTTTTGGATATTGTCAAGTTTGCATGGCTCACAACAGGAAGGTTCTTTTCCAGGATCTGATGTGTTCGGTTTGAGTATACTTTGCATGTTCTCTGATGTAGGTTTTCCACTGGAAACATAAAAAAAAAACTAAAAAAAACTCAACACTGATGGTGGTGAGAGGAAGATGAAGAGGCTGATGGTTCTGGTGGAATGAGACCGGCATTGAATGAAATCCCAAGTAACCAAAAGTGCATTTATGCGAGTGGTGATTGGTTAAGAAGGTAGCAGGCTGCATGAAACATTAAAGTATGCCATTACAAAAACACAATACACAATACGTCGATGTAAACCCTCATTCGTCCAGGTGTGGTCCATCATAGAAAGGGGTTCAGAGGTTGTCATCCGGACGCCGTTTAAAGATCGAGACGTCCCAGGTGACAAACAAACAATTTTCTAACAAAGACAGGTACTCAGTGACTCCTCCCTGGGGGCAGGACTCCCACTACTTAGAGTAGCATATAAGCCCAAGTTCCCATACCAGCTCTCTGATTGACAATGACTTTTGGATAAAAGTCGAAACGTCTCGATCTTTAAACGGCGTCCAGATGACAACCTCTGAACCCCTTTCTACGACAATACACAATACTTACATTTTGAACTTTGTTTTGATGCTAAGGAAAAGGCTTGATTCCAATTTAGATACCATAGTGATAATAAAGTAACTGTTTTTAGTCAAAATAATTTTAATTTTCCTCCCAAATTAATTGTAGTTTCTTTATATTAACATGTGTGATCTTTTCCTAGTTCCGATTTAAAAATAGACAGATATGGAATTTCTTTCAGTATCGATACTTGGTCGATTGAGCATCTAGTTTTGATACTAGTCTACGAATATCAAGTAAATTGTCTATAAGTAAAACTATGATAAATGACAGAAAAAAGAGCTGATTAAGAATAAAATGTCCAGAAGCGTTCTCAAACTTTTTCCACCAAGCACGACCATAAAAAAGTGGCTTTCCGAGCACCGCCAGACTTAAATTGGGTCTATAAATCTCCACAAAGACATTTGCCTGATGCATCGTTTAAATAGAGCCTGAACATTGTTATCAAGGTAATAGGAAAAAAAAAACGTCAATATTGCTCACCCTTAGCTATAACATGTGTCCAACAGCTTTTAACTTCCTCAAAAAAGAAAATACAGTTTGCTCATGGCCACTGCATAATGACACATTTTATTAGCAAAAACACTGACTCACAGGAACGACCAGAGGAGCCCACATGCACACAGAGCTCGCGGATTTGCTGTAATTCCATCCCAAACAAACTAAATGCACACACATGGAAGAGCATATGCCCGCGCAGGCCGACTGAAAGACATGCAGATGGCCTGTTTGTGCTGGTTCTGATTACGGTCTGATGTCTGGCTCCGGGACAAAAGCCGGAGTTAGTTCACTGACGATCACAAGACGAGTGCGTGCATTGTTCTCCGGGTCGGCCTGCAGACACGCTTTGTGCAGGTATAGAGAGTAAACTGTGTGTGAAGACTGTTAACATGCGCCAATGAGGGGTGCAGCAGATGTGTGCCAGTCCATGAGATTCCTAACAATACCCAAAGGAAAGAGGGGATTGGCTCTAAAACCACTGTGTTACATCGCTGGTGCAAATGTGATTTTTGTTGCCGCTTTTGCACAACTCATTCCCTACTATACAATACGGATTTACGTCTGTCCAATACAAGTTCACTGTACGTTCCTAAACAGACAAATCCACCTGCGCTAAACCACCAAACGCATTTCATCTTTATCCCAAAACGTGTCAGACAACTCTTGCTCAAGCTAAAAGAACCAATTAGGTGCAAGTGGTGGCTGAGAGACTTTCAGAGGTGTCTAATAATTTAACATTAGCGCCACAACTTCGCAGCTGTAATTGCTAATAAAAATGGCTATCATGTATAACCGCACTTTTTTTAAACATATAAGCAGCATATCATTTACACTGAGCATTTGATTCATTTTTACTTTCATTGTAATGCAGTGTACCAAAACAAAAGTGTTAGTCCGCACTGGAGGGATTGTAGTTTTTCATCTCTGTTGATTTAAAATGAGTGAGTTCACATTCAAAATCATATTGAATACTTTCATGGCTGTTTCTTACCTTGTACTGCTGAATGCCTTTTCTCATATGCATCTAGTTTTATTGGACTGCACTGTTACTGGCCGCTGGAATGCAACTACACATGCACTTCTCCAGATTATTGTTTGAGATTTGAATCAAGACACCTCAGTTGTTTACATGCATATTTTGAGTTTTTCTTTTTTTTTTCAATTGGATCATTCATTCATTCATTCATTTTCTACCGCATATTCCCGTTAGGGGTCGCGGGTGACTGGAGCCTATCCCAGTGACTTTGGGCCTTAGGCGGGGTACACCCTGGACAGTGGCCAACTCGTCGCAGGGCTAACACAGAGACAAGGACAGACAACCATTCACTCTCACATTCATACACTAGGGACAATTTAGAGTTGTCAATTAACCTACACAGTCATGTCTTTGGACGGTGGGAAGAAGCCGGAGAACCCGGAGAGAACCCACGGTAACACGGGGAGGACATGCAGACTCCACCCAGAGAGATCGTGTGATGTGATGTCTCCTTATTGAGAGGCAGAAGCTCTAGCCGCTCTGCCACCGTGCACCCCAATTGGATCATTTCACTTTTATTTACTTTTGGCAATCATGTAAACGTAGTGACTGTGATGTTGAGTATTATGCTCCATTTTCTTAATCTCAGTACATCCAAAGTGTGCTCACTGTAGATTCAAATATACTTCCAACCATTTCTAATGTTAAGGCTGTGTTATGGTAATAATAATAATAATAATAATACATTTTATTTATAAGCGCCTTTCAAAACACCCAAGGACACTGTACAGGACAACAAGTAATAAAAACAACAGAATAAAGTAAATAACCATCAAAGATTGCTCAAAGTTAGTGACCAAAATGGAGAAAAACAAACATGGAGACGTCATGTCAGGTTTTAGATCACATTTGTTGGAAAAGAGCCAAGAAAATTAGGACATTTATTTGTTTTGCAGCTTGTTCTAGTCACTTATAAATAGCTTCCACTGTTGTGCTGTGTTCACTAATGGCCAACACATGCACAACTCCATTGCTACGCATCTTTAAGCTGTGAGCATATACTGTAAAGCACATACGGACCAAACGTGACGGCCAAAACAACGCAGAGGAGGAACAGAAGCCTCTGTGCCTATCTGCATTTGCCTCAAACATAGAGCATGGATAAGTGTTTTGCTGGATTTGCCTGCAGGGAAACTCAAAAGCAGACAACATTTTGATTATTTCCTTTTTGGTCAAATGTTCCCCCAGCTGGAGGCCTTGCGGTGGAGGACAGGAGACCCCTCACTCCCTCAGTCCGTCTGCAGTCTGCCGTGTCGAGCTGGAGAGAGGAAGAAAGTGGTCAAAGGCTCGCCGTGCTGCTGGCACTGTGAGCGCTGTGAGGGGTACCACTTCCAGGTAATTCAATCAACAATAACTACAATACAAAACAACATATATTACAACCCGCACACAGAACTAAACATGTTTTACTTACTGTAATATAATATAACATAGTGCAACATAATATAAGATAATATAGCCTAATATTCAATAAGCAGTTTAATGTCCTTGAGTGAAGAAAACAACATTTTTCAAATAGTGTTTGCAGCCTAATCAATAGTCATTTTACAGATAATGTGCCTACATGTTTACCGTACAGTTAAAAATAAACTAAATTGGGATGACCAAACAACGCTGAAGCAGGTGTACTGGGACTTATAATGAGAAAGATAACACGTAGTACCGCTACTGTGGACAATTCTGGCCCCAAGCTTCAAGAATAAATGGGGGAAGCCAATTAACTGAGACTAATGGATTTTGTGGTAGACACTGAATTAGCCTGATCTATACAAGACTAAAGGAGTTATCTGTCATGTCTGATCTGCAATCTCAGCTCTAATTACATTCAAATCCACGATAACATCAGAACAAACTCTTTCCCCAGCACCCGAGTTCACAAGCAGCTGTTGAGTTGTAGCAGCAGCAGTAGTAGAACTAAAGTGCTTGTGGATGAACTGTTAAAGGCATTTAGGCACTGTAGAATCTATACAGTATTTTCTCTTGGTCCTCAAGGTTATTTCATTAGTGTATCCCACAGGCCTAAATGTGATTTTTTTTTTTTTTTTTTTTTTTATTAGCGTAGCCCTAATCAGCTGTATATGCCTATAGTCCCAGTTTGTCAAGTGATTTTCTTTTGCCTGCGTGTTCTGAATCAAATGGTAAGGCCATAGCCACTGCATTTTTTCTTTATTTCACAATATAAATCAGCTTGCTCTTATTCTCTATTACTCACATGTCATAGTAGTTGTTGATGGCTTTTTTCTAGTACATTATGCCTTGATTGATTTTTTTAGAACCATATTTTTTCCATCTCGTAAAGTCTTGATTCTCCTATACTAAAAAGCGAAAACTTGTATTTTTAATGACCAATGTAAGTTAGATGTCAAAAACAAGAGCGATGGCAGGGGTTGTGGAGCTGTCCATGGTGCTAGGCTACACATGATGAGAGGAGCTTGAGTGGGACAGATGAGCGCACAGCCCCCTGGTCACATTGATGACTTGATTGATAACTTTTATTTTGAACATGACAGAACACATAATATGATAACAAAACATAAACGAACAATTTAAATAACACAAAATGTAAGAGAAGAAAAAAGACAAAAACCTGATGATGACCTGATGATTGAAAAGGAGTAGGATGAAGTTAAATTTAAATGATTTTAATAATTTTTATAAAACATTTAGAGCATACTTTTGACATGTTGGTATTTCAGAGTCCGACATGACCTTTGTGAAGTCATGCCTTCTTCTATAGATATTTAGATGGGCTTGAAAAAAAAAAAAAAAAAGCCAAAACAATATTTGAAAAACAGTGATTACACCCACTTGATTAATTTAGTGTGAAATGCTGTTCGTGTAGGCCCAAACAATAATGTCACAATCCCATTGACAAATTCTAGTGGCTCAGTCTTATTCTTGGTGAACAGTCAGGCTTCAGGTTTGTTGGTATAGGTTACATTCAAGCTTGCTATACTAAAGTTACCATAGTAGTTTTTCTCCTGCAAGAAAGTCCTACAATAATGCTGTAATATGTCTAAAAGGCATTATACATTCTGTACAATGCCAAGGTAAAGTCCATTATAAAAGATCAATTTCCTACTTTGTCTAAAAACGCCAGGCATTCTATTCAAAGCCTAGGCAGACTTGGCTTTTGCATTAGATTTTTTTTTTTTTTCTACTTGGACATGAGATTTACATGCAGTATTTTCAATCATTCTGACATTATGTTACAATAAAAGTGCATATTTTGAGTAGCTCCCTTTGTAGTTGACATGTTATAGATCCTATTTGTAATCTGATTGTTTAGTTCGGAGGGGACAAAAAGAAACGTACATTGAACTAATTACAGCTCCAGGTATGTTTTTGATTAGGGAAAATGGTCAATTTTGCATAATATGTGTCATTCAAAACCAGGATCAAACCTTGACTTAACCAAATTGTATAAAAGTTTAAAAAATGATAAATTTTTCAACCTGAGCAAGAACAAAACTCCAATCATTACTTGGTGGTTTTGATCAAATCGTAAATGAATGTCTTTTTCACTTCATGTCACTTCTTCTCTCGCGCTCTCCCAGGCCTCAGAGTTCACCTGTGAGCTGTGTCCGTACGAGATGAGGCCTGACGTGAACCGGACCGGCTGCGTGCCCATCCCCATCATAAAGCTGGAGTGGCACTCGCCCTGGGCCATCATTCCCATGTTCATCTCCATGTTGGGCATCGTCGCCACCTCTTTTGTGATCGTCACCTTCGTCCGCTACAACGACACGCCCATCGTCCGAGCGTCGGGCAGAGAGATGAGCTACGTGCTGCTCACCGGGATATTCTTGTGTTACGCCATCACCTTTTTGATGATAGCCACGCCGGATGTGGGAGTGTGTTCGCTAAGGAGGATTTTTTTGGGACTGGGGATGTGTTTTAGCTACGCAGCGCTCCTGACCAAGACGAACAGGATACACCGCATCTTTGAACAAGGGAAGAAGTCTGTGACAGCACCAAGGTGAGTTGGATAAAAGCGGATTTCAGATAACGGTAAAAGAGGTAAAAGAAATCTGAAGTATTTTTAAATGTACTGTATGTATTTACAGACAAACCAAAGAAGGTCAGGTTTTAAAATCTTCACAAAACACACACATCACCTCCATACCAGCCATAACTGCTCATACAATACAGGTTCATGTAACAAAACAGAAACAGACAAACAGAGATCAACAGATAATAAGCATGATCATTCTAAGTTAGATGTGAGGACGAGAGAGAATGACATATGAGAGAGTAAGAGAGAGAGCGAGAGAGAGCAAGAGAGTAAGAGACTTAAGAGATCATGTGGGTTATTGTTTATTAATGGAAAAACTACACAAAACATGTAAGTAGTCTGTCCACTGGTTTGATTCGATGAATTGCGTTCCAGAAATGTTTTGTTACCGATCAACTTCAAGCTTCAATAATACCCAAACAAAATTGTGCTGGCTATTACCAAAAAAACCAAATAACAAAATAACAAAAACAGTCCTGATGAACTAGATGAACTATTTATTAATCGTTTTGGAAAAATCTAACAATAGACTTTTCTCATTGGGAAGTACATCAAACATGGTTATCATTCATTATATTCCAAAACCATGTCCATTTGATTAGCACATATGGCTACTTGTGTGTTGTGTATATATGTTATAAATATGCAAATATTGTGTAATAACTGTATAATGGTCATTTGGGTGAATAGAAATAAAAGGACCAAGCTTTTTTTTAAATTATCTTAGTTATTGAAAAGTACATGCACTGTCTGTGACTGTGAATAGACATATGTTTAACACAATGAGAAAAGCATCAGCATGTGCAACACGCTTCACCTTCACTTTAGATCATGTCCTTCTCAGTGTGACTTTGTCAGATGTTTGTTGAATGACAGTGGATGTTCACCTGTCCATCATCTGACTCTATTATAAACTTGAGGTCGTTGTAGTGTGTGGGTCCCTGGGCTCTGTGTTTTTGACCCGGGCGAACACAGTCGCCTCTGTGTGCTGCTTTCTAAATCCTGGCGTCAGTATTCATCATTATTTGTATGTATTATTTATAGAGTTCTGAACTTACACTCACCTCCTGTTCTGTTTGCACTGAGGCACTGCTCCTCTCCAGGTCTTTATCAAAGTGGTTTCAATGTTAACACAGCATTGAATTCTTATTCAATATTTTATTTATCAAATCTGGATAAAAGTTTGTTTTATAAGGAAAACTCATCCCTGAGTGTGCATGTTATCCAAAGAGATTTTCTGTCCATGAAAGTATATGATTTGTTGTTTTGCAGTTGTTTCGAGTTTCTAAAAGTGAGGGATACTATTTATCTGTAAAGCCAGTGATAGTTGATTTAGCCTGCTGAAAAAAGCATCTATTTTTTATTTGCCAAATCCCTTAAGCACAGGATATGTATATAGGACAGTGCCTGCAGAAACCTTTTGACCTTGTTTCTAGGTCTACAGCATGCATGTCCTACTAATGTATTCATGGGTCTCAGAGTACATAGTTACCATAGCACTTCATAATTAATGACAAATAGTATGTCTTTTTAATAGTGAAAATCCTCAAAATGTCACCAATAACAGAAAGCTGACAACCATGAATGTGACAATCACCTACGAACTTCACGGCCTCATTCATGAAAGTTTTACAGCTTTAGAAGTGATTAAAAATGTCCAAAAAACACATTCTCTGCGGAAGCTTAAGTCACCAACTTTCTGAAATAATTGCGCTGTCATCGTTCACATATTTTGTGAATGCTCAAAATTCTTGCTGTATAAATTTTATTTTTAAGCTTCTGTTATTCTTACACCTATTTTTATTTGCATGTCCTTATTTTAGCATTGTCTATATTTTCAGTCATGTTATTATTCATTGTTTTATGTTGCACCTCACCACCGAAGCAACTTCCTAGTTTGTGAATTTTGTTCACTGACAATGGCAATAAACCTTTTCAGTTTCTGTAAGAAGTGTCATAAATGAGGCTTGTTGTTGGCAGTCTGATTCCATCTTAAAACATACTGACATTGCATCCTTGGGCAAGACACTTCCCCCTCCTTAACTGCATATATACATTACTCAATACCTTTGAATGCTTTAATGTTATGAGTACCATTTTATAAGAACTTCCCCTTAATTTGCCTTAACAAAGCATGAACAAAGACTTAATCCACATCGAACATTTAGTTTATTAAGCATGACTCAGGATTAGTATCTGCTTAATTAATGGAATTAGGGTTTGACTATTAGACAAGTAGTTTCTAAGCCTGAATCATTTGTTTATTGTTCACAATGAATTAATTCTTTGCTCATGCTTTATTAAGGTAGGATCAAGTGTAGTTATTATAAAGTATTACCACACTATCTTCTGTATTTGGTTCCCAGGTTCATCTCACCTGCGTCCCAGCTGGTCATCACTTTCTCCCTGATCTCGGTGCAGTTGCTGGGTGTGTTTCTGTGGTTCGCAGTGGACCCTCCTCACACAGTGGTGGACTACGGGGAGCAGAGGACCCAGGACCCTCTGTCTGCGCGAGGGGTGCTCAAGTGCGACATATCCGACCTGTCCCTCATCTGCTCTCTGGGCTACTCCATCCTGCTCATGGTAACGTGCACAGTGTATGCCATCAAAACCAGAGGAGTACCCGAGACCTTCAACGAGGCCAAGCCCATTGGATTTACCATGTACACCACCTGCATCATCTGGCTGGCCTTCATCCCCATCTTCTTCGGCACATCGCAGTCGGCAGAAAGAGTAAGTCGATTCTGTTTTTTGTCTTTGTAATTGTTTGTGAACTACGCTGTGCGGCTGAATACTGCTGGTTGGAATATGTTACGCTGCATCTGGCGAAGATCTATAATGAGGTTAATTTATGAATCTGATAAAAGTAATTTAATAATAACTTGCAAAAAGGGTATTTTAATCACAGAGTATTATGTTATCCTCAGAATGCCTGCCTGATTTTTACTGTTGTGAAACGGGAAAAACAGAACTAGCCCATGTTCCTGATTTTTTGCATGTAATAAAGTAAAATCTGTGTTTTCCCAGCACAGACATAATGCAAAAGCATCTATTAAGGGGAAAGTGAAACCACAACTTTTACCCTGCATCTATCTATTATAAATAGTGTTTATCTCACAAGAGAAGCAGGAAGTGCGCCGTTAGCATGGTAATGTTTGTTAGCTTTACCTGTGAAAGTGTGCGACGCTCTGGGCTTAGAGACTTGTGAAAAGTGCTTATAAACTGAGCGATACATGTGACTGATGTAAAGAGTTTAAAATGAACTAGTCTGTTTTTCACGTTTCAAAACAAAAACTCAGGCACAGCACCTTTAAGTTTCATTGTATTTGGAGACAGGCAGGTGAGCTTATATACCTCATGTGTCATCATAAATGTTGTATTTGATACCGGTGTGTTGTTTTGGAAATCCTATTTAAGACAAGATACAGGCAAGTGTTTTGTTTGTTTTTTTGGATTTTGAGTTTGGTCTCTGCAAGTTAATGAACATACATGCTGTAAAAATGCCAGGCTGGGGCAAATTTGTATCCGTTGTCCCGCATTCTCTCTCACAACTCACCCTCATTCATACTGTACATGTTTTTAGTGGAACTTCAGGCCAATTTCTCATACTGCATTTTATCCCTTGAGACAAAATGATCAGTCCTTAAAGTAGCACCTACACACAAAACTACAATTTTGTACTTAACAAGATTTTGACGGACTGTATAGAAGGACCTCTAATAATAATAATAACAATAATTCTATGCCTTATTTATTAGTTTTGACTCCAGTCGAAATGAGATTTTTTTTTCCCGTCAGATCAAGTATACTAAAATGCTAAATAAGCACAAATAAGTTAAATAAGCACAGTGCAAATGACCCTCTGTGCTGTTTTTTTTTATCTAATCTGTCATCAAAATAAATATAAACCTTTAAACCTGTAAATATTTGCCCATTTTTCAGATTTCTCCATTTTTGGCATTTTTATTCACATAATGCCTTATTTATAAATTAATTGAAAAAACATGTCTAAACATCTGCGTAAACTACAGAAGGTGTTTCATCTTTATATATCTCTAAATGTGTGTTTGTTTGTTTGTTCCCGTTTACCTGCTCATCCGAAATACTTTGTCCAGACTTGCGTTCACACAGTGCCATAGATTGGATTTGTGCTTTTAAACGACAATTTATAGACTTCATTTGACCATGTGCTGCGGTGACAACTGTGTGTGCATCATTTTTCATAGTCATTGTGGTTACTGCTTACCTTGTGTTGTGTTATTGCATCTCATCTATCGGATATAAGCTCTACAACTCAGCTTTATCTCCGCGTCAAGTATGTGTCATCTTCAGAACGACTTTATTGTGAATATGACTAACCTTATGTCTTTTGCATTGCCACTCTGTCTGACCCCAAAGGATTTCAGAGCAATATTCCTAGTGACATTACAGAAAATATGATGGTATAAATATGTTTCTCTACTTCCCGACTGTATAACGGATAAGTAGACCCCATAAATACAGCGATTTACCGTATTTGGATGTTTCTGATGATATATAAGTGTGTGAAATAACTTTTACAGTGCCACAATTCGCTCCTGGGCGAGGTTTGATTGTATCATTTCAGGGCACTTGCGGGTCTCTTGAGCACATTTTGCCACGTTATTATGTTTTTGAAAAATGTTTTGCAGAGTAAAAAAGGAAAAAAGTAAAGCGGTTCCACGGCACTTTCCGTCCTTTCTGAAGATTTAAAGCGGCATCTCTTGACACAGCTGATGTATTGATATGCGTTTACAAATCTGCAGTAAAAAGAGTGTAAAATGTGTGTTGGATCCCTGAGAGGAGGATTCTCTGTCTGTCTGATTGACTGCGCTGGTGTTTGGGTCCAAGGCTTTTAGGCAGGAGTAGTGTGGATCGTTTTGCTTCTACCTTTGCTCAATTATTGATGTGAAGTGAGTGAGATGTAATGTTGAGAAGGTGCTCTGCGGAGGTGAATGTGTGTGAGTTCTTCCTTTACAGCAGGCAGGTACACTAAAGCAGTACATGGTTTGATTTTGGATACGTGCTTGTTTCTGTGTGTTGCGTGATGCTTTATAAATACATAAAATGCTTAAGGTAAACAGTTTAGTTTCAGTGTGTCATTTGCTAATTGTATCTTCATCTTTCCCTTGATCATATTCCGATTGCATTGATCATTCTAGACACTGAGAAAACAAAACAAATATTTCAAAACTGATATGTTATAATCGTACATAAATTACACTAAACTGACATGCAACATATAACTATAATCTATAACTATAACATGAGAAGAACATAATTGTTAACTGTAAACAGCAATATTGATCTAAAATATTTTAGTAGTAATAGAAAAAGGTTCAAAGACTTCCTGTTCTGATAAACTGATAAACTCCACTTCTTTATAATGACATTTCACTGTAACAAGCAGCAGATTATCATGTGCGTGTTTCTATTTTTGAAAAGTAGCTACGTGACTCTTAAGAAACCTTCTTGTGTCACTTGGACATGTGGGATGTGGGCAGGGATAGGAGTTATAGGTAAGAACTGGAATGGACAGGATTTAAGACAGGATTAATTCAAACCACACGAATCAATCAAAAGACAACTTTGGGTAAACCAATGATGAGGAAACACAGCTGTAACAAGATTAAAAAGTCATTAAAGTTGATTTAGCATAATATGTCCCCTTTAAATCAAACTGTGAGCACTTTTTTGGTTGTTATTGAATACCCAAATACTTCTCCTACTGTGGTCTGAGTCCCACTTATGAATGTTATTTTGACGATATGCAAAATGTGAATGATGAGCGTATTATTTAAAGCACAAAATACAAAAAAAAAGAACTGATTAAAAATTAAAATGGGTTTAAGGTGATACTTTTGCAGTTTTTAGAGACATGTCACATTTGTCTGATGATTAAACATCAACCAAAATGTTTAAAGACACGTTTTGATACATTTCTGTAGGATTTATATAATACTGTCTGATTATCATATCGGGATACTCCATTTTTGTCAATGTTCCTTTGCCCTACTCACAAGGGATTAATTACGTATACCTTAACCTTACCTTATCTAGCTGTTTAGTGCTAGTATACACCTGGTGAAATGTACAACCTATAGGAGGAATAAATACAGATTTGTGACTATAAAATGGGGCATGAAATTAGAGAAAACGTTGCTGAGGATCAGATTAGACATCAATGATTTAGCCAGCGGGATTCCAATTTGTTCCTTTATGTTCTTAATAAAATATCATATTGGACTGTGCATGTGCTTATCTGACATGTTACACTCCACAAACTACACCAACATAAAGACATTCTCACGCCTTTTCTGTAAATATGTGAATCAGATATGCTGCATGAGATTGGTAAGTGTGGCAGATGAAGAGATGTCCTTTCACCCTATCACTTCTAGAATGGCAGCCGTTAATCTGATGGAGAACACCAGGAGCCACCTAAGACTGCGCGGAACCATTCAAGTACTCATCAAAATTCAAAACAGGTCACTGATTGCAGATACGTGCGGTGCTGCTAAGCTCCTGTATCTTTAGAAACAGTACATGTGCAAATATGAAGATAAGCACATGACGAGCTGGCACGCTGACAAAAAGCAAAGCACGGCCTTATCAGTCACGCTGTAAAATAAAGTACATCAAGACTGTGATCATGCATGTGCAGGTTTACTAACTGCAATTCCAACTACTCCTGTTTTGGTTTTATTTCTGGACAGGCCACAAACCTTAATATCACAAATCATGCACACACCATATCTTTATACTGCCTTTAAAGGACAAATATAATGCAACATTGACTTTGTTGAGCTTTTAGCCATGTTCTAACTTTGTTCCGTCATCAAAAAACATGCCTTTTGCAAACATACAATTAGCTTGATTCATGAATGCTCGTTTGAAAATCCTCTCCTCTAACACTGCGATCTTCCAACGCAGTGATAAAGTTACATTTTTCTTTGTAAAAGCATTTTATTTTTAGTTTTAAAACATGACATGTCAAACTGAAGACACTCAAGAGCAGGTTTAAAGGACAATAACAATACAAATAATGTATAATATTTCTCCTTTAAAAGAAACTAAAGCCATCTGCTTCTTCTGAAATCCCAAAGTTCATTGTTATTGGTTAAATCCAGCTGTCACTCACTCAGATTCTTGTGGAGACTGACCAATAAAAGTGGAAGGGAAACATGTCTGTATTTGAGCAAAGAGTTGTATTAAATAGATACTTACAATTATGACAATCTCACCGATTTAGCAGCTTGTCATATTATATTATTATTTTAAACATCATCAGTGGCGCAGTGAGTTAAATGCTCTCCCACTGTAAGTATGTTTTTATTGTTACCTCCAACTTCGTGAGAGGAACACCTCTTATAGGGCAAAGGTCATCCAACATCTGCTCCCATTTAGGGTCCCATAGGGGTCCTGTTATTCTTCGATTTAAACTAGGCTTCTCAAATGATCAACCTTTGCACACTAAGGCCCCTCCAATAATATGTTTTGTTTTGTTCGTAGAAACTTCTGTACTTGGAACTCATTATGTACGCCTACTTTTCCTATATATATATTGCTGGTTTCTTCTGTTCTTCTTCCCTGCGGAGCCAACATCATGAGGCAAAGCATTCTGGATCTAGTAAACTATTTTCACATCTACCCAAGTCTGGATTTCTTTATTATGAATCACTTCATTTCATCCACTAACAGGAGTCATTAATTTGAAGATTAAACTGTCGATAAGATGAGATAAGAGAAGCTTTGTTTGTGAAACAGTGGAGAAGTGTTACAACAGCAGGGAAATAGAAAAGGCAATCGGAAAAAACAAGATAAATAAACTTAAATCTTACATACTGTGCAGGTAGAGCAACAAATAAAGATGAGACAATGGTTATGTGTATAAAAAATAGCAGGTAAAGTGACTTAAGCGTTTTTTTAATGTTTTATACAGTAAATGGCTATGGATAGGATTGTTGTGACCTGTCGTGCCTGTGGGCAAGACACTTCTGCCACAGTGCCTGCCATCCCCTCATGGTGGGGTAGGTTTGCTATTGTTAGCTCGTATTATAATGGGACCAGCTCCAAAAATGCTTACTCGTAGCAATAGAAATCATAAATAGACTCCATTTTTGATGGTTCCTGATTGAATATTGTTTCATGATTGCACACAAACATTTTTAACCAATGGATGACTTAGGATTTGAGGAAAAGCTCCAATGATAAAAACAATTTAAGCACAACATCAAACAAGGGACAAAATCAGCGGAAAATCAACGTGTATAAACTTTGGCTCAGCACTGGAGCGAGCTCTGCCTCTCTCTCCACCTCCCCACATCCCTCTGTTGGAGAAACGTTGCGCTCGTCCCTGTTTCCCAACACTTGCGTTAATATGACACCCCCCCTCTTCCCCTCACTCCCCTCACATCGCTCGTCCCATCTGCTTCACATGCGCAGAATAGAAGTGCAACCGTGTTAGTTATTCCCAGCGAAAGTAGTCTAAACTAATTCCAGCAGATCTGGACCAGAACCAGAAAGGAAAAAAAAAAAAGAAGAAAAAAAGCAGCGCACTCCTGTGGTTGTGTTAGATGGACGCAGCATAGGGAACTCCACTTGGTCTGGGAGTGTGCTGTAGTTTGTACAAATAATCACCATCTTTAAAGCGGAGTGATTAAAGGCTTTCGTTGCTGATTCAGTTGGTACAGATTCAGAGCGGTGGTTCTTAAATAGTGGGTCAGGGTCCAGCAGGATTAGAACTATTTGAGTGAAGACTAAATGTTAACTGTATCCTGTATCCTGAAGACTATAACTTAAGAAAATGTTTGCATAAATGGTGGTTTTCAAACACTGGGAGGGAGAGGAACCAAACTAAAGTCACTAGGTATAAAATGTAACATATTTTTTATTTTATTTTTACTTAGATAAATGGAAATAGCAATATATGAAAACAGGTCCGGCCCTCCACGACATGTCAATATCCCCTATATTATTATTATGTTTGTATTTGTCCTTGTTTTATGAACATATACCTTCTGCCTGACAACTCAAAAAAGCAAATCTGAGCGTCCTTTCAAAGTATTATTCAATAGTGTGAAGTAATAGAAACAGGTCTTTCATAAGCAGTGCCAATTTTGAGCCTTTCTGATTCTGAAACATATGAAACCAACTGGACTGGCCAGATGATTATGACTATGATTTCATTTGTATTATTATGTGAATTGAATTTGAATGGAATTTGTTTATTTGATTTTATTGTTTATGTATTCATTTACTTTAGCTATGTATTTAACACTCAACACCAGTATTCTACAGCGCATCAACACCGCACATCGCCCTCACCTGTCTGTTTTATCAAGTTATTCTTTCATATTCTCTCTCCGTGTTTGAACACTAACTCAGACGGACTGGCTGTCATTTAGGGATTTCACTCCATGCATCTTGGCCCGTTCTTGTTACTGGTGCAGTCTCGTGTCACATGGCAAAGAGCTCGCATCAAAGAAATCCAGAGTAATCGCGCTTCAGGGAAATCACTGTGGACTGACGGTGTATAGAACATTTCCTTTACGCCGGCTGTGCACTTTCTGCTCCTTCTAAAAGTCTGGTTCAGGGTGAGCTGCTTTTGGCTTTCTCGTTTTTACCTTATTTTCCAGCAGACAGGCGCTCTAATCCATTGATGGAAATTCACGCAGACATTTGACACTTCCTCTAACCTTTAAGCTGCACGTTGTGTGTGACACTGAAATGCCGGAGGCTCCTTATATGTATGCCCATCATTAGAAAGCTTTGAATTCTTGTTTTGATTTTTAAAAAAGCGTTAAAATTACAATCCTAAAACGAGACGACATTATCACTTCTTATTTTATGTTATCTTTTTTTTTTCCTCAGTAAAGTCACAGAACGCTCCTAGTGGGTTTTCTGGTCCATGTCTAATTAAAATTCAGAAACACATTATTATGGCTGGGCAAGCATCTAAAACCTCCTGTTGTGATCTGTGCCAGTGTCTGTCCTTAATAATTGTGGCCAACAGGGTCAAACTCCAAACCAAAAACCCGCAGAAACATCATTGTGAACAGCAGGTGGTATTCACTTTAAGTTTGTGTTTTTATGTGACTTTCAAATCAACTTGAAAACTTTTAGGAGCTGCTACCAATGTCTTTGCCTCAATCATCATCGAACTAGAACATACATTTAGCTTTGAAAAGTTGCAATGTCTGCACTGAGCATGGGAATTGATTCGATTTTATCATTGTCAGTGGTGTCGGTCCTCTTATCGATTTGATTCACTAACACTTCTCTTATTGATATAAAAATAATATGTGCCTTAATGTCTATATGACAGGTTAGACCTTGTTGGCCCGAGCCAGTAAACTGGCGAGGGACATTGTGTTTCGTCCGTTTCTTGCTTATTCTTATTTTTCTCGTTTTCTTACTCTTCGCGGCCCTTTTTGACCCAGTAAACATGCACGAAAAGTCTTCAATGGGGGTATAGTCGCGATCGGCCCGGAAAAAAATTTCGTATTTCGGAATATATATATATATTGGACCGAAGTCGCCATGCCAGTTAGACTTTTTTTTTTTGACGGAGAACATGGACTAGGGCTTTTGCCACACGTGGGTCTGGCATACATTTATGCGATCGGGACACATTGAAATTTAATAATCTGCCACTTTTATTCGGATATCTCAAATGGTCTCGCCGTGGCTCGCCATCGACGAACGCCTTCGTTTCCTGTTTTTACAATCGCATGTCACGTCTACACGCTTGGACTGACAGAGCTGTAATTTCAGTCACGAGTGCGTAATTATGATCTGAATGTAATGCATTAATAAAAATAAATTAAAAGTACTCGCTAGCGCCCCCTACCTATTAAGTCCAACATCGACTTTGTCCGATTTGGACTAAACTTGGGGAATATGTCCAGTGCAGGGCGCCATGAAAAAAAATGAATTAGCGATATGGTGCATTTATCACCGTTGGCCACCAGGGGCGCAAAGAGTACTCAACAAATCATTTAAATAGCTCCTGCACGCACATGCATACTCCGATCGACATGAAAGTTGAAACACACGTAAACGTAAAGCTGCTGAATCCATTTATATGCGCACAATAACAATCAACCCTACGGCGCCACCTGTAGGAACGCACTAAATTACAATGGGGAAAAAAACCCTTACTTTGACTTTTATTAGTGAAAATTTGCAGACAATTCCTAGACAGCCTCCTGATCAGAAAAGCCAATGAGACCCATAGCCTATTTTTCACATTTTTGCCTCTAGAGCCCTCCAGAGCTCCCATTCATTGTCTATGGGAGTCGGACTCTCTTCACATTTCTTACTCTTCGCGGGCCTTTTTGACCCAGTAAACATGCACGAAAAGTCTTCAATGGGGGTATAGTCGCAATCGGCCCGGAAAAAAAATTCGTATTTCGTGCATCTCGAGAGCGTCCGACCCGAACCGAACGAGCAGCACCGGCCCGAATCGGACCCCTATGGGAAATGGGACGAGCAAATTTTGCCCGACGTGCACGAAACTCGGAGCAGTGATAGAGAACAGTGAACTGAGCAAAACATGACATTGGAGCGCGGGCCTCGGACCAAGCGCACGGCGGCCATATTGGACCGAAGTCGCCATGCCAGTTTGACTTTTTTTTTTTGACGGAGAACATGGACTAGGGCTTTTGCCACACGTGGGTCTGGCATACATTTATGCGATCGGGACACATTGAAATTTAATAATCTGCCATTTTTTTGGCCTATCTCGTGTGGTTTAGTCATGACTTCCTGTGAAAAATCGCCTTTGTTTCCTGTTTCTCTGCGTGCTCCTCAAAGGCACATGGACTGGACCCACAGAGTCCAAATTGCCACCAATGATTGAGAATTAAATACTACACACAATAGACTAGGGAGCACAGGACCACGAATCACTATAGCGCCCCCTACAGTTCAGTTAAATGCTCCAAGCTTGTCCGATTGACACCAAATTTGGGGATATGATTCTTCGCTTAATAAGATGCAAAAAAGTCAATGAGACCCATGGTCTATTCTTCATAATTTTGCCTCTAGAGCCCTCCAGAGCTCCCATTCATTGTCTATGGGAGTCGGACTCTATTCACAAAAGGCTGCAATAAAAAACAACTAAAACCTGCAGGGCAGCCACCAAACTTAATACAGTGACTCCTTTTAAGGGACATTAACGGGTCATAACCATATTTTCCCTGAAACGAAAAAACTGCCTCTACAGCGCCACCGTTTGGGTGAGGCCTATGGAGAGGGAGACACATTTACTTTGGAGGAGGCCCATAAAATTTGGCACAGTGATAGTACACATAAAAAGCACCCTAAAACATAATTGGTGCAAACTCATCAGACAAATGACGAGGCGGCCATATTGATTTTCATTTTAAACGCCAATTTAAGTTTTTGTTTCCCATTGAGAACTTGTCCTAGGGTTTTGTACCGACATCGGTCTAACATGCACGTGCCTAATCAAGACAGATTGAAATTTAATAATCTGCCAATTTTTTTGGCCTATCTTGCACGGTTTCATCGTGATTTCCTGTCAACAAACGCCTTAATTTCCTGTTTATATGAATAATTCTCCCACTCACAGGTACTGCCCTACAGAGCCCAAACTGTAGTCACAGATGCAGAATCAAATATTAAACGGAACAGACTCAGGAGCACATAAGCAGTTTTCACTATAGCGCCCCCTGCTGGTCATGTAAAAGTATCAACATTTCCTGATTTCCACGAAATCTTGCAAACTGATTTTAAGCGGCAAAAGCTGCAAAAAAGTAAATTACACTGATGTCCTATTTTGGATCGTTTGGCCTGGGGGGGCCACGCATATTCCCCATGCATTTCCTATGAGACATGGCACAAGTCTATGGAGAGGCCAAAATTATTTCAAGCAAAGTCAGTGAAACTCGGCAGACGCATTATTTAGAGCATTCCGATCGAAAAAGTCAATTACATCGAAGTCAGGTTTTGAGCGGTTTTGCCACTTCTGGAGAGCAGTGCCCGCCAATGCACTTCTATAGGGACGCCTCCCGGTGTGAGTGGGGGGAGGGGGGATCACGGAGGCCCGAGTGACGCTCAGAGGAGGAGGACGGCGCCCCGGGGCGGTTTTGGACCGGCCGAGGCCGCGTGGGAAGGCGGTCGCGCGCGGGGTGAGGGCCACCATCGCTGCTTCGCGGCTTTAATAATTTACTTAATTTTTATTATTGCACTGCCTGGTTGGACATGAGTAGCAAATATCACATATCTAAAGGTAATTCCACACTGTTACCTAGCAACCATTTTGAAAACAAGGGCCAAAATCCATATAAATTACACCCGTGTTTCCCAACCAGAGAAATGGGGACCCCCAGGGACACGTGAGCAATTACCAGGGGGTATTTGGGTTCAAGTTTTAAAAGAAGATTAAATGTACTTTTATCTGAAATTGAAGCTCAATTTTTTAGGGACAAGTCTAAAAAAATGTCTCAGATTGTTAATTACACTGCGTTACTCAGATAAAGACGAGCAGGAATCAAACAAGTAATGGGTCTAATGAGGGCAGGAGGGACTTTTCTGTCGTCTCTTTCTCCCTGCTCTTCAAAGTTGTCCTATTGTTATTCCCACAAACAATAGACGCTCCTGTCGGCCTCTTACCTCCGCTGCACTCTCTAACCTCTTCCACGCTATGGTCATGTTGTATTGGGTCTTCTTTGCTGCATACGTTGAAATGCCTATTATAACTGTATCGATAAGCGGAATCGTTCAGGATGGAGACGTACGATTCTGATGATAGATTGCTAAAAGTGAAACCGATTCTCAATTCCCAACTCTAAGCCTAATTTTTCATGACATCCTGTTTTGTTTTGGGGTTTTTTTTGTACAATTTGCTGCTTTACTGTTTCCCCGCTCGTTCAAGCAAAGTGAGAGAGAAAGTATTTTTCCCAAGGACAGAACAGCAGGACTGTACGGTATTAACTGTACATTCTTATATTGTGAGCGGTTTTGCCTCTCCACAGACCTGACTCGAGACCTGGCCCGGTGAGACCAAACCACAGAATGTTCCACAGAAAGACATCGAGTGTTGCTCTCCACGATGAATAATCCATCTTTTGGGTTTAACTTTTTATCTCCATAGTCATGTGAGTGGGATGCCTGCCATGAGAATGTTTACGTGGTGCTGTGGAGGGATGTCACAATAAACAAAAAGTTGTGATATGTAAAAGTCACACAATAATATCATAGGACGTCACAATATATCAAACTGTTGGCTTCTTTGCCTTGAACTGTAGTCAATGATTCGTTTGCTATCTCCGTGAAGTTGGCCCCCCATCAAACACCCATCCATCCAAAAACTATGTCAGTCATTTGTTTTGTTTGTGCTGCTTCAGTTTTTGAGATATTAACGATACTTATAGGTCAAACTAGGGTCACCCAATGCCCCAGGAAGCTTAAAATGCTCCAGAACGGCCCCAAATGGTGTCAATTGTTAGTGCTTTGTTTGTGCTGTTTTGTGCCATTATGATTTTATAAATATTGGCAACTTTATTTTTGGCTGATGGCTCTCAGCCCCCCCAAAGTGTTACAGGAAAAATATTATGCATCTTTTCTACTGTTTTTAGCCTTTAAACCTGCTCGAGTGTCTTCAGTTTAGCATGACATTGAGTCATGTTTTAGAACTAAAAATAAAATGCGTTTAAATAGACAACAATTACTTTATAACTGCATTGGAAGATGCCATTTTGAGTTAGCTGTGGCTCCATCTACTGGCTGTAGAGGCAATTACACACATGCACATATGAAAGTATGTGCCACAGAATTAGAATATCGAGAAAATGTCCATTTATTTAAATAATTTCCAAGTTTCCAAAAGTGAAACTTGTATGTTATATTAGTTCACTAGACACAAAGTGAAATATTTCAAGCCTTTATTTGTTTCAATATTAATGATTGTGGATTAAAGATAAAAAAAAAAAAACAAGTATTCACAAAATTAGAATATTTCATGTAAAAAAAGGATCTTAAACAAATTTTCGCCTTCTGAAAAGTGTATGAATACTGTATTATGTCCTCACTACTTTGTTGGGCCTCCATTTGCACTAATTACAGCATCAAGGCGGTGTGGCATGGAGGCAATGAGCCTTTGACACAGTTGAGGTGTTATGGAAGCCCAAGTTGCTTTGATATTGGCCTTCAGCTCGTCTGCATTTCGGGGTCTCTGTTCCCTCTTCTTCCTTCCAGCTTCCTTTCAACAATAGCCCATAGATTTCCAATAATTGACTTTGTATAGCTTTTATATTTGTCGTAAAAGTTTTCCCCTCTTATTTACCCATCTGAAGTTGTATTTACAGTGATTCGTGCATGTTTGAGTAATTATCATTCTCCTTAAACCAAAACACCATTGCTCTGAAAATCCCTGTTTTCCCCTATCCCACAGACACGCCCACTGCTCTGTATATACTTGCTAACTGCTGTGATTGCTCAGATACTCATAGGATCCAGCTGCGTCGTATAACCATTTTGGCACAAATGGAAAAAAAAAAACAACCTCAGCTTGCTATTTGCTTTGTAGCCATGCATAGGTGGAGCCGTCAGAAAGGATTGTACTGTAAACTGTAAGTGAAAACAAGCTTATCAGGCTTGTTTCCTTTGTCAAGTAATTTCAAATGTCCAAAATAAAGAAAAAAAAAAAGATCAAGGTATTTTACATTCTCAAATTTTAGTTTGAGGAGCATGGGTTAGATTTTTTTTGTCTGATCATGCTTGCTTTTTGACAATTGTTCATAATATCATTTCATCCACCATGCCCTCTAACCATAACTCATTAGTGCACTAAACCACTGCTCACTCTAAGGATGCTTGGGTGTTACACAATTGGTTAAAAGTCACTGATGAAATCTTACAAACCACTTTAAGCTGCATAATGCCACTTTAAGCTTCCATTGGAGATTTCCTTTTCTTTTTTTTTCACCTGTAAGCGTTTCTCTGTGCCTGTGTGTCTAATGACCATGGCTTAGCAAAAGACACAAGCAGGGCCTCCTCCACGCCATGTTTGTTCATCTAATTAGAAGAACCACGTGCATTTCACTGTGCAGTTTGTTGCATTTAATTGGAAATATCCACGGTGCACTTTTTCCAAGTGTGTACGGCGTTTCTAATTGGAGTGCTATCCTCGGGAGTGTGTGGCAGCTGGTGGGCTAACTCAAAGTGTGGAGGTAAAGGCAGAGGAGGGGAGAGGGGGGCGAGGGGAATAAACAGGTAGTGATGTGGCTCGCTGATGGCTCTTTAATGAGGAGAGAGCTACCAAGGGTATAGGCTTGCTTTGGGGAAAAAGTTACGGCGCCATCAAGTGTTCTTTTCTCAAGGCTCTGGGAAGTTAAGCCACTTTACTCCAACCCTCAAGACGCTGGATGTGAGATTCTATTCAAAAATATATGTAGTTTGTGAGTGAATTTCAGCTTTTAAGGAAAGACTGGTAGACTTTTTTTGTACCTGTTGGTCAGGAATACCGATATGCTTACTGCATATGCTTGTCGTAATCAGAGGAAATTCTCCCAGACACTGTAGGCACATTTCGACCGGTTCACTTTGGAATGATTTGGGGCAGTCCGAAAGTGTCTCCACTGCAATAATTGATTCGTACCGCCCCATTTGAGGGGTTTGGGGGGTCTGCGAGAGGTACCAGCTCCCAGAATACTTTAGCAGAGGGTGACTGGACAAGAGAGAACTCAGACTCAGGTGTAAACGAAACGGCAAAAAGCAGATATAATTAAGATATAATAATCACTCACCAAGGCAAGTGCTGACTTGATCTTGTGATAAACTGCCAGTTTGCCAGTGACGGTAACTTTATTTGTTGAGCTGACAAATTAGCAAAACAAAGCTAGTGAACACTAGCATCCGCTGTTTCTTTATTTGATGCACAGCACTCGCATCAAGACCCAAAATATTATATTTCCAGTGCATAATGCATCTAATATTGTCCAAAGCCAATGCATTACATAAATGGAGATATGTCTGTTATCTGAAGTTCGGGAACAAGACCACACCTCATCCATGTTCCTTCTGGTGGCTTCTCTATTTAATTCAATTCAATTTATTTTTGCTGTGCCCAAAATCACAACAGTTGCCTCGATGGGCCAGAGGTAGAAAGCAGTTCAGTTAAACAATGTTCAATAGAATTTAGGAAGTGGATAAATGTCCCAGAGCATCCCCTGTCCTTGGGTCAAGGTATTTAAGCTTCTAGGACACACATAACAGTGTTTGGGCCCTCCTTCCAACCCTCTTCTAATTATTCTGTGTTATGTTCTAGTCGGGGGCCTGGCAGCCTGCAGCCCTCTACGCTAAAAGCCCTAAAACTGAATTCATCATCCACTGTCATGTATTTATGTATGTTTCGTGGTTCAGGTCTGCTAGAAAACTTTTTGCTTCCAAGCTTGAGGTTGCGGTCCTTGTTAGTGAAATAGAGGTTAAAATGGGCCGTAGATTCGCAGAGAAGTGAAATAAATGCAGAAAAAGAAGCAACTGGAAGTTTTTTCTTGTTTATTTACTCTAACTTTAGTCTCTATTTACTCTCACAGCGCCACAAACGTGAATGGCTGAGAACGGCCTCATGAAGAAAAAATATAATTCAGGTACAATTCAGATTTTATTCATGACTAAGAAAACATTAGTCATGTTTGGGTGACATCAGCTGCTCGTGTAGCGTAACAGCTTTTAAACAGTCATCCATTCAGAGTCAACACATTCTTTCTTGTGACTTTTTACCCTGCTGGCTTTAGGGACACAATACACCTTATGTATTGTATATGTATTTATAAAATAAAACAAATATGAGCAAAGACTGGGAATGAAAGAGCAGTATTTTAAAGCAATTTAGTGATAATCCGACTCTAGGCTCTGTGTGGTGAAGTCATCGTAGTTGTACCAGTCAGCTGTGTTGCATGCTTGTGGCTTGTTTTGCTTATCATTCATAAATGAAAGAGAATTGAGTAGATCGGTCCCCTGTTTGACGACTGAGCATCTCTATTACTTTGACGAACCGCTTGTGTTTACTGCTGGCAGAGATTGATTCTAGTTGCTGTGAGAGAGGAGTTCACGTTGGGACCGACATTCCAAAATACCTGACAAGCAGCTGGTCTTTGGTTGAAAGATTCCCTAAGTTTAATCTTTGCCGCAGTCGCACTGTGAGACCTACGACTCGAGATATATCAATCTGCCGATCACTAGTGTCCGATTACATAGAAAAACTAAAGCGGAGGAAGCAGCTTACATTTTGTTATCAGAATCAGAAAACCGTTTATTGCCATTGTCAGTGAAATTCACAAACATAGGAACTTGCTTCGGCGTAGGTGCAACATAAAGCAATGAATAAAATAAAAAAAATATATAAAAAGGCATGCATAAAATTAAGAATAAAATAGAGTATATAGAATAAAATAGAATTATTGACCACAGCGGTCCATGGCCTTGAACCTAGTGCTTTCATGAATGTTAAACCAGGCTCATGGAGATGTTTTACTTCTACCTATATCTCATATATGCGCCTTTTTACAATGGACATGTATTTTCATTCAATGTACACAGTAAAAGAACATTATTGGAGATACATTTTAAGCCTTCTGAGCAGCTGACAGGTCAAGAGTATAGGCCCAGGCCAGGTCAACCTCTATAAGCACAAATATACAATGAATATCAGGGTTGTTTGTCTCCAGTAAATATGTTTCTATAGGGGAATGTAAAGGATGTGCTCCTGGAGAAATGCATAACATTATATCAGAGAGGAATCACACTTCATTTCATCTGTTGGAATGCTCCTCGAATAACAATGATGTAAGTAAAGAAAACAAAAGATGCCTCGCCTTTGACTTGTCAGACTGAGTTTAAGATGGTTTCTGTCATTGCTCTGTAGAAGTGACTGTCAAACTTTTGATGTAGTAAAACTCCATGCCCACAGATAACAGATACTTAGAGCATTTGAATGATTGATTGTTATGAATATTTATTCAGGATGTGTCATTCATGTCTATTGTGGTATTTTTTTTAACATATTCATTGCACTTTCCAGATCTGGATTATAACTCACGACGTCAATACTGGCATATGTACACCAACTCTGTGTATTATATGGTTGATTCAGTTTAATAGGCCTGCATTTATTTGTTAATATCAGGGCCTGGGTGAATAATTGGTTTAATGATTTGAGGTATGTCGATTAGATTGGCCAAAATTTTACTGATTAAACTTTGAAATGCCATACCTCATCAGAATCAGAAACGGTTTATTGCCATTGTCAGCGATCAAAATTCACAAACATAAGAACTTGCTTCGGCGTTAGGTGCAACATAAAACAATGAATCAAATATAATAAAATATATAAAAGAGGCATGCATAAGATTAAGAATAAAATAAAATAAAATAAAATAGACTAAGACTATATACAGAAATGTACAGTTGGCAGACAGTGTAATGTGGACTGTTAAAATTAAGAAATCTTGAATCCAGTCTTTAATTTGTTTGACAATCCAAATATCTATTTTTGATATGCAAAAGTCTGCAAATCACAGCAGCCCAAAGCAAAGATTGAGGACATGAACACATTTCTATCAATGTTATCCAGTTTCAGCTCCGCCCACATGGACATGCCAAACCTCATTTTAAAGCCAAAGAACCTCCAGAATCAAGTCGCTGAGTTTATTTTACAACCCATACTTAGACTTTTGATCACTGCACATGAAGAGACCTTCATATTTGTATGAATTTTCATATATAGCATTGGAGGCAGCCGGGGTCAAAGTTCAGGGTATAGCAGTAGAATCACACATTGACACAGGGACAGGTGTTATTGGGGATACGTTATTGAAATGTATTTACATCATACAGACACCTTTTGCTTTTTCGTTGAATGGTAAAAAAATAAAAACTACAAAATATAAAAAAATAGATGTGACATGTTAATAATTAAGCACTTTAAAGGTGTGGTACCTGATTGTTATAATCTTAAAAACAAGTAGTTTATTTTGTTTGTTCTTAACTCTGTAGCGGTCCACATGTTTTATTCACTTAATGCTTTCTGTATTCTGTTATTATTCACAGCGATGAGTTGATAAGCGCTAATCACAACTTTCAGAGACTAAAATGCTCTTTAATTAGATGCAGACAGCACACAAAAGGATTATTATCACCCTAAGTTGCTTTTATAATATAATTGTAGGGAAATCTATATCCTTTGGGCCCTTATCACCACTTTCATATTACTAGTACCAACAGCACTATTTCTGCCACAAGTTCCAGATAACATTTTCATCACTTCTAGTTAGACACATTTGCTGTTAAATATAGATTCACTTTGAATAATTTCCCTCAAGGATCAATCAGATTTTTCAATACAGTAGACAACATGACAACCGCTGGTCTTGGTGGATAAAAGCCCGAATAATGTAAAATACATATTCAGTTTACATAACACATCTTGCATTCATAAATGTATTAAATGAATGTTGAAGTTCAAACATTTGACGTTAGTGTTGCCATAACTACTACACTTTGAAAGGTCATTGCTTAGATAGCATAATTACGCACACAATTATTATGGCAACTTTCTTCTTTTGGGTTTGATGTTTGGTATGCCTTTGCTTTCATCCCTGTCGCCTCTTCTCTGAATCCACGGCTCTGGTTCACAGCAGGATGACGGCGCCGGGGTGAGCGGAGCAACACACAAAAAACACAACTTTAAATTGAAAGACGAAGAGTTGAGATAGTGAGAGATAGAAGAACGCTGACAGAAAAGCACAAATTCATGGGAAGTGCCAGGATAGAAGCGAGAGGAAGGGGGAGAGTCTGAAACATTGCCTTCTGGGGAAGTATTGCTTTGAAATAGGTCGTGCTAGCGGGCCCAGGGTGATGGCTGCAAAGAGCTAGAGCCCGCCGGAAAAAGCTACTGATATTGTTTGTGTGTGTGTGCCGCCAAACTGCAAAACCTAGTCAACATGTTTTCTGTTATCCTTTCATCCATCTATGTCAACAGAGTTTTGATACATGCATGGTAATATGCAACCAGGCTTTCTGCTAACTGGGATGTTCTGCACCTGTGGCCCTTTACAATCATGCTACCAACCCAGCATCTGTACAATCCTTACAATGACTGCAGCTGCTCCACAAAGTTATAAAAGTATTAACATGCCAAATTGAAACCAAAAATAATGCCTTCTTTAGCCACATTTTGACTGGCTTAGGAGTGCTTTGATCTCCCAAGTTTGTGACGTTGTGAAATGTGGCCAAAGCTAAAGTAAACAAGAAACTTATTTCATTATTCATTTAGTTCATCATCTGCTCTAACTGCATTTATTACAATTTTCTGCACCTCTGTGCTGTGTTTTAATGTCTCTTTATGTCATGTATCGGGTTTGGTTAATTTTACCTGCAATATGCAATGGATATGTAATATAAACAACAATCATTGGTTTGTGTGGTCTGCAAATATCATAATTAATGTTTTTGATTTGCTGCCTCATTAAAAGGTATGGGATAATTGTTTAAATGAGTGCACAGCTATTCTAAACATGTCACTCCTGAGCCTTTGCTCTTCCTAAAAAAACATGCACATTACACTAGTTACTCGTTCTGCTGATCAACCTATTGCTACTGGATTGAAGGAGTGGCCAAATGAAAAGGACACATTTTTCTCTTGATTCTGGAGTTGTCAGCATAGACAGCAGTTGGACCTCCAGAGGTGCTGGGCCAGCAGCTTCAGGTCCTGGTTCAACTGGCTGTTTCTGTGGGCATCCTGAGACTATAGGCTTTAGTTGGATTATCATTGTTCTTGGAGGCAGGAGCTCTACATTTTCCATGTTCAGCTCGATGCCATGAGTGGGAGGCGCAGGCTGTGGGTTGTGGTTAGGAGGTGCCACCCACAGCAGCTCCAGCATTTTGGTGGCAGCATTCTTCTTTGCTGCATTCTTGTTGAGTCCTTTCTCAACTGTGTGGAAGGTCCCCACAGTGACCTCAGTGAACAGCCAGCCCCAGAGCACACGTTTGGCCTCCACCAAGCAGGGTATTTAACCTCTATCTGCACCAGCTCCCACAGGCAGGAGCAGGGGTCCATGCCCTCTTTGAACATTTGGCGATATTAATTGTTGGCGATATTAATTGCTTTTGCGTCTTTTTACTGTTAGTGTATTTTCACAAGAGAGCTGCAGTTACTTAGTTCTGCTTTAAAATCTAAAAGCTGCCTGTGTTATATACATGCGCTTATAGTCATGTTTAGGTGTTGTTTAGTGACGAAAAAACTGAGAACATTTGGCTAATGCTAGCATTTCACTTTAATGTAGTTTGAGAGAGACTTGCTGAATAGCACAAATCAGTTCAAATGTTGTTACTCCACTTAACGCTTGTCAGTTCTTTCGGTCAGATTATGTTAAAACAAAGCACTCGGATGATTGTATAATTTATGTCACTGAGATTCTGAGCAAACATGACTTCCACAAGAAAATTTGAATGAGCTTGGGATTGTGTTGTCACAAACAGTAAGTTGGCTATATCAAGCAGCAAGGTGATATGAATTCAAGGTGAAATTGTTGAATTGATTAGTCAATGACCCCCCCCCCCCTCAAAATTGGGACTAAACTTGGACAAAATGCTGAACTAAACCTGGACTAGACTAGAACCACTCAAGGTCTATAACAGGACCAAACCAAGTGTATATCAAGACCTAACGGGGAACAAACCAGGACCAGATCAGGAGAGATCCGGCTTCATTCACCGGTGTGAAGCGTCAGTTCTGTGCTGTCCCACTGCAGACAGGTGTCTGCCACTGTCTGCACAGATGAGGGGGAGAAGGAGAGATGCATAGGGTACTGAGAGGGGAAGGGCTCTCAGAGAGGACTGTGTACACTTTTGAACTGTCCCAATACACTTCACAGCGAACCAGTGAAAACATGTCTCATGGAACTTAAAAGTTGACTAGCTTTTTACATGAAACTTTTAGCTTTTCAGTTGTGCCAATCTTTACTATTTGTATAGTATTTCTTATTTCAGGCTATTTGCTAATCAGTCCGATCTGATAATAACTGCTGATTGTAAATGAGACATTTAAAAAAAGTAAAAAAAAAAACAACAACTTCTCACCCAACTGGTGACAATGAAATCATGTGAATTTCATCATGTTCTAATCCTTTCCAAACCTTCTTCTCTTTGATTCTCACTTTCATTTCAGACTATTTTGTTTACTCTTTCTGCCCATAGTGCCTCCTCTGTTCTCCAGATGTTGTGAAAGTAGTTGGGTTTATTATCTACTGCCACCGACCGAGTAAAAAGCCGACCCACTGGTACCCCCAACCAGACACTACATGCGCTGTACCTCCTTCTGAGCACCTCTGGGTCTACGACGCAGTTTTTTAGTTTGTTTGCTAAATAAAATATGAAATAAAATAATATGCTTATGGCTAGTAAATTTTGGATACATCCCCAGTTGGCACAATGAGATTCACGGTGTGATTGGAGCAGACGGAAACAGAATTGTATGTTCCCAACAGGAAATACAAAAAAAAACGGTTTTGGTTTTCTCCAGCCTTCTGCAACTTATTTAGTTTATCTTTATGTAAATGTTAAAATGTTTTCCCTCATGTATAGGGCAGAGGTAACAGATGGTGGATGGTTTAATTTCATATTGCAATTAAGAGGTTACGTCCTAGTATCGAGTGATGTTCCAACTAAACTCGGATATGTGTTTCTTTCTGGTAGAGATGTCAGCCACCTGCTTGTCTCCATGGAGAGGTGTTGCAGTATGACATTATACTCATCCATGTTTTTAAAAAAATCATCATACAACTTTACCAAATACATTTTAAATATATTCTCAGGGGTTTTGTGCATATGCTGTACAATCTGAGAAATGCAATCACTGAACTGCGGAGCCTTGTGTCCGTGGTAAGAAGAAATGCCCTATATATTTGATTTGGGAATAAGCTATGCATTTAAATTGTCCCAATCCTATTCGTACTTACCCTGTTCCACATTTTCTCCCCACTTTGCCCCTCAGAGACCTGCCCTCAAAATTGCCCCCTATTAGTGAAGTGAATGGCAAATGGCTCCCACACTTGGTAACAGTTCATTTTTTCTCCCATTTTCTGTGATTGCATTTGGCCCTCACGAGTATATAAAGAATACGCAGCATCTATCTCTTAACCACTACCTCACACACACACACGCCCAAGCACAGTATCTCGAGACAGATTTATTGCCCTCTCGGTGTTCCCCGGTGGAAACAAGTGACCGCCCAGATTCTTACCGGGGGGAAGTGTCAGCAATCCATCTACAGTAATCTACCCGGGCCAGATAGGAGCAGAATACAGAAGATAAGTCAAATGTACTTCAATGAATGCACCGGAATAGTAGGGGAGAGGCAGAGAGGGGAATACAAAAAAGAAAAAGAAAAAAAGATGCATCTACATTACTTAAAGGTGCACTGTGCAATAACTTTTTCTGGTTTAAAATCATTTATTTGATCAATGCACAAAAAATATTAACCTAGCAGGGGGTAGAACTTTGACCAGAAGAGCTACATAGTGAACCTTCAAAATGACTTGAACTCAGTGACACTGGTAGCACAATGTCACTGTAGTCAATTGTAGAATTCCAACTGAGTCCACCACCCATTAACAAAGAGAGAGAGAGAGAGCTGTAGAGATATAGATATATACAGAGATATACAAATATATAGAGGTATATAGATATATACAGATAGATAGATAGATAGATAGATACATACATACATAGATACATAGATACATAGATGCAACAAGTCACTGCATGCAGGAGAATACAACATGACTGTGAATGAGAGGGGAGAAGTCTGAAGTGCAAAAGTCATTTAAAGATTAAGATAAAGAAAATAACATTTAAAACTACTGACCATGTTCCATAAAAAAAAAAAACACAGACACTTCAGATGGTGTACTTAGAAAACCAAGACAAATCCTTCACACAAGTGAAAAATTACTTATATAGACTGACACTGACAAGGATTGAATTTATGCTGTGTGCGTGTGTAGATTAAAGCTACACTGTGTACCTTTTCTGATGTGTGTCAGCCATCTGCTTGTTTCCACAGAACTGTTATTGCCAGAACTTTGCCTGGAATGTTTCACCGTATCATATTAAACAAATCTATCTTGCTTTTAATGGCATTTTTCATTGTTAAAATACATTGAAAAACATGCATTGTTATTGTATATTTGTGTGGTCTCCATGGAGATATACACGTTTAATGCCATACAGTTGAACACTGCAGGCACATCATTACGATCTCCATGGAGACAAGCAGGTGGTGAACCCTCTATTAGAAAAGTCACACAAGTCAAGGCACTATTCACTCTGTTTTTCATGAAGCTGACATGCTGTTTCCTTTGATTCAACAAAGCTATTATAACTACAACATAACTCATCAGTGTTAACAGTTTATGTGCTGTTACATACTGTTACGTGTGAGTTTTGTGGAAAGTGAAGACTGTACTTCCTTTTTGATGGTTCTGGTGGGATATGCCGTTTGGATGCACACAGCAAATGTCAGATCCAGGCATCAAACAGTGCCATGTTGAAAGACGGGGAAAGCCCAAGGGTAAACTTACATACAAATCCTAACACACTGTCACACACAAAGCATACACACAAAGCACTGTAAATTCACCATCACATTAAAGTGCATATGGAAGGCTCAAAGCCATTCTCTTGAGAGCAATGGAAACACAGAATTCTAAACAACTTTCAACAATAATCTCTTTCTTGCCCCAGGAAAAAACACATCTGATTGCATTTACCCAGCCTTAAATGTGCTTTTGTTTATTCTTCTACCCACCGTGCATTTGTCATATCTCTGTGAGGGACTAACAACTTAAGAATTGCAAGAGAAATTGAGATAAAATGCAAATGTGCTGAAAATCTAATGGAACCTTGTCAAGCGCTTGTTTTACTTTTAAGGGTTTTAGCTTCCTCCTATGGGCAACATCTTGAGAACCTTTCAAAAGATACAATGTTTTATTTCAAATTGTTTAAGTCTATGTCATGGGTATCAGCTTCCTGTGGCATTTGGATAACTTTTGCACATTCCCAAGATATAATATTTTGTTTTGTCAAATCATCAATGTGAAACCTATGGATAGGACAGAGCGCTCAAAGGAAATCTATGCAGGCATGTGGAGAACATGCAAACTCCATAAGAATGTCCCTTCTTTGTCTGGAAACTATGCTGAAAGGCTTTTGTCCTCCACTTGACAAGTCAGAAAACAATGACCAGTACACTACAGTTTATGCACAGAAAGGATTCATAGAAGTGATAAAAAAAACTAGGACCGTGCTCAACTCATTTTATTCATCAATTTATTAACTCGACAGTTGACTAAACTAATTGTTTCTCACAGAGAATGCAGATTTTGATAGAAACATAAAGGATTTAAAAAAAATACCATAGTGTTTTTATCTAGATTGCCTTCTCTTTTTTTATTCTTTTCATTTTGGTCTTTATTATGCTTCAAAATTAGCATTAGAGTCAGCATCGACCCACAAACACCTCCATCTAGCAACGCAGAAGTGTCGCATTCACCTCATTTGTAAAGTCTTTAACAGGTTGTCAGTGTCATCCACCTGCAGCTCACTCTTCGCCACCTGATCCTGACATTTATAGACATTCTGTGCCCAAATCCACTTACATTACATTATTACATTTGACGTTTATAAAGCAGTGTTTGTGAATGATCCAGCTCTGTGTAGAATAGATGAAGGGAAGTTAAAACAACCGCTATGAATATTACAGCTGTAAGAAATTAAACTTTATCCGTAAGCAGGCCGCAGCCATGTTGGATTGTCTAACTTGGATAAACTATGGGTTCTGAAGTGTTGCCAGTTTTGAAGTAGAAATTCCGAGACGTGAGGTTGTTCTAGTGTGAATTCGACCCTTGAGTTCAACTGGAATGCAACATTAAACTCAAGACTTTCTCTGTGCCACCATGCTGCCAGTGTACAGTTTCCTAAGTCCTGCGTTTTAATAAAACATTATGGGTGCATTCATGTTTATATTAAACATTATGCAGTGGTTCCCAAAGTGGGGGTCGGGACCCCTCGGGGGTCACGAAGGGTGAGCTGGGGGTCGCGAAATGATTTCAAGATCTCATTTTAATGAATGTGACACTGTATTTGCTCTATTTTTTTAATTAAAAACAGTATATTTTAGTGAAACATTGTCCAATAAGACAATAAACTTTTCAAATAGCTAATATTAAAATTAACATGCTTTGACACTTAAAATTATTTCTACTGTCATTTTCATTTCGCTTTGGGGTCCTGAGTAGGTTACATGGCTATTTTGGGGGTCCCTGCCAGAAAGGTTTGGGAACCCTTGATATAATGCATGGACATATATCACTTCAAGACAATGCATTTATACTTATACTAATTTGTCATGCTGCTTTGTGTTATTTTTGTTTGTCTCAAAAGTTTCAGCAGAGCTATATACCTTGCTGCATATTTGGATGTTGGCCATGAGCTGTTTATACCTGTCACTATGCAGATGTCCTGTGGCCTTGAATCTATTTTTGCTACAGTCTCTCACAGTCTCCAAGTGTCAAAAACACATCCAGGTTTGGAATACAAATAACAGGAAATCTGACTTTATTTGCTGGTTACAGTAAATTATATGAAGGACACACATCTTCATTCGCTGACAAATGTACATTACAGGGATGTTCTGTGTTATGTTTTTATTTATCTGTTTTACATTTACCTACTATGAATATAAAACTCAACCGCCAATTCTAGCGTAAAGGATCGTCTTGGCGACTTTTTGAAGGTCCACAGTTTCTCTCGCAGAAAAACAAAGCATAACTTTATCACAGCTGCCAGAAGCAATTCCTTGCACAAGAATAACCTCAACACTTTTATTCAAGACAATAGGCCCTGTCTCACTCTATTTTTCCACTCTTACAATATAAGCACGTATTAAGCCAACTGTATTTTTGATGTCACTAATTATGTTCTGTGAGGATTTGATGTCTGTTTATGTGTTTTATTAGATATAAAACATTCAAAATTGCCAAAGTAATTTAAAATAAATACCTTTGTAGTGGAAAGTAGACAAATTCTGAGCTTTTAACAATGTATTCTCATCATTAGATTACTCAAAGTTGTATTTTGATTGATTCATGCATTTTGAGTAAACATGTTTTGTCCTGCATGTAAGGCCACCTACCCCATAACTGTACCTACTTTCAATTATATAAAAAAAAAAATAAATGAGTGTGTATGTCATAGTTTAATACTAAATTCCAGCAACAAAATAGCAGATAGAAGGTCCCATATTCTGCTGTTTTGCCCTTTACACAGTCTATTCTAAGGGCTTTGTTGATAAAATTTTGTGTTGTGTAATATCCATAACATAACAGTTTCCCAAAAACACCCATTTCTTAGACTGGCCCCCCTCCTTGCAAAAGCAAACGGCTCACTCTGAGATCTGACCCCCCCGAACAGAGAGCAGGCTGCCTCCCCCGCCCAACCCGCGACGAAGCCTAGAGCGGAGATGTTGCGCATGCGCCGTGTGCTCCGGTAAACAGCGATACACAAACACGGGAATAAACCTTTTATCCGTCCTGACGGTGCGTCGTGCTGAGTCCTATGTCCTGGATCTGACCTGGAGTTTGACGTGCTCCAGTACCTCGACGACGGACGTTGCCGTTTGGTAAATAACAAGCTAACACTTCTATCTGTCGTATCCATCGTGTAATTACTGTGTAGCATTAGCATTAGCTGTTTTTATTCTGCGGCTGCGCGCTTCCCGGAGGCGTGGCTTAAACACCGCATCATCCTTGTGAAGCGCGTCATCCTTGTGAGGAGCCCCCGTCTGCTGCTCAGCCAAGGGGGACGGAAAAGACAGTTCTCTAGCGAAAACATGCGGGAATCAATCAAAAAAAACACTTTGGGCACACATACGAGGCCCAAATAGCACTATAGGAAGGTTAAAACCTCTGAAAAGTCGATTTAGCATGTTATGGGACCTTTAATGATCCTTGCCATAGTCTCTCACCTTCACCAAAACAAGGTGTAAGGCTTTGTATTCTGGATATTTATGATTCTGAAAGTTAAGAAGGACATTCTTGTCCCTCGTGGAAAGTGTGTTCCTCGAAACCGGGGCAACGTGTCAAAAGGAATGTGTGACCAGAGTGCAGCACCACGAGATTCTACTCTTGATCCAGGCACTTGTCCATGAAAACCTGAACGATTACCTATGACCTTGTGCATGTTTTGGGTTGACGCAGAAACAAAAACAAAACCGCACTTCAAAATGTTATTGTGGTGGACCTTATAATGCAATCAACATAGGTCCTGCTCTTATTTGCATTGCATCTTTACAATCCTCATATGTTTGCAGTTATGGCCCAGTCTATGGAGGCACTAACATGGCCAGTGAAAAATGAAAATGATGGTGAAAGTGTTTCTATAGTTCTATATTTCTTGACAAAGTAATTATTGTACTGGTTTACCACATTTTGACCCCAATTCAACATAAATGGAACACCTTGTTTTTGGAAGAATGCAGCAACACATGGGGCAATCTTTTGTTTGTATGAAATGCACATTTGTGACTCTTCCTGAATAGCTCACGTAAATCTGACCGTAAGGCTGTTTAACTAACGTGACTGATCTGCACCGGACTTGTATGACATGACCCAGTGCCTTTCTGGGTAATCCAAATGTATCTGACATTCCGCTGTGTTTTTGCTATCATTTGGGCATTGGACCGCTCCGTCTGACTGATGGTGCCGGCTTGCAGTACTTGCTGGGTATTTTAATTGGCTGGAGCTGTGCACTGCGGGGCCACTGTAATGTCAGGAGCAAAGAGGGAGCGCTAACTGTTCACACCAGAGCTATACTGAAAACATGCCTTCAACCGATGCGTTTGACTCGGGGCTATGCCGGTCGAAGATCTGCAAGTCAATAAGAGCTGCGCTAACAAGCTGTGGTACAGGGCCAACATAGATGTAAAGTTGAGCCGGCAGACAGCCCCTGACACACAGACCCAAGTCCAGCCAGCTTCAGATGGAGAGAGATGTGTCTAATTGCAGTTTTGTAGAACATAATGAAGCACTCGTGGACCGCAGTGACCGCACTTGGGGCCAATTAAGCAGCACTGACACGGAGCTAAAGTCTGCTGTTTGTCTGGCTCCAAGAAAGTGGTGGACAACGTAATGCAGGTCTGCCCTGTTATACCCTAATGTTCTGTGTACTGCATTGACCAATAATGAGCAAATGAATAACTTCCAAGGTGGCAATCTGACAACACTGGCATTTACGTAGTGGAGGGAGAAACATTAATCAACAGCCAAATCTAAGCAAGGTGGTTCCTTCATCTTCCTCCATTAACTCTAAGAAATATAATAAATAAATACAGTTTAAGATGAGTCAATGGTGAGTAATGAAATTGTCTTGAAATGCATCCAAAATGATAAAGAGCAGCTTGGATCTAATAACAAATACAAACGTCTACAACACTGCTTATGGTTTAGTTACCAGCTGACATTTATAAGAAGAAAATCAAGTATATCGCAGTAGAAAAGCAGATAAACAACAGCAACATGGCTATCAATGATACAGACTTTGGGATCATATACATTTGACCTGATTACCATTCTTTCCTAGAAGTTTCTGAGTCTTGTGTATTGAGAAAATTAAAGTAGGAATACCTAATTTTCACACAACTAAACTGGAAGTAAATGTGTCAAACTTGTTCCTCGCTCTCACAAACCCTTTGGCACATTGGCACAATATCCACAAGAATTAATGTTCAGGCACAGGCCCAGTTTTAGAGCAGCTTTTTCAGGACAGCAAAGTGAAACTCCTTCTTCTTGGGTGGTCGTTCTTACTTCTAAGTTGATGAGACATAATAGTTAATTAAACTTAACCTAAAGTCTCAGTGGGACTATCCTGGTTAAATAAAGGTCAATAAATAATTGGATTGGTATTATTCACACAAGACTGCTTTTAGGGGGAAAAAAATAGCTAATTTACAATAAAAAGCCAGGTACCCCAGCTTTAAGTAATGTGTGCCAAGCGAAAGCATCCTTTATCTCCACCTGTCATTAGCAAACAAGCTAGCAATGGAGAAAAAACTGCAAACTCAAAATGGAAACTGAAACTAAATTTGAACAAGATAGTAGCTCCACTCACAAAATGATCAACAAAGCAAAGAAACACATTTTTTCTGCCCATGAGTCTGCCTCTTAGTCAGACTCTGGAGGGGCACTTTTCTAATTAAAGTGATGCAAGTGCATTACCTTTCTTCAAATTAATTAGGCTACAATTTAGTCACAGAAATATATTCACATCGCCATTTTGATTCAGCTGTCTGCAAACAAACCTTAAATTGCTTTACGGTGCCATGTTTCTGCTCTCTTCTGGTTTCACTTGTCGTCAAAAGCTTCGGTATGTCCTCTTTCGTGTGTTATTCCCAGGAGATATATTATTGCATCACAGACAACAAGGCCGTGACAACAAGTGCTTTGAGATTTCCAACCCTGTCGTCTCTGCTTTTGGTGCTCTGCATGATCCCTCCCTTGATCTCCCTTGTGTTTCTGTCCTGTCCACTTGCCCTTCAAATTGCCTTTAAGTGCATTTGTTTGTCCGTTTCAATTATTTTTGCCTCTTAGCTGATCGTTAAATCTCAGACTTGGGCTCTTCTGTGATTTCCTTAAGGCTTTGCTTGACGTTTCGAGGGGAAGTTGTCTTTGATTTCACCAGCACTGCCTTCATTTGAAAGAGGAGCTGCAATAATCACAGAACTGGTGTAATGTCCCCCAGTCTTTCATGTCTTGGTTAATCAGACACAAGGAGATGGGGCGACTGTAGGCTGATGTCCTACTAACCCCAACTGGTTCACTTATTACACATTTACACCATACTTCAATGGACATAGTCTCAGAGGCAGCAGGGACATGGCAAATTAAAACTTCTTAGTTGAGTTTTTACTCATCGTTAAAGGATTATTCCATTTATGTGAGTCAACTACAGTCAAATCTGCTCAAATAAATTCAATTTTACCTTAACCAGAAAAGTCTACTGTACATTCAGAACTCCTTCGATCGATGACGTTTTAATGATTTTAGACGTAACTTATCTGAGAATCTTCTGTTGTTTTAAATCATCATAGACTTGTTCTGAGCATTTCTGCATCTAAACAAGATCACTACCAACGAACCAGCTCACTCGCATTTATCATAAACACATATTTAGCTTGTGAAAGTGCTATGCAGCCAGTAGATGGTGCCTGAACTAAGTGTTCATTTTGTTTTTACATTTTTTTAGTATTCAAGAGCATGTTTAAGGCTAACAACAATAGAAAATGCATCATAATTGTCCTTTAAGCAAGAGAGAACGTAGTTTAAAGAAAAACAAAAACAATCACAGATGCCTTTTAAAAACACTGTAGGCATATGTAACTGTTAAAAATAGTAAAATTGAAAACTTTAACTAAACCCACACGGTCATGAGTGAATCAGCCTCTGTCACGTACAACAGCTTCACATTAGTCAGAGTACAACATGTTTTCACTATTTTATCAAGATTTTAATTGTCAATATCAGTAAAAGTTACATGCCCAGGGTTTTATACCAAAGTGTATTTTTCACAAACATCTCCAGAGACACTTTTTGATGACGTTGGAAGGTGAAAAGTGACTTGTCTTGACAGATAGGGGTTGCTAATGTTTAATCTGTTTTTTATATTTATGCTTTGTTATTTACAGCTTTATTAATTACAAAGATTAAATCCTATTTCAGGTTTTTCTTGCCTGCCACATGGGCGGCCTAAACGAAGTTAGTCACATGATGAAGGAGCTCTATCCAGACTCTAATGCTACTTTCATGACATTCAGTTCAGATTTTTTTCCATTTTTTTTTTTTTTTTTTTGCAAATAAAATGTGACTCAAATCAGTTTTCATGTGAGAACAAAAACAGTTCTGTGTCTGATGTGGAGAAACAGGACAAAAATCGAGCTGTTGTTTCATTATGAGTCAGACTATAATAAGGAAGCATTTCAAGCCTATAGTCATTTTTATGGTTTGTCTTTAAAAGTAAAAGCTGATGGTAAAACATTTTGTCTTTGTCACATATGGCCAAAAGTGTTGGCACCCCTGGATTTTTTTCAGAAAATGCACTATTTTGCTCAGAGAAAATACAGCAATCACATGTTTTGTTATACACGTGTTCATTTTAAAATAGAGAGGAAAAAAAGATTACATTTCACACAAAACTAAAAAAAAAAAAGGTTCGGACAAAATGAATAGCACTCTTAACTTGATATTTGGTTCCACACCCTTTTGAAAAAATATGTTTGCACTTTCTAGCTTCACTGCTGTGTCCGGCAGACATTTAAGGGTTTAATCTGTTTAATTCCTGTCTTTTCTTGTGTAAAATGTGTCTCCTGTTTAATTTCAGTGCAGTAGAAGTCAGATTAATGTGACTTGTCTGTTTGCACTGCAGTTACCTTGCAAAAGATCAGATTAAAATCAAATTTTGTTCCACATATGAAAGTGGTCACATTTGAAAAACTGTCTGTTCACAATGTCATGAAAAAATCCAATCCTGTTCACATTTGGACAAAAAAATCACAATCTGCAGAGTGAACATATCCTAAAACATATATTAAAAAACAGTTTAATAACAAAGACTGTGATATTGTTAAATCAAATTGTGAAAAAGAATAAATAATTTCAGATTTTGATCAACAATGCACTTTATTTATAACTAGTCTCTATCTAGAAGCCTTCAGTCGACATTATTAAACATTTATTTGCTTGTTAATGTATTTAAAAGGCTCAACGTATAATAGAAATAAAAAGCTAGCAGAATTATTCAAAATTGTAAATATACTGTAGCTATGGCAACGGCATGTCATGTCCACTGTGTGACATCACGCGTGATGTCACAAAGTGGAATTCTTTTCAACTACTTAAGTCACGTCTGCTGTGAACACAGGTCATTTCTCTTCGTCCTTCGCAGAGATAAAAAGCATTGTTACGCAGAGCAGATAACAAGGCATTTTTAAGCAGAGCAAACCACAAACATGGAGAGCTCTACAGGATACGCCATGTCCTTACAGAAGAAGATGAATGTCAGCTACAAGCACGAAATCTGTGAGGTTTTCGAACTGGCAGCAAAGCTCGGCTTGTTAGCAAATTTTTTCGAGGTGAAGGTAGAGGGCCCCATCCACAAGGCAATATTCACCTTCCGTCTGACGGTTGGTGATTACGTCGCAGAGGCTGAGGGTCCTACCAAAACGTTTGCCAAAACCCTGGCAGCGCAACAGCTTCTGCCGGAGCTGCGCCGTCTGGTCCTTCCACCCAAAAAGGAAAACTGCAAGAACAAGAAAAAGAGCGCCAGTGCCAAACAAGTTCTTCCCACGTTTGACACTAATGACAACCCGGTGGTGTGCTTGTTTCAGCTGTTAACGAAATGGCAAGGAAAACCACCTGAATACAGCATAGTGGATGTGAACAAGGTGAATACTCCTTGGGTCTTCTACGTCCAGGCGATTGTGGCTGATAAAACTGTGGTGGGAATAGGCTATTCCAAGAAAGAGGCAAAAAAGGCAGCATCAGCCAAAATGCTGAACTCTTTTGGATACAGCTTCCCCATTTTTGAGCCGGATGTCATCATTGAGGAGTTTATTGAGAGCGATGCGGAGGAGACAAAAGAAGACCCCGTTACTCCGAATGTCATCATTGAGGAGTTTATTGAGAGCGATGCGGAGGAGACAAAAGAAGACCCCGTTACTCCGAATGTCATCATTGAGGAGTTTATTGAGAGCGACAAGGAGGTGACAAAAGAAGACCCAGTTACTCAGGATGTCTTCACTGAGGAAGTTACCGAGAGCAACGAGGAGGTGACAAAGGAAGACTCTGAGAAGGACCTACTGCAGCTGCCAGAAGATGACGTCCAAAAAGAGCCAGCTGAGCTCTTGGAGGACACACTCACTCAACCTCAAGCTGCAGGTAACATGTTCCACCTCCTGCCTTCTGACGTCCTGCCCATTTTGGAGAAAATGGGCATTATCCAGATGGACCACGGAACAATCGAGTGGAGTGAAGATGCACCTTCAGCTCACGGAGAAGCATCTGAAGTTGTGAAGTCTGTAGAGGTGATCCAGGTAGCTCGATCAACACCAGAGCTCCATGAAATGACCCTTGAAGACCCCACAGCAGACAACCCAAACGTTTGCTTGGACGACACAGCTGCTTCACAAGACGAAACGCCTACAATGGACAATGAGGTTCAGCCGTTACCCACAGATGTGGTAGTTTATGAGGGACCATCCGACTCTCCCCTTCAGCCGTTGCCCACAGATGTGGAAGTTCATGCGGGAGGATCCGACTCTCCCCTTCAGCCGTTGCCCACAGATGTGGTAGTTCATGTGGGAGGATCCGACTCTCCCCTTCAGCCGTTGCCCACAGATGTGGAAGTTCATGCGGGAGGATCCGACTCTCCCCTTCAGCCGTTGCCCACAGATGTGGTAGTTCATGTGGGAGGATCCGACTCTCCCCTTCAGCCGTTGCCCACAGATGTGGAAGTTGATGTGGGAGGATCCGACTCTCCCCTTCAGCCGTCGCCCACAGATGTGGTAGTTCATGTGGGAGGATCCGACTCTCCCCTTCAGCCGTTGCCCACAGATGTATTGGTTGATGAGGGACCATCCAACTCTCCCCTTCAGCCGTCGCCCACAGATGTGGTAGTTCATGTGGGAGGATCCGACTCTCCCCTTCAGCCGTCGCCCACAGATGTGGTAGTTCATGTGGGAGGATCCGACTCTCCCCTTCAGCCGTCGCCCACAGATGTAGTGGTTGATGAGGGACCATCCAACTCTCCCCTTCAGCCGTCGCCCACAGATGTGGTAGCTGATGTGGTAGTTCATGTGGGAGGATCCGACTCTCCCCTTCAGCCGTCGCCCACAGATGTGGTAGCTGATGTGGTAGTTGATGTGGGAGGATCTGACTCTCCCCTTCAGCCAGTAGATCGCAACGTCTCTCCAGTGTGTTTCACGCTGACACACGCCATGGTGAAGTACGTGTATAAAAAGGCTGACTGCACCAACAACAGCTACGAAATGTCGCTCAGGCTCTACAACAACATCAAGGAGCATCTCAATATTGGTCGTGACGAGGAAATCTGCTTTAAAGATTTACAAAAAATCGGAAAAGCTGCAGCTAAACACCTCGTGAAGTCCTATGGCTCTGCACACAGCCTCCTGAGCGCGGCGCAGGATCCATACACTGCAGCGTTTGAGGAAACTGTTGTGTCTTGTGTCAACAAGGAGCTTGCGGACTTCCAGAACCGCCCAAAGTCTGCGCTCTCACGATTCCTTTCTCGGCTGAGAAAGGCGTTCACCTGTCGATAGAGCTGCATTTACGACCGTTCTTCAGAACATTTTATTAAGAAAATGTTCTGAAGAACATTGTTCATCAGAACATTTTATGCAGAAAATGTTATGAAGAACATAGTTCTGAAGAACATTTTCTTCAGAATGTGTTAAAATAAAAATAAAAAAATTATAAACTGTAAATATATGAGTGTTAAAAAAGTGTTTGAATATATATGTATGGACAATACTGCAATTATTGTTTTAGGGATAAGCAACATTTAAATATTCAGCATATAACAAAAAGGCTGTGAAAAGGCCTGATAAAATGTAAAAATCACACAAACTTTCAATTTTTTTTTTACTGTTACTCTTTTACTCTCGGAAAGATTTTCTAAGCAACATGACTAAAAGCGACATAAATGTGACAAAAAGTGACTAAATGTGACTAAAAATGACTAAACGTGACTAAAACTGACAAAAAAGTGACAAAAATGTGACAAAAAGCCACAAAAACTTGACTAACAGTGACAGAAACATTACTAAAAATGTAATGCATATAATTGTAATTTGTTAAGTTAAGTTATTTTAGACGGACATATGCATATACAGTCATGGCCAAAAGTGTTGGCACCCCTGGATTTTTTTCAGAAAATGCACTATTTTGCTCAGAGAAAATACAGCAATCACATGTTTTGTTATACACGTGTTCATTTTAAAATAGAGAGGAAAAAAAAGATTACATTTCACACAAAACTAAAAAAAAAAAGGTTTGGACAAAATGAATAGCACTCTTAACTTGATATTTGGTTCCACACCCTTTTGAAAAAATACATTTGCACTTTCTAGCTTCACTGCTGTGTCCGGCAGACATTTAAGGGTTTAATCTGTTTAATTCCTGTCTTTTCTTGTGTAAAATGTGTCTCCTGTTTAATTTCAGTGCAGTAGAAGTCAGATTAATGTGACTTGTCTGTTCACACTGCAGTTACCTTGCAAAAGATCAGATTAAAATCAAATTTTGTTCCACATATGAAAGTGGTCACATTTGAAAAACTGTCTGTTCACAATGTCATGAAAAAATCCAATCCTGTTCACATTTGGACAAAAAAATCCCAATCTGCAGAGTGAACATATCCTAAAACACATATTAAAAAACAGTTTAATAACAAAGACTGTGATATTGTTAAATCAAATTGTCAAAAAGAATAAATTATTTCAGATTTTGATCAACAATGCACTTTATTTATAACTAGTCTCTATCTAGAAGCCTTCAGTCGACATTATTAAACATTTATTTGCTTGTTAATGTATTTAAAAGGCTCAATGTATAATAGAAATAAAAAGCTAGCAGAATTATTCAAAATTGTAAATATACTGTAGCTATGGCAACGGCATGTCATGTCCACATTTACGACCATTCTGAAGAGCGTTTTCTTCATTCTGAAGAACGTTTTCTTCAGAAGGAAGAACGTTTTCTTCAGAATGTGTTAAAATAAAAAATAAAAAATAATGCATTGCAAATATATGAGTCATTGTTGTGTTTGAATATATATGTATGGACAATACTGCAATTATTGTTTTAGGGATGAGCAACATTTGAATATTCAGTATATAATAAAAAGGCTGTGAAAAGGCCTGATAAAATGTAAAAATCACACAAACTTTCAATGTAGTCTTTCAAAGACTAGTGTAAACTTATTAGATTTTATTTTGGCGATTTAAAACCCAATGAAAATGTCTTTTAATGTTAAAGTTAAAAACATAGAGAAAACAGCACATGTTGAGGAAATTCAGAATTTTTACTATCGGAAAGATTTTCTAAGCAACATGACTAAAAGCGACATAAATGTGACAAAAAGTGACTAAATGTGACTAAAAATGGGAGGCAGCCTGCTCTCTGTTCGGGGGGTCAGATCTCAGAGTGGGCCGTTTGCTTTTGCAAGGAGGGGGGCCAGTCCAAGAAATGGGTGTTTTTTGGAAACTGTTATGTTATGGATATTGCACAACGCAAAAATGTATCAACAAAGTCCTTACAATAGACTGTGTAAAGGGGAAAATAGCAGAATATGGGACCTTTAAGATGATACTAGTTTTAGTTCAATTTTATCACAACTTATACACAGATTTATTAAGTAATCGAGAGGTAAAAACAACTATCTTCTTCTACTGTGAGTTCACGCTTCACTGACCAGTCACTCGCTCAGAGCTTGACAGAAGCTGACCAACAGGATAAGTGTGAGGGAAAAGGCATTAGACAAAATCATTATGACAATATCACAAAAATACCATATTATCTCAGGGATAAGATCACATTTTTTATTTTTATCATCATATATCCCAGTTGTACCATGTATTTAAAAAAATACAGCTCATTATAGTATGTGCGCTTTATACAGATCACATGGTCATTTCCACGGGTTTAAGAATGATAAATAAGAACCAATGCCATACCAATAACAAGATTTAACGCTAAATATTACATCTAAAGAATGAGATGCTGGGACTCCTCGCCCAGATCATGATGTCTGAGAAAAGGAAGTGCTCACCGAAGTCCTTAAGCGCCAAAATCTTTTAGAGAACAATTGTACAACATTCGATTTGTCAAGTTTGATTTTGCTTTGTTAACGCCAACATGTTACAGCGCACAGTTTTCCTCAGGGCAATGTCTTGAGTTGACGTAGTGCCATGAACCATTTATTATTTTTTTTCAATAGGTTGAAAATGTTTCTCAAAATGTTTTTTGTAACTGTTAGTAAAATTGCAAACTATAATTAAACCAACATGGTCATGAGTGAATCACGTACAACAGCTTCACATTAGTCAGAGTACATGTTTTCACTATTTTATAAAGATCACATAATTTTAATTGTCAATATCAGTAAACGTTACATGCCCAGGGTTTTATAATAAAGTGTAATTCTCACAAACATCTCCAGAGACACTTTTTGATGACATTGGAAGGTCAAATGTCATGTCTTGACACGTAGGGGTCGCTAATGTTTAATCTGATTAGTTTTTTATGTTTATGTTTCGTTATTTACGGCTTTATTAATTACAAAAATTAAACTCCAATCGTAAAATTTCAGGGTTTTTTTGCCTGCCACATGGGCAGCCTCAACCAAATTAGTCACATGATGAAGGAGCTCTATCCAGACTCTAATGCTACGTTCATGACATTCAATTCAGATTTTTTTTCAATTTTTCTTTTTTTTTTTGCAAATAAAATGTGACTCAAATCAGTTTTCATGTGTGAACCAAAACAGTTCTGGGTCTGATGTGGAGAAACAGGTCAAAACCAGGAGTCGAGCTGTTGTTTCATTATGAGTCAGACTATAATAAGGAAGCATTTGTCAGTACAAGCCTATAGTCATCTATATCGTTTGTCTTGAAAAGTAAAAGCTGACTGTAAAAGTTGACATTTTGTCTTTGTCACATATACAGTCATGGCCAAAAGTGTTGGCACCCCTGGATTTTTTTCAGAAAATGCACTATTTTGCTCAGAGAAAATACAGCAATCACATGTTTTGTTATACACGTGTTCATTTTAAAATAGAGAGGAAAAAAAAGATTACATTTCACACAAAACAAAAAAAAAAATGGTTCGGACAAAATGAATAGCACTCTTAACTTGATATTTGGTTCCACACCCTTTTGAAAAAATACATTTGCACTTTCTAGCTTCACTGCTGTGTCTGGCAAACATTTAAGGGTTTAATCTGTTTAATTACAGACAAATGGAAGTAAAAAAAAGTGCAAGACAAGACTCGTTAAGACGAAAACGACTGCACAAAAAGTAATTGTCTCTGGATATAATTGTAATTTGTTAAGTTAAGTTATTTTAGACGGACAAAGCATAAACAATGTATGAGAAAATCAGGTGACAACTAGAAAACGTACATCGAGTGCACCTTTAAAAACCAAAAAAAAAAAAAATAGCCACAACTTAAAAAAATAGTCTGAAGAGCAATTGTTTATTTTAACACATTCATAGTAACATTCGGATTGAAGGTTATGAGTTCAAATCAAGCAAACAAAATATACAAATAAAAAGTTTAGAATATCGAGAAATAAACTGACGTCAAGACGTTTTTAAAAAATCAAGATCACCTCATTTTACCTTAAAGGGAACATATTCTGCTGCACTGAAGTTTTTTAGCTTTTAACCCTGCTCTAACATTGTTCTGTCATCAAAAACATACCTGTACAGCAAAATCTTGATTTTGATACTAAGCCGCCTCACTGTGACTTCAATTCCACAATGCTCTTTTTATAATCATTTTTAACACATAAAAATACTACTTTGTTTATAATATCATCTCTAATTCTAGTTCTTATAAAGTTAAAGATTTTTTACTTATTTATTTTTTTTATGTCCGGTTAATGTGACTTTTTTGTATCGATAATTGCTCAAATTAATATCTAGTTTTGATACTATCCAATCCACTATTTCTATTTCTAATCTTACAAACAAAGCAGTTTCCAAAGTGCCGCACATATGTTTTTTGTAACTGTTAGTAAAATTGCAAACTATAATTAAACCAACATGGTCATGAGTGAATCACGTACAACAGCTTCACATTAGTCAGAGTACATGTTTTCACTATTTTATAAAGATCACATAATTTTAATTGTCAATATCAGTAAACGTTACATGCCCAGGGTTTTATAATAAAGTGTAATTCTCACAAACATCTCCAGAGACACTTTTTGATGACATTGGAAGGTCAAATGTCATGTCTTATAGTTCTTATAAAGTTAAAGATTTTTTACTTATTTATTTTTTTTATGTCCGGTTAATGTGACTTTTTTGTATCGATAATTGCTCAAATTAATATCTAGTTTTGATACTATCCAATCCACTATTTCTATTTCTAATCTTACAAACAAAGCAGTTTCCAAAGTGCCGCACATAGTGAAATGAAATAAAAAACACAATACCTAAACCATAGAATAAAATAGAAACAATAAAAACACAATAAAACACATTAAAAGAGTAAAACTAAACAATAAAATAGACTAATAGACATACACAATGAGAAGAAAGAATCAATAAAAGACAACAGAGGACCACACAACTTACACGATGTTAAAAGCCAGATAATAAAAGTGGGTCTTAAGACGATACTACGATAGTTTTAGTTCAATTTTATCACAACTTATACACAGATTTATTAAGTAATCGAGAGGTAAAAACAACTATCTTCTTCTACTGTGAGTTCACGCTTCACTGACCAGTCACTCGCTCAGAGCTTGACAGAAGCTGACCAACAGGATAAGTGTGAGGGAAAAGGCATTAGACAAAATCATTATGACAATATCACAAAAATACCATATTATCTCAGGGATAAGATCACATTTTTTATTTTTATCATCATATATCCCAGTTGTACCATGTATTTAAAAAAATACAGCTCATTATAGTATGTGCGCTTTATACAGATCACATGGTCATTTCCACGGGTTTAAGAATGATAAATAAGAACCAATGCTATACCAATAACAAGATTTAACCATAGACTGTAGATATCAGTGGACTATGATCAGGACGCCACCCATAGCGCTTGCCTCCAGCCAAATGAAGCCCATCGCGCTAACAGTTATAGCGGCAAAGCGAGCCAGACTCCATATTTGGAAAACTGAAAAGCGTATCGTGGCAACCCCACGGACCAATCAGGAGCGCGTTGTTAACGGTATCCGCCCTCGGTGAGAGGAGACGGCGGCAACGCGGCGGCGCTTAGCTGTCAATCAAACCTGTTGCTAACACGAGCGTAAAACGGCCCCTGAAAAGGAAGCACCTGATTGGTCAATTATTATTGGTAATAACTTGATTTATGAACAACCTAACGAAAAAAAACACCCGATTCATGTAGAGTGTGTCAAAACAGACGTTTTAGTTTCAAGATGGTGAGCTTGACAGAAACAGTTACAGAGTAAAGGGCACCAGTGTCCCAATAGAAAGTGAATGGCAGCTCGGCTTTATGGAGCCAGGAGCGCTCCATAGCTGCTTCCTATTTGGAACGCGGCGGCTAGCATGCTAACATGGTCCACTGATATCTACAGTCTATGGATTTAACGCTAAATATTACATCTAAAGAATGAGATGCTGGGACTCCTCGCCCAGATCATGATGTCTGAGAAAAGGAAGTGCTCACCGAAGTCCTTAAGCGCCAAAATCTTTTAGAGAACAATTGTACAACGTTCGATTTGTCAAGTTTGATTTTGCTTTGTTAACGCCAACATGTTACAGCGCACAGTTTTCCTCAGGGCAATGTCTTGAGTTGACGTAGTGCCATGAACCATTTATTATTATTTTTCAATCGGTTGAAAATGTTTCTCAAAATGTTTTTTGTAACTGTTAGTAAAATTGCAAACTATAATTAAACCAACATGGTCATGAGTGAATCACGTACAACAGCTTCACATTAGTCAGAGTACATGTTTTCACTATTTTATAAAGATCACATAATTTTAATTGTCAATATCAGTAAACGTTACATGCCCAGGGTTTTATAATAAAGTGTAATTCTCACAAACATCTCCAGAGACACTTTTTGATGACATTGGAAGGTCAAATGTCATGTCTTGACACGTAGGGGTCGCTAATGTTTAATCTGATTAGTTTTTTATGTTTATGTTTCGTTATTTACGGCTTTATTAATTACAAAAATTAAACTCCAATCGTAAAATTTCAGGGTTTTTTTGCCTGCCACATGGGCAGCCTCAACCAAATTAGTCACATGATGAAGGAGCTCTATCCAGACTCTAATGCTACGTTCATGACATTCAATTCAGATTTTTTTTCAATTTTTCTTTTTTTTTGCAAATAAAATGTGACTCAAATCAGTTTTCATGTGTGAACCAAAACAGTTCTGGGTCTGATGTGGAGAAACAGGTCAAAACCAGGAGTCGAGCTGTTGTTTCATTATGAGTCAGACTATAATAAGGAAGCATTTGTCAGTACAAGCCTATAGTCATCTATATCGTTTGTCTTGAAAAGTAAAAGCTGACTGTAAAAGTTGACATTTTGTCTTTGTCACATATACAGTCATGGCCAAAAGTGTTGGCACCCCTGGATTTCTTTCAGAAAATGCACTATTTTGCCCAGAGAAAATACAGCAATCACATGTTTTGTTATACACGTGTTCATTTTAAAATAGAGAGGAAAAAAAAGATTACATTTCACACAAAACAAAAAAAAAAAATGGTTCGGACAAAATGAATAGCACTCTTAACTTGATATTTGGTTCCACACCCTTTTGAAAAAATACATTTGCACTTTCTAGCTTCACTGCTGTGTCTGGCAGACATTTAAGGGTTTAATCTGTTTAATTACAGACAAATGGAAGTAAAAAAAAGTGCAAGACAAGACTCGTTAAGACGAAAACGACTGCACAAAAAGTAATTGTCTCTGGATATAATTGTAATTTGTTAAGTTAAGTTATTTTAGACGGACAAAGCATAAACAATGTATGAGAAAATCAGGTGACAACTAGAAAACGTACATCGAGTGCACCTTTAAACCAAAAAAAAAAATTGCCACAACTTAAAAAAATAGTCTGAAGAGCAATTGTTTATTTTAACACATTCATAGTAACATTCGGATTGAAGGTTATGAGTTCAAATCAAGCAAACAAAATATACAAATAAAAAGTTTAGAATATCGAGAAATAAACTGACGTCAAGACGTTTTTAAAAAATCAAGATCACCTCATTTTACCTTAAAGGGAACATATTCTGCTGCACTGAAGTTTTTTAGCTTTTAACCCTGCTCTAACATTGTTCTGTCATCAAAAACATACCTGTACAGCAAAATCTTGATTTTGATACTAAGCCGCCTCACTGTGACTTCAATTCCACAATGCTCTTTTTATAATCATTTTTAACACATAAAAATACTACTTTGTTTATAATATCATCTCTAATTCTAGTTCTTATAAAGTTAAAGATTTTTTACTTATTTATTTTTTTTAAGTCCGGTTAATGTGACTTTTTTGTATCGATAATTGCTCAAATTAATATCTAGTTTTGATACTATCCAATCCACTATTTCTATTTCTAATCTTACAAACAAAGCAGTTTCCAAAGTGCCGCACATATGTTTTTTGTAACTGTTAGTAAAATTGCAAACTATAATTAAACCAACATGGTCATGAGTGAATCACGTACAACAGCTTCACATTAGTCAGAGTACATGTTTTCACTATTTTATAAAGATCACATAATTTTAATTGTCAATATCAGTAAACGTTACATGCCCAGGGTTTTATAATAAAGTGTAATTCTCACAAACATCTCCAGAGACACTTTTTGATGACATTGGAAGGTCAAATGTCATGTCTTATAGTTCTTATAAAGTTAAAGATTTTTTACTTATTTATTTTTTTTATGTCCGGTTAATGTGACTTTTTTGTATCGATAATTGCTCAAATTAATATCTAGTTTTGATACTATCCAATCCACTATTTCTATTTCTAATCTTACAAACAAAGCAGTTTCCAAAGTGCCGCACATAGTGAAATGAAATAAAAAAAACACAATACCTAAACCATAGAATAAAATAGAAACAATAAAAACACAATAAAACACATTAAAAGAGTAAAACTAAACAATAAAATAGACTAATAGACATACACAATGAGAAGAAAGAATCAATAAAAGACAACAGAGGACCACACAACTTACACGATGTTAAAAGCCAGATAATAAAAGTGGGTCTTAAGACGATACTACGATAGTTTTAGTTCAATTTTATCACAACTTATACACAGATTTATTAAGTAATCGAGAGGTAAAAACAACTATCTTCTTCTACTGTGAGTTCACGCTTCACTGACCAGTCACTCGCTCAGAGCTTGACAGAAGCTGACCAACAGGATAAGTGTGAGGGAAAAGGCATTAGACAAAATCATTATGACAATATCACAAAAATACCATATTATCTCAGGGATAAGATCACATTTTTTATTTTTATCATCATATATCCCAGTTGTACCATGTATTTAAAAAAATACAGCTCATTATAGTATGTGCGCTTTATACAGATCACATGGTCATTTCCACGGGTTTAAGAATGATAAATAAGAACCAATGCTATACCAATAACAAGATTTAACCATAGACTGTAGATATCAGTGGACTATGGGATTGTGACGTCACCCATAGCGTTTGCCTCCAGCCAAATGAAGCCCATCGCGGCTAACAGTTATAGCGGCTAAAGCGGAGCCAGACTCCATATTTGGAAATCCGAGTGCGTATCGTGGCAACCCCACGGACCAATCAGGAGCGCGTTGTTAACGGTATCCGCCCCTCGGTGAGAGGAGACGGCGGCAACGTGCGGCGCTAGCTGTCAATCAAACCTGTTGCTAACACGAGCGAAAACGGCCCCTGGAAAAGGAAGCACCTGATTGGTCAATTATTATTGCTAATAACTTGATTTATGAACAACCTAACGAAAAAAAAACACCCGATTCATGTAGAGTGTGTCAAAACAGACGTTTTAGTTTCAAGATGGTGAGCTTGACAGAAACAGTTACAGAGTAAAGGGCACCAGTGTCACAATAGAAAGTGAATGGCAGCTCGGCTTTATGGAGCCAGGAGCGCCTCCATAGCTGCTTCCTATTTGGAACGCGGCGGCTAGCATGCTAACATGGTCCACTGATATCTACAGTCTATGGATTTAACGCTAAATATTACATCTAAAGAATGAGATGCTGGGACTCCTCGCCCAGATCATGATGTCTGAGAAAAGGAAGTGCTCACCGAAGTCCTTAAGCGCCAAAATCTTTTAGAGAACAATTGTACAACGTTCGATTTGTCAAGTTTGATTTTGCTTTGTTAACGCCAACATGTTACAGCGCACAGTTTTCCTCAGGGCAATGTCTTGAGTTGACGTAGTGCCATGAACCATTTATTATTATTTTTCAATCGGTTGAAAATGTTTCTCAAAATGTTTTTTGTAACTGTTAGTAAAATTGCAAACTATAATTAAACCAACATGGTCATGAGTGAATCACGTACAACAGCTTCACATTAGTCAGAGTACATGTTTTCACTATTTTATAAAGATCACATAATTTTAATTGTCAATATCAGTAAACGTTACATGCCCAGGGTTTTATAATAAAGTGTAATTCTCACAAACATCTCCAGAGACACTTTTTGATGACATTGGAAGGTCAAATGTCATGTCTTGACACGTAGGGGTCGCTAATGTTTAATCTGATTAGTTTTTTATGTTTATGTTTCGTTATTTACGGCTTTATTAATTACAAAAATTAAACTCCAATCGTAAAATTTCAGGGGTTTTTTGCCTGCCACATGGGCAGCCTCAACCAAATTAGTCACATGATGAAGGAGCTCTATCCAGACTCTAATGCTACGTTCATGACATTCAGTTCAGATTTTTTTTCAATTTTTCTTTTTTTTTGCAAATAAAATGTGACTCAAATCAGTTTTCATGTGTGAACCAAAACAGTTCTGGGTCTGATGTGGAGAAACAGGTCAAAACCAGGAGTCGAGCTGTTGTTTCATTATGAGTCAGACTATAATAAGGAAGCATTTGTCAGTACAAGCCTATAGTCATCTATATCGTTTGTCTTGAAAAGTAAAAGCTGACTGTAAAAGTTGACATTTTGTCTTTGTCACATATACAGTCATGGCCAAAAGTGTTGGCACCCCTGGATTTTTTTCAGAAAATGCACTATTTTGCTCAGAGAAAATACAGCAATCACATGTTTTGTTATACACGTGTTCATTTTAAAATAGAGAGGAAAAAAAAGATTACATTTCACACAAAACTAAAAAAAAAAAATGGTTCGGACAAAATGAATAGCACTCTTAACTTGATATTTGGTTCCACACCCTTTTGAAAAAATACATTTGCACTTTCTAGCTTCACTGCTGTGTCTGGCAAACATTTAAGGGTTTAATCTGTTTAATTACAGACAAATGGAAGTAAAAAAAAGTGCAAGACAAGACTCGTTAAGACGAAAACGACTGCACAAAAAGTAATTGTCTCTGGATATAATTGTAATTTGTTAAGTTAAGTTATTTTAGACGGACAAAGCATAAACAATGTATGAGAAAATCAGGTGACAACTAGAAAACGTACATCGAGTGCACCTTTAAAAACCAAAAAAAAAAATTTGCCACAACTTAAAAAAATAGTCTGAAGAGCAATTGTTTATTTTAACACATTCATAGTAACATTCGGATTGAAGGTTATGAGTTCAAATCAAGCAAACAAAATATACAAATAAAAAGTTTAGAATATCGAGAAATAAACTGACGTCAAGACGTTTTTAAAAAATCAAGATCACCTCATTTTACCTTAAAGGGAACATATTCTGCTGCACTGAAGTTTTTTAGCTTTTAACCCTGCTCTAACATTGTTCTGTCATCAAAAACATACCTGTACAGCAAAATCTTGATTTTGATACTAAGCCGCCTCACTGTGACTTCAATTCCACAATGCTCTTTTTATAATCATTTTTAACACATAAAAATACTACTTTGTTTATAATATCATCTCTAATTCTAGTTCTTATAAAGTTAAAGATTTTTTACTTATTTATTTTTTTTAAGTCCGGTTAATGTGACTTTTTTGTATCGATAATTGCTCAAATTAATATCTAGTTTTGATACTATCCAATCCACTATTTCTATTTCTAATCTTACAAACAAAGCAGTTTCCAAAGTGCCGCACATATGTTTTTTGTAACTGTTAGTAAAATTGCAAACTATAATTAAACCAACATGGTCATGAGTGAATCACGTACAACAGCTTCACATTAGTCAGAGTACATGTTTTCACTATTTTATAAAGATCACATAATTTTAATTGTCAATATCAGTAAACGTTACATGCCCAGGGTTTTATAATAAAGTGTAATTCTCACAAACATCTCCAGAGACACTTTTTGATGACATTGGAAGGTCAAATGTCATGTCTTATAGTCGCTAATGTTTAATCTGATTAGTTTTTATGTTTATGTTTCGTTTATTTACGGCTTTATTAATTATTAAACTCCAATCGTAAAATTTCAGGGGTTTTGTACATGGGCAGCCTCAACCAAATTAGTCACATGATACTATCCAGACTCTAATGCTACTTCATGACATTCAATAGATTTTTTCAATTTTTCTTTTGCAAATAAAATGTGACTCAAAGCAGTTTTCATGTGAACAAAACAGTTCTGGGTCTGATAGTGGAGAAACAGGTCAAAACCAGGAGTCGAGCTGTTGTTTCATTATGAGTCAATAAAATAGAAACAATAAAAACACAATAGTCATCTAACACATTAAAAGAGTAAAACTAAACAATAAAATAGACTAATAGACATACACATATGAGAAGAAAGAATCTTTCAGAAAAGACACTATTTTGCCCAGAGAAAATACAGCAACTTACATGTTTTGTTAAAAGCACGTGTTCATTTTAAAATAGTGGGTCTTAAAAAAAAGATTACATTTTACATAGTTTTAAACAATTTTACAAAAAAAAACTGGTCGGACAAAATGAATAGCACTCTTAACTTGATATTTGGTTCGAGAAAAAACTACATTTGCTACTGTTCTAGCTTCACTGACCTGTGTCCGGCAGACATTTACAGGGTTTAAGCTGACCAACAGGACAAGTGTGAAGTAAAAAAAGTGCATTAGACAAAATCATTATGACAACTGCACAAAAAGTATATTGTCTCAGGATATAATTGTAATTTGTTAAGTTTTATTTTAGACGGACAAAGCATAAACAATGTATAAATCAGGTGACAACTAGAAAACGTACATCGAGTGCATTTAAAAAAAAAAAAAAATACAGCCACATTAAAAAATAGTCTGAAGAGCAATTGTTTATACAGATCACATGGTCATTTCCACGGGTTTAAGAATGAGTTCAAATAAGAACCAAAATATACCAAATAACAAGATTTAGAATATCGCTAAATAAACTACATCTTTTTAAAGAATGAGATCACCTCATTTTACCTCAGATCATGATGTCTGCACTGAAAAGGCTTTTAAGTGCTCAACATTGTTCTGTCATCAAAAACATACCTGTACAGCAAAATCTTTTAGAGAACAATTGTACACTGTGACTTCATTTGTCAAGTTTGATTATAATCATTTGTTAACACATATACTACTTTGTTACAATATCATCTCTACAGTTCTTGGCAATGTCTTGAGTTTTTGTATCGATAATTGCTCAAATTAATATCCATTTTGATACTATCCAATCCACTATTTCTATTTCTAATAGGTTGAAAATGTTTCTCAAAATGTTTTTGTAACTGTTAGTAAAATTGCAAACTATAATTAAACCAACATGGTCATGAGTGAATCACGTACAACAGCTTCACATTAGTCAGAGTACATGTTTTCACTATTTTATAAAGATCACATAATTTTAATTGTCAATATCAGTAAACGTTACATGCCCAGGGTTTTATAATAAAGTGTAATTCTCACAAACATCTCCAGAGACACTTTTTGATGACATTGGAAGGTCAAATGTCATGTCTTGACACGTAGGGGTCGCTAATGTTTAATCTGATTAGTTTTTTATGTTTATGTTTCGTTATTTACGGCTTTATTAATTACAAAAATTAAACTCCAATCGTAAAATTTCAGGGTTTTTTTGCCTGCCACATGGGCAGCCTCAACCAAATTAGTCACATGATGAAGGAGCTCTATCCAGACTCTAATGCTACGTTCATGACATTCAATTCAGATTTCTTTTCAATTTTTCTTTTTTTTTTTTTGCAAATAAAATGTGACTCAAATCAGTTTTCATGTGTGAACCAAAACAGTTCTGGGTCTGATGTGGAGAAACAGGTCAAAACCAGGAGTCGAGCTGTTGTTTCATTATGAGTCAGACTATAATAAGGAAGCATTTGTCAGTACAAGCCTATAGTCATCTATATCGTTTGTCTTGAAAAGTAAAAGCTGACTGTAAAAGTTGACATTTTGTCTTTGTCACATATGGCCAAAAGTGTTGGCACCCCTGGATTTCTTTCAGAAAATGCACTATTTTGCCCAGAGAAAATACAGCAATCACATGTTTTGTTATACACGTGTTCATTTTAAAATAGAGAGGAAAAAAAAGATTACATTTCACACAAAACAAAAAAAAAAAATGGTTCGGACAAAATGAATAGCACTCTTAACTTGATATTTGGTTCCACACCCTTTTGAAAAAATACATTTGCACTTTCTAGCTTCACTGCTGTGTCCGGCAGACATTTAAGGGTTTAATCTGTTTAATTACAGACAAATGGAAGTAAAAAAAAGTGCAAGACAAGACTCGTTAAGACGAAAACGACTGCACAAAAAGTAATTGTCTCTGGATATAATTGTAATTTGTTAAGTGAAGTTATTTTAGACGGACAAAGCATAAACAATGTATGAGAAAATCAGGTGACAACTAGAAAACGTACATCGAGTGCACCTTTAAAAACCAAAAAAAAAAAATTAGCCACAACTTAAAAAAATAGTCTGAAGAGCAATTGTTTATTTTAACACATTCATAGTAACATTCGGATTGAAGGTTATGAGTTCAAATCAAGCAAACAAAATATACAAATAAAAAGTTTAGAATATCGAGAAATAAACTGACGTCAAGACGTTTTTAAAAAATCAAGATCACCTCATTTTACCTTAAAGGGAACATATTCTGCTGCACTGAAGTTTTTTAGCTTTTAACCCTGCTCTAACATTGTTCTGTCATCAAAAACATACCTGTACAGCAAAATCTTGATTTTGATACTAAGCCGCCTCACTGTGACTTCATTTCCACAATGCTCTTTTTATAATCATTTTTAACACATAAAAATACTACTTTGTTTATAATATCATCTCTAATTCTAGTTCTTATAAAGTTAAAGATTTTTTACTTATTTATTTTTTTTAAGTCCGGTTAATGTGACTTTTTTGTATCGATAATTGCTCAAATTAATATCTAGTTTTGATACTATCCAATCCACTATTTCTATTTCTAATCTTACAAACAAAGCAGTTTCCAAAGTGCCGCACATAGTGAAATGAAATAAAAAAAACACAATACCTAAACCATAGAATAAAATAGAAACAATAAAAACACAATAAAACACATTAAAAGAGTAAAACTAAACAATAAAATAGACTAATAGACATACACAATGAGAAGAAAGAATCAATAAAAGACAACAGAGGACCACACAACTTACATGATGTTAAAAGCCAGATAATAAAAGTGGGTCTTAAGACGATACTACGATAGTTTTAGTTCAATTTTATCACAACTTATACACAGATTTATTAAGTAATCGAGAGGTAAAAACAACTATCTTCTTCTACTGTGAGTTCACGCTTCACTGACCAGTCACTCGCTCAGAGCTTGACAGAAGCTGACCAACAGGATAAGTGTGAGGGAAAAGGCATTAGACAAAATCATTATGACAATATCACAAAAATACCATATTATCTCAGGGATAAGATCACATTTTTTATTTTTATCATCATATATCCCAGTTGTACCATGTATTTAAAAAAATACAGCTCATTATAGTATGTGCGCTTTATACAGATCACATGGTCATTTCCACGGGTTTAAGAATGATAAATAAGAACCAATGCTATACCAATAACAAGATTTAACGCTAAATATTACATCTAAAGAATGAGATGCTGGGACTCCTCGCCCAGATCATGATGTCTGAGAAAAGGAAGTGCTCACCGAAGTCCTTAAGCGCCAAAATCTTTTAGAGAACAATTGTACAACGTTCGATTTGTCAAGTTTGATTTTGCTTTGTTAACGCCAACATGTTACAGCGCACAGTTTTCCTCAGGGCAATGTCTTGAGTTGACGTAGTGCCATGAACCATTTATTATTATTTTTCAATCGGTTGAAAATGTTTCTCAAAATGTTTTTTGTAACTGTTAGTAAAATTGCAAACTATAATTAAACCAACATGGTCATGAGTGAATCACGTAACAGCTTCACATTAGTCAGAGTACATGTTTTCACTATTTTATAAAGATCACATAATTTTAATTGTCAATATCAGTAAACGTTACATGCCCAGGGTTTTATAATAAAGTGTAATTCTCACAAACATCTCCAGAGACACTTTTTGATGACATTGGAAGGTCAAATGTCATGTCTTGACACGTAGGGGTCGCTAATGTTTAATCTGATTAGTTTTTTATGTTTATGTTTCGTTATTTACGGCTTTATTAATTACAAAAATTAAACTCCAATTGTAAAATTTCAGGGTTTTTTTGCCTGCCACATGGGCAGCCTCAACCAAATTAGTCACATGATGAAGGAGCTCTATCCAGACTCTAATGCTACGTTCATGACATTCAATTCAGATTTTTTTTTAATTTTTCTTTTTTTTGCAAATAAAATGTGACTCAAATCAGTTTTCATGTGTGAACAAAAACAGTTCTGGGTCTGATGTGGAGCCGCGTGGGTCTCCGGAAAGAATCCGCAAGAAGTCTATATTTGCCGGACGCCGCAGCGGTCTGGTGCGGCTTTCATGTCATTTGACGAGTGCTCTCGCACGAAACCACGTGAATCTACGTGGCTTTCGTCAAAAACGGACCGCAGTTAACCGGAGCTGGTGTGACAGGCGTCTGCAAGAGACCCGCGCGGGTCCCGGACCGCGACCGGACTGGACTCAGTGTACACTAGGCGTAAGGGTTTAATCTGTTTAATTCCTGTCTTTTCTTGTGTAAAATGTGTCTCCTGTTTAATTTCCGTGCAGTAGAAGTCAGATTAATGTGACTTGTCTGTTCACACTGCAGTTACCTTGCAAAAGATCAGATTAAAATCAAATTTTGTTCCACATATGAAAGTGGTCACATTTGAAAAACTGGCTGTTCACAATGTCATGAAAAAATCCAATCCTGTTCACATTTGGACAAAAAAATCACAATCTGCAGAGTGAACATAGCCTAAAAGACATAATAATAGACAGTTTAATAACAAAGACTGTGATATTATTAAATCAAATTGTCAAAAAGAATAAATAATTTCAGATTTTGATCAACAATGCACTTTATTTATAACTAGTCTCTATCTAGAAGCCTTCAGTCGACATTATTAAACATTTATTTGCTTGTTAATGTATTTAAAAGGCTCAACGTATAATAGAAATAAAAAGCTAGCAGAATTATTCAAAATTGTAAATATACTGTAGCTATGGCAACGGCATGTCATGTCCACTGTGTGACATCACGCGTGATGTCACAAAGTGGAATTCTTTTCAAGTACTTAAGTCAAGTCTGCTGTGAACACAGGTCATTTCTCATCGTCCTTCGTAGAGATAAGAAGCATTGTTACGCAGAGCAGATAACAAGGCATTTTTAAGCAGAGCAAACCACAAACATGGAGAGCTCTACAGGATACGCCATGTCCTTACAGAACAAGATGAATGTCAGCTACAAGCACGAAATCTGTGAGGTTTTCGAACTGGCAGCAAAGCTCGGCTTGTTAGCAAATTTTTTCGAGGTGAAGGTAGAGGGCCCCATCCACAAGGCAATATTCACCTTCCGTCTGACGGTTGGTGATTACGTCGCAGAGGCTGAGGGTCCTACCAAAACGTTTGCCAAAACCCTGGCAGCGCAACAGCTTCTGCCGGAGCTGCGCCGTCTGGTCCTTCCACCCAAAAAGGAAAACTGCAAGAACAAGAAAAAGAGCACCAGTGCCAAACAAGTTCTTCCCAAGTTTGACACTAATGACAACCCGGTGGTGTGCTTGTTTCAGCTGTTAACGAAATGGCAAGGAAAACCACCTGAATACAGCATAGTGGATGTGAACAAGGTGAATACTCCTTGGGTCTTCTACGTCCAGGCGATTGTGGCTGATAAAACTGTGGTGGGAATAGGCTATTCCAAGAAAGAGGCAAAAAAGGCAGCATCAGCCAAAATGCTGAACTCTTTTGGATACAGCTTCCCCATTTTTGAGCCGGATGTCATCATTGAAGAGTTTATTGAGAGCGATGCGGAGGAGACAAAAGAAGACCCCGTTACTCCGAATGTCATCATTGAGGAGTTTATTGAGAGCGACAAGGAGGTGACAAAAGAAGACCCAGTTACTCAGGATGTTTTCACTGAGGAAGTTACCGAGAGCAACGAGGAGGTGACAAAGGAAGACTCTGAGAAGGACCTACTGCAGCTGCCAGAAGATGTCGTCCAAAAAGAGCCAGCTGAGCTCTTGGAGGACACACTCACTCAACCTCAAGCTGCAAGTAACATGTTCCACCTCCTGCCTTCTGACGTCCTGCCCATTTTGGAGGAAATGGGCATTATCCAGATGGACCGCGGAACAATCGAGTGGAATGAAGATGCACCTTCAGCTCACGGAGAAGCATCTGAAGTTGTGAAGTCTGTAGAGGTGATCCAGGTAGCTCGATCAACACCAGAGCTCCATGAAATGACCCTTGAAGACCCCACAGCAGACAACCCAAACGTTTGCTTGGACGACACAGCTGCTTCACAAGACGAAACACCTACAATGGACAATGAGGTTCAGCCGTTACCCACAGATGTGGTAGTTTATGAGGGACCATCCGACTCTCCCCTTCAGCCGTTACCCACAGATGTGGAAGTTCATGCGGGAGGATCCGACTCTCCCCTTCAGCCGTTGCCCACAGATGTGGAAGTTCATGCGGGAGGATCCGACTCTCCCCTTCAGCCGTTGCCCACAGATGTGGAAGTTCATGCGGGAGGATCCGACTCTCCCCTTCAGCCGTTGCCCACAGATGTGGAAGTTCATGCGGGAGGATCCGACTCTCCCCTTCAGCCGTTGCCCACAGATGTGGAAGTTCATGCGGGAGGATCCGACTCTCCCCTTCAGCCGTTGCCCACAGATGTGGAAGTTCATGCGGGAGGATCCGACTCTCCCCTTCAGCCGTTGCCCACAGATGTGGAAGTTCATGTGGGAGGATCCGACTCTCCCCTTCAGCCGTTGCCCACAGATGTGGAAGTTCATGTGGGAGGACCCGACTCTCCCCTTCAGCCGTCGCCCACAGATGTATTGGTTGATGAGGGACCATCCAACTCTCCCCTTCAGCCGTCGCCCACAGATGTGGTAGTTCATGTGGGAGGATCCGACTCTCCCCTTCAGCCGTTGCCCACAGATGTATTGGTTGATGAGGGACCATCCAACTCTCCCCTTCAGCCGTCGCCCACAGATGTGGTAGTTCATGTGGGAGGATCCGACTCTCCCCTTCAGCCGTCGCCCACAGATGTGGTAGTTCATGTGGGAGGATCCGACTCTCCCCTTCAGCCGTCGCCCACAGATGTAGTGGTTGATGAGGGACCATCCAACTCTCCCCTTCAGCCGTCGCCCACAGATGTGGTAGCTGATGTGGTAGTTCATGTGGGAGGATCCGACTCTCCCCTTCAGCCGTCGCCCACAGATGTGGTAGCTGATGTGGTAGCTGATGTGGGAGGATCTGACTCTCCCCTTCAGCCAGTAGATCGCAACGTCTCTCCAATGTGTTTCACGCTGACACACGCCATGGTGAAGTACGTGTATAAAAAGGCTGACTGCACCAACAACAGCTACGAAATGTCGCTCAGGCTCTACAACAACATCAAGGAGCATCTCAATATTGGTCGTGACGAGGAAATCTGCTTTAAAGATTTACAAAAAATCGGCAAAGCTACAGCTAAACACCTCGTGAAGTCCTATGGCTCTGCACAAAGCCTCCTGAGCGCGGCGCAGGATCCATACACTGCAGCGTTTGAGGAAACTGTTGTGTCTTGTGTCAACAAGGAGCTTGCGGACTTCCAGAACCGCCCAAAGTCTGCGCTCTCACGATTCCTTTCTCGGCTGAGGAAGGCCTTCACCTGTCGATAGAGCTGCATTTACGACCGTTCTTCAGAACATTTTATTCAGAAAATGTTCTGAAGAACATTGTTCCTCAGAACATTTTATTCAGAAAATGTTCTGAAGAACATTGTTCTGAAGAACATTTTCTTCAGAATGTGTTAAAATAAAAATAAAAAAATTATAAACTGTAAATATATGAGTGTTAAATATGTGTTTGTTATACACGTGTTAATTTTAAATGTATATATATGTATGGACAATACTGCAATTATTGTTTTAGGGATAAGCAACATTTAAATATTCAGCACATGTTTTGTTATACACGTGTAAATTTTAAAATATAGAGGAAAAAAGATTACATTTCACACAAAACTAAAAAAAAAGGTTCGGACAAAATGAATAGCACTCTTAACTTGATATTTGGTTCCACACCCTTTTGAAAAAATATGTTTGCACTTTCTAGCTTCACTGCTGTGTCTGGCAAACATTTAAGGGTTTAATCTGTTTAATTCCTGTCTTTTCTTGTGTAAAATGTGTCTCCTGTTTAATTTCAAAGTCAGATTAATGTGACTTGTCTGTTCACACTGCAGTTACCTTGCAAAAGATCAGATTAAAATCAAATTTTGATCCACATATGAAAGTGGTCACATTTGAAAAACTGTCTGTTCACAATGTCATGAAAAAATCCAATCCTGTTCACATTTGGACAAAAAAATCCCAATCTGCAGAGTGAACATATCCTAAAACACATATTAAAAAACAGCTTAATAACAAAGACTGTGATATTGTTAAATCAAATTGTCAAAAAGAATAAATAATTTCAGATTTTGATCAACAATGCACTTTATTTATAACTAGTCTCTATCTAGAAGCCTTCAGTCGACATTATTAAACATTTATTTGCTTGTTAATGTATTTAAAAGGCTCAATGTATAATAGAAATAAAAAGCTAGCAGAATTATTCAAAATTGTAAATATACTGTTGCTATGGCAACGGCATGTCATGTCCACATTTACGACCATTCTGAAGAGCGTTTTCTTCATTCTGAAGAACGTTTTCTTCAGAAGGAAGAACGTTTTCTTCAGAATGTGTTAAAATAAAAAATAAAAAATAATGCATTGCAAATATATGAGTCATTGTTGTGTTTGAATATATATGTATGGACAATACTGCAATTATTGTTTTAGGGATGAGCAACATTTGAATATTCAGTATATAATAAAAAGGCTGTGAAAAGGCCTGATAAAATGTAAAAATCACACAAACTTTCAATGTAGTCTTTCAAAGACTAGTGTAAACTTATTAGATTTTATTTTGGCGATTTAAAACCCAATGAAAATGTCTTTTAATGTTAAAGTTAAAAACATAGAGAAAACAGCACATGTTGAGGAACTTCAGAATTTTTACTCTCGGAAAGATTTTCTAAGCAACATGACTAAAAGCGACATAAATGTGACAATTGTGACTAAATGTGACTAAAAATGATTAAATGTGACAAAAAGCCACAAAAACTTGACTAAAAGTCAAAAGTCATTACTAAAAATGTAATGCATTGGTTTTGGATAATATTAGGTGCATTATACACCGGAAATATCATATTTTTACAGTCCCAGAGGAGACCTTATTGCCAAATAATTGTCAAACTTGGTCAAAGCGGGAGCACTCACAATGGTTTAAGAAAGTATTTTAAAGATTTTAGCATAGGGTTTTTTCATCAATTAACAGAGAAAGTCTGTGGCTGGGTCCTCTTCACAATTAATTTAAAAAATTGTATTTTTTCAATGGGGCTCTGTGCAAATCCCCATTTCATTTTTCACAAGATTAGTAAGAATAAAGATAATTTAGGTTGCTGGGCTATAAACATGTTATTAGAAATGCGGAAATTACATATATTTGTTCAAATGTTCCAAGCATTTTATGGCACTCCTATTCTAACTCATTCTTTATAACAAAAAATCCCACCCAATATACTGCATAACCATATGCTAATCCACAAGACTTATTTTAAGACTGTCTTGTGAGGGAAATTCATTCTCTGCATTGTCCGATCCCTCAAGGCCCAAGAGTCTATGCCCACAACATTGTAGCTTGAAGCACGAGTGCCAGCAGCCACTGTGCTGCCAATTAAAATGTATATTTGCTTATTTCATTTAACATAAAAAACAAAGTTTTGACTTATTGTAGGACATGTTTCCTCACAATGCTTTTAAATGACTTCTCTCTAGTCTCTTATATAACACCTCTTGGCATTTTTACAGTGTGAACTCCTCTGCACTGAAACAGAACATGCCAAGCCCGATGCAGATCATTGCCGTGTGATTGTTTATCCTCTCGTGTCATCTCCGGTAAAGCCATTCAGATTGGACATGTTTTTCTGCTCTGAGCTCTCATCTACACAACAGTCAAGCCACTCTGATTCTTTGTGATCAGCAGGAAATTATGCACCGAGCCATCTGCATCTGTTGACCAAGCGCATGTTCAAGAGCACTAGCCATGTTTTGTTGTCATTTGCATTTGCATGCAGTTAAAGTAACCAGGCCAACCACCATCATTATTTTTCTGATACAAATAAATGCAGTGCCTCCTGATTAAATCTGATTTACTGAGAGAAGAACCCTCTCACTATCTTTGGGTTATTTTTTCTTGTTTTTAATGTTTTTATTTCATTGCTATGAAACTTTCATAGGTGGACCAAAACATCACTCAACATACAATGTATGCAAACGCTTTAGAGTTTAGAGTAAAAAAAAAAAAAAAAATTATATATATATATATATATATATATATATATATATATATATATATATATATATATATATATATATATATATATATATATATATATAATTTTATTTTTTATTTTTCCTGATAAAAAAAGGTATATTGCTCTTTAACCAAACGTGCGTAGCTCAATTTAAGTGACCACAAGGGTTAAAGTTCTTGTTTCTTTTTGAAACAAAAAAATACATTTTGGTTCTTCTTTGGTTTGGTTTGAAAATTCAAATTTCTCCCAATTTTTTAGACTTAAACCTTTAATAAATCTGACAAACAGTCTCTGAGGGAGACAAACAAATTTTAAGAAAAAAACCTTTGAAGTTACAAAATCCCAGAGAAATCTAAGGATGCAAATGGCTTAACAGAAATTAAAAAAAAACAAAAAACATATTTTGGAGCAGATTGGACACGTTTGTTCTTTCCACATGAAAGCATGTTGTATATGCTCAAAGAGAGCAAATGGACAAACAAATTAATACATAAAAAAAAAAAAGACTTTGTCAATTAAATCCATCATTAATATAAGGAGGGATTAAATAGGACTTTTTCCCATACATTTTTTAACATGTAAACTTGCAACTCACTCACTTGCAATTCACCTTATTCTGGAGGTTTGTGTGGGGGCCGCCTTTTTTTTTTCTGTTGTATTAGTTTGCATGAAGCAGGCAAATCAGTTCCACACGGACTTTCTCCTCATTCACCACTTACGAAAAAGGAATTCCCGCCAAACTGGCCAATACATGTGAAGTGCAGATCTGTGGCAAAAAGAGCCAGAAGTGGAATAAAGAGAACAGCCCATGTAGCATCTTTCTTTTTTGTGAAATGTATGTTTGAAATAAATGAATTCACTCAACATTTTTAACTTATCCGTTTAAGCTACTTCTGGTTCAAACATACAGCCAAGTCCATATGCAAATCACTAATTACGTTGAAGTTTTCTGTAGTCTCTTAATAGAAGCAAATGCCAAAGTGTGCTTGGTTGATTTGTGTGCACGTCTCTTGCATAAACTAGCATATGTTCTCTTTGGCATGTGTTTCTTTGCTGGCTGTAAGTGATGTTCCTATTGGTTTTATTTGGTTTGCTGTCAGTTTACAATATGTGCAGTGTCTCGGGCTGCATTACCTGCTCCAGCACTCACCCTGACCATTTCCCCAGAGGAAATAGAATATGTTAATGTTATTACCTCACAAATACTCTGAATATACACTGTAAAAATGCTCTGTCAGCTTGTGCAGGAGTTGCTTGAATAACGTCCTTTGGGAGCTGTGATAATCCGCATGATATTATGAGAGTTCAACGGCAGGGCGCCTCACTTAAGAGCTAATCGAGATATAACAAGGTGTCCGGTGGGCAGAGCGCTTTGATTAGCAACTTTTATCATAAACATGAGAGTCCCAAGAGAAAGCAATAAAAACGTTTAATATTCAAAACACTAGGGTTCACATTAGAGCAACTATACCCAATTCTCACTCCTCGTGTAGACATAAATTCATTTTATCGTCTGTACAGAGCTCCAGCGGTTGTGGTTATCGCAATCCCAGCATGCACCACAAACTCCACACTGGTAGTGATGGTGACGGTAATTTGCATCAAAACTACGGTATAACGATGTTGGTTGTAATTCTCAAACTTCAGCGGAGTTCATGAGGTTTTGAATAATTTTTGCGCACCAGAATGTACAAATTATCAAGGGTAAAAAAAAGAGCATTTTACCAGATTTAAAAAGCTCCAGATTGACTGTTGTGAGTCAAGCCTCACAGTAATTAAGCGACAAATGTATTTTTGCGTTGATTTGGCTTTTCATTATCATCATCATACCATCATCTTATCATAATTCAAGATATTTAGTCCAAAGATGTTGATTTGGTCTTCTCAATAATTTATTTGATTTTTTGTTTAGCTGACAGTTCGATCTTGTGTCACATGATGTCGTCAGCTTATTGGTTTTGGTGCTGTTTTCCTATCAGCGGAGGCAGCACGACAGCGCCATCTGCAGTCCGGATTCTTTAGGACAGTATCCCAGGTGCGAGAGTGTAAAAAGGCCCCCTCATCCTGAATTCGAATCGCCTCGTTAATCCAGCGACGATGTCTGCTGTCATCTGTCCCAGTGACGTTGACTTTATCTCTGTCCATGTGGTTTTGTCTTTTACAGTAATCAGAAATGGCTGAGTTGTGTATGTTCTGATTTGTGTTTTGCTCGTGTATTGACAAGGCACGTCACAACAACACCGAGTGACACTTTGATAAAGACTGTGAGTGAGCCAAAACTGTCAGGTAAACAAAAACTCTGCTCTGAAAAGAATAGAGAATAAATATATAGAGAATAAATATCTAAATTTGTATTAAGACTGTATATTGGTGATTTTATTATCTATTTATTTAGCAGAGAGAGTAGTTTGAACAGAAAAAAACCATCACAATGCATTTTTGCATAATTAGCTGTTTAATAAAATCACGAACTAAAGTTAAACCAGTGACTTTGGGGTGTTTATTACATTCATAGGACTGAATTATCCTGCTGTTATGTACAACTTCATGTTACAGTTTTTTACTATTTCATCAAGATCACGTCATTTTAATTGCCCCCATGAATAAACATTACATGTACAGGGTTTTATTATAAAGTATATTTCTCACAAACATGTTCAGAAGCATGTTTCGATGATATTAGCAGGTGAAATGTGAATCAGGTGTCCAAGATTTTGAAGATTTAGGATCCAATCTACGCCATCTATTCTCTTTAAAGGCACACTCATCCCAGGAATGGTCGTCAATGTGTACTGTGATCGTTTTTAAGATGTATGGTTATTTATGGCCTGGTTTAATGACAAAGATAAATTCCAAAAGCTAAATTTCTGTCTCATTGCCATTCATTACTGCTATCTTCCCTGCCGTAATAGCACGTTCAACCAATTTAGTGTGGGTGCAGGAAATCTATACATCTAAAAATCGAATTAAGTTGTTTTTATGTGGTTTTGGTAGTGCACTAAGAGCTCTATAGTCTCAAAGTAAAGATGTATTGCTGTTGAATTCGTTGAATCTAAATTGCTCGAAAGAAAGAACATGGATGTTGAATAGCGTCACAGTGTGCATCTCTGCTTACCCTCTGAGGCGAATGATGATAAATGAAGCAGCACAAAATTCCGTGTTGATTTTCTTAGCCATTTCGACAGTTTATGAGCCATCACTGGGCATCAAAACTTACTGCCTTAGCCTAGTCTGGCGGTTCTGATTGCCACAGTAGATTGCAAGCAACATTTTGCATTCTTACGAGTTTGGTTTTGTGGCAGATTTCCTCGGCAAATGATCGTTTTAGGGAAGCGCTGCACGAGCCACACCTCCATGAACCCGCAGAGAAAGCCTAAATGTGCACTAGCGCGAACTCAAATCATTCTCAAAAACACATTTTCATCCCCATCTCAAATCCTTGTTCTTCCACACCTCTTTTTTTTCTTTCCCCATCCTCTCGCTTTTCTCTCATGAACCCAAAGCCTGTGTAAATGTTTTAAACCTTAAGGGAACATGCTGTACGCAGTCAGCCGCAGCTAATCGCCTTCTTCCTGAGAGTGACTTTTGGGATAATAGCACGTACTTTCGATGCACACATTTGAGCTATTATCAGCTGTGGACCACGAGCATCAGAGCGCCTTCAGTCGTGTGTGTGTGTGTGTAGTTTTGTGTAGGGATTGTGTGTGACTTTGTGACTAACAGCTGGGAGCCATGTCCCTGGACCAAAGGCTACGTGTAATAGAAGGGGCTATCATTGCACGCTGACTGCTGTTGTGATAAGAACATGGCGACTGCTTTGGGGGAATCTCTCTGTCCTACCCATTCACGGTTTTGTGAATGGTTGTTCTACTACTTTTCTTGCGGCCCCATTTAATCTTCACTCTACGCTTTGTTCATTGTGTTAAATGTCAAAATGCAATGAAGTGCTTTCCTCTTTAAATGGAAATCTATGAGCGGTAATGCTTTAAAGAAAGGATCAGTAGTAAGCTAGTCATAAGGAATTAATACTTTTATGTTTATTGCAATTATATGGTATTTACAGGCCTTTATCACTTGATTATTGAAAATAGTAATTAAGGTATTTGACATAAAACCCATGAGGTGGCTGTGATAGCATCCAAAAACCACCCTGGCTCACACCAGATTGATATGTGCATCACTCTGAAATAGTTCAACACATTATCAATCTAGACAGGCGCCCATCGATGTCGTTCGGGAATATGCGTAACGTCATGGAGAACATTTGAACTGATTGGTCGCAGCGTCGCAAAAGCGGAACAAATAAATCCAGTTGAGAGAAAAGCACAGACTTCTTCCTCGTCCTCAAATGCACAAAACACTTCTATGTGCACGTTTTCAAAAGCAAAATAGTCCGTAAATCTGTTGAAATAGGCCGAAGTATTTGACTTCACCCAAACCACAATGCTGCGCTCTGATTGGTCCAGCACACAACGGCCGGTGCAGCCCCAACAGCGGCACATGCCCAGATGGATTCTCAAAAGTTTGTGAACTCACAAATATCGCGAGAATTCATATGGCCGAGCCAGGTCATCCAAAAACATAATCTTTTTTAAAAATTGTATACATTTTAGCACACTGAAACTTGTGTTTTAATGTTCGACAAATCATGGGTCACTGCTGTCTTCTAGTCTGGCTGTCAGGCGTCAGACACTGGAGCTTCTGTCAGCAGAGAATGTATAGTTCCAAAGTTCAGAACATCTTTTGGACAGTCCAGTTTCTCTTTAAATAGAGCCAGCCTGTGGAAGTCTCTTTCCACTGCCCTAAAATGCCTGAAACTGTGGCTGGAATCAGGGCAGAACACATGAGAATTTTGAGTGAAATTATAGTTGTTATAATTAATATTGTCTACATACCTTTGCTTATTTGTGATGTTTTTGAATTTCATTTCTTTAAAGGTGGGGTGCATGGTAGCAGAGCGGCTAGAGCTTCTGCCTCTCAATAAGGAGATTGTGGGTTTGAATCCTGGACCAGACCAACATCACACGAAAAATAACAAAACCAGCTTTTTAATGCTCTTGGTCTAATAACACACATGCTTTTTTTGTTTAATAAGTACAAATACAAATAACTAGTTCTTATTAATGCCTTTTAAATAACTATGGAACTTTATTTTAAAGTGTTACCAAATTCACTTATGTTGCTTAAAGGCGCTGCACTACTTTACAGCAGTCGCATGTGTCGCTGACTTTAATGCAGTCCCAGCATTCTAAATATTCACACAGCCATGAGGTTATAAGCACAAGTTTTGCCGTCACGGTAAAGCTTACAAACATTAGCATGCTAACGATGCATGAGAACGATGCAGAGAAAGTGCTGTGTTCTCACAGCAATAGCAATAGATGCTTTTTCAATATGGCAAAACAGATTTTACTTTTTTATATACAAAACATGTTCTGTTTTTCACATTTCAAAACAGTAAAAATCAGATGCAGCCCCTTTAACCAATCATTTATAGAGCCCGAAGTGCCATCTTACATAATTGATTGCCGTCTCCACGCCATATATTACATTTTGTTGCAATTTTATAGCAATTTGTAAAAGTAATTACAAGGTACCTTAGTGCTATTTTACTGTGGTTTACTCTAGAACTTTTTGAACAGTGTTATCCCATCTGTTCCTCTGTAATATAGCCCTTTATTGATTGCCGTGTCAGTGCAACTCAATCATGTGCAATATGATGGAAGGAAAGCGTTATGAAAAAAAATTGGATCATACCACACTCATTTTCCACCGTTATATTGTCCTGGATTGTACCTTTTTTTTTTTTTTTTTTTTTTTTTTCCAAATTTCACATATTTCTTCAGCTGCCGCCGTGTACAAAAGCAGCAGAGAGTGAGGTAAAGTGCATTGAAGGCCTGTTGGGAGCTGCAGGCTGGCACATCTCTGACCAACAGCATTCAGGGATTTTACCAGAGATTTCATGTAAATCACAATGAAAAAGTACAGTAAAGGAATGTACAGGTTTGTTAATATTGCGTTGTGGATGCTGGCTGTTTAAAAAAAAAAAAGACTATTTGGCTTCAGTTAGCTGCTTTCTGCCTGTAGCCACTGTCAGTTTTCTTAGCTCACAGCTTCAGGCAGGTTAGTGTGTGATGAGAACACATCATGAGGTGGTGTGAAAAGGGTGTTTGTATTTTAGGTGGGTTCCAAATCTGAAGGGGCTGCAGATGTTCAAACAGTGGATAAAACACCACATCTAACTTTAAAGGAGACATAACGCAAAATCAACCTTTTGGATATTTAACAGTTTCCTCATCATCAGTTTTCTCACAGTTGTATTCAGATTGTTTCATGCATGTTTGAGTAATCTGTGTAGCATCATGGTTTGAGTCCTCAAAATATGTCAGTTTTCACCTACTCTTTATCCCCGCCCACTTTCTTATGCTAACTTACGTTTATTCCAAAAAATGTAAACATGGGGTCAAACACGCAAGGTACCGGAATGTTATGTAACCGTTTTTTAACAATAAAATGAAAATCTACAGTGAATTTTTCATTTTCCATTTTAACAGCTACATAGTCCCGTTTCTATTAACTAAGTTGTTTGCACAAATTTCTGTCTTTACAATGGACAAACATGTACAGTAATGATCTCTGTATGATATAGTTTATCACAAAGTACTTGAAAAAAAAGTATAATAGGTCTCCTTTAAGGTCTGTGTTTCAAAGTGACGAAAAATTTGCCCTATTGCCTCAATAGCTATTCAAAACAAAATATTTAAAATGGTTAAACTGGTGCTTGTAAACGGGGGAAAAAAGTCTCATGTGTTTGACCCATCCTTCAATATTATGAGAAAACTTGTCCAGAGGATTTGGCGACCACATGCACCACATTGGAAATGTGTTATAACGAGTCAGGACTAGCTGTAGGGGATTTACTTATATATTGTTCTAGGTTGAAGAAAGAAAACTTAGTAAGTAGGAAAAAGCTAATCAAACCCAGGATTTTCCTTGCAATGTGGAAAGTGTGAGCAACTGCCATTGTGCTGCTTATTTTTCCCATAGAAACAGGCAGCTGACACCACCATATCCAAATTACAGGTCAGATCTGCGGGAAAGCCATCTTCCAATGTTCAAGCAATAAAAACACCTTTAATCAAATATATCATATTATGATTTCTTCTGGCGACTGTAAATATGCATCAGTTTGTCAATACAGTTTAACCTCATACTGTATCCATCCTCATATCCTTCTGTGACCTGGTTAGCCGGAATAGTTTGTATTTTCTTAATAGTGTAAACAAATTAGACACATTTTAAAGTCTAATAGATGATCAATTAGTCTTGTTTTTTAGAACAGAATCTTTGGCATATACTTATTCTAATTACATTTCTAAATTCCAAAAACACATAATTTCAGTATAATTGCACATGGCATTTGGTCAGCAGTTAGTGCCATTAGCACATTTGTTTGTTAATGATAGCTTTTCTTTTAATCATGTAAAATCATTCAGTGCCTAAAACACCCCTTCAGCAACTTATTGCATTTGGATTCAAATGATATAGTGTATGTCATATTCAATTGACTTGCATTTTTTATTTAAAACACCGAAGCCAATATGAAATACTAAGTGCCTTTTATGCAGTAATGAAAATATGCCTGAAATGAAACGTGCTGATGTGGTTATAGTGGTAAAAGTATGGCACATGTAATACATTTCAGAATTAAAAACTTAGGTCATTCACGCTCCTGTCAATCATCTCACGCAGCAGTTCATAGCCCGATCATCACTCAGCAAGCCCGACCTCCTCGCCTTCTTCAGCCCATGGGCTTGACTCTTCACTTTTACCTCGTGCAACCCTCTTCCACCCGTCACCACCGCTCCGCAGTGATCTCTCTCTCATGTGTAGACCTTCTCTTCCCTCACCACCACCAATGTCCAGGCTCCAGGGGATAGACGCCTATTCATTCATTCATTCACTTCTGAGCAAATTCTGCACATGCATGACCATTGTTTCTTACAAGGGCCAAATCAAGCGTCAAATCTGAACATAAATCATTCATTAATCGCGTCATTCTCTCTGTGTGAGTCTGTCTAGGTTGAACTACATCTGGAAATAGAGATAAATGTGATATTGGCTCTATTTTCTGCTTTTCTGATGTGGGCAGTGCAGTTTCTTTTGGGAAGAAAAAACAATGTCCACTGTATTCTTTCTTATGTAACTTTCTTTTTTCATTCAGTCATTGGACTAGCACTAGGATCAAGGTTGAAAATATTGCATAAATGACTATAGTTAGTGAATATGCCTACTTTTCTTCATGTTTTCGCTGAGAATGCCTCCTGTCTCTCTTGCGCTCCTGTCTCTCCTGTTCCTCCCCCTCCTCACTGGTCTCTCCTGTCTCCCCCCCTCTCCTCCAAACTCTCTACGCTTTAACAACCCTCTCTTGACCGCTGTAGTGTGACTGTGCTTTATCACTGCCCCCGGTGTCATTATTCAGCCACATATCCGCTTCTTCTGTCCTGGCATCTCCCTCTGCTATTCTGCCCGGTCTTCTCCTTTTCATTCATCCTTCCTTCTTCTCTTTTCCTCTCTCTTTTCATCTTCCCTCTCCATCCTCTCCTCTCTTCAACCTCTCTTCATCTCTTCTACATCTCTCTTTTATCTCTCCTCCCCCCTTCTCTCTCTCTGCTCTCCTTGTCTTCTCCTTCTCATCCTTCCCCCTCTCATCTTTCTGTCCTCTCTCTTCCTCTGCTCTTCCTCTCTCTTCAATCTCTTCTCTCTCACCTCTTTTACCTTACACCTCTCTCTTCCCCTCTTCCCTTATCATTCTTCTTTCTCTCTATTTTTTCCCTCTGCTCTCCTGCCTTATCTTCTCTTTCTCACCCTTCCTCCCACTTTCTCCTGCCCTTATTTCTTTCCTCCTCTTCTTACTCTTCTCCTTCACCTGTTTTCCCTCCCCCTTCCCTTCTTCCACATTCCTTTCTCTTCTCACTTTTACTTCCCAAATCTTTCTTTCTCCTCTCCCTGTGTCTCTTTTATTTCTTCTCCCTCCTCCTTCCTCCCGTGTCCCCCCCTCTCTCCCCCACTGTCCCTCTCCTCGGGGCTGTCTGGCGGTGGTTGGTGATGGGGCTTGTGTGTTGGGAGCTTGTCAGAGGTGTCAGGAGACTGGCTGAAGTCTGTCATTACCACTGTCCTCCTCCAAGCTTCTTCGTGGGCTCTGGAACTACAGTGCAACTGCTTCCATTATTGACCATACCTCCAAGTTATAAATGCACAGAGGAAATAATGCAATTGAATAAATCGAAGTATTTTGCACGTCTTTCTATCAGTGTTAAGCAGTGTGAAATGGCACCAGAGAGCTTTTCTCGCTTCTTGGAAATAAGATCGTATACAGTATATGCCGACTTGTCTCGCAGTCTGACAGTGCTAGCGGCTAACTTAGCTGTCAGCTGCAGGGACGTGTTGTTAACAGCTCTCTATGTAACCCAATACTGTCTCATAGTTTGAGTTGCTGCTGCAGTATATAGTGGTCTGTGTGTTCACTGCATTGGGCAAGTATACACAGATCTTTGGTGTCATTAACAAAGTGTATTTAAATATGTTTTATGGACATCATTGAAAACTGAGCAACACGTACAGCCATGGAGTTCACAGCTGAATGGTTGAATTTCTTGTCTTGTGCCGTTTTGACTCACAGTTAAACACAAAAAGGAAAAAAAAGATAACATATCAGAGTTAATATATTAGATTTGAAGTGTTTTACTTTGTGTTCGGAAATGGGACTTTCCTAATTGTCACTGTTCCATGTTCAAAAGCCCTAACCTTTGTTAAATAAACGTTCCCTAATCCGAACCCTATTCTTAACCTAAATATGAAATACTATTCATCTTATTCCGTGGGTGCTACCATCTTTTTTTCGGACAACAAAGCTGTTCGTTTTCAGGCCGCCTCAAGACATTTTGCATTGTTGACTTGTTGTGTACACTGATTTTACACAAATCAAACTACTTATATAATATTTTAGCTGTCAGACTTTTCCCTTCGTTAACGGAGATCTCACGTACCATTACATGTGAAGAGTGGATCTGTGGCAAAAAGAGCAAAAGTGGGCGGGAGGGTGAATATTGTCAGAAAGAAACATGAAAATGATAAATGATTAGAATGCTAAGCTCTGTCTCTGCAATGAAATGTCAAAGGTTTAGGGCAGGCCTATTCAACTTAAGGCCCAGGTCCAGATCAGGCTATTCAAACATTCTGACCCGGACCTTGACCATCTTTCAACAGGAAAAAATATATAACAATAATATTTTCTCTTGTTCGCTGAGTTAACTCTGGGTTAGTACTAGTTTTGACCTGATTTGGTCCTGGTTTAGTCCTTGTTTAATTCTACTTTAGACCTGGTTTAGTCCTGGTTCAAACTGTATTTGTCAGAGTTTGTCAGTACTAGTTTTATTTAACAGAGCAATGTTGGTAAATGTTTTGTATTTTTGTATCCGCACAAATTGAATATTGTAGCCATGAATATCATGTGAAACCCCAAATTGAGTTAAAAGTGGTGTCACATCCAGTCTAACTATCCGGTGCTATAGCCTTCCGACTTTGTTAACATGTCAGTTCCAATTTTAAGTCCAAAACTTCAGCTTTGCAGGAACGGAGTAGTGTCTTTTTAGAGAATTCAGCAGTGCACCCTTTGCTATGAAATATTAATGTTTAATGTGGGTGCAGGGTGCAGCAGAACATTGTAGTCTCTGGGTAAAATCTGGTCGGCCGTTGTCACATGTTCTCTGTGATAAATTTCCATGACAGACTCCCTGTGTGAGTGATATCGATACAACTTTAAACACTGCGTCACAGACATTTGATCATCACTAAGCGTTGAATGCTTGCTTATAATTTGAGTCATTGAAATCCCTGACCATTGCATGAACTTGTACTGTCCCTTCTCTATAAAGTTTGATGGTTCAGTGAAAGCGGGAGGTGAGAAGTGGCTAAGGTGGAGGAGGTCACCCAAACACAGGGTGAGTTTGTGTGAAGCTGAACTAAAGCAGACCGCGACAAGCCTTTTCTGGACACTATTTCCTCCAGGAGCTCATTATGGTACAGTCCACAGGAGCGGTCAGGGAGCAGGGAGAGAGGTCACCTAGGCATACACGGAGATGTTACAAGTCTGCAGAGGAGGGGGAGGATGTCTTTGGAAAGGTAAAATGTGGTGACAAGTTATTTGCGCAGAAGTGGAGTGTTGGTTTGAGACTTCCTGTCAGTTGTCAAATTCGCTGATATCTTGGAGTGTGATAGAATTTGGTATTTTTCTGCACTTTTCTTAAAATAAAAAAAAAGTTTTGCACAATATTCACACTCGAAAAATGACAACTCTCACATAATTTCTTAATAAGTTTTATATGCCATTTAACACATGATTAACACAACACTAAAACATCACCATTTTTCCATCAGTCACTATTGACACCATGAAAAAATAACTTGTTTATTCACAGTCACAGCAGAAATCAAACTTTCTGAATGAAAAAAAGTAGTGGTAATTTAACAATTGAACAGCCAAATGAAAGCACTTTACAGCACTTTTTTGGAGTGCAGCTTGAAAATGATTTGTTTTCACTTCTAAAAAGTTCACAATTATAATTTTTTTGTTCTTACAATCAGATTGTTACCAGAATTATCTCCATTCGTATTCTTGAATTTATGAGATTAGCTATTTGCACTAGATAGATAAATGGATAGATCCATAAACAAAACGTACACATTGAATTCCTTCATTCACATAATAAGCAATAATTAGCAATAGCAATAATAAGAATATTTTGTGTAAGGGCTGCATGATTTTGGAGCAAAAAAAAAAATAGAATTACGATTTTTTTTTACAAATATTGCGTTTGTGATTAGATTAGCAATATAAGTTTACAAGATTCAAAGTGCACATTGTAAACAACTCCAGCTGCATTAACATTTGAGTGAAGACTGAACCATGAGCCGATAAACCAGTACACAAATCACATGCATTTATTTGAAACGGGACAGTGCACATTAACTCACATAATCCATGTAAATATGCCACATTTAGCCATAAAAGCTAGTCCCATGGCACGTTGATGTTAGGAGAGTCGGCCACTAAACAAGCAAAGCGCAAATTAGAAATAGAAATCAGTAAACATCATGCAGTTAGCAGAAGCACGTTGCACAGCAGGACGGCACAATCAGGAAACACAACGGAGAGAATGAAGCACACACATTTAAGCACTGGTAAAAACTACACATTGTGCCTGTGGGTTTGATTTTGCAGTAGCTAAAGTTTGACTCACCTGTAGAAAGTTCTGCGTTCTGTGTTGCTCCTGATATTGGCTGGGACAGCGTTCCAGGTGAGCTGCCCTCAGAGAAGCCCAAAAGTTGTTTTTCTGGAAGGAATGACACAGTCGCCTCTGCTTTGGGCGCGTGTGAACGAACATTCAGAACACATTTGTCAAGGTCTAAAAACTAAAGGGTTAGCAGGTTTGTTTGTCTGTTTTTCAATTTAAAAAAACTAATATTTTGTTGTTTAGGAAATATAATATTCACTGTAAATAATGGCAGGTTCTGTGATTTGATACTTGCAACTCAATTTATGATTTTGATTCAACCGTTCAGTTCTATTGCACGGCCCTCATTTGAATAGACATGTAGCAAGTTTGCATGCGTAAGAATGATTTGCTTTGTCTGAAATAACTTTGAGCTGAATATATTTGTCTAAATGTTTGTGGAGTTTTAAAAAGCAGTTAAAAGTTTGCCTGTCATTGGTCCACCCATCTTTGCAACATGTTTTCATCAACGTCTGTGTTTTTCAATGAGCACACAGGCTGTTACACCTCTTTATGGTGACAATATTTCCACTTAGTGTCGGATGTGTCATTGCTGTTGTCACCTTGGAAACAACAGACTCGTTTAAGTTTTGTCCGAACGTCCTTTACCTTCTGCTTTTTGCCCTTCCCCATTTGTCATTTGTCTTCATTTTATGCGTCTCAGAGTATTGGGCAGTGAACCTGATTATCCTTGATGTTAAAATGATGTGATGAACAGCTGTGTGCGTTTGTGTGTTTCAGATGTACATTCAGACCACCACTCTGACCATCTCCCTCAGCCTCTCTGCCTCCGTGTCTCTGGGGATGCTCTACATGCCCAAAGTCTACATCATCCTCCTGCACCCCGAGCAGAACGTGCCCAAGAGGAAACGCAGCTTTAAGGTGGGTTACTTTTTTATACACAATGTAACTTGCTTTGGTCCGCATAGTAATTTATAGTCATGCTTTATTTATGTCATCGTTTCACAAGTGTATGTGTCAGGTCTCTGAGAATGTCTGGCAACTTTTGATTTGTAATGTTTTACTAGACCAATTGGCAGTTTAAATGTTTGATTTACTCAGGGCAGACAGGAATCCAATATTACCTCACGTCCTATTTTAAAGCTACATTTTTCATCAGTACACATTGCATTTAGCCAGTTATTTATCCAGTTCTCAGTTGTAATTATTCACGATAGCCTTAGCTGCCCTGGGGCTGACTGCATAAAATGGCCACGGATCACATGACCAAAGTAAAGAGTCCAGGGACACAAGCAATGATGGGAAGAATACTTTGAAAATGTATTGAGTTACAGAATACTGAAAACCTGTATTACAATGTATTATGTAATACATTCTGTTACATGGTGCAAGCAGAGTACTGTATACTGAATACTTTACACATTAAATGGGATATGCCCGATTGTTTTCATAATTAATAAATAACAATAATTAATTCATAATAAAGTACAATTTGTTTTACCCCAAGTTGTAAAAGCATATTTTCGGGTGAAAACGAGTCCATTGTGCGCTCTTTGCATCATTTATGGGGCGTTTTTTTCTCCATGAAGCAGGAAGTGCACTGTTGGCATGATTGTTAGCTTTTCCGTGACGGTAAAACCCACTCTGGGCTCAGACTATATCTACACAGAGACAAAGCAGCTATAGTTTCCAAAACAAATTGCATAAAGAAACGTGTACATCCATGGACTCATGGATACACTCAAAAGGCCAGAGAACACTATACCACAGGTCTGAGGCCTGTGTGTATCGCTGTGATGCTGCCACAGAATGTGAGAGTATGTAAAACAAGAGAAAAAATAATGAATGTACAGCATGGATGTAAAATCTGTACAGAAGAGACTTATGCTTCAGATCTCACTGGAATATAGTGACAAAGCTTCAAAACGGATTAAGTGAAGACACACTCCAGGGTGGATTTATGTATTTATTTTTCTGTGTTACCTGTGGCTCATGATGCTGCGGAGGCGCGAGGATTGTGCAGTAAACATCACACAGAGGTCAGTAAATTATACAGAATAGACATAGTGCTGGGACTGTGATAGCATTATCTAAAAGAAGAGACTTGTTTGATGTAACTGTGGAAATGCATAAATGGCATTTTGAAATCTTTGCACTCTGGGACCTAGTTTCAAAAGGGGCGTTTTCAGAACCCTGAAACGCCTGCTCCGCGTGGATGATACATACTAGATAAAATATATTTTGCAAATATCCAAATAAATGTTAAATAAAATGCATTGCTTGCTAGCGTGAACTCTATCCACAAGCAGGCATGGCAGCACAGTACGGCGGAGCGGCACTTTGTTGTGATGTGATGTGAGTTTACTATGACGTGCCGCAAAGAGACATTTGGAATTAGAGCCGCAATTTCCAATCCAGATGTCAGCGAACTTGTTTCCTTCAGTAGTCATTTTAGATCAATATTGCAACTTAAAACGTCCGCAGTATTAAATGATGATCCCGGGTATCATGTAGTATAAACATATAGCAGAGAAAAGCATAATATGTCACTAAATGTCAATGTCACTAAAATCCCAACGAAACACCTCTAGACTTGTTGTTTTCCCTGCACTCTTGCCCAATTTTGTTTAATGTACAGTTGTAGCAGAGTTCCCCCCAGTGCAGTGATTTCAAAATACATTTTGAACTTAAACTTTCTTTTTTCCTCTTTCTTCCCAGGCCATCGTGACAGCTGCCACCATGTCAGGCAAACTCACCCAGAAGGGAGGCGACCGGCCCAACGGGGAAGTGAAGACTGAACTGTGTGAGAGCATGGAGACCAACAGTGAGTAAGAGAACACCTGCCTTTTATACCTATACATATAAAAAATACCGCCAAACAATCAATCTAGTCAGAATCATTTATTTACAATAAGTACCACGTGGAGTTTGAGTGTCAAAATGCTTCGCTTTGAGCAAGAACAATTTTTCCTCAACATGTAGAGCTATTTGCAACAGGAGTAGGTTTTTGATTGATTATGATTATAGGTAGTAAATTGTTCACCTTTTCAAGCCTTCACAATCAAAAAATTCAACATTAACAACAAATGAAGGAAAAAGGGAAGTTTTTACTACTATACAAGCATAGTTCTGTATATTCAACTGTATTGATCAATCTACTTTGACACTTTGAGTTGATTAATTACCTACAGAAAGTTTTATCGAACAGAAGTGGCTGGTCAGTAGGGGCCGCAAACCCCGCACCCCCTGATTTGACCAAAATAAAAATGACATTTAAAAAATCATTATTTTATTTTAGGATATATATTATACTTTGAGTAAAAATAAATGTGTATCTACAGTGTATGTTATAATAATGTTGATGTTGATAGTCTTATTGCATTATTTTGTTCATTTGTTGGGCCTTTGCGTTCACTGAGTTGGTGAGCAGTGAATGGAGGTCTATAGCAGAAACTATTTTGAGAAAATGTGACGTCATTCCTGGTGCTTCGGCCCATTAGATCACATCATCACAGAGTATGAATCAGGATTCCTGCTATTCTTGAAACAATGTATTTGATTTGTCCGGTTTAATTGCTATATGCTCATAACAAATGAAATAAACGAATAAGATCTTTGGTCAAATGGTTTCAAAATTAAATAAAGTTCATTGTCTGTAGAAAATATAAACATTATTTATTAGCCAGCATTTACACCAAATAATGAAATTCTATCTATCATTTTACGTACAGTACTGACATTGTTTACAGTCCCGATGTGAAGAGTGTTTCGTGGCTGATCTTCCATAGGATTTTGAAGAGCGTGGTGCATGTCCCTTTCATATGCTGCTGCATCGACAGTCGAGCAGCCCTTCAAACAGACGTTTCATGTTCAGCCGAGCCTCCTGCATCAGCAATCTGCACATCAGGAGAGCACACAGTGTCGCCACAAGAGTGTTTTAGGGGTAGGAATAATACTCGGAAATATCTGTGATCACAATAACATAATGATCTAATTAAAGCAGAAGACATAAAATAGATAAATAGTAAATGTCTAGATTACCATTCTACCAATACCAATCATGAATTTTGTTATAATATTGTTATAATATCTTATCTATCTTAATCGTATTTTATTGCCTGATTTGAAATTTTTGAATGAAATAGTGGTGTCACTATATCATAAATTTGTTGTGCTTCAGTTATTGTAAGAAGAAACATCACAGTTTTACAATTATTCACAATTATTGATATTATGACCAAACAACAACATCTAATACATTATCATTACTTTAGAATATGTGACCAGCTATGACGTGAAACCTTAAAAGTAAATGTGACATTAACAGACAGATATAAAATCATTTAAGTTAAATCTGGAGTATAGAGTGAATTGAAATGTCCTATTTTTGCTAAAATTCTTACAATTATTATTCTTTAGATCTTACAATTAAATTGTACCTAATCTGAATTACTGATCAATTAACAAGCTGACATCAGAGAGAAAATATTAATATTTAAATCATACGTCGCTTCTAAGATCCTGTTGATCATCCTTCTGTCATGTCTAAATAAATATTCATCATTGACTGTCAAATCGATTAACCCTGTCAGTTGAATGCCATCAGTTTGTGGCCAGTGCTGTGTTTGATTGAATGCATGTCCTAAGCATTAATCACAGAGGGTCGTGTGTTTTAACCTTATTGTTCTTCTTTGTATGCATAGTTTTTGACCTGCGAGGCCAAGCATGTTTTCCTGTCAGCAATTCATTAGCATCACTGAAGGAAGCAGGTCAAAGGTCATTCATTAAGACTCTAATTAGTGCTGTTAGCTGTGCCACCATGTATGTCACGCTCACAAAATTGTGCTCTTATATTTCTTTTTACACATGTGGGAAGTGCAGTAGTTTAAACATGAGGAACTGGCCCTTTTAATCATGATTGTAAGAAAAAGGACATAAAATAAGTCAAAGGAAACTCAAGCGCTGCGTTCATGTGGAGTCGATGCTTAGCGACCAATCACAGCCACATGAGATAAACCACAGAAAAGGTTCATTTGAATATCATTCATGGGTATAAATGTGCTAAAGTCATGACACATAAGACAGTGCATGGACTGAATGATCACACAAAATGTAACATACATTTTGTGTTTAATTATATAGATATTTTAACATTGTGTTGTATTGTGTTAAATATAGAAATCACCAGCATAATCTTAAATCTGTGTGCATTGATATAAAAGAATACGCACTCCCGCTCATGTATTTCAACTACAACAGCACCACCAACAACAAGAAAAACAACAGCACCAACACCAGTGTCGACACAACCAACAACAACATGAACAACACAACACCAGTATCAACACAACCAACAACATGAACAACACAACACCAGTATCAACACCAACAACAACATGAACAACACAACACCAGTATCAACACCAACAACAACACCAGTATCAACACCAACAACAACATGAACAGCACCAACACCAGTATCAACACAACCAACAACAACATAAACGACAACAACACCAGCACCAGTATCAACACCACCAACACCAGCATCAACACCACCAACACCCCCATCAATAACAACTATCTTTACAATGTTTACTATCTTTACAAAAACAGATGCCAAAAGAGTTGGAAAAGTTGTACATAAGAGTCAGATTGTTGATGTCAGTCATTTTAGGGTAGTTTACAAAGCCTGCAACATTAAATCACTAAAATGACAAAGTTCCTTAGTAAACTATTAGGTAACACTTAATAATAACTACACCTATTCCTTCCTTAGTAAAGCACAAACAAAGACTTAATTCATAGTGAACAAATATTTAATAAAGAATGATTCAGACTTAGTAAATACTTTACTAATACTCTGACCCTAACCTAAATCAAGTTGTTACAAAGCCTAAATCATGCTTAATAAACTCTTTTTTTCTTTATGAGTAAAGACTGTTCATGCTTTATTAAAGCTAATTAAGGTGTTATTACTATTTATAAGGTGTTTATAAGCACTTACAATTACTAGCATTTGCACCTTTTAAATGTGTGTGTGTGTGTGTGTGTGTGTGTGTGTGTGTGTGTGTGTGTGTGTATGTGTGCGTGCGTGCATGTGTGCGTGTGTGTTTATAAATTATGTTCAAAATGTTTGTAAGAGTCTTAAAATGCTGCTTATTAAACTGTTTTCAATATTCATTAATTCAATCATTTTCTACCTTGTGGTTATGGTTCTTAATGCATCACTAAATAGTTTACCAAGGAACTTTAATTAAAATATGTCTATGCTACAACAAGTAGTGTGAAGTTTGAAAAAAGTTTTTGAAATGTTATGAGAAAATGTCTTGTCTCTGTTGTCCCAAGGAAACCATTGTATTTCCGGTACAGTAAAGTGAAACCTAAAAACTCAAATGTTCTCCAGTTTGACATTTTTGCAAATGAAAAGAAAATCAATTGACACTTTTCTGAATGCTTGTAATGTACATGTTTTTTTTTTTTTTTTTTCCCCATCAAGGACTTTTTTTCATGCAAGCGCGGGTGTGATGGAGAGTGAAAGCAGGAATGAAAGAGCCTGTGTGAAAGCATCGGTGGACAACAATGGTGCAGTTAGAGGCTGTGGCTGCTGCAAACACATTGACATTTCTGTGCAACGCTTGAGGGAACACAAGACGTAATGGATTCCACAAAAAAAATATAATAATAAATCTCAAAAAAAGAGGTGGCACAAACATGACTGAAATCTGATCACTTTTCCACTTTAGTCGCCTATTTTCCAATCCCTTGGCTTTTATATGCAGCTTTCAAAATTCAAAAGCCCCATTGACAGTAGTACAATAGTACAATACTGTCCATTGTGATCAGTGTCGATACCAAGAAGCTAGACTTTTGTACAGAAATGTGACTTTACATGTAGAAAAAATAGAAGAAATGGAAGAAGAAAAAAAAATATTGAGGTTATGCTAATTTGACCTGCCATGCCAGTTCTGTCAGCTACAGAAGATATTTGTACTTGTAGACTTTTGGGTCCACATCGGGAAACTTACTTCAACCAGCAACTTCTCAACATCTGAGGACACACTACAAAATGTTCCAGTTGTGAGATATTTGGAATATTGTTGCTCACATCACACCACTGGATTCAGTGTGACTACATAGAGTCACAATGTAATTCTTTAATTCTTTATTTCATTCATCCTGGCTGACCAAAACTGTTGTGGCGATAGCAGTGAAGTTAACTCAATCAGGATTTACAAACGTGGACATTAAAAGTGGTGACAAAAGTGAAGAAGTTGGATGTGTTTCCTGTGTGGATTTTATAAGAGGAAAACTGTGTTACTGAGAGCTTTATCTATGATGAGGTGAGCTGCATGAGAGGAGGAGAGGATCAAGACGAGGAAGTGAACAAAACCCCATTTTTATGTTTGTTAGAGCGTAGAGATTTGGTTGTAAGCGTATAGGTAGTTTGTGTGCTCTTTTTGTAATATTATTCTGATGTGAGGGCTGGAATAACAAGCACACAGGGCAACAAAAGCTCAGGGGTTGGAACACCCGAAGGTCAGAGGTTGGATTCCCGCTCTGACCAAATTCCATCGTCGTGACACTTCACCCACATTGTCCAGTATGAAAGTGGAGTGGTGCGACAAGCCTGTAAAAGTGCATTACAATTGTAAGGCTTTATTTATTTATTTATTTATTTCTATTTAAAGATAAGTCTAAAAATAATAAACTAAATTAATATGGTCTGCTGCCATTGTTGTGCATTTCGCTTTTGAAAAGACGAAAATAGAAAGTTTTAGCCCAGACTTCCAGTGTCCCCTCTGTTCCTTTTCAGTCCATTATGTAAGAATCCTCTTTAAAATTCAATTATGTTGATTTTGAATGTGGAGTAGCGTCTTTCTGTGGTGTATGTTACGATTTGGACATGAATCAAACTAACCGTACCTATTCACACTGAAGCAGCTATGGCTAAAATGGTGCTGTGTGTCCTCGGCTCAAGACGGTTTGGATATGTGCAATGTCGAGTCTGAAGTGTGTTGAATGATAGTAATTTCTCATTTTTATCTGTCTCTCCTTCAACAGCTTCATCAACTAAGACGACATATGTCAGCTACAGCAATCACGCCATCTGAGTGGATCACTGAAGAGAACGGAAACCAACGGCCTGGACACATGAATGAAAAGCGGCTTGTTTGAGGGCGGAGCCGAGCCAAAGAGCGAACCGTAGATTCATCTTCTGATTGGTTGAAGCACCAGCTGACATTCAGAGTGGCCAGTGGCATCCAAGCATGAGACATTTTGTATTGTTCCACATCCAAACCACGAACGAGGTGGGAGCACATAAACAGCCAATCGTTGTGCCTGCTTTCTCGCTGCTCACAGCTCATTGGTACTACTATGAACTTACTGTTTAAAAAAGAGACTATGTGAAAAAAGTGACATGCCATAGGACGCTGTGGTGGACTGAGTAAAAATCTACAAATGCACAAAAAAAAAAAAAAATCACAAAACAATAAAGAAGCACAAAAAAAACAAAACAAATGTAGACATAATATCTAAAGAGGGCAAAGATTGGGCGGGGAAAGAGATTTAACAGAGTACATTTTAAAAGATATTTAAAAGAGAATTGTAAGAGAAAATCTATGAGACTCAAAGCTGTTTGTTGTTATTCTCCTTGTAAGTATTTTTGTGGTCGTGCTGATTTTTTCATTCTTGTCTCACGTTGTCTGATGGATCGCCCTGCATACTGAGATGAGTGTGTTTCCTGCTGTCTTGGCTAACCGGGTCGTAGCCTTGGGTCGTGAACCTGTACAATGCCATGGTTGAAGCATGCCAGTTTTTATACAAAAAGGAGATTTATTTATAATAAAGGAATGTTTTGCAAATGTGTAGATTGGTGGTTGTGTTTTTGAAATATTAAGATCAATGGGATGTTTTGTACTATTACTTCACTACATTTGAATAGCACAACATTTTTAACTGCACTGAGAAGTAGAAAGTACTTCGTTATTTTTTAGTATGTTTAGTATGTTCAGGCATTCATTTTAGTATGAAATATATGCATAAAGTTCAAAATTAAGAAAATAAATAAAATTACTCTTGTTGACTGAAAATCAACACAACTCTTGATCAAAATCACTAAATTTATTGTTTAACAATGTGTGAAATACTTTTACTCTTTACTCTTAATGTACATTTTTAAACAGATACTTCGGTGTAAAGTCCTCACTCATCCAGCAGTGATCCATTGAACAAAAGGTTTCAAAGGTATTTATCTGGACAATGTACTATCCTAATACAGATTAATGTACTTTTCAATACACTGGTGAAGAATGCTGCCGTGTGTGTTACATTGGAAAGACGAAACACATTGTAAACATTTGTTAACTACCTTTGAAACATTTCCTCTGGGGAAATATGTTAAAATACTGTAATAACAATGGTTTAGATTAGGCCAGTAGTGGAAAGCAACAAAGTACATGTAAAAGTTTTTTTTTTGTAAACTTTATATTACATTAGACACCTTTTATTTTACTTACCCACTTTTGAGAGCAGGTATCTGTACTTTCTGGTCCACAGATTTTTTTTTAACTGGAGTGTAAAGTAAAGTACATTTTTTAAGGGTTTGAGGTGGCCAGAAATGGCCATGGTGACATCCTGCAGAACGATTTTAAGTTAAAGACCGGGGTTTGACAATAACCGTTGACAACCATGACAGGCTGCAGTAGACTCGCCCATCACTGTGAGCTGTCTCCCAGGGCTGACTGGCCCTCTTGAGTGCTCAGAGGTTTTCTCACTGGATGACTCTAATCTATAAGACTTTTTGTGGTTGTGCGCCGTCCTATTTGTGCGCCATGTGCCGAAAGCTGAAGGTCAAGGTGCTCTGAGCTCACGTGACATTTATGGCTTGTCCGTCCCTCTAGTACGGACTGATTAGGGGCTGAGAGCCTTCAGCTATACTGCTCTCACAGCTTGGAACTCTCTTCAATCTGAGCTTAAATTGTGTGAGCTGGTTTCACTGAGAGCTTTTTACTCTTAAAAAACAAACAAACAAAAAAAAAAACACAAAGAGCGAGAATCCTATGAAACATGTTTGTGCTTTTAAATGCATTTTTTTAAAATGTCTCTTGTGTATTTGTGTAATTCATTGTGTTTTTTATAATAGTTGTGTTCTACAAGTTTCCCACTTTGGCCGAAAGAGGTTTCGATCTCAATGAGTTTTTACCCGGTTAATTAAAGGTAAATACATAAATAATTAAATAGTATATAAATAAATATGACTAAATAAATTATGTCAAATTAAATTCAATTAAGTCATCAAAGCAGCTGCTTCCCTTGACCAAAAATGGTTTATCCAGAGCTCTGCATTTGACACTTACACTTCTCAAAATCTGTGTAAATACTTTTTTTTTTACTCCAAAAGAGCATTTTTTGACTGGTACTGCTTTTATTTAAGTACTTATTTGCTACTTTTACTTGAGTTTTTCCTTTGTATATGTACTTTTACTTAAGTAACACTTGAGTACTTCCTCCACCACTGACTTGCGTTTGACTGGTACTGCACACCCCTAAGTATGCATCTGGTAATAATGATAATTTTCTTACCATAACATAATTATTCAGTGTTATAATACAAAAGTGTTGCAATCCTGTTTTCTACTTCCACTCTAACGTTGGACACTGACCGTTTAAGTATAATTGGATCTTTCTCACAAACTCCTGCAGAAGACATATTCATGCTGTGCCATAATTCCTTGGCTAAAAAAAGTCCTTAATTAAATATACTTGAACACCCAACAGTAAATCCTTACTGAGACAGCAGTGTTGCACAAATCAATAGCTTTAACTGAATCTCTATTAGATTGACTGTATAATGAGATTGGTCATAGCACTCAAACACCCTAAATAAACACAACAAAGCTGAAAATTACAATATTATCAAGCAAATTTACTGGTATTAGTGCTCCGGCATGAGTGGAAAATTGCTCTGCTCTACTATCCTAAAAGCTTTAATTCATTACATTTTATGCCTTTTATCAGGCGTAAATTGTCTCTTGAGATCCTTGGGTATTTTAGACCTTCTTTCTGCTAAGTGTAAGAAAGTCTTTCCCTGTCTGCAAGCACTGATGGATATTGGAGAATATTGGACACAGAGGTAGATATCTGGCAAAGAATGCAGTGAAATTACAACTGGGTGGCCAATATAAAACATGCCTTCTGGACTAATCCTTCTTTAGGTACTCCTCACCAAGATCCTGGCTTGGAGGCACTGCACTAGTGCTCCAGTGACCCCAGTAGCTTTGACGGACGGGTCAAAAGTGTTCAGACATATTTAGATGACAATATTTAATACATAATCAATGGGTAACTTACTTCAATTATTAAGTATGCCACATTGAGGGTGTTATTTAAAAATGCGAGGTGTTTTTTTGTTTGTTTGTTTGTTTGACCCAAAATCTACAAGTTATTTCTATTTGTTTTACCTTTTTAACAACCTACAATCATGCTGATGAGTTCACTAACTCTTTCAATCTCCTCCGTGATTGTCTCACTCAGTTGGCTTAATTTCTATTTTGAGTGATCGGGTCCGATTTTCAGCAAAACCTGCCGCTCCGTGTGTCTTCATGGATACAAGTTTACTGCTGTCAGACATGTTTCTGAAGTAACAATGATTGATTTTTTTCATGAGTTTTATAATCAGCCATGCTCAGTGTCGCTCTTCTCGGTCTTGTTTGCACAGAGTTTGTGCTTTGCCTCATTGTCCAACCTTTTCACAATAAAGCTCTATCTGCAGGTGGTAAACACTGGAGCTGCACGGGCTGCCATAAAGCAAAGCAGAAAGAGACAAGAACGATCATAGCGAGCACCGGGACAGAGCGCTGCAGCAGGAGTGAGTTTGTGCCTGGTCTTCAGGGCCATGCTCCACCTCCTGGGCCATGCTCTTTCTCTCCTGTGTTGCTCGTACATGTCCGGCTTACATTAAACACTGGTTCACTGGGTCCCGTGTGCGAGGGACAGAGGAGAGATAGATAGGATCCCGTGTGTCTTGGCCCCTCTGCTGCAGGCTGAGCAGTGTGTGCGACAGGAGGAAAGCACATGGAGCGGAATGAACGCAGATAATCAGAAAGAATAGTTTGGAGATAATTTAGAAATAACGAATCACACATTAAAACTCAAAGCAGTTAAACACACACGCAGCTGAACTGTGTGAACGAACATCTGCTGGGTTGCTATAGTGATGGGATTCTTGTTTTGAAACCACATAGCCCCTTTAAAGTGTACTTAGTCACATTTCAAGTGGGGATCCATCATCTGCTTGTCTCCTTGGAGATGGTGTTAGAAGATTATTGGCAAAAAAATAACATGTCCATGGAGACAAACAGGTGGTGAACACCCCATCAAAGTGATATGGTGCACCATAAAGAGGTCTGACCACAAAAACGAGATCAAATCCTAGAAAGTGTTGCACACATTGATTCATTTACATGAATAATATAAAAAATAAAATAGACAATTGTAAGTATTTTCTGGGACTGTCTCCAAACAGGAAGTTTGACCGTTTGCATTGTCCAAATGTATTGCTCACTTTCCTAAGGCACTCTCTTGTAACTATTCACTGTGACGAGTTTATAAGCACTTTTCCCAACTTTCAGAGGACAGAGCAGAGTTTTGCCGTCATGGTAAAGCTAAGAAACTTTGGCATTCAACAGGCCAAAGAGCTGCTTTTACAGTATATCTGTACAGGGCGAAATGTATTTACTTTATTACAAGACAAAATTGAGTACTGATGCTTAAAGGTGAGACACTGAAGGTGAATAGGAAACCTTAAATCGAATAGGAAATCTTAAATTTAAAGATATCAGTTTCAAACCTCTCCTGTAGTTTATTCACATAAACGTAAGAAAAAAGAAAAAACAAAACACGTTTTTCCTCATGTAATGTTTTTGCATAATGCATATTATGTGTAAAACAATCCAAAAAAATATTAAATCTGAAAAATGGACAAAACCATGTTTAAATATCTTGGTTCATTGTGGACACGTGAGTGTTTTAAAAACATTTAAAGAGGGGATTTTGAATTTCATTCATTCATTTTCTACCGCTTGTTCCTGTTAGGGGTCAGAGGTGACTAGAGCCTATCCCAGTGACTTTGGGCCTTAGGCGGGGTACACCCTGGACAGTGGCCAACTCATGGCAGGGCTGACACAGAGAGACAGACAGACAACCATTCACTCTCACATTCATTCACTATTCACGGGCAATTTAGCGTTGCCAATTAACCTTAACACATGCATCATGTGATTGGACGGTGGGAGGAGAGAACCCACAGTAACACGAGGAGGACATGCAGACTCCACCCAGAGAGATCATGTGATGTTGGTCTGGTCTGGGATTCGAACCCATGATCTCCTTATTGGGAGGCAGAAGCTCTGGCCTCTCTACCGCCATCCAGAGTGGCTTTAGAATTTTTTTTCTCATTTTCTAGCAAACTATCTAACTGAAAATTGACCTGAAAAAATCGAATTTCACCTAATTTTTTGAGTTACAACTTTAATGATTCAAGCTTGGAATTAGATATCAACAAATCCTTCTGTATGTTCCGTCAAAATTGTGTTAAGTACAAGATCATAAAGTTTGGTGTGTGTATGAGCTACTTCAAATGTTGATCTTCATTCATGTCTCTGTGAGAGAAAATTGCATTGTTAGAAAACAGCTTTTGAAGTTACAATGTCCCAGAGAAATCTATGGATGAAGTAGATTCAATTAAATAATAAAACATCTTTAGGTGCAGATTGGATAAATGTGTTGTTTCCAGATGAAAACGTGTATGTTGAGAGGGTTTTGCCTGTGTCTCTTAAGTGTTTCTCATCACATTGTGTATGCTTTATATCTGGCTTAATATGCCTAAAACCCTTGCTGTTTTTGTACTTGTTTCTGCTTAGTCCTTTTAGGTCCTCCCTCGGTCCATGTGCACTGATGGACATATAACTGGTGCAGAGATGGATAGTTGTCGAATCTAAAGTGGACACAATTCCCTGCTCTGTGCTCCAATAAAAAAAGGCTGAAACCCGCACTCATCCAACCTTCAAAAATACATGAGCGCTGAAAGGACCGGTCAGACGCATCACTGACTCCATTCTTGTCGGACCAGAACAATCAATACAGCTGAAGGCAGTGAAAGGCACATGGCAGCATTTACCAAGCAACACTGTACACCTGCGAATCTGGAGGTGACTGGAGGATCTTCAAACAACAACACTTTATTGCCATATCAGTGTTTAAGGTTTAAAGGAGATGTGTTTTTTCCCAGGTACTTAGCATTAGACTTTTGCATACATAAATCATCATTTTACATTTTGTTCTTTCTAAAGCACAATATTGATCTAAAAAAACTTAGTAATAGAGATAGATATGTTGACTTCCTGTACAAGACTATAGAACTGACAAGCCGGCCCTTTAATAGTGACTGCTATTCCCCAGTTTGAGTTATTTATTTGTGTCAATCTGAACTTAAAATATACTTGTTTCAAGATAAAAATCATAACATAAAATCATAGGTTTCGAAAAGGTTTGAAAAAGTGGCTTCTTCAAACATGATGTTAAATAATCTTGTGTGTGATGTGTCTTGTTCAAATTATGTTGTGTCTAAAGTTTGTGCTTTTAGGATGGTCCTTTTTAATGTATATTATTTCACCTTGTGGTCATGTGTATGGAGTGTTTTGTGCCTGTTTTATGTCCTGACGTTTACATCAACCTGCCAATGGGACACAGATGAAAATTAGCCTCTATGGCTAACTCTGGCGCATTTACATGTTGTATTAACACATGTTCATTAATGTGCACTGTCCCATATTAAATAAAATAAACATAAACATGTTAGACCAGGAGTTCTTAACCTTTTTTACCTTGAGGCCCGACTTTTTCTGTCTAAAGTAACTCGAGGCCCAATCTCATATTAAATGTATTATATTTTAGTGATCGTGCGGCCCACAAAGAGGTGCTCGCGGCCCTACTTTGGGCCCCGGCCCTATGGTTAAGAATCACTGTGTTAGACTGTCCATCTACATATTGCTGTAGTAACAATGATTCATGTTATCATATTCACATTCACATTATTAAAAATTCCCTTCTCACCCTCGGCGGGTGGTCTCATCCATCTCTGAGCTCAGGTCCACTCAGGCCGGGGAGCTTGAGGGTTCTGCGCAGTATCTTAGCTGTTCCTAGCTCTGTGCTTTTCTGGACTGAGATGTCTGACGTTCCTCCAGGGATCTCACTCTTCCAGTTTAGGGGTCACAAACTGCCCCGAGTGCTCCGATTACCACGGGCAACACTTTGGCCTTCACCTTCCAGGCCTTCTCAAGCTCTTCTTCTTCTCTCTCTTCTTCTCTCTCTCTCTCTCTCTCTCTCTCTCTCTCTCTCTCTCTCTCTCTCTCTCTCTCTCTCTCTCTCTCTCTCTCTATATATATATATATATATATATATATATACATATATATGGGGAATAACAGTGACAAGCAGTGTATTGTTGTTTACATGTTTTTATTTTTGAAAAGTGGCTATGTGACATTGTGACATTTTACAACTAACTATACATGTATAAATTGTAATCTTAATTGTTAAAATAATAAGATCATTTCAATTAAGTACAGGGATGTGGGTGGGATTAGGGGATAGGTGAAAAGAGGAATTTTCTAGGACAATATATGATTATTTAAATGCATGAATTATCAAAATAAAACTTTGAGTTGAGTTTGAGATATAGATGGAAACTTGATGGGTTTCTTATTCTACAATGTGTTTGCAGTAGAATTGAGAAGAAACAGTGCAGGTACCATCACCCATGTCGAAAAGGTGAGTTACTGAGCAGCTAAATGATTTCAACTTTTGGTTGTACAATATTGCAATTCAACTGCTTTAGAACAGTGAATTTTTTTCTTTTTTTTCATTTTCTACCGCTTATTCCCGTTAGGGGTCACAGGTGACTGGAGCCTATCCCAGTGACTTTGGGCCTTAGGCGGGGTACACCCTGGACAGTGGCCAACTCGTCGCAGGGCTGACACAGAGAGACAGAGACAAGGACAGACAACCATTCACTCTCACATTCATTCTCTAGGGACAATTTAGAGTTCTCAATTAACCTACACAGTCATGTCTTTGGACGGTGGGAGGAAGCCGGAGAACCCGGAGAGAACCCACGGTAACACGGGGAGGACATGCAGACTCCACCTAGAGAGATCGTGTGATGTCAGGGTGGTTCGGAATTCAATACCACGATGTTGGGGTGGTCGGGGATTCGAACCCACGATCTCCTTATTGGGAGGCAGACGCTCTAGCCGCTCTGCCACCGTGCACCCCACAGTGAATTTTACTAATTTAATTTAATTTAATTTAATAATCCAGGAAGTGTATAATTCACAGAACCTAAACCTAGGCTTAGGCCTGCAACCTTTTTTTTTTCTTTGACATGCTGTTTACTGGAAATGTTGGACCTCACCAAACCAAGTATGTTCTCGCAATAATGCTTTATTTATTTATTTTAAAACATCTTGTTAATTGAATAAATGATGAACCCTCCACCAGAAGATTATGCACCTTTAAAAAGCAAATCACTGCCCGCTTGATCTCTCTGTAATTCTCTAACAGAAGAAATTAGAAAATGGGTGTTTTCAACAGAGCAATTGTCGTTGTTATATTTAGCGATTTAAGTTTAGATGTTATAATCAAACATCGAATAAAGAATCAATCTTGTTATAATGTTGGCTAATTGTTGCAGGTTGGTTTTTTTGTTTCGCGCCCATGGAAATCCCCCTTTCAGACTGAGCACCTGTCACTACTCTATGTTTCCATCTGAGAAGAACATGCAAGGCCTTATGGGAATAGTGCTAGCGCTCCAGCCACAGATGTTGGCGTCTCTCTCTGTCATTTGATTTGTGTAAAGCAAAGTGGGATTAGCTATCTGACAAACGTAACAACAGAGCTCACTGTCTGAGGGGCACTTGTGTAAAAGTCCTCACAGCGCCACCAGATGGATGCTGACGTCACTGCGGCGGTCGGAGAGCGTACAGCTGCTGCCACACGGCTCTTTCCTGTGATTAATTAAGAGTGAATTGGACTGACATAAGAGCTTTAGCCCAGGTGTGGACCACGGGCAGCAGACCAACCACAAATATCTGCTCTGAACTTCAGACAGTTTCATTAAGACAGCAAATGAGTGATGCAAAAATAGGTCTAATTACTGTGACTGGAGTGTATGTGGAATGAGTATCTTACATATCAATATCAGTATGTAAAATGTGAAAGTATTAGGACATGTTTATTGTATTCTTTTACATTCTTTTAAATAATGAATTTGAAAAGAATGATGACAATTTGTTGGAAAACTTATTAGGAAATGTTGAGTATTTGGATGGTTTTTATCATGAGAATCAAAACTTTGTCATAATGGCTATTTAGATGGGAAAGCTGGGGAAAAAAAAAAAGAAAAACAACAGAAGGTACAGTTTAAACTATTGCTGACTTAAAGCGCATTAACGTTTTTATGTTTTTCCAATTACTACTTAGTGCAATGGGATCATCCCAGTTGTAAAAAATTCTCATAGTTTTACATCAGTCAAGTGGCAGTTCTAAAACACAATTTAAACGTGACTGACACATTTTTCTGACATTCATGAACAAAAACACAGCGTGAGCATTATTATTATTTGTCAAATCATAAGTAGTGTGTAATTTATGTAGACTTTGGCCCTTTTTTCTGCGTGGTTGCTAGGTAACAGTTGTAGAATTACCCATACCTTTCACGTCACGTCTGCAGGAAGTACATTCGTAAACTTAAACATAATAAAAAATTGTCAAAGTGAGGCAATAAAAGCCAAAATCTTTTGTAAAATGTATGTTTTAGTGAAATGTGTATTCTAATCAGTCATTTAGCACTTCCAAGGTCCAATTAATAACATTGTGATTATGCTGATCTCATCTTTTCAGTCCGACAGTCGTGTTCAGTGTTTTGGGCTGCTTCTCCTTCTATCAAAAAGTTAAAACACATGGACTCAATTCCCCCAACAGGCCCCAATCCAAGCAAAATGTTACAAATGTTGACTTTGTTTCTGTCATTGACATGGTGCAGATAAACCCTGTTATGTGTGACATTGATATTTAGCTTTGACTTCAAAAGCTACAGTAAATGAAGGATTAAAATTGACAAACATAATGGACATGTACTGTATGACTAGACCGTGTGCAAGACTTAAAACAGTAATATCTCTGCACTAAAGGTCAGACATAGGAGGTTTGTCCAATAAAAAGATAATGAAAACATGTAACTAGATGATTGCTTACAGGTCTGTCTGGGTATGTATATTTTATTAAGACTTAATTTGCAACAAAATGTCAAACCCAAATGAGATAGTTGTTTGGTCGTTTTTAAAAGTTCAGGAAATGTCAGCTGTGCCCTGTGGGTCCTCAACCCTTGGCAACTTTTCTGTCCATCAACGTTCTGCTTCAAATGTGTTGACATAAAATCCAACCTTCACATATATGTCAGATCTTCTCTCACATAGAGCTAATGAAGTGGTCTCTGTGCAATAAGTATTTTAGATCCAGGGTTGTGTCAGAAAAGGCATCTATGATTCAGATTCCAATTGTGTTCTCTTTGAAAATGTAAAACTTTTTAGTGTCTGGCTGCTGAGGTTGAGCAGTTAAACATATGACTTGATCTAAGAATTTAAAATAAGTAAACAAAATAAATAATAATAAACTAATCTGACAAATACTGATAATGTTTGCTCTGCCACAGTCTGAGCAGAGCATCGCACTGGGCTGTGGACAAAAGCTTTAGAAAACACTCCAAACATTGTCCAAACAATTATGTTGCTTTTATGAGAATTCAATAGATTTTTTTTTCTTTTCTGATAAATGCAGTGCACATTTCCATAGTATACTCATACTATTGAATCTACAGACGTATTCATTAGCTGTTTGCTCATAACACTGTGAATAAGGTGGTCTATCAATAAAAGCTTGTTAAAAGCTTAGGTGGTGTTGAGCATCTTCATGGATTCTGGACTGTTTTTTCAGTCTATGTGCCATTAATGATCAGGCATTTTAAGGTTCTTTTACTGTTTTTGTCTTAATGGTCTTGGGCCTTCTTATCTTTCAGAATATGAACCCTCGCAGCCCCTGTGCTCCTCTGGCTGCCGGTTCCAAAACATTCCCAAAGTCAGGACACACACTCACAGCAAGGCAACCTTCCAGTACCACGGCCCTCGTCTGTGGGACGGCCTGCCGGAGGATCTCAGAGTTGCTGTTTAACGATCAGGTTTTTAAGAGCAGGCTCACTACCCATCTTTTTTTGCTTAGCTTTTTATTAATAGTTATTGTTTATATTTGTGTTTAATATAATTTGTAATTGTGTTCATTATTTAAGCTAAATTTAATGTTTAATTTACTTTAAATCTTAGGTCTTAGTTTTTACTCATAGCTTTACTTTCATTTATTTTAATCCTCTTTTCACTTTTAGGCTCTCCAGTGTTTCCTCTGTGGAGCCCTCTGTACCGGGAGCGATGATGGCTGTAGCTGTTGGGCCCTGGCTCATGGGCCCCTGGTAGAGGTTTGGTGCCTTGTCTTTGTTCTGGGCCCTGAGTCTGTGTCCTGTGGCTGAGGACGCCTCTGCTCCTGGTGCAGAAGGCTCCTCCCATGATACTTTCCCACCTATATTCAGCCTAATGCCCATCATTTTAATGTACGTGTGTGTGTGTGTGTGCGTGCGTGCCTGCATATGTGTGTGTGTGTGTGTGTGTGTGTGTGGTGTGTGTGTGTGCCTGTGTGTAGGTGTGTGTCTTTATGCGTGTGTGTGATATAAAGTATACAATTTTAACAAATCCTTAAAAGTGTATACTTTATATCAACCAGAATCCTAACCTCTGCTTTACTTTAGTCTTATAATGTGTCTGTTTCAGTGTCTCGTCTTGGGACTTGTCTAAATGCATCCATAGACCAGTGGCGTTTTGTAGCAGTTGTTGAAGTGTGTGTGCTCCCTGAGAAGCTGGGACACCTGGGAGACACGCAGCGGCACAAATGTCTCACCTGTCAATCAAAGTCTCCCACCGCAATCACGCCGAGCAGGAGGAGCGTGAAATTCTCCTATCCTTTTAATGAGCAAGTCTGCGTTAGGGAGTTCGGGCTGCCTAAGGAACGGAAGAGTGATCTTAGAGACAAAACAAAGACTGAAAAGTAGAAGAAAAAAAGCAGAGAAATAGTGTTTTCTGTGGTTAAGATTTCTGAAGCGGTGCGTGGTGCCTCCCAGCCGAGACTTTACCGTAATTAGCTCTGTCAGATGGCCTGTGCCGGGGGAAGCCATTACCTTAAATAGACTCACCAGTGATACGGATGCTGCCTCCTACAGATGTTTGCATGCCTGTTGAAGATACAGCTGGATGGCACCACTGTGGGCTCTCTGCCAGCTCCAGAGCCTGCTTACTGAAGCAGAATTAAAACAGATAAATTGGGCTTTCTCAGTACAAAAAAAAAAAAAAAAGTGCTGTGGATTGAAACACATTTTGACGAAAGCATTGGAAAGAAAATGCACTGCTTTGTCTGGGTCAGTGGTGTGAAGGTGTTTCCTTGCAGATAACGGACATCAATGAATAATAAATGACAAGCCTGTTTTGTTTTTTGTTTGTTACTTTTCAAAATGTTTTCAGTGACTTTGTGGCTCAAAAACGTTTTCCTCCAACTCTGCATGATCTACCATTAATACAAAACATTTAACCCAGCATAACTGAACAATATGAAAACATGATCATTTTGTTCAGTCATTGTGAAGAGTATAAGAAAATGATTTGAGGCGTAAGCTCCAATTAGGAGTCTTATGTGGTGATTTTAACCCTATCTCTAACACTTTGAGTGAAAGTGTGTAATTTAAAAGAATGCACCCTACTGTGTGGACCCGGGGAACACTTCTCCCATTTTAGCCGACCCTCATTCAGCTTTCAAGTTCCTTTCAACGCAGAATTAAGTTTTAAGTTTATGGCCTCTAGCAATTTTCGCCTCGACTATTAAAACACTTTTCAGAAAAATAGCTGGAAGGAAATTTCAGTTTTTCTTCTAGAGCATAACTGAATTACAAATTGAACATGGTAAGTTGTTTTTATAGTAACCGAATTGCTCCTTCTATCGGTTCCCACTTTCCATGCATTTGATAAGAGTGCTGCACTAAATATTTAGTACCTTTTTATGTGATTTTGAGCTTTTATTACTTACTTTGATGAAGGTCTTTGCCAGTTAAAAGTCTGTGGAAAGTTGTGGAAACGCTGTTCAAAAGTCCCGATATCTGTGTTGACTGCTCTGAGAGATGTTAGTTGCAAAAAACGACAAATTTCAAGCAAGATTTTTTACATTTTTGCACTTATAAAAAGACAAAGTTGCAAGAGTAAACACTTGTTAGCCTTAACTGCATCTACTTCTATTATTGATATGAGACGTACGTTGGCATAAACCAAATGTATATATTCCTTATGTCCAAACTGTATATAAATAAACATGTTTATTGTCAGGACATCATCGTACTGTATTGCACAATTAAACCATTTGCTGTGTTTACTGCTTTTAAAATGAATAATTTCATGGTGCATACAGGGCGCACTGACTGTTGTAAAATATGTTTTTAACTACTCATTATTTCATTGGCTTAATTGCTCTTAATGTAGGTGTTTTATTTGCATGTAATTATGGTTATAAATGCACCCTTTTCCAAATACCATCTGCTCTTAGCGCATAGGTTAAGACTGTGCTTGATCTCTGCTTGTTAAAATGCAGGTAGAGACGCTGTAATTAGAAATTCTAACAGCTATATTAGCATGCAGAGAAATTGTGCATTTACATGTAAATGCACTTGCGATCCATTTAGCTTCACATTGCCTTTAGGTGGACTCAGACGGATGTACAGTGTACCATTACTCATTTGCCTTATGTCTATGTCACATGTGTACTGTACAGCAGAGGTGGTTTGTGAATTATACACAATTAAATGTGTCTTTTTTTTCTCCTTTAAACATAATGTCAATGTAAAAGTTTACTTATATTAGCAAATCACATAAAATGTATTAATAAAATTCATGAAGAAAATAAAAAATAAAAAAGCCATTTCAGGGCCACTCCACCCATTCTTGGTGCAATATATACTCACCTGAAACTGTCACTTCCAAGTTATGTATTATAAGTAAGAACCAATTTTGCAGTGTTTTTTTCCCCCTTTAAAATTAATTCACAATGATGCCATCTTAATGTCCTAATTTCTCATTAAAGGCATGCAGCATGTCTGACAGAACAATCTTTGCCCCAGCACTGATCCTTGTGGCACACCATATGGGGACACATAAAGAAACTGACCTGGTGTGAATACTATCTAGCTTTTATTTATCTCTGTTTTATTAATAACTCAATGACTAAAAAGAGAAATGGATTTTTAAATATTTTAATACTAATATTTTTCAACTTATTTTCAGTTCCTTCACTCCACAGTGCACTAGTCAATGAAATGTGCATGCCCTACATGTTTGATGTGATGTGTTTCATGTGAATAGAAAATCAAGGATTTGTTCTACATACACTGACATTATTCTTGCATAACATCTAACTCTAAATGTTTGCAGTACCAATGCTTAGATGTACAAACATATTTTAAAAACCTGAATAAATCATAGTTAAGGAACATAAATTACAAAACAAAATGTTTCGTAATTGTGTAACAATTTCTGTGTGGAGTTTGCATGTTCTCCCCCTGTCTGCATAGGTTTCCTTCGGGTGCCACGTTTCCCCTCCTACTAAAAACATGTACAATAGGTGTGTGAATGAGAGTGTCTTTGTGAGAGTGAATTCAGGACAACGGATGATAACTAGCCCATGGCTAATTCTGGCGCTGCATGTTCATTAACATGTACTGTCCCGACCAAATAAATACATACATGTGAGTGGTTTGTGAGCCTCCTCTGATGGTTCCAAAGTTTGCTTGATTTGAACCCCAATTAGAATGAACACTTTTCTGACATGTTCTGACCTGCCAATGAGTTAATTTAAGCAGACTTCAGACCTATAGTTGGTGAGTGTGAGAGCCTAACTGTAGATAAGACATAATCCTGGTGCTGTTCTTTTGATATCGGAGCTGCACATCTGCCGCTGAAGGGGGGATTAGCTGCTCGCTCTCGGGTCGTGTGTTGACAAGATTATAAGGTGCAAGGGTGACCCATCTGAGGCTCACACCTATAGAGGCAGCTGCTGAGTCGACTCACAGATGTTAAAGCCTGGTGTGATGTTCGCTTCTGGCATATGGCACCGTACGAGATGGATCCAAAAATTGCAGGCCAGGGACATGTAATTTAAATAGAAGAACACAGAGGTGCGGGTGATGAAGGGGGTATGGAAGACAACAGATATAGGCACATTATTGCACTTTCCCTGGGCCTGTAACTGCTGTCATGTGGTGTAATACCGTGCTAAGGTGAAGTGAAGGGATGTAGAGGGAGGAAGTGCATAATCTCCTCTTGGTTTGTGGACGTGTTTCCCATTCAGAGGGACTGTATGTGGCTATAGTATGAGCTTTAACACTGCACTGAGCCCGGCCTGAGGGGGCACATGTTTACGACAGTTTTACTTATGGTCATGAACTCGGAGCCCATGGGATTTTACGGAAAAAAATAACACACTTTTCAGTGCGTCTTTCTCTTATTGATGCTTGAACATATATTTGTATTGTTATTGTTCTGAAAAATATGCTCTTGGGTACCTTGGGTGTCTTTCTGTGAAGCGATCCCTCATCAAAATTTTTGTCAGAACTTAATCTACTGGCCACAAAGAGAATTACAAAAGGGAGATAAACAAAAGCTAGCTTGCCCTCAACATGCAAATGCAGGCATGCAGTTGTGATGAATGCTATTTGAGGCAGAAATGCGCCGAATGAGGTTGGCAATCATTTATAGAATTGAAAAACAGCATGTTAGGTCTTAAAACTCTATGTATGACATCACAAATCTCGGAAATTTAGAACAAAGTGTTTTCTGATTGTCCGAGGGAGAGGACTTAAACAAGATTCATTAAACAAGTGTGAATGAAAGTAAATATAACTCCAGGAATGTTTTTTGATGACAGCGGTTTACATGATTAAAAGGTAATTAAAAGGGATTGGTTGGGTATTCATTTTTAAGGGATTTTTTAAATATTGCACTCAATACCTCCTCTTCATGTAATAATAACAGTGACAAAAATAAATAACAGGCTTCTACTCACTCATCCATAAGAACGGTGGGTGAAGTGTCTTCCCTAAGGACGCAATGACAGTATTACTGCTGCCCCACTGTGGCTCCTGGTTTCCCAGCGGTCTTCCATCCCAGTATTCACCGGACACAACCCTGATTAGCTTGAGATAAAACGAGATCGGGCATTCTCAGAGTGGTGTGACTGCAATAACGTTTCTATGTTCAAACAATCTATATTTTACAGCAAGATGGCGGCTCAATGCATCATACCAATAAATCATATGTTGCTTTTTGTTTGGAGTCTGCATGTTTCCACCTCAATCCAAAACCTACAGGAATCTAATCCTCCAGCGTGGCAGTCCAGGCCAAGATCCTGCACCGCACTGTTCCTTACAAGTCACCGAATAGCACTGGTTAAGTTTAGGTCAAATTCAGAGGACAATTGTACCTAGAGTAGAAAGAAATTAGATGCTGTGTGCGTTCAAGAAGGTGTTGACAGGAAGATTTAGTAACCGCACCATAGATCCAGATACAAAAGTTTGTTTGAAACCAAACAACAGTGTGCGCCTTGAAAGGTAATGAATTCTCATAACACCTTTTCCGAGGCTGTCTTGCGTTTATGATTCATCATCCCCATAACTATAAATAAAGACTTATTCACACTCATTGCATCTGGTGATTCACACTTTACTCTCCAGTGAGTGTCTTAGATAAAATTAAAAAGTACATATTCAAATCTCTGACTTGATCCATCTAACCTTTTGCTGGCTGTTTGTAACTCTACAAAGTGTTGATTCAAACATCTCCAAGACTGAAAATAGATAATACTGTAGAGCTTTTTAAACCTGATTAAATTCTGACAGTGGAGTTATGGACTTGGTGCCATGACGAGGCAATCTGACAACGAAAATCCTCTCATTCTCATTTGCTTGACAATAGGAATTAATTTCAAATGGAGTGGACGTGTCTCCCTGATGAACATAATTGCTTTTCATTCAGCGGTGTGGCCCAGCAGTGTAGTCTTGTCTTGCTTTGTGCTTTAGAGTGCCACACACACACGGCTTTTGTTCCCGACTTGTCAGGGCTCTTTGTCTGTGAACAATGTGTGGCCTTTCTACAGGAAATGGTACTGACCTTAACATTATCGTCATAAGGAAATAGACAGGGGAAGGTTATGTACGAGAAAAGGGTTCAAGGAATGAGAGACAGGCAATGGTGTAACGATGATGGTGTTTTGAAGAACGATCAATGCCTATAGGAGAAATAAATAATAGTAAAGTTGAGTTTGGGATTGTGGTTATTGCCATCAAATTGTACTTAGCCGTAACTCTGTTCTCTTCTCATTCTTTGATTGGTTTTGAAGTGTGTTTTCTGCCTCCGACCTAAAGCACATGAACCCATGCAGGTCGAATGAACGTGCTCCGCCCTTGGAGAAATGTCCCATCCAAACAGCTCGACTTGCACGCGACAGTGGCATAAATACAAAAGGAGTAACCCAAAATGAACACACAGGGAAGACATTATCCTAAATGTAAACCAACACTACTAAATGGGATAAAATAATTAGTAAAACAACTTGAAACCAAATTAAGCAAATAAATGAGCAAATAATTAACTCAGTAGTGCCTCCTCCAATGCCATGGTCCAGGTAGACTTTCCCAACATGGTATCAGGGCTCCAGCCGCTTGGTCTGGTCTTTTATTCAGTCTGGCAACTCAAAAGAAACAAGTGTAAGCTTAATTCAGACAAATCTAAACTAATTGTACTAAGTGGGAGCCCAAATTAGAAAATGTGTTCCAAGTAAGTATTAAATGAAACTATGTGTAAACATGATTTGTTATTAAATGAATATAAATGAAATGTAATGAGATAAATAAACTATCCAATGAACTGCCAATGAAATAAAATGACGCCACATTTTGTCCAGTGTCAGATTTAGTCTAAAGTTTATCAAATAGTCAATTTTCAAATTAAGTCTGAATACATTTTTTCAGTTCAGTTTGTGTCATCCGTCTCTTTGTCCTTCTTCCCTGCCACAAAAATTATGCTCCAAAGGTATCCATTTACGGAGTCCACGGAAGAGGTTTTGAGGCCCGACTTAGAATGAAGTGGGATACCAACACTGGAAACAGTCTACAGTGCTTTGTCAATCTCAGTTCAATATTTACAAGCAAGGAAACAGCAAAAATGCACATCTATCTTAAAATGACTTGAATTCATCATTTTTATCTGGAGTTGTTTTGCCTCAGTGATTAAATTGCGTACGTGAGCTAGAATATTTCACTGGTTTCAAGGTATTTATGACTGCTCGTGTGATAATTTAGCTTAGAATAAGAAAATAAATTTACCATTTGGGAAAGTATCTTAACCCACTGGCACAAAATTTGGTTTGACGTAAGAAGTAATGTATTGAAACAAGTCAGAAGCAGTTGGAAACAAGTAAAAAATAATCTAATTCCATCAAGTAAATAGTCTTAACTAATCTTAGCCTGTCAAAACGTCTGAAATTAAGATTAATATCCTGAAATCAAGACATTTTTACTCATCTAGAAATTCTGTGAAGGACAGACCCAAGTCGAATTTTTCAAGTTTATGGTCACAGAAATGGCTCAAAAGTACACGTTTGTCAAGTAACGTCGCATCAAGCAATTCTTTCAATTAGTTTTCATGTCTCTGTGTTTGAAGCATGGGTTTTATTCAGTCTTAGTGTGAGTGTTGTGCGTGTACTAAGCCCTACGATTCCTGCACAGACATGCAGTTAATGGCATAAGCTGTTCCCTTGGCCATCGTCGGAGCAGCAGCAGCAGCATCCCAGGCAGGTGGAGAGCAGAGGAGTCCCCGCTGCGTGTTAACTATTGGCTCAGCGGGGTGTTGGACTGCAGAGTGGAGGAGCTGTGTGTTGCATGGGCTGAAGATTGGCTTTTTATAAGAGTGTTCCGCAACACATAGGCTTAGTGGATACTGAGAACTCGCAATCAGACATAATGTGTTGCATCACTGTGTCAGAAATGCAATACAAATCCTGATTTGTGTTAAAAAATGGCGAGGTTCAAAAGAAAACAGCAATAAAACATGTCAACAGTAAGTAATGTGAAAGAAAGAAAGAAAGAAAGAAAGAAAGAAAGAAAGAAAGAAAGAAAGAAAGAAAGAAAGAAAGAAAGAAAGAAAGAAAGAAAGAAAGAAAGAAAGAAAGAAAGAAAGAAAGAAAGAAAGATTACACTTATTGTCATCAAAAACATTAGTGGGGTTGAACAAATAGGGAGGAAATATTTTTTGTAGCACTAAAACACTTTTCATGTCTTTTGTTTTATTGTGTTGATGTCACTTTTCTGTTCTTACAAATCAACTCTTCAATTCCTTATTTCTCAAACAAATGAAAAGAGACAAAAGAAACCATCAGCACCAATAAATTGTGCTGGTTTCTTGTTTTACTGTCTCATCGTGGCATGTTGGCACCACATTCAGCATGTAAAAGTGATAGTGTACTATCATTTACTTTGTCATTGACTTTGTTTAGAACATACCTACAGTACAAGTTTTTGTGGTAGAAAAAAGGCAGAAATCCCAAGTCCGCAGTGGTGCAAAATAGATGTTGTTATTCTACCCTCCAAAATAAATATATTGTTCATGAATGTTTGCATGAGCTTGTACAAATAACATAAGTAACATAAGTGCAGGCCAAAGGAAAAGGTGATTATTAACAGAATTAACATTTTAGTTTCATTTCAGTTTAATAAATAAGGCAACTGTAACTTTATTTCTACAGCGCATTTTAAAACAATAAAGCTACAATTTCCCAAAGTGCTACAAAAGTGACATTAAAGGTTCTCTGTACCTTAGGACGTAAAAACAGAACGGTGCACATGTATTCCTCACTTACTTAATGTCTTTTGATTATCCAGCTAAACAACAACTAGCATGCTAACAGCACGCTTCCTCCTTCATGGGGAATAAAACGCTCTATAAACAGATGTAGAGAGTGCACAATGCACTCATTTTCACTTAAATAGATGCTTTTACACTATATATGTACTGGGCCAAAACAGATTTTACTTTATTACATGCAAAAAAAAAAAAGTCAGACCCTTTAAATGAATAAATCAAACAACTTGACACATGGTTTTATCTGGAGCTTTTAAAGGGGTTTTAAGAGAGAGAGAGAGACACAGAGAGAGAGAGATAATATAGTAAAACAATTACACACCGTCTTTAGAAATCCTCAAACCATTTTCTAACTCTATAAGCTTTACTGATTGGCTTCTCTTTGGTTCTTTTGAGAAGTGAAGCATATGCAATAAAACCATTCATATATTTATCAAACCAGATTTAAAAACAAAAGCTTTTTTTTCCTTTTTTTCTTCGATCATCTTTTGAAGACCTCTTTAATTACAGCTTTTTGACCCTGGGTCCTCCACAGGTTCAGAAGGTCTTTGTATTTCCCAGCATGCACCTGGTGCCCCCTCTGCTGTCATGCACTTACCTCTTGTTGAAGATCAGCAGTGGATTTGGCTTTGAACTCTTTTTCTTTCTGTAAAAAGATTGAATGAGCTTTAATATCCATGTGAGCTTTCGTTCACCAAAATGAGACGGCTTTATCAATCTCACTAATGACAAATATATAGCCATTGTAGTTAGTGATTTTGATCGTTGTTTGGTTCAGTGTATTCAAAGAAAACACATAAACTGTCTTCATTTTCAAGCTGGGAATTATTTAACCCTTCCACATTAAACAAACCCCGCATGGCCATATCATACAGATCCTTGTTTATAGCTGAGGGTTAAGATCATTTTTGTGAGTGAATGAAGGGGTGAGGTGAGTGTAAATGCATCCCTCAAGAGGACTCACTTGACTGTGATTGGTGGTTAACAGAGCAGTGGACCAAAAAGGACAGCAAAGTCTTACTACAAAAATCTGCCAATGTAACATCATAAAATGTGAAAAACAGAATCATCTGTCGAGCTTTTTTTGTCGCATTATTATACAGTTGCCTATTGATCTTATTTACATCGTCAACATCAAATGCCCCAAATTATCTCAGACTTGTATGACGGCATGTGCTTTCCTCCCTTTGGCTTTGTCTGCAGCTCCTACAGCCACGAGCTTTGAGTGTGCGTCAGAAAGGAGACACACAAAAACATGTGTTAGCCATCGCGCCTGGTGCCTTTAAAAGCCCTGACCCATTACCATAATAGCATTTGATTTTGAAAAATAGCTGCTCGTGGACAATTGCCTATTGTTGGGCACACGTTTCATGGATACTACCCCTGCCATGTCCAGACATTTCATCTAATGGCTCTGTGCTCCGTCCTGTGCAGAAGCCGCCTCCTGTGATTGGTCATGGCATGGCCGCTGGACGTGTCACCGAGTGGGCAGAACAGTCGCTGGAGCGGCTCCAGTGTGTGCAGAGAAGGATAAGAAAAATGTAGGATTCATGTCATTTTGGAACCAAAAACGATGTCGGATTAAGCTCAGGCCAACGGTGTCACACTTCTCAACTCATTATTTTAACCATCATACTGTAGGCTTAGGATGGTTAGGAAAATTTGAAAATGAGATTTCTATATGAGATTGACAAATGTATATCAAAATACATTTGGCAAGAATACCATTCAGAGTTAAATTTACAATTATTTTTATTCCAACACAGCTTCTAATTGAGCAAAGTCACTGAAGTTGCTGCCTATAAGAACCTTTTAAAAAGACAAAAAACAAAATGAAATAAAATAACATGAAAGAAACATTTGCAATTACTTATTGCAAATACTCTTGTTTGTTGTACAATTATTCTACAATGACTGCTCTAAAAGAAAGACTTGATTGTTATTGATAAATAAACACTATGTTGTGTTGGTAATAAGTGAATGAAGATAAAGCTCTGAATGATTCCTTTCAGCCGTTCCTTGGCACTAATTTCCAGATTCTCACAGCATACAGCACCTCAGGGTGCTGGAAAGCAGTTAGGTGTTCTCAGGCATCTCTGAACCTGAGCTCAGCTCCCAGATGAAAATATGTCAGCTGCTATTACCAGAGAAGTGCCACCACAACCGCTGGAAACTACTGCACGTAAAGTGCTCTGCCTGGTTCAGAAACACTACTGAACGCTTCTCTGAATATTCCATGACGTATTTAGGTGATTTCTTTATTTCTACATGATGATGAAATCACATAATGGCGTGCTATAAGCAATTCCACATGTTTTGCTATATGCATGTTTATTTCCTTTGTGTGTTGGAACAAAAAAAAATACAAAACAGTCCCAATATGAGGAACCTGGAGAAGTTAGCAAAGGAAGAGTGGTCCAAAATTCCAGTTGAGAAGTGTCAGAAGCTTACTGATGTTAATAGGAAATGATTGATGTCAGTTATTTTTTTCAAAAGGGTGTGCAACCAAGTATTAAGTTAACGCCATTCATTTTGTTTGAGTTATTTTTGGAGAAATTATGTCAAATTTGCTTTTTTTCTCCTCTGTTTTTCTACTGCTACAAGGAAATAAACATGAGTATAGCAAAAAAAAAAAAAAGTGATGTTGCTTTTTGGGGAGTACTTAATTTTCTGGGGGGGGGGGGGATCAGGGGTGGCAACCATTTCAGCCACGACTGTATGTTCAGAATGGCATTAAACTTCTCCATTGAGACAAGCATGTAGCTCCACTAAAGCAGGTAATAATAATAATGATAATAAAAATGGTAGAATATTTGCAAGGTAGATGCATTTATACCATGGAGCATTTCAGGCAAAACAATAACATGTATGAGACCCGCAGATGGCGGACACTCCACCACAAAAGTTACATAGTGGACCTTAAAGATAATAAAACCTTTATAAATATAACAGTGACCACCAGTTTGTTCTTCCAGAGAGAAAACACTCACTCTCAAACTCTGCAATGTATCAATAATCACCTGCTTTGTTAATAACTTAATTCTGTTGCCAGAATATTTCTCAAAAAGTTCCGTCTTTTGACCAACTCCAATAGTGATCCATCATGGCCGCCTCCCCACTGCCGTCCAAATGTGAGGAGCTCTTTCAAGTGTCTCTATATTTTTGAGTGTGAGTCAATTTGCAAAAGAGCAGAAAGGACAATCTGATAACACCATGTTGGGTCAGTCATTTTGCATTTCTATTCACATAACCCAGCACTTACCCACAATGCACTAGGCTGTGTGACAAAACCGGAACAAATGTTGGAGTTATTACCGGGTCCCAGTGCTCAGCGGGGGGCAGAGTGGCACTGAGACCAAAGCTGACAAATTAGCAAGTAGTGCTACTTTAGTTAAACTCTTTTATCTATAACAAAGGGATAGTTATACTGACAAATAAGTGGTGTCCAATTAACAGTTTATTGATGAACTTTGACGTTAGAAGATAGAGCTGGAGGGTGAGAGCATTTGGACTTTAGAAGGGCTTGAGGATACAAGGTCTTTCTGGATTGAGTTAACACGTCAGCGTCAACATAAAAGTGCACTTAGTAACATTTGTAGTCCACCAGCTGCTTCCCTTAAGGATGTTTCTGCTTTGTCACTATTCCATATCTGGATCTGTGGAGCGCATTTTGTTCTTTCTTCCAAACAAGGCAAAGTGATTTTATTTCTAGATCACAATTCATATACGAGGCAATTCAAAGTGCTTTACATATAACATCACACAAAATACAAAATCACAAAACAGATAAAGACATACAAAATCATGATTAAAAATACTTTAAAAGAAAAGAGTGCAGATAAAATCTTTCAGTCACAGCTAAACAGAACAGTTTTTAGCCTGGATTTAAAGGTGGAATGGAGGATTTCTCGCCGATTTGAAAATCTGCGACTGTTAGTCCTTTTTTTGAAAAAGCGCATGCGCAGGTTCCCCCTCCCTCCCGCCCCGTTTCTCCTGACTGAACGCCTAGCAAACCTCGTGAACGAGCACGCCCAGCAGCACTGCCCATGCGCATTTGTTTACAAGACGATTGGTGTCGCTTTCTCACGACAACCTCCGCGAAGAAGATTTAATAATACACTCCACATACAATAAGCTAAAAAAAAAAGTCAGATAAACAGTTACCTGTCCAGCAGAAAGTTTGCAGCGGAGGCATCAGCCTGTTTTGCGCTTTCAATGCTCGCCAGCCGTAAACCATTCCCCCAGAATAACACGCGTTTTGTTTCTTTCCTCTGCAGACTTTCGTCTCTTCTGTGGCTTCGAAAACAGTCTTTCTCTTTCGTCCCTCAGCCATTTCGGTACTTCGGCGGATGAAAGTTTAGACTTACAATGACGGACCTCGCCGCTAACCTTCTACATAACCCCACTAGCATCTCAACCACGCATGCGCGACCAGGGGAAGCGGCGTTTCCCTGGTCGAGCCTGCCGGCGTGCACTAGCACGCACAGAATGATTGACACCTGAGCGGACCAGTTATTTGTGCTACCCACGAGGAAATGAGATTCTGATTTGTTGCCCGAAATCCTCCATTCCACCTTTAAACATTGCCAGAGTGGAGACCTGTCTCACATCGTCACAAAGAATGTTCTAGTTTTTAGCTGCAGAAAAGTGAAACACTGATTCTCCATGTTTAGTCTTGACTCTGGCACCAGCAGGAGGCCCTATACCTTTAGACACATTTTGACTTTGGCAATGCTTTTCAAACTGTAAAAAGCTGTTGATGTTCTTGATTTGATGTGGCTGTCAAAGTTCAAGTCTGAGTCCATTATTACTCTCACATTTCTGACGTGATTTGTACGTTTTAGAGTGAACAAAATACCTTAAATCAATCTCATGCCAGGTCGATTTAAGGCCAAACTGTGGAACATTCCAAGCAAAACAACAATATACACTAACCTCCATGGATTTCTAAATACGTGAACATTAATTAATGAGATACAGTATTTGTGTATTTTGTTTTGTCAGTGAATTTTTTTTTTTAGAAATTAGAGGTTTGGAGTCAAGTTCCATTTGATTGCACCACACTGGCAACTGGTAAATAACAGAATTTGAAAGTCATTGGATTCGACTGTCACTATTGCTTGATTGAATAAAATGTTCTTGTAAAGTGATAGACACCACTTTGTATCACAATAAAACTGGTGCATAAGCCGCCTCATCCCGGGTTTAGTTTGTTGTTATAACGCACAGTGCAATGTCGCCCACTTAGAGTAAACATGGGTGACTTTGTGCCTCTCAAACAATTTTCTCTCAACATTCTTTGCTTTTTTTGGTTATTTTCTATTTGAGTTAGCACTAGAGGACAAAACCTCACTTTATCTGTCTGTTTTTATGTTACAAGCTTTTATAGGGGAGAATAGTTTTTGTCAAACATTCTAGACTGAAAAAAGCAGACAGAATTTAAGTGATAAAATAAATAGTAGAGAAATTAATTGACAATACCTCATGATGTCATTTAACATTTTACTGCTCTATATACTTGAACATTTGAGTCATGGAAAAATATGTGATGGTATACTTTATTCACTTGATTTTCAACCAGTGTGCCTTGAAATATTGCCAGTAGTGCTTTGCAAAAAATGTCAAATTTGAGTTAACAGATTCACACATAGAATGATTATAATATTTGACAATTTTGGATCATCCTGAGCAGACTTCCTGATCCAAAAAAGCAGCAGAACAATCAGCACAACTACATTTACAGAACCAGACCGTGGCATGGACATTATTCACCACATTTAAAGGTCCCATATTCTGCTATTTTACCCTTTACACAGTCTATTCTAAGGGCTTTGTTGATATAATTTTGTGTTGTGCAATATCCATAACATAACAGTTTCCAAAAAACACCCATTTCTTGGACTGGCCCCCCTCCTTGCAAAAGCAAACGGCTCACTCTGAGATCTGACCCCCCCGAACAGAGAGCAGTCTGCCTCCCCCGCCCAACCCGCGCGCCTCCCCCGCCCAACCTGTGACGAAGCCTAGAGCGGAGATAGTGCGCATGCGCCGTGTGCTCCGGTAAACAGCGATACACAAACACGGGAATAAACCTTTTATCCGTCCTGACGGTGCGTCGTGCTGAGTCCTACGTCCTGGATCTGACCTGGAGTTTGACGTGCTCCAGGACCTCAACGACGCACGTTGCCGTTTGGTAAATAACAAGCTAACTCTTCGATCTGTCGTATCCATCGTGTAATTACTGTGTAGCATTAGCATTAGCTGTTTTTATTCTGCGGCTGCGCGCTTCCCGGAGGCGTGGCTTAAACACCGCGTCATCCTGGTGAAGCGCGTTATCTTAGTGACGAGCCCCCATCTGCTGCTCAGCCGAGGGGGACGGAAAAGACAGTTCTCTAGTGAAAACATGCGGGAATCAATCAAAAAACCACTTTGGGCACACATACGAGGCCCAAATAGCACTGTAGGAAGGTTAAAACCTCTGAAAAGTCGATTTTGCATGTTATGGGACCTTCAACTTTATTCCAGTATTCATACTAAAAGCTGTGATTTATAATGTTTTAGTTTGTTGTTTCAAAAAGTGTGCCGCCAACTCAGAGAGGTTGAAAAACACTGCTTTATTGCATACACGTTCAGAAAGCATCAACCTCCTCACAGCAAGATCTCACAATCAACTCTCGGCTGGTGTGGGGCCTTTCAGTGTAGAGTTTGTATGTTCTTCACATGTTTGAGCGGGTTTCTCTCAGCAGTTTTAATTCATATTTATGATTAATCTTCATAGTGATGGTACAGAAGAACATCAGCCTCAAGAGAAACTGGAATGTTACTGTATATTAAGAGGAATGTATCAGAATCATTTGGGACGCAGAGTATTTATTATGAGCACATGTTTCAGGCTAATTGTACTCTCACAAAGCTATACATTTCATTAAACGTATCATATCAAGCTAAATGCAAATAACATTTTCTTTCGTTATTGGCATATCTTCACATCTGTCCAATGTGATAATTAACAACTTCTGATAGAAAATATATAGATTTCACAAGCATCCTATTACTGGAATCACACCATTGTGAAAATGTAGCTAATCTGAATAATAATAAAAACTGCTCTTTGGTTTCAATCATGGAACATCTTGTGTGAACACTAAGTTTATAATGCAGGGCGTGAAGCATGTTCAATTTACATGCTGATGCAAAGGTTATTTCGATAATATAGTAAACACCTGCACACAGGCCTAAAGCAAAAGTTGAGATGATTTTCCATTTGAATGAATCATTTCAATACTATTTCCATCAAAAAATAGTGAAAAGTGCTGTCAAGTGCTACCAAAAACATATACAACTGTGTGAGTGAAGCCATATTTTATCTGCTATAGTACAAAGCACTAGTTCCCAAATTTTGTTTTTGTTTTGATAAATATATTTTATGCATTCATTCATTGACTGTTTTGGAAATAAATATTAATACTTGAAGAATGCAATAAAGAATACAAAGACATAACATTTATATTTGTGGTATTTGTGGATGTGTTTTACCATTTTTTTTTAATAATACAATTTTTTCTTGGAATGCTCCACAGTATTCCATTACTCTACAGTCTAGCAAATTCAACTACAGTGGTGGGCCTGGGAATTTGGGGCCCAAGGCAAAATGAAGTACAGGCCCCTTCTCATCAGGTGTGAAACAGGGGGTTCAGAGGTTTAAGAAATCGGCCCATTAACATGTTAATGTTCTTTGATTTAAATACATAGTTTTAATTTTACCAATGTTATTTATTTTTTATTCTATTACTATACAATCCCAGACTATTTTGCTGGTCTTTGTCTTATTTAAAAGTAGTGTGCACAACATTGTGAAAAAAGCAACTGTTTCAGAACCTTGCGTCTATGATGATCAATAAGGACATTTTATTGGGTGTCCCTTCACGTCGGGGGCCCAAGGCAATTGTGGCTTGTTGCCAAATGGTAAATCCGCCACTGTTCATACTTAAAACAAACCCTTGAAAAACCAGCAGGATCTGACCTGTAACTTGGTCTGGTAGCGTCACCTGAAGAGATTAGATGGTTGATGGAGAAAATAGCATCTCATCCATGTTATCTTGGCCCATACATCATCAGAGGTATAACACTCCCTACAGCGGAAGTAGAGCAAGACTGGGCTGGACTGGAATGCACACGATCGCAATGTCTTAGGGTTCATGTTCATGATTTAAACTTCTCCTGCTTCATGCCTCTTCTTCCCACTCTTGTCATTGGCTACAACTTATCATACAACAATGGATTAAATGTAATACTGCGAGGACCTTCTAGACCAAGCAAATGGTGCAACTTTTCATTTTCCTTAAAAAGTTCATGTACCCCCTAGTACCATTCTATATTTGAGAAACATGGGTATTAGGCATAAACTGATATGTGTCTAGTGAGAAAACCAATAAATGCAGTACAATAGACCATGAAACTGCTATGCTATTATTGCTGTTATCGGTGGTGAGATGTGACCTTGAGAAGGTGATTTTCACCCAGCAGTGTTTATCATACAGTAAACATGTAAGAGATGTGCCTTGCTGCAGAGATGAGCACGCCTCCTCAGCGTGGACAGACCTGTGGGTGCTGTTTGAAATAGATCTGGATTCTGCTGTGAAACATACAATTTGTTCATGATGTTTTTGTTTAAAAGCCCATACAAAAACATGATTTATAGACAAACGTTATAGAGAAAATACAATATCCTTATCATCATTGAATCAGAATCAGAAACGTTTTATTGCCATTGTCAGTGATCAAAATTCACAAACATAGGAACTTGCTTCGGCGTAAGGTGCAACATAAAACAATGAATAAAATGTGCAAGACTACAAGAGCTATATGAGTACACTCAATATAACTAAGAGGTAAGTAAGTAATTCATTGTTTATTTCGAAAGGAAATTGCAGTGAGTAATACAGACTTGATTAGAAACTATGAGAAAAACTATGAGAAAAACCTCGGCATCCAAATATTACGGTACATTAAAAGGTTGCATCAATAGTTAATAGATTTTCCTTCTCAGACCAGCTTTGGGCTTCAGTTACTCCCCTGTACCTTCTATTAATGCAAGAAAGTAAGAAAGAAAGTAAGAAAGTAAAAACACTCTACCAAAATGCTGTAAAAACATTCAAAATTGTTTGACCATTTGAAATGTACATTAGTATAGTTTCTGCTGACCCTTTTTGGTTTTGTGGTGTGTGTCTGTCCCACTTTAGCTTGTGATCCAGGACACACAGAGGGACAGTGTCGATGACCTCTCTCTTTATCATGGAGGGGCAGTGTGTGGACGCACGCCTGAAATCCATCTCCTTTGTCTTTGCTGTAGGAAACAGGACTGTACACACAAGGAGAGAACTTTGAACACATTTTTAACTGCATTGTTAGAAGGTGCTAATGAAAGTAATAGTGTTAATAGTGTAATTTGGCTCGGAAATCAATTGATATAGAAAGAGAAAAATAGGTTTATTAAAACTGTGGTATAAAAAAAAAGGTGAAAGTGACTCAACTTGCTCACTCTCACACACTCTTTGGCACATAGTATTCACATTCATGAAAGCAAACGCCAGGCAGGAGCGGGCAGTCAACGCACAGCCAGCACACTGAGGTAAACACGTTTTCTCATTTATAAGAACAAAATCCGGTATCACACTATGTTTTTTTGTCTGGTTTACATTAGCTAGAATACAAGCTTTCATGCACTTATAAACTGTTAGTGAGTGGACACAGATTGTTGAACAAATACAGTAAATAACAGGGCTCTGATGATGGGGTCATTTGGAACTTTTCACGGAGCAAAGGCTGAAGCAGAGAGAGTGCTTGGTTTGAAGACAACACACGCCTACCTCTGAATAACCTCTGACTCTACGGAAGCCTGGGGGGGTCATATTCATATGCAAATGACTGTCCCTATACCCTGAGCATGCCAGAGATGCCAGCACTCATGCACATGTTGTGATTTTAAAGCCAGAAACACTGCCAAAGGTTGAGAGGGTCTGTATGAGGATACGCATTATCTTCACTTTGACTGCAGATGCAAAGTCTTGGGTCAGCAACAACACAGGTAATTATTATTTAAATATGGATTTATACACTGAACAAAAATATAAATGCAACACTTGTTTACTATTATTCATGAACTCAAATATATGAAACTTAATCTACATACATAAAACACACATACCTCTCAAATACTGTTCACAAATTTGTCAAAATAAGTCAATAATCTGTTGGTATTAATAATCTTTTTTTTTTTTTTTTCCACTAATTTTCAGGTTCCACGAATTGTGTACAGATCCTTGCAACATGGAGCCTGCATTTTCTGCTGCAACATGAGGCGATAACTGTGGATGAATAACTCAACAATGGGTATGTCACCCATGTGTGGGACGCTCTGGATCGGCGAATACAACAGTTTGTTCCAAAGTTTGCAAAGAACCTATATTTACACAGCAGTACAAGTTTCTAAATGAGTTAAAATGTCTTGATTTTGAGATATTAACCTTGATTTCAGAGGTTTTGATGAGGCAAGAGCTACAGCATTTATTTGACGAACCAATATTATTTTAAATGCATCAACATGTATTCTGACTTGTTTGAATACTTTAAATTGAACTAAGTAACATTTTTACCTCATTAAATGTCTTTGTAAGTCCGTGTGGTGGTTGCAAATATATTTTTGAGGCGTTTGAAGCCCCTGAAGTCGCCCCCTGCTGTCTCTGTGCAGAAATCCATTCTGGCAACTTTCCTGACGCCGACCTGAAGACAACTCTCCTGAGAAACCTTGGCTCTCTTTTTTATATTTTGCGACATAGGTTTTGTATATGATTGTACCTTATTTCAATAAATAGGAAGGGGGAAAAGGAAAAAAAAGTTATTTTTGGTGTAATTTTACCGGGAGTGTATGTTCACAAGAGACCTGCAGGGGGAGCTCTGTCGCTGAAGTTACTGAGTTCTTTAAGACTTCAAGACAATTATTTGACAAAACAAAACAAAAAATAACTTTCTCCAGTGGCAAATATGGTCTTTTTTTATTTATTTATTTTTACTAACCATAAGAAATGTCTTGAAACCAATGATAAATTCTTACTTAAATCTCATCTTGTCAAAACTAGTCAAACCCAGATAATAATAATTCTGAATTCAAGCAATTTTAACTCAAGATAGATGTTATTTTCAGCAACAGAACCTGTACTTAGAACCTAAACTGCTTTACTAAAATGCCCGCCTCTCCAACTTTATGCTCTCTTGTGTTTTTTCTGTAGTTGTGAAGGTGAAATGATGTGAGAACATTAAGAAGTGGCTGCCTGGTCCCTGCTCTCTGGCGCCGCACTGCCCCGGGCTCACATTGGGACGTTAATGGTTTAACAGAGTCCAATACCTCCTCCCATCTGCTGCTCACCACGTCCTCTGGCTTTTAACCTTAATGTCTGCTATTATGCGTCGCTCTAAGCTTCACAATAGACTTTTTTACAACTATAGTAGGATAGTATGAAATGATTCAGTAAACAAAGGTGTACAAATGTGTCTTTTATTGAAGTATACAGTTTTGAATCAAGATTTAGTTTCATAAACATAACATTAGCTATAATATATGTGACACTTCCTCTATTTATCTTGTTTTTCTTTTTTTGCAGATTGACTACCTCCGCTGTTAACTTGAAGCTATACCATGTTCTGTATGTTAAATGTGCTTGAATTACCACAGAAAATCTGTCTACATTATTATTTTTGCATATATATTTTCTATTGTAGTTATGCGCTATTATGTAATTTCCCAAGTCATTTTTCTTACAGCTCAATGAAGGTTGTTTTTCATACCAGTTTGGACTGCTAACTCTCAATATTCTTCAGCGTTATCTGACTTCTTTAGGACAGTATTCCTGGTGTGGTTCGATCAATCCCGGTCCATGACGTGGTTCTCGAAAAACGGAAACATGCTTTCGAGACGAGGGGGCCTTCTTACTCTCACACACCTGGGACACTGTCTTGAGGAAGTCAAACTGCAGATGGGGCTGCAAAACAGCTCCAAAAATGTAAATCAGCTGACATGAGACGTCACAGCGGCATCATGAGACACTGAGACTGTAAGCGAGCAGTCGAAACGGTCAGGTATGAAAAACAACAAACTCTGGTCTGAAAAAAGAACCATTTAAATGAATTCAGTTTGTCTAATTCTAATAATAAAAGCACTCAAAGTGAAAACTGCGGTGCCTTGTTAAACATAAAAAGCATATAAAAAGCGTTCTTCAATGATCTATTAATCAAGTGTTTAACCAGACAATCCTCTCCTCACAGATGAAGGGCAGAGGGAGCAGACAGTTGTGATCCCTCCACTTGTACGTGGGCGAATCGATGACCCCACAGTGGTGAGACAGGGGCATCTGAGGTTGTGTCCCGTTCTCCCAGTTACTGCTGTCCACCATTCTGTCTTTCCAAATCCAGAATCCAAACACTCGACTCTGCCGCAGCCCCACCCAAAATGTGCCATCGTACTCTGTCCCTTTTAACCAGACCTTCACTGACTCCTGGTGCTCCGGGGTGAGGATCTGCAGCAGGCCGGAGTGGCGTCTGTCGCAGTAGTCCAGAGCCTGCTCCCAAGGTAATTCTTTTTTGACCACGACAATTCTGAGATCACCTGATGGACACAGTACAAGCAAACAGGCAGGTTTATTGCAATTTAATCTGACGCAGTGAAATTATTCTGCAGTACAACGTTTTGAAAGCCCTCAAGGAAAAAGACAATCCCCAAAATGTTCCCTTTTAACAGACAAATGTGAGCATTTCTTGCTGAACCAGAAACAAATTCCATCAACTTGATGTGTGGCCATTGATAAATCACTCGGATTCTGACAATGTTTTCTGTTGTGAGTGATTTTGTCTCCACCAGCCCATCAAGCCATGTGTGTGATTAAAGGAAATAGTAATCTACATCTTCAATCTTGAGATGTTTTTATGAGCTCCAGTCAAGATAATCAGATGAGAGATTCACTTCTTTTCACTCATTTGTTGCCTTTCGAATACTGTGTATTATTTTAAGACTTATTGTTTTATCAAAACTCTTTAAAGATCTAAAGTACTCTTTCTGCCCCAAATCTGGAAAAAAAAAATCTCACACAATTAAAAATCGGACACTATTCAAACGAACAAGGTATAAATTCCTATACAGAAAGTTCACACAGTTTGCATGACTTAGGACTAATACAACACATTGCACAGTGTATATGTAAAATAAATAAATAAATAACAAAAACAAATAAATAAATACGTAAAAACTACTCCTATGATAATACCCTGTAGTTCCTGTAAAAAGCACCCCGAGTATTATTGTAATATTTTCAGGTCATTCTCTAAAGTAACTCGGACCAAAATATCCATGGCAGACGTAACGAAGAAGCTACCAGGAAATAAATCCATGCAGCGTACTTCACACTAGTATGTAAAAAAAAAAAAGTTACATTTTGTGTTAGTGAAGGACGGTTAAGGGACTTTACCTTTAGAGCACACTCTGTGTAATAGCGTATCACTTTCATCAACGCTGAGGGTATAGTCATTCAATTTAACCACGTTCAAGTTCTCATCAAATTGCTTCCATTCACGATATGTGGAACAGCCGCCATCATCCCATGCCCAGTTGTCGCTAATGTTCCCTCCAATCCACATGGTTTCATTTCTGCTAAGATTGCTAGAGTTGCCCAAGTCTCGCAAAGAGTGATATTGACAGTACTGTTTAGCTGCACACCAGTTCAACTGTACAGGAGCAATGTGAGGATCTGGAAAACAGATTTTTGTTCATTATTGTTCTGCAACTTATATGAAAAGATAACATGTCAGTGGTGGAAAGTAACAAAGTACAAAAGTAAATGTAATTAAGTAAAATGTTTAAAATGTTTTACTTTTTACTTGACTATTTGACAGCATGTATATGTACTTTCTACTCCACTACATTTTTAACTGGACTGAAAAGGAGAAAGTTTTTTGCATTTGGTTTGAGTTTTTGGACACGTTAATGGTGACATTCTGACAAAAAAAGTATAAATAAAAATATAAAAATTCACAAAAAAAATTGATTTGAATTCCACGTGCTGACCAAAGATTATCACAATTTATAATCTGAATCACCACATTTTACACTTTAACGTTTCTCAAAATCTGTATATATAATAACTGAAATATTTTTGACTCTTAAAGTACATGTTTAAACAGGTACTCAGCTTTACTTTAACTCCTGTACTTCTACTGTACTGTTCTACTACTGTAAATGTGTACAAAATTGAGTATTTCTTCCACCACTGTAAAATGTGACGTTGAAAAAAACTATTTACCTCCCTCACACATAAAGGACAATTCTTCAGAACAGTTCCTTGCATCAGATGTAGATGGACACCTTGGATGATCCCCAAAAGTATTTGTTTTTTTGCGCAGACCCACCCACACACCGGGCATGTATCCGATCAACAAGTTGTTCACAAATTTGGCATCATCCTTATCGTACAGAGTGACAAGGCTACTGTTGTTGTTCTGACAAAAACTGGAGGCATCGTCTCTAGTTGTTTGGTTTGGTATGAGCTCAAAACTTCGTAATTGAAGAAATGAAGACTTGACAAATCCTGTAAAAGTATGAGATGGAGCATTTGTGACATACCAATAAATGGATTTTTCACAGACAGAAATCCCTGTGTATATTATAAAATTTGTGTAGTAAATGACACGCACGTCCAAAAACGTTGGCATTGGCGTGTTGCGTCCGAAAAGTCAAATCTGAGACAAAGACTGTTGAAAAGCAGTACTTTGGAACTTTCAAGTGTTTTTTTTTTTGTTTTTTTTTACTCAATACTGCTGAAAAGAGGGGCATTTTGGATCTATACTTTGGGGACACAGGCAACAATCAGCTCAATGAAGACTTTGATCTGCTTTCTGACTCTGTTTCTCAACATTATCATCGCTTCGCTGTCTAGCTGTATTTAAATGTTCCATAAAACTCCATTGCTGTGAAGTTATGCAGTAATACTCAATTGGTGCTTTTGAAATGTTTTTTTTGAATGTGTTCTATTGATCTCTGGTCACATGTTTTTTTCAGGTGACCGCTGGGTTTGCATTTAAACCCTTTCATGTCTGAAGAAGGGCTTTGACCCAAAACATCACATGTGGTGTTACTGAAAAAATGAAAAAAAAACAAAAAAAAACCAACCAGGAGCTCCAAAGTGCTGCTCTGTAAATCGACTTTCTTTGTCTCAGATTATAATATAACGTTTGACTCATAACAGCACTTTACCTGCACTCAACAGACACAGCATCAGTTGTACGCGCCCCATTGTAACAAATGTGTCACAAATCTGAAAACACAAATGAGAAAACCTTTACATGCAATGCAACGTGCAAATGAAAAAGCTCTGCGTGTGTTTTGTTCTTTTCCAATTCCTGTAAATGTAAAAGTAAAGCTCCTCCTAATATGTACTGTATGTTTGTGCATGTTGAATTTACCTTAAGACACATTTATCAGCTAAATAACACTGATGGATACAAAAAAGCACTGAAACGAACTTATGAGCATTCTTAATAATATTTCATTAGTCAATCCACCAATGTTCTCACCAATCTAAATAAAAGTAGCCAGTTGCTGTGCTCTTACCTGCAGAGAGAGGGGAGCTAGCGTCTGAGGTGCTGTGTTAATGCTCGTTCTACAGTTATATGTACAGGCTGTGTAGACATATTCAAATCAAATGCAGAATCAGAACAATTATTAACTTTGATCAACACCAGTGACCAAACGAACCAGGAACGACCTCACAAGACTCTTATTTACCAGAGATAAGCAAATATTTTAGATGCAAATGCTTTCATTGAATTGCATCTGGTGGTGCAATAGATACACGTACCTCTGTGGGGGAAGTGAACCATTCAATTTAATGTAGAAAAGCTATTTCACCCACTGTTCGAGAACAAAAAGAAGACAAAACGTGTCTTCGATTGTGTCAAATACAGACACAAACACATAGAGAAGAATAAAGTGAAGTAGAACGGCCTAAATTTGTATGAATATCCAAGAAAACTAATGGTAGCTTCGGTCTAAATGCTAGTGTTAGTGCTACAGAACAACATGTTTACTTTTCTGTGGAAATTCAGATTAACAACCTCTATTTAGATTCAGTTGTGACTCAGCTTGAATCAGTTGTACTTTAAATATACATCATCTGCCAGGAAATGTCTTAAAGGCCACATATTATGCTGAAGTGGCCTTTTTGAGCAACAGTATAAACCATTGTCACATCATCAAAAACATACCTCCGACCGTCTCCTCGATGTACGATGTTTCCACACTGTGTGACGTGGCTCAGAGAATCTTTTACTGTTTTAAGTCCATACATCATCACCAGATTCCCTCTGTGCATTTCTGCTGTCTGATCATGATCACTACAACTGCTTGGCTATCTAGCATTTCGCATGTATTATCCTTAACTTGCGCAATCCACGCTGCAGCCAGTAGATGCCGCTAAAACTCAGTTATTGCCGTGGGAAATAGGAGCGGTACAGGTGTTAATTTAGTTTTTTCATTAACTGTTTTTTTGAAGTTCTAAACATGAGATGCCAAAGGTACTCAAGATCATGTTTAAAGGCTAATAACAATACAAAGAATGCATAGTATTTGTTTTTTAAAGAGGAGAAGAAGTATTCAATCAACAGCGAGTTTTCATCCACGCCAGACCACGCCCCTAATCTACAGTATGTAAGGCCACGTACACACTGCAGGTCGAAGTGGATCGTTTTGCCCAAATCTGACCTGGATCTGATTTTTTCATGACACTGCGAACAGCTCGAATCAGATTTTATCAAATGCAACACAGGCCACTTTCATTTGTGGTACTAAATCTAATCGTTTGCAAAGTGACTGCAGTCTGAACAGGCAGGGCGCATTACTCTGAAATGCCACAGGTGTCACTGTTTTTTTGTGTATTGGAAAAGACAGGAATTAAACAGATTAAACTTTCAAACGCCTGCCAGACAACAGCAGCAAGGCTAGAAATGTTTGCCAATTTAAGACAAAAGATGCTCAAGATGACTGTAGGTTTACAAATGTTGACAAATGATACTTCTGAAGGCAGCAGTCACCTGAGGGAGCAGGAATCCAGACCACGTTATCAACAGTTTTTGTGTCTGGAACGGGATTTGAACTGTCAGAGGACGACATTCTACAAACTGAGCTACTGTCGCCAACTATTCATAAACTATACCTCTTTTTGATTTACTTGATTTAATGTTAGGTTGAACTTTGACAGAAAAAGCAAGTAAGTTGCTTCCAATGTGCCATGTTTTGATTTGATTTGAAAGGGAGGGCTTTTTGTTAGTCTAATTGTCAGTTCTAAACATGAGAATATTACCTCCAATTTTCATTTACTGATATGAAGAGTGAATCAGTTATTAAGTCAACTGTCCTTATCTTTTTTGTGATATTATTTATTATGCATTATTTATTCACAGATACTTTGCGCTGGTAAGAAAATCTACTTTACAGCGATACACTCAATTTTCAAACAATAAACTTGTCCAGTCTACTCCTAAAGCTGTTTTATTATTTAATTTAATCCACTTCATCCATCGATTTCTCATTGCAACTTCAAAATGTGTTTTCTTGAAATGCATTTTTCTCCCACAGACATAAAGATCACCACCACTCACCAAACATGGCAATCTTGAACTTAATATGATTTACACAGAATGTACCAAAGGATTTGTTGATATCTAATTCTAAGTCTGATTTATTAAAGTTTTAAATATAAAAACACAGCCAGTTTTTAGTCAGATCTAGTTTCCTCCAAAAACTAAATAAGAAATCCAAAATCCCCTCTGTATTTTTTTAAAACTAATATGTGTACAAAATGAGCCAAGATATTAAACTTGGTTCTGACCATTTTTCAGATTTAAATGTCCAAAATACGCGCAATTTTGTCCATTTTTACACATTAACTGCCTCATTTCTATGAACACACTGCATGATGAAAACCTTGTAATACATTTCTTTCTTACATTTATGTGAGTAAAGTACAGGAGAGGTTTCACATTGATATCTTTAAATTTTTGCCATTCACCTGTAGCGTCTCACTTTACAGCGAGCTGCGGAAGTGTCATGCTCATGGACACAACAGGAGCATTTACAGTATCAAATAAATATCAGACGTGGATCTGTAAATGATATCCTAAATTATTACACATCTTTATGGAAGCATCAATACACATTTGCATTTACCATGGAAACTTATGCAAATTCAGCCACATCCTTCTGAAGCCACGGTACAGTTTTCCTTTTAATCATTAACACTGGAAGAGGTCAGCGATACAGGTCTTCTTTATATTTGACCATTTCAATTTCAAATGAGTTTATTTACGATCAGAGGCCATGAGAAGAGCAATGTCAGATATACAGCCACATTTGTATATTTTCCATGTGTTTGTGTGTTCTTAGTTTCCATCAACATTACTGTGCAAATGTCTTTTTGCTTTTGCTTCTGTTACTTCTGATGCGTTTTTTAAATAACATTTTTATATTTTTCTTTCTTTTCTTTTGCTACATTAATTCAGTCTTTATTAAAGTGGACACATGCTACTTATAATGTGCATGAGGTTTCCTTGTAATGTTTTTACTTACTCTGAGTTTCATTGAGTAATGTATTGTCCAGTATTTGAGGCTTAGTCAACATTTCCGTTTTCACCTACCCCCTGTTCCTGTGGAATTATTTGAAAAAGACTCCAAGTCATACATCAATCCAGGGGCTAAACTGGGAGTATAAAAAGCAAAATAGCAGGTGCTTTTAGTGGACATGTTGCATCTGGTTTACTAGTGGAAAATGGCTGTATAATTTCTGCTGCAAAACCAAACAGTAAATGAGATTGTCTGCTTACTACTGAGTATTCTTGCGAGTCGCCACATAAGTCGCACAGTGTTTGGTGAACTTTTGACAGCAGGTTGACCCGTGCAGGTGAAGCTGGGAGAAATGATCCCTGCTTTGGACTCTGATGCGGGATGATGGATCACGCCGACGCATGCACGAAGACTGGACCCCGCAGTTTCCGCCCTAGGACTCAAAGGGGCGTGGCACAGATGCGTGAAAGTCCAGTCTGAGCAGGGCCAAGCGTTGCAGGTAAAGTGTGTATTTTTATTACAGATTAAAAAATTAATAAAAGAAAGACACATTATTACGTTGCAATTATTTTGTCTTTGAAAGTGGCCCGTTTGTAGCGTTAAAAATGACAATCAAATGCTGTTTCGGTGCACAAATTGCAGCTGTTATCCTGTCACTCCACTCTGCTATGATATGGCAGAGTTTTAGTTCTCGTATTGTGAAATCAGGCAGCACGTGCTAAACAACTTCATTAGCTTTCCCTTCACCTCAAATGTTGCGCTTGTTGGTTTTTGCATATTCATTCACTCGAAAGAGCATAAAATGTCTCTTTTGTCAATGACATCAGGTTTCTGTGTCACGTTTTGCGCGGTGAGCTGTTTTGCACGTGAGCAAACACTTTATCGTCGAATCCAAAAATGTCCAGTCGCCATTCTTCACAGAAAAAAAAAACATGTAAATCATATGCCGTCTTTAAGGACATAAGAGCCGATACATAATCCAGTTGGAAAATGAGTAAATTAAAACAATACTGCTTTATATCGCATAACCATTTTCACTTACTACATGCACTTCACTGATCATATTTTTTTTGACTGTTTTTTGGTCAGTTTGCACACACCAAACTTTATCATCTTTGGCTCTGCAAAATTTTGATGAAACGTACAGAATTTTTTTCATGTTCTAAAACTGATTTATTGAAGTTTTAAGTAAAAAAAAAAAAAAAAAAAGTCCAATCTCTAAACTAAATAAGAAATCCAAAATCCCCTCAGTACATTTTTTTGTAACTAATATGTGTACACAAGAAATTTAAACCTGGTTCTATCCATTTTTCAGATTGAAATGTCCTAAATATGTGGCCATTTTCAAACAGGAAATGCCTTTTCTCGACAAGATGAAAAATATTAATACTTGTAATATTTTTTTCCTTGCATTTAAGTGAGTACTAAGTGAACTACAGGAGAAGTTTAGAACTGATATCTTTAAATTTAAGATTTTTCCTGCAGCGTCTCACCTTACGTTGTATCTTAACTAAACCTTTTTTGATTGTAAGAAATCAACCATCAAAACAAGGAGTGTTGTGTCAGGAAGGTCATCTTGGCAGACAGTTGTAAACGATTTTGATCCAGGGAAGGAAAAGTTTGGTCGATACATAGCATGAAAATCTACATATCGTCCTTACACTACAACAAAGCGTCTCCTTCTGCAGGTACAATACACTGAGAGCAAACCCATGACTCATCCATGGCTCCCGCGCCTTTTCCCTTTTGTGCTGTGAGTTTGTTTTAGTTTGAAGCATTCGACTCGTGCAGAGAAATGACAAAGTGACGCTGGCGGCGCGGAGATTTCCCAAAAGAGACGCTGAGGGGAAGTCAACAAGTGTCAGGAACAACAAGTGGGACACAAAGACAAAAACACAACACAGGAGAAGAGAGCGAGAGAGGGGGGAGAGGAGGGAGGAGAGGGGGAGAGCAGGTGAGTAAATAAGAGCAAACAAAGACCCCCGAGGAGGAGACTGTGATGGATACAAGGGAGAGATGTGAGGGATGGACCTGTTTAAAAAAGGCTTGTCTTGTCTTATTTGCATTGCAGAAGCTCAAGACGGTTGTGTTTCTTTCTGTCAGTGCTGGTGTAACTTAATAATACTTAGTTACTGTAATTAAATCAAAACACTGAGTAACTAAGTAGCGTAACGTATTACAGTGAAAATACATGTAAATAAATAATCTATCTATCTATCTATCTATCTATCTATCTATCTATCTATCTATCTATCTATCTATCTATCTAAATAAGGTGAATAAAGAACTTTTCATAGCAGACATCTGACTTTATCTAGCAGAACCGTCCAAGTGAAAATTACACAAGTGAGACTGGGGCCTTATGGGCTTGCAGCCTATTCAAAAACAACAGAGAAACAGCACAATGGATTATGTGAGTGTGGCCAGCTGAAAACAGTACATCTTGTTTTATAGTCTTGTACAATGTATACTGAGGAAAGGCAGATCTTATTTTAAAAGTTTTCAAAAGCTTACTACAGTTTTAGTCAGTGTTTTCGTCAAGGGCTAATTCAAGTGCGATTGACAAAGCAGTGATTAGGTTCCTTCATTCTACCAACTTTTAGCCCAGGATATAAAATAAAGTCACTTAATACTGCTTAGAGGGGGCAGTATTACGCAACTCCAGCGTGTCGGAAGTCATTCAAAGAAGAAGAACCTTTCACGTGCGTGTTTCTGGCAGATTAAAAACAGTCAGACATATACATCAACCGGCTAAAACTTTATTTGCAGCTGGATTTCAACTTTGCTCACATTTCTCGTGGACATATTCAGGCTTTATAGCGTAAACTAAAGTCGTGGATGTGTTCAAAAGCCATTGAACACTGCTGGTTTTTGGACAGGATACCGAACACAACCCTGTTTCACCCTGGGGTTATCGATTAAACATTTAGTAAAAATGTGTTATGCAATTTTATTTTCCCAATTGTGATTTAAAAACCCTTTATTAATCACGAGAATCTTACCTGAACGTGTGTTTGACGTGACAAAGTTAATGCAACGAAGTAAAACTAACCCTTTACAAACGAAATGAGAGACAATTAGCACTGTTGCCATTTAGCAATTAACAATTCAGCACAAATTATTGTAACTTTTGTAAGGTGAAAGTGCGCCAAATGGTTCCTTTAAACAAGCAGCTTAAACTCATGAATAGTCCACCAATTTGCGTATTACAAATCCGACAATATTCATATTCAAGAAAAACAATAAAACAATACATGCTTGTTTTTCAGGAAATTCTGATATCCACTGCTAAAGACAATCATTTTTATTCCACCACGTGTAATAAATAATAGTAATAATAGCCTTAAAGTCACTTTACTACAATTCCATGCATTGTTTATTCACACTGGGCCGGTAAACTTCTTCTGTACGAACAAAAAAACCCAAAGACACAATGACAGAAAGCACAAGTTTAAGGTAGAGTCATAAGAGCAACGTTCAGGTTTGTTAGCGACCACATATGTCACAATTCTTCACTTGAAACCCCTTTTATGTCTGGTGTTTTTCTTCCCCAGACACTCCGCCGGCTCCATCCCCTTCTTGGCTCAAACACTACTTTTTCCACCTTCCTCGTTTCAACAATTTTCTCCCCTAATTTGCTCCGACACAGATTCCTGCTGAGGGGGCCGGTCCGCTGAAATTAGATGAGATTTGATTTTAACTTTAATTGATTTAGGCCGGCTGCGATGGTCACGGGCGACGGGGGTGCTGAATAACTTGCGTATCGAACACAAATTCTCTCTGCTGTGAAATCGATGGCGCGCGGCTTATGGGAGTAAGTGTTTGCATCAGCACTAAACGGGAGATGTTTTCTTTTTTCCCTCCCTTCGCATTGTTCCGTTACCTGAGACTATTTCACGGCGTCTTCCACCTTTTTTCGGTGCTCCTCTTTCGTTTAACCCCTCTTGACACGAGTCCTCGGATGCATTTATGTTTATGTTTGCAGCTTTTCTGTGGCTGTGATCAAGTGTCAAGACTCAAAATGTTAGATATATATATAAAAGTGTGTTAAAGTTAGAGGTTTTCTGAAAAATCTATCACTTTCACACTGCAAACGTTGAACAAATGGGTGCACAATGTATTTTTGCAGTGGTCCTTCTTGTCTCAATGAAGTTGTTGCTTTGCCGGTAATGTTCCAGAGTCTGGCATTAAACATATGCATCTTTCATTGATTTAAGGTGAGACGCTGCAGGGGAACTCACATAAATGTAAGAAAACTAATCATGTTATAAAAATCATACAGAAGTAAGGTATTTTATGTTTAAAAACAACCAATTTTCAATCTGAAAAATTGTTAATTTTGTACAAATACTAGTTGCTGTACAGAGGGGAGTTCTTATTTAGTTTTTGAGTGAACTAGATCTGACTGAAAATTGGCCTAAAAATACAAATTTCGTCTCAATTTCCTTTACTTAAAACTTTCAAAATCTTGTTGTTGTTGATTGTAAAGTTTGGTGTGTGTAGGTGCTACTTTTAGGCTGATCTGTATGTCTCTGTGTGAAAAATGCATTTGGAGAAAATTGGCTTTGAATATACAAAGTTACAAAATGAAATAATAAAACATATTTAGGAGCAGATTGGACAAGTTTGTTGTTTCCACATGAGACCCGATATGTTGAGAGAGCAAATTGACCATAAAACAAAACAAAAAATAGTTTTGCCTGTAGTGTCTCGCACAGAGGACACATTCCTGACAGACTGCAAACTGACCAAAAAATATGGAAACGGAAATGGAAACAAATGCCTGTAGTGTCTTGTCTTAAATACAAAATAAAACAATAAACAAACAAGACATTGAAAAAGAGACATTCTTACTCTTAGTGGGCTCACCTCTCCACAGATCTGGGGTTATTTATAAAGCTAGCCCACGTACAGAAATATTGTGTACATTGACTCTCCATGGTGAGACAACTTGGCGTGGAAATGAGGGGTCAATTCCACATAAACGTGGTAGGGACTTTCAGAGATGAGACAAAGGGCACTATGAGCACAGACAAATGGAAAATGAGCAAGTTTGAGGAGGTTGGTTGAAGTTTGTGTTTTGTTGTATACCTTTTTCTAAATAAATGACATTCCTGAGCTGTAACTCGACCTGTGGACGTCTCTTGGTTTTCCTCACAATGAAGAAAGATACGTTAAAAGCCACATAGCAAAAGAATCAAGGCAAAGCAATAACATCGTAGAGAAAAGCAGAAAAGTTACATAGTGCACCTTTACATGTTGTATTGGTGCTGTTTCTTTTTCCATTTTGAAACACCGCTCTTTGATTAATTATTGCAGTAGTTTTTTAGTTTTTTTCAGCCGTGGCACACTTTTTTGTTGTTGAAATGTTACCATAGCACAACATGTACTGACACTTTATCCAATCAGACCTTATAGTAAAAAAAAAAAAAGTGTAAGTCCATATAAGTCTAGGCAAAATATACTGCAAAATATATCGTCTTGCTTTATTTTTTATGGTCCATAAATTTGCTCTCGAACAAATAATGAAATCCATTGTCTAAATATGTTAGCTAAAACTGGCAACTGTCCCCCGAAAACACTGGTTGAAAATCAAGGAACTGTTCCAACTTTACTGCTGGGTGTGAACAATGCCAAATGTCAACAAAAATACATTTATAATACATGGGTTTAATCCACTGCTGGCACTCTTTCCACTCTTTGCACTGAGCCTGAAGAGCCAGAGGCCTCATTATGTGGTGAAAAGGAAGGGGACAGTGAAGAGAACAGCTTTACATCCTTTATAGCACTTTTGCATTGCGACTGTTTTGTTTTTACGTCGAATGTTCCTGTTTTAGTGCAGAGACACGGGTAATTAAGTCCAGTGTAATCTTAGTGCTTCATTGTCTTGCTGTGACATAACTCTCCTGTTCCTCTCCTGCAGCTCCTCCGTCTCCTCCGTCTGTTTCCAGATTTGCCACTTTAGCGTCCCTTACACGATTCAATCTTTGTCTTTGTTCTGCCTATCGTTAGCTGCCTTTGCGGGCGTTTCGCTGGGCTCCTGGTTTCATCTTCAGGAGGTGTACTGTGCATTTATTCAGAGGGTTTGATGATCAATGGAGCGCTCCCTCTGCTGCTCTGCCTGCAGTGACCAGCTGTTACTGCACCACCACAGCTTTAGAGCAGCGAGAGGTGCAGGACTAATACAGAGCTGATTTGCATTTTATTGGAAACACAGGAATATGACCTCAAACAGCCTCACGTGCACTTAAAGGTGTTCTGTGTAGCTTTTCTAGTGGAGGATCTGCCGCCTGCTGGTCTCCATGATATATTGCTTTGCGTAAAATACTCATCTCCACAAAGACTCAGAAAGTCCTTGTTTGATCTGCACAGAGCTATATGTAAATGAATGATGCACAATTACCAAAATAGCTGTAGAAAGTTGAATTCTGTCAAATGGACACATTTTTAATGAATGAAGACATTATGCCACTCGTCCAAGTCACTTCTTTACCTTCCTAGACAGAGAATTGGTGCCTTATATCTGTGTGAAGGGAGGAGCTAACTCTACTGAAACTAACAGACCCCAATGTTGTGTAGTATCTGTAGCTAGGTCCATTGAACATCATCGGATTTAGCACAATCTTTCATGGCCCTAATGGAGCATCTTATTTGCATACTTTGATTATCCCTGTTGTTTCCATTATTCTGGTTTAGGCTTGAGGATGGAGGTGTAAATTAGTGACAGATTGTACCTCTTACCTGTTTCTGTTCAGAGATGGACTGTCTGTCATGACAAATATACCCTGTCCGTAAAGGAGCGTTTAGAGGCTTTGAGATGGAGGTGCGCAGTAAAATGGAGTCTAAAGCACGAGGGTGTTGGTACTGAATGGAATAGACCATGTTTAACTTTGTGGCTTGTTCTGTCTTTTGGATGTACCACTTTTTGACTTAAAGTATTGATGGGTTCGAAGACCAGTATGTCATGTTTCAGAAACACAAACCATACTTGTGTAGGGAATTGTTACACCTTGCACTGAATAAAATGTAAATGGTAGCAAACAGTGAAAAATGACTAATATTTTAATGTAAAAACTAACCCTATAAAAGCAGTCAAAAGAGGTCTTGGGTAAGATGTTCAGAGGAAAATGTGAACGCGTTTTCATATTATTACTTGCCTTTAAACATGCTCAAATTTGCCATCTCATGTTTTGGAGAAAGAAAAGTTCATTATGCACTAAATTAGCTAGTTTTTCTGCTGTCTGCCTTGAGTGTATCCAGGCAGATGGCACCTACATAATTTAGTTATGTTATCACGTTGAGAGATTGTGTGGAATGCTAATGTTATCGTTGCCGTTATTGTGTTTCTACAGCAGAAATGTTCAGAGTGAGTCTGCAGATGATTGAAGGACTTAAAACAGCAGAAGATTCCCCAATAAGTGACATATAAACTCGGTAAAAACGTCCCAGATTGAGGGAGTTCAGCCAGGAGTGTTTTTGACGCTCGGATCATGAATGCAGCTGAACGCAACTTCAGGTGTGTTTTTGATGACTGAACATTGTTAGAACATGGTTAAAAGCTCAAAAATGTCACTGTAGCAGAATATGTGTCCTTTAAGATTGAAGATAAAATTATGTATTGATTTTATTTGTTTTTATTTTTTTATGGGTTCTTTTTATTTATTTATTTAGTGAAAATAAAGAAGAATTTACTACATTTTTGATCAGCTTGGGTTGAAATATTTCAGGAGAGAAATCTGGAAGCCCCCAGTCAAACACATGCATCACCAAAATGAATAAGGTCATATATTCAGATGATTAGATAAACAATAGGGCATTTGTGTGTGCACTAAGCAAAATGAAAATCCACATTATGTTTCTCCCAGAGCTACAGCTCATATTTTATTCAAACTGGGCTGCTTATCTCACAGCCAAATATTACAAGTTTAAGATGCTAATCTTCTTGCCAATTCTGCTCCTCACCAAATTAGATGACTTCAAAGGGTGGCAGATAACGATGAAATATTCAGCTGGTTTGGACTGATGCAACAGTCATATTTCACATGATATTTCCAAACTGCTTGCTCATTACATCTCACATCAAAGTTTCATTGCTGTTTCTATTATCTAGTTCACACTGTCGGAGCAGTTTTAGGGTCAGACTGGTTCAGGCTGGCATGACATGGCACACGTTTGACTGTTTTGACCTTGTAACAACACCACATAAAAGCCCTGAGTCCTGTGTTCATGGTTTTGGTTTTGAACAAATAATACAATACAAAGGTTAAAGTATGTTCCCTTTTTTGCAAAAATAGTATATAGGTCGATACTCATCAATAAAAAATGTCTAATTATGTTACTGTTTTTAAGGCCAGACACTAAAGACACTACAGGCAAAACAATTTTGTCATGGTCAGTTTGCTCTTCGTGGAAACTTGTCCTCCTAAAGATGATTTATTACTTCATATAATCCAATTGCAACCATAGATTTCTCTGGGACATTGTTACTTCAAAGGCCGGAGATAAAGATCAGCCTTAAAGCCGCTCCTACATCACCAAACTTTACAATCTTATATGAAACAAGACTGTGACGAAATGCACAGTCCAAGCCTGATTTATTAAAGTTTTAAGTTAAAAAAAAATTGCCAAAATGTTTATCTTTTGGGCAATTTTGAGTCAGCTCTAGTTCAATCAAAAACTTAATGAGAAATCCATAACTCTCTCCCTGTTTCTTAGTATATATATATAATGTACAATATTAACCAAAAAAATGTAACCTGGTTCTATCTATTTTTCATATTAAAATTTCAGATTCGGATTGCAAGTGTGGCTGTTTTACACATAAAATGCCTTATTTCTACATGAAAACATTACATAATGAAACCGTGTAACACCAGGAGAGGTTTCAAATTTGTATCTTTAAATTTAAGATTTTTTTCCTATTCACAGTGTCTCACCTTCATTTCGGTGTGGTCTGATTATAGATTTTCTGATTTATTTTATCAGACCAGTGTTTGTTTGATGCTACTTTAATAAGCACTGGTCTGATAGAAGAATTTATTGTCGCTATTGTCTAACATCACCATCAATCTGCTTTCATTCCAGAGAATCAAAAGCACCAGACTCTTTGTTCGGTGTTCATGATCGATATGGTTTTTACAATCAAATGCAGACATGGACAGAGAAGCGGTCTTTTTTCCAATACAGCCTATGATGAAAACCAGAAAAGTTGGTCACTGCAGCTTTAACATAAACTGTGCAAATGAGGCTTAACTTGCTCTAATTCCCAGGAAATGTGTGTTTCCAAAATACCCCAGTCCCCTGCCTAAACACAAAAGTGATCCATTTCATGTGTAATTTATTTGTGGCTCTGTGCTCCCTGCCTGCTGCACCACAGGCCCTCTGCTGCTGTGGCCCGGTGCAGCACACAATTGAAAATGTCAGCGATGTGGAGGCCGCTTGAGTTTTCTATAATTATTCTATTCATTATAACTTCCACCTCTTTTGTTGAATTAGAGTTTTTGCTCATAATTTGCAAGGGGGCACTGCACGTTATTAGACCGTGACTGGGTTAAAACAATTTTTTTTGAAAAGAAACAGAATTAGTGGCAGTGGATATAAAAACACATTATATGAACGGAAGTCCAGTTTTAGAGTTTAGATTAAGAAAGGTGCAAATACATATACAATATTGAGTCAGTAAACCACATTTTTCACATTATACCATGTACCCCTTTTCCTCTGTCTCTAAAAAGAGTATTGACATTACAGTTTTTACCGCTTTGACACATTTTTTTTAAATTTAGTCTGATCTCTTGTCTCAAACATTTATCTGAACAGGGGCTTAGGTGGTTGAATCATTTGGAACATTTCTCATCAGTTCACGCAGTTCTTTAGCTCTGTCTCACAGAACACACAGTTCTCAACAACTAAAAACTGTTTGTGATCACTAAAAAAAATGTGTAAATGTGTAAAGCCGGTGTGATGTTAGTGTAAATGTCTTCTTTGAAGGCGAGACACTACAGTCAAAGCATTTTTTTGTTTTGTTTTGATTTTTGGTCAGTTTGCTCTCTCAGGTCAATCTGCTCTTAAAAATGTTTTATGATTTCATTTAATCCATCTTCATCCATAGATTTCTCTGTGACATTGGAACTTCAAAGGCCGTTTTCTTAAAATGCATTTTTCTCCCCTCGAGACATGAGGATCACCACTTAAAGTAGCTCCTACATCAAACTGTACAGTCTTGGACTCAACAAGATTTTGACGTAACGTACAGAAGGATTTGTTTATATCTAATTCTAAAACTGATTTATTGAAGTTTTAAGTAAAAGGAAAAAAAAATAGGACAATTTTCAGTCTAATCTAGTTTACTCAAAAACTAAAGAAGAAATCCAAATCCTCTCTGTAAAATTTTTAGTAACTAATTTGTGTACAAAATGAACCAAGAAATTTAAACCTGGTTCTGTCCATTTTTCAGATTGATGTCCCAAATATGTGTAAACTCCAACCACAGACTGCACTAAAGTGTGAGAACTTTTGGTCTCTGAGAGCAGGACTAAGACTTCTGAGCTGTTCTGAGTCAAATGAATGAAAGAGACAAAAAAACAAAAAACAAAACATATGACCAAAGTTTGAAAGTCAAAACGACTGAGAAAACTGTAATAAATGTTCCATAATTTGTTATCTGTCACTTTTTTCTAGATAACTTAAAGGGCCTATGACAGGTTGGACTACTCATTTCACTTAAATGCAGCTCAGATAAATATATTTCAAATTTTGCTAAAATACTTTACACATTTTATTTCGCTTTAGCAATTTTTGAGGTTTTTGTTTTACTTCCTGGTTGTAAATGATGACATCACACTAGGAAATTACCTAGCAACCACACTGTAAACTGGGCCAAATGAATCTAATGTCACAGATTTTAAAAAGATTTACACATAAAAATACATGTGAACACCTTTTTGGTTGAATTAATTAATAAGGGTTAAAAAAAAGTAGTCTCTTTTGTGTCAATTATGGGTAATCTTTGTCTTCCTAGTGTGATGTCATCAATCTGTTTGGTTCCTGTAACTTTCTACACATTTTTCAACTTTTTTTCACAAATGGCCACCTGATGTTGTGAAACTTTGATTTATATCTACAATAGCTATTAGTAAACCAAATAAAGACAACATTAGAGAATCGTGAAAACCTGTCATATGCACTTTCACTAGCAAGGACCACAACCTCAGATACGGAGGCAAAGTTTATTAACGAACGAACGACAGGAAAAACACATGTACGATAGAATATGCCGTTTTGGGGCTTCTGGTGAAGAGGGCTGCAGGCTCCCGGGCCTCGATACCCCCCATCTAGAAGATAGAACAGAATCATTAGAAAGGGGAGGGAGGGAGGGGCATGAAAACACGAACGTAGATGTGTGTGACCGGGATGCTTAAATAGTGTGGCCACCGGAAGGGGCGTAGATGAGGTGTGGTCCTGCTCCCGAACTTTAGATAGTAGACTATCTCCATTTAATTTGAGCTAAATAAATGTAAATCTTACAAAAAGTTTTACAGCCACACACTTAACCAAAACCATTTAACCAAAAATCCATTCCATTCTATCTCTCTCTGCGGTTCAGAAACCCCCCAACACGGACTCGATTCCTCCAGCAGCGAAGAAACAGTCTCCTCAATATTTTCAAGCCATTGTGAAAAATTAAACCCCACAAAATCTAATCTTGTCCCTTGCCATAAAATTACCAATTAAAATGGAAAACAATAGTGTGGCTGGTTTCAGTGTTTAGCGCTCCACCCTGGGGCGCATTGGCCTCGGCTCCCTAAGATTTTAAATGCCATTCTTCAGAAAGTTGAATAAGATCATTACCAGTGACATTTCATAGTTTGTGTGTGCTCTGTTACAGATCCACATAAACATTGTAACACAGAGCAGCCCAAATGTGACACAAGTGGCTGTTATTGTGTTCTGAGTTGACTGCATCGAGTATGATCCACTGCAGCATTATTTTTAAAAACAATATCAAACTTTCTCAATCAATTTACGGTTTTCAATCTGCTGGGGGCTACAGTTACAATAGCACTACAAATGTTGTTGTTGTTTTTTTTTCAACATACAGGATGAGCGTGACCACAGCAAAAAACTGCAGTTGGCTAAAGTTATTTAAGAGGGACTTTTTAACGCCCTAAATCAGCACACTTCAACTGAGTCCGTTCTTCCTGGTCACATTCTGTTGGAGTAAACTCAGCCTCAGTGAGCTTTGATCTCCAAGCGTCATTTATTGACCGAGGACTTGCACTGCTTCTATCACCTTGGGAATGTCTGATCTTGTGCATTATTTAACGATTCTGGTGGAGGTGGTTTTGAAGGGCAATACAATGCTACAGAAAATATAACAATAAATGATAATATTTAATTTTTTTTTTATCCCACTGACACAATGAAATTAATATGCCTTTTTATAAATTTGTAGTATTGATTAGCAGCTATAAATAAATAGTGGAACAAAACATTTCCTGCGACATATCGACTCAAATGCTACTTTGAGTTGACACGTCAACTCAAATGCAGCTCAAATCTTAAAGGGGCTGTACCTGATTTTTTTTTACTGTTTTGAAATGTGAATAACCCAATATTTTTGCATGTAATAAAGTAAAATCTGTCCATCTTTCCAGTACAGAAATATTATAAAATAATCTATTGGATTGAAAATTAGATCACACACATCTATTTATAGAGCATTTTATTGTACGAGAAGCAGGATGTGTCGTTAGCTAATATTTGTAGCTTTACCCAGGACAGGAAATCTTGCACTGGACTCATGAAAAGTGCGTATAAACTCATCGCAGTGAATATTTAGGATGCAGAACAATAAATGTGACTGCTGTAAAGACTTGAACATTAACTAGTACTGTTTTTCCCATTTTAAAACCGAAAAAATAAGGTACAGCACCTTTAAAGTGCTTCAAAGAAAAAACAAAAAGTTCCCCACTTGTGCAAAGAAAACGTACGCACGATAAATATTGAATCCCAAAAATATTGTTCAGTCTCTCATTTACTGATCGATAACGCTGTGTAGTATTTATTGTGCTCTAACACCTCGCTCAGACTGCACCTGGAGGGTCAAAAGTTAAATAGTGTTACACAACTTTAAGAAGCATAGATTTGGCTGGTATTACTTGGATGGGAGATTGTTGAGAAAACCAGGTGCCACAGAAGGGCAGAGGTGGCTCTAGTACAAACTGTTGTTTCCTTTTGCAAGACACTTCAACCTTGCCTATGAAGGACCGTGAGGTGTGAGTGAGTGACTGGTGGTGGTCAGCGCTGCAGATGGTGCAGATGAACAGCCTCGCTTCCATCATTCTGCACCAGGGCCGAGTATGGAAAGAATGAATAATGCACAAAACTAAAGTGACTGTGCATCTGGATACATGCAGTATAAAAGTAATGTATTATTATTAATAGTTTTCCCGATACAAATAATCTTCAACTATTCAACACAACACATCTTCTGTAGCTTTATTTTTCTGAACCTTATGAGATCCAGCTGAAGTTTGATTTGATGATGTGAAGTTGTCCCACTGGCGCTATAGGACGGCTTACAGAAGTTCTTAACAAGATGTGTCCTGGTCCCATTAAAATACTCCATCAATCTTGCCTTTATGGGCTGTCCCCTCTGGAGGGAGTGCAGCCTAACTCATTACAGCCTCTACCCTCTCTCCTGTTTCTTTAAGTGTCGCCTGTGAGCAGCTGCACCATCCAGACACAGTATATATATTTCAAGCAAAATTATGTGCAAGGGGGACCTAATTTTGAACGCGTTAATGGCATCTTTTTTGCTCCACAAGTCTAAATATTACAAAACATCTACAAAATGTCCTGTGCCCGAACAGACAGGTGGTTGTTTCCCTTGGTTTCCACTCAGATTGAGCCCTTCTGTGGAACATTTTACCAGGGTGTAAAAACATGATTAACGAGAACTCGAAAGACAAATTCTTGACTGTGAAGTATCTTAATAACAATCTTTAAGGTCTATCAGAATCAAATGAATATAAAATGTGACACCAGCTGTAATTTAAAATCACCAAAGCACTCTCTCCACAGACTGGAGTCTGGTGTTGAGAGGATCCAAGGGCATTCCTGGCTCCGAGTGAAAATGTAATCCTCTTCTTATGGCCGTGCCCTATGCTCAGCGGGATATACTTACACAGGTTTAGCTGTCTGTGGTGTCTGCCTCAGTTTCAGTGCAGTTAAAATAACAATAATATTAGGCTTTTCTAAAAAAAACATTGCCAACATCAAAAGTATAGTGTTTAGACCAAAGAGAGACTTATCCATGCATTTGTTTCCAGGTTAGATTACTGTAACGAGCTGTAAAACAGCTGCAGTACATCCAGAACGCTGCTGCTCGAGTCCTGACTAGAACCAGGTACGAGCACATTAGTCCTGCTCAGGTCTCTGCAGTGGCTTCCTGTGGCTCAGAGAACAGACAGATCCTGGCAATGTTTAAATCCAGGCTAAAAACAGTTTAGCTGTGCAAGCGACTGAAGGATTTTATCTGCACTCTTCTCATTTAAAGTATTTTTTTTTTTAATAAAATGAGTTTGTATGTCTTAAGTTGTTTTGTGATTTTAATGTTTTTTTCTGTTATGTAAAGCACCTTGAATTTGCTCCACAAATAAACTGAGAAGAGTGCAGATTAAATCTTTCATTCATATGCACAGCTAAACAGAACAGTTTTTAGCCTGGATTTAAACATTGTCAGAGTGGAAGCCTGTCTCACATCTTCAGAAAGACTGTTCCAGTTTTTAGCTGCATAAAACTGAAACGCTGATTCCCCATGTTCCCTTCAGATGCAACCACCACACAGACTTACAAAGACATTTAAAAAGGTAAACATGTTAAGTCCTGCTTTAATGTTCAAAGTAAACAGTTTCTTTTGGCTGTAGCTTTACCTATTTATAACATTTGACCATTTTCAGATCGCTGTCATGTTTTGTCAATCATTTTCAAGAAAAACAATTATCCTCAATAAAATGTCAAGTAAAAAGTTGCATTACAGCGAGTAGTATAAAGGTGACTTTGTGCACAATTGCACAGATGAAACTGGGTGGAGCATGAGTGAATGAGGCCTGCTGAGGCTGAGAATGAGGCGAAGAAATAGATTTGGACAACATCATGGTTGCGTCATCAGCTCACTATGGGCTTTGTGCACAGCGGGTGTTGGCTAAGCTAAGCATTTCTTACAGATAATGCTCACTTTTATTAAACTATTATTTAGTCTAGACACATTTAATAGATGTCTACACGTACTTGTTATTGTTGTCCATAATTTTACCAAATAATAAATCCAAACGACATAACCAAAAAAATAAAATAACAACAATAATGTGATGAATGCAAGATTTGTATTTCTTGTAACCTTTAGAAAAATGGAAAATAAAAAGTGTGATGTGTAAATGCATCTGTAATTGGACATTTCAAATTCAAATTAACAGGCGCACACTTCTCTTCTCTAATTTGGAAAAATATAAAAGGCGTGATTGCCGAGAGGAAAGCACCTTGTTAATGCGACCTGTCCCTGGGAGGTGACCAATTACAAGTCGAAGCTTAATTTCTGGTGAAGCAGCAATCAGTGTTGGAGAGCGACTGTCGAAATAATGAGATGACTCGTGCTGACTTCGACCTTCAGACATAAGTGAACTCTGTAAAGGTTATTACGACACAGTCTTGTATTCAAACCAACACCCCTTGGGCACCGAGATGGACGAATTACCAGTAATATGACTGACACATTAACTGACCTGCACTGAAACATGTCCGCTCTGTTACAGTTTGACAAGATGTGTGTTTAAATGATCCTCAAACATAGATTATTTTACACGAGATTAGAGAGGGCAATATATTGCTTTAATATGTAGTTATAGGTAACCTGTAAGGAATTTATTTTAAAAGTGTTGTATTGTAAAAATGAAATGAAGATTTGGTGAGATTTGTGACTTAATGATATTTAATTTTATCTCAGTTTCATTGTTCATTTGATCATTCAGCACATGCATTTTATAACTTCATTGACCTTGTGTGGTAATAGACGGTATTTCCCACTTATCATTCTGCTATGAATAAATAAAAAGTGTCAAATATCCACAAAATTAAACCAATTCAAACATGTCACATAAATTACATAACAAAAACAAATGGATGTGGCATTAAAGAGCCTTTACCAGTCACCATATTTCAACCTTAAAATGTTTCAATGTTAGTAGACAGGTCGACCACTAAAATAACAGTTAATTACAGCCCCAATCTGATTTTTAGGCCAATAATTCTCAACTTTTTTGTGTAGTCTGTAAAAGAAACCTTTCTTTGTTATCTTTGGTTGAAGTTTCACACAGCTTCATACTTCAGTAAATAATCCAAGAGAATAATCTGACACTGGATGCTGGCTCTTTGCAGAAACAGCTGGATCAGACGGGGGGCACTAAATCCAAAGCCTATAATAAAACATGACATTGCTTTGGAGGAAAACCCAGATGCGTCGTGTGTGTGTAGTCAGAGTAATGATTTACCGTCAGCAGTCCGGACCTGTGGGACCCGAGCGCTTGTCCTGGGACAGAGGATGGATCAGGGGGCTGTGGTTCACTGAGAGAGGAGCTGTCCGCGGTGCTGAAGCTGAACACATCACCGCTCCTCACAAACCTCGGCGGGTCAGAGACTTAACGCTTCACTGAACAGACAGTTCAGAGCTAGAGAGGAGAGGATTCTACTTTTTTTTTTTTTTTAACAATTCAAACACACGTCTGAACAAAGCTGCAAATATACAAGGGAATGTAGGAGACTGTTTAGTCTAAGCTGTGCCCTAATTTACTTCTTCTCACCACAGACTAAAACTTGTCTTTGTTGTTGTGACTTAAGATGTTATTCTATAATAATTGCCATAAGTCCAAGTAATGTATTGCCTCAATTTTCTTTTTGTAAACAAACTCGGGTTATTTATGCCCTCCTATTCTCGCAGGAGACTCGGGGACACCCTGAATGTGTTTAGGAACTGAAGAATTCTTTGCTATTTCTTATTATTTATCAGCCAAATCCAGCGTGTTCGTTTGCTGTAAGAGTGGAGCGTTTAGCAGTCAACAATTACTACACTATATAACTAATAACACATACCAGTATAATGATGGCCAGGATTCGACGAGTTACAATCAAAAGATTTATTTCCCTAATACAAAATCATCTAATACCGAGCTCGGGACGCCTGGGGATAATGGTTACTCTCGCCGCTATCTCCCCAGACGTAACCACTAGCCCAGTCTTGTCCGTATTTAACACATCGCACATGAATAATACATGAATATGCAAGAAGAGGCGATGTCATCCTTCCTGAAGTCTTCTGATAGGGTTTAACGTAAAGTTCTCCTTATATGGTGCGTGCGCAGGGAGAGGCCGTTTTGTTTATCTTACACATTCCTGAGATTGGGCTTTGCATCTGCTTTGCCAGAAAATGGAAACTTCACAACTAGTTTGGATGTTACCTGAAACTCAATAACTGACATGTTGTACAACAAACAAAACTTCTGCAATTCATCTTACATAAGTAAAACTATAAAACCATTATTTTATAATTATAAAATATAAAAAGTCTTCAAATATAAAAGTATAAAAATATAAAACCCTTCAATTCCCCCTTCTGAGGTCTCCAAAGACCTCAAAATCAAACCTTCAAGTGTACATGGTCGACATAGTCCTCACATATGACATGGATGCACAGAACATTTTTCTCAGAACATCATGTAGCTTTAAACCTTCACATTTCAATCCCACAACTCGAAATCTGCAACGATAAAACACAAAACACTTCCAAAACAATTATTCATTAATAAAATCAATACCACATTCTCCATCACAGTTGTCCTCAGGATCCTGCCAGTCTGGAGCCAAACCTGTCTTCTCAGACACTTCCACATCCTTCTCTGTCACCCCCTTCAGGGAGGGCCTTACTCCCGTGGAGTGGATGTTTCGAGAGTAAAAGATGCCTCCTGTGGTGGTGCTGCCTAGAGCCCTAGACAACATACCTCTAACAATGGGAATAACACAACAACAAACAATACCAAGTATAACAAAGAAAATCAAAAACATAACAACAAGGATATGACTCCAGGAGCCGGAGAATAGCCAATCTCCAAACCCATTGTTTGGAGATGCCTGGGACTCTAAATAATTCCTAAGACCTTTCACCTTTTCTCTAATGTGTGTCCAATTGCCGGTTTCATCTGGAATGTAAGTACAACAATGATCTATGCCTACAGCTGCACACATACCTCCTCGCTCAGCATAGAGACCATCTAAGGCCACACGGTTTTGCATGGCTACTGAGGCTACTGCCTTTAATTCAGAGCCATCCTCCAATTGTTTCAATGTGTCATCTACAATTTCGGCTAAATCTTCAATTGCCCAATATAACATATTAATTTTGTGGGCGTTGGTTGCTGTACCTACTCGTGGGATCAAGGTACCCAACCAACCTCTGAAGTCAGAAATTAAGGGGTCACGACCTTCTCCAATAGCTGGTATGTATGCTTGGCCTAAAGTTTTATTTCCTACTTTCAAGACTCGTTTAACTCTTACATACTTGTGGGGTTTATGGTTTCCATTCTTTTTAACCATCTCTTGCATTAAATCATCTGAAATAACTAAGGAAGAAGGTGCCAGTCTGGCTAATGTACATGTGCCGCACCAATTTGTAGGTAATACTAAATAAGAATTAATGCCACATGTCCAAACGTACCCATGAGGAGTAGGTGAGCCCTCCTTTCCTGGAGGCGTGAGAATCACAGTAGAGCTCTTTGCCAGATTTAGGATCTTATGTACGTCTTGCCACCAGTTTTGTGAGTCTCGGGGCCAAGAGTTAGGACCTATTTCATACTTACAGGATGATTTACCTAAAGATCTGGTATCACTACAGCTACGAGTGTAACAGACTTGGGCAGGTAATGGTTGTCTATAAAAGTGGAGCCCTCTCCCCACTGTGCTATTAGTTTGTCTAGTCCAATTTACTGGGTTTCTCCACACTGTTAAATTAGCTGCATGCATCCATTGGCTACACTCAGGTAAGTGAGAACTAGAATTACGGGCCATAATTCTTCCTAAGTATAATATACAAAATATACAAAGATTTTAATGATTTTAACAACTATAGGCCGGTATCTAACTTACCATTTTTAAGCAAAATTTTAGAAAAACTTGTTTTTACTCAGCTAAATTATTTCTTAAACACACACAACATTTTTGAGGAATATCAGTCTGGTTTTAGGGTAAACCACAGTACCGAGACAGCCTTGACAAAGATTTTAAATGATTTTAGGTTAAATTATGATTTTAAACAGGTGACAGTGTTGGTCCTACTGGATCTAAGCGCTGCCTTCGATACAGTAGACCACACTATTCTTTTAAACAGACTCAAGCACCTGGTGGGCCTCTCTGGTACTGTGCACAAATGGTTTACTTCCTATCTCACAGACAGAACATTCATGGTAAGTTTAGATACCTGCTCCTCCAAGGTCCATAAAATCACATGTGGTGTGCCCCAGGGTTCGATTTTAGGTCCTGTACTTTTTAACCTCTACATGCTCCCTCTTGGTGGTGTCGTCAGGAGACATGGAGTCAACTTCCACAGTTATGCTGATGATACGCAGCTTTACATCTCCATGTCTCCTGATGACACCAGGCCAATGGATGCTCTTTTTAACTGCATTTTAGACATCAAATCCTGGATGGCAGAAAACTTTCTCCAGCTTAACCAGGACAAAACTGAGGTTTTAGTCATCGGTCCTGAGGCCCAGAGAGAGAAACTTTTATCCAAACTGCAAGCACAGTCTTTTAATCCATCAGCACAAGTAAAAAACCTGGGCGTCATCTTTGACTCTGAGCTCACTTTTATTCCTCACATAAAGAATATCACAAAAATAGGTTTTTATCACTTAAAGAACATAGCCAGAGTCCGTCCCATTCTCTCTCGGGCCAACACGGAGACCCTGATGCATGCTTTTATCTCCAGTCGTATAGACTACTGTAATGCCCTGCTCTCTGGTCTTCCCAAAAAGAGTATTTCAGGTTTGCAATTATTACAAAACTCAGCAGCACGTGTCCTGACTAAGACCAGGGGGCGGGACCACATTACACCGGTTTTAAAATCACTGCATTGGCTCCCCGTGTCTTTCAGGATCGATTTTAAGGTTCTTTTACTGGTTTATAAATGTCTTAATGGTCTTGGGCCTTCTTATCTATCAGAACTGCTTTTACCATATGAACCCTCGCGGCCCCTGCGCTCCTCCGGCAGCCGGCTCCTAGTCATTCCCAAAGTCAGGACACACACTCACGGCGAGGCGTCCTTCCAGCACTACGGCCCTCGTCTGTGGAACGGCCTGCCGGAGAACCTCAGGGCCGCAGAGAACGTTCAGGTTTTTAAGAGCAGGCTCAAGACCCACCTTTTTAGTTTAGCTTTTGACTAATATTTAATTTGTGTATTTGTTACATTTATTTATTGTGTTTACTTATTTTATATGTATTTATTTAAGTTTTACTCTAGTTCTATTTATTTATTAATTACCCATATTTATTTATTTATTTATTTATTCTTTTATTTATTTTAGACTCCAGTGTTTCCTCTGAGGGGCCCTCTGTACTGGGAGCGGCGGTCGTCTGTGGTTGCTGGGCCCTGGCTCATGGGCCCCTGGTGGAGGTTTGGTGCTTGCCCCATCTCTCCTCGGGGCCCTGAGTCTGTGTCCTGTGGCTACGGACTCTCTGCTCCTGGTGCAGACGGCTCCTCTGATGGTGCTTCCTCAACTGGTGTATCCGCACTCAGCCTATTGTATCTTAGGGTATGTGTGTGTAAATACGTGTGTATGCACATAGATTGGTGTGTATCTGTATGTGTGGGTGTGTGTGTGTTGTGTGTGTGTGTGTGTGTTCAGGTGTGTATGTGACTGTGGGTGGGTTGCTTGGCTCGTGGGAGGCGGTGGGGTGGGAAATGGTCATGTGTGGGAATGTTTTTAATATACACTGTAAAGCACTTTGTGCTACATGCTATGTATGAAAAGTGCTTTATAAATAAAGTTTGATTTGATTTGATTTGAAGTGATTCTTGTAATCCAGCTGGCACTGCCACCGAGGTGGGAGATTCATCTGCATGATGTGGCTTAAAGGAGCAAACCCAACAAGGTGAAGTTACATTGACTTTTTTTGCTGTATAATGAGCTACCTTTAACCATTTATTTTGTAGATGTGAATGCGATTCGATTAGTGAGCGCCTTCTCCTGGAACCATTTCCTTCTGCAATCATAAACAAAGTCACATTTTTTACAACATCAGTATTATTATCATTTATACATTTGATTGTCCAGTCATCAATCCAACCAGGGGTCTGTATGTCCGCTACTTTTGCTCGTAAAGATTTAATGTTTTTTCCATTGTTACAATGCATTAGTTTGCGTTCATTTAAACCAGATCCAGCTAAAGTCAAACATATCACTATTCCAATGAGTAGTAGCGTTATCAGGACACACAGCCACACTGGGCATTGATGAAAAAGTCTTGGAGAAAGCCTGGAAAATGTAAACCATCTGCGAAAAGTGAGAGGGACGGATATAGATCTATTTTGAGGTTTGGTCTGTTTTGTCTTTAGTATTTTGGGTATTTTGGGTATCCCCACCCCCTTCAGTGGGACCTCCGGGCCCACTTCCATAGTATGGTTTGGCAAAGGAGTGGTGGTACCAATAAGGTTTTCCGTGTACTTTGAAAGCATGGGAGGTGCGGTGCGTCACTTCGAAAGGTCCAATGTAACGAGGGGAGGCCTTGTACTGTCTCTGGTCTTGGTGCTGATAGAATAGCCTGTTTTTGTGAGGGCGAGGGTTAAATACTACCAGAGCAGATGACCTTACCTAGGAAGGTTACCTGAGGCCTGCAACACTGCAATTTAGATTTGGACACTTTAAAGCCATGGCGCAAAAGTTGGGAAAGAACATTAGACGTGGTAATCAAACACTCGGTAGATGAGGTGGATGCAATCAAAATGTCGTCAACGTATTGAATGACTACGTTCCCTTCAGGTACTATGGTGTCTGCAAGACAACGTTTTAAACAATCATCAAAGATGCCAGGGCTATTCCGGTGCCCTTGAGGGAGTACTGTGTACTGCAGTTTGACACCACAATGGGTGAAAGCAAATTGATATCTGCTTTCTTCTGCCAATGGAATAGAATAAAACGCGTGTTTTAAATCTATCACCGAGAAGTATTTCATGTCAGGAGTCAGAATGGACAGGACTTTGTGTGGGTCTGGCACTGGCAAAAGCGGAGTTATAGTGACATCATTCACTTTACGTAGATCATGTGCCGGCCTAAAAGTGCCATCTGGTTTTGGGACTGGGTTCAGGGGAGTGTTCCAGGTTGAATTTGAAATTTCAAGAACCCCTGCTTCCCATAAGTCTCTAAGCGCCTGATCTACTCCCTCAAACTGCTGTCTGTTACTATATTTTCTCTGAGGGACATAAACTTTACTGCCTGGTTGGACATTGAGAACCACAGGTTCTACAGAAAGACAGCGGCCAATATCAGAACCGCTAACAGCCCATAGTTCTTTTGGAAATTTAGACAACATTTCTGCGGCAGATTCATGATCAGTAAGCTCGCGGCCATGTGACCGGTCCAAAGTCTCCTCATCCATTAACAGAGTGTCAATTACATTTGATAATGGAATCATGTAGGCCTCAGCCGAAATACTATGGAACAAATTTGGAATAGATGTTGGTTTCCAATCAACAACACGATTAAGCCTCCAAGTGAGGGGACCTAATTCACGGGCTTCAAAGCCAGGCCCCAGGAAAAGAGAACAATGTGGATCTGTTTGTGTGTCACGTTTGTAATAGAGCTGTAGCTCGTCAGGCAGTTTTACAGAGGCTACAACCCCAGTTTTGTGAACGTAGAGACAGCTAGTAGTTATTAGAAATTCTCTACCTTTAAGCTGGGTATTAAAAATTTCTTCATAAACCTCGTCATCCTGTCTGTCATAAAACAATGTGACATGATATGGGTCAGTTGGAGTTGTAAATGGGTAGCAGGTGGAGAACCATGGCTTCCACAGCAGCATAGAGGAGTACATTCCCTCCTCTTCAGTTGTTTGTGGCTATAACAGGCCCCAATATATTTTTGCCGTTTGTGGTGTTGAAGATTGAGTGAGGAAAACACGGTGACGTGCTTGTCCAGAGCAGGTAGCTGATTGTCCATTCGGCCAGGTGACTGTAATCCCACCAGGAGTACAGAGAATATCAGCTCCAGTCGTCTGTAGAATGTCTCTGCCCATCAAACTGACGGGTGTTTGTGGCGAATATATGACAGGCATAATGAAGTTTTGGCCAGCAATCGAAAAAGTCAATGGTTTGGTAATTCGTAGAGGTGTTGATTGTCCCATGAGTCCTGAGAGATGGATGCTCTTGTTACTGAGCTGTGAATGATGTATAGTTTTAACAGTAGAATGTGTGGCTCCTGTATCCACCAACATCATTGTTTTTTCGCCACCCACCTCTACAGTGACAAATGGTTCCGGGGTGGCGACAAGACTCATTGGGCCCCCCTAGTATCCTTCATTTTCTCCCGTCCCACCATAATACTGGCCTTGTTGCACCCATGGTGGCGGATTGGAGGGACCCTGCTGTGTCCAAGGAGCGCGATCCTGGGGTCCCTGCGGTCCTGCGGGGAATCTGGTCCAGTCCCCGGGGCGTGCTCTACAATCACGGCTAAAATGTCCAGGGCGGCCACAATTATAACAAACGTCTCCACGCTGCTGTTGTCCACCAAAGCTCATTCCTGCTCCCCTACCTCTACTTTGGCTTCTAAAATTCCCTCTTCCTCTGCCCTGTCTATTTTGTCCGTTTCCCTGATAAGGGTGTGGTGGTGTCACGTATAAGACGCTTACGGGTGCTTGGACAGGTGCAGGTGTGATGATGGGGGTGTCAGTAGGTACTGGTGTTGTAGCCACCAACTGCGTTTTGACCTGGTCTTTCTTTTTAGCAGTAGCTTGCTGCCTGGCTTCAGAAATTTGCAGTCTAAGTAACTCCTGCTGTAACTGTGTAGTTTTGTCTTGAGCCTCTTTTTGTTGTTGATTGTATATATCAGCATGGTGTCTAAAAATGCGTCAAAAATTGAGTGCTGTCAGCCACTAAACCGGGCACAGCTTTTAATGCTATTTGAATTTGGGCTGGCAAGGCGGCCAGAACCTGCTGCAGAAATAAGCATGTAGTTTGTGGGTTCCTCAGAGGATGTGTGTGCATAGAATTTATGTATGCATTAATGCATTGGTCCATGTATGTACTTGGACATGTACCTGGAATAAACGGAGCCAATGTTGGTGGTGTGGGCGTGGTTAAGGGAAACCTAAGTTTGAGATGGTCTAATAGCACCTCTGCATGAGGCTCAAAGGGATCTTCAATAGGTGTGTCATTCAGAGCTATATCCCTCAAAATCTGCTCCGTAACGTGATGTGAGGAACATTCAGTAAGTAGTTGCTTCACATCTCCCAGTGCCAGAGTCATGTGACCCGTCTGAGCTCGTAGAGCTACGTACCATGACATGCCTCCTTGAGACAGTGATGGTAATTTTTCTTTGATCAAGGCCATATCAGCGCCCCCTAAGGGTTTGTAAACCCTAGGGATTTGCCCATCAGCGCCTACAGGGCCTGTTGCTAGTAGTGGATAATTATGTACGTGTGGTCGTGTCACCGGGTATAAACTTGCTGATTTTAATTTAGGTAATTTGGCTAATGCATCTTTGTTTTGTTGTAGTTCTTTCCATAAAGCTATCATGGTTTTCTCGGCCTCCTCAATTTGTGTCCGCCAGCTTGCCTTCTCACTGTCCTCTGTAGGAATGTTTCTTCGCAAAAATGTGATAGTAGCTTGGAGGTTGTAAATTTCCCGATTTAGACCATTTATTTTAGATTGTATGTCATAACTCTCAACATTGCATCCACCTTCATCTTCCTCATCCGTGTCGAACAAAGTTACCGTGGCTGCCTTTGTTTTTGTAACCTTTGATTCTACTGCCGGGTCTTTCTTTTGCACCGCCAGCTCTTGTAATTATTCACCTAATTTAGTCAATTCTTGGACCGTATTGTCCTTATATTCTTGTCTCAAATCTTTTTGTAATAACTCAAGCTGCTGTTGCTGAGCCTGCAAACCCTCACTTACTTCCTGTTTTGTGTCCTGTACTTGCTTAAACAGCTGTGCTACATGTTCTAGAACTGTGGCTGCTGTTGTGTCTTGTTGAAACAGGTCGCGCTTCTTTGCTAGTTTTTGTTTCTCTTCTTTTGACAATGAGAGTTGTTTAAGAACTAACTTCTGCAGTTTATCTGTTTCGTCCTGTGTCATAGTCTCTGATGGTTGTATGTCTGCATTCAAAAAACCTTGCAGTTAGTAATGGATAAAATCCACCGGCGCCACCAGTAGGTGGTAGGTTGGGCTACTTACCTCGACACGAAGGCGGCGCTCCGTCCTGGGAAGGAGGAGGACCATCTTCTTTTGTCTGTTTGGGCGGATCGAACACAGTAGTTGTCTCCGCCCACATCACTCTCAGCACCTCCGCCAAGGGACGGCACGACTTCAATCTCCTTTTCAGCTCTGCTCTCCTTTTCTCCATTTTCTTTCGTTCCTAACTTGCCTTTCTTGTACCACGCTGATTGTCCCAGACGTGGCCATGCTTTACCAATCCAGTCCTTTGGTAATAACTGTACTTTTCCCGACATTTTATTCTACAATTAACAAATTATTCCAACAATAAACGTAGTTTCTTATACCAATATTTTAATCACTACCCCCGCTCAAGATCGATGTCTCGCGTAACTGATAGCGATAGGCCTCTAAACCTGTTACTTTTTTTTTTTTTTTTTTTGGCTCTTATCAGCTTAGCCTCTATAACGTAATTTCATATGCCAATTTTCACTGCTATCCCCGCTCAAGATGAGTATCCCGCGTAACTGATAGCAGTAGGCCTCTAAACCTGCTAATTTTTTTGGGCTCTTATCAGCTTAGCCTCTATAAGGTTTTATCAGCTCCCCAGTCTGACCACGTTTCCCCAGTAACGTTTTAATTTGCTTACCGCGTCCGGTTTGCAGGGAGATATCACCTACGTGGGTCCGTAGACCGTTTTAAAGCGTATTACGCGACGCGTGACTCTTTCAATTATTCTTATTCACGACTACGTTATCAATCAAACACAACAATGTATACTTATACGAGTTCCCTTCTACAGTCCACAGTCAAAATTGACCTAAATGAACCAATGCAAGGATCTTCCCCATTATTTCACTAAATTTGGAAAAATATGCCAATAGACTTACTTTGATCTCTTTAAAAAGGAGAGAATCAAAATAGTCTTACCTTATTTCAATTTTGGGGCCCCAGGGAAAATCCAAACATCAGCCGTGGAGTATAGATCTGGCATGTCTACCGCGATGTCTTTTAAAACGGTCCGGTCCGTAATCCAGTCCGCGTTGACCAACGCTCCCCCTTCAGTCAACGTCCGGGGTCACCATTTGAAGAATTCTTTGCTATTTCTTATTATTTATCAGCCAAATCCAGCGTGTTCGTTTGCTGTAAGAGTGGAGCGTTTAGCAGTCAACAATTACTACACTATATAACTAATAACACATACCAGTATAATGATGGCCAGGATTCGACGAGTTACAATCAAAAGATTTATTTCCCTAATACAAAATCATCTAATACCGAGCTCGGGACGCCTGGGGATAATGGTTACTCTCGCCGCTATCTCCCCAGACGTAACCACTAGCCCAGTCTTGTCCGTATTTAACACATCGCACATGAATAATACATGAATATGCAAGAAGAGGCGATGTCATCCTTCCTGAAGTCTTCTGATAGGGGTTTAACGTAAAGTTCTCCTTATATGGTGCGTGCGCAGGGAGAGGCCGTTTTGTTTATCTTACACATTCCTGAGATTGGGCTTTGCATCTGCTTTGCCAGAAAATGGAAACTTCACAACTAGTTTGGATGTTACCTGAAACTCAATAACTGACATGTTGTACAACAAACAAAACTTCTGCAATTCATCTTACATAAGTAAAACTATAAAACCATTATTTTATAATTATAAAATATAAAAAAGTCTTCAAATATAAAAGTATAAAAATATAAAACCCTTCAGAACATATTGGTTTCAAACTTACATTGCGTGATTTTCAGTGTTATGTTTTCTTAATTAAAAAAGCTAAATCATGTAATTGCAAGTTAAATGTTTTTCATGGTGACAATAAAGTATTTGCCACATATCAGGCTTCCTTACTTTCCTTACGAGGAACTATAACAAGACTTGTGTCTGGGCTCTCTTCTCCATAGCTTCAGATGGGGTTGACTGACAGGTAGATTAACCAATCAGAGAAACACACAATCCATCAGTATCAATACAGTCATGGCCATTTACAAGGAAAAACTAAATTGGATTAAAAATGGGATTGAGAATCAGTACTGGCTTCCACAAAATGCAATGAGTGATGCAGTAAATACTGTTGATATGAGGTTAGACAAGTTTGATTTAGTTGATAATGAGAGATGACCAATATGTCACTGAAATAAACTAAATCTAAATGCACAACTCTGTCTGAAGTTTGTCCGAGAGAGTAATGACCAGTCTAAATCCAATACAGAAAGTTTGGTTGCTATCAGTAAAGTGTGACCTTTAGTACTTTTACTTTGATATATTGTATTGAAAAGCACACATTATTTTCCGTCAGTCAGGCATTCCCTCTGTAGGACTTGTTGATAGCACTCCATCTACTTGCAGCAGAGGGAATTTTTCAATTAAATTCAATTTATTTTTGTATTGCCCAAAATCACAACAGTTGCCTCCATGGTCCACAGGTAGAAAGCAGTTCAATTAAACAATTTTCAACAGAGTTTAGCAGTGGATAAATGGAGCATCCCCTGTCCTTGACCCTCTTTCTTGACAAGGAAAAACTACAAAAAAACCCTGTGGGAAAAAGTAGAAACCTCGGGGAGAACCATAGTGAAGGACAGATCCTACTCCTGCAGACGGTGAAACTGTAGATGGACTGGGACTAGCGCATCCACTTGGACCAGAGCCACCCAAGAGGAAGGAAGGTGGCTGATCTAATGTGGGAGAGTTCCTCTAGACAGATGGCTCCTCTAAACAGTCCATCCAACACATATAGATCCCCCCAGACAGACAACAAACTAGAGTAGAGTAGAAGTAGTTCCTCCCAAGCAGAGCTTCTCCAGGTGGATAAGGGTCTCCCGTGTCTGGAGCAGACTCCACTCCCTGAGGGAAGTGGAGAGAAAGAAAAACATGTGAACAGCAATGAACAGACTACAGATGAACTAATCTTAAATATTGTTGATAGGGAAAGTAGGAAGAGACAGAGGACAGTGTTCAAGCTGCCATACTTCCCCCAGCAGAGTTGCTCCGAGGGCAGCGTAGCTAAAACTTTTTGCTGTAATGTTTTGAAAAGCTCAGAACGAGTTTGGCGATGATTTATGGCCATTTAAATGTATGGTGCTCGCTAGCTAACTCTGTCTCAAAGCTATTAATAAAATGTAAAATATTAATAATAAACAACCATTAAAATGTTAAATTACGACCTAAGCAATTATTTTTAAGGTTTACGGTTGTGGTGTGACATTTATTATGTCTCAAATGTAGCACAAACACATTCCTTTACAAACAGTGTTTGTGTTCTACAGTGAAAATAGTCTGAAGTGAATGTCGTCAGTGATGTCCACCTGTCCACTGTCAATCAATATTTATTGATTTTAGGGCGACTTTGCAAATACCCCAGAGAGATATAATTGGTCAGGACGCAGCGACGCTAACACTGTGCTAGGCGGGCGTCCATGTGCATAGAGCAGAGCCATAATGGAGATGTTATGGCTAGCAGGTGGCATACCCTCCTTCAGAAAAGTTGTGCATTACCACCTTTGAATAAAAACTCTCAAATATACATGTGCAATTATAAAATGATTACCGACTTGAAATACTCAAAATCCTTTCATTTTCTAAAATCTCGCTTGTTTTGGCAGTGAAATCCTTTGCGGCTTTGAATAACACTGTGTTTATTGACGAGCAGTGGTCTGGATTGCCTTTCTGATAAATCCCGGGATCTTCTTACTCCCATTTTTATTCTGCTTTTGTATCCTCCCGACAGTGTTTCAGATCTGATGAATAATGAGTAGAGCTCCCCTATTTAATTCTGTTGGCATTTCTTCTTTCATTCGCATTTTCTCTCAGATTTAGTCCTGTTTCTATACTCAAGCTGTGTGAAGTGAAGTGAAGACATTTTGATTTCTCTCTCTCTGCCTCACTCTTCCACAGTCTCTCGCTCTTTTTCTGGGCATATTTCCACTTTTCAAACTCTGTATCTTATTGTAAATCTGTCTCAGTCGCACAAATTGAGGGCCTCAGGCAAAAACACAAACCTCGCCTGTAAGTGTGAATAGTAAATACAAGCCAAACATAATGTGAAATTCAGATCAACCTTCTGCAAAGCTGTATTTTTTTTCTTGTTATCACCGCAGTGTACATTTGCCCCTCATTTGCATCTGTTGCATGCAGGTATTTGAAAACCAACCGCAAATCTTACTACAGTGCTAAACAATAACATTCATCTGTTTAGAAGTTGATGCTGACTATTATTTTTAGAGTTCATTGTCAGGAGTTAAGCATGAAAAGCGAGAGACATTTGATAAAACTTGTGATGCAAGAATATAATCGTTGTGTATTCTGTACCTCCACCATTAAGGCACATTGCCTTGGATAGCGATTAAGTGGGATTTTGAGGTTAGTTTGGTGTTGGCCTGGAGTTGGTTTGAGTCACGTTTAGATCTAGTGTAGCCTTGCTTTAGTCCCAGTCCAGTTAATGTTTAGTTACAGCTTTAGTCCCAATTTTGATGGTGTTAACGCACTCATAAATGCATTTTGCCTCCCTGTTTTCTACTACTAATAAAGTTGTAAACTTGCTTCCTGGATACAGTGTCCATATTTGGTTAAGGTTCATATGTTAGTGTGGCATTAAAGAGGCTGTACCTAATTTCTTACTGTTAAAGTGAAAAACAGAAATAGTTGTTGTTTTGCATGTACAGTAATAAAGTCAATTGACACCACATGGAGCTTTTTTGTTTTTATTCTCAGAGAAGGAGGAAGTGTCCCGTTTGTGTGCTAATTTAGTTTATTAGCTTTACCGTGACTGGCTCCGGGCCCAGAGAGTGCTTATAAACTCATGGAAGTGACTATTTAGGATGCTGGGACTGCATTAGAAAAGAGAGCGATCCATGTGACTGATGTAAAAACTTAAACATCAACTACTTCTGTTTTTCACATTTCAAAACAGTAAAAAGCAGGTATAGCTCCTTTACGAGTAGCTGTAAACAAAATCGCCAAAGGTGTCGGTGTCCTGGTCTGTGCTCTAGCGGCCGGTAGCTCCGGAAACCTGGGGTCCCTGAGTGTAGCTGGCTGAACTGTCATGGCTGTACAGCAGAAGTGTTGCTCAGCGGTTATGAGGAGTTTGGGATGAGCAACTTCCCTGCGGTTAAAAGATTAAGAAGGAAGTGTAACCTGTGAATTTATTCAGACTGAACAAAGTTTATCTTGTTGATCTGATTACTTTTACTGATGTGACATCCTGATGGCATTATTGGTTTATTTTCATTTTATCATAATTTAAAGAATGTTCCCTTAATCCCTATTAAGGATGTGTCACATAAGTAACGATATGTTTAGTGTTTCCATGTGTAATTATTACTATTTTTATTTTTCATTTTTATTTCCATGAAATACCATGTAACCTGTGCTATAAAGTGTTACACTGACTTCTTTTGTCTTGAGTGTAACTGAAGGTGAAGGGTTCTCCAGGGAGATGTTATAGTTTTGCTTGGAATGATCCACGCCATGGCATTAAACATATCCATCGCCAAGGAGATAAGCAGACAAAGCCAAGTTACAGCACAGGTCTGTGGAGAGGCGACCCTGCTCGGACTATGAATATGCATGTTTGTCAAGTATTTTTCTTTTTAGCACTAAACACCTGTAAATGAATGCAAATTAGATACATTTAATGCCATACTGTGAAACATTCCAGGCGAAGCTACACCATCTCCAACCAGAAAAGTTGCACAGTGCAGTTATAGAATTCCTGCTCATTTGTACTTGGATTGGATGTCAATGCAAGAACACAACACACAAAAACCTAACATAGTCCATTCACAGACTGAACCACCCAATATCTCTTTTCTTGATCTGTGGTGTGTTTTACTTGTTGAAAGTTTGATTCGGCCAAGGGAAGGTCACTGAAACAGACACGGGTCTCAGATGGACAGATGGATCTCATCATTGTCAGCAGCTGGTGCTAGACAAAGGCATTTCCCCCTCACGACACAACCGCCATCCACTAAAAGGCAAGCTTAGTTTATAAATTATAGTCCTTTTTATGCTTTATTACAGTGCAGTGTTTGGAGCAACATTGTGCACACTGAAGGCAATTATTTTATCTGTATTTATATTTTTGTAATTGTTGTATGAGCCCTTTTAGCAAACCTCTACTTACCTTGTTTTGAACTTATCTTGCAATGTGTTGGCCTCACAACATAATGGCAAAATGTATTTAATGGTTGTACTTTTTTTGTTTCAACTGTATTAGTGAGTTCTATTGGAGTTATGAACAGTATGTGTAGATACAAACATACAGCCATGTTGTATAAGAGAAAAAAAATGACTTGACAATGAAGATCTACACTTTTTTTTAATTTGAGCTCTACTTTTTCTCATAAGAGACCAAACTCTCTGCAGCCTAAACAGTAAAACATATTATGAAAATTAAATAAAAATATTTCGCTTTTCCAGGTATAAACAAATAATTTTTTGAAGATTGTTTTGTCTCACTGGTGAAGAACTGCTAATGACTGTTGTCACAAAGTGTACACCATATTAAATCAATGGGAGCATGACATGTCCCCAAATCAAATTTCAGTGCATTAAAACAGCATCACAGCTCCTTGTTGTTCAATGCTTTCTGAACTAACTTTACTCTGCAAATTGAAGATAAGAGCTGGTATTTAAATATGAGACAGCAGAGACACAGTTTTCAAAGGGATTACAATGTGTTTATGGCACACAAACTGCTTAAGTCAGGAAGATGACTTAGACGGTTGATGTTTTCAGGCTGTAAAAAATGTTATGGATGGATGTAACCAATGACCTTTACAGATGCAGCAGGGTCTAGAGTGGATGAAGACAAAAATAAATAAAATACATTTGTACAAAAATGACTAAGGTAATGCTATGAGCCCATTGCAGGTGTCTTATTGCAAATAAAAAGTTTTTGTAGTGAACATTGTAGTAATGTAGAATGAGATTTAATCTTCATAGGTGCGCTTCATAGAGGACCCTCAGGTTGAGAACCACTGCTCTACTACATTCTGCTCTACTGACTTTATGGTTTGACTGAGAAGAGGAATAATTTTCAGTCATTTTAAGGGTGTTCATGGTCATCTTTAAGAGCTAAATCCAGTAAAGTAACTGGCAGGGAGACAAAACTAAAATAAAACAACAAACTAAATTTGTCCAAAAAATGAAACACTAGGGGAATATTCAGCAATTTTAAGGTGTGTCAAAAAATGTGAAAGCCACAGACATAAGGTTGTTTTGTAAAGATAATTTGTCTCACACTAACATGACAAAATCACAAGTGCGAGTGTCACATGATTAAACGGGGGTGTAATGAAAACAAATACACAAGAGCAAGGCGAGTGTCAGCTGCCTTTGCATGCACTCCAATTTAGAAAGAATTAAAGCGTTAACAACCTGTTAAAATTTGAACTTTACGAAATGACGTATGCAGCTACATAACAAGAAAATGCTAGTATAACAAAACAAACAGACTGTGCATGTTGCGCCCTCTGCAGGAACAGCGGAGTCACAACACAGAACAGACGTCTGATGTCCAGGTAACCAACACCCAGATATGCGCTGGAACACTTAGGTGGAAACGGAAGTGAAATTGCATTAGTTATTCGGTACTGATGCGAATTTAGATAATATGCGCATTTTGTAAAGGTGGAAATGCAGTAGAAGCCGTGAAGAAAAAAAAAAAAAAGTTTGCGCAAGCTCCATGTTGGTTTTGTTCGATATTGTCTTAATTTTAAAAGATGTCACTAGGCATCGGAGTCTGGTGCTGTACAGCTGCTCTGATTGGATGAAAAGTCAAGTCCCCTAACACGCAGGAACTTTAAGATTTAACAAATAGTTGTAACAAAGTCTCACTGACCCCACAGATATGAGGAGAGTCAACACAAAGAATCCCACGAGAGGCAAATCAGGCCAAAATCCTTCAGTGTGCAGAAGGCTTCAGGCAGGTCTGCTATGACACTGGTGATTTATTCCAAGTGTTTTATTGCTAAAACGTTTAATGCCATTCCAGGCAAAGCAATAATAACTCAAAGTAGACAAGCAGGTTGCGCACCCTCCACCTTTGAATAGTTCTTCACAAACATATAGAAAAGCAGATGAGTGGCTCTTTGGACTGGTCTGTGCAGGCTTTCGTTGAAGAGGAGGAGCAGCCTTTAAAGTGCAAATGCATTATACAGGGCTCAGCTGGATGTGTGTGTGCTCCTCACTGTTTGTTGGAGACTGTCCATGGTGTGTGCCAGCAGCCTATAGGAGCAGATCGTATGCACATATCTTGCCCCCAAAGCCTTTCATGCGTTGTTTGCACCCTGAAATTGTCAGGACATTTGCATTTGGGTCCCTACGCTTCCTCTACAATTTACCCTCAGCAAAAGTGCCTGCATTTTTCAAGTGCAAATGATTTCAAATTGCTCTTGCTGTTGTTAAAAAGCAACACAGTGCCCCAAATGTAATATTTCCACAAATGAGGGTTATACATGTAATATTTATGTTAAATCAATGAAAGACGTTGGCTGGTAAAGGGTATGAATACTGAAATAGATGGAGTAGCCATGGGAAAACATTTTATCAAAGACCGTGCTCTGTTGCTGCTGTTTCAGTAATTTCTGATAATTTTACAGTGACTAACAAGATTTGAGATGGGAACGTAAATACTGTACGCATACATTGCCCAAAGTCAAATGTTGGCAGTTCAATTCTTGCTATTGACATTGTATTCAGCCACAAAATCATTGGACAAGACTCTTCAAACTCTTGACTGTGTGTGTCCAAGCAACAAATGAATCAAGAGACTATGCAGCAAAGTAGAACAAAACCATGACCACGCAGAAGGTAAGGGATTGTACTGAACATCATGAGAAACTAGATTAAACTAATGTGATGTGGATGGTGAGGCAAAGTTAAAAGCCAAAGTGCTGACTTTAATGGCTCAAGTGAAAAGAGGACTTGTAGGTCATTTCAAGTCATGTTGTTGTGTCAAATCCCCAAAGTAAAATGAAGAAAACTCCAACTTGAAGAGATTAATGTAGTGAAGAGTGAAAGTCTTTCTTGCCGAAACACAAAAGGATGTACTACAAGACCCAAGTAGACTTCTGGACAGGATACATGTAGGGATGCATGTTTTACAGTTCTTCTTTAACCAATCATTGGACCCCTCCGTCTTCAATGATCGGTTTACCGGTTGCGTTAACACAGTGCTTTTATACTGCTTTTATTTTACAGTAAGAATCATAGTAGACCTCAGTCCACAACAACTTTTCTCTTTTTTTTAATCAGAATCAGAATCAGAATCAGAAGCGGTTTATTGCCATTGTCAGTGAAATTCACAAACATAGGAATTTGCTTCGGCGAAGGTGCAACATAAAGCAATGAGTAAAATATAAAAAATATATAAAAAGGCATGCATAAAAATTAAGAATAAAATAGACTAAGATAGACTATATACAGAATGTACAGTTGGCAGATAGTGCCATGTGCAAATGTGTAGTGCAAGTAGATTGTTCTTATATAATATATGGTTAAAGTGGCAGGTATTACAAAGTGTTCATGAGTCCAACGGCAGAGGGATAGAAACTGTTCTTGTGGCGGGAGGTTCTGGTCCGGATGGACCGTAGCCTCCTGCCCGAGGGGAGTGGCTCCCCTCGGGCATGTTATAAGAGTCATGTTATAAAGTTCCTAATGTTAGTCTCTTACTTTAGCTTGTGCCATTTAAAGATCGACCACCAACGCGTAATCCAAGTTAAATAAACCATGCAAGATTCGTATTAGTTCATAAATACTGCAGTGTCACTCAGGTTTGCTCTGTCTTTATGGGATAAATCCACTACTTTGGAGGTGTCAGCAAACTTGTTTTCACTCAGAGACATCACATTTGGATGAGGGTGCTTGCTTGCTGTGTATAACAACATAGTAAACAAGGCAAAATTGTACACGTGCCAGTTAACTCGGCAAGATGTCTTCACTTGGTTAAGCGTTTATCACAGTTACTTTGCTGATCATGTAACCATGAACACTCCTAACTACATGTAATTTCAAGCCATTGGTTCATGAACAATTTGACCTAATCTTCCCTTTGTTGTAAGGTTCACTCTATGACCTTCTGACCAAACATACTCATTATTCTGCATTTTCTCCGTCAATCAAATTAATTAATCACTTCCAACATATAACTCTTCCCAATTAAGCCCTTTTTGACATTGGTATGGCAATGCCATGTCTACATTGTACAATTAATGATGACGCTTTGGTCGTCTTTTTCTAGACAGAGCCCCTTGTGCTTGACACTTTACCTCATCCTACTAGCTCAGCATTGACATGTTTGGTCATGTAAATGACCCCCTTGTCATTGGAACACGATACTTTGCTTTCATCCCAAGTCTAAACACCCCCATACATTGCATTTTCCTGACCTTTGTTTCAACTCCTGGTATGTGTCATTGCTTTCTTTACAGCTGTACTACCGGCCACGTAGTACTGTGGTTCCTAACCATTTTTGTTCAGAGTACCCCTGAAGCTCTATCTCACATTCAGAGTAGCTCTTAACGTGAGTTTCAGGCAAAAAATTGGGTTTACTAGTCACATATTGTCAATGATTTCTATTATATTTTTTGTTTTGATCATATTTATGGTCCAAGATACTCCAAAAAGATCAAAAATTTAGAACCAGTAACAGTTTTTTATTCATATAAAAGTCCCTTTAATCTTTTAAAACCTGAAACCAAGTACCCCCTGGTAATTGCTCATGTACCCCTTAGGGTCCCCTGGTTGGGAAACACATTTGCTCCCCCCAGTACAAGCTCAAATGGGCCTTCCTGTGCCATGTTGTAACTCCAGAGACTTGTTCTTCTGCATTGGTCCAACCTATTTCTTTAGGTTACAAGTTGATTTTAGACGATTAATTAGCACAGCAAGGACATGTTAATAAAGCTATACCTTAACAACATTTACCTCAGCAGCATTTTGACTCTTGACACATCAATGTAAAGGATGTTCGTGGTCATGTTTAAGCAACAAATCCAGTCATAAGTGGTGTTCTCAAGTGGCATATTACATTTGTCCAGCTTAAAATATGACTGAACTGGAAAGGAGACAAAAACAGCAAAAAAGAAACCGTAGCCAGAAAGAAACCTCCGCTTCACCTTTCCTTAACACATTTCTTCAAAAACACCTGCTTCAAATAGACCTGGAGGCTCCAACATCAATCTTCCATCAGCGTATAGTTTGGACAGGCCTCCCATCTGCTTTTGGCAAGAGTTTCCAACAACTTACAAACTGCCTATAACCACATCTATAGGCTTTATCTTTATTACTACATTTAAATCATCAATTTGTTTCAAATTAAAGGCCAAATCCAGAGGAGAAATCATGTCATCCAGGTTCTTTAAGGCAAAATGTTCTGTATAGTTCCATCAAAACCCAAAAATTGTTTCCAGGAGAGATACTGGCTCTTTAAACGTGTATTTCATGCTGAAATGACTTTGGGTAAGCACAAACGTTGCCTCTCTGATAATACGCTGAAGAGCATCAAAAATGCATTGGTCTCAGTAGGAGAACCAGCCAAATCGCTATGTAACTCTCTTTCTCTCATAACGTGTTACTTTTGAAGAGCAATATATATGAGAAGAATCCTCTGTGTTATAAATGATTTCTGGACATTTTTCATCCAGCAAAGAGTCACATATGGAAGATTTGTGTCCTTAGGTTATTCTCTATAAAAGCACAGTGAGGTTTTTAATGCATAGGCTGCAGGGGAAAGCACTGATGGCATTACACATACTTTATTGGAAAGCTAAGTGAAGGGTGATTACTTCTCTTCCATGGATTTTGCACAATATATTCATGTTTGGTCAGCGACAAATCCTTAACTTATGAAATAATTTAACAGAAAACAGTGATACTATAATTACTTATGAATGCACTAGGGCATTATACATTACTTTAAATGTTTTAAATACATTTTAATCAAGTCTTATTGCAAAAAACATCTCATCAGAATTATTATTATTATATTATATTATATTACTATTCAAGTAATTTAGAAACGTTTTGATGAGGTAACGTGAAAGGAACATAACCCAATAAAGCGTATTTAAAGGTGCACTATGTAACTTTTCTAGTGTGTAATGTGTCTGCAGCAGATTTTGTGCGGCTGCCATTACATTAAAGGGGCTGTACATGATTTTTATAGTTTTAAAACATGAAAAATATAAAAAATGTAATAGTTAAATCTGTTTTGCCTCAGTTCAGATATATTGTAAAAGCATCTGTTCAGGTGAAAATGGAGGTGGAGACCACAGCGCTTTCTCTGTATCCAATTAGCGTTTATTTTCATTTCACAAGAAGCAGGAAGCGCGCTGCTAACATGCTACTTTTTGTTACCTTGACCATCATGGACTCAGAGGCTCATGAAAAGCACTTATAAACTTAGCGAGGAGAACAATTATGCCAGGACTGCATTCAGTAAGTGAGCGATACATCTGACTACTGTAAAGACTTTAAAACAAAATGGTTCTGTTTTTCACGTTTCAAAATCGTAAAAATAAGATACAGCTGTTTTCAGCAATGAAAATGGGTGATGAATGAATGGGATTGGGGTGGCTTTTTGATAATGGTGCAAGTAAATTGTTCTTATGGTAGGGATTGTGAGTTTATCTATAGGTTGTGTTTGTTCTATACTGTGCATTAAAAAACGGCAAGATTGTCACCTTTTAAGCAAGGGGCAAACCACTTGATAACTTCATTTGATTTTGGTATATTTCTATGAGTTCTAGTGTATTTATTGGCACCATCACAATATTCCTGCCTTTGGATTTATGGTGGTCGGGTAAAATATTATATTATTATACACTTGTGTGATAATGGTAGCGACAGCAACCACAGACACAACATATCCCAAATACAACAATAATAACGGCAAAGAACGATGTGTGTCTGTGTTGAACTCACAAAAAATAAAATAAAAAAAATCATGTTTACAAACAATAAAACACCCATTATAATTGAATAAATGCAAGATAAATATGTTTAACGTCACACTGTGGAACATTCCAGTCAAATAAATAATATTGCATGAGGCAGGTCCGAGAAACATGACATAATGCACCTTTAAAAATTATACAATATAGATTTAACCCGACACTAAGGCAGATCTCACAGTACTGGAGATACCAAAATGACTGTAGTAATAGGATAAAAGGCTGAGGATGGACCCGAAGATGCCGCTAAATTAATGGCTGCTCCTTGACACACGGTCCATTTGTTAGTTTTGAAGCGCTGTGACAGTTAATTATAAGGGCTGGCTTTAGTGGACCACACCGTTTAAGCGGCCGTGCACTACCAAAACATTCCCTTCCCGGTGCGTTTGAAGACAGGCGAGGCACTTTCAGATGCTGCGGTTTTTCGATTAACTTTGTTTGGGAGAGGAGAGCAGGTTGGATCCCTCTAGTTTGTTTACTATCTTAGCGCTGTGTCCTAGCAACCGCATCTCCACATACTTGTGCGGCTAATTTGACCTGACAGATACATTGGGATAAAATAGTTTCAATGCCGGTTTCGTGCTCATTGAACTGTACAGGGTTGAGGGTAAAAATACATTGCTGAAATGCATCTTTAGGTTAGATGAGTGTATGTGGTATCTGCATTTTTATTGTTATCGCAGCTAAAACACACATAACATTCATTCTTATATATTTTTTTCTTTTTTCTTTAGATATTTGTGCACTGTAATCACAGTTATTAGTTTTGCATTCTCATTCTGACTTGTCCATTCTGAATTGCTAAGGTTAACTTCGACTTTACTATAGTCACCTCTTTTGTTAGCTCCCAGTCCCGGTCACAAAGATAGAGAATGGGCATCTAATCCTTGTATGACGTCCTTTTACTCAGTCTCCTATGAATGATGTCACCTCTCCACAGATCTGACCTGTAACTGCTTGTCTCAATGGATTTAGATTTTAAGTTTAGGGCTGATTAATCGACTAATCATGACTAGTCGATCTTGAAAAAGACTAAAGACTAAGAAAGGCTTTGTTCCACAGGCTGCAAGATAAAGTTTCTGAAGCCTTTTTCCTCCAGTTCTTTGTTGATTCTATGTGACTCCATACAAATGTCCTGTGGTCTCAAAGGGTGAATACTTGATTTGGTGTTCAGAAAACATGTTAAATAATCAGACAACATACTAGCATTATAAATAAACAAAATGCAGTGTTGTTCTCTTTAGAATGTAATTGACAGTGGGGAGTTCTGTGTCCTTGCTCTGAGATGAATCCTAATGTTGAGTGAAAAAACAAGTTTAGAGCTTTTAAGGCTGTTGCTGTGAAATGTATGTAAATAATATCAACACTATATGACACTGAGAGAAATGTAGCTTGGTTTAGCTATTTTCTACAATTAAGAGGGATACACTTTTTATTTGTAAAGAAGAATAACGATATGGCGTTTGTTGTAAGAAATCTTGCCATCAATCCAGATGCCCAGGTATTTATAATAGGGAACTTCAGTCAGAACTCTCACGCGCAAGATTAGATACATTTTTTGAGTCACTAGAATACTGTTTGGAAAACAACATGCATTTTGTTCTGTTTGAATTCAATAGCAATTTTACACAATTACACAATTTTTGTTGGATGGAATGAAAATCCACTTGAATATTTTGAGTGAGCCGCTGAAGGCGCTGTATTGTATAGAGTTGTATCATCTGCAAGTGGATGCTACTATGTTTTAGATTATGAATTCATATAAATTGTAAATGGTCCAAGGACACACCCTTGAGGAACACCTTTGTTGAGAAAATTCCGATTGAAGGACGTCAACAGAAACAGCTTGAGCTCTACTGTATTTGTGAGGTAATCTGCAAACCACTTTTTTTTTTTAACTGTAACATCAAACCCAATAGCATCCGATTGAAAAGTGAAGTCTACTGTTAATCTACTGCCACCGTGTTAGAGGTGACTGTGAGGTGCCCCATAGACAATGTACTGCATTTCGACAGTGTGTTCTCTGTTCACTGCAACATCTGGAACAGCAAACCCCTTCACCATAAGAGAAAGCCCTGCATAACACTTTTAAACATCAACTTCAAATCTGGCTCCAATCCAATCAATGTTGTGCTCGCCAGGGAGGATATCCTGCTGTGTCCTCATATGTACTGAACCTGCCCTTGCATGAGTCTTTGTCTCATCAAAATGTTACTAATACAAGTAATGAAATATTGCATTTTTCTTCATTATTGTGTGGGTGGCTTTTTAACTTCCCTGATTAACATCTATCCATTGTTATATCTTACACATTTTAGTTAGTTTGAGTTGTTTCTGTTTGTTACCAGCATCTCTACAGTTTGCCCAGGGAATAGAATTGAAAATGAGTTGTCATGTGTGTACAGACATTTGCAAATCTTCACCCAAATACATAGTTTTAAAATTGAGTGGGACGGGGATGTCAAGTCTGGAGTGCTTTGTTGATCTTAGTCCAGGATTTCTGTGCAATAGGGAAAAACTAAATAACTCTAAGGGAAGGGGAAAAAATACTGCTTTTACAGGAATTTTGCTCATGCTTTATTTGATGCACTTGATTGCAGGCCTATAGGATTTTACTGTGGTCAAACAAGGACCATGATGATTAATTGGCTTTCAAAAATAGACCATTATAAGACAATGGGATGAAAAAGATGTATGAATGCATGGAATAATGGTGCACATTATTTTACATTAAACAGTATCAACATTCATAAATTCATAAACTTTTGGAAACTTAAGGCCACCCGTGGTGTCATTTATTCTCCAAAAAATCTATATCATCCATAACTTAATTGCAGCATCAGCTTTTTGGGATACTGCTGAGTTTCTAATGACACCTATTATCATAATGCACCCAGGAGGTAATGCCATGAATTAACATCTCTGATCTGTGTTCAATAATACTTCATTTAGATGCACACCTCTTGATCTTAAGAGAGAGATATAACAATACAAAAGGGCACTTTGATGATTTGACCTGCAAATTTGGTACATTTCTAAAAAGAATATATATTTTCAGTCATTACATACACACAAACCAAACAATTCTATATATCTAAAATTTCTCTCTCTCTCTCTTCCTCTCTTTATCTCTTTATCTCTCTCTCTATCTCTCTATCTCTCTCTCTCTCTCTCTCTCTCTATGAGCTTTGACCTGATTTGACTTATTTATTGTTTTTTGTGGAACTAAACAGCCACCTGTCCAAAACTAACTTGTGAACTGGTGAGATCTGAGGCACTCCAATATGCTGGTAGAAGGTTTATTTACACCTACACATTTCGACTCCAAGCTTCACAGGTGTGTGGTGATTGCTATTTATATGTTTGTCACGTGACACAAACCCCATGATAACCCAATCAACTTTTAGATATACATTATTACATACATTATTTACTATAAGAGACAAAGTGATGCATCACTTAATGCATCACTTAACATGTATCATTCTGGAAGAAGGCCATATATAAACTACAATAGCATGTAGACAACGTGGTACATGTTCACCACAAACCTCTCAGTACAAAATTAATTTTGGTGGTAATAAAGGTAGGTAACCACTCGGCGCAAGAGGAACCTTATAGAAAAGGTACTAAGTCCATTTCTTCTTTTAATCTTGGGTGTCTAGTTGCTCCAAGTTCATGGATCCAAAAGGTCTCACGTTGTAAAAGGTGCTTAAGTCTGTCACCTCCCCTTGGGTTATGTGTTACTTGTTTGATAACTATGGCTTTCAGTCAGTCTGGGTTGCTATGTCCAACTTGTTGATAGTGTTTAGCCACTGGATAGTCGTTGTTCTGATCACAAATGGCATATTTATGAGTCTTTCTTTAAATTTGCGTTTTGTCCTGCCAACATAAAAACACCCACACTCACATTCCAGTCTGTACACAACAAATGTTGTGTTACACGTTGCAAAACCTCATTTATAAGTCTTGGTCTAGTGAACACATCGTTGACAGTGCTGTTTTTACAACATTATTGCAATGGCTACATCTTCTACATTGAGCTGCCATGTGTTTGCGATAACCATGCAGAACGTTTGGGCGCAGGTAAATACCTAGTAACTAAACGGCCTTTAAGTGTGGGAGCCTGCGAAATATATATAGTTTGGACTTCCTTGAAAGAGGGGAGTCAGCTTAGGGTCACTTTGGAATTGGATGCTCCAATTCTGTTTTACTATGTTTTGATTCTGTAAGAAAGTGAGCCATGTTGTGCAACCGGTTTGTGCCGGCAAGACTTATTCTTATTAAGACTTATTCGAAAAGTTGATTCACTGTTTAGTCCCACTTTAAAATCTTGTCTACCATGCTGCTTGTGGTTGAGTGGGTAGCACATATGCCTGCCGTGCAGAGCAGGCCATAGCGTTGAGTTTGAATCTGGCTCTCGACAATTTGCAGTTTCATCCCTGATTCACCTCTAGTTAAATAAAGCCTTAGGGCCAATCCTTTATGGACCTCACCTTAAAGATGGGCAATGGTGCCTGTATCAGTACAGACTGATTTCAGCAATATTGGTAACAGCCAATTTTTCAACTTTTTCTTTTCACAGACTGAGTAAAAATTGCAATAGAAGAGCATTCATTTTTCATTCATTTTCTACCGCTTATTCCCGTTAGGGGTCGCGGGTGACTGGAGCCTATCCCAGTGACTTTGGGCCTTAGGCGGGGTACACCCTGGACAGTGGCCAACTCGTCACAGGGCTGACACAGAGAGACAGACAAGGACAGACAACCATTCACTCTCACATTCATACACTAGGGACAAATTAGAGTTCTCAATTAACCTACACAGTCATGTCTTTGGACGGTGGGAGGAAGCCGGAGAACCCGGAGAGAACCCACGGTAACACGGGGAGGACATGCAGACTCCACCCAGAGAGATCGTGTGATGTTAAGGTGGTTCGGAATTCAATACCACGATGTTGGGGTGGTCTGGGATTCGAACCCACGATCTCCTTATTGGGAGGCAGACGCTCTAGCCGCTCTGCCACCGTGCACCCCATAGAAGAGCAATTAGATTAAAAACATCTATATCCACTTAACTTATATCGCAGATTTTTATGAAGAAAACTGTTTTCAAAATGCCGCACAAACATAAAACATCAAACAACCAACAAAATCTATCATAACTGCCTAATTTGACCTTACTACTTACTAAAAACAATAAAACAACAACAAAATGCAAAATCTTGAGAAAATCAAGTGAAGTAGTTAATTTAACTTCTAAAAACAGATTGACTTGGATGGACTTTAAAATCTAAATATCGATATCAGCAAATATTGGCAACAATAACAGCAGCAAGTGAAATATCAGATGTTGGTATCGACTCACAAAATCCATATTGGCCCTCCCCAGCCTACCTTGATCGTTATTATGAATGGACAGAGGTATTGCATCTGTTGGAAAAATATCACCGTATGTTATGCCAGTGACATACCTTGTGTCAAACCTAATAAAATGTGTTGCACACAGGGGGCTCAGTGGGTAATATAATATTCATGCTTTAACAGGTCTCACTCTCACATTAATAATTCATCATCATTAGCTTAATTACCTCTGACTTGCTTCGTCTTTTTTTTTTTTTTTTTTTTTTGCAGATACTTCATTTTCTCCTCATCTCCTCTCATGTTAATTGTGGCAATATGTCATAAAATATTGTGAATTTGACAGCTTTTACACCGAGCAGGAGACACTAGCAACAGCCCCTTATTTAGAGCACAATAACAACCAAACTAACAATTTTGGTTATAAGACTCAACCATGACAAAGAGGAAGTATTTGTAACACAATGCTGGATTTTATTTGAATATGATGGGGAAGATTATACACTGTAACTTTCCTAATAAATTCCATGCTTATTATTCTAGACTAAACCCTGATGCAAAGTTTAAAATGGAAGTTGCACGAGTTAACATAAATCAATAAATGTAGACACGGGTTGTTGTTTTTTGAATTTCCTTACAACCCAGCCCCATTCTTAGGAAGTATATGAAAACGTCTTGACCTTTTAACAATGTTAGCATGTTGTAAATTTGATGGAAAACATACCTTTGATTATGTTCCGCTCCATTCATGTTTCTGTTCCTAATCCTAACCCTAACCTTACCCTAACTGAAAAAAAAATATATAGTAAAAAAAAAAAAAAAATTAAGATACACTTTTGTTAGCGTAAGTGGCAGTCTTATGGCGATGGGTTAAAAAAAAAAAAAAAAAAAAAACAGAAGCACGCAAATGAAGCATGAAAAGCACTCTCTACTTTTCAGCTCAGTTAAAACAATGTAATGGAGAAGAAAGTACAAATACTTGCGCTTAAATAAAGAAAAAAATAAAGAAAAAATAAACAAATAAATAAAGTAATAATCTGGATGGATCTAACTATATGTTTTACTAAAAGTGAACATACAGACAAAACAGAAACGTCAACAGTCGTTTCAAACATGCTGCCTTTATTCTCATTTCTGAAAATTCTGACGCCCAAAGTTCAGAATTTTTGGATGAGACTGCTCATTTTTTCCACTTCAAGTTGTCATTATATAGGTCACTAACGTCATGTGGAATACTTTTACTTTTGTACTTTGTTACTGTCCACCACTGCAAGTTGACCATGAAGTTCTTTGTCTTTTATTGTCCAGAGATCCTCACCAAACTGACCTTTTCTCTGCTCAAATGGTCTCCTTGAATCAGCGCAAAAGTGTAGCATTAGCAGGATTAATCACTTTCGATTTCAGTATGCCAACAGATACAGGCTTAGCGCCATCTTCTGGCACTTTTCATAATTACATCTGACTGACTGGAGCAGGGGATACTCTCTCCACACATAAATAATTCAAACTTTTACTAAACGAGATAACGATGCTGTTGAAAGTAGTGTAAAAAGCCGCAGAAACCCATGACATCGGCCCTGTAAAGCTACTGTAATATATTCCATAATGTGTAACAGTGCAATTTCCCACTCTGCCATTTAAAGTATGACATGTGCCGTAGAAACTGTGTTAAGCATTCAATAATTAGATGAGGCAGAGTATCTTCATCTTGCTCTGTTTTGCATTTTTCACGTCTCAATCACAACATGACTACTGCTTGCCTGCTGGATGGCATTACCCTCTGGCTCATGCTCATTTTGACAAACTAGGCCATGAAAATAAGCCTGTGCATTGCCAGGAGAATGCTAAATACAGGGTTTCTATTCTTTGGCTCTTGCCTCTTTAATCAACTCGCTCTTATCTGCGCCGTGCATCCCTTGTTTCTGGCTTTTTAAATGTAATTGAGCAGAAATGTGTAGCCTCCTCAGCGCCGCACTACTCCTCCGTTCTCAATTCAAACGTCTTTTGTGAGATTTCCCACTCACTCCGAGCTCTGTCATTCTTCTGCTGCCACCCGCGTTCTTCTATTTATGGTTCATTTACATACAGTATTGGCAATTTTTCATCAGTAGTGCATTTGTGTGTTCGGTTAGGAGCTTTTGTCATATTGCTTGTGCTACAGGCATTGTATTGGAGTAAATAAGAACAATCAGGGCCACTGAAAGTTTTTGTGAGGATAGAAAAAATAATATCCATATGCAACTACAAACCAAACTGTACATACTGTAAAGTGGAGCAGAGACAGTAATTGCAGTGTTATTTTTGCGTTTTGAGTGCAGAAAATGCTCAGAACAGGTCTGACGATGTTTTATGGACTTAAAAAACGCGGAGGAGGCCAAAATGTATGTCTTCAACACAGACATTCTATTTGAGACTTTAAAACAATGTATCTTGGATATAAAACTCTTACAATGGAAACAATAGATGTTAGATAGATAGCTGTGGATAACAAAGAGATGGATGACAGTGATGGAGCCGACTGTCAAGGACTGGACTGAAATAACATTGGACATTTATAAAACGGAAAGGAATTTGAAAATGGCCAAATTTGCCAGACATTGGAACAAATGGAATGCATACAGAAGGGAACATACGCCACTTTCTTTTTTGTCTTTCCATTCTCTGTGTCATATTATGTTCATTTAGTTTTTGTTTTGTATTCTATAAAATAATATATGTATATATAATAAATATTTCTGGGTTTCGTAACAATCTCCCACAATGTATATTCTGCTCAGAAGTAAGATGCCTCAAGGATCTCTTGGAAGAAAAGATGTAAAAATCTATGAGCTCATTTACCTGACTGTTTTGGTGGCAGGACTTCTGCCTTCGTCCTCTTGTGGTGGTCTCATGTGTGCGCAAAGGTAAAAGCTGCCTTGGTGATGCTCTATGTGCCCCGCTTTCTGATTTAAATAGCCTCTAATATCAAAAATGAAGACAGAATGACTTTTCCACATATAATACGACTCAAGGTATGTCACTGATTGATCAGAACTGACAAAGCTAATACAATTTTTATATTCTATCTATTACATACACAGTAATACATAATATCCAATGGATATTTGTTTGCTGGGACATAATGAGCAGGAGACATCATAAGACCTGGTTTTCTATGTAATCCAATGATCAGAAGTCTAGTTCACCTGAGTTTCCCCATGCAGGAGCCTATTACACTGCGTTGGATGATCCAAAGCACAAACAGTGCAGTGGAGGATAATCAGAGCTGGAGCAGGAAGTGGCTTATTGACACAATGAGGTGTAATTGTAGCAAATGACTGAAAAAGCGCTCAGTTCAGATTTAGCTCATTTCTGATGGCGACACTTTAGCTCCTTCCTGTTTTTTCCATTAATTATGTGGGCCGTGGAAAGCAATTATTTGAGACAGCATCTGTCCTGTAGGTCAATTTATGTTTTCCAATGTCAGCTTCCCGTTTGACCAATTTATAAAGAGACAAATTAAAATCTTGGCCACAGTTACTGAAGAGGCTAATTGTGAGAGCAAGAAGCAAATTAACTAGATTTATTTTAAAATACACATATTGGTATTGAGTATTTGGGAAAAGCATTAGAAGAGAAGTAAGTAGTTGAACTTTGAGGGTCCAAGACAGTGTTTTTTTTGTTTTTGTTGTTGTTTTTTTGACAAAAAATAATCGTGTCATGGACATTAGTAACTAAATATCTCGTTAGCCTCTGTTGTACCACTTAATTACCACCTATAATACTAGAAATTTTCAAAATATCTATGAGAAAAATGTCCGGAACAGCAGTGGTCTTGGATGTGGGCAGGGTTGTTGAGGATCACTGTGGAATGCAAACTGTGGAACTCATTACCCACTGAAATCAAGTGCATTTCTGATGGAAAAATGTTCACCTCTCGACTTAAGGGCTGGTTGAAAGAAAACCAAAATTGTACCCACCTGTAAATGGTATGAAAGTGTATGAGTGAGAGTGAAAGAATGAGTCTAAAATTTGCACTGATCTATTTATTTATTAGAAATATGTTTTAATGTGTTTTGTTATTGATTGTAGAAAGTGTAGAAAAGTCCAACCAGGGACAGGAGTTGAAAATTAGCACTTGCTATAAACTCTGTATGCATCGCATCAGCTACAAGCTTTGTTCTGTAACTATGTATGATTGCATTGTCCCTGCCAAATAAATAAATAAACCTTTAGGAGGCCTTCTTCTAGGCTTCATTCACAAACTATTTTCCAGAATCAACCCATTCTGTTGTAGCAGCTGAAGATCTTAAACCTGTCGAGTTGAGTGAAAGAGAATTTGGTTACCATGGAAACATGAACAGCCATTGATTCTATGTAGAAACCAAAAAGAGCTTGACTTTTATATCAATTAAATGGAGTTAAACATGCTGCTGTTTGTTCACAAAGAATCTTGTTGCGAAGAAAAAATAAATCACAATTTTTCCACTTTGTGTGAACTTGTCAGTCATTCCATTAAGAGGCCTGTGATGTGACGGCTCAGACTGACAGTTTAACAAATTGTCCCATGATTTACCTGTCGGGACATGAGACTGTGAGTGACAAAACGGTTGCACCCTCAACATACTCAGAGTACTCGCCCCTGACTGCCATTTATCATCAGGATTTATTTACTTACAAATTTTGAAAAGCTTAAAAATTGTCTCCTTTATGAGATAGAAATTATACTTGAGGACAACTGAACGTACAGAGTATAATTCCTTTATATATGTGTATTATTAAAAGCACATATAACAGCACCAATGCTATGCAAAACTGTATATGAGCTCCATAACTTTTTAGTCTTTTGACAAGAAGGCGGCACCCGTTCATGGTGAATTCAAGTCTAAACAGAAAACAGAAATAAAAATAAAAAATACCAAGGACTCAGAGAAGAGGCTTGGAAGGTGGTGTCGACAGAAGCTCTTGAAGTCATTGGACCACTCGGGCCAGTGAAACGGGCTACACCATCAAACAACTCAGTCCAGAACAGTCCAGAGAAAGGAACAACAAAGATACTGCGTAGAACCCTCAAGCTCCCTGGTCTTGTTTTTTGTTTAAACATAAAAACGCATAGTGCCCCTTTAACATTTGGTCACAGCCTTTCCTTTGCAGGTAACAGGGACAGCATAGTCTTCTTATTGCCAGATTTCCCCATTCACTCTCTCTCTTTCTCTGTCAGCAAAGTCTGCAGCCAATTACTCCATGAAAAGGGTCAGGCTCCAGTCAAACACTGGTCTTTCTTGTCCACACTCCCACAGCCTCACAGGTTAAACATTACTATTGGTATAAAAGGGAGTGAGGAAACACAGCGGGGTCAGAGCATCACTTCTGATCCTCCCCTTTCACTCAGTGCCCTGCTAAACTCTGCTGTCCGTATCACAGGCTCACAGTTAAATGATGTATTAAAAGGGACTACATCAGGTCGCCCACGCAGTGTCAATGAGGGAATTAAATGCTACTCGTATGAACTGAGATTTTAAACTGTGAAACCCAGATGAGACTAGAATGGAAAGAGCTGAAGTAATTGAACCATGCGTTGTTATAGGTACGCAGATGATGTAACACTATTTGATATTTTAGCAGTGAGTGGCAAGTTGTATGAGTGTCAGTGATGAGTACATTTTGATGAGTACTACTTCCTCCCGCTACTTTCTAATAGCAAATAAAAGTTGCTTTTATCTAGTTTGTTCTTAACATCTAAAAAAAGAAAACCAAGTAAATAGAAGTAGAAAACCATGTAAATCTCCAAATTCCATTAGCAAACAAGCTTGTTCAGTAGGACCATACTTATCATATACAATTAATTTGAGCAAAACAATAGCTCCATGACAAAAACGCTACAACAAAGAAACACGTTATATCAGTCTGACAGCAGCAGGAAGCAGCAAAACCTCACCTTCCCACAGCGAGGAAGGATCAGTCGGTCACTGAAGCTGCTCTTCAGATCAGACAGGGCGTCCAGCAGGGGGTGAGGCTCATGGTGCAGCATAGATGTGGGTTTAGTCAGCACCCTTCTGCCCCTCGCCTCCTGCACTGAGGCCAGAGCACAGACCAGGGCAGAACCGGACCTGCTGATGACCATGTCCAGCTTCATCCTCTCCCTCTCTTTGCGGCTGCAGAAGGTCCTAAAGAGTGGCCTTCTCTAAATACATAATAAATAAAAAGATGTCTTCTCACATGGGAGCCTAGAGGTGAACTACCCTGTCAAGGCACCAGTCAGGTCTATTGGGAGCAAACTCCACTCGTAGTAAGAGCATGTTTTCCGGGTTTGTTTGCAATAAATGCCATGTACCAATAAATGCAAGATAAGTTAAATGCCACACTGGTACATTACACACATCTTCCTGGAGTCATGTAGGTGGCTTCTGCATCAACAAGGGTATAAACTGAATGGGCACACTAATGAACAAATGTGGGCCTTGACTTCAAAGACATGTCTAAATGTTCTTTCCATAAACATTTAGAAGCCTTAAACATCTGTAGAATTATGTCATGCATAAATATTTAGTTCATGAATTTTGCATTGCATGTCATTTTCAATTGTACAATCCAATCAGGGCAGACTGTGCAGGTGTTTATTGAAAAGGAACAACAAACACATGAAAACAAGACCAGACCAGTGCTATTGTCATGGAAATACAGTGTGTCCCGGAACTGACAAGCAGCAGCCGTTTCACTCCACTTTAAATGTGGCGTTAAATTGCCCTTTTAGCTGTGGAGTGGTGTAAATGTCTCGTGGGATTCATGTTAATATTTGATATGTTAATATTTGTTTTGCTGTTTGCAGATGAATAATGCAGAGAACTGGACAGAGCATTGGCACACACTGGTGTTTTCAGAATGATTGTTCTCTGAAGGCTGCTATTTCCCTCATGTGCCCTTTGGATGTGGGCTTCAATACAGGCGCCAACACAGTAGCACTCATATGGAAACATTATAAAATCATACAGAGAAACGCACATTCATCACGGCATAAACATACAAAAACATTGCATTCATTTCACTCATGTAAATGTGAGTGAATGGGAAGTGCCCCATGGTGCTCGTACAAAGTCTGGTGGGATGGAGCTGAAATGAGCTCAAACAATCCCTGCTTGATTGTAATTTCTAATTTCCATCATGTTTATAATAACAAATGGTTCGTTCTGTTGCACACATGGGCTTTCATGCTGCAATTAACAGTATGAATGTTGATTAACATAATCACATGTGCTCCGGCCTTCACATCTGCGGGCGGTGTTATACTCTAATTAAAAATGTTTTGTTTTTTTTTAAATTCAATTCAAGAAAAATCAAGTTCAGCATTTTCCCCCCATAAAATTGTCTTTTTGATTGCATATTCTATTATGGGGTAACATCTCTAATTTGTATTACAATTTTAGTCCTTAAAGGCAGTACGCTTTTCATTTATACAATTTTAATTAAAAAGGAGAACTAAGTTTTTAGTTTACTTTTAATTTACAAAAGAAAAAGCAGATCAATTCTTAAACCTATTTAGCTAAAGATGAGGATGTGGATTTCTAATATTGTAACAGGTAGAAGAGGTGCCCAGGGTACATAGTATTTCTGACCGATGAGCACATGCAGAATTAACTATTGGACTTGAGCTCTGTAAATAAACATGCATTAGCATTTTTAATTAAAGGCCTCAAACACTAATTAGCACATGATTTGATCAATAAGAAAGGGCAGAATTATTCACAAGAATTGCACCCCGAGCTGCCAGTGCACAATAGAAGAACCAAAGTTTTCCCAAGGCTCAGGGAGTGGAGTGATCCATGCTACACATGGCAGAATACACTGTGGGTTTTGACACAAGTTTTTCCTTGGAGGACTGGAGACTTGTAAATGGCTGAAGATATGTGCGTAAGTGAGTCTCCCGGGAAACTCTGCTCCTCTGTCCGAGCCTTGGTGAATCCAATCCTTCGTCTGCACTCATGTTTGGAAGTGATTACACATGTTGGACAGGGTTCACGTTGTCAAGTACAACCAATGACCAAACTCAGAATGTCCACCCTCGCCCTGAAACCGAGACCAGTTTTAAGTTTTTTCAGTGTTTTACTTGTCATACACACACAGGTTAAATTGTCACCGGACTCTGGAGCCCTCTGTAAGTCTTTTTCCTTATATTAATTATTAGTTAGTTGTCCAGGAAAGTCTCAGCCCCCCTGCCCCCCCCTGCTGCAGCCTTCCATAACAGCTGACCCTTCTCACCCTGGAAATGGACTACTTGAGCCCTCAGGCAGGAGGCTACAGTCCATCCAGACCAGAACCTCCCGCCACAAGAACAGTTTCTATCCCACTCCTGTTGGACTCATGAACACTTTAACAATCAAAATAAAAGCAGCTATCTGCCAAATTTGCACCACTGTCTAGTCAACTGTAAATGTTCTGTATATAGTCTAAGTCTATTTCAGATTTATATTTTATTAGCAAATTCTTAATTTTATGCATGCCTTCTTTTATATATTTTACTACTATGTTTGTTTACACTCCTGGCTGCGATATTTATTTTTATTAGTGGATGGCTTTACACATGAACATGTGGAGACTGAAACACACGGCAGCTTAATTCCTCTTTCTGTCAAGAGTTCATTTTGCTGAAGAACCAAATTGTGAATAAATTGACATTATTAAATTCACCCTTCATATTTCTCTTAAAGCCAAGGCAGTTATAGGGAACACTGCTTTGTCAGCAGATCTCAAAACCTTAAAGATATTGTCAGGTGGACCAATTATATGGGTAGGAGTATATCTTAATAGGTAAAACTCGGTTATGTCAAAGGCTAATGCAGTCAGAGAAAAATGACATTAAAATTTAAATAGATTTAATGGAGAAAATTGGAGTATGAGAAATTAATTAGAAAGATTTATGTGCACAAAAAAGTCTATAGCTGTAAATGAGAGATGCAGTGGAAGTGAGGCCAGGCAATGGATAATTACACAGAAATTAAATTATGCTTTTAACACAAGGGAGAAAGTATAACTGTGTCTGTGTGTACCTTGCTGACTCCTTTTAATTACAATTATGCTCTCGTTTTATGTCATATTATTTGGTATCTATAGGAATATTATTATTATTATTATTATTATTATTATTATTATTAATAAGATTATAAAATTTCAAAGATGAGATTAACAACTACTGTTATATTCTTAAAAAAAAAAAAAAAAAACACATTGGAAACATTAGGGACCCTACTTTATTTAATACACATCTGTGGACAATTTACCATCTTGCCTAACAAATCAAATTCAAGTCTGGTGAATTTGAATTGAGTGGAACGCTGACTGACTGTCAATGTCCACTGATCACATTGATTGACAGGAATGACATTTAAGCCTAATGCACACCAATCATCGCCCGTACGAAGCCGGCAGACGGTATGCTGCTGTCGGTAATATGTGTCTGTTTGATCTGGAGAGCGTCATCGGCCCTTGAAGGGTACAGTTCTGTCTTGCAGGAGAATGTTTAATCGGCGGCAGATGTCTTTGTCAAAAGAGCGCTCTGATTGGTCATAAGTTTTCTTCTGGGACACACACGGCAGCACGTCATGATGGAGGGAAATATATTCAATGATAGACCCAAGTTTTACTCTCTTTTAAGAAGTTTCTTGGCGAAGTGTGTTTTTCAACAGTGAAGAATACACTGAATACACTGTGATAACCTTTATCACAAATTGGAGAAGAACAATTGAACATTCCCTTTTTTTTCCCCTAATAGGTTGCGTTCACATGACATTACAACATTCCATTCACCAATGACATTTAATACAGATGGTGGGCAGCTAAAATAAACTGCAGACTGAGTTCTTATATCTAGTCACTAAGAGAAATCGTCAGGTTCAATATTTGTGAATTTACCTTTGAGATATTTCTTGACAAAGTTCAATGTTATCAATAGAAAAAAGTGGCTCTTGCCCTCCATCTGAGATTATAACAACATCACATTCTAGAACATGAACGCAACCTATTACATTCAAAGTTCGAGGCCTAAACTGTGTGCTCAAATGTAATGTATTCCTCTGATTTGAGTAAAGTAACTAACTTCTGAATATCACCAAATTAAATAGTAACTGTAGTGTAATACAATGCACATGAGTTAAAAATGGAGGTGAGAGAGGAGGAGCGTGGTGATGTAGATGTTTAAACACTGAATCTTATCTTTTGTTGTGTTTGACCGCTGATTTCCGCCTGTCAGATCACAGCTATTATAGGTTTGTCTCCTTCATGGAGGTTTCCTCAGATGCCGTAATGCACATGCTCTTGACCGTGCAGTTGGTCACTCTCGGTTTTTCAGATTTTGGTTCCAGCGACACGACACGCAGTGCGACAGTGCATTGCTTGGTGGTGGAGGGTGGATGGTGCGTATTGGGCTTTAAATGGATGCCTATAAATGCCTATGAATGAGAAAAAAATTAAGACCTTAAAGCACCGTTTTGTTTGCCTAAAATTGACTAAACTAAAAGTATGTTATCTTATTGCACCAACAATAAAATAAAATAAAAAAAATATCTGTCCCCGGTCCACAAAAATAACTCTTACTGGGCCTGGAGGAGGAGCCTCGGTGTGCTAGAGATTTCTTCCTTTGGCTATAATGTTCCACATCATTGCATAAAACATATCTATCTATGGGTTTAACTTTCTGTTGCCAAGGAATCATGCAGGTGACTTTCCACATCCAGAAAGTTACACGGTGTCACTATAATAAGAAAAGTCATAAATATATATATTTTAAATCAAATATGCATACATTAAAAAATCTACAAAATTTGTCTCAATTATTTATTAGACGTCAACTTTGTTTGGGTGCAATATGTAAATTTTGCTGTGTCTTGATGAAGATATACTAATTTTAAACCATACTGTGAAACATTCCAGGAAAAGCAGTTACTAGCAGTTATCTCCTTGGTAACAGGCTGATTGTGGACCCTTCACCAGAAAGGTTACACAGTGCACCTTTAACAGTGTGGCTGGAGGCAGACGTCAGGTTACATGAACAGCGCAGTTCTGCTGTGAATGTTTTTCTGTCGTTTTTTTTTATTTTCTCTCAGAGTGCACTGGATTAATTAGTGGTTATTTCTAATCAACACCAGTGTCAGTTAGCTGCTCCCCTGTGAAAATTGTGAGGGGAGGCTGGTGGACAACTTGTTTTAAAAGGCAAAATGTTTAATTAAAAACTTTACAAAGAGGACATCTAATTTAGATCAGATAAGGCAGTCTTTCCTAACTGGGGGGGACACCTTTTTCATTCAAGATTTTTTTTTCAGATGAAAAATGTAGTAAAAGTAGACACTGGAACCACCTGCAGCCCGAGTGCACAGAGGGCAGGACAGCAATCTGGTGAACCCTCCCAGACTGGTCCACTTTGCAATGTCTCGCTTGCCCCACTTCCTGGACTGGATCCAAATGGGAGGACGGGCCTCTCCTGACTCCTGCTACACATCTCTCTTCTCCACTCTGAACCAGTGCACAAACCCACAATTAGCCTCTTAAACAACTCATTTGGACCAGAGTCTGCTGCTCGTTTGTCTCTCTATCTTCATCAGTGCAACGAGGCCAGCACAGGACCAAGACTGAGCCCCCCGGTCCATACATCCAGACCGTAGAGTCCCTGTGTTCCAGTTGTTGGCTGCTGCTGTTACCTGGACTCTGGAGCCTCTAGTCCAGGCTGATGCACATGAGTGATTTCTAAATTATTAGTATAAATGTATGTTTTAGTTTTATGCCATTCTACTGTCCAGGTAATAGCGAAATAAAAATAATTTAACTGCATTTTTGTTTGATCTTCCACTGAAGGTAGTCCTGACCAAACATCTGGAGATAGGTCTCTGGGCGCAGCACTGTGGCATCCACTGCTCCTGAGGAGATGCCCTGGTGGCATGTAAGGATGGGTCAAATGCAGAGGTCAAATTGCTCTACAAAGACAATAAAGTGTACCTTAACCTTAAGCTTAACTTGATGGCAAATATATGAAGGGGAGGTACATTTTGTGCTGTTCAAATAGATTTTTTTTCTGTGCAGTTTGGTTTTTGCATTGCGTTTGTCATTATAGCATTACCTGGACATAAGCCCATTATATTTCTAAACCTTAACATAACTTTTTTTCTGTTGGAATATAACACATACAAATGTTTGTCTAAGGTCAAAAACATTGGGGTACTTGAACTGCATAATATTTTATTCATCTTCTTCGTCTTCTGAAACATTAACAGTATGGAGCTGAGTGAGAGCTGAGATCGAACTGCTATAGTAACAATGTTTTCCATAAAGTAAGGTTAGGGTTCGGGATAAGGTTCGTCCAGGGCAAGGTTTGTGGAGACAGTAAGAAGACATGTTTTTCTACATTTTTCAGTAGATTAAAAACAACCAAAACAACTTTTATTCTACTCTAAATTATATTTTGGCGAAACTTTCCTAAACATAGGAAACAAAAAGGGTCATGAATTTAATCTTACTAAGTATAATGGCAACAAATACAATAACTAAACCAATAATAAATACAAGTTAAAGACGAAAAGGTTTAATGTGCATTTTTATAATCATTTATTATTATTATTACTTTCAAACCCGTCCAATTGAATAAATGCAAATAGAGTGTAGTGTGAGCATTCAAGCCAACGCCATAACATAGAGAAAAGCAGGTGGCGGACCGTCCACCAGAAAAGTTGCACAATGCACCTTAAACTCACTTTTAGCTCTATCTCCACTCTCCCAGTCTCTGCCTTTATTTAATTGTGGGTCTTTCTACTCTGCCTAGTGTGACCTTTGTCCATTATAATCAGTCCTGTCTCAGCTATAATAGCCGGGATAATGGTAGGGAGTGGAGTTCCTCTCTGCTGCCTGTCAGAGTCCAGGGATGGCAGCGTGCACCCTGGGGACCCTCTGGCCTCATTTGGGAACCTCTGTGCCCAGTGTTGTGAGGAGGTAACAGAGCGTTTGAGAGCAGGGCCACGATTCACACTCCTCTCTCTCATTACTCCACAGAAAAGCTTCAACATCACACTAGAGCTGAAAGAAAGGGTCAACTGTTCTTCCACAGGCATGTAATCTCCAACAATTTGTACTTCGACCAAATTATACTACATAGTTTTATTGGAAAGCTAAAGGGTATGCAGGGACAAACTTGTTTTCAGAAGCCACAGGGAGTGCTTCTTAACCGAGTCCTACGTGCAGATGTGTTTGTTTTCCTCACATCCACGATCCAATTTCCAAAGCTGAACTCTCAGTCAGCGTTGAGGCCTGATGTGAATGTAGATGTTCAGGCAGGTATGGGTTCCACAGGAGATGTATGTTGGTGTTTCCTTAACCGGGTTTTTCTTTTCCGAAGAGTTTGCTGTGGGTTTACAGACATGGACAATTTTAATTTTAAAATGTATCATGCGTTTCCTGACACGGTTGAAGGACCTTAGGCGGGTAAACCCTGGGAAATGGCGTTAATTGTGTGGCTGACAGACCACTATACACACACCCCCCATCAGGAGACTTCTCAGCCGTTGGAAAGCCTGTAAGGGACAGTACAGAGCTTGGGATCAAACGTCAAACACTTTACATTACTAAATATTTCCCGTGGCTCATCCCAAATAAAACTCTCTGCTTTGATGGGGTGCAGAAAGGGTCTTATTGTGAAAAGGTTTAAAAATGACAATAGTAAATCATACATGAGAAAATCCATTCCAGAGCAACAGTGGGTTCAACAAATGTTATAGGCATGTTACTTTGAATTGTTTACTTAAAGGAAAAAATATGATGCATTATTTGTATTGTTATTGGCCTTTAAACATGCTCTTAAGTATCTTTACTTTGACATCTCATGTTTTAGAACTCTCTCGCTTCACAGCAAGAAGGTCCTGGGTTTGACTCCCGGGTGGCTCAGGGCCTTTATGTATGGAGTTTGCATGTTCTTCTCGTGCCTGCGTAGGTTTTCCTCCAGGTGCAACATGTGCAACAGTACTCTGGTGTATGAATGAGAGTGTGTTTGTGAGAGTGAACCCAGTGCTTTGGGAGTTTCCATATCAACTTAGCTGTGGCTCCACCTACTGACTGCAGAGGCAATTACACAAACTTATGCAATGCTTTGTAATGAAGCGGTCCACAGTCGATGCAGTTGTAGTGATTGTAGTTAGATGACACAAAGGCTCAGAGCAAGTCTGGCTATGATTTAGGGACTTAAAACAGCAGACAATTCTCAAATAAGAGACATTAGTTATTGAAAACGTCACACATCGAAGGAATTCCCAACGGAGTGTTTCTGACGGTCGAGGGGAGAGGATTTTCTAACCAGGATTCATCAAACAAGCGTGAATGCAGCTAAATGCAATTCCAGGTATGTTTTTGATGACGGAACAATGTTAGAACATGGTTTGAAGCTCAAAAGTCAATTTTGCATAATACATGTCCTTTCATAAATTGTGAAACCTTCTATTTAAATTAAAAGCATTTAGGCCTGGTTTAATACATGGTTTTGAGCATAGGTCAGTCTGGCATGACTGATGACGTTTCATCACTTTATTGTATATTAACCATACCTGTCCAAAAATATTACCTACAATGCAGCAGAATACAGGAATGTAGGTGATTGTTTTCCAAAATTTCCAGAAGGAGAACTCCTAGACCCCACTACATCATATGGCGACTATTGGATGTAACTTATGTGACCATATCCACATGACATGCAGACTGCAGAAGTGCTCTGGGCTTCTGCACGCCTGGTTTATGTCAGAGCTCCTTTACACCCCTGGGCATATTTAGTATAATACTGTGAATCAACATGATAAGAGATACAGTCAACAAAAACATGTGTATTTATCTTCAATTATTTAAAGCATGAAAACCTCTTAATACACATTTTTGGTGCTAATCACATCCCTGTTTAAGTTTGAGACGCCTGTGAATCCCGTAGTGTTGGTGGTTATTTGTTCATAATAAGGCCATATGTGGTTATTTTTAATTACACAGCCAAACACACTGTCCCTCAAGTACTGGGGCTGAACCGTATTGCTTTATTTAGTCTGTTTAGTCATGAATAGGCAATACTGAATTAATGTTCATTAGCGGGAGCTAATGAGAAGGCTTGCTGCACCATGCCATGGCTCTGAGTATGGCAGGCTCTTAAGGGCTCTGAGTATGGCAGGTCCTTAAGGGCTCTGAGTATAGCAGGTCCTTAAGGGCTCTGAGTATGGCAGGTCCTTAAGGCTCTGAGTATGGCGGGTCCCTAAGGGCTCTGAGTATGGCAGGTCCTTAAGGGCTCTGAGTATGGCAGGTCCTTAAGGCTCTGAGTATGGCGGGTCCTTAAGGCTCTGAGTATGGCAGGTCCTTAAAGGGCTCTGAGTATGGCAGGTCCTTAAGGCTCTGAGTATGGCAGGTCCTTAAGGCTCTGAGTATGGCAGGTCCTTAAAGGGCTTTGAGTATGGCAGGTCCTTAAGGCTCTGAGTATGGCAGGTCCTTAAGGCTCTGAGTATGGCAGGTCCTTAAGGGCTCTGAGTATGGCAGGTCCTTTTTTCCTTGTGGTCTGTGTCAAACAACGTGCCTTTTAATAGGAATTCTGTATTTTTTCTTCCCCACAAAAAAATATTTTGATAAAATACTATGTGAAAGGTATTTTGATTAACTAAGAAATAAAAGTCAGGTTCAGACCCTTAAACAGATGTATGTGTGTTTTGTTATTTATCTATTATTTGTGATACTATTATATCATTAACTTGTATATGATAGAATATAAATGTAAATAAAAAGTAAGTCAGGGATTATCTTTATGCAAAATATAAGGGTACACATTCAAAAGCCATTGGAGAGACCACAACTATGTCAGAAAATATTTTCAATGTTTGTGCCTGATTTAATGAGCACAAATATTTTTAAACACTATAAAAACACACTTCAACCTGGTAGAAGTTGGTGAAAGTCAAAGTCAAATGTGAAAGAATGTAAACCCACTGGTGTGATTCCACTGCACAGACTGTGCTGGTTCTGGCTCGGCTCTGAAGGTCGTCCAGAATCCTGCAGAGCATGGGACACTTTCAGGTGTCTTCAGCTCCTCTATTGTGGGAATTTATGGTTTTAAACAAACAAAGTCTATATGAAGTCAAGGACAGAGCACAAAACGCTCCTAATCCTCTTTTGTTTCATACATTTTGTCACAAGGCATTTGCCAGAATTATTTATGCACTACCAGAGTTATTTGGCACCACACAACATGGTATTTAACATATCTTGCATTCATTCAATTACAGATGTTTTTGAATGAAAGACATATATTCTTACTGTGAGTGGGGTTGCCTCTCCACAGATCTTACCTGCCATATGACCTGTCATATGTCCAGGCAGATACAGATATAAGTTTGATGTCAAACCAGGCAAAGGAGACAAGCAGGTGGTAGACCATCCAAGAAGATAAGTTGCATATATACTTTTAATTAAATAAAGTAAAATCAAAATGATCTGAGCTGCTCGTTAATTGTCATTCAAACAAGTCTGACTGCAATTAGCTCCAACAGCTGTGAGCACATTGCCAAATGCGTTGAAGCCTTGTTACAGAGGAATAATGAGATATTATTATATATGAAGTGGTATGTATAGAGACGAATAAAGATCACACTGTTCACTGTGGGATTTTAAAGCACACCCAAATGGGCTCTTGTTGTTGTGGATAACAATAACTTAGACGTGTATGTACACTTTTAGGCAAGGGAAGGCAAGTCTATGTGTAGACTTGCCCATTGCTGATGACAGGGATCTAAAAGACAAACAAACCGCTCTGACATCCTCAAAGCAAATAACCAACTTTGACACTGGCAGCTACTCTTTTATGCCTCATTTGAGCTGAATAAATTCTACTGTTTCCAGCATTTGCTAAACTGTATACAACTGTGAAGTATTTTAACAAAATTTGAAATATATTTATCTTAACTGCATTTTTTGTCAAATTAGTAGTTCAACCTGTCATAGGCCCTTTAAATACAAGCAGAGCTGCTTTAAATTCTCTGAGCCACAGGAAGCCAGTGCAGACAAAAACTCAAATGATGAAAACACCCCATAAGACACCCTCTTGGTAACTTTTACATCTATAAAAACTGCACAGACACCTCCACCCTTTTGTTTTCACATGTTTCAAACTTGAAGTTGGGTGGTGTTGCTTCTGCATTTCCTGTGTTTTTGTCAAGCCATGTTTCAGTTAAAAACAAAATCAAGATTTTAAGAAGATATACAATTGTTCATTAAAAATGATTTGTCAGATAAGGATCTGACACTAAGCACAGCAAGTTTCAGATTAGTTTCAGTGTGACTGGACGTTATCTTTTCACAGGGAATTCAATTTCTCAGAATGGACAGTCTAATAAAAGGCCTGCCAAAGGGCCTAATTAGCCCTATGGGAGACTGACAAAATGTCCATCGTAAAAATCCACAAATGTTGAACCAAATCATTCATTGTTGGTGATTGGCTTCACAGATACTGCCATAATCTTATGCTCAAAATCCTTTCAACAAACAATTGCATTATTGGACTTGAATAATCGCACCATTTTCTAATTATGAAGAAAAAAAAAAAAGCACACAAAAAAAAACTTTTTATACAATTCAATTTTGTGATGATCACATTCTAAAATCCCTAAAACTGAGCTCGAGCAGGACAGTTTTGTATTGTAGAATTACTAGATTGCAGATTTACTTGGTTCATGGTTAAGATCTTTGTAATTACAGGGCCCATCTACAAACAAGAGCTGGCACAAAGTTCAATGTTTTCTCTGTTAAAATACATTTTAAAAAGGGTTAGGGTTAGGGTTAATTCATTTTTTCCAATAGCTATTTACCTCCAAAAGTGCGATTGTTGTCAGTTCTAAGGCCTTTCAAAGCAGGTTTGTGGACCCAATCCCGAAGGTCAATCATTTGTGGATTTTGGATAATTCTTTCAAAAACAACAAGTACTTTCACAATATTTATGCAAATCCAAAACATCAGTTCCTCTTCCCATTAATGACGCCAAACAATCTGCGATCTTTGGCTAAATCGACGCCATCAAGAGCATTTTTACAACAGACCGGGCGGCAGAATGAATGAGTGAGGCGGAGCGGCTAAATCTATTGTAAAATCCACGGTGAGATGATGTGTGGCCGGTGAGTTTGTTTGTGCTCCCATGGGGACGTGAGCTGGCAGTGTGTTTATGCCCAAGGGACTCGCTGTTATCGCTCCCAAAAGAGAGAGGCACCGAGCCAGAGGTGGAGAGAGGAGACGGGCGCCAACCTGCCAACTTTCTATAATGTCATTCCAGGCCATTTCAGTCCATTATAAACTTCTCAAATACTGGGGATTGATTCAGTTTAAACGAGGCTTAAACTCGTAGCTGCCAGTGTCAAAATTTGTTATTATAATATGGAACAAGAGATGCTTTGGCTTTGAGTATGTCAGTGCCTTTTAGATCTATTATAAACTTATATTATAACCTTAATAAATGCTGGAAACAGTGGAATTTATTCAGCTTAAATGAGGCAGAAAAGAGTAGCTGCTGTGTCAAAGTTGGTTATTTGCTTTGAGGATGTCAATGCGGTTTGTTTGTCTTTTAGGTCCCTGTCGTCAGCAATGGGCAAGAGATACGTTTATTTTATTTATTTGTTGTTTTGAGTGTGTGTGTGTGTGGGTGTGTGTGTGCTTTTTTATGCAGTTTCATTTAATTTCACATTGTTGCAATATACCTTTATTTTATTATTAGAGGCAAAACAGATTTTACTTTATTGTGTTATTATGCAAAAGAGAAAAAACAGGTACATGAACTGGTTCCTTTTTTCACATGTCAAAACAGTACAAATTGGGGCCTTTAATTAATAATAACTTTTTTACGTTTTTGATTGAGAGCAAGCATCTGTACTTTCTACTTTACATTACATTACATTACATTATCTGAACTGAAAAGTAAAAAGTACTGCCTGGAGGTTTTGAACTTCTTTGAACAAATATATGCCAAATTCACTAGAAAAAAAGTCAAAATTGTTTCAAATGTTTCGCTCCTGTATCTGTACTTTTACTTAAATCACATGATTGAGTATTTCTTCCAGCGCTGCATGTTTTACACGTTGACATAAGAGTGCTCATGGGTGATTTCTTTATTTTCTGAGAGTGTGAAGAGTGAATGAAGAATAGTCTGTCAGTCCAAGCCATTATTTTGTATGTATTTATTTACTCTTATTGAACTAACTACGCTCCCACAGTCTCTTGCTGAGATGTGACCTCTCCCATCCGCTCCCACCACACGCACTGGCACATCTCTACCGCATCACAGGGACCGGTGCGTTTCACGTGCAGGATTCACCTTGTCAGTGCTGAATGACCCTAATATTCCTCTCCACACACTGTAAATCCCTTCACTGCCGGTACACAGGGGACTATGTGACAGCCGGAGTTACACAGTGATCCTGGACATGTCTCCCACGGGACGTTTCAGTCTCCGCCCTCATGTCCAGTCAGTCTGAATCTGTCCAACATCTGCTGTAGAGTGACCAGTCAACCAGGACACAACTGTCTGGGAATTACACCATGCACGCTGTTCCTTCTGGAAATGACTCTGCTGCACATTCCTTCTGCAGGGAATTTGTTGTCAGAATCAGAAATGCATTTATTCATCCCCAAATTATATACAAGAGACAATACACTTATTAAAATTAAGAAACTAAATATCACAATAGAAAAGTGAATATCATAACCTATTTCTTTGCTCATTGTAGTGGTCTACAATGAGCAGGTTGATTTAGGTTCGATTCAGATTTTTTCCTGAATCCGATTTTTTGGGAGAAGCGGTTCACATTGCAAATAAAATGTTGCTTAAATCACTTCTCATGTGTGAAAAGGATAGAAAAAAAAAGAAAAAAAAAACAGGACTTGTGCTGTTGTCACGTTATTATTGAGACAGACTAGAATGAGGCAAGCGCCATTTGTCAATACAACCCTGTGCTTATTTTTTTTTTCTTTTATCTTCAATAAGCAAAAGATGGTTTATCTTTGTCACTCTTTACAAATCCAATTTCTATACTTCCTTGTCTTGCTGCTGTTGTTTGGCAGGTATGTGAAAGCTTTATCTGTTAATTCCCATCTTTTCCAATAATAGTTAAAAAAAAAAGTGACTGACACCTGTAGCATTTCAGTTCAGTAGAATTCAGAATAATGAGACCTGCCTGTTCAGACTGCAGTCACTATGCAAAAGATCAGATTTGAGTCAGATTTGACTGTGTCATATTTCACACTGCCATGAAAAAAATCTGATCCAGGTCACATTTGGGCAAAAACTCTGATACGACCTGCAGTGTGAATGTGTCGGTCACACAGTACAAGTTGTTGAAATTTTAGCTTTCATCAAGAAACCTTTCAATTCTAAGGCAGCAACTTCTATGATGATTGAATATACTCTGCACACAACACAGGAAGGAGTACTTCACTAAAATAATAACGTTTTTTTCTTTTTTTTTTTTTTTGTAAAACAAGCATGAAAGTTAAAAAATAACAATAATTGTCCAGTTGATACAAATTCTTTTGCTTGTTGTTGCTGCCCTACATGTCACTGACGTAACGGACAGTAAGTGAGTAAGTAACAACTTTTTGCAACCTTTGTCAATGCACTTTTTCTTTTCATTTCATTGCAATTTATTTTCGTGGCACCCAAAATCCTAACAACAGTTGCCACGATGGGCCACAGGTAGAGGACAATTTAGCAAAGGATAGCTGTCCCAGAGCAGCCACTGTCCTTGACCCTCCCTCTCAGCAAAGAAAAACTACAATAAACCCTGTTGGAAAAAGTAGCATAGTTGTTTCTGATATAATTTTACATATGCTATCACAAGATGTGACAGCAAATAAATTAACTTCTCACACAAATCATATTTAAATCAATCAATAATGACAGCAAAAAGAAAAAAAAAAAACATTCCATTGAAATACAGTGCAGAAGTAAACGTTCATTTTCACACAATAGTTGAGAAAATTGGTAGCGGCCTGCTGGAGGGATTTTCTCCGATTGTTGTTATATAACAGTTATCTGGCTCTGCAGTGAATGGTACACCTGCTGCAATTTCTTTTCATTTACAGACAGACAGAGTTGTCATAGCTCTTATGGGCTGGAATTCCTCACATGTGGACCCTCTGAGTGGAGTGTGGCTCTTCTTTTTGTGTGTCCTCAAAGTGCTTTACTCACTTAACCCTGCACAAAAGGCGAATTGTCCAGTCAGGAAGTGTGAAAGCGATGAACGAATCAATACCAAAACATGATATTGATACAAACAAGTTATAACAAAGTACTGATTCTCATGCAGAAACACAGATAGTTAAAACTTCTCAAAAATGTAATCAAATTTGTAATAAATGTACGGCCTGGGCACATATATTTTGTTTATCTGCACATTTTGAGATCAGTTCAAACAAAAGTGGAATAAAAAATAATGATAGCCTCTAAATGCTAAGGTTTGAGGGGGTTCAAAGCATTCTAATACAAAACTTGGAATTATTGGCTCAATATTGCAATACTTACCACAGTATTACTTGGTTTGGGATTGTTAAGTTAATTTAATTTTCTTTTTGTTTATTATTGACCAATTACAGTTTCATTGTTAGATTTTTGAATGTTTCTTTTGGTTAAATCAGCTATTTTGTGAAGCCACTGCTGTTGTAATTTTGGGTCATATAAAAGTAAATTGAACTGACTTCAAACAAAATTCCCTTATAAAGCCTATCAATATATGAATTCTTACTTGAAAATGCAGCAAAAGATACATGATAAACACACAAAACAAAGAACCAGCTGATGGCCAGCGGTGCCAGAGTTAACCTGAGCTCTGACTGGACGTGTAGGTTTCCCAGGTCAAGTGATGAAAGAAGTGGGAGACTGAGACCAGGTCATTGGGATTCAAGAGGCAAGCTTGATAAATGGTAATGGTAATAAAGTGCCGAGTGAACAAGATTTATCTGTCTGGATTTCTATCGCTGGAGTGCAGTCAGCGCCGTGCCCTCCAGTAAATGCTCTCTTTTCTCTTCCTTCTCTTCTTGTTGCTTCAGTGTGTAACAGTTGCACAGCACGACTGCAAGAATGAACAACCAGCAGGGATCTGAGAGTCCCCCAGGACCCAACATGTCAACCAGATAGAACCAAGATGGAGTAAGCCTTTGTTCGGAGACGCACGCTGCATTTCATCAAACGCTCTGATTGCTCTGTGGAACATTACCCCTGAAACACCCGCAGGTACAGGGCAAAGAGAAGGGCCTCTGCGACTCTGGGGCACATGTCTAGTTTTCCAGGACTTCATCCAGAGAAGATTGTGCAACCAATAGATATATGTAGTCAGTATATAGCTGCTCATTACTACACGTCAACAGTGATGAGTAAAATGTTCAAATCAACAGGTAACTGCTTCAGAAAGTGCAGCCATTAATCAACACCCAATATGTGAGGTTAAGGTTAAGAGAAAGGTACTGTTTATTGTCCCTTGACCCCTGCATTTGACCCATCCTTCAGTGCCGCTGGGGCAACCTGTCAAGTGCAGTGAGCTCCTGCTGCACAGCACTCAGGACTCACCTCCAGATCTTGCTTGGTCAGAATTACCGTAGCTGGAGGATCAGACCTATTGCACTACATGTTTTGGGTTGATGTGGAAAACTGGAATGCCCAGAGGAAACCCACTCAGACATGACAGCTGCACAGTGAAAGGCCCGTTTGGCTGGTTTACAGGTTTGGAGACCCAATTTCTGACAAATAATGATACGGTTCACTGTTTGTGGATCATGTGTTTGGATCTTACAAGAGAAGGTAATGCAAAGTTTACATGCAAATAATACCTCTGCTCTCTCCCCTGCACAGCCTCCACCGCCTGCTCAACTGCGATAGGCCGAGCTGAGCCTGGTTCATCCTTAGCCTACTCTACACCTCCTGCGCATCGCTCATCATTCCCTGCCGGGGTCTAAACCTAATATCTTAGTTGTATTTTGTTCAACCTCATTTAAATCTCTCCAGGTTGAAAAACATAACTCTCCTTTAGAGTTATACAGTTCCCTGGCTTCTATCTGAAATTACAACATGATCACATTTTTGAGAGCGAATTCAACCCTCTCTAAAACACACACCAAAACATTAGATGAATGATAAAACTGGAATCATTTGTTGTTGTCTATTAAAACCAATGAAAAGCCTTGTCCAGTGTACTAAGGTGGGCACAATTCACATTTACTTGAAATGTACATCTCTGAACACTTTTCTAGCACCACCAATTTTACTCCTACTTTGGGAATATTTGTACTGAATTAACTGATTCTGTCTATAAGGATTTGATTTTAAGATATGTTATTTTTTTTTCCCAGTTATAATTACTGAGCTCTTTTATTTGACAATACCAACATCTGGGCGCTAATCAATGTTTTTTGCAGATAAACTTAAAATAAAATAATAAAAAAAAAGAAAATCTGATATTTCTGATGTCTAGACAGTTACTACTAGTTACAGACTGTACTTTTATTTGAGCACTTTCTTGGACCAAAACCTTTTTTTTTTACTATGTTACGCTGCTCTGCTGAAACTATCTGTGCTCTTGTTAACACTTTTGTCAACTGCCATTGTTTTTAAATGTGCTGTTATAGAAATATAGTTTGATTTAACGTTGGCTTCAATATCCTCTTGTACTATGGCAGTTCAGTTATAAATACAAGGTTTAACGTGAGTATGCTCTTTATATTTATCAGGAAGAGCAGATGAATGTTTCTATTGCTAAAAGGTTATAGCTTCTGCCTTGTGTGTTAAAGTACCTTTTGAATCCAGCAACTGTAGCTGATTTTTTTTCTCTCGGATTCAAGATAACATAAATAAGAGGCAGACGTGGGCACAGATGAGTGTTCCTGGAGGGCAGTTGCGTTCACTGACCTTCGTAAATCATATTCACTTTAATTAAGTGCTCCAGGGGACAACATACATGAGACAGAGCCCCCCAAAGAACATTACATGGTTTGAATGTGAACGCCACATGAGCTTGATTGATGCTTTTTCTGCAATTACAAGCCAGACAAGGCGTGGATGAAAGTTCTTTGATTGCCGTGTTTGTTGTTGACTTGGAATAATCATTTTCTTTTGCTTGATGTTACAGACATTTTTTAAAAGAAAGAACAAGAATTAAGATCAAAACATTAGATTGATTGGTTTCTGCTGTTGTGAAATCCGTCTAAAGACTAGTCACTCTAATATTAATTATATCAGCAGTCTGTTGTACTCTGTCAGTCATTATGGAGAACCGGCTCTGCCCACGTCCCAGGGCTTAGTACATCCATCACTTTCAATGCGCTTGCTATTACATGTATTGTAATAATATGCAGAGTTATTGTAGCCGAGATGAAAGCGTTTCCGCTCGATATGCTTTAAGACCCTTTGATCCGTGTCTGGGAATATTTAAAACTTAATTAATACATCCATTGTGCACTTTGACAATTTTCAGGCATCAATGAGTCAGTGTCAGAAAGTGGCATTGATAAATAGTCTCAGAATTTCAAATATAATGTCTCTAGTTTATCAGATGAAACTAGGTGTAACTTCATGACCTGCCGCCTCATGAAAAGCACAAATGAAACGAGTTTGTGCTGTGTTTTCTGACAATTGTCGCTGGTTCACTAACATCTCTCCTTGGACCATTTTTGAAAGACACAAAAATCCATTCCTGGGACAGCACAACATGGACATCCTCTAACCCAGTGGTTCCCAAAGTGAGCTGGGGGTTGCGAGATGATTTCAAGATCTAATTTGAACAAAGATGACCCTATTTTTTAAATTAAAAATTATATATATATTTTTTTATTGAAATAGGATCTAATAGGACAATAAACTATTGAAATAACCAATATCAAACCTGATTTAACATTCTTTGACACTTTAAATTACGCGCATTCCATGTTACAAAAGTAAATCAGATGAGTGGAAATCACTGATTGTCAGTTGACTATATACACGGTTTGTACCTAACATTTGTTCTGGCATTCCAATAGTGGCTTTGACACTGTTGTTTAAATTTTGACAAAAAACAAAACTTGCCATTCGAAGAGCAAACACTCAACTCTGTTTCTCAAAACTTAACTCTGATATAAAAACTATAAAACACTTTTTGCAAGACGTCAAACACAATAATCAACTATTTAAAAATACATTGCATTTGTAAGACGTCTGTTCACCTAAAGACTACACACTTTGACCCATACACTTTGACCAAAGACAGAATACTCAACAGGAAGTTGAACTGTAATGAGTTCAACTGCGTGTGATCCCAGTCTGTAACAGTGATAAATATGAGCATAGTTGCAGTGTTCCTGTTGTTTATCTGGTTTTCTACCACTGTTTACTTGACAAACAACAAATATTTTTAGACTTTTATATTTGTTATTAGACTGCAGCAGCTCTTTCAGATTTTAGATGTGTTTTGAGAATGATACTCATATCATTTTGCCACTCACTGTAAAACAGCTGCCGTACATCCAGAGCGCTGCTGCTCGGGTCCTGACTAGAACCAGGAAGTATCACCACATTAGCCCTGTGCTTAGGTCTCTGCACTGGCTTCCTGTGGCAGAGTCAGGACTAAACATGGACCGGCCTCCTGCTGGTACCAGAGTCAGGACTAAACATGGACCGGCCTCCTGCTGGTACCAGAGTCAGGACTAAACATGGACCGGCCTCCTGCTGGTGCCAGAGTCAGGACTAAACATGGACCGGCCTCCTGCTGGTGCCAGAGTCAGGACTAAACATGGACCGGCCTCCTGCTGGTGCCAGAGTCAGGACTAAACATGGACCGGCCTCCTGCTGGTGCCCAGAGTCAGGACTAAACATGGACCGGCCTCCTGCTGGTACCAGAGTCAGGACTAAACATGGACCGGCCTCCTGCTGGTGCCAGAGTCAGGACTAAACATGGACCGGCCTCCTGCTGGTGCCAGAGTCAGGACTAAACATGGACCGGCCTCCTGCTGGTGCCCAGAGTCAGGACTAAACATGGACTGGCCTCCTGCTGGTGCCAGAGTCAGGACTAAACATGGACCGGCCTCCTGCTGGTGCCAGAGTCAGGACTAAACATGGACAATGTTCAAATCCAAATGATAAATTGTTCTGTTTAGCTGTGCACGCACTGTCAGTATTTTATCAGCATTCCTTTCCCCATGTCTATATTTGTTTTGTGATTTTAATGCATTTATTCTGTTATGTAAAGCAGTAATTAATTAGTCAATTCAAATTAATTTGCACCAGATTGCGCTCTACAAATAACCTTGCCTTGCCACTGCTCACAACACGGGGAAATGGGTTTTTGCTCATATAAATCTAGAAAAAATACACCCAACACAAAATCTTAATAGTGTACAGTGTACTGAAGGTATTCAGACTCAGAGTCAAGAGTATCTGAAACTGAAAAAACGTCTGATAGAACCCTATCATTTTAAGAGGACGACGTTTCTGATTGTTACTCTAACTATTGATTTAAATTTCAATCAGAGTTTTACGAAAATTGATGTGTGCATTTTTATTATAACATTTGAATTTGAATTAGATTCAATGTGTAAATTTGAACATGTTTTCAACTCAAGAAGCCAACATCTGCTAACTACAAAAGGCAATTCGGTTAGAACGATTTGCCAGATATGCCGAAAAACTCATCCATGCATTTGTCACATCCAGATTAGACTATTGTAACGCTCTGCTTACAGCGTGTCCTAAAAGCTCTATAAGAAGCTGTCAACTGGTTCAAAATGCAGCAGCAAGATTATTAACAGGTACTAGAAAAAGAGATCATATTTCACCAGTGTTAGAGTCTCTTCACTGGCTTCCTGTTGAGTTTAGAATCAAATTTAAAATCCTCCTCCTGACTTATAAAGCTTTAAACAATATGGCCCCATCCTACCTCAAAGATGCAATAGTAGCGTACCATCCAAACAGAGCTCTTCGTTCTCAAAATGCTGGACTATTGTTAGTCCCCAGAGTCTCTAAAAGCACAGTAGGAGGTCGAGCATTTAGCTACCAAGCTCCTGTGTTATGGAACCAGCTCCCTGTTCATGTAAAAGAGGCCGACACAGTCTCTACATTTAAGACCAGGCTCAAAACGTTCCTCTTTGAAATAGCTTATGGTCAGGCCAGTAAGGAACAGAAATAAAACCTACAGTTTTAGCTACGCTGCTCTGGAAGCAATTCTGCTGGAGAAGTATGGCAGCTTGAACACTATCCTCTGGTTCTTCCTACTTTACCTATCAACAATATTTAATATTACTTCAACTGTAGTCTGTTCATTGCTGTTCACATGTTTCTCTTTCTCTCCACTTCCCCCGGGGAGTGGAGACTGTTTCAGGCACTGCGGCGGCTGCTCCAGTGACGACCCCCCCACCCCCCTCTGTCTGGAGGATCGATCTCTACACTGGACGATCTATGCGCCACCCGCCTGGAGGAACTCCCTCAACCCTGGATTAGCCACACCTCGTCTGCCTGGACGAACTCCATCTACTTAGATTAACTGTTCCTCATCTCCTGCTGGAGGATCTCTCTACACTGGTGGACTGCTCCTCGTCCTCCTGGAGGAACTCTTTAAAGCCACCTCCCTCTTGAGTGGTTCTGGCTCCACAGTCCAAGTGGATGCGTCAGTCCTAGTTCATCTACAGCCTGTCCGTCCGTGGGAGTAGGATCTCTCCTTCACTGTGGTTCTCCCCGAGGTTTCTACTTTTTCCCATGGGGTTTTTGTAGTTTTTCCTCGCCGCGAAGGAGGGTCAAAGGACAGGGGCATTCTGGGACAGTTATCTGAACTGCTTTTACCTGTGGCCCATCGAGGCAACTGTTGTTGTGATTTTGGGCATTATAAAAATAAATTGATTTGATTTGAAATTGATATTGTCAGCTTTGTTGGTCGAACTCAAAAATATCAGCATAAAAGATTTAATATATTTTACTGACTTTTGCCTGGGAAATATGTATGTCAGTGTAGATCAGATTTATAGTTTTATTTACTTTTGGCATATAGATATCAGCTTGTTTATAAGATTATTCATCCTTTCCGAAGTGTTGATTACTGCTAGTTTAACAAGATGCAGGGAGGCTATTATCGAAGGAGCCGTTCTGCATTTACAGCTTAAGGCGATAAACAAACTCCAAATACATCATTTATTCACACAGTTGACTTTTTCAGTGTGTGCAATGGCATATACACAGACCGCATAAACACAATGGCAATGGTAGAATAAAGTAAACATGATCTAATTGTGTGGTGGGTAAAACGCCTCTCCCTCTGCATCTATGTCGTCAACGTTAATTACAGAAAGCAGTTCATTAATATTCGTCCTTGCCCCAGTGCTAACCGCAGCCCACCTGTTCCACTGATAGAGATTGCATTAGGGCTGAGGATGGCACCGGTGAGGAGGTAACCATTTTGCTTTTGGCAGCTGCACCAAACAGAACAGACTGTGTTAATCCTGGACGTCTGACTACATTTAACTGGTCATCTATCACTTTGAGCCTTATGGTATGTGAATAGGCGGTGGTATCGAGATCATGGATTACATTGTGCAATGAAAAGAAGAGAAAGAGAGACAGCACACAATGCAAAACCGAGAGTGGAACTATTTTTGTGGTTCAATTCAAAATCTGCGTCGTGCGATGTGGTGAAAAACTGTATTGAAAAATGTATCCTGATTTTATTGTTCGAGAAATAGTTTCCCTCTTGTAATGAGTAAGTAAATATTTATTTTGGGGGCAATGTAAGGTCTGGGCTCTTGGTATGTTGGCCTATTTAAGTTGGGCCACCCTCTCATCTACAAATATAAGCTTCTGACTGAGCACTAAGCACTGGCTGCAATTTATTCCACAATGTACAATCATTGTGGAATTTTAACCTCATTAAATGTCTTTGTAAGTCCATGTAGTGTTTTTGAAGCCCCCGCCGCCTCCCTCTGCTGTCTCTGAGCGGAAAACCAGAAAACCAACTTTCCTGATGCCGACCTGAAGAAACCGTGGTTCTCTTTTTTATATTTGGTGACATGAAGTGTTTGGAGTGTCTGGAGGATCGATCGCTACACTGGATGATCTATGCACCACCCGCCTGGAGGAACGTCCTCAACCCTGGATTAGCCATACCTCGTCTGCCTGGACGAACTCCATCTACTTTAGATGAACTGTTCCTCATCTCCTGCTGGAGGATCTCTCTACACTGGTGAACTGTTCCTCGTCCGCCTAGAGGAACTCTTTAAAGCCACCTCCCTCTTGAGTGGTTCTGGCTCCACAGTCCAAGTGGATGCGTCAGTCCTAGTTCAGCTGCAGCCTGTCCGTCCGTGGGAGTAGGATCTCTCCTTCACTGTGGTTCTCCCCGAGGTTTCTACTTTTTCCCATGGGGTTTTTTGTAGTTTTTCCTCGCCGCGAAGGAGGGTCACAGGACAGGGGCATTCTGGGACAGTTATATGAACTGCTTTCTACCTGTGACCCATCGAGGCAACTGTTGTTATTTTGGGCATTATAAAAATAAATTGATTTTATTTTATTTTATTTTGTGCGTGACTGTACTTCCTTATTTCAATAAAAAGGAAGGAAGGAAAAAAGAAAAAAAAGAAAGCATTTGGCGTCTTTTAACTGGTAGTGTCTTTTCACGAGAGCCTGCAGGGGGAGCTCTATCGCTGAAGTTACTTAGTTCTGCTTTAAGACATTTTTAGAAGTAATTTTTGGACTCAATGACTCTTCTCAGCTCTACTTCTAATGACTACAACACCAGGAGAAAATCGATCCTGAAAAAGAAGACGTTTTGATGTGGGATTTACCCTTGTGCTCTCTTCAGTTGAGCTATGCATTTGGTCAAAGAGCAATATGCATTTTCCTATCAGGAAAAATAAAAATGCGTATTTTATTCAAAGATTTTGCATAAACTGTATGTTGAGTGATGTTTTGGACCACCCATTAAAGTTTCATAGCGATGAAATAAAAAATAAAATAAAAAATCTAGATGGGATCAAATTACCCGAAGATAGTGGGAGGGCTCGAGGTCCCCGTGTTGGAATTAGTTAGACACCGAAATAATAAAATGTTTTTTTTTTTCATCTTTGTGCATTCTCAAAAGGAAACTGAACTTAGAGCTAGAAAAGTATAATAAACCAAAACCACAGACTGTAGCTAAATTAAGTCATCTCTCCACTAGACCTATGTGCACAGATATTATCTACACATATTCACCTTATTCCGCCCCGCCCACTTGTGGCTCTTTATGTTTATGTTCCGCATTCTTGTTGTAAAGGGACTTGGCAAATGAGGGAAAAGTCTCTCGCTAAAACATTATATAAAGTAGATTAATTTGTCTAAAATGTTTAACATACACATGCCAAAACAAGTCAGCAACGCACCGATTTCCTGGGCGGCCTGAAAACAGCTTTTTAGAACTTATTTCTGTTGAGCTCGTCTGCCCCTTTTAAACTACACTGGAAAAAGATGGCGGCGCCCACAACACTTTAAAGGTCCCATATTCTGCTATTTTGCCCTTTACACAGTCTATTCTAAGGGCTTTGTTGATAAAATTTTGCGTTGTGCAATATCCATAACATAACAGTTTCCAAAAAACACCCATTTCTTGGACTGGCCCCCCTCCTTGCAAAAGCAAACGGCTCACTCTGAGATCTGACCCCCCCGAACAGAGAGCAGCCTGCTCCCCGCCCAACTCGCGCGCCTCCGCCCAACTTCGTGCGAAGCCTAGAGCGGAGATAGTGCGCATGCGCCGTGTGCTCCGGTAAACAACGATACACAAACACGGGAATAAACCTTTTATCCTCCTGACGGTGCGTCGTGCTGAGTCCTACGTCCTGGATCTGACCTGGAGTTTGACGATCATGCAGTACCTCGACGACGGACGTTGCCGTTTGGTAAATAACAAGCTAACTCTTCTATCTGTCGTATCCATCGTGTAATTACTGTGTAGCATTAGCATTAGCTGTTTTTATTCTTGCGGCTGCGCGCTTCCCGGAGGCGTGGCTTAAACACCGCGTCATCCATGGGAAGCCGCGTCATCCATGGGATGAGCCCCCGTCTGCCTGCTCAGCCGAGGGGGACAAAAAAGACAGTTCTCTAGCGAAAACATGCGGGAATCAATCAAAAAACCACTTTGGGCACACATACGAGGCCCAAATAGCACTGTAGGAAGGTTAAAACCTCTGAAAAGTCGATTTTGCATGTTATGGGACCTTTAAGGAATAAGGTGAATAGTGTAAGAGAATGCATGCGTTATGTATTTCTTGGTTTCTTCTAGTACTAGGAAAGGTCTTTAGAAATCCTATTTATAAGCGTATACTGTTGCTTGAATTACCATTATAATAGGCTCTGTCCACAGTTGGGTATTTATTGGCTAGCTCATTGTACTTATGAGTACCTCTGCTCCGTTCCAGGAAGTCGGTTATTTACTACTTTAAAGATACAAGTTATGACCTTGAAGCGTTCCAGCTGAATTAATTAATTTGTATAACTGATAATAACTGGCTAATGCTAACTGTAAGCTAAACAAATGTACATTAACAATAAAATGAAATGAATGAATGAATTAAATGGTTAATCACTCAGGTCCACTTTTTGTGGTGATTATGATGGCTATAATTCGTCAATGTTGGTCTCGTATGTGAAGTGGGAGTCACTTAAACAGCTCCACAAGTAGGATTTACCAGCTCCAGCAGTGTTCCAGGACATTTTTTAAGTCACAGGTGGGAAATATCCCTCTTAACAGCTGTCTGGAATGCACCATTTGTGTTCAATTCTATCTCTATGGGGTTTTTGCAGAACTAAAATGACTAAATTCTTAAAGGTCAGCAGTGAACAGTGAGCTGCAAATGGATGTCACTGTCAACATGTTAAAGACTTTATAAATGAGATGAATACTTGATAAATGGAGGTGTTTGTGGATCAGTGCTAATGCTTATGCTAATCTTGAAGCGTAATAAAGATAAAAAAATAAAACAAATTAAAATACTAACTAAATAAATCTACTTATAAAGAACAATAAGGTAGTCTTTACAATTTTACATTTTAATTGGTTGTTCTTTTATATTTGACGTTTTCATAAAAGTTAGCATTAGCTGTGAGAAACGGATGCTGTTGCACGTACACAGAGCCCGTCTGAGAGGAAATGTGTGGTCATCGTTCATTCTTATTCACATGAGCAGTTGAATAAGAACGTGAAAACGCATACTTGTCCGTACAACTGATCATCTAAAAGAAACAAAAGACGAACATTGATCTCCGAAAGACTAGCCAGTTAGAAAAGTGTCACTGGTGGTGAGTCACGGTTCAGATTGATTGTGGAGTGCTCTGTCGGTTCTGTCACGCTGCCTGGCACTGCGCTTTAATCGAGCATGAGTCACTAAAATGAGTGAAACTCTCACAACTAAATTAGAGGAAGTGAGTAGTAAGAGTTATCCGACCTGAGCTAAAAGGATGCAAAAATAGCATCAAAGCAGCTTAGCAGAAGAAGGTCTTGACTCGTGCTTTTACTACTGTTATTTTCATTTGATTTTTTGTCATGGAAAAAGAAAAGATTAGCTAACAAAACAAACATGTCCTGAAAATACTGAGACGTTTATGCTGAAGATCGATTAGGATTCACAATCATAGACAAATAACCGTGAAATACTTAATTTTCCTTCATTCAGTTTGTCAATTACATTCACATTCAATGAGTATGAAAAGCTGCATTAATCAAGCCTTCTGAATCGTAAAGTTAAGTTAATCTTATATAAACAATAGCAAAAAAAAAAAAAAAGTGTAGATAGAGAATGACATATTTGTTTCCATTAATTGTGCTTTACCTGATTTTTACTGTTTTGAACTAATTCACCTTGTACCTTTATTGTTTGCATGTAATAAAGTAACATATGTTTAAAGCATCTGAAAATGGATCGAAAATGAGTCACAGCTTTTTTTCTACATCTTTTTATAGAGTGTTTTATTCTACGAGAAGCAGGAAGAAGCTTAGAGACAAATATTTAGGAAGGTAAGTAAGTAAGTAAGTAAGTAAGTAAGTAAGTAAGGAAAGTGAGCAATACATGTGATTGCTGTGAAGAATTTAAAATGGTTCTGCTTTTCATTATTCAAAACAGTAAAAGTCAGGTACAGCGCCTGTCAGTGATTCATCTTGACAGACCGACGGAGACATGGTGACCAATGAACAAATGCACCGCACAAAATGTCCTCTAAAGTTTGTATTTATGGACCATAGGACACAAAGTTTTCTGCACAATTAACCTGCAATTACTGTCCATTACTGCCTTCAGTCTGAATGGAAGGTTAAAATGTTTACCTAAAAGCAACATATGACAACAGTGTGATCATGCACAATTTGTCTGAGCTGTGTAAATAAAGATGGGGTTTGAATGTCGCTCTACAGACAGATGGAATCTTGAATAAAAGAGGTAAGGAAATTGATAAGAAATCGCAGTTTGAAAAAAAACCAAAAAACTTTACAGACATTTTAGGTTGCAAAAGTTACCTTGTACAATGAAAGCTTTTGAAGATTTGCGATGAATGTCGAAAACAAAACTAATAATTTAAACACACAAAACCCAATATCTCTAAGGATTTAGCTTTTAACCACAAAAATCATGTAAGTGCATAACAACTACTCAGAAATGTCTTGAAAAGTTCTAAAGTACAAAACGTACCTTTTTTAAACTGTATTTTTAAAAGTTCATCGCGCTGTCAACATGTTTTGCCATTTTCGTCAGTGGAAATTGAGCTTTCAGCACAAATTGAGTTTAAGAAATAGTCCATTCAAAATATGACACCATTTTCATCACTCTTGTAAAATTAGCAGAATATTTCTCAGCTCTCTATATTTGCTCAACACATAGCTCAACACATTTAGTTAAAACCTCATTCAAAAGACGTATAACGACCCCAAATATAATGATAACTTCATGGCCTCATTATATTTAAACCATGCCATGTCATTAGTGCACTACGCTAAGTTCCATATTTTGTGTTTATTAACCATTTTCTGGCTATATGAGTGCTGCATAAATAAAACAGATTAGCCATAAAGTGACCATAGCCCTCTGCCTTTGCCCTGAGCTGCACGGGAGCAGAAACTTTGCATAATCTCCTGTTAATGAAAAGGTCACCCATTGTAATATGCAGGAGGCTGTCTGTGCTGCTAATTTGTGCAAACATATCAGCGGTAATCAGGGAGAGAGCGTGCAGAGAGGAGATAGTGCGGCGGGAGAGGGAGGCAAACACAGCAGAGGCTTTGCAAATACGTTATTATCCACTGTGTTAGTATGTGCACAGTGTGGAACATAACTGCATTTACTTAACCACTTCTCTTAATATACAGATTTGGAAGATAAAGTTGGGGTATCTGCTTTTCAAACCTGAAATGGGAAACAGGAGGAAGTATATTTAAGGTGAGACACTACAGGTGGATAGGACAAAATCTTACATTTAAAGATATCAATTTGAAGTTTCTCCTGTAGTTGTAGTACTCCCATAAATGTTAGGAAAAAAACGTAGCACAAGTTTTTCATCATGTCATGTTTTCATGTAGTTTTGAGTATTTTCAGTTTGACATCACATGTTCTAGAACTAAAAATGAAATGCTTTTACAAAGAAAAACACGACTTTATCATTGTGTTGGGAGATGCCATATTGATTTAGCTGTGGCTCCATCTACTGGCTTTAGAGGCAATGACACACATGTAAATATATACCTACAATGAATTGCGAAGTTCAGATGATCTAAGGACTTAAAGCAGCAAAAGATTGTTGGATAAGTGACGTCAGCATCATCTACGTCACACATGGAAGGAGTTCGCTGCACAGTGTTGGAGAAGGAGAGGGTTTTCAATTGAGCATTCATCAAACAAACGTGAATCAAACCAAATGCTACTCCTTGATGACGGAACGATGTTAGAACATGACTTAAAGCTCAACAAAGTCCATTTTGCTTAATATTTCTCCTTTAACATCGTTGTAATAGTTAGTCTACAATGCTGTGATTATAACCCAAATATAAAAGCAAAAAAGTGAAAGTACTAGCATATGTTGTGAGTTTCTATTTCATCCTCTTCTCCTCTGCTGCTGCATGAGTCTGTCTGCTATAAATGTAATTACGGTGCTAGCAGGTGCATCACATAAACATTGTGTCCCTCTCTGTACACAGGCAGGTGGATAGAGCTATAGGCCTTTTATCCCCTCACGCCTGGTTAAACATGATGTATGCAGTCTGTCAGCTCCGCTTTCCCTATGGACTCAATGGGCCATGGAATAACTGTGCAACGCTCAACAGCAAGACTTTTAAAATGCATACTTTCCATGTTTTTAAAAATTGTTCAAATTGTTTGTCTGTTTGGTGAAACTCAGATTCAGAACCAGGGGAACGAAGCATTGCTGTGGAAAGAGTTAATGTGTGGGATGATCTTGACAAAGAAATGAAAGAAACTAAAACGATAATGGCATTCAAGAAATACGTAAAGCTATCATAATAAGTAAGTATGAAAAAGAAAATTAAGTTGTTAAAAGTTGAAAAATGGGCCATGCTCTTCTTTCTCTTTTCATTCCTTTTACTGTGTTTAATACTGTCACTGATGATGTCTTTTTTATATGACATAAATGAAATAAAAAGAAAAATGGTGGGCTAATACCTTTGTCAAATATTTATCATAGCTTTACATCAGTTAAAACAGACAAACAAACAAAACGTTGAAAATTACAGAAAGTAGCGGAGTTCTAATTATGCCGAAGCACTTTTTTTTTTATTTTAATTTTTAGAAAATAAAGGTGTAGGTTTATTTTTTGTGTTCTTCAAATAATAACTACTGTGTAAATTAGACAGTGGATGCTGGGTAACCGTTATGGAATTACCTCTAATGACGCATTGATGGGCCTCGGGTGTTCACGCTTTTAACAGATGAGAAGTTGGGGTTTTGACTTGCAAATTGCATGTGCTTTCAGGAAGTCAGGGTTTTGATGTCACCAGATCTAAAATCACTGAGACTCCATTCATAACAGTGTTTAAAAGACATAACCAGTGAGATTTGCTGTTGTTAGTTTTCTCTAAAAGCCAAAAGTTAAACATTTTCACTTAAGGTAGCTAACATCACATGATACATTTTTACGATTTTCTAATTTTGACTTTAGTCTGTGTATTACGACTTGCTGTAAATATAAATGATCGTTTTACACAAGTAGCTGGGAAGGGAAGTACGGGAAATAAACATATTGTTGCCATCACACAGGGGGGACAAAGGTTATGCATAATTTACACAAAATAAACTTCTTATTTTGACCCTTTAAACATTAATTCAACAAAATAAAGGTATTCACATGTATGTCTTTACATATATTTTATTTGTTAAATAAAAATCTGTAATGTTTAGTTAAATGAGTACCCCAACCTGCCTAAACTTTACCAAAAGCAAACAATCTTTTACAGGTTAACCACATGATAGTGAAAGTAGTTTAACTTGTCATATGCTCGTTACATGTGAAAATAGAAGCGCAGAAGACATAGAGGAACTGCGTGAGTGGCTACCAAAAGTTTTCTTGTTTTGTAACCCTCCAGATAAGAGAAGATTACGTAAAAACAAGACGCTGCAGTCATTTTCCCTCCTTCTCGGGTTTGCCCTGGAGGAGGCGAGAAGAAAGTGAAGTCTGGGTCTAGACGGCTGCCTGTGTGACCTGGTGGACGGTAATGGATGGCAAACATGGCACCCTTTAAGGCAAGACACGAATGGCAAAAATGTCTCTCATCATAAGCTTTCACCAGGAACAACAACATCACCCAATCTGCCTCGAAAGATATTTTGTTTCATTTAACCCTAGCATCCGTTGTCACATAAAGATCACCCCTTAAAGTGTCCCCAACACAAACCAAACTTTCCTGTCTTGCACTTAACAAGATTTTGACAGATTGTACAGAAGGATTTGTTGATCTAAGTCTAAGCCTGATTTATTAACGTTGGAAAAGTTCCCCTAAAGTAAACATTTTTGTCATAATATTTAAATGTGGCTCTATCCATTTTTCCAACATTTTGGTATGAACTACTTTGTTACAATATGAATGTATCATTAATTGAGTAAATTTGCATCATTATTGGGAGCTGGAAACTTTTGTGGACTGTCATGACGTTCATTCCATTTTATTTCAAGCTTTCCTTCCTATTTCGTTGACAAGGCAAAGAGACTGGCGAGCACCTAGCATTAAATCTATAATTATTCATAGCCATAGCAGTGGAAAATTTGATTAAATCTTAATCAAAAGTCATCCCCCACTCTCCTTAGTACATGGTTGGAATCACTGAAGCACGTTCAGAATAAACTTTAAACTACAATCTGTTCCAAACATCATTCAAAATGTCCTCTCCATATTGATGGATACAGCCAGTTACTGCTGCAAATGCCTGATGCCAATTTTCTGTTTCAGTACTTTTCAAAGGCGTTCCCATGTTCCTCTGACAGACTGGAGTGGCACCAGTCGTGGTCTAGAGCTGCTGTTGCCCAAAGATTCAGTCTAAAATTGGATGTGTTGTATGATTTTGATTTGTGCACTGAATGTCTTTCCAAGCAACACAACAAAATAGGCTCATCATTTATGTTTTTATGTTCACTTTTACTGTCCAGATCCTTTCTTTGCTTTTATAAACACATTTCCATAACCAGTGCTGTTACTAAAGATGGGCAGACATGGAAAATAACAAAGTACAAAAGTAAAACTACTGTACTTGAGTAAAATTGTTAGCTTTCTATACTTTTACTTCACTGCATTTGAGGGCAGGTATCCACAACATTTTTGAATTGGACTGGAAAGTAGAAAATACTAGTTATTTTTTAGCACTTTCATGTGACATTCTGCCAAAAGGTTTTGTGTTCAAGTACTGCCTTTGAACAAAGAAAAATATTACATCAAATTCACTAGAAATATTGAGAAATTGATTTTACTTCATAATGTAGACCAAAGGTCAGCCCAAATCTTTATCAAAATCACTAAATTTAACGCTTTAACAGTTCTCAAAATATGTGGGAGCTAGTTTTACTTTTTACTGTTAAAGCACATTCTTCAAAGGGTTCTTCCAAATTTTTCTTAAATAGACTGTGCTACTTTGACAAAATGGAGTACTTCGTCCACCACTGAGACAAATTGTACCAACAAACATGCCATTCCAATCATTTCTGTCATGGTTTTCATAGTACAAGAGATGACGATTAAAACAGCACATTCACTCTCTTCCCCTCATTGTTATTTTTTTCTCAATTAGTTTGAGCTCGCACCAATATGTCCGCAGCACTGATACATATTTCATAATAGTCATTTTTTGGACCATTACGTTCTAATAACACCCAAAGATTTAGTGAATTCAGCAGCTAGACTACTCTTTAAAACACCGTCTGGAGGAAGCCCTAATTGCTTCATCGGAACATCTCGTTAAAAAGAGCTCTATGCATTTACTGTATTAGCGGCTGTAAAGAAGCCTGTGTCTGCCTCAGTGCATTTGATCTCAAGGGCCTTGTTTTGGTCCAGTCTGCCTCCGAATCCTCCGTGTTTGTTTCAATCAAAATAAATCTGTAGAGTCTGAGTAGCTCTTTGGTGTTTGTGAGAGAGCATGAATGGCCGAGTGGTCTCTTGATATAAAGTGATTTAAGTGGCCAATGCCCATGGAAGTAGAAACATACCTTTTATATGAGTTAGTAATTAAATTGGACCATTACCTGCTCCAACTTTTGGTCTGGATCTGAGAAAGAATGCCATTCATTAAAGATGGACAACATGTCGGTGCTAATTTCAATATCAGCCAATATGCTGGGTTTTTCCCTGCATTTGTGTTGGTCAGACTCCCAGTATACAGCGCTGGTATTTGGTCCTACTTTCTGTGTGCTCGTGTGTCATTTTGTGCTCACTGCATCAGATTGGACTTTTTCAATAGATAATAGTGAGTCAAAAAACAAATGTATGTTATTTTACAGTTTGCAACAACTTAAAGTCTATATGACAGGTTAGTCTACACATTTCAATAAAACATAGTGAACATGATTATGTTTTATTCTGATTTTACTAAACATTTTGTCTATTTCTCCCCAGTTTGGCAGGTTTTGTTGTAAAGTTTATAATTGTACTTCCAGGTTGGACATGGGCAGCAAATATAACATGTAGAGTTACCTAGCTACCACTTTGAAAAAAAGGGTCAAAATTCATATAAATTACACAATAGTTATAAATTGACAAATAGTAATATCTGAACTTTATTTTGTTGAATGACCGTTTAAACTATCAAAAACATGTGTCAGTTGTCTGTAAATTGCTTCTGTATTTCCAACAGGTTGTCCAACGGGTTGTTGCTTTCTGTTTTAGAAGTCAGCACAACTTCCTATGATTTTAAAGTTTTATTTTTCAAAATTTCTTCACAAACTGGACCTTCAAAAATGTAAAACTATGATATATTTACCACAGGTGCAATCCCACCAAAGTCTAGTCATAATCAGAAAAACATGAGAATCTGCCATATAGACTTAGAAGAGTGAGGGCCTTACTATAGATGTTGAAATATTGATACCAGCAAACAGAGGTTATCTGTCACAACTGTATCAGAAAATGGTGTCAGCTGAAAAAATGTATATCAAACCATCTCCACTGAAATAGCCGAGGTGGAATAACCAGTGGAGGAGAATTCTAAACATTTGCAATGTTCTATGAACATACTGATCATTAAAAGACCAGTGCAAACATGCACTGTTTAAACTATTATTATATTATAGTTCTTATCCATTAAATCTGCTCCTGAGTGTCTTTGCTTTGGTTCATGAAAATACACGTCATCTGGATTTGGTGTTAACTTGCAATCTACTTGCAACAGTGGAAATTACCATGGGGTAATTATAACGGTGGTCTGGCAATGATTTCACAGGCTTCAAAACATGAGCTCTGGATTTCTACCATTGTAGCCTAAATCCTATTAAAATTGAACCATAGTGTTTTCTAAGTTCTAAGAGAGAGAGGAATTTAAACAGGTAAACAGGATTAATGATAGAAGCGTGAATAAAGCTAAAAGGAGCGGAGTGTGTCATGGATCTTCATGTGTAAACAGTAAAACCTGTCAGGTGCTCATTTGAAGTGGCAGGTGACTCTTTATGCATTCAAAAAAAAGTAGACGTCAGTTAGATGAAAAAAAAAAAAAAACAAAGAACTCCAAGGCACCTTTGAAGGTATCAACAAAAAGTCTTTATTTGTACATGGCTAAAGTTTTTAAAAACGCACAAACACATTTCTGCTCTGGTGTCACAACACGGATAAAAGCTCAAAAAAGTCAGTTTTGCATAATGTTTGTAAGTTGTATGATTGAAAATGTGCAAGACAACCAATTGGATTGGAGACGCTCCGTAATTCAACTTTTGATGCAAAACAATTTGTCAGGAGTAGACCCCATCTTAGATAATGACCCTTTTTGTATTTGTTTGTGATTACTGACAGACTCCCATGTGAATTCAACTGTGCATCACTGCCCTGTAATCCCATTTGCATCCTGATTTTCTTCTGCATAATGCCTTTCTTTTTATCCAATCGGACCCAATAATTGCACAAGGAAGCAGGACTGGAGAGCTCAGAGTAAATGAAAAACATGACAGAACACTTCTCAAATCCCAATAAGGCCATTGCTTTCTCCTGTAGTCTAAAACAGGTTATCGTTGTTTGTGTTGTCGGTAATGAACATCTGGCCACTTTACGACCATCGCTGACTGGGGACCGTTTGTGGTAAAAATTCAATTAGACATTTTCAGACGATGGGACGCAGACACACCTGCAGTTAAAAGACGGCTAATCTCATTACGGAAATGTTTTAAATGGCTGTAATTTTAAAATACATTCACGCAAACAACAGAAAATGAAACTGGATCAAATTATTGTCATTTAAGAATGCATTTATGAAAGGGTTTAAAATATTATCCCTATTTCTTCTTTAATTATGTATGTTCTCCTTTTGTCTGGGTTTCTTCTTGATACTTCGGTTATGGACAAACAAACTTCTGTATAATGTGCACTTAAAGACAAAGCTATGCAATGCTGGCCAAAATGCAGGATTAAATTTGGGGAAGTGTATTTCTAATCATGAAGCTGATTGACACCTGCAACTGTTATCTGTGGTTCTAACTTGGTCCTGGCTCTAATCCTGTCCCTTTGGGCACATCACAAGTGTCGACATGCGCCTGCACAGCTTTGTCAGAAAGCGAAGTGAAGCTGGGTCCATTCTTATCAAGTGTTAGGAGGCTAGATCTGCACTCTGCGTACAGCCGCACAGACGGCTGCATCACATTCTCTGGCTCCCGGTGCTTAGGAGACATGGAGCTGGACAGTCTCTATCCAGCTGGCTTTTAACGACTGATTTGAAAAAGTAACTAGATTACCGGAGAAAACAAAACAAACGCGTTAAAGTGCATGTGGCAGGTTTGACTACACACAGATTTTACTAAGCATTTTGCATATTTGTCCCCAGTTTGATGTTTTTTCTAAAGGTTTTAATGTTACTTCGTAATTGAACATGAGCAGCAGATGCGAGGTAATTCCACAACTGTTACCTAGCAACCATACCATAAAGAGGGCCAAAATCCATTTAAATTACACACTAGTTCTGATTTGACTGTAAATAAAATCTCATAATTTTGTTGAATAATTGTTTAAACTGTTTAATGTGAATTTAATATGTCACCTGCTGTAAATTGTCCCTGTATTTCCAATGGTACGTCGCCTATTGATGACATCACAGAAGGATTCTGTTTAGAACTTAGCACTACTTCCTGTAATTTAAAACGTTTATTTTTCAAAAGTTCTGTCAATATAGACTTTAAAGGTCCCATATTCTGCTATTTTCCCCTTTACACAGTCTATTCTAAGGGCTTTGTTGATAAATGTTTGCGTTGTGCAATATCCATAACATAACAGTTTCCAAAAAACACCCATCTCTTGGACTGGCCCCCCTCCTTGCAAAAGCAAACGGCTCACTCTGAGATCTGACCCCCCGAACAGAGAGCAGGCTGCCTCCCCCGCCCAACTCGCGCGCCTCCCCCGCCCAACCCGCGACGAAGCCTAGAGCGGAGATAGTGCGCATGCGCCGTGTGCTCCGGTAAAAAGCGATACATAAACACGGGAATAAACCTTTTATCTGTCCTGACGGTGCGTCGTGCTGAGTCCTATGTCCTGGATCTGACCTGGAGTTTGACGTGCTCCAGTACCTCGACGACGGACGCTGCCGTAAATATGGTAAATAACAAGCTAACTCTTCTATCTGTCGTATCCATCGTGTAATTCCTGTGTAGCATTAGCATTAGCTGTTTATATTCTTGCGGCTGCTTCCTGGAGGCGTGGCTTTAACACCGCGTCATCCTTGTGAAGCTCGTCATCCTTGTGAGGTGCCCCCGTCTGCCTGCTCAGTCGAGGGGGACGGAAAAGACAGTTCTCTAGCGAAAGCATGTGGGAATCAGTCAAAAAACCACTTTGGGCACACATACGAGGCCCAAATAGCCCTGTAGGAAGGTTAAAACCTCTGAAAAGTCGATTTTGCATGTTATGGGACCTTTAAGTTACTTCTTACCCAAAAACTTAAATCTGACTTCTACAAACCAACAAACGCGTTACCCCAACACTGTTTATACCCTAAAACATAACACAAAAATTTATTCAAGAATCTCATTCCAACATACTCTATGGGAGAAAAACACAATCACAGTTGAGATAGAACAAGTTGAGTACCCTCGTTAAATTTAACCATGCATCCAATTAAAACAGGTTGTTATCATGGTATTCATATTCATGGGCAAACTAATGCAAACACTTAAGGACTTGACTGAAATACAAAGTAAAGAGAATTTAAGTTGTGAAAATCTGTAACACATTTGCTCCCTCTCTCTCACTCGGCAGTCTAGTCCAGCCTGAGCGCCATATGCTGGACCTGATGCTGTGGCGTAGCTTTCCCGCCACTCGCCTCCTGCGATTGGTCGAACACTCCCACCGGCTCCTGTCATTGGTCGAATGCTCCCCTCACGCGTCACCGGGGTTTCTGTAGTCAGTCGGTGTGCGTCCCTCTCTGGGCATACATCAAAGAGAGCTGGGGCTTGGCTCAGTCCTCATATGCAAACTCACAGCTGACCAAAACAAAGCAGGTGAGCGTGGCCCGCTATTTCCAATTCAAATGTAGTCTGGAGCAGTCCCTAGATGCAATCGGGTTATCTCGTGAAATAGTTTACTTTGCAAACTATGCAGAGAGTCAGCGAGTCACCGGCCACACGGTGCAGGTCTGAATGCACTAGCTGTTTAATCAAGAGATAGCTTAAGAAATCCTTGACCTTTCCAGTGTCTGTAAACAAAACACTGTGTTCCATTAGCCTGGTGCTATTCCATGTGTTAGCGCTAATGTATTTTCAATGGGGGATTTAGCGTTAGCCTCAAAAACATCACAAACTATAATTAGCGTTGAAATTAGCATATGTACTAACATCCTGGTTAGCTAACAAACTGATTTATCTGTATGGATTCATGCCGACACACGTCACATATCAAGAATTGAGTGAAACTGCAGCTGGTCAGAGGCACATTTAAAAGCATTTTCTACATAACTCGCTACAACAAAGCCACGTTTGTGTGATAAAATGCAGCTGTATTTTGTAAGATCTGATTTGTTATTGTATAATTCTCAGAACCACAGCTCACAGTAAAGATTAGGACGGTTCTGATAGTTATGAAGATTTTCTTTGGAGTACGCATTTTTTCACATCAGCAACCAGAATCAAGATGGGTACAGGTCACGTGTCTGGCAAGAACCGATTCAGCCTCCACTGAACAAAAAAGAACTGTACCGCCCCGTTTGAGGGGTCTGAAGGGGGCCCCGAGAGGTTCTAGCTCCGAGAAGGTGCCAGCTCGCTTTAGAGGGTGGACTGGTAATGATTGAACAAGAGAGAACAAGAGAACACACACTCAGGTGAGAACGAAGTGGCTAAAAGCAGATATAAAGACAAAATAATCATTCCTCACCAAGCGCTGGCTTGATCTTGTGAAAAACTGGCGTAATTCCAGAGACGATAACGTTGTTTGTTGAGCCGACAGAGTTAGCAGAAAGCTGAGTCTTGTTAACACAAGCTTTATTCATGTCATACAGCACCACAAACGGTTAATTACTAAACATATTATATGAATCAGGGAGATAGGCCCCATGAAGAAAAAGTTTATTTCAGGTACGTTTGAGATTTTATTTATGAAGAAAACATTAGTCATGTTTGGTTGACAACAGCTGCTCACGTTGCGGACCCCTGCGAGTTCCAGCTTTGCACTAAAACGCAGTCCGCCAATAACAGAAGTAACCCAAGCCGACCCCAAGTGAACTGGTCTGGGGGACCAGGTCTAGTCGGAATATGGTGTGTGTGTGTGTGTGTGTGTGTGTGTGCGCGCGCGTGCGTGCGTGTGCGTGTGTGTCTGTGTGAGACTATATGTGGGTGGGTGGGTTGTTTGGTTTGTCAGCTGGGTTTGGGGGAGGTTTGGTGAGATGTCGGCATGTTTTTAATACACTGTCAATCACTTTGTGTTACATTTTTATGGAAGGAAGGGCTTTACAAATGAAGACTGACTAATTGATCCGTAATATACATTTCTTAAATCTAACATTAGTCTGGACAGTAAGCGAGCCACAACAGTTTGACAATTATATTTATGTTTGTTTCAACAAGTGCCACAAATCTAAATGAACTTTAGAAACAAGAGGTTTAAGTTATAGATTGACAGTTATTATTTGTTGGCAAATGTAATGAACATACAAATAACAACCATGTCTCTACTCTGTCTACAAATGTCAAAATTTAAAATTTTTAATTGCGTCTGGATTTAACTGAATTATTCTGTAAACCCAAGAACCCTAAGTACTTGTGTCACTCCTGGAAGGTCTATTGGTTATGCCGTGTCTAAAGTGGATCATGGTTGTTTTGCTGGTTATATTTGTGTATTTAGTTCAGTTAGTTAGTTTAGTACTGATTATTTGACATGTGCAAAAGTACGTTTACCATCTCACTGCATATTTCAATCCTACAGATATTATCGTTTTTGTGCCAATTCTGAGCTTAAGATTCAGCATGACCCATTGTAGGGTTCCTTGGGTCCTTGAAAAGTTTAAAATCAGGAGGTAAAAACATGTTCAAAATTTCACTTGAAGTATCAAGTTCCATAAATACATAAAAAAATAAATACAAAACCTACTAAAATCAAAATGAAGGACGTGTGAAAGTTTTCAGGTTGAAAACATCTATTGTCACATCACCAAGGCCTGCTGATGTAAAAAACAACACAATATTCAAGTGCAAATCACTGCAAACAATCACTAGCCATGTTTACATGCGCAAAATGTCTTTAATCTGATCATGAATCGGATTAGAATTTTACTGTGTACATGGACCCTGAAAAAAATAATCTGATTACGACACGCGTTTACATCTGTTATACATTTGATCGGAATAAATTATTTTGACATGCGCAGAATTGGCTAACATACCGGAAACAATAGAAGAAGAACAAACTTCCGTTGTAAACAAACATGGCTGCGTACGTTTTAGCTTGCTCGTAACATTTTTCTTCGTTGATTTCACCTCCTGTTCGTGCTGTTTAATAATACTTTTGATATGGAGCTGTATTGTGTGCCTCACGCTCTGCCTCACGCTCGCCATTACCCTTGCTTCCGCATTAACTGACGTAACAGACATGCGCAGAGAGGATTCCTTCAACCAAAACATCGGAAGAAGCGTGTACATGCGCATCGATCGGAATAACAATCGGCATAACCCACCCGTCTCAATCGGAATGAAATTTTGATCCGAATGAGTGTAATCGGGTCCGAATATTCCGAATGGCGTGTTTACATTCATCATTTTTATTCCGATCAGGCTTTTAATCCGATTACATGTGTCCATATAAACGTGGCTCTTGTGCGGTAAGTAGACTTGTACACTGCATGTAAACGACTAGTTGTGCCGCTGGTTATCACAAAAGACTATTTTGCATTGAATCATTAGCGTTCAGGAAAGTATGAGGGACATCAGGTTTTGAATACTGCTTTGCCCTCATCGAATTGCTTTCTCCAGCAAAACTGTGTGTTCAGCTCATTCACCAGCTGTATAATCACTTTTATCATATACTTATTGATACTCAAACTGCACAGAGCCAAAATGACAAATTACCTTACTACGACTTTCAACTTTTTCCGTCACAATCGCATATGTGAGTTGTAAAAGGTAGTTTATAATACATTATACAGTCCATTGATGCTGGAGGTAGACTCCACAGACCCAGATGGCTTGTCCGTGTCTATGGGCTATTTGAGAGGCTGAGGCAATAAACAATTTGACGCCATCTGTCCAAGTGATGGATATGAGTTCTTCTGTCAAATTAACCACCTCTTGAAGCTTTAAACTCACCCTGGTTTGCACTAAAGATGAAAAACACCGGCATCCAACATTCATACATATGTAAATTCAAATATTTGCAACATATCTCCTGTAGAATTAGTTGCTTCGCCTACACAAGCTCCCCTCGTCCCTCGATATGGATTCTTTCATTAGACTGTGCTATAGACCACCCAGTGCACATTTATTATTTATAGGCTGCAGTGGAAGGATATTCCCTGATTGTACACTGCCTCTGTCTGTATATTACACCAAATCTAAAGCTCCGATACTCTGTTCACTTGTGGAAAAGGTTTAGATTATTTTGAGTAATGTGCTTTGCCTGGCGATTTGAAGAAATATGTTGGCTACTGATGAACAATAGTTACACATTATTTTAGCAGTTTAACAGCTGAAGACAAGATGAACGTCACCAAAGTAAAACAAAAGGTTAATGTTCCAGTTAAGAATAGAATTGGTTGTAAAATACACTATAAAATAACAGTAAAAGTCAAATGCATCAAAAGCCTCACCAGCTTGTTAATCTCTGATCTCCTTAGCAGGTTTGGACGGGGTCAATATTTGGATGGGGGACTACTGGAGATACCAGGTGCCACAGTGGGACAGATGTGGCTGTAGTGAAAACTGCTTTTGTGTCCTTGGGCAAAACACTACACCCACCTTGCCTCCAGTATTCAAATATCCGCTGGTGTGTGAATGAGAGTGTGTTTGTGAGAGAAAATGCGGGTCAACAGATGGAAATGAGCCCATGGCTACAATCCGGCGTGTTTACAGCATGCATGTCATGTATGTTCATTAACATGCACTTTTCCAATCAAATAAAACAATTAAAATAAATGCAATTAGCAGCATATTTGTATGATGGATGCCATTCCCGTCATATACAGCCATATTACTTAATTACCGGCAATAAGGGGTGTCTTACTGACGGGCACATTATTGATCAGTTCAAACTAGAAATCTTTACTTCCAATACTTTTGAAAGTGCTAGTTACTTAGTTTTTTTGTTTTTTTTTTTATGATAGCAAAAGCAAAGATGAACAAAGGTGAAGTGGAGAGTCACTGCCTGGCTGCTAGTTAAATACAGTCAGCAGTTTATATTGACCTCCTCTAAGGTACAGTGTGAATTGTCACTTAAGCCATGTATGTTTTTCCAAACTATTTTAAAACCATAGTGCATTTATTCTGCAATATTTTCTTCCATACCACTTTGCGCGGTATCTTTTGCCACACTGCAGGGTTTCTCTCATTAAACACACAACGCTGAACAAAACACTGAATGCATCAATAGAGGATGCATGAAGCATTTAGTGGTTGTATATTGGTGCACTTTCAGGACTGTGCTGTGAGTTATGTTAGACAGTAAATCTCTCGTACCCTGGTGAGTGCCTCTTTTTTGCCTTTAGCACAAATCATCCCTGCGCTCTCCACAGCACATACACCTGTCTGCAGACTACATAAGCATGGCTGGCTAACTAGACAGGTTGACACGTACGAGCGGATTCTGCTGACCACTGGGGCTTTCCGACTGACGTTGGGAGAAATCTCAGTCATTTAACTCTTTGGCCCACAGTTTTCACATTAAGTCTCCACTGGGTTGTCAGACCAGAGACCAGTATATAGAGTGAGTGAGTGTGTGTGTGTGTGTGTGTGTGCGTGTGTGTGTGTGTGTGTGTGTGTGTGTGTGTGTGTGTGTGTGTGTGTGTGTGTGTGTGTGTGTGTGTGTGTGTGTGTGTGTGTGTGTGTCCTTGCTTAGGCCAATTTTGGGGACATGAGTCAGAATACACACCAGTAGATTGGGGACCCAAATCCAAATGGGGACAAAAACCATGGTCCCCAATTAGATTTCATTGAAAATGCCATCTCCAAGCTCTAAAATACATTTCCCTCTTAAAATCTCAACTGTCCCTAAAAGTGACTTATTTCAGTTTTTTGTGTGTGTGTGTGATTTCAAAACTGCCCCCCCACTCAATTTGTGTATCCCTCAACATTTCCCCCTGGTGGTTGTGTGTGGAATTGCACATGTCCCCAAATGGAGGTTGTGTGTAACGTCAGACCTGTGTTTACACCAGAATAGAAGTCCCAATTCAACAGTTTGAACAGCAGCCAGATCCAAACGTGTTTTCTTCTATGATCTGATGGATCTGTGTTACTTTACATCAATTAGACCAAGCCAAAATTTGCAGTGTTGGGCCACCTGTGTTGAAATGGCAAGCACAAGGGGAAAAGGGCGAGCAAACTTAGAAAGTAACACGGGAAAAACAACATGATTGGCGGGAAATGTTTGCTCCTCCTAATTAATCGTGAGAAAGGGTTTCAGGGGTTGTCATACAGACACTGTTTGAAGATTGAGACGTTTCGACTTTTATCCAAAAGTCATTGTCAATCAGAGAGCTGGTATTGGAACTCGGTCTTATATGCTCCTCTAAGTACTGGGAGTCCTGCCCACAGGGAGGAATCACTGAACGCCTGTCTTTGTTTGGAAAATTGTTTGTCTAGTGTCACCTGAAACTTGATATTGGCCTGCCTTTGTTAGTTTAATAGTTGGCCTTGCCCAGTATTAAACTAACAAAGGCAGAATTAAACTAACAAAGGCAGAATTCTGGAGAATTTTGGGCAAGGTACCTTAGATCTGGTACAGGAGCTTGAGAATACAGCCAGGAAATTAGCAAACAACAGAAAGCACCTCGGTTTAACTTGAGGTGTAGACAGAGTAACATAATTCCGAGGAGCCTACAGATCAAATCCCCAGTTAAAGGACACAGAGCAGAGAAGATTTGGAGAAGAAATCTGATGCAGATGCTTAGTGAAAGAATTAGGGAGAACAACACCAAAATAGATAAACTGAGGTACAGAATGGAAATTATTCAGAAGAAACTTATGAGCATTGTCCCTGAAGATATTCTCAGAAGAGTGTTAGATTTTACACAGATCGCACAGGAAGCACAGCACAAGAAAAGTAAGGAACAACAAATCAAGAAGTTCTCCTCACTTTTGGAAAAGATCAACACTAGTAAAGATCAGCATAACAAGAGGTTAGGGACAGCCCAAGGTGAGACAAGTATTAACAGGAAGAGCTGGATCAAAAACCTTTCTCAGGCAGAAATAGAAGTTTTTTCCAAAGGACTCAATTTCTCAGTCACCACCAACCATATCCCAACAACAGACTACATCACAGCCACAGAGACAGGCATCTGTTAAGGCATTGAGACTGAATGTAGATGTGGTGGTGTTTAAAACATCAGATAAATGCAACTTTTTTAACGTTTCGCGATTGATTTGTGGCCCTCCGCTTGGTCTATATTTCAATATGTGGCCCTCGCTGGAAAATGTTTGGACACCCCTATTATAGACTGTGTACAGAAGCTTGAGAAGGAGGAGTTGATTGACAGGCCTCTGTACTACTGTACTGTACTGTACGACTGTATCCTGGTGAAGCCATTCCATGTATTTATGGCCTTCCCAAAATCCACAATGAGAATGTCACCTGGTGTAGCACGGACTCCATCACATACAATGTAGCTAAACACTTGACCACCATCTTGGCTCGGTTAGTGGGAAACTCAGAACATTGTGTGGAAAACACACAGCACTTTGTGAGCAAAGTGAGACACTCCAAATGGACCCAAATGACGTTATGGTCTCGTATGATGTGCCAGTGTTTCCCCTTTCACTTGTATTCCAACCTCGGAGGCAGTGGCAGCAGTGAGATGCGACTACAGGAGAACTCTATCCTACCGGAAAGGACCAAACTCACACCTGAACACATCTGCCAATTATTGGATCTGCCTTAACACAACTCACTTCCAATTCAGGGACACTTTTACAGACAGATCCACAGCTGTGCTATGGGCTCTCCGGTCTCCCGATCGTAACTAACCTTTAAATGGAACACTTTGAGAGGAAGGCTCTGACCTCCTTCCTGGGCACACCTCCTAGCCTCTGGCTGCGTTACGTGGATGATACCTTTGTGATAATCAAGACACAAGAGCTGGAAACGTTCTCTGAGCATATCAGTGGGTTGGATGTATACATCAAGTTCACCCGAGAAGATGCTACGGACAACCGGTTGGCGTTTCTTGATTGCTCCACAATCAGAGAGGAGGAAGGCAGCCTTCAGACAAGAACTGTACAGGAAACCCAGAACACAGACAGGACTTATTGTTGGGTCTCCAACCACCCACTGCAGCACAAGTTGGGAGTGATCAGGACACTACAACACAGAGCCCACGAGAAGTACCCACCAGCTCAGAGGGGAGAAAGAAGGAGGAAGAACACATCCAACGCCTCTCAGGGTGTGGTTATCCCAACTGGGCCTTTAACAAAGTCAGAAGAGCCAAGAAACAGGACAAAAAGGATAAAGATCCTAGCAGGAGGGGGGTCTCTATCCCCTATGTCTCGGGCCTGTCTGAGAAGTTTCAAAGGATTTTAGACAACACGACATCCCTGTTTATTTCAAACCTGGCAACACACTTAAACAGAAACTGGTCACCGAAAGACAAGAGGCCGACAGAGAAACAGAGCAATGTAGTTTATTTGATAGAGTGCAGTGAGGACAGTTGTAAAGAACGTTACATAGGAGAGACCAAACAGCCACTGCACAAAAGGCTGTACCAACATAGAAGATCTACCTCTACGGGACCGCATAGTGCAGTCCATCTGCACCTAAAAGCTACAAACCACTCGTTTGAGGACAGTGAGGTGAAGATATTGAGCAGAGAAGAACTGGTTTGAAAGAGGGGTAAAGGAGGCTATTTTTGTCAAAAGAGAGAATCCGTCTCTAAACAGGAATGGGGGTTTAAGATTTAATTTGGCTAAGATTTATGACAGCCTCCTAACACCTTGGTCCAAATCAATAGGCCAGTCAAATGCTAATGAGGTCATCAGCAGTGATGAGGATCAACAGCCATCAATAGAAAAATAGATATAAGACAATAATAGATCTTAGCCACAGGTGAAACTGGGCCGGGCCAACTATTAAACTAACAAAGGCAGGCCAATTATCAAGTTTCAGGTGACACTAGACAAACAATTTTCCAAACAAAGACAGGCGTTCAGTGACTCCTCCTGGGGGCAGGACTCTCACTTAGAGGAGCATATAAGCCACAGTTCCCATACCAGCTCTCTGATTGACAATGACTTTGGGATAAAAGTCGAAACGCCTCGATCTTCAAACAGCGTCCGGATGACAACCCCTGAAACCCTTTCTACGATGAACCACACCTGGACAAATGAGGGGTTTACATCGACGCCTCCCACTAATTAAGCTCCTGTTCCCATGAGAAGAAAACTTAAAAACCACACCATTTCAAGGTAAGGAAACGTTAAAAGTTTGTTTTAAATTAAAGCTATAAACATAATTACATCATTAAAGCATTTTTACAATGTGGAGCAACATGTTTAATATAAGGAAGATAAAATGCTCTGGCAAATGTGGATCTACAGGCCTTCATCCAAATCCATCAGCACATTGTGCTAGCAAGTAGCAAGTAGCAATTGCTACGATAGCTTATTAAAAACATGCAAGCTACTAAGCCAGCTATAAGTCTTTGTCTTTAAACCTTACATTTGCCTGAGATGTTTTTTGGGTTGGGACTTTTCTATAAATAATTCAATTTGGAATGTGAAAAAATAAATACATATGCACTTGCACATGTGGATGTACATGCCATGATTCAAATTAACAAACAATTTGCAATTGCTAAGTTAGCTGTTTTACCATTACTACTTATCTTGAACAATGCTTTTTGCATTTTTTAAAGGGTGTGATCATTTGGAGCCCTGAAAGACTTTACTTTGGATGAAGAAATGACACATAACTACGGGGATGCTGAGGCCATGGCGTAAGGAGGTAGGTATTCACCTTATTCCATGCCCACTTTTGCCTCTTTTGCGCTCGGTAACAGCACATCCAGTTTATCAGGATCTCGGTGGTGGATGAGGGAAATGTCTTACTGCTAAAACATTATATAAAGTAGATTGATTTGTGTAAAATGTTCAGCCACAATATGTCACATGCACCGATTTCCTGGGCCTGAAGCGGCTTTTTAGGTCGAGTAGAACTTATTTTTACTGAGCTCGTCCTTCCCGTGTAACAGGAAAATAGACGCCCGCAGGCAGATTCTAGAATAAGGTTATTATACGTAACTTTATGTTGTCAGTTTGTTACAGTTTCTTGTCTTGGCTCCAGGTAACTCAAAAGTGTAAATGACTGAGCTACAGCTGCTAATACCAATCATGAGATAAGGCTTTGTTCATTAACAGTGCATCTTAGAGCTCCTGAGTATCTGCTATAGTGCAGGGCCAGGCCATATGCACTTCAATGACTGTCCCCAAATAGTCCCCATTCGAGTGTGAATGTGTGTGATGTCCCCAAAAATTATGTTCTATCAATAATATTAATGTCAATGAACTCGGATAAACAGCTGTCCCCCCATTAGTCCATCGTCAAGTGTGTAATGTGTGCGATGTCCCTCAAAGTCCCAATTAAAACTGTGATGTTATACAAGTTTAAAAATCAGCCCTATTATTATGGTATGAACACTTTAAATGTATTTCAATCATGTTTTCAGGAGGAGTTCTTCACTGTTGCTGCTGAGACCAGAGACATCAACAAACCACAGGTGAGTCGTAATACTGAGAGGCAACAATAAAGAAACTTCCTGAATGTTTTGACTATTATAAATATTTTATATGCAAAGAAAAGCTGCACTACAATCCCCAGCAAACCACTGACACACTATGGCTTAATCTTATGCACATCTTTAAAAATATATTTGTCCTGGCTGCCCAAATTCTCATTACTGCATCGGCCCATGACTGACTGTCCCCAGTTGGTCCCCATTCGAGTGTGTGAGTGTGTACAATGTCCCCAAAAGTCCTGTCCTATTAGTGTTACTATTGCTAAGGAGTTGACATAGAAGACGGTCCCCCAGTTGGTCCCCATTCGAGTGTGTGAGTGTGTACAATGTCCCCAAAAGTCTGGGCAAAATGGTGGTGTTATTGCATATACAATTTTATTTTTGCATAAGCATTGTTGATATATAGGCAAATTAATTACAATTCTATTTCAGGAGCAGTTCCTCCCTGATGTTGCTGATGAGACGAGGGACATTGGCAAACCACAGGTATGAGTCTCAATATTGACTGGTAACTGGAAATCCACTCCAGTCTGGAGTTACAATTGTACTGTTCCATAGACTGTATAAAAACACTGGACATCCCGAGCTGCTGCCGCTAATGCGTTCCAAACAGGAAGTATCCATGGAGGCTGTTCTGGCTCCTTCAAGCCGAGCTCCATTCTCTTTCTATTGGGACATTAGTGTCTTTACTCTGAAACGGCTTCTGTCAAACTCACATGTGGAACCAAACTTACTCACTCCACATGATCCTGTGTTTGATTAAAGTTATGTTCTTCACAAATCAACTTATTACAATAATAACTGACCAATCAGGTGCTTCCTTCCAGGGCCGGTTTCGCCACGTTAGCAACAGGTTTGATTGACAGCTAGCGCCACACGTTGCCGCCGTCTCCTACCGAGGGGTGAAACCGTTAACAACCTCGCTCCCTGATTGGTCCGTGTGGTTACCAAGATACGCACTTGGATTTCCAAATATGGAGTATGGCTCCACTTTAGCCGCTATAACTGCTAGCTCCACTTTTGCCGCTATAACTGCTAGCTCCAATTTAACCACTATAACTTTTAGCTGCGATTTGTTTCATTTGGCTGGAGTCAAACGCCACGACATCGCCCAGTGATTTTTCTACGGGTCTATGTACTGTCCCCAGTAAACCACTGACACACTGTGGCTTCATTTGAACTGATTACTTATCCTTTCCTTTCTCTGACACATCTTTCTCTCTCTCCAGCGAACATCTACTCCTGACATCACTGAGAGCACCAAAAATCCCAGGTAAGAGTTGGTTTTACAAAAAGACAATCAATTAATGTGTATATTTGTGTCTTCAGATTACATCATCTGCAGTAGATTATTTACATAAAATACCTTGATTGTCCCCTCTAGTTGGTCTCCATTATAGTGCACAGGTGTGTATTACGTCCCCAATAGGTCTTGTCCTCTGAGTATTACTATTGTTACATGGCTCAGTTAAACAACTGTCCCCAATTGGTCCCCATTCGAGTGTGTGAGTGTGTATGATGTCCCCAAAAGTCCTGTCCTATCAGTATTACTATTGTTACATTGATCAGTTAAACAACTGTCCCCAGTTGGTCCCCATTCGAGTGTGTGAGTGTATACAATGTCCCCAAAAAGTCTTGTCCTATAAGTATTACTATTGTTACATTGATCAGCTAAACAACTGTCCCCAATGGTCCCCATTCGAGTGTGTGAGTGTGTATGATGTCCCCAAAAGTCCTGTCCTATCAGTATTACTATTGTTACATTGATCAGTTAAACAACTGTCCCCAGTTGGTCCCTCATTCGAGTGTGTCAGTGTATACAATGTCCCCAAAAGTCCTGTCCTATCAGTATTACTATTGTTACATTGATCAGTTAAACAACTGTCCCCAGTTGGTCCCCATTCGAGTGTGTCAGTGTGTATGATGTCCCCAAAAGTCCTGTCCTATCAGTATTACCATTGTTACATTGATCAGTTAAACAACTGTCCCCAGTTGGTCCCCATTCGAGAGTGTGAGTGTGTATGATGTCCCCAAAAGTCCTGTACTATCAGTATTACTATTGTTATTGGGTTGACTTATAATACGGTCCCCAGTTGGTCCCCATTCGAGTGTGTGAGTGTGTATGATGTCCCCAAAAGTCCTGTCCTATCAGTATTAATATTGCTAAGGGCTTCAAATAACTAACTGTCCCCAATTAGTTCCCATCCCAGTGTGTAAGTGTGTTTAATGTCCTCAAAAGTCAACTCTTACTTATGAGTCTGTATTGAATGGCAGTATTTCTTTGTATATTGTTATTGTGTTATTGTGTTATTGTTGCCAGGAAGAGCTTGAGACAGACAGCCTCAGGAATCAAGAATCGTTTTTCAAGAAAAATACCTGAAGAATTGGATAAAACCACAGACTGCAGTGATGTTTGCTTCTATTCCTCACTCACTGACAAGAAGTTAATCAGAGACAGAGGAGGACATTATCAACGACAAGAAATGCCAGACTATCCACTTTAACACAGAGTCCAAGAAAGTACAGTCCTGATACCCCCAAAGACAAAGGTCCCACAGCTCCAACACTCAAGATCAACCTTCAGATTCCTGTCAAAGTAGCCACCTTCAAAAAAGAAAATACAAAGAGACTCATGAAAAAGATTTTCAGGGGTTGTCATCCGGACTGTTTTTGAAAATCAAGACTTTCAACTTCCATCCAGAAGTCATTATCAATCAGTGAGTGAACCTTTTTGTTGCTGTCCAATGTCCCAAGAACTCAAAAAAGATGACACTAAACCAGAATTTGCCCACAACACTCAGGTGGTCAAGGAGGGAAATGAGTTTTGGAGTCAAGGTTGTAGAATAGAGCGCATTTTACCCAAACACAGAGCTGCCATATGCTGTAGAACATAGACAGTGGGAGGAGTCACCCCTAGTGTACACTGACTCCAGTCCAGTAGCAGACGCCTGTCACACCAGCTCTGGTTCACTGCGGTCTGTTTTTGATGAAAGCCACATAGATTTACCTGGTTTCGCGCAAGAAACACTCGTCAAATGATGAAAGCTGCATCAGACGCTGTGGCGTCCGGCAAAAGTAGACTTTGTGGATTCTTTCCTCAAACCTGCGGCCCAGAGCTCAGAGGTCGGTGTAACACAAGCATTGATTTTAAGCACTTTCTAAGTCTTGTGGGACCCAAGTGGCCCCAAAGCCGGACTGAGTCAGTGTGCATCAGGGTTTAAACATTATTTAAGAACCCAGATGACCTATGTACAGTATCCTGTATATCTGTTCAATCGATCAAAAACATACTTGTAAGGTATGCACTTATTTAGCAGTTTATTTTTATATTTTGGAATATAACAATTGAAAGAAATTATAAAAATGCTTGTGGTTTGATACCATTTTAATTCATGATTATGTTGATTGGCTGTTTGGTTTTGTTGGTTTCATGTACCATTTAAACTGGCACATGAAACATTGTTTGTCATTATTCTGAAGTTACTTGTATAAAATATGGTTTATAACATATTTACTAAGTTTTTATGACAAAAGAAATAAAGACCTCAAACTGGACATTTATGAGTTTGTGTATGTGTCCTCAAAATGCACCTTAAAATTCTTTGTCCCCAATGTGAAGGTTAAAAAACTCATGGGACACAAGTTGTGAAAAAGTACAATCTGAGGTGATTTTGTGAATCTGGAGAGTCAAATGAAAAAAAGGCTCTGACAGAATCTTTCTAACTCATTCAGAAAGGGTAGTCCCCAAAGGGGGGGTTCTAGGTTTGCGACCCCAAAATGCCTCTAAGCGAGTATGTGTGTGTGTGTGTGTGTGTGTGTGTGTGTGTGTGTGTGTGTGTGTGTGTGTGTGTGTGTGTGTGTGTGTGTGTGTGTGTGTGTGTGTGTGTGTGTGTGTGTGTGTGTGTGTGTGTGTGTAGTGTAAGGGGCGAGTCTGTATGGTGTCTAATGAGAGCTGAGGAGGTTCAGGTAGGATCTTAAGAGCAGAAGTAATTAGCAGAAGAAATTAGCATAATGTCATGTTTTGTCTGCGCAATTACATTAACTAAATCAAAAATATGTGTAAAAATATGTTTTACATGAAGTTACTGTTACTTGAGTACATGTTTCAGTTATAATACCCACTTCTGCATAAGAGTCTCTTTCTATGTGAGTTGAGCTGGCAGATATATCAAAAATGAATACATTCAAAATGGTTGTTCGTATTATATAAATTGAGTATATTGTCTGAAAATAGCGTTTAAAAAGGCTGCCAACAGAGCTAATTGCAGGGTAATTGTGCACTCATAAGATTATATTACTTCAATTTTCCCCTCCATATTTTGTCATTTACTTTTTTGTGATGCTTTAACCTCAACTATTTTTTATATTTTTGATGAACTGATTAAAGATTGTCTGAATAATAATGATGATAATAATGATGATGATGATGATAATAACTAACTAATAATAGCTCGACAAAGTGCCACACTTGTCCTGAAACTGAATGGGGAAACTGCCAATCTGGCCATTGTCCTCTCCGACCACCATTCGTTTTTGGACTGCTCTAACCACTGAGCCATTAACCCACTCCTATTTTTAAGCTGTGATAGCACTATTATACCATGTTATTATTTATGTCACTAACTATATTTTCCCCAAAAAAATATCCAGAAGGAAAATCCTGTAATGTTTGACCTGATCGTTTACATAAGTGGCATTGTCTAACATGATCCTGTTTTCCAACCACCAGTTGCATTGTATTAGTCACTCAGTACAACCGCCATCTTAAGTAAACAGTACAAGCCTGAGGTGGTGACAGTGGCACATTAGGTAAGTGTCCACCCTTAGACCAGAGGGTAGGGGGTCCACTCTCGTCACAGAACGGTATAAAGTTGCAATTGAAAAAGTGTTTTGAAAAAGTTGTGGTTCTTATGCTGTATTATTTTACCACATACATACTCAGACTACGATTTGGAAAGCAGACCCCTCCAAAATAGAGTCAGAATCAGCACTCACTGACTTCTGAGTGCATTTTCACAGATCCACCTGCTAAATCACCTGAATCCCATTTGATTTGATGGTGGTGGCTCCATATGTCGATTTTTCCCTGAGTCTGTTAGAGCAAACTCCAAAAACAGAGAGAGTCGACACTTCCAAGCCCCAACGTGGGCCTTCGTCAGTGGTTTTAGGGAGGAAGAAAGAAAAATGTCGAGGGAGAGAGTGGTAGAGGAGGGCTGGTGTCAGGGAGCTTTCAAACGCGTTCACAGTTCACAAAATAGAACGACGCAACGAGCCATGTGGCACCTTTAATTGATGCTAGACCTCAGAGTCTGTCATAATACTGTCAAGTAAGTGAAAATGAATTACATGAAACTAAAATATACTGTGAGAAAATTACTAATTAAGCTCAAGTTAATTTAAGAAACAAATATAAAGTTACATTAAGTTATGTCTAAGTCAACTTACTGGTGCATTATGCTTTTGTCTTATACTAAGTACTCTGATACTCTGATATTAGTATTGTTTTATATTGTGTTAGTTGAAAACTGCAATATCGATCTAAAATAGCTTGATAGTAGAGATGTCCTTTTCAAAACTCCCAAACTCTTTTCATGAGTGAGGGAAGGATGGAGCTAGAGATTAACAGTATTGGACTGTTGTGGTGAAAAAGGAGCTAAATTGAAAGCTCTCAATTTACCAGTCAATCTACGTTCCTCACCTATTGTCATGAGCTTTGGGTAATAACCGAAAGGACAAGACTGCGGACATAAGCGGTCGAAATGCGTTTCCGCAGCAGGGTGGCTGGACGCTCCAGAGGAGCCAGCTGAGGTGGCTCGGGCATCTGTTCGGCCTCCTGGACGCCTCCCTCAGTGTTCAGGCATGTCCCTCTATGAGGAGGCCCCGGGGAAATCCCGGGACATGCTGGAGGGACTATGTCTCTCGGCTGGCCTGGGAACACTTGACTCCCACCGAAGAGTTGGAGGAAGTGTGAGTAGAACGGAAAGTCTGGCCTCCCTAGTCAGACTGCTGCCTCCACCACCCCGGAACCAGATAAAGCAGAAGAAAATGGATGGAATGAAAAGCCTTGGGTGTGAGGTCAAACATCTTCAACCAAAACCAAGGCCCAAACTGAATAATCTTATATGTTATGTAAATGAATGGACACTAAGCTGTGGATCATTTGCATGAATGACATATGCTGTTCTGATGAAGGGAACAAAATATGGACCTACTAACTGCATTTATACCATACAAGAGACAGACGATGAGATATTTTTTCCACGTATCCATGTCCATGTTTGTCAGGCTCACTCACAGATTCACCAGACATGAATTCCCCGTCTCACTGAGCACCACGCCTGCGTTTAGTGCTCTTTGTTAAGCAGTAATGAGAGCGGCTGTGGACTTGCTATCTCTCATGCTGCAGATTGTCCCCCTGTTCAGGTGAGTCTCTATTGTCACCGTCCGATGGGATGATGCACAGACAGTCTGCAGCCGAGGGAGCAAAAATGTGCTAAAAAGAACAACACCAGAAGCAGGAATGTATGTCGAGAGGGGAAGTGGGATTTGAAAGAGTAAACAAACAAAATACCATGAGAAGGGTCCTGGGAATCTGGGACTGGGAGAAAACAACTTTAAAACTACTTAATAAGGTTAGTCAGAAGTCTCGTTTTGTGCTCACATTTCACTGCACTCTTTCAGTTACGTTGTCAAGTTATGGCTATGCCATTATATGGGATATACTTTTACAATACATATTTTAAAATTAAGAATTATGCCTGGTTTCTTTCTTTATCACTGTTGTCCCTGTGTATAGGTCACAATTTAGTCCTCTACATTAGGTAATTCAGGTAAATTAAAGTGAATGTGCCTCTGACAAGGTAGACAACACATTTCACTAAAATGCAATAAACATGATTATATTAAAGATTTTACTAAACATGAAAAAAATAATACAATTAAAATATATTGTAAAAATTAAAACCAATGCAAAGTGGTGGTTGTGTGGCATAAGTGGTTTGAGAAAGTTTCCCTATTAGAACTCAGCACTACTTCCTGTCATTTTAAACTTAATATTTTCCAAATTTCAGCACAAATTGCAACTTCACAGACATAAAACTATGATAAATATTTGCCACTGGTGTTAACACACCAAACTCAGTCATAATTAAAGGAAGAAAATACAGACAGTAGACATCTGTCAAGGCCTTTTTCACATCTTGTAATGGCAAATAATAGAGCCAAACTTTATTATTTTGTTCAAGAAAAGAGGCTTTTGATGTTTTCCAAATTTAAAACCCAGTTGTCCTGAGTCTTCATGTGACAAATCCCCTTGTAACTCTTCTGAACTTTTTTACTAATCTGAATCTCCCCCAGAATTAATCAGTTGTTAACCTCACTAAAACTTACCAATGCTTTTATCTTATTCTTCAGTTGTGTTATTTTCTCAAAAGGACTTTCAAAGAAGCAACGTTCTGTTGAGAGATTTCCTTGTAAAATGACAAGGCTGAATGTATAGCAGCACAAGTTTAAGGAAGAATACAAGCAGCCAAGTTAAAGCAGAGCGTGTGAGCTGCTTCAAAGACCAAGAGGCCATAGGACGAGCTGCTCAGAGGACCTCGGGGCATAAACATAGTTTGACACAAGGAAAATACGGTACAGAAATGAGACGCTCTACAATGGTGAAAGCGCTGTGTCAAGGCTGTAGACTTCTGATAATATTCCACCAGAAATACTGGAGAAAAATAAGAAAAAAAGACTAACAGAAAATAAGGTTCTTTAAGCTTTCAGGTGCTGTTAACATTACACTTAAGTCCTGCATGGATTTGGAGACGATTGTTTGATTTAGTTCATAAAGTCTAACAGAAAAAACTAAATGAATATATCACACACAACTTCATCCTATATGTGTAAGTAAGAAAATAAAATGTTAAAATCAAAAAGACTGAATCATAACAAAATCCTCAATATGCTATCCACTGATAAACTGCATCAATATAAGAATATGCTATTGGAAAATGTAGACACTGTCAGATTACACTTGAAGGCAATATGTGATGAAATATGTAAAAAGGAGAAGCATCTAGCAAGGAGAAAATCCAGGAAAAGAATTATACTGTAACAATAAAACAACAATCAAAAGAATGTAGTGCTGCAAAATGAGGAAATTGTGTGATGCTTAAAAGTAATTTAAAAGCTCCAGCTGCACTAACTTTATTATAAAAACTCTGTAAGACCCATTTCACCAGATGGTGTAGCCCCACAATGGCCATGATTACATTACCCTGCCACAAGTAAAAAATGATTATGATTTTTAATGGGTTTATATATTTTCTCAATTGCTCAAGAACAAAGTGTTGTCTCGATTTAACCACCTCTACACCGCAGCTACCTTGCTACAAAACTAAGAAGTAACTCAGTTTTGATACAAAGGAAAAGGCTCAGTACTTGATGAAGATATGGATACCATTTTAATTCTTTTTGTAGAGCCCAAGTTAAGACTGTGATTTGCACATCATTAGTTTGAGCAGGTGTGTAGGAGAATGAGTGTGTAATGCTCATCAAAATCTGGAACAGAGGAAAATCCCACACACTGGCTGCTTGCAAATGAATGAAGTTATAATATATAGGTGGGCAATGTTTCGGTTACTAGGTAAAGTGCCTCGGACAGGTCATTTAACTAAAATGCAGTTGAGATAAATATATATTCAAATTCTGCTAAAATATTTACAAATTTTACTCCAGTTTAGCACATTTTTTTAGGTTTTTAATTCTACTTCCTGGTTGTAAATGATGACATCACACCAGGAAATTACCAAGAAACCATCCTGTACACTGGGGCAACCCTCATCTAATGTCACAGATTATTTCATTTGAGAAAAATACTTGTGAACCTCTTTGAATCAATGTTTAAAGAGTCAAAAAAAGTGGTTTCTTTTATGTAAATTATGCATAACCTTTGTATTCCCAGTGTGATGTCACGGATTTGTTTACTTCCTATAAATGTTAACATATTTTTCAACTTTTCTCCACAAACATCTGCCTGATTGTGAAACTAATTTATATTTACAAGCGGTATTAATACACTGAATAAAGTCAAAATTAGAATATCATAAAAACCTGTCATATGCACTTTAAGTAGGAGTATCCGCTCACATGATGCCAAAGTAAAAGACATGAAAACATAGTTATGGCACACAAGAGACAAACATCGTAAGATACATTAAACATGGGGATACAAAATGACAATCAAAAACAGGCTGTAGTTAAAATCGAATACATAGAGCCCAAAATCACACACAAAGATGGAAAAACATTAAGTTAGAAAACGGTGAAACAGTGATCAACAAAGACAAGCAGATTAACCAGTATTCATAAAAAAGTAAAGGTTCCAGTGCATTCCTGTTCTTAGCCCCCTCAGCAAAGTAACTAAAAAAAGGGAAATAGAGAAACCTCAAGGAAAACCACCGTTTCTAAGTTTACTTGCGCCAAGAACTTAGAGTGTGCTAAACAACTGAAATGAATTTGTCTTTGCCCCCAAACCTGTCAGACCACTGTTATCCTAGTCTACAGCAGGTCCAAGAACCAATTAGGTGTGAACGAGGGTTGAGAGGCGTTCAGAGGGGTCTAGTAATTTAGCATTAGCACTAAAACTTTGCAGCTATAACTACTAATAAAAACATCTGTAATACAAATATAACCACACTTTTGGCAAACATAGAGAAGCAACATCTCATTCACGTTAGAGCTGTGCAATACCAGAAATGTTGGTATTGATCAGTACCGATCAATACTTGGAGCCAGTACTGGGACCAAAAGATTTAGTTATTCTCAAAGCAGCAACATACTTGTTTCACAAATTTAATGACTTCATATTCAATTTGCTCTACATTACTTTAAAAAGATTCTTTCGAAATGTGTCTTGCCTTGTGCGGTTCTCAGTACAACACGTCTCCCTCGTCTCCGACCACAGGATGCACTCTGCACAGCCTTTTGAGCATTTGGAGCCATCTACCTTTGCCTTCAAAACTGTCTTTAGGCTATTAATTTCCTTCTAAGCGTGTATTTCATTCATAAGCACCGAGCAGCAGAAGGATACTGGCTCTCAGGCTTTGATCGAGGAAGGAAGGAGGCAGAGCTGAGCGCGCTGCTGATCAAATAAGCCAAAACTGTTGCCAAATGTAAGAAAACCATGGGAGAAATAGGTAAGAAAACAGAAAAGCTCAATACGCATTTTATCACTACGCAAGATCAATCTGAACATCCCTAATTTACAATGAACTTTGGATTTTCAGACAGCAGAAACATTATTTTCTCTTTGCAGCACAGTTTTTTACTTTCACTTTAACGTAGCGGACCAAAACAAAACCACCCGTGCTAGTCTACAATGGAGGGGCCACAGTTTGTCATCTCCGCTGATCTAAAATGAGCAAGTTCACATTCAAAAACATGTCTAAAACTTTCCTGGCTATTACCTGGTGCAGATGAATGTCTTTCCCTGTCTGTTCCTAGTGTAATCGGACTCTTTGGACGACCCACTCTCCTCAGGTAAACACTAGTTGGCTGTGTTAGTTGAAGTAGTTGGTTTAGGATGACTCCCACTCAGAGCACACTCCGGAGAGTCCAATCAGTTGTGGAGGGGAAACACTCCTAAATGCCATTATTTGCCTCTTGACTCAGCATTTCTTCTCTACAAAATGGCAGAGAGACAAATGCTCCCAACAAAAGTCTATTATTGATCCAACGCCGGCTGAATCAAAAACAGGCAGCCACAGAGAAAGCCAATTTGCAGAACAAACAATGATTTTTCTGTTAGGCTGTCGAAAAATGCGCAGATCGACTTGCAAAACGGTCTGATTAGACGATAGATTCTCTCAAATACCAATACTACTGTACCAGCTACTGTACAAATCAACATTATGGCGACAGTTGATTGTTTAGCTTCATGATTTTGTCAGGAAATGATTGTCCCTCTCTAAACATTTCATTTACAGCCATAACACTGTGCATCGACGCATGTTGGGTTCTCAAATCACAGCTTTGTCCCAGGTTTGTGTCTCAGTCAATGAGGCCTTTTAATGTGGATTTTGTTTAAACTTCTTTGGGTTCTCTGTTTTTCTGCTAATTATAGTCTTGGTCAAGATCCTGGTTTGAGATCTGGAGAAGAGAATTTGCCCTGACAAGTAGACTATTTTGAAAAATGAAGACATAATGTGCTGCGCGTGATAAATGTAACCATTTTAGTTTAGAACAAACTTTTGAACTGGGATGGACCATGTGGTTCTATGTGTTTCTCTGATTAATTAACCTGCGACGCTGCTCAAAGTTTGGGTTTAAGGCCAAGAATCCAGATATTCTTGCTGTTGATTGCAGCTGGAAGGCAGGGGTCTGTGTAACTCTGTGGACTCAGAAAGAAATAACCAAACCGAAAATCCTGATATGTTGAACTTTATAATTTACTTGTGTGGTTTTAAATCACTTTAGCTGAGAACTAACACCACTTTAATTGAACAGTTCCATTCTTTTTTGCCATGATTATATGAAAGGGACTCCTCCATAGTTCATGTTGAAGATGCTGAACTTTTTGAAACCGTTTTTGTTTCTTGCGGCAAGACCCAGTAATTGCTAGATATGAACCATAAACCAGGACAAAACCCCAGCCTTTTGACAGATAGTAGACCATATATTTCTGACTTGCCCTCCGCCTCAGAAGTCTTAAAATGTGAACGTTACTCATCAGATGTGCCAAACGCCCATAGAGTTGCATTAACAAAAACAATGTAAAAAAGCAAACAAAAGAGCTATGCAACAATCCAAAAAGTTGATAGGCGTACTACTGATGAATCCATTCATTACAGCGTCAGAATAGTTTTGAATTATCACTAAGTTTAGTATTCAGCATCTTTTCAGCATCCACAAGCTCTATGGTAAGTTTATAATATAGTTATGTTGCGTGACCCCAGCCTACATACATCTATTTGTGCGTTTATTTTTTATTAGTTAGTTATCTTTATCAGTTATTTCGATTATACACTGGATTTTCCCTATAAAGTCTTATCTAATGTGAAAATAGTTGGGTAATGTACTGCAAGAGGAAGTACAGTACAGTTTGTTCTTTGCTGACAACTTATCATAAAAAAAGGGTTGTGGTATCTTAAAAAACAGCAATATAACCTCCTACCTATGCTGTACAAACTCTCAATTCTGTCTTATCCATCCATAAACGGTGGCTTTTCTTAAACGCAGCATGAATTGATTCGGCAGCTCTGACAATGAGCCAGCTGGTCTCATCGCAGTCAGTTACACATCCACCGTACGAGAGCAGCGTGTCTGTCAGCCCCACTACACCCAGCGTCATGTGGTGTTTAGCCAGACGCTCGTACTCTCACACAGTCAACACATGCAGGCCGCCGCTGAGAAAAAGTCACCCAAATATTTCCTCTGGCAACGTCAAGCGTAGTTCTGTGGTCTGCCAGCCAAGTGAGGCCGCCCATGTGCCGTGTTTACAAGACCTTTCAAAAGATGGAAACAAGGAGCAGGAGATTAGCAGGAGCAAAGGTGGGACAACATAGATGCACAGGAATGTTGACAGGCAGCGACACAAGACCAAAGCGTTTTGTTTTTTCAGTAACGGGAGTGTGACGAACATTTATTTAGTATCGCTATGTTAGAAATGAAATAAGCAAAATGTAAGTAAATATTACCTCATTGAATTATTATGTCATTCAATAGTATGTCAATAGTCCATACATCTGCTAAAATAGGCCAAAGCATGTCTGTCGACATTCCTGCTGGCTAAGCCCCAACAACGAGAGTTTTGGAATTCACAAATATCACGAGAATTCACCTGGCTGGCCAGGTTACTACCCAGTTTTTAAAACATGAAAAACAGAACTAGTTCAGCTGTTCATTCTTCACTTTTATAATGCATTCCTGGTATCCTGTTTAATCACTGGAGTGAATTTCTAAGCATGTTTCACAACGTTCAGGGTCTAAACCTGAGTTTAGTAGTCCTGGGCTTAAAAGATGGCCGCCAGTTTAAGTCAATAGCTGAGCTAAGTGGCATGTATCATCAGTTTAGTCTTAAGCGGTACTTCCATTGGTTTTATGGGCACCAAGCATACGTAGTAGCTCTTCTCCTGCGAGCATGTGACCGCTCTGACCAATCAGAGTTGACTACAAAAATGAAAGATTTTAAACTGAGAACCGGCAAAATCACCACCAAATCTGACCTTTGAGACAACTGTCCGGTCAGCCAAACACTAGCACTTTGTTATTACACTGCACACATTTGGAACGTACTAAACAAAAAAGTGTAACACAAGTCAAAACATGTTTTACATTTTAAAATCTTCAAATTAGCTTTCATCACAGATGTGTGTATTATATCTTTTTTTTATATTTTATATTTTGTTTTCCAAACAAATGCTGACTTTACCATTGATTTGCCCTTGGTATACATGCAGTCCTGAAGTGTTCAGTGCAGAAAGCTCTAAACCTCCTCCTTGTTTCCTTTAAGTGGATGGGACAGCGCGGTGAGGTGCCTTCCTCTTCTCATACTGTTTTGACCTGACAGTATACAATTTTAACACAACCTTTTGGTGCATTCCTCACTCTGCAAAAATCAGCCAGAAAAGAGATCAGGAACTAAAAGAAAGAAAAGAATAGCACTAATTTAACATGATTTGTAGATTGTAATCCATATCATGTTCAGTCTTGGACCTTATGTTCTTTGTGAACAATTTAGAGAAACTTTTTATTGTTTTGGCTCCAGGCTGTATTCTCATTTACACAATTTCAAAGGTTACTGAAGCCAAGATGTTTTTGGATAGAATTTAAGCACACATCTCAGCTCTCACCACAGACCAAAGTAACAATACAAAAAAATCTCCATCATAAGCCATGAAATATGTTGGTGAAGCGTATTATAGTGCTGTAGTATTTTCTGTGCAGCGTTATCACATTATTCCCACATCTGTTAAACTTAACTTATATGAAGGTACTGTACTGTATATTGAATGTGAATTGAGAAGAGCTGGTGCATTTCGATGGTTTATGGCTTGCTGTTCAGATTAATTCCAGGGTGCGGTGTGTTACTGTAAACATCAGGAGGATAGAAAATTACTGTCGGTCTTGTCAAATAGAGCCGTGTAGGAGTGAGCAAGGCCAAGAACTAATTAATATTGAGGTTTTTCTATTATTGAGACTCGTGCTGGACAATTTCTCTCAGTGGGCCTTTGAATACTGTGTCCACCATTTCCACAGGCTATTGAAAAGAACGGTTCTCCTGCATTTGTACGCTTATGCTTATCAGTAATGTACAGGCTCTGGCACGTCTGCACAGGCGCAATCTCACAGCTCAAGTGCATGACACAGGACTACAGTGATGCTTATTATGTGTGGAAGAGTCACATGATAGACCTACAAGTTTGTAATCTCCACAGCGACCACTCTGCAAGCTCTCCTCATCAGAACGGAGTGAAGAGAAGGCACTTTACTGCATATGGGAGTTAGTGAATGATATTACATGGTGTGAAATTCAATTTAAAAAATCGTATATATTTTCCTTGATTGACAATAACACTTTAAAAATATTAGCCATGAATTAAGTGTGTGTGCTCTCGTTGTTGTGAATCACTTTTTAATATTCTCCTGTTTACCACATACAACAACTTAAGTATGTTTTTGGGGAGGAATTATGAATATAACATGGTGAAATGGCAGTCATTGACACAAACATGCCTGATGTATTTTTATCCACTGGCAACTATTAAAGCTTGCAGTAACAGAGCCAGCAAATAACACATTTGGGTGTTGCCAGATTCAGCGTGTTGCAGTTTTTAACACCAATAGTTTGTGGTGTCAGGAGTCATTTCACACATTTAAAATTCTCTCTGCAGTGTTAAAGCCATATCAGATAGGCCTATTATAATAGTAATATCGCCAGCACGGGTCAAACCAGCTCTCATTTCACCCAGTGACAAGCATAAATGAATGTATGAGGGTGAATGAGCGCTCGGCACACAGGCATATATCAGCTAATTAGAACGACCCGCTGCTTTTAACTGTCGATCGTTATTATGGTCATGAACATTACTGTATTTAGAGACATTGAAAATCAGTGCGCAAAATAGATAGAATTTTATTTATAATACATTTGGAATGAGAGTCATTCCCACAAAAATATTTCAGATGCCACAGGTACATATTGTAATAGATAATAAATAAGTAATATTAGGCCAGAAAATGTACCAAAACTGGCTGTAGACTAAAGTAAAAGAGTAAACTCTCTCAATTTTACCATAAGTCTGCGGTCAGGCTTAAATCTGCTGCTCTGAGAGTGCAGAGTAAGAGAAAGGTTTGTGCTGAGCACAGTTCAACTGCTGAGAGTAAATAAGTCTGGGAACAAAGGCTGTGATTTAGTGTTTACTGAAGATGAGTCTTTCCCTATGATCAGATCAAATCACCTCCCTCCCATTTGGGATGACATTGACCTCACTTGAGAGAAATCACAAACTTCTTTGTGCCAGAACCAAGCCTGCATAAATAAAGGTTATGTCAGGAAGGGAAACCAGGGCAATGACTACACCATGTATAGATAACTTGAACATTACAACATCACATTACTCTAAATCAGACTTTGAACCGTAAATAACTCCTAAACACCATTGTAACCTATGCAGCAGTGGTACAAGCACCACGGTTTGAGAAACAGCTGTTATGCTAAGACATACACAGGCATGAAAAAACTCAAGTCTGTTGGTGCAAAGATTGAAACAAACTGTGTGATATTATTCTTATATTCAATTAAAGCACTACACATTCCACATACTGTATTCTTACAAACATTGGATAGAAATATCTACTTTAGAAGAAACATGATGACTGCTTCCATCCTGTCAACGTAGCAAATTAATAAAGTCAGGATAAAGAATGTCTTCTTGCTAATGACACAAGCAGTCACCAAAATACAGAACTCTTCTGGTTTAGGTAATTGACAGCTGCATACTGGCTTTGATTAGTTACTCCTTCTCTTCTTCCATTTCCTTAGCCTCCTCGTCTCACTGTTAGGAGCGCACACAGTCAGGCGGTCAGGATGACGAATGAGAGGAAGGGCTGAGTTGTCACAAGCGATCCCCTGCCCACATCTGTCAGCTAAGCGGTCTTCAAAGGCTCCCAGACAGAGGAAGAAGAAGCAGAGTGAACAGTTAAAATGACAGAAATAGAGAGAGGAGGGGTTTTGTGTTATGATGGTGTTATAATGGCAGAGGAGGAGAAAAGAGAACAATTGGAGTTACACACAAAGAAAACCAAAAAATGTAAAATGGATCCACAACAGTCATTTTGTGTACTGATTCAGCACCAGTGTTGGGTAGGATTATTTTGAAAAGTAACTTGTTAAGTTACCTCGTTACTGCCCTGGGAAACTAACATGTTACGTTACTGCACTACTTGCCTGATACTAGTAGAACAAATAATTCACTTGCACTCACTGAATATAAGAGAACAGCCTCTTAATTTGACACAAAACTAGCAGAATAATGAGAAGTCCCTCAGTTGCTGTGCTTTTATAGTATTTGCTATGTTGAATTGTGCAGCAGTTGGGTACTTGCCAGTCTATAGCTCCTCTTTTGTGGCCTTTTGTTACCTGCTAATCCCCGTGGAGACCTTGGCACATAATAGTAATGAATTTAAAAGCACCCTCAAACTTGTCATTTCCCTGCTTTCGGACTCTATTCCCTTGGACGCATTTTGAGAGTGAATCAGATAAGTGCCAAATATGTGTAGAAAATCAAATGCATATCAATGAAAGAGACATGCTGACATTCCACTGTGACAAAGATCCTGCGCTCTGTACCCATGAGACAACTGTGGGGATTGGAGAGGATAGACAAGGAAGAGTAGCTCAGAAAAATAATGTCTTATTTAAGAAACAGTCCAGGTACAGCCATGCTCTAGCGATTTATTTTAGTGATGTGTTAAAATTTAATGTCTTCATTTACAGATAGAAAGAAGACATGGCATGCAAAATATTTCTGCTGAGTGCTGCCAAATTCAGTTACCATTTTTGACTGCTGTTAAGTGAGAGGATTCTGTGCCTCCACAATACATTCACAATCAGTGAATTGTAATGATTGTCTGTGCCCAGTACGTTGATCGCGATCTACCGGTCGATGGCAAAGGTAGTGTGGGTAGATCGCATGGAATATTAAAAAAGTAGACGTCAGCCTATCATCCGGGGTCAACCCAATGTTCCGTGTTACCGATGTTTCCCGGATTCCTGATTGATCCTGAAGCTTTTCTGATCGCTTCTTCCTGGTCCACTCCGCGACTGCCCTCCGGGTAGATCCCCGCGGGTCCAGGTGCATCCGGAGCCGCCACAGGCTGCAGCGTTGTCACATGTGCCCTGCCTTATGACCCTCTGGATGTTTCACTGCAGAGACAGCCTTTATCTTTAATAAAGCCTCATTTGTGTCACTAGATCAAGCCTATAATAATGCATAGGAACTTGAAACTGTTGGGACAAATTTACAACACTAAATGTCATGTGGTCCCACCCACTTCTCACAGGGTATTCATTCATAAAGTCCATTTGCCAGCGTTTGCTCTGTTTTACTCACGTGGTTTATAGCGCTGTGATACATCCACCTGCTCTGTTCATCACGCTGCGAGTGCAATCAGACACACGCTCACACACATGTACACATGCCACACACACGCACATGCCACACACACACATGCCACACACGCACATGCCACACACGCACATGCCACACACGCACATGCCACACACGTCACACGCACATGTACACACACACACACACACACATAGTGCGGATGCTCTGTGCGCTGAAGTGTGTGGACAGACTACAGTGAATTAAAAGACTGTTAGTGTAGTTTAACTTCTGAGTGAAGCTCTGCACAACAGCGGCTGTTGACAGTGCGGTGCATGTTCCACGCACATTGGAAAGGCGCTGGAGGCAGGACCAACAAACTCTGCCTCCAGCGCCTTTCCATATAATGGCCCAGGTCCCATGAGCGCGGTTCACCACTGGCTCTTGCTTCACTACTTCAGAATAAGTGATATCATAAAAAGTATTCTATGTATTCAGAATACAGTACCTAAATTTGGCAATGTAACGAAATACATTAAAATACTTTTCATACCATGTATTCTGTAACGGAATACATTTTACAGAATACAACAAGTATTCTTCCCATCACTGTATATCAATATATTTATAAATACATTTATATTTTGCATTTTTATAGTAGGTGGTAGATCATTTTGACTTGGTCATTTCAAAAGTAGCTCTCATGCTGAAAAAGTGTGGGCACCCCTGGAGTAAAAAGACCACCCTCGCCCCAGTTTATAATCCTGGGGGCACGTTTACACATTTCAATTGCCTCCTTAATCCAGTGACAATGTTTGCTGTCCTCTGTCCTAATGATGCTTACTCCATCCCAGTCCATAGTGTAGTTCTAGTCGACACCGTCAGGCATGAAAAACAAGAAACTCTGCTCTGAAACAAAGAAATACATTACCAGAAGACCAAATGATCCCTATTGGACTATTCATTGTGGTGGTTTTAGTCTGTAGTCAGTTAAAATCTTGGTTGAAGCATGCCATTCTCCAGTGAGATTGTTCTGTATCATCTAATGCATCTCCTGCTGAGAATAAACGGTCGTGTGTTCTCCCTGGTGTCTGACTGTTCTGCTCTTCAGTTGTCAAAAATGATCTGTTTCGAGACACTTGTCAGACACTTCACAAGTTACTGAATCATTCTTAGACTGAGGGAAGGGGAAGAATTAACACATTTTCAGTTTATTGAGTTCAACTGCTTGTCCTCAATAACCAGACCAACTCAAGATTTACTTCAATATATCTCTTGTTTTTTTCATGACACCATGTCAAAGTACCCTTTATTCACAAGGAAACACTAACTGCTGGAGAAACCGTGGTTGTAAAGTGGCTCACCACAAGCTTGTGTTTTGGGCCTGTCCTGTTGCTCTGATATATTGGACTGAAATCAACAAAGCGCTTACCATCCCACTTGATTTCAGAACATTTTAGACATGAAGGGCCATATTTTGCCCCTGGCGGTAGCACAGTGCTGGCGTTAATGATGACGTTTTGTGCCAGTGCAAACGGTGAGGCAAACGTAGGGCATGGTGTGACCCATTCTGTGAATGGTCAGAATCGTAACAATAAACTTCAAAACTAATGCAGTGAAAAACATAACACGGGAAACATTTCCTGGAGTCTATTACTATCTTCATATGGACCATATAATCCTAATAAAACAACCTTAATGGGCACAAATAACCAAAACTTACATTACAGAATAATGAATATAGTCCAAGTAAGACTAGCTTTAGCTGTGTTTTCATTGCACTTTTGCGCAAAAATGTATCGATCTGCCTCAAATGTAAAAAAAAACATTAATCGGCGTCTGACTAAAACACCTCAGTCCCGAGTCTCACTCATGTCCAGCGGAAACAGTGCATACACAGATCAGTGCGCGCCTCGTGTTTGTGCGTCTGTGTGTAAGTAACTTGTGTGTGACATATGTGTGTAAGGCGTGTCTGATCGCACTCGCTGTGTGAAGAACAGAGCAGGTAGCACTAACTTTATGACTGAATGCTGTGAGAGGTGTGCATGACGTGGAGGCTGGAGGGGGATGTGACAGAACATAGTGTTGGACATTTGTCCTTCAGAACGGTTTCAAGTTCCTACACGTTATTGTAGGCCGATTCAAGTGATACAAATGTGGCTTTATTATTATCACAGCACAGCTCATATCTGAGGACGCGCAGCAACGTAAAAATAAACAAAAAAAACTTTAGGACACGCTGGGATTTCTGGGGGAGACAGATGCAGAGTGGCACTCAGCACCAGGAGGGAGCGGTCAGAGAAGCTTCAGAGCGGTGGTGGTGGTCTCTCTGGCTTCAGGACACACCGCTGTTCTGGTCACAACCGCTGCTGAACAACGTATGTTTACATCTTGGGGCTTCGGAGCTGTTTTATTGTTCCTGTATATGAGTCCCTCTCGTTCTTTGACTTGTTGTAGGAGAACAAGTGTGTCCTCCTCTGAAGCGTTGGCTTCTTTCTTTGTCTGGGTGTTCCATTGATGCAAACATCTCCTGCACTGATGGCCTTTCAAATGCCACAGTCATTGGTACAAACGCATTCATCATATATGGACCGTCACATCCCCCTCCAGCGGACAAGTACAGCCTCCTTGCACTAGTGTTACCTGACCTGGAACCGCCCCCTGGTCATAGCATTGAAGCTAGGGGTAAAATACAGCCCCAAAACTCCTACCGAGGGTTCAATAGATGGATAATGTTGGAGTATACTTCTTGCTGCAGTAAAAAAAAGGCTATTCGAAAAAAATGGATGACACAGGTCGAGCTAACAAACATGACATTTGAAAAATAGAGCAAATGACCCTTAGATTTAATTTAAAAATGGACAAATTTGACACACTTTGGACAAAATGGGATGTTTTGTTTGAACTGTGTGCCTTAATTTTAATCGTAATTTTAATTTAGCTTTTTTTCTTTCTCTGCACGCTGTGGTCATGAGCCGTTCTTTGTGTTTTTCTATTCTGTTAATAATGTTTAAAATTTGAATAAAAATGTATTTAAAAAAGAAACTAAATAAAAAGTGGGTACTTGTGTAAACGACCCAGCCTGATGATATGGTCCTACAGTTTTTGAATAGATGAAAGTGCTTATAACACAATCTCCAATAATCATATTCTCCACACAATAAAATCCATATATTAACAAATAAAACATTTACATTTCTTAACTGTAAATCAACTTTACTTTTTGAGTACCACTGCCAAAAAACGAACGAGTAAACTAAACCATACTTGGCAGAATATTTAAAGATTTTATATATACCAGGCATACCTACAACAGACACTTTGCTGACGTGCCAAATGAATCCAAAATATCGGGGAAAAAAAACATATTAATTTAGCTACTTGATGCATAATTAAAGAAAATAGGCTTAAGATAAGATAAGATAAGAGATCCTTTATTTGTCCCACAATGGGGAAATTCCACTGTTGCAACACACAGTTTAGGACAGGAATGAAAGAAATAGGTGCATGCAATAAAAACAGGATAAATAAACATGGTCATAAAAAAATACAATATAAAGTATAAAGTGCACACTCTTATTTACAGTAAAAATGGTAACTAAAGTGGCTTAAGTGTATGTTATATACAGTAGTGGATATGGTGAGGTAAGAGTCTATTAATAGTATGTTAAATTATATTGCACATGATTATAACAGGTGAATGACACATGTTACAGTATTGCACATGATTATAGCGGGTGACTGACACATGTTCAGGGCAAACAGTGTTCATTGTAAAGTCTGACAGCAGCAGGAAGGAAAGACCTGCGAAACCTCTCCTTCACACAGCGAGGGTGAATCAGTCTTTCACTGAAGCGGCTCTCCAGGGCAGACAGAGCGTCCTGCAGGGGGTGGGACTCATGGTCCAGCATCGACGTGAGTTTAGCCAGGACCCTTCTGTCCCCCACCTCGCGCACTGAGTCCAGAGCACAGCCCAGGACGGAGCTGGACTTCTTGATGACCTTGTCCAGCTTCTTCCTCTCCCTCTCTGTGATGCTGCTGCTCCAGCAGACCACACCGTACAGGACGGCTGATGCCACCACAGAGTCGTAGAAGGTCCTCAGGAGCGGCCCTGTCACTCCAAAAGACCTGAGTCTCCTCAGGAGGTAGAGCCGACTCTGACTCTTCCTGTACAGTGCGTCTGTGTTATGAGTCCAGTCCAGTTTGTGGTTCAGATGAACACCCAGGTACTTGTATGAGTCCACTCTCTCAATGTCCCTTCCCTGGATGTTCACTGGTGAGGGGGCAGTGGAGTGGCGTCTCGCGAAGTCCACCAGCATCTCCTTGGTCTTTCCCGCGTTGATGAGGAGGTGGTTCTGCTGACACCAGTCCACAAAGTCCTGCGTTAGTCCTCTGTACTCTGCATCATCGTCGTCCGTGATGAGTCCGATGATGGCAGAGTCGTCAGAGAACTTCTGCAGAACACAGCTGTCCGTGTTGTGTCTGAAGTCCGAGGTGTAGAGGGTGAAGAGGAAGGGCGCGAGGACAGTGCCCTGCGGCGCCCCCACACTGCAGGTCAGAGTGTCAGACACACAATCCCGGGCTCTCACAAACTGGGGTCGGTTCGTGAGGTAGTCCAGGATCCACTCTGCCAGGTCACAGTCCACACCAGCCGTCTCCAGCTTGTCCCTCAGCAGCAGCGGCTGGATGGTGTTGAAGGCGCTGGAGAAATCAAAGAACAGAATTCTCACAGTGCTGCCAGGGTTCTCGAGGTGAGAGAGAGAGCGGTGCAGCAGGAAGATGACGGCATCCTCCACTCCAATGCCAGGCCGGTACGCAAACTGCAGCGGATCCATGGCTGAGCTCACGGCGGAGCGGAGGTGGTCCAGGACCAGCCTCTCCAGTGTCTTCATCAGATGGGACGTGAGAGCCACCGGCCTGAAGCTGCTGAGGTCTTTAGCGCGCGGTGTCTTTGGCACTGGTACCACACAGGAGGTCTTCCAGACCTGTGGTACCACCCTCAGCTTTAGGCTTATGTTGAAGACATGCTCCATAACTCCACACAGTTCATCTGCGCAGGACTTAAGGAGCCTGGAGCTGATGCCGTCTGGTCCTGCTGCCTTCCTGGTTTTAATCCTCCTCAGCTCTCTCCTCACCTGTGCTGCAGTGAAGGACAGGGGTGGGTGGGGTGACTGTGCGCTGGGGGGATTGGTGAGCTGATGGACCGAAGCAGAGGTGTGAGGAGGATCGGGTGTGGGCCATTGTCCAGCCGTGGGGGTGTGGGTTTGCAGCTGTGCCGGGGGAGGGGTGGGTGATTGATCAAATCTCAGAAAGTGAGAATTCAGATCGTTAACCCACTGAAGGTCCCCCTCTGCCTGGACAGGGGGGGGCTTGAAACCTGAGATGGTTTTCAGGCTCCTCCACACTCCCTGGATGTTCTGCTGCTGCAGCTGCTCTTCCATCTTCCTCCTGTAGCTGGCTTCCCCTTGCCTGATCTTCCTCCTCAGCTTCTTCTGCACAGTCCTCAGCTCCTCCTTGTTCCCTGACCTGAACGCTCTCTTCTTCTCCTTCAGCAGAGCCTTAATGTCACGGTTAATCCACGGCTTGTTGTTTGGAAAACACCGCACCGTCCGGGAGGGTACAGTGTTTTCATAACAGAAGTTGATGTAGTCCGTGATGCACTCTGTGATGGAGTTGATGTCCTCCCCATGTGGGTCATAAAGTTCTGCCCACACAGTGGTGCTGAAGCAGTCCCTCAGAGCCTCCTCGCTCTCAGCAGACCACCTCCTCACCACACGGGGCACCACTGGCTGCCTGTGCACGATGGGTTCATACACAGGCCGCAGATGTACAAGGTTGTGGTCCGATTTGCCCAGGGGGGGGAGAGGAGAAGAAGAATAAGCGTCCATGGTGTTTGCAAAGAACAAGTCCAGGATTTTCTTGTCTCTGGTGGGGCAGGTGACATACTGGGTGTATGCTGGCAGAACAGATGAGGGAGAAGCGTGGTTGAAGTCGCCAGAGATGAGGAAGAGGGCCTGTGGGTGCTGTGTTTGTAACCTGCTGGTGCAGGAGAGCAGAGCTTCACAAGCATTGTCAGCATTAGCAGAGGGGGCCACATACACTGCTATCACAATAATATGTGAAAACTCCCGGGGCAGATAATATGGCCTCATGCTAACAGCTAACAGTTCAATGTCTTTGTTACACAGCTGCTGTTTCACTGTACAGTGTCCAGGCTTGCACCACTTTTCATTCACAAACACAGCCAGGCCTCCTCCTCTCCTCTTACCGCTCTCCTCTGTTCTGTCCGCACGCAGCAGATGAAAATGGTCCAGAGTGACAGTTGAGTCCGGGATTTCGGGGGTTAACCACATCTCCGTGAAAAGCATGATGCTGCTGTCTCTGTACTCCCGCTGGTACCGCGTAGATCCCGCCAGCTCGTCCATCCCGTTGCGGAGAGACGTTTCCCGTGATGATGACGGGGAGAACAAGTCGGAAGCATCTCTTCTTTTCCCGGAGTTTACGTCCCGCGCGCCGGCCTCTGCGTGTCTTCCGCAGCACCTCCGCTGGGATCTCGTGCCGGTCCCGGGGGAGACGCACCGCGCTCCGCAGCTCCAGCAGCATCTCCCTGGAGTAAACACGCGGATGCCGGGGGGGAGGGGGGCCAACACACATCGCGGCAAAAACACGCAATAAAACAACGAAAATAAAGTTGAATCAACGCGGAGTCAACGCGTGCGTGTTAACCCTCACTTCACAGAAAAGGTGTGCAAAAGTTAAAGTATTTACAATAGAAAGAAAGCGAAAAAAGTTGGAAAAAGACGGAGCGTGTTGCAACCAGCAGCCGGCTCTCACCAGCGCAGGTAGGGCATGGGTTCTGTTTTTTGTATGACAGGTTATTAATGGATGGCATTATTTATAAATGTGCATTATTGGCTCTTTGCAACCTTTTTACTCAGAGCACTGAAAAGATCCACAGAGCAGCCATTGTTAATCAGAGCTCCAATGACCTTCATATCACTTTGTTTCGTCCTTATTACTATGGAAATTCATTAAAAAGCTCCAACTTCACTAAATCTGGACCGTCTGTGTCAACCACTGATTATGTGCCCTCCTCTCCACTCACAGCCTGAGAACAAATTAAACGTTTAATAAAATTGGAGGGTTCTTTAAATGTTAAACTTTGAAAGACATTTGCAAAAGAAGTTCTCTCACACACACACACACACACACGCTGATTAAAATTCTAATTTGTGATCAGACTTAATGTAATTCTTGAAGGTGCATATGCTGTTCAACTCCACAGAGAGGTAATTGATTTGCCTGGAATGCTCCACAGTATGGCATTATTTAGCACTGTATTTTTATTCGTCAATATGTGTTTTTAAAGGCATTATTGCAGTGAATAGGACTGTCTTTCAACTTGGGGATTGCTAAAAGTGACATCATCAGAGTACTTTGGTTCCGTTGACACAAACAGCAGAATTAGGGAATTTGTCTGAACATTGTAAAGAATTAAAGATATCTCATGGGGCCAAAAGTGCCCAAAATTACAAAGAAGAAAAATATTTTTGATAATTTATGTCTGTAGACAAAGACCAGATTTCATAGTTTGTTTTTGAGTAAAATTTAAATTTCAAAACCCAGGAGCAGATTAAAAATTCCATTGGACCCAGAAGTAGCCAAACACAAGAGGGATGACATAATCACTTAACTCCAACTTAACAACATATAGTGGACACCTTAGACATAAATATAAAGACACGGTGTTCTATGCTCATGCTAGTGATCACTTATCAAATCGACTAGTAAGATTTGAAGGACTCCGGCGGCAATCTCATGTATTTTCCCAAAATAGGCTGCAAAACGCACAAGTGCAGGAATAGTGTGACTGGTGTGTTTCTGCGTTGTGTAGTTTTATGGTGTTTATGGTGCATTAAGGAGCCATTGGACACTGCTGAACTTTTGGAGGCACTCTCCATTTAATCTCCATTTAACATACAAAACAACAAGATCAACCTATGCCGCAAATTCACCGGTCCAGCTCAATCCACGGAGGAGACGATAATGGAGTTACCGCTCATCATAGCACATATTTTTGTCGAATAAAACATAACATCAGTGCAACATAAGAGCTCACTATACTATAAAAGTATAATGTAAAGGCAAAACAATAACAAAAGGACATTAGGATTACAAAAGAAGACTGACCTCTTTCCAAAACGGGACTTGGAAAAGGGCAGAGGAAGTGACAACCTCGGAATTTGTACAAATGCACCAAGGGGGACACACGAAGAAGAAATAAAATATAGAAGGAGTGGCTGGAGGACTAAGACGGCACATCAAACCAAGCACCAGCTATGCACGACACAATAATAAAACAAAAGGACATTATCGTGTAATTATATTGTAATTACATATAACCCGCTCTCAACAATCCATAGAGTGTCAGCTGGTCCCAACCCATCAACCACATGTACGAGAGGTCAAAGTCTTGTTAAAAGTCATTGTTGAGTATGTAAACCTCCTTTATTTGATTATAATGACTGTGTTAAACTGTCTTCTGAGCTTACTAACTTTAGGTTGAGATTTCTGATTTTGTGTACTTCTTGTAAACATCTAGTAACCAACAAACACTTTTTACGCGTGACTGGTGAGGAGAGCAGAGAAATGGCAGAAATACTATGAAATAAAAGTTTTTGTCATAATTATATACAAATCCGGGTAGCATCGGCTGGAAAATTGGTCTGAGTCTGAGCAACGAGCAGAGAATTTCGCGTCAACGTTCTTGGCAAAGTGGTGACATCTCCGTAGAAACAAGCAGGTGAAAATTTGCGCAGAGCACCTTCAAAATAATGATAGGGTCTTTGCAAAGGAAAGATTCGGCGCCCGCTATAGAGCCATGGAGTTCATCATTATCACCCACAGGAAGCTGATGATAATGTTATGCTTGATTGGTGTATATCAGCCCTAAAGACGCACACTGACGCTCACCGCTTCTTATCCGTCTTGTCAATTAGTTTTAATGGTTGTGCCGTATGCATTGTGCTTATCAAAATAAGACATGGGGGATTATTACACTGTACAGAAGCCCAAGGAAGGCAGCCTCCTCATTCCAGGCTAATCACACTCAGCCAAGGCGTTTGCTACTTTCCCATTGTTATTGAAGCAGTTCTGTTTTCCCACCAGCTGCCTCATATTCATAAAAATACTCATGGACTTACAGCACATTATTAGCGCTTTGGGAAAGACAGTGTTATTCGTTGCATGGTAGAAGACGACTGTTTAAATCGATTGTGCATTTGTACTACAGAGAAGAGGAAGCTTTTGCCTATTTTGAAAATTTTCTTGCTTGAATCAGCACTGGTTGTGTTTCTTAATTGCACTGTACAATGGTTAAAAGGTGCTGTACCTGATTTTTACAACAACCAAGTTTTTTCTAAACACATTCCTGGAATCCTCATGAATCCCATGAATTTATAAGCACTTTTCACAACTTTCAGAGCAAGAGTTTTGTCACGTTAGAACTAACAACGCCGCATAAAATGTGTATCTAGCTTAAAAGGACTTGGATTTAACATTTGTATTAATTTCAGTTGTAGCAGAATATTAAGGTATTTCTAACTGATAATGCGATAATTTATTGTAAAATAAGAAAATAAATATACCAATTGGGTAAGTAAAGTTATCTTAACCCACTGGCAGATAATTTGGCTGAAATTAAGAAGTAATGCATTGAAACAAGTCAGAAACCGTATCAACCTGGAGAGAGTCAAATGAAGATATTTGGTTTGAACATAATGAATTAAATAAAACTAACAATATAACAATATCTATTGAGAGACATATTAGGTTTAACGCTCAAATCCCGGCAGGGAATCTTCCCCCGGAGCCTAGATACCGGTGGTGGTGAAAATAAAGAATTAGAAATTAGATTCTGTAAATATAGTGCTGAGGTTGAGAGGTGGTGCTGGGGTAGAGGAGGGCTGAGCAACACCAACTGTTGAATGGAGAGGCAAAGGTATGAGTTCAAAACATCTAGGCATGGTGAAGGTAGATTGTGCAGGTGAGGCAGTGGGTCTTAGTCTTATGAACTGCAGCGCTCTGTGGCAAATTAAAAATGAAAGAAATCAGAAAGGCACTGTGTAAACCTGTAAAACACTGGCTAGAAACCCAACTTTGTTACTGATAATTTTGCTTTTTTAATTGTGTGAAATAATGTTGTGTATTGATGTGTAAAAGACAAGTGCAAATTTTGAGAAACAAAATAATAAAACCATAAACCAGAGTATTCACAGCCCGTGTCCACTTGGATTTTGATTTAGATTCAAAGTTAGCTGAAAAGAAATACGATACGAGAGATACGTTTCCGACCACACTGGTTCTTTAAAATGAATGTACAGCTATAAGCCTGAGGGGCCGGTGATATCTAGCTCTATTGTGTGTGTAATCCAGTGTACCCTATATCTCCCCTCTGCATCTATGGGCTTTTATAACAATCCTACACGGGCCTGTGATTCTTAACTGTGTGGAAAGAGTTGTCAGTCAGAATGAGATCCTTTCCTCTTTCTCATATAGATCGGTCTTCAGTCGCGCGTGCAGCTGGATACAAACATGCTAAAACGGACATCTCTCTCCCCGTCACACTGCTGTAAACATGCACAATTTCTCCACCTGACTGTTTTTGTATGCTTTTAATGCTTTCTCCTCCCTTTTCCCTCGCCTTAGCTCGATCTGGAAGAGGAGTGTGGGTATGCTGGTGACAGGGTGACATGTGATAATGACTTAGAACAAGATAAAAAGGCTCTTAGTGGAGGGACTTGGCAGGTAGAATGGCAGAGAGGCAGGACGATGGCGATGGAGGAGGAGAGGCGTTTGCACATCCAGTCTCTCATTACCTGCTGGCAGACTTTTGGCACAGGCCTTGCTTGCTCTGTGTCACGGAAAGCCAGAGGGGAGGAAGACAGAGATTTCCTGTCTTGTCTTTCAGGAGATAAGATTTTACGGGCCTAGTTCAATGCAAGCCACAAATCTAATTCACCATCAATACACTTTGCATTAAAGTGAGGTTTGTAAACCCTCCTCACAACAAGATTATGATGTTTACCTCATGAGATTTGTCCGTTCTATCAAAGTGGCTTCAAAGACTGTGTCAGATGAATCAGAATCAGAATCAGAATCAGAATCAGAAATTGTTTATTGCCATTGTCAGTGAAATTCACAAACGTAGGAACTTGCTTCGGCGTAGGTGCAACATAAAGCAAAGGATAAAATATAAAAAATATATAAAAGGGCATGCATAAAATTAAGAATAAAATAGACTAAGATAGACTATATACAGAATGTACAGTTGGCAGATAGTGCAATGTGCAAATGAGTAGTGCAAATAGATTGTTCTTAAATAGTATTATTGTTGAAGTGACAGGTGTTACAAAGTGTTCATGAGTCCAACGGCAGAGGGAAAGAAACTGTTCTTGTGGCGGAGGTTCTGGTCCGATGGACCGTAGCCTCCCTGCCCGAGGGAGTGGCTCAAATAGTCGTGTCCAGGGTGAGAAGGGTCAGCTGTGATCCGACCTGCTCGTCCCCGAGTCCTGGAGACGTACAGGTCCTGGACAGATGGAAGGCTGCAGCCGATCACCTTCTCAGCAGAGCGCACAATGCGCTGTAGTCTCTGTTTGTCCCTGGCTGTGGCTCCAGCGTACCACACGGTGATGGAGGATGAGAGGATGGACTCGATGATGGCGTGTAGAACTGCACCATCATCTGCGCCCGGCAGCTTGGCTTTCCTCAGCTGCCGCAGGAAGTACATCCTCTGCTGGGCCTTTCTTGATGATGGAGCTGATGGTCGGGTCCCACTGGAGGTCCTGAGTGATGGTGGTGCCAAGGAAGCGGAAAGAGTCTACGGTGTTGATGGGAGAGTCTGTAAGGGCGAGGGGGGGCAGGGGGGCTGAGACTTTCCTGAAGTCCACGATCATCTCCACTGTCTTCTGGGCGTTGAGCTCCAGGTTGTTGGTGCTGCACCAGGACACCAGCCGATCCACCTCCCTCCTGTAGACAGACTCATCGCCGTCCGAGATGAGTCCGATGAGGGAATGGTGTCGTCTGCAAACTTGATCAGTTTTACAGAGTCGTGGCTGGAGTTGCAGCAGTTGGTGTACAGGGAGAAGAGCAGAGGAGAAAGTACACAGCCCTGTGGAGTTCCTGTGTTGATAGTCCGAGTCTCTGAGACATTCTTCCCAGCCGCACGCACTGCCTCCGGTCCGCCAGGTAGTCAGTGATCCACCTGCAGATGGAGTCAGGCACGTGGAGCTGAGAGAGCTTGTCCTGGAGCAGAGCAGGGATGATGGTGTTGAATGCAGAGCTGAAGTCCACAAACAGGACCCTGGCGTAGGTTCCCGGGGAGTCCAGATGCTTCAGGATGAAGTGGAGGGCCAGGTTGATGGCGTCGTCTACAGATCTGGTGGCTCTGTAGGCGAACTGCAGTGGGTCCAGGGCGGAGGAGGTGAAGGACTTGAGATGGGGGCAGGACCAGGCGCTCAAAGGACTTCATGGCGACAGGCGTCAGCGCCACAGGACTGAAGTCATTAAGTCCAGTGACCCGGGGCTTCTTGGGAACAGGGACGATGATGGACGACTTGAAGCAGGCTGGGACATGGCATGACTCCAGGGAGGTGTTAAAAATGTCTGTGAAGACAGGAGTCAGCCTCGTCCGCACAGTGTCTCAGGGTGGCGGGGAGACACCGTCTGGTCCAGCAGCTTTCCGGGGGGTTGGACTTCCGAACCTGTTTCCTTACATTGACCCTGTGTAGTGAAAGGCCAGTGGGGAAGGTGGGGGGACCGGGTGTGATTGGCAGAAATGTCTATTGTAGTGAGATAGGTGGGGAGGGGGTTGAGATTTGAATCGTGAATAGAAGGAGGCGAGCTGTTCAGCCAGTTTCTGGTCGTCCAGCAGCATGGGGGCTTTGGGCTTGTAGTTGGTGATCTGCCTAAGTCCTCTCCAAACCGCTGGCGTTGTTAGCAGAGAAAGACTGCTTTAGGAGCGCGTGTTGTACAGAGATTCTAGCTCTTGACACCTCCCTGCTAAATCTGTACTTCGCACCTTTGTAGCTCTCTCTGTCCCCTGCTCTGAACGCTGCCTCCTTCTGCTGCCGGAGCTGCCTCAGTTTGGGGGTGAACCAGGGCTTGTCATTGTTATAAATCACCCTGGTGCGTGTGGGAATGATACTGTCCTCACAGAACTGGATGTATGACGTCACAGTGTCCGTGTACTCATCCAAACCATCCGTGGCAGTTTTGAACACATCCCAGTCTGTAATGTCCAAACACGCGCGTAGTTCCTCCACTGCCTCGCTGGTCCACTTCTTAGAAGTCCTCACTACAGGTTTGGAGAGCTTCAGCCTCTGTCTGTACGTGGGGATCAGGTGGATCATGGCGTGATCTGAGAGCCCTAGGGCAGCACGAGGAACCGCGCGGAAGGACCCACTCACTGTAGTGTAACAATGATCCAGCGTGTTCTGCTCTCTGGTCGGGCATTTAATAAACTGTCTGTACTTTGGTAGTTCCTGGCTGAGATTACCCTTGTTAAAATCCCCGAGGATGATCAACAAGGAGTCCGGGAAGTCCTGCTCCGTATTCAAAACCCGCTCCGCTAACACGCGCTGTGCCTCGTGTACGTTCGCGCAAGGCGGGATGTAAACAGCGGCGAGAATGAATGAAGCGAATAGAGACCTTTAAAGATGCACTATGTAATACCATCAAATAGAGACCTTTAAAGATGCACTATGTAACTTTACTGGCTACTCGCTTGTCTTCATGGAAATGCAAATGCTTAGCCTAGAATGTTCCATAACATGGAATTTGCTGAGCCCTGCAAGGGGCATGAGGTAATATATTAAAGAAAAATCCTGAAAAAGTATCACATAATCCTGAGATACTATCCGTACAGGGAGCGCTGGTGAATTGTCCTCTGCCGCCTCTCCATGCAGGACAGGGCCTGGGCACACACTGTGGGTTGACCCCCTGGACCCTGTCTATTACGCACATTCAGTGCCCCACTCTCATGAAGGCTTCCCTGGATGCACCTGGGCTCCAGCTCATTATAAACCTCAGCTTTGGACACGAGGTGTTACACATCTGTGCATTAACAAATGTTGACCTGGTGGTGTCACCTGCTTGTCTCCATGGAGATGAATACATTTAATGCCATACTTTCAAACATTCCTGCAAAACGTAATAACATTTCCATAGTGACAGGCAGGCGGCAGACAGCAGGCGGCAGACCCTCCACCACAAAAGTTAGAGCACCTTTAACTCTAATGTTAATCATTTGACTCTGCTTTTCATTTAAAACCACTCTCCTTTGTGCTTTGCCGCATGTTATTACCAAGGTGGCAGTAAAATTACAGTTAAATGCCAAAAGAGGGCACATTTTATTCATGCAATTACCAACATGTTAAAAAGTAATAAGTTGGTGTTTACTTGATTTGACAATGACTCAGACTTCCTTATCCCTATTGTTTCTGGATAAAATATATCTGTACAATGCGCTGAATTCAAACCAAAGTGTCACAATACTAACATTTCAACTTAAATTTGATAGTGATGAGCGTACCCCACATTGATTTTGATTCCCCATTACTTTTTTTTTTCCTCACATTCTATATCAATGTAAAAGAAGAATAGCTTCAGTCATACAGTATTACCTTTAGGTCTACAGATAAGGAAATATACAGTTTTATTTCATTTCATCTCAATTCAACTACGGCTATGAAACTACAGGCATGTCCGATGACAGTTATAGAGCCAGATCAACAGGTAATCTAAGTCATTATATCTAATTTATCTAAGTCATTAACTGTGGAGAATGTACTGAGCCATCAACTATGGGTTTCAGAATGATGAACAATCAAGACTGTTGCCATAGTGACCAACAATTTAAACAACAAACAAACCAAACTTTGTGTATTTTCGTCCTTGAAATGTCACTTCTAACATGCCTTACAGAAACACAGAATATAATGTATTGGAAAATATAGACCAGACCATATAATCAATTATTGTATAGAAAAAGCCAAGTGAAATAAAGTGATGTTGATATCCTACCTTGTTTTTATAATGGGTGGCCTAAATATATATATATATATATATATATATATATATATATATATATATATATATATATATATATATATATATATATATATATGATTATTTTTTTTATAATTTTTTTAGTTAAAACAGTATCTTTTAGTGGAATAGGGTCCAATAAGAGAATAAACTATTCAAATAACCAATATTAAACCTGATTTAACATGCTTTGACACTGAAATTTATTGGTGCTGTCATTTTCATTTCTCTTTGCGGGTCCCGAGTCGGTTGCAGGATTATTTTGGGGGTCCAGGCCAGAAAAGTTTGGGAACCCCTGGTCTAGCTGAGAGAGATCCACATGAAGAGAGATAAGAAAACCCTAACCCAAGAGTGCACGGTGTATTTATGGGTGCAAATACACACCGCACTGTAGCTGATGAAACAGGCAGTCTGCAACTAACCTGCTGCATTAGCCGCCGGACATGCCTCGCATTTGGTGTACACCCAGGGTAAAGGCTACCACATTGACAGTCACGGAGTAATGGCTCGTTGTCGGTGCGTGAAGACGTGGGTCCAGGGGTAATAGCAGCACTTTAGTTTTCCTCTCACAAGGCTAACCTAAATCAATATTAAACTAACAAACATCTCTCCGGGTTCTTTTCAGCGTTACTGGCTCTTTTCACCTGCTGCTTTGTCTTGTCTTCTTTGTTTTTCATCTTGTCGATTGAAGTGAATAAAACTGAAAATTATGCGAAAGCTAAATGTAAAATACAAATGATATTGAATGGAAACCTTACATGAACACAAACTGAAACACAAACCAGATTGTAATTATGAAAGCTAAATGTGAAATCCCAATGAGATTGAAACTACATAAAACATTAACATGGTTTTCTCTGTCAAGACCTATTTGCTTTTGTCTGCTACATAGTTATTATCTATGACATTTGTGGATCATTACTTGATATATAAAAAACAAGGCCATTTACTTCCAGATTGTAAACTGGAGAGCTGCATTTCAGGATAGTGAACGCCAAATGGCTACGCGACATAGCAATATCCTAGTCACCATTCAAGAAAAGAAAAACGAATGAAGTAAATAAAGAGCAGTTGGCTTGTATCAGTCACGGAAGATTAACTGATTTGTACCGATGCACCGGCTTGCACATGTGCAATAGGAGTGCATCGGCACAAAAGTGATACATCGATGTAACTGAAGTGACAGTTAATCTAGATCCATCCAAAGCTGACGCTGCTAATGCTGTCGCTAACTCTCAGAGCAGCTGAAACAAATATTATTAATGAAAGACACACCTTTTTCTTGTCTTCACTGAGCCATACTGTAAAAGTTAAGTTCAAGCATTGTTCAAATTGACATCAGTAATATGGGGAAATACTCAGGGGGGCTAACAGAGGGCTAAAGCATCAGCCAATGTCTCTGTTAAAGGTCCCATAACATGCAAAATCGACTTTTCAGAGGTTTTAACCTTCCTACAGTGCTTTTTGGTGTGTGCCCAAAGTGGTTTTTTGATTGATTCCCGCATGTTTTCGCTAGAGAACTGTCTTTTCCATCCCCCTCGGCTGAGCAGGCAGACGGGGCTCCTCCCTAAGGATGGCGCTTCACAAGGATGACCAGCGGTGTTTAAGCCACGCCTCCAGGAAGCGCGCGGCCAGAGATAAAACAGCTAATGCTCATGCTACACAGTAATTACACGATGGCTACGACAGACACACGAGTTAGCTTGTTATTTACCAAACTGCCACGTCCGTCGTCGAGGTACTGCCTGAACGTCAAACTCCAGGTCAGATCCAGGACGTAGGACTCAGCACGACGCACCGTCAGGACGGATAAAATGTTTATTCCCGTGTTTGTGTATCGCTGTTTACCGGAGCACACGGCGCATGCGCACCATCTCCGGGGGGGAGGCAGGGGGGGGAGGCAGCCTGCTCTCTGTTCGGGGGGGTCAGATCTCAGAGTGAGCCGTTTACTTTTGCAAGTAATGCAAATAGCAGAATATGGGACCTTTAATGAAAGCTTTGTGCTGTGGAAGAGTTGAAATATTATCTTACAATATTATAACAAATAATTTGGCTATTTTAAGTAGGCCTGTTATATACAGGTAATTCAGCATTGCAAACATATCGACTATTTACACAGCCACGGGTTCAGACTAAACTGTGTTAATTAAAAAAAAAGAAGAAAAATAAGATCTGAGTCAGACTAAGATCAGTATTGGATCAATGCCAGAAATTACAAACTATAAAATATTGTATCGAAAACCAATGTTGTGTGAATCGTGATTTGAGGTTAGTTTAAATCGGATCGCATCGTTGGTTGTGAGAATCGCATCTTAAATGAATTGGATCGCAGCAAGACATCGTATCATACAGAGATCTGAGATTCCCATCAGTAGGAAGCCTACTACAGTTGAATAGCTAGCTGCTGGTTATTTGCATCACTGTTTTCTCTCTTCTCACAATGCCATGACAAAATCTTGTAAGAGTTACGTAGTTGTTGGGTAAATAGTACAAGATCTGATGCTGCAACTGCACCTTAGAACAAAAATATCAGAGCACAAAATATTATGCAAACAATAATATTAGGCAGACTTTAACAATCCCTTAACAGCATTACTCCACATGTCTCCTGTTCAAACCACCCAAATATGTCACTTAAACAACTGCCTAGAGTCTCGACTACACTGATTGCTATGCTAATGTTAATTGCTATTCATCCCTGTGTTGACAGAGGCCCTTCTCCATAAACACACACATAATACCTAACTCTTAGAACACAAACTTTAAAGTTTAGACTGTTGTTGTTTGTGAGTAGTAGACAGCTCAGTGCTGGTGATCTACATAATCAAACACCTCCCACTAAACACCCGTGCATTGTTCATCAATTAGACCTACCTATTTGAGGTTCATTGAGACTCGCTTTGTGTTTCCAAGTCGAATTAAGTTATAGCAAGTATCCCAAAGTTTCTTTAAGTGTCTCTTTTCTATTATTATAACCACAGCTACTGTATCATTAGCAGCAAAAGAAACACCAGACTGACAGAAAGTGGGAAATATGGTCCAAACAGTGACATCTAAGAGCTATACTATAGATGATATAGTGATATTGTGGAAAACAAAAATGTGTTTTTAAAAAGTAGTTCTGTGGTTTTGACTTGAAGACGCTGTGCCGCTCTTCCAAGATGCTTCATCCATTCTGAAATAGCACTGTAAATGGGGCCTTGATGAAGACCTTTTACTTCAATAAAAGACTTTTAATCACTCAGAGTGCCAGAGTTTTTTCTCACATTACTCCAACTTGTGATACTCCACAGGGCATTATTTGAAATTATTTCTAACATTGAGACTCTGGCCTTCTTTTTCATTTCAGTGACTTTTGAACCTGTAATGGTTGATTGCTGATTCACTAATACATAGTTTGTTTTAAAACCCTGTAGAATTTTACTATAAAACACTTCTGAATGATCTCTGTGTTTGCATTTTGCACACAAACATTTCAAAAGCTCGTCTCACAGGTTTTTAAAATTCAGTCAGGTTAACATAGCTCAGCTCTATAACAGCATACGGGTGAGGTGGAATCTATGTTTTATACATGTGAACACTGCAAACAAGCTCAATAGCCTCAATACAAATGCACATATAGCCCGGCTCACATCTGGAGAAAAAACATAAGCGCTAACTGCTATCGTCCAGTGCTGAGAACAGTTTTCCCCTGTGGAATTATGGGAAAATTCCCATAATTATAGTCTTAAACTTTGGAATTCTGCCTTTAAATTATTGGTGCTGACCAAAAATTTTGAACTTTGCTTGTCAATGAGAAATGAATAGCGTGGTTAGCATCTGCTACAGAAAACCTGTGATATTTTGTCTGTTAACACGCTGTGAGTGGTGGATGTCAGCCTCCAAATAAACATATCGCACGGAGCAAGACATTCGCCGACTTAATAACAGCCATCAGTCCTTCTGTGTAAACCCAAATCTCATTACATTTGGCTGGAGTGTGAATGAGCCGCGTCCTGTGTGGTGTTAATAGCTGTTGCAGTGTGTACCATGTCAGAGTGTGTCTGTTGGTGATGGTGAGCTATGGTGGCTCATTAACGGTGTGTTTACAGACCCCAGCCGTGTGCAAGAAAAAGACAACTTCCAAACATTTAATTTTCATTATCCTGACAGACACTTGTTTGTTCTCTGTGGGAGTTTTGGTACTTCTGCACATATTAAATGTAATCCTGCTTAAACATTCACTCTGCAAGCTTTATTTTCTTGTTTTTAAATGTATTGGATGTCATATGATGTCCAAGTGATAAATACAGACCAGGAATCTCTGCATGAATATGTAGCTAGAACTTGTTGGTGCTTCATTAATTTGAGTCAATGGCAAAGACCTGTGGAAACATAAACTTTTACGTTCATGAAATTCGCTAAAAGTCGAGACATGTTGACCTAGTCTTTGGAGTGGTTCCATGGGCCGAGTGTTCACCCACCAACTGAAGGGTTGCCAGGTTGAACAGCATCCAATTCACCAAACATGCAAGAGTGCAAGTGCAAGAATAGTTGTGTCCCTTAGACAGTTTACCAAATAGTTTTTGAAGGAAACCTATCTACATCTATCTTGTATGTATGTGTTGATTTTCTTTTGCATCAACCTCTTTCTTAAATTTCAATGTGACAAGCTCTGAGCTATTGCTATGCATCATCAGTGGAACAGATCTGGTCCAGGATCTATAATCAGGAGTCATACAATATTATGTGATGAGAAAAAAGAGAACTGTGCCTGGGTCATTGTCTCGTTTTTGCTTTAAAGGGAACATATGCTACAGTGATGTTTTAACATCGTTCCATCATCCAAAACATACCTGGAGCAGCATTTAGCTTCTTTCATACTATTTTGAGGAATGCTGATTAGAAAATCCTCTCCGCTCCGACCATCAAAAACACTCCTTGCTAACCTTCCTTGATCAATGACCAATGATCAGTTTTTCCTATACTTGATGTCACTTCTACGAGACTCTTCTGCTGTTTTAAGTCTTTAAATCATCGCCAGACTCATTATGAGCATTTCTGCTGTCTAAACACAGTCACTGTTACTGCTAGCTTAACTCGCGCACTTCACAAAGACTCGAGTAAAAGCATGTTTACCTTACTATTATTATTTACATTGCTGTATGTTGCACCTTACCGCCAAAGCAAGTTCCTAGTTTGTGAATTTAGATCACAGACAATGGCAATAAAATCCTTTCTAATTCTGATGTTTAGCCTGTGTAGGCGCAATGCAGCCAGTAGATGGTGCCTAAACTCAGAAGTGCCAGGGCAAACAGAGCTGGATACAGATATTCATTTACATTTTGTATAAACGCTTTTTTTTTTGTTCTTAAAAATGAGATGGCATTTTTCCTTGATAATATTCTAAGGCCTACACTTTATCATTTCTGCTTCTCTCCTACAATTCATGCTCATCATCAACTTGTATTGACTGTGAGCTACTTTACCCTACTCAACTTTTACCACAGTCAATGAATACACAGTGGACAGAGCACCAGAAATACCACTATGTAATCCATTTGGCCCAAATTCGCATTGAGCGGAGAATGGACAAGCGCTGCGATGACATTTGCTTCATGCCCAAGTGGGCTTGTAGTCCGACAGCCCACCCAGACCTCCGCCAGGCATCGTGGTCCTCCTGGCACAAAGGGCCTGACAGAGGCGCTGCCAAAACAAGAAGCATTCTGGTGCCCAGACCAGGGAGACACATGGTAGTGAGGGAATGTGGCAGCGATGGAGTAAATGGAATGAGGTGGACAGCAAATGACCAAAGAACAAGGCACAAAAATTCAGGAAAAAAAATGGTAATGTCTGCAGCAATAAACTGATGAAGAGGAGAGGACATTGTTGCTATGGGAAATGGTTGGATGTGCTTTGAGGGAAAATTGGAAGATGAGATGGCATGAATACATAGATTCAGTTTTACTTTGATTTACTGTTTCCCATTGATTGTACTTATGTCGTACAAATGACAGCTATTCATGTTTTTATAATTATTACTTTATTTGGTGGGATAGTCCCTGTGGTAAATATTTATTATAATTTTAAATCAGTCAAGTTACAGTTTGTGAAGAACATTTGAAAAATACAAGTGAAAATTACAAGAAGTCGAGCTGATAACTAAAACAGAATCCCTCTGTGATGTCATCAATAAGTGGCATTCCATCAAAAATCCAGGGACACTCTAAAAGCAATTGCCCTGTTTTTCTGTCAGTTTAAACTATCATTTCACAAATCATCAAAACTACTGTGCAATATGACTCTTGTTCACAATATGGTTGCTAGGTAATAGTTGTGGAATTATCTCTACCTATGTCACATCTACTGCTCATGTCCAACCAGTAAGTACTATTATAAACCACCAAAATCGTCAAACTGGGGAAAAATAGGCAATTTCTTTTTTGGTTAAATCTTAAAAATGTTTTAATAAAAAGTGGAGTCGGTTAAAGAACAGGATTTTAAAAGGGGCTAGCAGCAGAATTTGAGAAAGAGCCTAGAGCCATGTTTGTAAGAGTGAAAGCAGACTTTCATAGATGTGAAATCGTTGCTATGACGCAATCACTAGGCTGAAGTCATGACAAAATTCTTCGAGCATTCCTTCACATACAAATGAAGGCTGATGTCAATCCCCATATTAAAGTATATACACATTTTATTTCATGATATTTATGGAATTATCTGAGAAACAGGAACAAACCGTGTTATATCACCAAAAAAAAAAAAAAAAAAAAGACTAGGTTGTGTAATCATACTCTCCTATGCATCCTCTTGTTCTCATGTCTGAACAGGGCACCAAGGTTAAGTTGTGAAAACTTACCTAAACATTTTGTTCAGCACACTGACTCATTTTCTCTCCCAGTCCTCGTGTACAGGAGCAGAGTACAAGCCTTTATACATAATTCAGCACCATCTGTCCACACCACATGTTGAGTAATAAACATGGTCACGGTCTCTCCTTACGCCCCTTTCCCTTCAGTTGCACCTCTTGTGTGGCCTTTATCACGCTGCCATCATTCAGCTTGTATTGTTTTTCATGCACGTTATTCTGGTTGCTCTCCCACTCACAAAATCCTCCCTACCTTCCTCCTTCGCTCACTCGTCCTACCACCTTTCCTTCTGGCTACAGTGACACGATATTAGTGGCTAAACCTGAAGGTCAATTAGTGTTGCGCACATGTCATCAGCACTAAGATGTGTGCTTTGTGTGCATGTGTAGGTGTGTTTCTGGGCACTTACAGCTTCATCAGGGCCATTGTGGGGACTGACAATGCAGTGGCAATGTGAATCAGTTCCTTTTGTAGTCCAGGGAGCATCACAGGCTGCAGTATGTAGGTGGTTAAGTGTCTGTCTGTCTTTATGGGATCATTCTCTGTGTTTGTGAGGCTGTGTGTAGGGTGGCCTTCATACAGGAAAAAAGTCGTAAGAGAGGAGGATTCAAGGGAGACATAGGAAATTGAGAAGGCACCTTAGGACAGATGCAATACATTGGAACCAGTTTTCCCAAGAGATTTCATCTATATTGGATAACACACATGGATGTTGGGTTGTGCAGGTAATTGAAAAAACAAAACAAAACACTAGTTTCTTGTCCTCCATTATATGCTTGGGTTTTCTTAATTGAGAAGTCTATAGCCAGGCTTCTGTCAGTAAAAGTGTGCAAGATAACATGAACCAGTATCGTCTCTTATGGGAGAAATGTGTCGTGTGTCATCAAAATGGTCAGACAAAGTGTTGTCTAGCTGCGCTCACGGATGCATCATAACTGCCGTGGACTCGCCCGCGGCAGACTGAGCAGCCCGGCCTGAGCAGCTCGGAGCAGGAACCGAGCAGAATGGCGTGCCTCCTGTACAAACGCTGCTATTCAGCCCCACTATAGAGTCTTTCTGTCCTGTCGTCATAAACTGCATGTGGAAAATGTGGAGTTATGATCCTGGACCTGTCCAAAACCACAGTGAAACAGGCTGGTGTTACAGCGCCAAACACCTCCTTGGGCCCTTGTAAAATAAATAATTGTCTGTATTCTGGCTACTGAAAGTCTTATTATGAAAAGGCCAAAGACAAGTTTGACAAAACAAGACGTAGCGGTAAAGAGGGGGTTCACCTCTTGATGAGACTCATCTGCGATTAAGATTAAACTAAAACAGAATAAAAGGTCAATATTTTCTTCTTTAAATCATTTGAAGATAATGTGTTTTTTATGAATAGATTGTGAGGAATAGCCTACATTATGAGGAGTAAGCCTGCAGCTTGCTGCTGAGAAAATTAAATGACAGTAAAATGGCACAAAAAAAATCACCAGATGCAAGGATTTACGTCAGTTCAAATTATCTTTGGGAAAATCCCCCAAACCCCGTCTTATTTTTCTGTTTGTATCAATCTGTTTGATACCAGACCAAATATAATAAAATAATATATTTAATAACTGATCATCTGAATGGATGAGCTTCTGTAAAAGTACAACATAAAAACTATACTGGGCTATTGGAAGAATGACAAGATAATGTATATAATGTATATGATACATTCAACACCCATCATTAAACAAACAATGAAGCCAAAATGTGTGCAGTTTTGATTGCACATTTCCTAAACCCATGTGCAGTTTTGAGCTAAATTCAGATTACGGAAGATGACGTTTAACAATAATCAAAAGCCTGTATTCTTTGTGGTCAGAAAAATATTATCGAAAGCTATTTTTTAAATTTATATATTTTTTTTTTGCACCAAGACAAAGGCTACTAAAGCTAAATGCAGTTTGTTGTAATAAGAGTAAAGACCAATTTAAATATGCACAATTTGGAAAGATTGTTTCTACCTGATCTGTGCTCTTTTTTTCCCCTATTTTTGTTCTCCACTTGCCTTGTTGTTATCATTTGCTTCTGAATATTGACCTGGTTGAGCTCCACCCCAAAACACTTACAATTCTTTAAAGGTAGGGAAAAAACCATACCAAGTTATTATTTTTGTCTGAAGGCTTTGAATCTATTTTTGTATGTAATAAGTGATTGGGATACTCGAGCTGCCCAGGATGAATTCTTCTGATTAGCTCTAACGAAATAGAAAAATATAACACTTTCATTGGTCGAGAAGGTTTTTTTTTTATCTATTCAACAAAAACACAGCAATGCTCAGTAGGAATAAAGTAGGAATGCAGCTAATCAGTGGCATTTGTGTGTTACTGATATTCATAATAGAGATTGTGTTAGGTTAAATTAATTGAATTTCATTTCAGGCTTTCATTTTTTGAAGCATATTTGGGTACGGTTTTGTAAAAAAAATATATATATATTTTCAAGACCCATAGCTAAAGGCTAGAAATGACACCCTGCACTTTGAACAGAATATTGTGTGTGCATAGTCTTCTTCACCAGAAAAACAGGCTTACATTTAGAAGTTCAGAAAGATGCATATGGAGATGACAGTCCCAGATCAACTTATGCATAAGTAATCCATGCTGTTTTCTATAAATTGCTATATAATATAAAAAAATAAAAAATTCAACCAATAATAATAATTTGTCTGTTTTATATAGTGCTTTATATACTCACTCAATGAAGCTGAATAACTGAAGCATGTCTATCAATGGAAAGGGACTCTGTCCACAACCAATAACACACACGTGTGTGTGAGGTGGGTGAAGTAGCTTGCCCAGTGCCCAAACAGTCTGTGAAGGACAGAGTTAGGACAACTTTTGGTTACCCGGGGATTCCACATACTACGTCTCCGCTGCGCAGCGCCAATTTAGTGCGCAGACCCTCGCCTACTGGATGCAATTTGTCTCCGCCCGTCTGCACAGCACAGGGCTGCAAAGTCCTGAGGAGCTGGAAGTGGGCATGCACGGGATGCACGGGGTCGCAATATAACATTTGGGAAGGCAACTATGATTAAATCATTAAAACAACATAGACATTTTCTTACATTTTTATTACACACGTGTTAACTTACTGTCCACTCCCACAATACCCACAATAACCTCCCATGTCCTTTCTTTTCTGTTCGTGTCTTTATATAAAGGATGGCATGCATCATATATAATTGTGTGGCTTTCCACTTCCAAGATGAGCTTTTCTTCGTCCATGTTTGTTAACTCGAAGATGGAGTACCGATAACTCTTCATCAGATGCTTGATGCGACACGATGTGACACCGTTGTAGAGTCAGAATAAATATTGTACTACGATGTTTCATTTATTGGTGTGTTGCCATTATATAAACCGTAAGAAACATTAAACAAAACCGTACAATGTTGCAAAGACTTATTTAATGAATAGAGCATTAATAAAATGACAAACTGCACTTAATAGATTTACATCCATTTATATGTTTCAGGTGGTATTGATTGTGATCAATGTTTGCCTACTGGGTGACAAAAATGTAATACAATATTATTCTGACAAAATGTGGTCCGAGTTAACAGTTTTGTTCTCTTTCCTGTTTGGTGAGATCTAAACTGCGGGCTTGATCCGGTCGGACTCTGGTGCAGAAGAAAATAGACTTCATCCCCAATTCTGTCGGAGAGCAGCAGAGTGGCAGACCTGCAGGTGCTCAGAGTAACTAAACTAAACACGGGGAGTCAGCGTTTTATGCAGCTAAAAACTGGAACAATCTTCCTGAAGATGTGAGACAGGCCTCCGATCTGACAATGTTTAAATCCAGGCTAAAAACAGTTTTGTTTAGACGTGCATACGACGGAAAGATTTATCTACAATCTTCTCTTTTCAAGCATTCTTTATAAATGATTCTGTATGTCTTTATGTGTTTTGTGATTTTAATTCAGTTTGTCCTGTTATGTAAAGCACTTGCCTTGGTGTAGCGGAGCAGAGCGGAGACACATGATGTGAAATTTGGGGGTCATACAGTACGACGATCAGTTTACAAACAGTTTTACCCATCATTCCATGCAACTGGGGAAAATTGAAGCAATTAACAAATTTAGCGCCCAGGGATCGAACTACACAGTGATGGAGGTGAGAATGGACTCTGTGATGGCCGTGTAGAACTGCACCATCAGCTGGCACCTTGGCTTTTCTCAGCTGCCATAGGAATTACATCCTCTTCTGGTCCTTGTGGATGAAGAGGCAGATGGTGAGCTCCCACTTGAGTGATGCTGGTGATGAGGAAGTGGAGTCCACAATGATGACAGGTTGACAGGACTGTTTTCAGTGATCATACACACTTCTTCAACTATTTACGATGATCTGAGTCTGGTTTCCGGTTTCATTGAGTTTCTGGTGGATTAGCCAATCAGGGACACATATGGCCCGTCTGTAGTAAAACAAATATAGACGCTCATGAGGAAAATGAAAAACATTGCAGATGTATTAAGAATCAATAAGCAAAGCACTAAACACTGTTAATCTTAGCTGAGAGATGTTTGGTTTTTTTTATATGATGGATAACCAATAAGCTCCTCTGTTTCCCATGTGTCACTGAAATAAAAAACCTGATTACACGACACGACACGACTGAAGTCTTTTATATGCTGAATATAGGGAGAATCAATCTGGATCCCAGGCAAGGTGTCTGTCAGGGCAATGAGGGGCTATGAGCTCCAGGTCGTTGCCTCTGGACCAGAGATCTCATTTATAAAACGTTGTATGGAATTCTTTGAGCTCAAATTGTTAGTTACTTTATTATCCCTACAGGGACATTTGTCTTCACGTCACTTACTTTTACATGAAATATTCACATGCAGCTGATGGCTGTAGGGATGAGACTGTTTTTGAACTGACTGTTTTTGAATCTTGCTCTGCTGCATCTGAGAGCCCTGTATCATCATACACAGAGCAGCAGAGTGAAATACTGGTGTCGTGGATGAGTGTGTTATTGTCCGAGTTATGACTTTGGAGTTTAGTTGTGAGAGGTTGGGAGCAGGTTGGCCAATGATTTTTGTCATATTTTCTGGTTTTTGAGTGTGAGCACTGTCAGAAAACAGGATGAGCAATACAAATTGACAGGCTGGGTGATACTGGTGTATAACTTAAGCAGTAGATGTGATGAAACAGATCACCTTCTTCCTCATCAGATCTGAGTTTTTGGACTAGACCAATCATTTCTGTATACATTTGTCTTTTTATACACTGCATGTCCAAAAAATAAGTTGCCATATAAAATAAAGATCACACGCTCTAATTTTCTTGGAGCACCTTTACAGCTCACATTTGGTATGGCACAGTTTTAGTAAGTTTTTGCGAAGGATTAATTTCCACCCAGTGTTGTATTCATTTTGAGGGAGAGTGGGATCACTGCACAAAACCTTCTCCAGCACATCCCAAAGATTGTCAGTGGGGTTCAGATCTGGAATAGGGAAAACCTGAACTCATCGGATGACATCATCTTCTTTTGCTCCAGAATCATTATTCTCCCGAGCAAATTTAAGTCTGATTTATGGTTATCACTTATCAGTGATCCCAATCCCTTGAGTTCCCTTTGCATTTTTCTTGTGGAAATGCTCTTACTTTCACTATTATATCCATGACTGTGCAGATGTTTTTCTCCCATTTGATTTAGCCAAATATTTAAATCGTCCATCACAATCATCCAGGATTGATAAAAGACGATGGTGCCCCACTTTCCTACCAGTTTTTAATAATGTGGCGGACAGTTCTTCAGCAAATTTTTCACAGACTTTTACAGAAATGAGAAGCCACTCACGGCATCAGTTGGGTTGAAGTACTGTGTTGCAGCAACAACAATCGCCCAAGCCGCAATTAATAGGACGCTTGTACTCATATGCTTAGTTGAATCCAAGTGGAGACGGGCAGTGTATATCATAAATATGAAATTGAAAGTCCCATTTGTAACATAATTGTGCAGACTCCTCGCTGTAAGAGATAAAAAATAAGCCATGTGGAGGATTTGTGCGTTCTGTCAACAACATCAATAGCTTTTGTGGGTCTTTTCCACGACCTCTGCTGTTGAAACCAGTCTGTGGTCTTTGCTCTGAAAGACAGATTGATTGTAAATACCACAAACCCACTGGCCCTCAGCTCACAGCACCAGTAATCAGACCGGATTGTTCAGATAGAGACTTCCAGGTAGCAAAATGTTTCCCCTCTCCATGTCCCTCTCTTCACATATTCCGCAGGTGAGCGCTTCCGCTGGAAAACAACCAAAATGACTATATTTGTGCTCTATTTGCTCCAATCTAACAGCTACCCCCATTCCCATCCGCCTGTCAATAATTAGTTTATTTTTCCCCTTTTTCAACTCAAGCCTTCCACATCAGGGTGAATTAAATTTACTTTCCAATCTCCACAGTTTTCTTTGGCCTACACCTAAGCTAGTAATTTAAGACTAGAAGAGTCCGAGGCAAATTTGTTCTGAAGGATTCATTTCCCCAAGTCCCAAACCTCACATTTTATCGGCCACTCTCTAAAAGCGTGTTTAATGTGGGCTTCCAAATGGAGAATTGCCCTTGTAGATCACCAGTGCACTATTGTCCTTTCCCGTAGACAAATTGTATTAGTTAACACATGCGGCTAGATCCGTTTTTTGTTTGAGGTTTATAGTGAAAAACAAAGGTGGGTTGCTAAGATGCAGTGCAAGGAACCTTAAAAAGGGTCATGGGAAAAAAAAAAAAAAAAACAGTAGAAAATGATTTGAACACAGCTCATGCCATCTTTGTCCTATTGTTCGTCTTGTGTGTGTGTGTTTTCCATTAAGACAGAAACCTTTCATTTTAGATTTTCCATTTTCAACTACAACAAAAGATGGTGATGCAAGGTCACCAGTAGCTGTCAAGGCCAGAACACAATACAACAACTGCGAAGTCGTGTGGGATGTGTTGATCATGAAAATGAATGGTAGAGCCACAAACAGCTGAGGACGGAACACAGGTACAGCATTAGTCGTTTAGTTGATTAATGCGGTGATGGTGTCTTAGTAGGCCACATTTTATCATTAGTCGATTAATAATTTTATTTTGATTATATAGAACTACAGCAAAAGGGAGACGATATGGCGAGAGTAGATTGGAGTAATTCTAACTTCTACATCTCTAAATACACTGCTTATGAGTACTTTTCTATATAAACAATTGTTTTTGCATGGATTCTTGTGCATTTGTGGTCTTTTGATTGCCGTTTTGGTTAGACACATGGAGATACTTCATAGTTTTGCCACACCCCCTTTCAGTCAACTATTAAGAATTTCTTAAGTCGACTACAGCCCTAATAAATAGTAGCACAACCAACATTCCAAATAATAATAATAATAATAATACATTTTATTTATAAGCGCCTTTCAAAACACCCAAGGACACTGTACAGGACAACAAGAAATAAAAACAACAGAATAAAACCCACAGTACAGAACTGGATGATGGTGTTGGAGTGACTGAGTTATGTGGTGTAGGATTGTCTGAACAGGTGAGTTTTGAGTCTGGATTTGAAAAGTGGAAGGGTGTCTATGCTGCGGAGGTCAGGAGGGAGAGAGTTCCAGAGCTGAGGAGCAGAGCGGCTGAAGGCTCTGCCCCCCATTGAAACAAGGCGGAAAGAGGGGACAGAGAGCTGGAGAGAAGAGGAGGACCGGAGGGAGCCGAGAGGGAGTGGAGATGTGGAGGAGGTCAGAGATGTACCGGTGGAGCCAGGTTATGGATAGCTTTGAAAGTGGTAAGGAGAATTTTGAAGTGAATCCGTTGTTTATGAGGAGCCAGTGCAGGTGTTGGAGGATGGGGTGATGTGATGGTGGGAGGCGTCTGGTGATGATGCGGGCTGCAGAGTTTTGGAGAAGCTGCAGTTTCTGGAGGGATTTATTGGGGAGACCAAAGAGGAGAGAGTTACAATAATCGATCCGGGAGGTGACTAGACTGTGGACAAGTATGGCTGTGGTGTGAGGAGTGAGAGAAAGGGGCGGAGGCGAGAGATGTTGCGAAGGTGGAAGTAGGGCAGAACGGGTGATGTTGTTGATGTGGGAGTGGAAAGAAAGGGTGCTGTCGAGGATGACACCCAGACTCTTGACTTGAGGGGAGGGGAGGACGGTGGAGTCATTGATAGAAATTGTTAAACTGTTTGATTTTGAGAGACCGACCAGTAAGACTTCGGTTTTTGAGCTGTTAAGTTTGAGGAAATTTGAAGAGAACCAGGAATTGATTTCCTGCAGACAGAGGGTAAGAGAGGCTGGTGGAAGTGATGCAGTGGGTTTAGAGGAGAGGTAGAGCTGGGTGTCATCCGGCGTAGCAATGGAAATGAATGTTGTGTTTACTGGAAGAGATAGAACCAAGAGGAGAATGTAGATGATGAAGAGAAGGGACCCAGGACAGAGCCTGGGGCACACCAGCTGGGACAGGAAGGGGTTGGATTGGTGGGATTTAAGTTGAATGAACTGACTGCGATCAGAGAGATCGGAAGTGAACCAAGAGAGAGGAGTGTGGAGATGCCAATAGATTTAAGCCTGTGGATGAGAGTGCTGTGTGAGATGGTGTCAAATGCTGCTGTTAGATCGAGGGAGGATGAGAATAGATAGTAAATTAGAGTCAGAAGCTATGAGGGAGATCGTTTGTAATTTTAAGAAGTGCAGTTTCTGTGCTGTGGAGTGGGCAAAAACCAGATTGAAAATGTTCATAGAGACTGTTTGAAATGAGATGGGTGTGAAGTTGAGAGGCGACTGTTTTCAAGAATTTTGGATATGAAGGTAAATTAGAGATGGGGCGCAGATTATTGAAGTTGTTGGGATCTAATCCAGGTTTTTTCAGAATAGGGTAACAGAGGCAGTTTTGAGTGATAATGGAACAGTTCCGGAGGTCAGGATGAGTGGATGATATTAGTAATGAAGGGGCAAGCGAAGGTAGGCAAGATTTGACAAGAGCTGTGGGGAGAGGGTCGAGGTGACAGGTAGAAGGTTTAGAGTTCAAAAATGAGATCAGAGATGGTTTGGACGGAAGGAAAGGAGAAGCTAGAAAATGGTGTAACATGTGAGAGAGGTTCAGAGATGTCCACTCCAGGAACTGCAGCAGCTTGTTAGGTTATGATGGATGGTGGTCACCTTGGAAACAAAGAAGAAGGACATGAGGGAGTTACAGAAGTCAGAAGAATGCAGGTGGTTGGGGGAGCGAGTCAGGGTTTTGTTATGATTGAGAGGACGGAGAAGAGAGTCTTGGAGTTGTGTTGATTTGAATGAATCAGACCAGAATAGTAGGAGGATTTGGCAGCAGATATAGTGTCCTTATAGAGCTGTATGTGGTTATTGCACATGTACTTGTGTATGGTGAGTCCAGATTTGTTTTGTTGCGTTCAAGTTGTAGATCCTTTGGCTTTGAGTAGTCGGAGTGTGGGTGTGAACCAGGGAGCAGAGCGGGAGAAGGAAACAGGTCGGGTTTTTAGTGGAGCGTGGGAGTTGAGAAGGGTACGGAGGTTGTTATTGTAGAGAGAGACTAGGTTGTCAGATGGGGTGTTGGTGGCTGTACTGGGGAAGTTATTAATGTCGGATGAGAATGTGTTGATGTTGATGTCTTTAATTTTATGAAATGATATGGTGCGAGGAAGGAGGAGTTTGGATAATGACAGATTTATGTTGAAGGTGATTGAGCATATGGTCAGTGAAGGGGGAGAGTGTGGGGTTTGCATTGAAATGGGGTTACACCAGAACAGCATACTAAATCCAGAATATGACCTTTGCAGTGGTAGGAAAGTGAATGTACTGTTGAAAACCAAAACTATCAAGACAGGATAAGAAATCTTTGGAGAGAGCGTTAGTAGAGACGCCCACGTGAATATTTAGGTCGCCAAGGATAACAGTATTTTGAGAAAATGCAGACAGATGGGTGAGGAGATGAGAGAAGTCATTCAGAAAGTCCTTATTGTATTTGGGTGGACGGTAAATGGTGGTAACAGTCGTGGGGGAGGGTCCTGGGAGAAGAGAGGCAGAGTACTCGAAGGAGGAGAAGGAGCCGGTCCAGACACCGGTAGAGACTTTGCAAGTCTCGCGGTGAACTCAGCGAGACCTCCGCCCCGTCCACATGGGCAGGGTTGGCAGGTGTAAACAAATCTCGCTGGAGCAGACTCGTTGAGTGCGGCGAAATCACCGGCTGCTGCCAAGTTTCCGTTAGGCACAGAAAGTCCAGCTTACGGTCGGCGAGGAGATCTTGGATCCATATGCCCCTTGTTATTGAGTGGCGGACATTCAGGAGTCGAAGCTGACAGAGGTGGAGTTGGTGGAGCGAGCCAGTGGAGCGGCGGAGAGGCTGGAGAGAACACCGTGGTCAACTTCCCGACCAGGATTCCGGGAGCGGCAGCGAAGTTGTGGACCAGAAGGATTTTATTGAGTGCAGTCGTTGAACTGAAGTTTACGGCGGGATCCACGATGAATATATCTCCGACGGGGCTGGTAAGCGATGTCGGAGTGGACAGAGAACCCGGATGTTGGCTGAAGAGTGGAGATGATGTGCCGAAGTTTTAGCAGTTCAACAGCAGAATACTGAAGAAGTGCTTTAGTTGGCGAGTGGAGAAGGTGTAAAAGGAGCAAGGTGAGAAGAATCCATTGTATTGTTTTGAAAATCCACATCGTTTCTCTGGCGGGGGACAAGAGATAGTGGCAGGAGGCGGCTGCAGATGAGAGCCAAGGGGTCCCAGACAGGCAAGCAGATGAAAACGGATGAAGTGTGCGACTGACAGTGGGATAGGAATGATCATATAGGTTGGTATTTCTATGTTCTTTAGCCACAAGTCAGTCACTCAATCCGGTACTGTAGAATAGCGAAATACGTAACAGAGCAATGTAACAGACTCTTTTTCCCGGATTTGCAATCAATAAAGTGACTGCAGACAATGCGCTCCGGTCTAATTTTGTTAAAAAAAAAAAAGGCTTCATGGATTCATCCTTAAATCCTTGAAGCCCTTTTTTTGCTTCAAATGTTATAGCAAAAATTCTCATTTTCACCCATAGGAGGCTTTTCAAAGAAATGTGATTAAAAAAACATTACAAATTAGCAAAGGTAAGTAGACAACTAGAATTTCACTCAAAATGATCATGTGTACAACTCTGACCTGATTTCAGCCACAGTTTCAGATGTTTATTAAAATATTTTGCAATTTTTGGCCAGTGGGAAGAGAGCTCCACAGACTGTAAGTAAGTAAAGTTTATTTATGTAGCACCTTTCTCTGACAAAGCAGTCATAAAGTGCAAGCAAATTAAAATACAGAAATGATTAAGAGTTGCTAACCAGCATAACAATGACAACTGATACAAATATACACACTGACACAACATTTAAGAAATCAGACATTGGCGAGAAACTGGAGAAAGTTGGGTATTAGATGGACGATCATGTTGAAAATGAAGATGCCATTTGCTCTATTTTATCTTTGCGTTATGATAGCAGGGGTGTTGTGAATAAGTTTGTGTTGAATTAAGATTTACGCTATATGCAAACAAGAAAGACAGCTCTGAGACAAAAGTGCAAATATCTTCCAACCAACAAACCAACAAAACCAGCGCAATCAAGATTTGATTGGGAAGATTTGGAAAACGCTAATGTGGCCAATAAGCGTTTTCCAATCAGCCCCAAACAGTAGTTTTATGCAGGCAACACACAAACTTTTATGTACTATTTATACTGTTGATAGCCACCGAGGCATGTCTCATTTTAACACTTATACTGCAAAACTAGTCAAAATTTCAATGTTAGCAGAATTGTACAAAAGTGCATAACTGATGGGAGGTACACCTGACTAGCCATTAAGCTGTCACTGGTTTTTGCTACTGCTGTTGTCCCAAATCAATTGACTAATGTCTGGCTTATTAACTAATTTTACTCGAGTCACCAAGTGGATTAGAAGTCTTACAGTATGATGCAGTATTTAACGATTATATTGAAAAAAAAAAGAAGTATATATTCATTTCAGTTTGTGACTATCATTCCCAAGCTCACTCCCCTCTCCTTCAAGTCCGATCTGAGCACATTACAGCTTATTAAGAGAGCTGAGAAAATGAATTGAAAATGGGAACTTTGTATGCAGGATATGCAAGAAGTGAGCTGGTGTGAAAGTGAAAAACAATCCGAATGTAATGAGTCGTCTGCGTGACCGGAGTCAAACACGACACAGTTCAGTTTGGTGGGCTGCTATTTATGAGGAAACTGTCAGGCAAGAGATAAAACTGTTAATAGCATTATAATTTGGATTTGTGTGTATTATAATTGGAATAAGGTTGGGCACAAAGACGAAAACAGACTAGGCACGGCATTTCTCATGTTTTGTTTTTATTCACACGGTCTTTAAGGGTTTACAAATTCTTTATTTAGTTTGATAATGGCGGTGTGTTCCTTGACAGATTCACAAAATGACTTGGAGTCTGCAAGTATTTAGTGGATACAGGAAGAGTGGGAGTGCTTTTGGGGAGATCGTAAATGAAACAAGTTGTTTTGGTGAGCAGCCAACAGCTCCTGATGTGAGGCTCAGGTAACACAGCAGCAGCAGGCAGAGAAACAGCCAAGATTACACCATCCAATTGCACATTCAGACGTTTAGTGAATGTCTATGGATGGGATACATTCAGCTTCAGTCCCATGCATTATTCAGACCTTTGTATAAAAAAGAGAAAACGTGTAAAAGAAACTCAGCCCTAATTTCTTTGCATGGTGTTGCCAGAAAAGGGTGAAAAGTAGGTTAAGAAAGTTTAAAGTAGTCAGAAAAACAAGCTGTGTGCAGACTTTTGAGTGCTGGAATGATTAGCTGAAGATATACGGTAATGTATTAAAGAAGAGCACGAACTGGAGAAGTGCTCTACTGATGGACTTAAACACAATGTAGACGTAGGGACCACAATCAGTAGTGAACCCTTTGCGAGTGTCTTAATCTGCTGATAGAGGATACATCCATTTTTCCCCTCCGTCTCAGTTTATGGACAGGCCATGGCTCATGTTCAGCTCAGAACCTCCGGAATTCCAGAGGCTGCATTAGCACAGATTCATGATCGGTGCAGGAGCTGGGCTTTAAGAAGTGACCATACACACCAGACAGAGGCGCAGATGTTTAAACACACTGGATTTCAGAATTAAAAGTTTCAAACACAAGTGTTACGGGCCACGGCCCCTGCCTTTTTTTTTGTACTTGTCCCTCCCTTTTTTCTTTGGTTCCACCGGTGGATTGCCTGGCGAGGATCTCCTTTATTGGACCAACCTGCGGCGGCTCGGATTGGACCAGCACCCTTCTCCTCAGCCAACCAGAGGAGAGTCACCTGACGCGCCCCGCCCAATAAAAAGGACTACCTTCCGCTGGCTCAGGGCAGCTGAACATAGGCGGTTCAGCTTGCCACATGATGTGTCTCGTATTTGTTTAAGAATGTAGAGCTAGCGCTATTTGTCTGTTTTTCGTTGAGACACTCGGTAATTTGTATTTAGAAGCTTTGTTAATTTGAATTAGTGGAGCCTAAGTTATTTCTCTTGAATTGTTTAACTGTTGTCCTTTTTTTTTGTTTAGTTTAGTCTCTTTCTTTTGTAACCCATTAATTTTTATTTGCTGTAAATTATACCCTAAATTGTGGACACCTTTTGTTACCATTTTTACCTTATTTCTGTCAATTATTAAATTACAATTTTAGTTACCATTTTAAATCTTGGTACTTTGTTACTTCCCTTACAACAAGTCAGAGTCAAAGTCATTTTATAAAATTGCACATATTTGGGACGTTTCAATCTGAAAAACAGATTGAACCAGGTTTAAATTATTTGGCATTATAACATCAACAACTTGACCACATTATCAAATAGTCATGTATTTAAAATAATAATAAATCAACATTACAATTGTTATCAGTACACGCTATATTGATTTGAGTATGTTTACCTCATATTTGGATCATGTTTCTAGAATCTGAAATACATATTCTACATACCTTTCCTAAAAAACACAACAAAAGCATGTGTACTGTATATCATGATGTAAAAAGTGACAGATGCTGCCACAAATATGATTTGTGTCAGATCCAGTGTGTGACATTCAGTGCACCTGTGGCATCTGATGATACTAAAGGGTTAACAAATACAGAGAGAGAACAATAGAAATGGGTCAGGCCAACTCCCCGAGGCAATAAAGAACAGGGTCAACAAATATGTAGCTATTGAAAACACATCTGAAGGTGAGCTCCTGCACGCTGGGGATTCACGGACACCTCACCCTCAATGCCAGTCTAGAGAAAGTCTTGGATCCATTGCTTTCATAATAATTAAAAAAAAAAAGGTTGTTTGTACATTATATATTTATTTAAAGAAACATATTAGAGAAGTGGCTTTGCTCCAGTTTTTGTAAGGTATAAAGAGTAGTAATTCTTATAATGATGATGATAGTGTGCAGGTGAAGAGTCACAACTTTAACTTGCCTTAAAAATCCATTTCCTCTTTTGTGTAGTTCAGTGTTTTTATCGTATGTCCTTGATATATAAATGAATATATTCTAATCAAAAAATGAGAGTGTGTCTCATGCAATAAGACCTATTGCATTAACCTGCTGGGCTGCACTGAGGTTAGACAATGCACAAATTATGGAGTGATGAAAGTGCTTCTCTTGTTTAGAAATGTGTCTTTAATGTCACATTGACTGCTATTATTCCATAATTACACATATTTTATTAGCACATTTCATTCCACTCTAAAAGAGGCTAATGCACAATAACACAGCGCCTCGGTTTAATCCCAGACATTTGAAATGGCATTTGAAGTACAGCTGAAGAGACCCGTTTTCTTGGGGCTAACTGAAAGTGATTTGCTTGTTTTTTTTTTTCTATTTATTTAGTCCTTTTTTGTGTCACTTTATTCTTTCTAATACTTCACACCCTGCTTTTTTTCTTCTGTCTTCACTCTATGTTCTATTTCAGACAGAAAGCTATTTCAAATGTATTATGGGAAAGGTGTAAGTTTAGCCACCTTGAAAGTGAACGACAAGTATATATATATATATATATATAATGTGGGAAGTCTATCATAAACATGGAGTCAGTCACGGCTTACGCAGTGTTCAAAAGTAACAAAGTGATCACATAGTTTTGCACTGTACTGTTGGTAGGATTTTGCAAAATGGAAACACAAATGTGTTTAGATTGTAAATGATGGTAATAATAAAAATTACACATTGCACATTTTGTTGGAAATGAAACCAATCATGAATAAAAAACTGTGTTTTAAGAGTGGTATGTTATTACAAAGATAATTCAAAAATTCATTTTCCATTTCCAAATCATAAGGCCCTATTTATTCAGTGGGATAATAACTAGCCGTTCAAAAATTTTATTAAAATATTTTTAAATAAGTGTCTGAAGTAGTTAGATTTAGAGGGGAAAAAAATGTTTTTGTTTTCTGTTTTCTTTTCCTTCCTGAGAGAATATTTATGTCCTTGGGGTCAGACAGGTCCATGCATAAAAATGTACAGCATTATGCCAGGCCAAAAGTGCCAATTTGGCTTTAGGTTGTCAAAATAAGTGCATTTTCATTCTGTAGGGGGTGGTATGATACACACACTAACCTGGTCAGAGAGGGAAGGTGTTAAAGGGTTGAGATTTGAAAAATGGAAAGAAAATGGTAAGGAAAAGTAAGAAATGCAGGTATTTTGCTGTATTATTACATTATTGCTGCAGTTATTATGTTATCAAGGAAAAAGTCTCTGGTCAGTCCAATAATGTACAATAATGTTGAAAAAAAAAGTTGCCACAGAGAATAAAGGTCACAGGATCTAATATTTTGTTGAGTGCCTTTAGCTTTGATTACAGCGCACATTCACCGAGCTGCTGTTTCAATAACCTACAATGTCAAAAGATTAATTTCACTCCAGTGTCGCCTTCATTTTCCACCAAGATCTTGTACTGATGGAAGAATGTGACCACTGCACTTTCTCCAGCAAATCCCAAAGACACTCGCTGGGGTCAAGATCTTGTTAGTTTATGTTTTGTCTGCTTGATGCCAATGATTTAGCCCTTCTCAAACACACTGACAACTTTTCCACGACCAGGGGATTTGTCTTTCCACATGGTTGTTACAGAGGTGAGAAGCCACTCACTGCATCACATGGTTTAAGTACCGTGTTGCAGCTGAAAGACAATCACCCATGCAGCAGTTATCTAATAGAGGAGAGTCATACCTGTTTGTTTGTTGAATCAAATGATCTCTAAGGCAACAGTATAGTCTGTGTCCAAATACTGTATGGTGGGTCAGTACATAAATCAAGAAAGAAATAAACCTTCTAAGCCCATCTGTTTCAAAGTCTGTCACATGCAATTGTGACTCTCTGTCAGCACAAAAATGATGGACAATCCGGCACAGAAATGAGTTTGATGCCTTTGAAATGATTGTTGTGTTTTATACAAATTGTATGTCTGTGACAAAAGATGAACTTGCATAAAAACTTGCATGAATAAGCGCTGAAATTTCATGAGATGAGCAGTTTGGGTGAAATAGTGAAGAACAAAAAAAAAACATGAAATAACTCCAAGAAGAAAGAGCAGCAGCCATAGAGAACTGTGAGACAAAAGAAAATGGCAGCTTCCAAACTCTGATGGAATTAGTTTGTCTTTTCTCGAGCGCTAAAAAACGAGGCAGAGGCAGAAGTCTGATAATGAGCCGTTCAGTTCTGAAATGAGGAAAAAGTGACAAAGCTCAGTACCTCCCACAACTTATCAAACCGGTTCTTCTGTAGGCTACGTCAACAAGGCAACAACAGCTACGTCACGAGTTATCTATACATGCACTGGATTAACACCATGCCTTTTTAAAACAATAAATAGACCTTTTGTACGAGGCACTGCAATGTGCTAATTCTAACCTTTGATTGGAAGCAATGAGGCCTGTCTATTTCGGTTTTAATGTGTCAATATCCTTGGCCAAAGATTAAACCTTCATTTATCCAGTAAAAGGTCAATTAAGAACTCATATACAGCGGTGACCTGGTCAAGATGCAGCGGCACAAAGAACAAAGCAGCAATGCAAACAACACGAGCAAATGGCAAAAAACACAACCGCCCGATTAGCACATGCACAACACCATGGCGAAACAATTCCATTTTTAAGTTATAAAAATGTCATGGTTAATTGTTACACTTAACAATCAGGATTGCAGGTTGATAATCAGCCGTCAAACTCTCGGACTAATTTCATTTTCAGATTAAATAATACAACTGGTGCCTGTTATATTAAAAATGAAAAGCCTTCAAACAACAACATGAGTTCAACCTGCCTGGAGTCAAGGGTGATGTTGTTGTTGTTGGCCTGTAATCTTTATTAGACCAAACAGTGTAGTGTGAAATGGGGGTGAGAGCCAGGAGAAGTGTGGGAGGAGCCAGTAATCAATCTCACGATGCATAAACCACATATTTATAGATATAAATAAGCATCTGTGCTGTACAGTCTGAACAATAAGCCAAGCTCTGTACTGGCCTCAGCATCGTGAGGTCAATTCTACTACTACTACTACTAGCTACTACGAAGTTTGACAACAACATGGTCTGCAAACACAACATTGATTCTAAACCTACAGATTTTTGGCAACCTCTTCACAGACTTATCTTATGACAGCACTGGTGTTGGGTATTCTGATCAAACATCATCTAGACCTTAATAAAGACTGGGTAGAACATTATATTTTGCCTAAATTGTTCAATCTGTTGCTGGTGTGCATAAACTTAGGGTATAATGGCTTGACAATGTCTATAAAATGAGGAAAACAAATCGTAATCTTATGTATAGCTTCCAGATTATAATAGTGCAACTTCATCTGCATGGTTTTATGTTGTTCTTTTTCATTTTTAATAATACACCCACAAAAATTTAATTTAATATGCAGAGAACAGCTCCTGCTATTAAGAGTTGATATTTTGCACAAAAGTAAGCACATAGTTGAACCTGAACTAACAATCAATGTTTTTCTATTCAGCACAAAAAATGTCAAAAATGCTAAAGCAATTTATTTATTTACATTTTGGCCAGCCATTAACAACAGGCCGGAGGATACAAACATACACTGCGTAAACTGAGGTGGTGGAGGTGCAGACAGCAACAAACAAATACAAACAAGGTTAAAAGACAGTTTCCACAGAGTGAACCGGTACTGCTCAGCAAAACACAAGGGTTTCACCAGTATCGCCACAAAAGAGTTCATTTAGACGACAAATGAATGTATACATTAGAGCAGTGACGGGACGATTAACCGACTTGATCACATCACGCCTTGATTGTTGTAATTCATTGTACTGTGGCCTGGATCACACATCTCTGAACCGTTTGCAGCTCGTACAGAACGTCCTGTCAGCTATAGGATTGATTTTTAAAATGTTGTTCTTTGTTTTTAAATGTCTAAATGGCCTTGCCCCACATTATCTTAATGAGGTGTTCCGGCTTGAGACATGAGCTCCTTTTAAATGTCGCAAGAACTCGCCTCAAGACTCGAGGTGACCGACCTTTTTCTGTGGCTGCTCCCAAGTTGTGGAACAGTCTGTCACTGAATATTAGAACGGCACAGTCTCTTGACAATTTTAAATCATTATTGAAGACCCACCTCTTTGCACTGGCCTTTAATAACTAAAAGCTGAGCACTTGTAAATGTTAAATGTTCTTGTTTTTAATTCTTGTTTGTACTATTTTATTCTTGTTTTTCATGTTACCTCTTGTGAAGCATATTGTATGTTGTAAATGTGCTTTCTAGATAAATGAGACCTTGACCATGACCTTGACTTGCACTTCTGCACCGGCTTGCACATGTGATCAGAGTGCATTGGTAGAAAGTGATGCATCGATTCAATTCAATTGACAAAAGTAGGGTGCATCGGACTTTCTATTGTCGTTACACTTAAATCTAGATTCATCCAAAGCTGACGCTACTAACGTTGTCCTGGGGCAGCTGAAACATGGACTGAAACGCTCACGGCGAAGACTACGCAGCTAAAAACATTTCTATCGACAGTGTTAGTTTTATCTCTTTGTTGTCTTCACTGAGCCATAAAAGTTAAATCCAAACTTCGGTCAGATCGGCAGCAGAGCAGGGCTTATGCGCAACTTTTGTTTCCTGCATATTAAGTACCATGTGTTGCTCTTTTTACAGGCCTCAAACATTGATAATAGGGGGAAATGCATTGCCTTTAGAAACAAAAGGCTACCTAATGTTATTAATGTAATGTATTTTAATGGATTCTATGGCATAAGATTTCCTTTGGGATTAATTAAGTTTATTGCACACATTTAACATTTGGCCAGACAAGTAAAAGTCTGGGAAGCAGAGGTCCTTGTCCCTTTTGGTCTTACATGTATAAGTATTTCCAATCATTTGTCTTCTGCTTCTTATTGCTTGCCTGGAATGTTTTCACACTATGGCTTTCAAGTCACTGATTTCCATGGAGACGAGTTACAGGTCAGATATTTAGAGAGGCGACTCTATATCAGACAATAAGTAAGAGATGATAGATGGACCTTGACCTGTTTTGACAGTAACTTCCGTCTTTGTGTCACAATCGGAAGAACAGCGTCTAAAACAATTCACACCAGCCATTGTGAAACGCTGACAGAGACAGACGTTACTATCGAAACATCAAGGTAATACATTCATCATCTCTTACCGATTTCCTGATATAGATAATGAAAACAATACTATATAGACTATGAATATGAGATGAATATTCTTAATCCATCACAGTAAGAATGCATGTTTTTCAATGTATTTTTGATCGATAAAACACCCGTAATTGAATAGTGCGCAAACATCTTCATGGACACAATAAAGTTTCATGAAGAGGATGTCCCTGGGAGGCTGAGGAGGTTGCTGGATCGCAGATAAGGAAGGATTTAAGAAGTGAATCGTCTGCGCACTGAAGGATAACAAAGTATACACCCAACTGCTGAGCTCTGCACATTTGACAGTCATCCGCATCAGGCCTGTCACTTAAACTAAAATAATGGCACAGTTCAATTAATCACATTTGTCAGTGCCCGCGAGGCTATTTACACAATCTGAAATCCCCTCTCATTCCCCTGGGAAGGGCAACTCAGTGCTTGTGATTGTGAGGAAATTAACATTGTGCAATGTTGACTGTAGCACCTTATGTTTTTAAAATCTGCTTGGACATTTTTCATTTGTGTTGGATGTTTTGTTGTTTGTGTTGTTACTGCAAGACAGGCCTTGTGACAAAAAAGCATTGACAAAAAATATGCATTTATTATCATTTGTGTCTAGTCCTCATGCAAATGTCAGACATATGGCACTTGTTTTGTGAAATATATTCTGAATAATCTGAAGAAACCTTTCATAACTGACATTTAAATAAGACATATTGTATATTAAAAGTTAAGTTGAAACTTATTTTTAGTTGTACATGAATTGCATTACAAAATACATTCTCTAGCATAGGTTTATGTGGTTTAAAGACAGCTAAATCTTCCTTAATACCCTCCAGATAATTGAAGAATGAACGAGCCCTCTTCTCAGTGCTAAACGAATTAAGCAGCTTCATGCGTTTATCCCTTGTAAATATCATACAACAGATAAACACATTTGTCCTCTGTGCGGTTAAAAAATACTTGTAAAGCTTAAAAGTCTATTTAACAAATATATTTTCTCCCGGTTAGGTGATAAAACCCTTTCCGTTCTGTGTGCTGGTGGCTGTTCCCTATAGCAGCAGCAGCAGCAGGGCCGGATTCCTCCTCATTATCCCAGAGGAAGGCTCAGATTCATCTTAAGACTTTCCTACTGCCTAGCTGTATTCGTCTTACTCTCAATAGTATAGATCCTGCCAGGGCCAAGAGAAGATAAACTGCCGCTTAGTGTCCCCACCTCCAGACACAACAGTTGGTTTGGTATTTTTAGGAGCTTAGAGACATTTCTTTAACAGACGAGGCATGGTGTCTGCTATGTAAACGTAAATCGTTCAGACCAGGAAGGGGAGAATTTATTATAGTTTCGAACATGTGTTTGCTATTTTAATGAGGCTTTTGAGAATGGATATTTACGCATGGGTTATGCACTATCTATGCCATATGCTAAACTGGCACGTATCTCATGAACACTTAAAGACAACAAGTAAATAGCTTCAAAAGTATGTATTAAATCAGCATTTCTTTGTCACTCTTTGTATGTGTATGAAAACGACCTAGGAATTGGCAAATGCTTTTGTTTGTTTGTTTGTTTGTTGTAAGATAAAGTTAAGTTGTTTGTCTTTTTAAAGACAAAAACAAACAATCAAAAGTATATAAAAAGAAGACATTACTGTAATACAGTAAGCACAAAACAGATTTAAGCCTATGGCTTTTCATTCCACTGTTAAACTATGGCACAGTGGTTAAGTTCTCTTCAAGAAGATCAAGAACCTGTGGCCCACCCTATCCACCCAAAAGACGGAGATGAGCCCCTCAGGCTGCACTGCAGTCCTTTGTACCTCCTCTGACAGGTTACTCAGAGACTCTGGTTGAAGGATAGTAATGTATGGTATTAATATAGTGCCAGTCGTTTCATTGTCTTTTGTTTTTTTTTCATTCACTCTTTTACAATAGTGGCTTCACCTGGTGGTTGTAGCCACTATTGTAGCCACAGCTGCCCTGGGCTAGAATGATGGACGGGTGGCTGCCAATCTGCACAGCTGACCCCTCTGACCACCACCAATCACTCCTGCACACATCAGAATGATGCTAGTCAAGGTGGGTGAAGTACCTTGCCCAAGGACACAACAACAGTTCGCCCTATAGCCTTCTCCACTACAGCACCAGGCATTGCCATCGGTTTTCCACAGAAAATAAAGTATACAAACACAAAACTAGGAACGTAAAAACAATTTAGTTAGGTAGTAAATAAATAGAACTTTCACGACCCCAGCAGCGTACAGTCAGAGTACTTTATTAGCAGGCCTAAGCGCGTATTACCCAGCGCACTGTGAGCCAACTGCTCTATTTTCCAAAGCGTAGTCAAAGCACTTTTTACTGTCTATAGAAAAATCATGGATGAGATTGCTGCCTCTGATGGCACAATCCTGGATTTTGTTTATCCTGCATCTTGTTAATGCACAATTTTCTGGTCACATCAAAACAAAGCAGCGAGACAGTGACAATGAGAAAATGAGGAGATCTGAAACTCTGCGGGAGTTGGCGGAGGAGAGAGTGACAGAGTAGAGCAGAGGAGGATGAAAGAGCACCACGATCAAGGCAACAAAAGGACACGAAGGGATTCAAAAGTGAACGACAAAATCTAAAGTGAAAAGAGACAAAATCATCAGAGTGGCACGGATGATACATGGACAGGATGCACTTCATTAAAAGAGCAGAAGAAGGGCTAAGAAAGAGGAAAACAAACATCAGCGTCAGAATCTCAATATGGCATGTTTTATAGTAAGACTTTTGATACACAAGAGAAAATGACTTGGTTAAAGGACAAATATTACATTATTTGTATTATTATGGCAATATTCACCTTATTCTGCCCCGCCCACTTTTGCCATTTTTTGCCACAGATACGCACTTTTGTTGTAAACGCACTTCAGTTTGACAAGAACTCCGTTAAAGCTAATGACGAACGAGGGAAAAGTCTCTCTGCTAAAATTTTACATAAAGTAGGTTGATTTGTGTAAAATGATTAATGAACACGAGCAACAACAAGTCAACAACGCTCCGATTTCCTGGTCAGTCTGAAAACGGCTTTTTAGTCCGTGTAGAACTTATTTTCTGTTGAGCTTGTCTGCTCCATGTAAACTAATACAACAGAAACAAGACAGCGGCGCGTACGGCAACTTATGGAATAAGGTGAATAAACATGGTCTTGAGTACCTTTAATTTGTACAAACATAATAATAATAATAATAATAATAATAATAATAATAATTAATGTTACTCTGGCGTTTTCCACACCTAGGCTTGACTTTAGGTTCCATCTACTGACTGCAGATGGAATAATATAGGCGAGATAAACAAAAGTGTTTCTGTGTGCACATTTTTAAAAATCAAAATAGTGCGTAAATCTGCTAAAAGGGTGGCAGCTCAAACAGCAGTGTAGCGCTTTGAGAGACTTCGACAAATCTGTAAAGCGCAGTACAAGTGTAAGACATTATTATTATTTAGTATCAGTCTCAGATAGTATAGATTTGTGTGCTATATTTTGTAAACTATATGTCTTTAGGTCCTATTTTATGCCAAACTGCCTTTTTGTGTTATTTTGTGCAATTTAACAGCCAATTCTCTTAGTCGCACATTCAGCCATACAACGCACACACTTCACTGTTACCTCCCCTTGTATGAGAGTTTTTAGTGTACTGACAAGTGTCTAATATTATATAAATTCAATAATAAAAACAACGCCACGGGATAAACCAGAAAAAATAAATATATCACACGCTAAAAACAACACTAAAGTTAGCATCACGGCATTAAATTCATTTGGAGAAGATATAACCAGTTACTCACCAATATACGCGCCATACCATTGCGCAGTCACCTGGCTGTACACCCGACATTCAGTGACTTTTAGCATTTATTGGCGTTAGTTCTTACAACTAGCTCCTTCTGACCAGTCCAGTCAAGCTAAAGCATGCGCACAGTGAGCTGATAATAATAAAAGCTGAGGCTATAAATCGGATTGATTCTTGTTGGTGCAATAAAGTGGAAGTGACGTGACTCAAATGCAAAATGAAAATAAAATGGTTATTGACATAGCCTTACACTATAAAGATTAGATCTGTTTTCACTGTTAGTAAAATTAAAACGTAACTACAACATGGTGATTGCAAAGTTGTTGGGAAAACACCAAAGTTGATTTGGCCAGTAAAACGGCACTTTTGGCATGTTATACATAGATGAGGTCTGAGAAATCCACCAGGCGCCATTCAGACGTATACAGTTGCACAACATCCCCGGTGCTACACTGGATAATGAGTTGAAGATGAGTGCAGGCTCTCTCACGTATGGAAAAAAAACTGAGATACCAGATGTTGTGGGGGGATGTTTGGACTGAAGGTTGTCATGATCTGCTGCAGGAGACACAATCCTGTCACCAGCCCAAAACATCAAATGAGCAGGAGAAGAATATGGACTGCAAATACTGCATACTATAGTGACAAGTAGTATGCGATGAAGAAGAGGGCTGAGGAAAGGAGCTGGGATGCAGGTGAGAGGAGATGAGAGAGCAGAGGAAGTCTAGAGGGGTGCAGTGACAGTATGTTGAATTATAAATGCGTTGGACTGATAGTTGGAGTAGTGCCTTCTTCAGTGTGGGTGGTTCAGTGGCACACAGACATCATGCACACATAATGTAATAAAGAGGAAAGAGGTTTATGCAGGAGGCTGCTGCTGCTGTGCATGTCGATGTGCACAGTATCATATGATATCACACAGTATACATTACAAAGAATTACATGAAGATGGAGCTGCAAGGAAATAATACTTGGTTGAGTTGATCGTCATTTCATATTAGACAGAATTGTAAATTATTATGAAATATTATTCATTGATTTAAAATGAGACACTGCAGATGAGTAGGAAAATATCAAGGTCATACATATGGCACTTGTTTTGCGAAATGCGAATACATCTGAAGAAACCTTTCATAACTGACTGACATATTGTATAATAATAAGTTAAGCTGAAACTTATTTTAGTTGTACATGAATTGCATTACGAAACAAATCAGGTTTTTAAATGTGGAAAATTGACAAAACCAGGCTTTTTGTACACATTAGTTACAAAAAAAAAAAAAACAAGTACAGAGGAAATTTTAGCTTTACTCTTTAAGTAAACTAGATCTGACAGAAAATTGGCCTAAAAATTTAACTTTTGTCTATTTGTTTTAAGCGTAAGAAAGACGGCGGAAAAAATAAGCATTTTAAGGAAAAGGCCTCTGAAGTTCTAATGTCCAATAGAAATCAATGGATGAAGTGTGTATTAAATGAAACAAACAACATCTTTAGGTGCAGATTAAGTCTGTTGTTTCCACGTGAACGCGGACATGTTGACAGTTCAAACTTTCCAAAAGACAAAAATGTGTATTGCTTGTAGTGTCTACTGTACAGCACTTTTCTACCTTCAAGGCACTCAAAGCACTTTACACCAAGGAACCACTCACCCATCGCACACAAGTGTACACAGACACTGGGGCCAGGCGGGGGAAGTGTCTTACCCCATAAGATAATTCACCAGGAAATTCTACAGTCTCCAAACACTGTGCCAAATGTGAATAAAAACAAATGCACATAATTGTGACTTTTTTTTTTCTCTCTCTTTTATTAAATGAATGGATTTGACAAAACTTTTGACTTTCCAGTCTACAGCACAGACAAATTCATACATAAACGTTCAACTCATGTTTTCTGCTAAATGTCAGTCTTTTGCCCCACTCCAAGGGCCATTAATGGGCTTTATGTTAGTGAAAATTGCCAAAACAACTTCAGTGTTGGAAGTATTGCCTTGGACAAATATGACTCAGCCGTAATAGCACATAGAAAATGCCCCCCATGCAAATTATACACAACAGCGGCTTTGACATTTTCATCTGCACCATTCATCTGGTGAGAGTCTGTCGGGGCGTAATGGTGTTTTATTCATCTCTAGCTCGATTAGAGAAGGTAGAAGGAGGGAAATTTAGGGAAAGTGGTACAAAGTAGAAAAGTAAAGAGCACAGATGGATGGGAAAGGAGACAAACGTGAAGATGTGAAGATTGTGTGTCAGAAATACAAACAACAAAAGCTGTCCCATTGATTATAACAGCGCTGGAATAGTTGTTGTACGGTCCTGACCTACTACTTGAGAACCACTGCTCTGTAACTGAATCCAGCCACAAAGACGTTTTTAATAATGGTAATGATTTGTAAAACTAGATGAGCTGCTCTGAGTCATCTAGAGTCAGCTCCTTTCAGACTGCAGCCGCTTTATTGGCGCTTTAATTTATTTCTGGTCCACATCTGCCTGTTTTAGGTTAATTTATCTAATTTTTGTGGGGAATAGCTTAGCAAGGTCATGATTCTATTCAACCCATGTGAAGTAGATAAGACGAGTGATGCAATGTGAGTGAAGAGAAGTATTTGGAAATACGAAGCAGAGCAGAGTTTGTTTCACTTACGGAGGAACGAGGTCTGTGGGGGGATGGAGAGGGCAGGCAGGTGAGCGGCTGGGGTGTAGAGTCATAGTTTAGTGCTCGACTGTGAGCGAGAGCCGACCAGAAGGATGGTGCAGAGAGTGCAATGCACAGATTGACAGACAAGAGTTATCACTGGTTTTGCAGAGGTACAGTCTTAACGGAGCTGCAGAGCGGACATAATGTTGTTATATTAACAGCTGGCAGTCAGGACGAAACATTAAATGAGCCGGTTGTGGCTTGTGATTTTCCCGCCCTTGCTTTAGACTGTCAGATTGCGAATGTTTTGGCCTGGTTAATGTTTATTGCCTTCTCTATCTGTACAAATGATGGCTTTGTACAACTAGAAAAGGGCATTGTAACATCTATAACCTGGAGTATGACAGGGTCTAAATCCAGATATGCGGCATCCATTTTAATCTACGTCAAAACATCCATACAAAACAAAATGGACAAATCATTTTTACAAAAGTGGAACACATTTGGAAAAAAGAAAACATTTATCTATAAGTGAAAAAGTGCACCAAAGTGGAAAACATTTTCCCATGAAACAAAATGTAAAGGGATTGGTCATTGGCCTCAAAATAAATAAATAAATAAATAAATAAATAAAAGGTCAGTCATTGTGAATGTGTTTGTTTTCATTCAAGAGCAACAACCATTGGGTGTATTGGCTGAAGAGAGAGTAAAAGAAAACAGCAAAGATGTGTGCTGAACACTAAGGCAGAGCTGAGCACTTATGAGGAAAACCCAGTTATAGTTGAGTCTCAAATCTAAAATTGAGAGCAGCAGCATTCTAATGAGCATTCAAGGGACAGAGAGACAGAGACCGAGCCACAGAAAGTAATGTGCTCTGCTCCACTCAGTGAAGAGTGCTCTGAACAGTACATTGGAGAAACAAAACAGCCACTCCATAAGAGAATGTTCCAACGTCAACGCAGGAGCATCACAGGACTCCATTCTGCCGTGCATCTCCACCTCAAAGCCACTAACCACACCTTTGAGGACAGTGAAGTTGCCAAAGGAGAAGAGGGTGGTTTGAAAGAGGTGTCAAAGGTGTCAGAAGAAACCAAGTGGATGAGTGCTGAAACATGTTCACTCTTAAAAAACTTTGGTCCAGTTGACAGAATTTAATTTTCTTTTACTAACCAAGTGTTGATGCCCTGTGTAAACTATGAATTTCTGCTTGACGGATAATTGTCCGAAAACGTAACAAATGTGTGTGTGTGGTTTAACATTACACATCAAACTCAGAGAACAAAGTGATGTGGCTGAGAAACCACATTTTAAACTGCATCACAAAATATTAACGATTCTTTTGAGAACAAACACATGCAAGACGTTTTGATGATAAATTATTATATTCACTAGCCTCATATGCCAATAACTGTATAAAAAGTACATTAATTTAACTATAAAGACATTTTTTATTTTTTATTTTTAATGACATCTACATCATAGGCTACAGGGAAAGTCCATGGTTAGTGTCTGTCTCCTTTAAATATATGAACCAACACCGTGGTATTTGTGGACGTCTAGGCAGAATAAGCCAGGCCCTCTGCGCGTTTATCAAGAGATGTGCCCTGTAGCACTCACGGACAGAAGGATGTGATGGGAAACCTGTTTGTCTTTAACCAGTGCTGCTGAAAAAATGTATTTAGGCCCACGGATCGCATGGATTTTATTAAAGCCTCCTCAAAAGCAGAGAATATGGGATACCTGGACAGCTCGGACGCACACGGCTTTGAAGACGCCTGGAATGAGAGGAGAGACAACCAACAGGTGGACGAGTTGTGTTTTCTCTTGTGTCATCAATACTCCTTTCACAGAAGGATCTGGGACGGGCTCGTGAAATCCTCCAACTTTGCCCATTGAGACAAAATTGCCCTGTTTTGCATATTCATTAGGTCCCATGTGCTAAATTTTCACTGCGGCCTGAGAGGAACGCAAATCTTAACTGCACATGCTTTTTGCTCCAGTTTAGCCTGTGCAACCTATTTTGCACCTCTACAAATGTTTAGTAAATCACCATAGTTTGGTGTTCTGTGGATGATTGACAGCTGCCCCAGTAAGATGAGTGCAGCCACCACATTGTTCTCCTTTTCTCTCAAGACAAAATCTTTAACTAACAAGTAAATAATGTAGCACAATGTAATGGTAGAAGGCGCATAAATAAAAGAACACTGATAGTGCACGAAGGGAAAGGAAGAGAAGAGGAACTGAAGGGAAGAGAGACATGAGAAGAGCAACGGAGGGAGATAATGTTGGTCAGAGGCCGGGGGGGCAAGCGCCTCTGATCCCAGAGACAACTGCAGGTAGAAAACTAAAGCCTGTAAACACATGACGCCATGTGAGAATGTGCTTATTCTGCCATTAAACTCTACACATAAAACTTTAAGTGCGCAGCCTGATTTGGGATAAGCAAGGAATGGGTCATGGTGGGGTTCAGACAGCAACTGCTTGGGCCGAACTGAGCTGGATTTTTTAGCCCGATCTAAACTGTGTTATTTGCATAGCTGCTGATGGCTGTTGCCCATTCACAATGAGACATTTGCCAAATATTCAAGATATTTGACAAAAGTAACACAAACCATGAGTTCTGATGTCCTGATGAAAGTTCATAAAGCCTGTGCCTTGGGTGTCACTGTCCGCTGTATCTCACAGACTGTGCCTGCACTGGAGGGTCCAGCAGCAGAGCCAGGCTCAGTGTTAATACAACCAATAAACCAACCAAAAGGTGCCAGGAGGCTGTCTGCCCTGGGGGTCATTCAGGACAGAACTTACACGGTGTGTGTTTGGAAAAGGTTTTTCATCCTCTTGGAAAAATAACTTCTGCTTTTTTTTGTTTGTTTGTTTGTTTGTTTGTTTGTTTATTTAAATGGATCCCATCTTTGCAATCACATCAAACACACAACAAATACAATAAAATATTGTTACCATGATTATATTTCATTACAATGCATAAAGGTTCATTGCACAAATAATTTCACATTTTTTAATTATGAAATGTGTTTAAATGGGAGAAAAAGTACAAATACAAACAACATTTCTGCCCATATGACACAATTCATAACCCATCTAACACATGGCAAGTAAGACTGTTTTTAAATAATTTCTTATTTTTGAGTTGACGAATTTCAATGGGAACAGTGTTCCGAATGAATATTGCTCTGCACAAAAAACTGCACATGATGGCAAGAGATTAACATTAATTGCAGTTCTAGTGTTGTGCACAGAATCACAGTAAACTATTTAATTTAATATACAAGCCAGCATTTTAGGGTCAATGTATTCTATAACAAGGTGGCCAAAGTAACTGGTATTGTTTGATTTAAATTGAGCCACAAAAGACTGGAATACATTCTGATTATTCCTATATGTGACATAGATGTAAATGTATTTTGTATGTTGGGACCATAGTGCAACAACATTTTTTCAGGCAGGTATTTCCTCTTCTCCAAACTCTGATCCAGTATAATAATTGTCCTTGTTTAAAATATCAAATATGAAAAAAAAAAAAAAGCTTGCTCAACAGTACATTTTTAGTGTAGGATATTTTGCCTAATATTGTTGTTTTTTTCATTCCTGTGAGTCTTTGTGTCCATATTAGTTGAAGCTATCTGAGTGAGGGTTTGATTATCAGGATTTGATTAGTTGTCACTAGTTATTGCATTTCCAGGTCGAGAAAGAATTATTCCATAGAGTGGCATTGCATTTTTTGTGACTAGCTGCTCTTATTCAGCTGACAGAACACCTACAACTTTCTCAAAAGTTGGATTTTGAAGGGATTCCTCTCCATTTTTGCAACATTAACTTTTTATTCTTTTTGACTGTTCAAAGCGAGTAAGACAGCTTTGTAAGATCTACCCTAGCCCCGCTCTGGGCCTGAGCTATAGCTCCACTCCAGCCACCATTATGCTGATTGATCGAAACTGATCACATGATGCACATTTCTGACATCATGGTAGGTGGGGCTACATTGTATTGAGGAAGTAATGCTTCCTTAATACAAGCAAAAAAAAAAAAAAAAAAAAAGAACTAGAACAGGTTATTGAAACAAATACAATGCCATCTTCCAGATCTACTTCCAAGGTGCACGTGCACCATGATAAACAACATCACCATGTGATAAGGCCAGGGTCCTAGTGCACCACGCGTTACTCTACTGCTTGTTTTGCATGTGGTTGTGGTTATGTTAATAAATGTGTAAATGTGTGAGGGTCCCCCCTCATGAGATATAATCGAGTCCTTGAGACAGAATGAATGTTAGTGGCAGGCAACACTTGAGATTCCTCAGACAGAATTTTTTGTCACTGGAAGGCATAGTTAAGATTTTCAAAAATGGAATGTGCGCATTCAGAAGGAAAGCAGCAACCCATATATTATGAATTGCAGACATGAATTCAGTTCAAACACTTTTTGGGTTTCTGTCACGCTCCATCACAATTCTACAATTCCACTTTAATTTTATTTAAACTTCAGTATTATGTGAAAAATAAACAAATCGAAAATCCACATGAAGGTAGTTGCCAAAGGGTCAAAGGAGGAAAGAGTGTGGATATGAGAGTTGTAATCTAGCCCAGACATCATCAATCACAACAGAGCGAGTTCACACTGAACAGAGCAAATGGGACAGAGGAGAAGAGTAGGCAGGGCTTTTTATGATAGATGCTCTGTTAGTCACACATAAACACACAAGCAGACAGGAAGGAAAACTAACACAAGCAGTCAGTGCATTTTGACGAGGAGTTTTAGAGGAACTCAGCACAGAGGATCCACATTAAGCGGTTTCCTGAGGCGTCCCACCACAGTGTAATTAGGTCGTGCTTGGTCAGGACGTTTATTGGAGACTGAGGACGTGTCTGGGGCTAGAACCATAACTTTTCACTGAACACAATTAAACAATGGGGAAGGAGATATAGGGCTAAGATTGGCCTGGAGGCTATATTATAAAAGTACATGTTTATTAAAAAAAAGTATCCAAACAATAAAATCCTCAAATTGCACATTACTTAGCAAAAGTTAAACACCAAATGCCCTTTATAATGCAGACTTCTTTATCTTGGATTAAAACCCTCACAATAATCGCCATTGAACTATTACTAAATTTAGACAATTCGTGAAACACATGATCCCAATGTTCCCTAAAGACAGCTAGTTTGCCTGCTGTTTTGGGTCAATGCAAAGAAAGGGCTGATCAGGTCAAAGTACAATACCCAACTTCTCGTTGATAGCAAGAAACAATTTGGATTTAAACTGTCAGAGTCCTCAGCTCACCTCTAGTTTCACAAATCCTTGTGCATATTACAGTTATGTCAACAAATGTGTTATAGTTTTCAGACTGCACAACAACAAATCACATGCAGCCTTTTTTGAAAATGTATTGAAATTTACATTTACTTTCTTTTAGAACACACCATTATCTTGGACAAGCTCCTTGATGAAGTGTCTGGGGAGGGGGAGGACTTGGCATCTTTTGTTTCTTTTCACTGCCGCCTTTGTGACCTGGCCTTAACTAGCAGTTTTTGTGACAGCAAATATGAAGATAGGAGTATAGTTTTGTTTAAACAAATGATAATCATTTAGTTTGATTAAAACTTATAACAAAGAGGCAGAAACAGCGGGTATTCCAAGCATGTCAGTTGTATATATTTTCTGTAAATCCGTCCTTTCTTTTTAAAGGTTATGCAGAAAATGTTTTAGTTTGAAAAATGCTCAATGTTCCAACTTGACATAGTGGCAGAATTATAGGCAGCACAACTTATTTCTTTGTTTTGTCTATGGAGTTTTTGATTTTTTAGGCAGTACAACTTTATACAGTAAAATGTACACTGGAAATTGTTTTTCTGTTGTTGCTCAAAACTGTGCAGGGCTTAGCTAGCTAGTTTGCGAATGGTAGTTGGAGATAAAGGACACTTCAACTATCCCCACAACAATTATTTTCCTCAACACTTGGACTCAGAAACATCTTATTTGTGTATGCTTTTACATTTGTTGTCAGACTTTAGCAGCTTTTTCACATTGTGTTTTGAGTGTCATTACTCACCATGGACGCTCATACTGCTAAAATTCAGCATGCCATGATGTCATCTGCAAAACCTCCATATTCTCCATTTCTGCATCTCTGGGACTAATGCAAACTCAATATTTTGTAAGGATAATCATTTGCTCACAGTCTGAAAGTTATTGACACTTTTTCAGCTAAACAAACTTTGGCAGAAGATGTCAATAATGTGATTATTTACAATATGTCGCCTTGGCTCTGGGAGAAATGAACTAAGGGCAGAGGCTAATTTACAAGTTGGCAGTTCCATTCGTTTCGTTCATTCGTTTATTTACACAGAGCATGGAGTGGTCACATCTATAAGACTTCGGGGAGGAGGTGAACTTGGAGAGAGACATGTCTTAAACTGACAGTCTGAGAGGGAAATATATTTTTAAAAATCTTAATTTTACCACAGCTGCTACATTTTTAGTTTGGCCAATATGGTGCATGTATTAATTAATGAAAGTATCCCCATCACTTTAGCTGCCATTAGAAACCAGAAACAAATGTGAAAAAGATCCATCAGGGTGGATAGATCTGATGTGGATATTTAATGGCGTGCAATGGATTAGAAAGACATCTGGAGACCCCACTCATTAGAACACTAAACAAGAATTTATGTTTTTCAAGCGATTTTAAGATGTAAAACATCCCAAATGAAATATATTTAATGTCCTGCTGTTTCAGGCAAAGCAGTACTTCATGGAGCTCAGGAGCAGGTTATGCAGTGCACACCGTTTTTAAATTCCCTCTCACAATCATCTCTCCACATTAGTGCTAGCTTTCATCTACAGTTAGCACATCTGTCTGTGTCACTGTGGTGGGCTCAGTAATGGGATTGAGCAGCTTAGCCGCTGTTTTGTTGCAATGTCCATGTTTTACAAATCTCCCTCTCGGTGGTCCCTGTGCTGCTTCCTCACAGAGCACGGAGGGTAGATCATTATGCTGCACCACTGAAATATGTATGTTTACAGGTCATAGAAGCACTCTTTACAGCACAGTGGCTTGGCAATAAGATGGAACTAGTACTGTAACTACTAGAGTAATCATAGTAATTAACACATGCCACTCTATTTCATGGTCATGTTTTTACATTTGAATATGTTTTTTATTCTCATATTATTCTCATTTGACATTTTTATTAATGAAATAGAATAAGACGAACATCAGGTTTTATGTCCCTTTTTCCAGCTTTTTGCATAATTTGTATAATGGCACAGGAGAAAGAAAGGCTGTGACATTGTATGGCTCGTTCTGTGTGGAGGTTAATGAGGGTCCTTTCATACAGCAGTACTTATGCCAATGTCAAATTAATAATGACTGAAAAACTGCATTTAGAGACTGTTCATACAGTTATTTTCAGCCATCTGCTGTCAGCAGCGGGAAGGAAGAATGCAAAGAAGAAAAAAAGGGTAAATATAATTTGAAATTTAGTGTTTCTGAGCACTCACCTCAAGACAACCTTGTTAACAGGATGAATGGAACAAGCATGAATGAAGCTAAATAAAACTCCAAACTTTTTTTCTTTTTTTTTTAAATCAGGCAACAACCTTTTAACATAAATAGCTTAACTGTCCCAAAAAGTCGATCTGCATGTCCCTTTGAGGTGTCAGTAATATAAGGCCACCTTTATGTAATTCTTAATAATAAAGCTCAGGATGAAGTGCTTTTTTTGGTCATCATGTACAAGCAGCACAATTGTGATACAGAGGTTTTTTTTTGCCAACCTGACCTGACAACTGGAGAGACCAAAGAACACCTGTGTGGACGCAGTAGGTACATGCACACATTCTGACATGACAATCGAACCCGGGACTCTGTTATGGTTAAGATTCACTCGTGAGGAGCAATGAGCTGAGGCTAGAGCGCAAACTGCTCACGCCCAGTGCCGACCTGCATATACAGTATACATTTCCAAGCTGATCTATTATGTTACATATTTTGCTCTGTATTTTGGTGGATTTGAATGTTGTCTGTCAAAGGAAACTTCATATCAGTTTCTAATAAAAGTAAAGCACCATGTCATAGCAGAACAGAAAATCACTGCAATTAAATTAGATATGTTTGAAAAAAACAAATTTACCATATTGGCAAAATTGCAATGTTTGAATAAGAATTTTGTATTTTTGCACATTTTTGAGTTTTGACCACTTGTTTACTGAGATCGAGGTAGATTAAAATGCTGACACTTTTAACATTCATCCAAACACTCACAGTCTTTCAAATACTGGTAGCCTGGTCATAAAAACAAAAGTAGTAGCAATAAGTAGTAGTAGTCGTAGTGGTGTTAACAGTAGTAATCCTTAGCATTTAATGTTTAGCTACTCAGGATCATTTGCTGCATAATTTGTCAGCAAATCCAGGCACCCTTCTTCTGTTCCTTTAAGAAATATGTATATATGCATATGAAAATGTATATGAAATGTATATTGTTGATATTTCATCTGCTGACCATCACAATTCTTCCTCTGAATCCCTGTCTGACACCTGCTTGAATTTTAAACCAAATCCCCCTTGGGAACTTCACCTGAAAAATGTAGGGAATTATATTATATATTATTATATTATATAACATGGACAAAAACTTTTTTGAGATTATTTTTAAATGTCAGTCTTTTACCTTTTTATAGGAGCATTTATTATTATTTAAACAATTTAAACATGTTTGTTATATAATCCTGCACATCAAAGTGATTTCAGACCTAACATTCTTGTGTCCTTTAGAGTTGCTGTTAAACTTGGTTCTATGTTTGCTTATGTTGTGTTTGACAAATCACCAAAGGGTTAGTTGTTTTGTGTCTGTTTCCAAAGGAAGAATTACGAGTGCTCGGATCTGTTGCTTTGAAATAGCAGATTTTGTATATACCTGCAATAGCAATTTTGTTATACCTGACAAATTTGTTGTTAAAAGCTCAATAGAGGCCATTTGGCATAATGTGTGTCCTTTAAATACACTAAACCATTATACCATAATACGGCATATCATTATAAATCAAATCTACCCATTTATTCAGTGCCTTAAGACAGCCACATTTATCTTATGTTGTGTAATTTCCATAATACTGGGAACATTACATATAATTCACCATGATACCACTGTCCCTCTTCATCTGATCCACGTCACATTAATCAGACTGTTTCACCCACACACGCTCTGTCTGTCTGCGTTGTTTTACACCGGCTCGTTATCAGTCCCCGGCGATTCTCTATGGACCGGTTTACAAGTCAACACTGTTACATCTCCACTCAGCCGTTTTCTTTTCTGACACGCACAATCTGCTCGGCCTGTCAGTCATCCCAGTGCAGCTCGTGTGGAGACCGGGGGCTATGTGTGTTATCCAGTGTGATCTGCCCTTGTGTGTGGCTGCTCTGGTGCGTCGTGAAGGCATGACCCGAGTGCAGCAGTAAACTTAACCACGCTGATGAAGCACAAAACCCTCTAATGGAGACGAGCAGAGGGGCAGGCTTCGGCACTCAACCCAAACAAACAAACAAGCGCCACATGGGGTTAGGAACATGATCTGTGAAAAAGTTCCGTCTTTTTAGTGTATTATGGCTTGACTTTACAAAAGGATTTTCTATAAAGCAATTTGCTATGTCAAGAAAAAAAAATCTTCCTAACAAACTTCGCTGACCATTATCATATCAGTCTAATGTTGCTTTCTCTACAATTTAAGTCATTTTTTCTATTTGGTGTAATTAATATATCGAATAACTCAGAGGCAGATAGAACAAGTTGCCTTAGGGTGGACTGACACATTTTGCTGATGGTCCTACCAATGTCATATTCACATTTAAAATTTTAAAGTCAATGATAGATGACATTTTTTGCCCAAGGGCAGATTATGCAAAGTTGGAAGCAAGAATCAAACCAACAACTTTTAGGTCTTCTTATTGGCAGTAGTGAAGCAGTGTTACTCTATTTCATGTATGTGAACACATTTTTACTTTGTATTACTGAACACTTCTAAACATTTGCTATTGATGAAATACTGTAAGAACTACATAAAGTAAAGCATACAAGATACAATAGCAATAGCCTACTACTGCTTTCTGAAACTTCTGCTCTTAGTGATATCATATGGCGATACATTTCTTTGCTTCTTTGTTTGCATAAGTAGGTACATATTGAGTGGCCAACATTTTTTTATATTTAGTATTAAACTATGACATTATATTCGGTGTAAACAGACACAGTGATCTAAAATAGTATTCACTTCCTGTTCAAAACTGAGTCCCGCCTCTTCATTGTGACATTTCACACAAGCAGCAGATTTTCATTTGTTTTTATTGTTGAAAAAGTAGTTTCGATCTCAGTGGGTTCTTAGGAAAGTGAAAAAAGAAGACATTTCTGAACCCCGTGTATGACCTGGAGTCAGGGGGTGGGTGAAAGCAGACATTTTTTACGAGCACTTTAGCCTCAAATGCAGAATAACAAAGAATGACTCAACATGCAGGAATCCATCCAAATATAATTTAGACCAAGCTAATAATGAGGGAACACTGTTTTAGAATGGTTAGAATCTCATAAAGTTTAGTTTTATGCACACACACCCCCTTTAAGAAGCAAACAGCCACATATGATACATGTACCACGTGAATGGTCTAACCGTGCCATGGAAAGGACCACCTCTGACAGATTGGTTTCTTTTTACCACAAACCTGGCCTCACTTCACTGCCTCCGTCCCATTGTGAGAGGTGAGACCAGCCGGGCCCGCTCCCCGAGGCAGATAACAAAGACCATCTATCTATAGGTTCACTAAACTCGCCCTCAACAAATCACTTTTTGGCTTGTGCTTCAGAGCTTCAAAATGGCTGATGGTGTGGAACTTTACTGAAATGGTGCAATTACAGAGATCTGTTACTGTTTTGGTCTGTATGGTTCTGCTGACCAGTTTACTTTGGATCAATGGAGCAAACCACTGTAGTTCAGGGCACAGTTAATAAACATTAATTGAAAAGGAAAAAGGTGCATTGCAGAAATGTGTTTATGATCTTCTTATTTATCATTTTGCCTAATAAACCCCAGTTGATTTGAGTTTTATTTGGCTTTATATTGCTTATAGTATTTGCGAAATTCAGTCTCCTGCCAACAAGCTGTCACAAAATTTATACTGCAGAGAATCAGTGGTCTTAACATTTTAATGTGGAGCATCAAAATTCAAATGTTCGCAGTGTAACTACTTGCTCCATAGAGATTTCATTGCTTTACCTTTAAAGTCACTGTACCTGATTTTCAATGTTTGAAACATAAAAACAAAACTAGTTAATGTACCCGATCTTTAAAGTAAAATGTATTTTCCCCCAGGACACATGTATCGTTAAAGCATCTAGTCAAGTGAAAATGAGACCACAGTGCTTTCTCTACATCTACTGTAGTTAGCATTTTATTCTACGAGAAGCAGGAAGTGCGCTTTTAGCACACTAATGTTTTTTAGCTTTACCCATGATTGCAAAACTCACTCTCGGTTCAGAGACTCGTGAAAAGCGCTTAGAAACTCATGAAAAAACGCTTATGATCTCATTGCAGAGAACATTTAGGATGCCGGGACTGCATTAGGTAAGTGAGCGACACATGTGACTGATGCAAAGACTTTAACGTGAACTAGTTCTGTTTTTCACATTTCAAAAAAGTAAACATCAGGTACAGTATGGTGTAAAACTTTTCATTTGACAAAAACAAGGAAAGTTTTTAATGTCTACAAAAACATAATCTTACAAAAAATTACATTAGAGAGAAACAAAAAAATCATAACAAATATTAGGTATAGTTAATTTTGATTGGTGACTAATGCTTAAAATCATTACCTCCAAACCATTCCATTGTATTGCATTCCCTTCTCCTCTTTCTGCCCTCCATAGCTGGCATGCATGTAGCGTATATAATTTTACGTCAACCTGCAACATCGCATCGGTCTCGCTGCTCTCTGTGAGGCTCCCGATGGATGTCCCTGTCAGCCGAGACAGGCAGAGTTGTGTCGCCATGTCAGGTACCAAGCTGAAGCATCCCTCCCTCCCGGCCCCCAAGATGCAGCACTATCCTGGGACAGCACCTGTTTGTGTGTGCCTTTGTCTGCCAGCAGTATGTCATACCACAGCAAGACACCACGGAGAGCTGGTATCATCAAAATGTATGAGCCCCATGTTTGCCCCCCCTGCGTTCCCAGGCCTATCCCGCTGGCTCCAAATGAAACTGAAATATGTTACAATTCGCGTCCTGCTCAAAGCACCAACGAGAAAGTGAAGCAAGCAGAGTGAAAACCCTTCCCTTTCCTTCCCTTCTTTTTTGTATTTTTCTGTACAATCCTTATTTCTGCTATGTCTCATTTTGTGACAGGGAAGAGATGCAACAATGAGCGCGCAGAATGGGCCCGGTGCTGGTGGAGACGGGAAGATAATGAAAATAGATGGCAACAGATGAGTGACTGTCAGTATCCGGCTATAGGCCCAAACACAACAGAAAATGATGTGTCCCAATCAAATGACAAATCATCTGATGAATTTGTACAGTCTTCCTGCTTTATGCATGTGTCAGAAATCGAAAAAAACAAAACAAACAAGAAATAGTCACTACGAGACTCAAAGACATGAACATTCAACACATGTGGTTTTGTTTTGGGGGTTTGGAAGCTTATGAATAAATTAGTACGACATGTTGTGGATGAATCAATATACTGGTGTGCATTATACAGGAATGTGAGAGCAGGAGGTGGGTACAATTAAGAGTAAAACCATATCATAAATAAGAATAGAAAAAGTCGTGGTCAGTATCCATGTTTACATGCGCAAAATGTCTTTAATCTGATCATGAATCGGGTCAGAATTTTACTGTGTACATGGACCGTGAAAAAAAAATATGATTACGACACGCGTTTACATTTGATCGGAATAAATTATTTTGACATGCGCAGAATTGGCTAACATACCGGAAACAGTAGAAGAAGAACAAACTTCCATTGTAAACAAACATGGCTGCGTACGTTTTGGCTCGTAACATTTTTCTTCGTTGATTTCACCTCCCGTTCGTGTTGTTTAATACTACTTTTGATATGGAGCTGTATTGTGTGCTTCAGTTGTAAAGGGGCGTTCAGACCGAACACGAACTTTCTGCGGCCAACGCCGCGACCGCCGCGGATGGCAACCAATCAGAGACCACGCTTGATTGACGTAACTACGTATTTCATTATCCGGTAAGAAGGACGTAAACAAACCAAACGCATGACTGACCGAACAGACCCGAGCCCGCGCATGTGTAGAACCGTAAACTGAGTTCCTGCAGAGTTTTATTGGCAGAATAAGCGCCTGACAGGGCTTCAAGTGTTTAGTGTTCTACCTGCACCAACGGGACGTGTCCTGTTCCAGACAGTGGGCGAGGCAACGCGCTCAAATTGAGCTGCCGACTGTAGGCTGCCATGTTTGCAATCTGCTGCTGACCACTAGGGGCTGGCTGCGGAAGTAGAATTATTCAATGCAAGTCAATGGGGAGTTAGACGTTTCAAAACCTACTTTAGAGCCTGGCTCAAAATACTGCTTTGGTCTCAAACGTTAGCTTACGGCTCTGTGACAACGCTGAGGGGGGTGAATTTTTTTGAACCAGGCTGGTTTAGCCGCTGTGATTTTTTAAAGTTCTTGCATATGTAATGAAGAAGGCGGGCTTTACGCGCCGGAAATGTTAGGGCACAGCCATTCACCTACGAGTGGGCGGTAAGCATAGGGGCAACGACGGCAGTACGTCAGCAAAAGGCCGCCCCAAAGTCGCCCTCTCCTCGCCTCCCCACCAAGGGGGGAGTGGTGGGGGCTAACCCGCGGCCATTTTGAATTCTCCATGACTGAGCCGCATTTTCATGAATGGGGCGGAGCGACGACAGTCTGTCCATTATTTTTTATGTCTATGGTTCCAGAAGTGCCTGTCCCTCCGCTGACGCTGGCCCAATGATCCCTCTCCCTCGCTCTTTTCTTCAGCTTTTTGGGAGGGCATCCATGGCTCTCTCTCTCTCTCCTCTGCTCCGTGTAGCAGCCGCGCGCTTTTATTATGGTGCCGTCACATATTTTGATCACTTTATCGAGGAAAACAACACAGTGCTGGCTGCATACCGCGCTCCGTGGAGCGCATGTTACAAAGGTGACACCACACGTGCTCGTCTCTGCCCTGAGACCGAGCCCACACGGCCCAGGTCCGCGCCCAGCCCGACAACAGAGCGGAAAATGTGGTCCCGAACGCCCGCTCCCAGGAATCTAAACTCTAGCAGCAGGTCAGCTGCGCTGGTCGCTGACGTAACAGACATGCGCAGAGAGGATTCCTTCAACCAAAACATCGGAAGAAGCGTGTACATGCGCATCGATCGGAATAACAATCGGCATAACCCACCCGTCTCAATCGGAATGAAATTTTGATCCGAATGAGTGTAATCGGATCAGAATATTCCGAATGGCGTGTTTACATTAATCATTTTTATTCCGATCAGGCTTTTAATCCGATTACATGTGTCCATATAAACGTGGCTAATGTCCAGTCTCGCAGACAATAGATGTTCAGATGAGGAGTATCAAGCAGAAAGGTGTGACCTGGACTTCTCTCCTTTTGCATCACCATCTCTCTGTCATGTGGCACTCCCAATCGCCCGTCTTACCTGCACTGGGCTTTTCTCTCATCATTTTGAATTCTCGTCTGCTGTTGTAATGCTTTGACCAATCGCCATGAAGTCTGTTTACCTCCTGATCGCTTTCAGTGAGAGCCTTTCCACATTGATTAATGCGTAGAACTCAAGTCAGAGCGCTACACATTTTAGTCTGGTGTGAGCCAGGTAATATGTTCACATGAGTTATCGGATTATTAAAATGACTGATGTGGGTAGTCTGATTTCTATCTGACTGTTCACACCTGTGCAGGTTTGGACAATGTCAATAATGTTTGAAAAATAAAAAGCATTAACAACTGTTAACAATTTAAAAATACATTTATCTTCCAAATACAACAGTCTAAAATCTACTGGTTAACTGATACATTTCACCAGGTGACTTTTGATTATTTGATTTCTCTCTGTAAAGTTTAAACTGTCACCAAAAACCCGATCTAATTATTGGGTCAATTGATTATTACAGTTATCAGATTTTTACTGACTATGGAGAGTGGTTAGATCAGTTTATCGTCTTAACAAAACTGGTAGAAACTTTACATTAACTTTAAGCCATGGTTTTAATATGAATTGAATTGAGTGTTCATTAAATTGAAATTGACTTTATTGTACGTTATTGTTAAGCATTTACACACAACTGTTAACATAACAATCTTGCAACTAATGTTGGTATTGACGTAAGAGAAACAAAGCCATTATATATTTTAGGTTATAGTTTCAAGAAATAAACCTTTGAGATCGCGAAGATTGCAGTGAATTGGTACAAACGTAAACTAACCTTGAGGAATTGGACTATTATATGGAGCTTGTAAACAATGTGCAGCTACAGCAGTTCAGATTTGATGATACATTTCAAAACATCTTTTTATGTTTTTGTGTGATGAGGTCCTAGAAGCAGGTCGAAGCTGGTTAACAACAATAAAAAAGGAGAGAGAGTCAGAGAAAAAGCTTGGCACCAGAAGACAGAGGATAATGAGAAAAGCCAGGAGCAGCAGAGTGACAGTCAGCGTCCAGCTATATGTCCAAACAAAAGCTTAATCAAAACACACATCTTACACTTTTCTACACATACTGCCATAATTGTATGAGCAACAATAGAAGATCCAACCATTTTTGTCACATTAATTTCAGGGTAACACTACTGTAACTGTGTGTGAATGCCAAAATGTTGATGCCATATTGTATTCGGAAAATGTTTATTGTTATTAGCATGCAAAAACAGACTTTCAAAATAGAATAGAAAACAAATCAATTACAAATTACATCAAATGTTGCAGCATATCCAATTTGAAACCCCCAAAATCTGAGAAAACAATGTCTTCACTCTATCCTTGACAATATTTGTCCCAAAAAATGGCAATGGCATGGTTTCAAATTTACTACTTTTTCAGTGACTTCTACTTGAAACTAAAACTGCCAAATCTGAAGTGCCCTCAAGAACCAAGTTGACAGACTGTAGAAACACTAACTTTTGAGGCAGGTTTTTATCCCCGAAGGATCAGCTACCGACACAGTGTTTTGCCAAAATCTATTCCCGGTTCAACTTTTCCGAAGAAGAGGTCAACCATATAACCATAAAAGCTTTGTGTAGTGATCCAAAAAGATATGTTGACCCAGTGATGTAGATTTGACTGAGGACTGATGAAAGAAGCACACGTCTTACTAACCTAATGCACGAATTTGGGAGATGTCAAACAGAATACTTTATGTTTAAAATGGTTGAAATTCTATTCCTTTATAATTAACTGTGAATTTTAAAGATGCATTACCTGATTTTGTAAAAGGAAGGAGGAAGTAACTATTTAAAGATATCTAACATGTTCCTAGCGCTCACAAACCCTTTCGTACATTGCTTGTCTCATGCAGGAGTTTTGGGGAGCGTTTAGAAGAGATTATTTCAGACGACAAAGGCAAGGACGGCCAACAGTCAGTTGATTTTTATTATTAGATGCAGACAATGCACACAGGTCTGATTTTTTTCACAAAGTACTGATGGATATTAATTGATAAAGTCCAAACAGAGACACGAGTTGAGAATTAGCATCTATATCAGGGCAGGGGTGTCCAAACTATGGGCCGGGGTCAAAGACCAATTTTTGTTGGCCCTCAGGCTTCCTGCTAAATTGGCCCACGGGACCAAAAGTAGTAGTTACTGTGAAAAAAAAAAAATCTGCTGCCTAAATAACAAAGATTTTGATGTTGACTTGAAATGAATGTTCCAAACTTAGGTGTGGTGGCTCATCAAAGCAATTTTGAATTACTGACTTAATTGTTCCATCATCAGTGGCCCTGTGATCCATATTGTGTTTCAAAATGTGACCGTTGGTGAAAAAAACACCCCTGATCTATATATTCTTTATGCGTCGTATCAGTTGCCTGCTCTGCTTGTACAGTATGTATGATTACACGGTTGGATTACATGGTTCGATGCCATGTGGAGATTCCATGAACGCACAATACCTGACCATGTCTCTCTGTTTCCTCTGATACTGTCATCAATGTGAAATATGACAATTATGTTTAAGATAGGCCAGACATGGATCAGCACCACTGCTGTTGACCCATACATTGAAGGATGGGTCAAATGCAGAGGGCCACTTAAGCAACCATGACTGGTGATGGTGATTCAGAGTAGTAATCTATTCAATTTAAGTGATCTTTAAACACATACATACACAATAATACACTTATTGACTTTTTATGTAAGGGGTATGTGTACGTTTATAATTGTTTCCCAAAAATCCTGTGTGTTGTCAGGAGGCAGAACAGTTTTGTCATTGTTTTCACTGAAGGCTCTTAGCAGTTTACACAACACATTGTAAACACCCATTACTGGCCAAAACGCCTTGGACATATTCAGAGGTTTGCAGTTATGAAATGTGAGATTTTTCAAAATAAACCTCCCAACCAAAACAAAACATTCAGACGTGGGAGAAAAACATAGAATCGGTAAACAATAAAATGACAAGACAAGGCGCTGCAATGTCTGCTCATGACAAATTCCCTCCACATGGGCAGTGAGAGCATCTATCTGCTTCTGTTAGTGAAAACATGAGTCTCCATTCGAGGGAGGACACAGAATTCAATATGTAAGAGGAAAATATTTTTTGTGAGGAACAATGTGTTGCCAGGAAGGATTCTTGCACAAAATTCACAATCTCAATCTCAATTTTCCAGTCAAACGCTACGGCCATGAACCAATAGTACGGCTTAGAATCAGAATCAGAAATGGTTTATTGCCATTGTCAGTGAACAAAATTCACAAACATCGGAAATGAAACAATGAATGAAATAGAAGCAAATATATAAAGGAAGGCATGCATAAAATTAAGAATAAAATAAAGTAGACTTAGACTATATGCAAACATTTACAGTTTGCTGGACAGTAGTGCAAATGTGGCAGTACTTTTATTATTGTTATTGATTGTTAAAGTGGCAGGTGTTACAAAGTGTTCATGAGTCCAACAGCAGAGGGAAAGAAACTGTTCTTGTGGCGGGAGGTTCTGGTCCGGATGGACCGTAGCCTCCTGCCCGAGGGGGAGTGGCTCAAATAGTCCATGTCCAGGTGAGAAGGGTCAGCTGTGATCGACCTGCTCGTCCCCGAGTCCTGGAGACGTACAGGTCCTGGACAGATGATCACCTTCTCAGCAGAGCGCACAATGCGCTGTAGTCTCTGTTTGTCCCTGGCTGTGGCTCCTGTACCACATGGTGATGGACCATCATTTGCGCCGGCAGCTTGGCTTTCCTCAGCTGTCGCAGGAAGTACATCCTCTGCTGGGCCTTCTTGATGATGGAGCTGATGGTCAGCTCCCACTTGAGGTCTTGAGTGATGGTGGTGCCGAGGAAGCGGAAAGAGTCCACGGTGGTGATGAGAGAGTCTGTCAGGGCGAGGGGGGGGGGGGGTGGCAGGCGGGCTGAGACTTACCTGAATCTCCACTGTAGCAGCTGTAGATTGTCTTCATGTTAGAGTAATTCTTTGGAGTGTTAGGATGGTCAACATTTCTTTGTAACTGTTTTACAGAGAACAAATCCATAATAGTCTGTGTCAAAGTGTCGCCACCACATAGCTGTGTGTTTATATTCAGACAGATTTCCTGAAATAGCACTATAGTGCTAACAGTCTTAACATTCATCCACACACATAAACTATTAAATTATTCTGTTGGTTTCTTTAAGAAATAAATCGTCCCTCTGTAGATTATCACAGAACTCTTTGGTCATGGTTGGGAGCAGCACAAGGGTTGTAGCATTGGTGTTTGAGTTAGCACAAGCATATTTGCTCATAGTAGAGCATACGTCAAGCACAAAGTGTATGTATGTATGAAAAGTGCTTTATAAATAAAGTTTGATTTGATACATTGCGATAGCTGTCAGACAAAAGACACCTTTAAGGACAACTTTATTTCGATTCCCTGATCAGTGTAGATCGTGTCAGCGGAGATCAAGGTCCTCCCACTGGAGATCTATCAACTGCGCAAAAAAGACTGCTGGCCCTGAAACAACGTACATTTTTTCCGCTTTTTTTTATAAATCCGCAAACCTAAGTTCTTTTTTTTTTTTTTAATAGGATATGTAATTACTTTGTTGACATGTTTCAGCTTATCTGCGAGCTGTTCTGAAGATGACTTGCAGTTAGCAGCTCAAATGTATCAACAACATCTCCTAAATTATTGTCTTTAAAAATAACTTACGTTTGTGACTATTGGCCCATCGCTTAACAATTGTTATAAGGTTACTCTAAAGTTGTTTGATTACCACTCTCTTCGCAGTGTCTCAGGCCAAATTCAAACAGAGTTCTGAGCTGTTATGTCGTCCATCATTACAACTGTGTCACATTAGGACTAATGTGTTTTTCTAATGTTTGTAATTTCCTCCACAGCCATTAAGTTTTTAGGTCAAGCGCAAAATGTTAAAGTAAAGATACAATACAAATAATGCATAATATTTGTCCTTAAATTTGCAAGTAAACAACTGTTTCATACAGACTCGTGAAGATATAGGATATGTCTGATTTCTCATGGTTTTAGAAGTGGCAGCTGTGGAATGGAATTATGTTGAGAACCTTAAAAATTAATGTTTTTTGCATATTATGACAAAAGCTACTCATCTCCACTGGACTGTATTCATTACTTTTCAGGTGCGGCTTTAACAAAATGCTGGTACAGTGTTTCTTATGTCACTTTGGCCTGCTTTGTTGAACAGTGTTGTCTCACACAGTTTTTTATCTTTTCTTCTGCTCAGTTCATTATGAGACACCAAAAAAGATCAGGCTTTTCACTCTCTGGGTCACGTTTCAAAAATCCTTGGAAAAGTGCACAGAGATGAAGAGGAGACTGCTGTTAATGTCAGAACATCCTTGACAGCAGTGGAAAGGGACTGTCGAAAGGAGTTTTTGTCGAGGGAGAGAATGAATATGACTAATAAATGTTGAACAATGAAATCGGCCTTGACTCAACTTCGAGGCAGTGGATCTGACCCTTCTCATTTTTTCTTCTTGTAGAGTTTTGTTCAGAATTATGAAATTGTAGCAACAGGGCCTCGTCGTAATTTGAAAACAACAGTGGGGCAAAAATTATTATCAAATATTCTCCCGGTGTGATGCTACAAACTCCCTCCACAAATGATCCAGATGTAAGGAATATGTTAGGAAAGTGAAGAATGAATTTCACCATTTAAATGTCACGTTTTGACAATGACTAGGCTGCAGGATATGGGAAAAAAATATATATATTTGCGATTTTTTTCAGACAAATAGCACAGTTGCGGTTAAATTTTTCGATTATATTTGAACAGAATCATATTATTAAAAGGGTTTTGACAAAAATACTGAAATTAAGGTACTCAAAGGACATATTATGCTTTTTTGAGCTGTTTAATGTTCTAACAATGTTCTGTTATCAAACACACTGGGAGTTGCATTTAGCTTGATTCACATAAGTTTGAGGAATGCCAGTTAGAAAATCCTCTCCCCTTCGACCACCAAAAACACTTCCTGCTGAACTCCCTCGATGTGTAACATTTTTTTCAATTTTAGACGTCACTTATCCGAGAATCTTATGCTGTTTTAAGTCCTTAAATCATTGCTAGACTCACTCTGAGCATTTCTGCCATTTAAACACAGATGACTGTAACTGCATAATAACCATGGAGCTATTAAATTAACTGGATAAGGCACGCCCCTTCTGTCCACAAGCCAGATTGATTAGTGGCCCTGCGAGATATTGCAGCCCCTTGGCCAAACCTTTTTGTATAATTGCATATTATAATTGCAGACAGTACTTCATCCTTTTCAGTATTAAAATGAAATAGAAGGAAATGTTCTTTTTAAATGTTTCTAAGATCACTGAAATTACCGTTTTTATATTAAGTGACGTTACAGTAAACATGTGCGAGCCACGTGAACAAGCACTTCGGACGATACAAACAGAGGCACGTGGACATGGCTAGACTAGCGATACCTATAAGTTGTATTTTATTTAAATTCGGACGCTTTCACATATGATCTAATATGAAGGATACAGTCAAAATAAAACAAACTAACGTTGACACAAATTCCTGCCAGTTGCATGATCACTCCCATCACATCATGGGGGACTGTCGTCACTCGGTGGGAGGCGCTAGCCCCTATTCAGGAAGAAATGTGGCTTCATGCACCAATGAGAACATGCCATATGGATCAATAGAGCATCATTTTGATTTCATCCTCCAGATTTTCTGAAAGTTCTATGGTGATAACTTAGCATACCAAAAGCATATCAAACCAATATATATATATATATATATATATATATATATATATATATGTGCGTGTGTGTGTGTGTGTGTGTATGTGTGTGTGTCTAATTGCCTTTGTAGCCAGTAGACGGAGCCACAGCTAAGTTAATATGACATCTACCAAGGCAGTGATAAATTATAAGTTATATTGTTCTTTGTAAAAGCATTTCATTTTTAGTTCTAACACATGTGAAATCAAAGTAAAGATATTCAAGAAGAAGAATATGTAAAGGACAACAATACAAATATTTGTCCTTCAAAAAATTGAAGCTTGTGCAATTTGCACATTGTGTCTATCAAAATTGCAATTTCAAATTAAATTACAATGAATCATGCATTTAGCCAATTCTGACAGGAGCCGCCTGCAACCCCAAACTCCACATATAGTGAGTCTTCACTTGGATGTGCATGATTTGGATTGGAGGAAACAGGTGCACCCATGAAACTCACCCAGGTACAGAAGCAAACCTCCCCAAGAATGCTAACTACTTTGCCATCGTGCTGCCAGTTATAGGAACTCAAGATTCACTGAACTGGCGTCTCCTCTTCTCTCCGTCCTGCATGCTGCTGAAATGACTATTTCCGTACAGTAATTTATTGTTATTTATGGCTTGACACAGCACCAAAGATGTAATTACCATAATCTCCAGAAGACCTCGCAACTGCCATGTTGAACGTTGTTATGTCCAACCCATCCGTCCTTGTTGCACATTTTTATCACGTTACATTTAGCCCGCGGTCATGGCGTGTATTAGAAACCATATTTTCAGGAAGAGCACAATAAAGCCAGCCTCTTGCATTGGACTGTATTGTAAAGCTTTATCGCACTCCCCACAGTGACAGCAGCCGTACAGAGGACCCCCGAAATAGAGCCCCGCTTATCCCACTCCTATTCACACACCACATTATAGAGCCAAGAGGATATCATACATGCTTACACACCACGACCATGTTTGCACTTGCTTTCATTTATAGCTTACTACAGTAAATATATTCTGCAGCCTGAAATATAGCTGGTATTCTATAAAAAAATGTGTTGATCTTGAATAATTTTTAAAATTGAAGACTATAGCACTAGCACTTTTGAATCTACTCTCCTTATTTTGACGAAAATAACTAAATGTCTAAAGTACATATAAAGCCATTAAAATTTTAATGGCTAAATTAACAATATGATCTTTTAATCATGCTATAACAGTGTTCCCTCATCACTAGCCATCTAAAAGTTGTATCTGTTTAAGTAATCCAGTATTATATCCAGTATTATATCTTATTATATCCAGTATTATATCTTGCATTCAAGGATCTAGGGCTAAGACAATCCCTGTTTTCACCTAGCCCCTATCCCCACCCGTATCCCTTTACTATATTTGAACGATTAAGACTAAGAGTGATACATGTTGTGGTCTAATATGTCACACAGCAATTTTTTTTAATAATAAAAACACATAAATGATAATCCACCTCTTGTTGTTGTTTGCCTTCATTCCTTGTTACATCAATCCTGTTTACAAGGTTCTCTTGCATCCGTTTCAATTTACCCGGATAATTACGTAACATAATTTTGTATGTAAACCTGTATGTATCCTGCACAGGATCAGGATCCAGTCCACTGACCATGGCTGTATGAAATATTTCTGCCATCAAGTTGTGTTCATTACACTCTATTACCATAGCAGTCACGTCGCCTATGGCTCAATTGTTCAAACAATAGTTACAGCAGAGGGCGCTCCAGTACCTAAATACCATGGCGAAATTGGAGGTGTCATTTTTCAAATGTAGACACACAATTCTAATGAAACGTGATCAAAAGCATGCTTAAAAGTCAATGACAGCCAAATTAATGCATAATGCAGTTTAAAATAAAACAATTGATTATTTTACTTCACTTGCATTCCTGATAAAACTAGAGCCACAGTTGTACTTTCCACGACGTTTTGCTTTCACTCTTAACCTGATACTATTTTCCATCTACTTTTGAATTATATTTTAAAGGTGCAATACAGCCGAGTAGTTTCATTTCTGGCAACACACGTTTGTTGCTATCTCATTTTCAATCCCCACCTTTATCATTTCTCATCCGCACCATCTTAGGGCCATCTATGTAATCTAATTAGTGGTGAAAATGGTCTCCTCCTTGTGTTTCTAATCTCCATCTACCATTCAGCAAATTGAATGTAAAACCGTAAAGCTCTGAGTTCAAATTCGCTCAAAGCTGTGGAAGGTGCTGATAGGAGAGTGTGATAACTAGTTCAGTGAAGAAACAGACATCGCCAAATTTAAATTTAAGGAAAAAAAAAGTGTAAAATGGTAATAAATCACACGGTGGAGAAAGTTATGGAGTCAGGAGTACCTCTGAGGTTTTTGCATGTTTTTGGTTGGTGGGGAAAACCATGGGGAACTTTTGATCGAATTTCTGTCTCATTAAATAAAGTTTACGAGTGCGTATGCGTTGTCTAATTTTCTATGCTCTGCAGTAGCCAAGCACCCACTGATGTGCATCTACCAATTTATGAAAACTGTAAGAAACCCTCCCAGACATGGAAAGAAACACAGCCCAGGACCTTCTTGCTGTGAGCCACGGTTGCTATCCATACAGTGCGCCATCAAAAGAGAGTATTGTATTTCTGCCCAACAAGGCGCAAAGAGGATTGCATCAGGAATTATCAGATTAAACATGAAATATGAATGCTTTAACTCATTTTAAACATTTGATTGATACTTTTTTAAAAATCTCTAAAATGTTTTCTTGGGTGCTGTAAATAGATGTGTGCATTTATGGGGCTTTTTAATCTTTCCACATCGCATATTTATGGATATATGTGAATTCCTCTGCTGGGTGCCCTTTTGGGTTTGACCTTTAGTGATACTCGAAATATCCCATGAGCCTTTGGTAGCGTGGGGTAAAATGATCCCATGCATCACCCAGGCCTTTCTGCACAACAGAAATTAGTCTCCTTCATCACTTCCACTGCACAAGGTCAGACAGTGGCTAAACACGGACATTATAGGGCATAAGAGGGGACAGTCCCATTGTGACAGAGCAATTATCCCATGAAGTGTGTGGGAACATGTCCTGCCTTCAGCATCCTCAAGAAACACAAAATGAGTATCAAAAGAAAGCCACAATGAGCACTGTCAAAATAGAGTTATTAACCAAACAGTCAAACGCTAGCAATAGGGCTACATCTGAGGGAGGGGGGCATATTATTAAGTCTTTATAATTTTGTTTGAAGAAAAGGTATAGTGCTGCAGGATGACAATGGGTTTTTGGCTGCAGAAAACAATGCTGTGATAGTCTCAACTCAACTGTGCAATTGCTGAATGCCTCTCCTCACTTTCCACCTTCAGTCAGTAATGCTTACCCTTATCCAACAAATCTTTTGGTCCAAACAAAAATAAAGTATTGTTCCTCCACTATCCAAAGATGAATTTGTATATTTGTATGCAATCCAAATGACTTGTAGACACTAAACGAAAGCATAAATGTATCTGCATCATCTTACTGACAAGCTGACCACTGCCTGGGGTGTACCTTAAGCCGGTGTCCACTGTACGATTTTCTTTGTCTTTTTTACATTTTTGAATGTCACACTGCAAGATGCAATTAATTAAAAGTCTTTAGACAGTTACAATGTGCGATGAATCACATGATCAATCACAGCTACAACAAATGTCTGAGCAAATATCAGGCTCTGTGCATGAAATTCATCGCAGTTGCACCTTTTAGCTGAGGCCAGCGACATGCTAGTGGTGTTTTTGTATTTGTAAAAGTTGCTAAATGAAAGCGAAATGAGAAGATATGGTCCCGTTTGCGGCGGAGCTCCTCTGCCATTACTTTGTGGTGCTTGTGTATACATTTTTGATACATACAGGGACAGGATAGCCCTTAGCAAAGGGACCTCAGAACCCATACTCCCGGAGTACCCTCCACAGGGCGCCACGAGAGACATTGTCTAATGTGTTCTCCAGATCCACAAAGCACTTGTGGACTGGTTGGGAAAACTCCCATGAACCCTTGTGCACCAGATGAAGAGCACAGAGCTGGTCCAGTGTTCCACAACCGGGATAAAAACCACACTGCTCCTCCTGAATCCTAGGTTCAACTACTGTCGGATTCTCCTCTGCTGTGCCCTGGAGTAGACCTTACTGTGGAGGCTGAACAGTGTGATTCCCCTGTAATTGGAACACGCCCTACGGTTTATCCACTCCGGTTTATAAAATAGTTAAAAGCTCATCAAAAACATAGCTGGAGTTGTATTTTACTTCATTCACGCTTGTTTCATTATTCCTGTCTCTTGAGTCCGTAAGTCTGAGCATTTCTGCTGACAAATCATGTTTATTACAACATGATTTGTCATGCCTACTTTCATGGTGATTCTCTCTGCTGCCAGGATAGTGTGCTAATACCAAATCCAGATGAGGGAACGCCTGAATGATAGAAAATAATGTATGCTTGTCAATACATGAACTATTTTAAATCAGAAATGCCAAAGCAAAGGTACATAAGTGTTTAAAGGCCAAAGGACAAGTGTTTAAAGGCCTTTAAGGTCTTACTCTGCGTGGTGCAGGTGAGGGCACAGGAGCCACAATGGTTTGCTGAAGAATCCGCAAGAGGTCTATTTTTGCTGGACACCACAGTGGTCTGGTGCAGTTTTCAGGTCATTAGATGAGTGTTCTTGCATGAAACCACGAGAATGTGTGCGGCGTTCATCAAATATGGACTGCGGTACACTGGAGTTGGTGTAACAGGCCGTCAGGTAACCTGGGTCCTGAACCTCACTCGCGTCGAAGTCAGTGGACACCCAGTAAAATAGCAATCTAACAATAAACATGCCTGCCAGTCCTTCTGCTTTAGAATAAATAATTACAGTATGTTGGTGTCAAACGAGGACTTTTATTTCTCAATCTTGAGATCTCTGCAGATGCTGTTCTCGACCTCCTCTGGGCTCTGCTGCCCTGTGCAGCGTTGCCATGGGGAGACAAATGTATCCAGTAAGCAAGGGTCTACTCTGTGCCCTTCGACAGAGCGACTGTGGCGGAGTGCAGTGCAGCGGGCATGCATGTAGCGGAATCAGCATAAGGCACTTGCAAGGAGCAAATTTGTTGACAAAATTAATACACTAAATACATCAAAATGAATAAAATGCAACAATGAAAATATGAATCACCTGTAATGGCTGTGGAAGATCACCCATAACCTCAATACTTGCAAGTGGAGCGGCACAATGTGTAAAGCACAAGGTAAATGAACAAATGTTTGTTTAGCCTAAATAACTGAGATAGCATATGGAAGATGGTATGTATGAGCTCAATAACTGTGATCACCACTCAGCTGCAGTGCCTTGCTGTTTCAATAAGACCATGAAATTACCTGCACATAAAGAGAAACTCTACATTAATACTTTAGACCATAATTATCATATGGTTGTATAATAATGGCTGGAAATTACTTTAACCAGATAGTATCGTTATGTTAAGATTGCTTAAGGCCAAAACATAAATTAACAAGAGCAATTCACTGAAATGGATAAGATCCATTAAGTAAGCTTATGATTAAAGAAATACTTTATACCTAATCTTAATGGTTTTAATCGCATACCACATTGTGTCACGTGTCAAGACCAATTTAAATGCATAAAAATGTTCCTGAACCAATATGTCATGCATGTTACCAACTAATTTCATCATCCGTTTAATTTTTGGTATGCAGTGCGCTATAAGACCAACGCAAACCATCTAAAATACAAGGATTTAATTTAATCCTGCCTCTCCTGGTCTAAGTACAGCCATCTTTGCCGCACTACTCAAACATCTCAAAGACAAAATCCAAAAGAATAAAGATTTAAAACTATGAAAGCTGAAAGTCTATGTGCTCTACTGTGTGAATAAAAGTCTAAAGGTTGAGGCTTGAATCACTGATAAACACATGATATGTATTTAATGCTTTATACAATACGTTACTCAAGGTTTTTTAACTACATATGGACACTTGGTGTGTCAAAGAGATACATGTGTGTGCATTATTGTCTTATGTTCATTACACAATAATGCCAGCCGAGGGCATAATGTCCCCAGCTAAAACAAAACAACAATAATAACAATAATAATAAACAAGTACTGGTTCCATAACAATTTGCAGTTTCGATGAAATGAACTAGATCTTTAAATGTGATTTAAGGCAAAACCTTCAGTCGGGGACTTCCATAATTCAGAATGAATGGCAGTCTATCTTGGCCACATTTTTTATTCCTGCTCATAGTTGAGACACAAAATCTCACTTTGAAAAGTGAAATTATTATGAAGAAAGGAATGCGGAAAATGCTTCAAAATTACTCGGCGAGCTGCAGCTGCTCAAAGTTTGGCATTTAGGGCTTGTCAATCAAAAATGGTGCATTCTGCCAGCAGTGATTGCCAAGTTAATGTGACAGGCCTGTCTGAAAATTACTCTTCAATAGTAGAATAGAACTAGTAGACTAAACTTTATTCTACCCGTGTACTTAGACATCATGCATTCAGCCCCACTCTAATTCAAAGCAGACGAGAGCTGAGCTGGCGCGCCAGCTTGTAGCGGGTTGTAAGCACATCTAATAGGGGTGTACATTATTTATCATGACCCTTACACACACAGAAAACACCATTATCTGCTTGTTTTGTGCTATAACAAACATCCGAGCTATTCATGGTGCATTTACCTGGGTTTTCAAATGCAGAGAATTCTATTGTAGCAGAATGCATTTTGAACCTGCTGACATAATGGGGGAAAGAACCATTATGTGGTTAAAAAGTAATTTGACAAACAATGTAAAATATACATTTAGTCTCTTGCATTTTATGTCACTGCACAGTTCGACTTGTATTTTAAGTTTTTCATCACCTGGTTATTGTCACATGAAGGACACCTCCAGTTCTAGCATTGCTGGCATCTATTTGCAGTTATACAACTCCATGTAGAAGATAAGATAAGACCCTCCACAAAGGGTGACATGCTTTAACAGAAGACATCACCAACACTGTGCACATGATACAGTCAACACTCATCATTAAATAAAAGCAAGACATCAAAATAACCACAAGTGTACCCTGCCTAAGACCCAAAGTCACTGGGAGTCACAAGCTGTAGAAAATGAATGAATGCATGAATCAATCCCTCATCAGCAGGCCAAGAGACTACTGCCAGTAAAGTCTCAATAGAGTAGGACTGTAGGCCAATGGTTATTTAGTCAGTGGAGAAAACATCTGATCGAACTGTTCATGACGCCAAATTGTTGAGGATTTTTCTGTTAACATTACAAAGAATGAAACAAAACAACGAGAAAAAAATCTTGCACACTGGTTGCATGCAAATAGGTGAAGTTTTATTTACAGGTGGGCGACATTTCAGCAACCTTCATCAGGCAAATGATGAGAGAGAACTGTCTGAATCAGTGTGCACAAGTGAAACATCACGTGTCCCTCACAGAGTTGTCGCTTCCTAGGGTCAAAACATGATAAGGAGCATTATTTTAAATGTCATGTCAATCTGTTGTGTCCCAGTCGACCACAATTTTTATAAGTAGACTACAGTTAATTTATTGGGATTATTAGGATGTATGTGCAAATACAGAAGAATTCAGGAGTTCAATCTTTTTCACAAACAAATGTACAGTTTACTTTAAGCTTTGTAAAAAATAGCTGTTTGTGAATTTATGTGTGTATATTTGTGATCTCGGAGTTTGTGTCTTGTGAGTGAAGTTTGCGTCAAATCATAAAAATACTGTATGATTAGACAATAAATCATTTTTTAGTCCATCTATAATAATCTATAGTCTATATATATAATTCCCTGTGTTGATAGTCGTTTGTTGAGTGCAGAGTCAGTGCTGATTAAGATCTGGTGCTTTGTGAGACAATGGGTGCTTCCCAATAGCCAGGATCCTTTCTCCCAAGACCACTTTGTAGCATCCCTCCAGAGCCAGGCCCTCCGAAGCAGAGCCAAGTGTCCTGCTAACGCCGCCTGAAGGCACATTTGGAACAGGCTTCGGAGGGAGGGAACTGCGCCGTGTCACTTGACCAGATTAAACATGATAAAATTCCGAGTTATAATAAAAACAATGCTTTTATAAATGGAAAGAAGTCAGAAATGTCTGTATGTCTTAACCTATCAAATTTGTAAAATAAAGGCTTTGTGAAGCTGGCCATTTTGTCCCAGGAAAACAATTTTATATACAGGCTAAGCCACACCTAATGGGGTATAAAACATGCTTTTTCAAAAACATAATTTGATTTGCTCGCTTTTATTAGCAACATGTGTTCTGATTTGAAAAATAATTGATCTGAGATTAATGTTATCTGCTTAAGTGAACTATTTAGTAATATGATATGTATTTGCATTTTATTAACACTTAAATAAAGACTAAATGAAAGTTGCAACGCATTGTGGGTCATTTGAAGCACTCCGAGGTGGCCAAGGATCCACAGGTGCGTCGTTGGTAAATGAGTCTAACGGAGGAGTTGAGCTGCAGAGGACGTGAGGGGGTTTGGTGAATTGGAAGAGCAATTGTTGGAGCTTTGATGACGTGAAAGTGGTTCAGAAGCCAAGGACAACTCTTTTGACTTGATGTTGTAGGGAACACCGATCTGAACCCACAAAAAACATCAATTTAACTTTTTTTTTTTTTAGTGAGGCAAGCATCTATTCTATCTATTATTAACTGCAAAATGCCAGGTTTGTACATAATTTAGACTGGGATGATTGCACTTCAGTCAGAATTGAGTTGATTTTCATTCCGGACATGTCCACAGGCTCCCCATGTATCACTGCACTGAATCAGGAATCCTGAGCAGAGGTATGGAGGCTCCTTTATAAAACGCCAAAATGTGAGATGGCAAAATGTTATATTTTGTACTTTGGTGGTGCTTTGAGCGCTCTGTGAAAGAACCCCACTTCCTGAACATTCTGAGCAAACAGACAGAGGCAATCAATATACTTTGCTACTTGTATTAATGATACTCTTGATATTGTAACTGGGCTATAATAGATAAATACAGTTGCCTGTTGAGTATGTGGCAGCTGACAAGGAAATTGTGCTCAAAAATCAAGCTTGTAATAATTATTAATCCATCTGTCTATATGAGTAAAATGGCTTGAAATCAGAATATTGATTTTTTTTTAGTTTTTCAGTTTGTTTTTTTACTCTTTTGTTTTATTTTTATGAATACATAGTCAGGAATACCATGTATGATGCTGAATCTAAAATCAGACGAGCATATTATTGTAGGAGCACTATGTAACTTATTGACCCTTTGCACATGTCGTCAAAGAATGCTGCCTGTGTGTCTGGAAACTGTTGAAATAGAAAGATTTTACAAGTAAAATTGTGATCTCCTGTTGTGTGGTTGGCTGCACTCACAGGCAGGCTGTAAACCTAATGTGACTTTTCATCATATATAGACCCTTCCAGATTTGTGGCACTTGGTGAAACAAAACATGCATTTTCCTGTCAAGCAGTTGTCATCCGTTATGTTTTTGGTCCATTATTGTCCAGAATTGGTTCCTGGCAGACATGTAGCCTGTACGCCATCTTAATTCTGGTCGCTAATGTAAACAAATGTAAACTCCAACGAAAATCTGCATATAAACTGCACACATATCAGAACATTCCTAATATTTACACTCATCTGTGTGGTTCTTACAATTGTACAACAGCAACTGGCATCGTACAAAAGTACAGCTGCATTTTATAACATAAATTCCGCTTTTTTGTAGCGAGTTATGTGTAAAATGTGAATAAATCATCATTTGAATAATCCAAATCAAACTTTTCTCACCTCAGATTAAAACAGTTTTGTGCTTCGTTCATTGATTTTGTAGAAATCCGCGATGTCTTCCAGTCCCATGGGTCAGCTTCCAGTTATGCAGTCTTTTCTTTCTCAAAAAAATTGTGCTTTTTGAGCATCTAAAATATGTCCCACTTCCTCTAAAAACTGAACTGAATATGCATTAGAAGTAGTCATTGCCTAATTGACAAAAAATTACAACCAGTCCAGTTTGTCAGTTTCATCTATCTGCCTGTATGCAGTCTCAAGACATATGGCATTATGTACAAACTGCCTTTTCGCTGACCCCGTTGCGCTCTGGAACTTCCCTGGAGGGGTCATTTCGCTCGCTGCGCTTAACAGCCGTCGGTTTTGTTCCGCGCATCACCATCTCACATTTTTACGGTAACATGCCTGCTCTCGTAATTACATGAATGAAATCCATGCAGCTTAAGTTATTCCACGTCCTCTGGCATGTGAATGTTACTGTATCGCTCATAGTGGTATGCATAGATTCTAGTTTCACCCCGTTTGTGTGTGTGGCGGATCAAATCTGACATTGTCCTCCGAACGGCGTGAATTCCTGGTTACAGGCAAATTAAACAATACCAACTCGTCCTCTAAGAAGCCTCGAACGTTCTTTAAACACTTTCTACTTTAAAAAAATATCTAAATCTGCAAGTAATTTCAGCTGTATCGATCTTGTTGCCGGAACAAAAGTGTAATGGAGGGCGTGTGCATTGAGAATATGGGGGAGAAAGATGAGGTGAATTAAAGGAGACACTGGGAACAAGCAAATTAAAGGGAGGACATGTAAACAAGGCGTGACTGAGTGAGCGTGAAGTGGACAGGGAGAGGAAGAGACGGCCAAGATAACGATAAGTACAGTCGACAGAGCTATTAGCAGCCAGGAAATGAGAGCAAACAACATTTGAAAGTGCACTTATTCAGATCCAGTTATGTTTTGACGTTTACTAAAAGTTTTAAATTGTGCGTACAACATAAGGTGGACTGTTTTTTTTTGTTCAAGGGATAAATGTAAAAGGTAAAAAATGCGACTTGAAAATCCGATATAGATGAGCAGCCTGACATGAAATTTCTGCTGTGTTGGTAATAGGGCTGCAAACGAATCGAAACTGAATCATAATCGCAATTTGACCGAATGTAATTGGAAAATCGCAAAGGTCAAAAAGTGCAATAATTTTCTCCACAAAGAAGGCAGCTAAAATAATAAAAATGTGACAAAAAGCAATAAAAAACATGTCCCAAAACAATAAAAATGTGACTGCAAGTTACACAAGTGCAAGTAAAACGAAAATGAATGTGACTAATAGCAAGATAAACAGGACTAAAAACAACACAAAGGTGACTAAAACTGACTAAAACTGACAAAAACGCGACTATAAATGCCAAAAATGTGACTGAAAGTGACAAAACCACTATTTTTTCTAATTAGTTTGTCAGTTCATATTTCAGTCTTTTGTCTCCATGCTTCTGGTTACGTTTAAAATGTGAACTTTGAACAGAATTGCATTATCATTATCTAATCGCAATACTGATCTGAAAAATCACAATTAGCTATTTTTCCCAAATCATGTAGCTCTAAATAAAAGTTATATCTTAAACTCATCACTTTCATCCTCCAGGTTCCATCTCAAATTGAGTACTTAGAACAGCACTGGATTCACTTTGTAGCAGTTCTATGGCTTTTTGGACAGAACAAACTTATGTTGTTTTTTATTGTGACTTCAGAGTTTCCAAAAGACTGAGTAACCTTTAGACTTCTTGTGCATCTGGGACTGTTTGCTTTTTTAGGATGTTGTTGGTTTCCAAAGAAGGAGAAAGTCTGTTTTGAAGCTTTCGCACGCAATCCCTTTTCTTGCCACATGTGGTGACAGGGACTGGAAATCTGTTGGATTGAACTAGAGTAGATGCTATTCCCAGGTTGGCTTTTATTTTTATTTTCATTTTTTTGCAGTGTGTATGTGTGTGTGTGTGTGTGTGAGAAAGAGAGAGAGAGAGAGAGAGAGAGCAAAATTATTAATTTCTGTCTGGTAATATTTAAAAAGAACAGATGCTATTGACAAAAAACAAACTATTTGCAGCAGCAGTCCACAGATATCCCTCCTCGCTTCCTCTCACGTTCTGAGCATCCTGATCATTCACCATGATGGGTATAAGCACACTTCCTGTTTTTTGGAGAATTAAGTGCTCTAAAGTTCAGAACGCACTCATTGGTTTCATTCTAACCTTATGAGAGACTTTTGTGCAAAATAAACCATATCTTGATGTTTTCCCTTCTCATTTATCCACTTGAAGTTGCACGTAGAGTGATTTGTACATGTTTAAGCAATCTTTATTCTCCTGTGGACAAGATGGCATCGCACCAGCAATCTTTGTTTCACAGCTCCCCAGATTCCCCAACGGCATGCTTCATTTTTTTCACCACAGACCACCACTTTGCATTGGTGGCTAGGTTAGAGTTAGGTTTAGGAACAGATCATTTGCTTACGTTCAGGGCTTTGGGATAAGCTAACCGGGTCTTGGCAGAACTGGGTTGTTGAAAAAAAAGGACGCCGCTGATACACGCCCACTGCCTGCACTTATGTCGCCATTTTGTCATGAATGAAAAACAGTTCAGCCGCTCGCTATTGTGCACCGCTGTGGCACTTTGTTGCGATGACGTTTAAGGTGACGTATTGTAAAGGGGCGGGCGGAAATCAGCACTTGAAAGTGAGCAAAAACTTTTATTAAGTCATTATTGCGATTTAAGATTTCCAAAACATAACGACTTAAGTAGTATTTATTTTGGTTTGAGTATATTTGACATCCTTAAAATAAGATTTGCCAA